>OY728153.1:656754878-659154878 GCA_963277665.1 Viscum album | reverse complement strand
TGGAGGATTTTTCAGCCTCATTACACCCTCATGTTCCCATATAACTTCATCAAATTTGTGATTTCACTAAAACAAGGTGACAATGTGAGTGGTCATATATTGTTTTACTTTCTATCTATAATTTGGAGTCTGAATAGGTTTTTCTTCATATTAAATAATTTCATCAAATGGTATGACCTCTATGATTAGTAAACATGAAGTATCTGATATTCATTTCATCCGGAGATATAAATGGAACACATCATGGAATTGGGAGTGGTTTGATGAAAGAAAAAAGTGATAATCCACAATCCATACTTGATCAATAATATCAAAGTGGAAATAATCCTATGGATAATCTTTCCATTCTTCAATAATCTCAAAAACATATTTCATGGGTAATTTCATAGGAATAAATTATCCCTATAGTCAAATTAATGACCATGTAGATGATTGTCAACATGATATTTATATCAAATTTTTTATTTCATTAAGTTTTGGTGAATGGATCAAAAAACCCGTCCCATTTATTCTTCTAGATCAGGAAACAATAAGTTTCATTCTCCAAATTCATCAACTATATTGTTGTTCTACCATTCTTTACATAGAGGGATTCATAATGATATATCTGAATTATTGAGTGAATGATATTTTTGATTGAAAATGAAATTATATGAAAGTGATGATCTAAAGAAACCATTAAAATTCATATTAAAATTAATTTGAAATTAATTCAGGGTTTAAATTATCCTATCATATTTAAAATCAATCTACAGATGATACATAGTTCTAAAACTAAACTATATATATCAATTTACTGTGGAAGTCTTCTCCAGAACATCTATTTAAACTTCATATCCCAATTAGATATAATAGAATGAGGTACTCTTGGAAAACATTCCACTTTCAAATGTACATCCTTACAAGATGATCAGAGAATAATATTCCATTATGGAGATGACGTGTGATGAAATATTAAGGTTATTGACTAAAAAAACAAATAATTATTGCAATTATATGTTTTTTGGATTGTCCAAAAAAATATCTAGTGATAGTTTTCACCTTTTCATTCTTGTACGTGTAATTTTTTTAAAATCCCCTGAGACATTTTTCTCTTAGAGTTAATATACTGACATACCAAGAAATGAGATATAAATTCTATGATATCTCACCTCATTAACTCCGACAATAAATAAACTTTAAAATTTCAATAAATCATTGTGCATACTGGATTAATAAATAATGAAGAATTTTGAGCTCTACCAATAGATCCTTCTACAAATAAAATATTTATATAATACATACAATGTTATATAATTGCATCATTCCATAAAAATCATGGATGAACTCCCAAACATCCCTCACCTTCTTATTTAGCTCTACAAAATCCTTCTGCATCTATTTTTTGTCACATATATTTATTCTTGAACAATTATTTCAAAAAGATAGTATTTCACCCCTTCATTTAATACTTAAAGAACCATACTTTTCATGTACATAAATATTGGATCTTTTTAATCCTCATCATGGATATGCAGGAATGTCCCTTTTAAATAAAAGCATATTAAACCTTATTCTCTTTCCAATGATGGTAATTTATTGAGTAGCTATAATAATTTATTGTCTCCAACTATCCTCTATAGGGAATGATAAAATATTTCTATGTGAATATATATGTTAGTCTATTTTAACCAGTATACATATTACACCTTTCTCTATAAAACTAACTTCATGACATTTTAGTGCTAAAATTATCACAGAAAACTCCAAATCATGAGTTGGATAATTTTTCTCTTGGAAATAAATTATATTGAGTCATAATATATCACCATGTCATTCTAAATGATGACAAGTTCTAGTACATTCATTAATGCATCAATATTGATTACAAACCCATATATATAACAAGGTAATGTATACAGAAGTCCGTTTATTTATAATCTATTTTGTTCCTTTACGATTTTATCACAATAATCTAACTAAAATAACATGGTTCCCATCTATGTTAACATGGTGAGTGGATTAGATAGTTAGGTTTAAGATTTCAAAAAAAAAACCGATAATATCCATCCAAACATAGAATACTATGGGTCTCAAAAATGGTGGTTTTTAGGTTATTGTTCAATAACATCTATCATTGATAGATCCACCAATATACCCACTTCTGAGATTATATAACCCAAACATGAGGATTTTTGGATCCCAAAATTCACAATATGTAACATTTTCATATATTTTATACATCCTTAGCGTCATTAAAAAACTATCAATTATTCATCATGATATTCCTTCACGTTTTAATAGATAATAATATCACCAATAAAAATACCATAGACTAATTATGTTAATATCTAAATATATATATCATTAAATAAATAATGATAGATAGGGTTTTTTAATACTTAATGGAATAATTATATTTTTATATAATTTAGAATTTGAACATAATGACATCATGGTTGTATCTTCCTTGTTGAAAATAAATTGATGACATCCATTAGAATATAAATTATCAGAAGGTATTATGATCCACACAATTGATAAAAAAATTCCTTAATATAGGTTAAGGGATAATTTTATTGATTGGTACCTTTTTTAGTTCCCAATAATCAAGGAAGAGTCTCTTATATCCATCATTGTTATTAAAAAACAAATAATGCACGCCAATGTGGTACACTTGGTTTGAATTAATTCAAGATCAAGATTCTACTATATTCTCTTCTTCAATTCATTCTAATCATTTAGTAACATTCTATATGTATTTTTTAAAATTGGCGTAGCTCTATGAATGGCCTATTTTGAAAAATCAACCTCAAAATTTCAGAGATGATGAGAAAATACTTTAACAAATATATCATAAACACCCAAATAGCATGAATATCAATGATGTGGAGTTCCCCAAAAAAATATGAGATAAAAACCCCTTTTAAAAAGGTATCATGATTCATTCCATTAATAAGGTCTATATAAGAAGACCATATCTATTATGAAACACTAGAACATTATTGGTTGGTATGGAATATTAGGCTTGACTTCTTTCCTCCGAAATTGATGTGAGATTTATATATTGCATACTAATTCATTCATAAGATAACATAAAATTAAAATACATAGTGAAAAAAACAAGTAGTAATCAAATTAACAGAAAAATTAATCAAAGAATATTAATAGACATGAGATGGAACAATTGTTCCATCAGTTATTTTCCCTCCAATTTCAACTTCTAGTCATTGGGGATATAAAATAATGTTCCCAATGAATTCTCGTGATACAGGGGAATAAATATTACTAATCTAAAATAATATATTCTAACATTTGAGAGTAATTTTCACCATCCCAACATTATCATTATATCATAACCCCCTTAATAAAACCAAAATTGATAACTATAATATCCTGAATCTATTGTTAGATTGATGAATCATGATAAATCCATTATAGTATGTCTAAATCATGACACCTTATTTTCACTCAAAGATACTGTTTGGTTTACCTAGGCCATTAATTATCATTATATATTAAAATCTTTTATCATGTTTTTAAATATTTTTGTGAATAACTAATGAATTTCTTCTTGGAATGTTAATCATGGGTTCCATCAACGCCCATTGTCATGAACCAAGTGCTGATTGTATCTAGCTCAATGTACCCTTCCAAGATTTATATCTTAAAGGTAAAACTATTCCAAATCCATATTGACCTGAAGTATCAATAATTGGATGAAATTTAAAGGATATTAGTTAGTTCATCATTCACACAAATTCCACTACATTTTCCTAAACATTGACTAATCATTAAACATATCCCTATGATTCTCTCTAAAATTTTCATATTTTAGTCTCCAATGACTAACTAAAAATATTCTATTGTACCTAAAAAAATTTCACAAAATTTTCATACATTGATATCAAATATTAATAGATGGATATTTATTAAATTAAATAATGATCCACAACATCATTTTATAGGTCTAATGATTTTGGAAGTGTGGATACGTAAAAAGTTTGTTCATAGGATACCTATATTATCCCCCACTAATCCAGTCATTAGTAGAACCAATTTTAGAAATATCATATATAATAGAAGTTTTCATAATATGGGGATATAAACCATCAACAATGGGAAGAAAATATTCTCATTATGGGTTAAAAACAAATAAATCTATATAAAATGACAATAAAGGTTTGATTACATGATAAAAAAATTTAAAAACCATACCCATCATATTATAGATTAAAAACATTTGTCATAACCTAATGCATTGTAGTTCATACAAAATGAATTATAATGGATGAAAATAATGTGATATATGAAAAATAACATTTTCATTAGGCATAAATTTGTCGAATCCACAGAATCATTGAAAATCATATATGAAGGATACCAATATAGAGATTCATAATATGTTAGGTTTGGGATAAACATCAGAATACCTATATAGGGATTGGGATAACCTCTAAAGTAACCTTTTTGGGATTTGGATAACCATGTATAGACCCACTTTTTTGGAATTGGGATAACCTTCCATTTATCCACTTTTTTGTGATTGGGATAAACTCTCATGTACCCTATTTTTTGGATTGGTATAACCTCCCATGTGCCCTGTGATCTCATATAACATTAATCATTACACAATACATTGGTGGGAGATATAGGTCCTAACCATAAAATAATCCATATTTTTTTTCCACATGATCATAAAACATTAATAATATCATGACCCCTAAATAAGGAAACGAGGGTCGAAGGCATTTTATAATATTATAATATATTGAAAACAAAGGGTTTCATAATCATCTGATCATTACGTAATCCATGGAAATTAAATTAGTTTCATATAAATATTATCATTATAATAATAACAAATATAGATAATGGATTTGGATGTTATAATTGGATTATATTGTTTTTAAGGAATAATAAAAATCAATGATTGTTATCTTGGATGAATATATATTCCATAAAAGGTCATTAAAAAATTCTTCAAGAAAATATCCTTTCCATTTAAAAATATGTTATTTAAAATATTAAAACATACCAAAAAATGAATAAAAAATATTAATAGAATATAAACTTATAATCATGAAATTTAATATTTAAATAATTCATCTGTAATGATAGTGGGAATTACTATTTAGGCAGTATATGGTAAAATAAAGATTAATTTCAAATTTTTGATAAAATTCAAAAGGTAGTTGTTTGGAAAAAAATGATGATTTTTTTTTGAAAACTAAAAAATGTATAAAATTTTATTTAAAAAATGAATATATAATGGTATAAATTTTCTTTATAACATTTTTATAAAACATTGACATAAAAAATGATTAACGATAGAAGAGAAAAACAATGAAAATTATTTTTAAAAACATTCTCATTGTATATCAAATAAATTTAGCGTGTAAAATTAAATGAAAAAAATATATTCTCCAAAAATAACTAAATTATATGAATATAAATTAGTTTTTAGGGATAGATCAAAGGATTTGATCATCAGAAGCACACTCATAAATAATCCTGATAAATTAAGGGATTGTAACATATAACATTTACCACATTAGTAATACTTGAATTGTAAGCCCCATGAAAAACTATATACGTAAATCCAAAATATATTCATAAGAAGAATCATAAAATAAATTTATAGAAACAATATAAACCAATCATAAAAAAACTGTCGAATATGGAATTGGTCCCACAAAAATGAGAGTTACAAGAAAAGCCTCTTACCAAAACGTTTACATTTATTCTATAGGCCCAAAATACATTTAAATAAAATGAAGCATTAAGACTCATGAAATAATTTTATTAATTATATAAAATATCCATGGGGACATAGACACACCACACAAAATAAATGACCGATGAATATTTCATATGTCTTCCAAAAATAAAAGAGAGACTTGTAATCCTTATCTTCAAGTCTCGGATTTATTCATACACCTTCCAAAATATGGTATAATAAATATATGATTTATTTAAATATATTATAGAATCATACTCTTATATTTAATACCATATAAGATTTTATTATTTTCTTTCTATTACCCATTTAATAACAATTCCCTGTTAATACCATGATTCTTGTAATAAATACATCAAATTTGATGAATTTTTTGGTCTTGTATTTTTTGTAATTATATTTTTATCATGTTTCTATCATAACTATAATTTTAAACAAGATTTAAATACCATATATATTACTTATAGATGTATTTATATGAATCTATATAAAATAAATATAAATTAATGAATGATTTTATACCTACAAATGGTTGGTCGTACGTACATAAAAAATTATTAATTTTTTAAACAATTAAAGAAAAGATTTAAATTTTTTAATTAAATGTTAAATAACTATTATTATATAATATATATCAAATGTGTCAATTTAATAAATTATGTTCACTATCCATGTATAAAATCTATGAACGATTTAGATATCTTAGTGGAGTCAGTAGTCAACATGTACACATGAGTTATGTTGTCATTTTGCAATGTATTAGAGGGTAATAAGGTATATGTAATGATATTATTATATAATTATATTTAGTTAATATTTAAAAAAATAAGAAAATTAAATCCAAAAAATATACCACTGTGATAGGGGGTGATGCATAACTTATTATATCGGTTCCCAAAGTGGTATTTCGTTGTGCACATGATCAAAAATTTAATTTTAAATTTGATGGAAGAGGAGATGGATATCAGTTATTGAGTAAACATAATAAAATATCATTATATGAAATATGTGGGTGTAATTATATTTTATTTATTTTGGTTTAATTGATGTTGGAAATAGTCTAAGTGAAAATAAATTTCTTGGTGAAGATAATTACCTTCACTTGGAAAAAACATATTCAGATATCTTATTAATGACCCTTGGGTATGTATTGTGGGTGGAAAATAAGATCTAAAACATGGAAATTTATTTTTGGGATATATTTTTGTATTGGAATGTATTTTCTATGTAATATTTTTTGGTAAATATATGTAATATTAGTTCGAATTTTTATAGAGATGTAGTACGATCTTGAGGCCCAGGGTACCACGAATAAATGATCCAAATGAATGAAATATGTTATGTTGAATTGACATGTAGATTTAAGGAAAAATATGAATAATTTAAAAGGGACGTATGAATTATAAATATGAGGTCATTTTTGAGTTCAGAATGTGACATTTACTCTATGTTCGATGTAATATTAGTCGACATAGGTTGTTTGTTGAAAAGTCATCATGGGATCATAAATGAATAAAATAGTTGACTGCATTCTTTTATTTATAATTTTTATCATTGAGATTTAAAAATGATTAAATAAATTGTTACTTCAGAATCCTAGGGTTATCCAAATAAACCTATAATCATTTGAAATACAATGGGGATATATTTATACTATCCTCTCAAGAGAATGATGATGAGATCCTGGGTTTATGATCGACACACCTCAGATAAGAAATTTTTTTCCAATGAATGTGATGGCGCATTGTCCTTCCTCAGTGATAGATTTGAATTGAGGTAGTGGGTATGTTTTTGAATTTTTTCTCTCTCATTATTTATTTCTATGAGGAACACAAATCTATGAACAAAAATATTGATCTGTGGTTTAATCGTCATGTAGGATGGGTTTATTTTCGAGGTTTTAATGGGGGAATTATCGATGTGAGTGTAATATTTAAATTTTTGTACTAATAGTGAATGATAGAGATTTACACAAACACCGATCCAGGTGCATTCCTCCTATAAGCTATTAATATTTTCTCTACACATTCATCATTCATTATGGGCATTATCCATTTGGATTGTGGCATGAGAAATCCCAATAAATCGATTGTTTCAAAACTGATTTATGAAAAAATGACTAGAAATCATTTGTGTGGGATCGATTTGACATAATAGTGGTGTGAAGTTTGAATAAATGAATAATCCAACGATGAAATATACCATATTTCACAATCATCAATGTTATTTGGTGCGCAATGAAGAATGACACATAATTATGATTCCCAAATTAATTGATGTCCCAAATGGTGCATATCATTGATGGAGAGGTTTATTGGAACCAAATTTAGGATTTTATATCAAAGAGGTCACTATATCAAATATTTTAGAAAGTAGAATTCACCTGGATTCATGATCATGGATTTTATAAAATTTCATGATTCATGGACTGTAAGATGGATTTACAGATAGCGTACTCCCCCACCCATTCCTAAGCGGTGGAAAGGATTTCTAGAGAAATAAAAGTATCACATGGTGTGTGACCCCTATCAAAATTATTTTTTCTCTCTATAGGGAACCAGTATGTACCTTCGTAGAGTATGTGGAAACAATGTGGAGTACTTGGGATACCTGAATGATGTGTAATCCTCAACAAAGACACAAGTGGGACTAGAAAATGGGTTGATCCATGTACAAGAACTGGGGTAGAGTGCATGTGACGCCTACACTTCACTTACTACAACACATGCACAATTTTATTACATAAAACATTTACATGAGTAGTACCCAGGGTCAATGGAAATGATAAGTAACCCGTTATACACACCTTGTACAATTTTATACATGTCTTGGATAACTTGTCCTCTATATCATATAAATGATTCATTGTGGATCATTCCCATTATTCTTTCCCTGATGGTTAGTATGAAATCATTTTCTACTCCCAGGAATACGACCCCATCAGTAGGAATTCATAGGTAGTCATTATAATTCCTCTAATAAACCCACAGTGAGATCCAATATTCACCATTGTGACCTATGTTGGGTTCATGGTATTGACATGACCAATACTACACTGGCATCGATCCTCTACTTTGTGGGTTAATTTAGTTTGAGTTATTGGTATCACCCCATGGCCATGGATGTGATTCTCATTTGTCTAACATATTCTATTTGTACTATCAATATGTTCTTTCTCATGATGGGACATGATGATTAGTAACTATTGAACATATTTTATGGGTGCTATCAAAATCCAGATTGTGTTCCCCCGGATGAGTATGTTACGGAATCATCATGCAAGAATCCTAGGGTTAGTATACAATTGTTTTGGATTATGTCTTTACTATGTTTATTTCTTGAGTATATCTTGATATTCTTATTATATGTATAGTAAATATATACATGTGTAGAGCTGAATGTATTTCCTTTATTGTAATCTTTGAAGTTTCAAGGTCTCCAACTAGGTATTGTTTTACTCACCCTTAAAAGGGATTTTTCCTCTCATGTCATGTCTTGTGGGGATGATAATCCTTTTGATAGAATCCTAGGTAGACCAGGACCAAGATGTTTTTAGTGAGACTAGGATGACCATGGTGTGTTCCTGTGACATTCTAACAACATTCCTAGTAAATTGTTTTATATTAGACTTTTGTTTTCATATTTTTTATGCATGACCTATATTTGGGAATACGTACTTTCTATTACATCAGGTCATCCACTGATTATATGAAAAAGATATATGCATACAATATTGTTCAGTTTCTACATTTCAAAATTTTATAGTAATGAGTATGTGTGCATGTTTACAGGTACACAAGCTATAGCCTCCCATATTAGTGTTATTCCTTCTTAGCAGTACTCGAAAACCCATGACAAATAGGAGGGATTGAGGTGTCATAGTAGGGTCCCCTATAGGATGGGTCATGATAGTGTGGTATTCTAATTGTTAGATATACTTTAGGACTAGTTGTATATTACATAGGAATGGGGAAGGAGTGTTTACTATTTCAAGTTTGTATTTCATTCCATGGACTGCATTCTCTGTGTGGTGGCTGACGTGTCCATACACCAGTACTCGGATGAACTTCTTTTCAACTCGACACATGAGAAAACCGGTTGCAAGGAACAAATGGTACATTAATCATATAATAATGGGATGTCATTTCTATGTCCTTCTTGATTCAACTCTCAGGTTATACTTTTTTACCATGGTCCTCATGTAAGATTTTGGATGCTTCCACGATGTATGACAGCTAGTATTCATTAGGATCGTGACTGTGATTCCCTCAATGATGAGGTGTTGATATAGAGAATAGTTCCCGAGATGTTTCCTCTAGATGGTGCACTGACTATACAACCACTTGTAGAGAATCACATCTTACCCATAGAACAAATTGATGAGGTGCGCAGGATGTGTGTGCATTATGATTTTCAGTAATAGATACCTCTCAAGTTCTGAAGTGATCCTGGACCATATGTGGATAAGGAATGTCTTGAGGCGGTGACCCGAGGATTCCATATAGTGAGGAGACCAAAAAATTTGATAGTGGTCTAAGAGGCATGCCTTTTCCATAGATCAACAAGCCTATGGTGGGTTTTAGTTACCCATTCATGCGATGTGGTGAATCTTTAGTGAATAGAGATTGAGTGAAATTTCAGAGAATATTTCTCACAACATTTTCTAAGGGTTTTATGTATCAATGAGATTTTATTTCTATTGTTATGTAACATGATAGTAGTTGAGTATTCATCAAAGTTTAAAAACCCATATAGGTATACAATGTAAATGGTTCAAGATTATTTCATCAGGGCTCATACGTTAGATAATGATCTTCATTGACACATTTGAGCCAATTTTATTCATATGTTCATTCCTACCTATATATGGGTGATAGAGAATGCATTGAAAGTAGAGAGTTTCCTGGATGAGAAGATACAACTGTTAGTTAATAACACTGGGAAAACAAGAGAAAAAACATTGATATCAAAGAGCCAACATCAGTCTTAAGAAAATGGAAATTCTATACATTTCAGGAGGAGGTCCCGAGATATATAATATATAGCTCATGGATCATAGGGTGCTTCCAGTCACCCCAAGGAGAGGCAGTGCTACTCATGTGACGACATGGTACATCACTCCTGAGATTTTCTGAATTAATATAAATTTAACAAAGAGAGCGTGGATAGGCCTCCAAGGCGGATACATTGGTAGGACCATGTAGGTTTGAAGGGTGGAAGACGTGGATGAAGATATAGGAGGGAATTCAGATGTGGTTGATGTTTTGTGTTTTTACCACCACCACTCCTAGGTGGTTCAAGCCATGCTCAGGGATTTGGAGGAAAGGGTTAGGTAATGTAGTATGTGGTCGAAGCTTATGACGCAGAGGCTCAAAAAAATTTGAGGTCAGATATATAAATTTTTTACATTATCATCAGTACTAATAAACACTAGTTATATTCATTCATTTTTTCCATATACCATGTATGAGACTTAGAGATTTCAGTTGAACCTTTTGTTAGACCGTGACACTTGGAGTCACCCGCTGGAGAAGACATAGTGACCACATAATTGTGAAGACAGTTTGAGATGACTCTTGGAGGTGATAGTTTCTATTAGAATATGTTTCGAGTAGGTTCGATGAATTATGATTTCATTATTATTATTTATTTTTTATCTACAGTTAATCCCATGATTTAATGTTTTAGTTCAAGGGTGTGGTTTGTATGAAGTGATGGAACTAGGTTCTACATTGTTGGTGAAATTTAATCCTAGAGTGTATATGATGCAGTATAGTAATCATCAGTTGGATAACCTACCCCTTAGTGAATTTGAATTTATGAGTTCCTTGTTTCCTATAGTTGAGGTAGAGTATGAGGGTATTTTCCCTGAAGATGTTTTTGGTTTACCTCTATACATAGAGAAAAAATTCTACATTGATCTACACCCTAGGATGATAACGATATCTACACAAACATATCAGATGTCCCCCATAGAGAATTTTGAGCTGAGGGTGTAGTTTGAGGACTTTCATAGGAAGGGATTTGATAGATCTAGTGTTTCACCCTGGGTTTCCCTAGTTTGGTTTTCCAAGAAGGATTCATGGTGCTTTAGGTTGTGTGTGGACTAATGAAAATTGAAACAGGTGGCCGTGAATAAAAATTATCCAATACCTACTATTGATGAACTATTTGTTTATTTACGAGGGTAATTGGGGTTCTTAAAGGTTGACCCCAGGTCATGCTATCACCAATTGCGAGTACATGATGATGATATACCAAAGATGTCATTAAGCTGTCACTACAATCATTATAAGTATTTGGTCATATCCGTTGGAATTACGAATGCCCCAACAGTTTTAGTGGGGCTCATTAAATGGATTATTTAGCCTTACCTATACTAGTTTGGGGTAGACTTTATCAACTATATCCTTATTTACTCGTCATTTGAGGAGAAGCACAAGAGACATTTTTGATAGTTCTGGACATACTCCGAGAGGAACAACGTTGCATAATGCTCTCTATGTACTAGTTTTGGATTCACATGGTCCAATTTTGAGGGCACATTCACTCAGTGAATGGAGTTCTAATGGACACATCCATGGTCAAGACAGATTTAGTTTGGGATCCACCTTGGTGTGATACATAGGTGTGGTTCCATGACCCCCTCCCCACAAAGGGTACCCCTCCTAGTTCAACAATGAGAGGAGAGAGATAATGACCCCCAAGTCCCACCTCTAGTAGGCCATAGGTGGGAGAATAACACCGAAGGTATAGTAAACGCCCAAAAAGATGGCATTACCCTCTAATAAAACACATATAAATGAGAGAGATAAGACATGCACCAACCTACTCTTTCACAGAGTACAATGTAAAATAAATCCAATTACACATATGTAATGTAATGCAAGAACTAATACAAATGAATGGGAAATCCACAAGTAACAACGAAAGTAAAAATTCAGTGACCATGAATCCCTAACAGATCCTACAAAACCCTAAAACTATTAGTAACCATGATTGTCTCCAACCTAATCCAAGTTTCCTAAAAAATATTTTATATAAAATAGGGTGAGTATAATTGTATACTCATTAGGATCCCCCCTGAATACTCTTGTGAAAAATTGACGAAATCGTGCTAAAGAATAGTGAACAAGTGAAACAATCTCGTCACCTAAATAGTTATACTATGGTCCCATCATCACCATAGATACTCTCACAAAATATCACATACAAATTTATATAAATAGTAAAGAATATAGAGGTTACCCCGCTACCGCTTCCACACTGGTTTGTTGCTTTCCCCCAAAATTTCACATCCTAAGCATCTCTCTCAAAAAATGTCCACCTACATACACCTAGTCGAAGCACCACACTATGAAACACATGCAACCCAACCCTCATATCAATGTAATGTATGCAACCATATAGTTCTTGAGAGCCACCACATCTCACATAATAGGTATCATACATCAATTATTATATCTCAAGCCATTACAACCCTTAAACCCATTAAGGATTCTCCATATATCATAACCTATTCCCGTTACACCTATAACAGTCCATAGAAAACAATATCCAGAATATATGTCTGTAAATAACCAAAATAGATCACATCCCTCCACACAAATATATGGGGGAAACTAAATCTAGTTCCTAACAGCACATGTAACTACCAAGAGATGAGAACCGAGATAACGGGTGTAGTCAGCCATCCACACTCTCCCCAAGATGTTGGGGAAAGCACCCCTAGGGGTTCAAATCCCTGGGGTGTCAGTCACCGTAACCGATAGGGTGATGTAATGTATATAAAAATGAAACTTACATGATATAATATATCTCACAAATAATAAAGGGAAAAACTAAGTATTAAACTCAACTCTGGATACCAACTTTTGAACACCCCAAACCATCACTGCTAATATTAGATATCCTATAACCACACGACCATTTAAAGAGAAACAATAAGTTATGTTATCCTATTTCATCAATTTATCATTATCATAATTAATTAATTTCACATTAATTAACTATTAATAATTTAAAAATTACATTTTATGAGCATCATAACAGAGTTCCATTCCCTCCAGGCATAACCAAACCCAGTCCATAGTTCCATAGTAGCACAACCTCAACATTGTATCCTAGAAAGCTCCAAAACCAGGGGTTATCATCATTAATTCAATAATTTATTTACATAATTATTAATTCCCATAATTCCATGCATTATAAAAAATCTTTTTATGCTACCAAACACAAGGCTCTCGTCACATTGAGTGGATGAACTACCTGTCAATTCTTTTCCAACTACAGGAGGAGCATTGACCCAACCATTCTCGAGAAGAAATTCAGGGAAATAATGTGTCATATCCCATGTGTCTTCACCTATTTTTGAAGGAGGGTAAGACATAAGTCCTTCCTCATGAAGTGGGGAATGTAAAGTAGATAACCACACAACAGATTCAATAAGTAACCCCTTTCACAACAATGGTTAAGCCCAACATTAACATGTTCCATCATCCCTGGTGTCCTCCCATGTCACCCACTTTCTTAAATCGATGCATCTTTCCACTCATGGCATGAAATACTACCACAAAAACCTTTGTTCCCCACTACCCCACATATCAAAAAAACATCTTAGGCTCAGCCTTCCAAAGCACACATCACAAGAATCATGAAAACAAACCACAAACCACCCGGGCTCTTGGACCCAAAAAAAAATCCGGACTTCACACACCACGAGAACTGAAATCTCTAATACCAAGGCTTGGGAGTTTATAGGAAAGAGGGTAACTCAAAAATGTACCAAAAATTATATTTTTTAAAACAAAACTTGTTCTTTAAACAATCTGGAATTAACAAATTCATTATTTATCGGATCCAACTATAGGAAACCAAAAAACAAGATATCATTGCAATCACAATGAATTAAAAAATATTTCAACATTTCCTGAATTTAACAAGAATCATCATGATTTAGGATTATCAACTAGTTAAATTAAACATTCACATATGCGTCAATTTGATTAATCATCATATTACATCAACAACTGGATTCATTCACATTTATTTTAATCGTTATCAAAATAATTTACAATTCATCCAAAGTTTATGTTGTCTACAAATTTCTATCAAGAATAACATGATAAAACATAAAATAGTATATAACGATCTATCCAAAAATATAATAAGGCAAACTGTTATCATGGTATGAAGCAATGAAATATGATCAACACCAATTATTTAATACGGTTTAATAAATTATTAGGTCGATTTCATTGTTATCCATTGGATAATAAATGATATATCTATAATTTATCTTTAAAAAAAGAAGTTTAAAATACCCTAACTCAAATGGATTCTGACATTCTTTGCAGAGAACAATCTATACAACAGATCACGATCGTCTCCCACTGTGACAATTTCATCTACATGAGGATTCTATGAGATAACCAAAACAATAAAAAACCATGAAAACTCTATTGGAACCATGGAGATCATGTTCCATGAAATGGAAAATAGAAATGGTAGAAAACAAACTGATGAAAGTATTGGAATAGAGGTTGATCATTCCTTGGATCAAAGAAGAATCAAATAAGGGTCCCCATGATCAATCGTAGCAGAAGGGGTCTCTAAAATTTCATGGAAGGATCTAATGGGTCTCTAGGGATGAGAGGGAGAGGAGCCATAGCCAAAAGGTTGGAATGACTTGAGCAGCTAGTTTTCCTTTAAAACATACAACGCTGATTTAGTACATGAAATGTACTTCCTATTCACATCATGTACTACATTAATTTTGAGTTACACCAAACCCCTATTTCCTAAACATTTGTTTTATTTTTTGAAACCCAAAATAGTATATGTTATATACCCTTGATAATATTTTGTATCCCCCTAATTCCATCTTATCATGACTTAATGCCTCCATAATTCCTTTAAGCCTCTTATAAACACCCTAGTCTTTGAAAACACTCAATGGGTTGATCCCCAAGGATCTGATCCCTTACATAAGATACCTATCAAATCATTCTCACTATCAAGAATACAAAACTGACCAGATGAGAATACTAAAAATAATGGATGGGTTTATCTAATATACATCCTGTGAGACACCTCCCAAAGATCTCAACATCAAAGGAGCTCAACAACTTCAAAACATACCACATGAAACCACTATACAACCACTACCAGATCCTAAACACCATCCTACTATATATAACACTCAAAAGAGAGAAAGCCGAAACTTGAGACAGAAGGGTTTCAAATCATTAACATGAAAGAGCTACAAAATCAAAATGAACATCATTTCAAGTAATGAGAAATAAATCAAAAAAATTTAGGTACTTAGTTTCTAAACTGCGACTCACTTCCGCATGTGATCTCATCCACAACACCATGACACATCTAGACACAATGTAATGGTATATCATGCCAATGAAACACCATCTCATTGTGGTCCTAGATATCCATAGGTTATTCCTCGAAGTTTGAATCATCCTCAACAATGATCTCACCCCAATTGATGAAATGATATTCATCATGATGATAAAAACCGATCTTCGACATGAGAAAAACATCATGTATACAACTCATCTACAAGGTAAGATCTACTTGATACTCCATGGCTCCAGCATGCACCAACACCTCGAACGACCCATCAAACCAGAGAGAGATCTTTCTCACATGATCAAAACATTGTTGTCTGTGATGGGGAGTCACTGTCGAAAACACGTGATACCCAATTTCAAACTCCAGAGGTATCCTCTGATGGTTAACATAGGGCTTCTGATGATTTTGCACTGCCTTCATCCTCTTATGAGTAACCTAAACCATCTATATCATATTTCTCAATAGTTCCAGCCTGAGGATTGCTGACTCTTCGACCCCTGTCTAGGATAAAAGAGAACAGAATGGTCAAATAAATAAGGATTCAAATGGCTCCATACTGACAGTGGAGTGGGAATTATTATTATAAATGTACTCTACCAATGGAAGATGCATAATCCATGAACCTCAAAAATCTAGGACACTAGAGCGCAACATGTATCCAAGAGTCTAGATGGTCCTCTCTGTCTGAACATCCCACTATGGATGAATAAAAGTTATAAGGCATAACTAGGATTCAAAATAATGTTAGAGTCCTCTCCAAATCCTAGAGGTAAAATGAGGATCCCAATCATAAATGACCATCCCGAAGACTATGTGATGTCTCACCACCGCCACCATATACCGTCTCAACAAAACCTCTACAGACCTCAACTTCAAGATTGCTATGAAGTGGTCTGATTTCATCAAATGATCCCTTACCACTCATATTGTGTTGTATCCTCCCTATGATCATGGAAAAATGGTAAAAAATTAAATCATGATGTCCTCCCACTTCCATCGAGAAACATCTAACAGCTAAAGAAAATCATCGAGAACATGGTGCTCAGCCTTCACCTTATGACATAACAAACAAAGAGACACAAACTCATAAAAGTCATGCATCATCCCAAGACACAAAAACTGAATCCCCAATGCTATAGACATATGTTCTATAACAAGTTGTTCCTCAAAGGGTGAACTATGGAACTCTATGATAAACATCTATCTAATTTCCATAGGAAAAAAAGACTCCTCCGAAACAACCCCTAGTGTTGTTCATCCCAATACCAACATTCAGGGGCCTCACCACAAACAACTCGGTCTCTTCAGAATTCAACCTTAAGGTCCCCCTTATTAGGACTATTCTACCATCATCACTTGATATGATTAAACCATCATCTTTAAAAGAAAACATATACCCCCTTATTCTCCCATATCAACATATAAGGTTGAATGTTCTTCAAACACCATCCATGAATAACTTTATTCACACACTACATCACTACGTTACTTCCAACTTAGTGCCCCTCCTAAAACATCATCTTTACGAGGTATATATAATATTTTTAATATGTAATACTGTAATAAATCTGTCCATATATGATGTCACAATGTCAATTAACACTGGGAGAAAACTTACATCAGGCTCTTATGATCGGTGATAACCACAAAGCGCTAATTGATGATGTAATGTCTCAAAAAATTCAAATAAAACCACACTTCTACAAACTCAAGATAATCGGTGTCATAATTATGTTCATGGTGAAGAAATTATCAAGACCCATAATAAATAATCAATCTATACTAAATCAGAACAAATCAAAACCCCAAATGCAAATCATAACTGAAATCATTGTACTAAACTACTTCTACTAGAGGACAGATATTTGAGACATGCACAACATCATCATTAGATACTCGAATGACACCTAATACTAATCATTAAACACAAAAACATGATCCTTATTGGTCAACGTTGTCAGAGGAGTCACACCTTGAGATAAATAGGATACGATCCTCCTATAATATCCTGTGAGATAAAAAACCTTCGCAGCTGTACCACTATCTTGTGGGATGCCCAAGAAACAACTACTTCTATCATCGATGGATGCAAACTATTACATGATGGGATACTACAATACCCAATAAATATATTCTCAAACCCAAAAAGAACAAATCAAATACTTCCCAAACAGTTGTTATCGACGAATGACACACAAAATGGTAGTAAAATGCCCTACAAGATCCCCCCTAGACACGGAGTACACAGGGATATTATTGATGAATACCACCATGAACTTATCCGGGTACACATGAAACACAACTTCCATAAACCCCATAAACATAACTGGAGATTTCATTAGACTGAGCAATATCACAAAAACTTTTAATACCCATGATGACAATGAAAAATAATCTTTTTGATATTCACATCATTTAGACGTGTTTGATGCAATCCTAACCACTAGTAAATCTTAAATAACTAACATTCACCCTTAGGTTGGTCAAATAAATCATCAATTCATAGAATAGGATAGAATTTCTTCACTTTCACATTATTCAAGCGATGATAAGCGACTCACAACCATGAAATACTAATAACCATCACCATGAAATTTTCATCCCCATGGTGACAAACATGGCCAAAGAAACCACATTGAAGAAACCATTAATCTGTATACACAACTCTGACAACTCAAAACGCGCTATCATATGTGGAGTTATTGAGATTGGTGACATGTCTGGTTGTAGCTTTATCCCATACCCGATCTTCCGTCGAGGGGGTAACACTATAACCACTTTTGGTAAGATATCAGGGTACTCTTCTATAACCCTGGAAAATTCTAATGGATGAAACAATGATGACCACAACATCAACACATCCATTATTGATTAAATGGAAGGACCTCTCCTATGGCCTATATGAGGGTCCTGATCACAAAAAAAAACACTACCATCTCTCCACAAACATTGAATAACACCACCTATATCTGGAATCAATCCACAATTTCCTACACAGAATAAAATAATCCATTTCAATGATGACAACATATGGTTATATCTGTAATCATAGGAAATATCCCCAAGTATGGTTCTACCCCCGCACTATCTCACAATATAAACGTACTTCAAATACGTTAGCTCAACCTCCAACTGTCACAGTCATTGCTATGTGAACTAGAACCCTCTCTAACTCAAGTCCCGAAGTATGGAAAATGGTATGTGATACGAAGGAGTGTTTTTCTCATGAATCAAATAAGTCATACAAAAAAGCAGAAAAAAATAAAAAGGTACTTTGAATGATGTCTGGATAACCAGGAACTAGAAATGCTAATGCATTAATCTGACCATAACCTACTCCATGGCCTCTCTGGCCCTGATGATGAACATCACCATGGTTATGCTCGGCTCTTTGAGGATGGGGAGTGTCCTAGTGTTATTCTCTGCCTACCTTGTCTTCTCTCAGCTGGTCCAATGTAATTGGAACATGTTGCTACTACATGGGATAGAACTACCTCAATGGAGGAACCTTAATATGAACACCTAATGAATACTGACTAATCTTAATGTTTGGTTACACTTGATACTGATGACCTCAGCCTCCACAAGAAAAATTGGCACCTGATCACATGGAATTTTTCTAAGAGCTTCCACCCCTGGAGAAATGAGGCATTGAGGGTTGGAACCTACAATCGACCAAACATAAACTCTTTTTCCCAAAAAACCTTGAACTCTAAGCCATAAATATGCTTCAAGATGAATCCTTAAACTTTTATTCTAGATAATTTCCTCTCTATGACCTTTTACTACATCATCACCACAAGATATGTCTTCAACATAAACGGGGTGACTTGGAAATAGATCTCTGGATGTAAAGCCTACTCAAAATTCCTTGTCGAGGCCTCCTCATTGGGAAATAGGTCCGAAACATATCATAAAAGGTTCCTAAAATAGATCTCTTACTCTAGTACACTAGATCTACAATACCAAAGTTTAGGCATCTCCTAGTGACTGGTCGCCTTTACTATTAGTGAAATAAACTTATCTCTAAACTGATATAGAAAATTCTCCCAAGATACTCTCAAATCCTCGCAATACCAAAGGAAAAAAGAACCACCACTGCCTCACTGCCCCCTGCAACATCATCAAAACCAATGACACCTAGTTCTCCTTATGAGCATAGATTGAGCTAAAATCTATCTAAACCTCCTCTAACAATTCTTCTATGAGTGCATCGAAAATGAAGACCTCATACTACAATATACTACAGTTCTAAAACACTTATAGGTTCCTCCTAAAATATTCTTCGTCATCAACCTGTAATATATAGAAATTTTATAGCATATTTGGTCGGTCAACTTTTGTGAAAACATTACAAGGACGTCGACCTGGCTCCATTCCAGCAAAATGAAAAATAGTTATAGCTCATAAACTTGAATTATAGAAGACATTAACCTTAGTTAATTAATTAATTTTTATTCATTTTAGGTTAACCTATCCCATTGTCTACACATTAAACTAAGGGGCATAAAAGAATGAGGCATGGTCCATTCCTTGGTCTCTACACTACGGCCTACATCACATCCTATAGTAGCCACTATAAACATAAAGGTATATGCATGAGATTATTTTGGTCCCTAAATACCTATTTCTCAGCTTATCTATAGTGTTTAAAACAAAATCTAAGTTTAACATACAACTTTTTTCTTCAATCCTAGGCAACATGACATGTGTCTATCTTCACACTGCATTCCATCCCTTAACAAGACCTCTGATACATCTATGTCATGACTCGCTCCCAAAAAAGGGTACCCATCCTAGGACAGTAATGAAGGAGAGATATAGATAACCCTGAGTCCTACCTTCAGTAGGTCCCAGGTTTCCAACTAGCACAAAGGGTATAGTAAACACCAAAATGGGTAGCATTTTCCTTTAAAAGAACACATGAAATAGAGAGAGATAAGGCATACACAATCCAAATCCTACACATCCAACAATATAAATGAAATTTAAGTACAAATATTTAATTTAATGAAATAACACATTATCTAATAGTGAAAAAATCAAGTACTAAATAATGTGAAAATGATAGTGAACAAAAAGCTCTTACTACTCTTGCGAAACCCAAAAACTAGTAGTAATTGGCCAGATCTCCATCCTGATCAATGTTACCTGAAGAAAACTTTTTATGTAACATAGGGTGAGTATAATTGTATACTCACAAGTATCCTCCCCAAATCCTCTTGTGGAAAGGTAACGAATTAACGCTAAAGAATAATAAAAACTAAGTTAAACTAGCTTGTCACCTAAACTTGTATACTATGTTCCTAGCCTCACTATGGCTACTATAAACTTGTAACTCTTACAAAAATGTTATAATGTACTAAATATTATCAGGGTATTCCACAACCGATTCCCCACTGGATTTCTGTTTTCCCGGAAACATTCCACATCCTATGAATCTCTCTCCAAAAGGCATGTCTACAGACACCTTAGAGAAGCTCCACAACATGCACCTTGGACAAAACAACCACCCCATCCACTTAACCGAAATAACCCGACAGTTTATTAGTGACACCATAGTTCATATAACCTATATCATATTTTGGGTATTATACCTCAAGAAATTACAACCCTATCACTGAGTAAGTATCTTCAGGCAATCACAACCTATACACATTACATCTATAGTAGTCCATAAGAAACTATATATTGAATTTAATTGTGTTAATAACCAAATTCTATTACATTATTGTACACACATATATTGGGAAAACTTACTATTGTCTATACTAGCACAAGTAACTACCAATAAAAGATAGTAGGTCCAAGGGGGTTTCCATCCATCCATCCCCCCACCAGGATGTTTGGGAAAACAACCCCAAGGCTATGAATCCCAGGCGTGTCAGTGTCACTAATCGATAGGTTGGGTAGCATATAGAAACATAAAAATTATAGGATATAATATATCTCACAACGATTATATGGGTAAAACCTAGTCTTATACTCAACTGCATATAATTTCTCTTCGACTCTCAGTTTCCACTACTAAGACTACATATCATATAATCAAAAAACCATTTAAATATATACACTAATTTAATTTATCCCTTTTAATCATTTTTACATTACATAAATTAATTCATCAAACATTAATTACCCATTAACCATTACCACATTACATTTAATTAGAATGACAACAGAGTTCTATGCCCTCTTGTAATAACCAAACCATGTTCATGGTTCCACAGATGCACAACCTCATCATTTCATCCCAGTAAGCTCTAACCTCGTGGGTTAAGACCATTTATTCAACAATCTATTAACATTGTTATTAATTCCCAAAATTAACGGCATTCAAGAATAATATTTTATGCTACCAAAAACATGTGACTCAACATGGTGAGTAGATGAACTAATCGTCTATTATTTTCCACCTATAGTAGGATTATAGACCCATACATCCATGAGAAGCTAAACAGGGAATGCACATGGAATACCCCATGCATCTTCTCATCTTTTGGAAGTAGGGTAAGCAAGAAAAGCTACCTCAAGATGTAGATAATTTAATGCAAATAAACCCACAATAAATTCAATAATTAACCACATTCACAACAATGGGTAAGCCTGCCTTCAACCCATACCATCATCCTCAGCATCCTCCCCATCAAAAAAATGAATAAAAATAAGTCTCTTGGAACTATAGGTATCTACTTCTACCACTATAAACACTACACCTCCCTACCCCAAAAATCAAAACAACCTCCTAGAAATACCCATCCCTGTCTCACATCCCAAGTAAGAGAAATAAATAACAAAGAAACTAGATACTTTTCCATAAGTAAGGCATCCAGCCTTCATACAGAACGAGCAATCACATCTCCAATTTAATGATCATGGCCTTTAAAAGATAAATGGTAAATTAGAACCTTACTGGGGATTACCTTTTATCAAAAAAGCAGTTCATCAAACCATCTTCAATTAATTGAATCATAGATTGTAGGTTCAAACTATGGGAAACCTAACAAGAGAGATATCATAGCTATCACAAGGAATTAAAAATTTCTTCTCACATGAATTTAATGAAACAAACATTAACATGGTTCAGTTTTATCAACATGTTCAATTAAACATGTACATATTCATCAATTTTATTTGTCATCTAATGAAATAAATAACCAGATTCATTCACAGGACTCTATCATTTTCCAAATAATTTACAATTAATCTCATATTTATGTTATTTACCAATTTCCAACAAGAATGACATGATAGACAAGAAAAGTATAGATAACATACAATCTAAGCACCATGTTCCAGTGGGTTTAGCTCAATCACTTGAGGTTATAGAATGGGATTGGGATGGGATATCAATATACTATAGGGAAAGATTACCATGTACATCCAAGATACATGGTTTTATCTGGGTGATCAAAGATTGACTCACCATGTTGGCCTACTTCCTAACTATATAAGACAAGGGATCACTAGAGTGAATGGGACACCTCATTGTTTAGGGGATAATCCAAATCCCAAGAGTTTCATTGAATATTGTTTCTGATAATGATGATCACTTCATACCACAATTGTGGAAGGGATTCTACGAGGTTTATTAATTTTAGTAATTCATTAAGACAAAATTTCACCCCCAAAATAACGTAAAGACTAAGTAGACCATTCAGGTTCTGGGGTAAATATTGAGAGCTCGCATATTATATTTTGTCCATAGATGACTGGGTTACCTAATAATGGTGTATTTTTAATAAAACTATTATTACCATTTCACCATTAGTATGTAACCATTTGAGTCTTTGTACAAGTGACTATGTAAGTAAACCTGTTTCATGGCTACCCTATGAGAGTCAGAACATAGGGTAACAAAGATGGTATGAGCTACATATGTGGAGTTGTAGATCATCCAATAGTGGATGAATACTTCAACGAGTTTTTAGAAGAAATATGAGGATAGACGACGAAGGCCTATTGTATTCAAAAATGGAAACCTTGTGTTCTTATGGGTTTCAACACATTAGAAACTACATAAATTTTTCCTGGGATGCAAGTTATATTTGAGGTGCATTAGCCCTTTCCTAATTTTTCATAGAGTTGATGAGGTTGAATAATATATAACACTAACTCCACAATTATACTAGGTACATGACATTAACCAAGTGTCATAGCCGAGGAGGTACTTTCATGACCCATCATAGTTTATCAATTGGGGATAACTGAATATTGTGGATGGAGTGACCTTTGTTGAGTACCTGGTAGAGATCGAGGATTAGTAGGGGAGTATCCTTCATGGGATATCAATTCCATTAATGAGTGTCCAATGGAAGCACTTGAATCCCCAGGAGAGTACATGGGAGTTGCATGACCTAAGTCATTCTCAGTATCCAGACATTTTTTAGTAGCCCTACTATTGGATTTTCATGGACATAAAGACCCAAGGTTGGGAGAATGTAGTTTCTAAAATTTTCTATGTATTATTTTCTTGATATTATATGGATTATTTTCAAGACCATTCAATTAAATAACGTTCAATTGTGATTTTTGGTGTTCCTAGAATAAATATTAGAAATATATTAAATATATTAAATTTCTCATACAAATAGTTTTCTTGAATAATTGGATGACATTCTCAATGGGATACTAAATCAAAAATTAGTGGGATCTATTGTGTTCAGAACATGAGGGTTACCCTAAGTGCGACATAGAATTAATCATCTTGGGAAATTTCTTGAAAATTCATCATAGATGGAGAAATGAATAAAATAATTGAATAAATTATTTTAATTATAATTTTTGGCGCCATGATCTAAAAATATTTTAAATGATTGTTATGTTGGAATCCTATGGTCAGTCGCACAACCATAAAAACATTGGAGGGCCATTAGGTTGAGATTGTGAGAATCCTATCAGGAAAACAATGATGATATCATGGGTCTATGATCAATGCACCTCTGATCAAACAAATCTATCCAATGAACGTGATGCCACATCGCTATTTATCAATGATTGATTCAAATTGAGGTAAGTAATGTGTTTTTGAATTATTTTTTCCTTGTTTATTATTTATGTGATGAAAATGAATCAATCGCTGAACAGATTGATCTAATGCTCAATCGTCTTTTTGGATGAGTTAATTTATGGGGTTTGGATGGGAGAATTGTCATTGTGTGTTGATTATTTTGATTTTCATTCAAACGGATACAAATCGAGATAGATATGAACATCAATCAAGGTTAGTTCCACCAATATGTTCTTTTGATTTTCTCCCCCCATTCATCGTTCATTATGGGCATTCATCATTTGGCCCTCCACTCAAAAAATAACAAGAAATAAATTATTAACAAATAGTTTCATTGTGATGTGATATAAAATAATTGATCTGGCATCAAAATGACATAATGATGATAGAAAAGTTGAAGAGGTGAGAATCAGATGATGAAAGATACCTGATTTCATATTCTTTGACAACATTAAGTGAATAGATAAGAACAACACATAATTGATATTCTCAAACAAATTGAAGGTTCAGATGGTGTATACCATTGAGGTAGAGGTTATTCTGATCCTATATTATGATTCTTAGGAATGGTGGTCACTATATGTAATGATGGATGAAGGATATTGTGTACATATTCCAAATCTAGGATTCAAAAAACTCCCACGTTACATGTTGTGTAAGTCGGATTTACAAACTATGGGTGCCCTCTTATGTGGTGGATAGGGTTTTAGATGAAAGATAAGTTTCAAACTGTGTGTGACCCCTATCACATGGATATTTCACTCTCCTAGGTGACTCCACAAGTACCGTTAGAGAGTACATAGACACAAGGTGTAGAACATGGGATACCTACATGATTTATACTCCACCCAAAAGACGCTGAATGGACTAGTACATGTGTCGAACCATGTACTGAAACAAGGCTAGAGTGCATGCAAGATCTACAAGATATGTACTACTACATAGACACATGTTGATGACATTGGACACTTACATGTACATAACATGGGGTCATGGACACAATGTGAAATCCTTTGGACCTGAGATACACTATTTTACACATTCTTTGGATCTTTTTTACAATGAATTTTTTACAGAATTTATTAGGGTTCATTCCCCTTATCCATTCTCTAAGGGATGTTATGGAATTGTTTAGTACTCCTTGGAATACGATACCTTTATCAAGACATCCTAGATAGAGACTTTGGAATCCTTCAAAGAGGGTTAAAGTGAGATCCTCTATTAATAATTTTTCTTCAGGTGGTGTTCTTGGTAGTGACATGAGAAAAAAATGCTGACACCAATATTCTACTTAGGTGGATAATCTAGATTGTGTTTTTGGTATCACACAATTGAATTGGTACTGATCCTAATTTGTGTATCATATTCTATTTGAACTATAAGTGTGTTCTTTCTCATGATGAGACCTTATGATTTGTACCTCTTTGACGGACAAAATTCGTGATATTATACAGAGTTTTGCATTCTTCTGGATGAGTTATTTGAGTAATATTCAAGATTGAATCATAGGGATGGTATTCTATGTATGTTTATTACCTCTAAATAGTGTGTATTTTTTGTGTGTATATAGATGTTATTGTTATATGTAGAGTAGACATATACCTGTGTAGAGTTGAATGTATTTCCTTTGTTATAGGTTTTGTGATTTCGGGGTATCCTACTGAATATTTTTACAATCACCCATGCACAGAATTTGGCAAAAAATGTCATGTATTTTACAAAAAGTAAATATTTTGATAGTTTCCTTGGTAGACGAGGACAACGAATTGCTTAGTGAGGCTAGGAAAACTAAGGTGTGTTCCTAAAGCATTATGAAATCTATCATAGTACATAATTTAAGGTTGGACTTATGTTTTAGTAGTATATTAGGTGGGCCTATATTTGGCCCTATTTACTTTACTCTACTTCTTGTAATAATCTGGTTACATGATATTGATGTATGAATTCATGGTTTTTACTTTTTAACATTTTATTATTTTCTAGGCTTGTAGATGTGTGTGTGTGTGTGTGTGTAGGTACCTAGGATATGGCCTCTGATATATGTGACATGCCTTATTGATGTTAGTCTCTAGTACCTGGTTTATTGGAGTCACACATAGGGAGTCACAGAATGAGCTCCTCGGAGAAAGGATGTGACAATTTTGGTAGTTTTTGATCATGAGAAACAGCTTCTTAGCTTTGATGTTGTGAGTGGTGATGGTTTCCTTTTATAATCTAAGTGGAGTGTCATTTTCATCAATACCCTAATAAATTCAATAATGATACCCACCTTCATGTCATGGGACTCCGAAATTCATAAATTAGGGTTTTAAGGGATGATATGGTCCAGCCACTACTCTACCACAAAAAAAATATTTTTTAAACATGTAAATCCATTAGCCTCTATTTTTTCTCACTTTTTCCATTTTAGATTTCAACATGTAATGTAGTGTTTTATTATTTACCTAGGTAATTTATCCTTTAATGAATAAAATAATATGGGGCATATTATTTAATTTTTAAAAACATATTTTATATATGTAATATAATTTATTAGAAAAAATCCAATATTTTTTTAAAATTCATTTTATCATATTTATATGCAACATACAAAACCTCATATTATCCTTAAACACAATAATAAATTTTCTAGGTTTTTATTAATTTTTATGAAAAAAACTAATTAAATAATATTATATAATAAAAATTATTATTTTTTAAAATATTTAATTTATTTTAAAACATAAATTTCACATAACTTGTGGAATTTAATTTTCAAATAATCCTACAGATGATACAAAATAATGTTTTTCCAAAGAAAATGCTCTTAATAACCAATTTAAAATTTCATTATGAAATTTATTCCAATGTCCTAAGTTAGATTCATCATAATATAATTGAACTAATTTTACTGTTAACACATTTTATTATAAACTGTATCTTCTTAATTTCTTTAAATGAAAAGCCAGTTTCTAATAATAATTATAATTTTTTAGTCTTCATAAAAAAATTAATCATCATAGAAAAGTATCAAAAATTCAACAATATATAATTTAAAAATAAGGATTCCAAAATATATTTTCCGTTTTAAAAATATGATTTATAAAATTGGAATGAATGATTTTTATTAGTTGGTCCCAAAAAACAATGAATAATATTATTTTTAAGAGTTTTATTTTGTAAGAATATAAATGATTAACTTAAAACTAAGAACAAATTTGTCACTACGATTTCATTATGTAATAATATTATACATAATTCTAAAAATGAGGTTATTCTTATTAATACAACCATTATAAAATACTAGATTATAATCATTTTGTTTAAATTATAGTATAAATAGTTTATTATGGTTTGTTAAAAATCGTTGTTGCGTGTATCATATTCTTTCAATGAAATCTATTTTTTTGATAATTTTTCCCTAAAATAATGTTTACTGTACTTAAGAAAACAATAACAATATTAATATAGCCCTTGATATTTCAAAATTCTAAGGTAATGTCCAATGAATTTAAAGGATATCCAAACCTTCCAATGGGTTGCTTGGCAGACCTTCATGACAGACCTGCGCGGCGGACCTACATGGTAGTATATTTTTTGTACACCTAGGCAGAAGACCTATGCGATGTACCTACGTGGCAGACCTGCATGAACGAATTCCCTTTGACCATTCCCCATCCCTTCTTAGAAATAGGACCCCTCGGATCCCCATTTCAAGGATTCAAAATGTTGAGAGACTCCCTGAATCTCCCATTGTGATGTTCTTTCTCCTAGATCCCTCAAATTGTCTCAGATGACTCTCTAAAACACGAGAGAATAGGTAATTAAAAGGGATAAAGCATTTTTTTAAATTATTTCATAATTTTATACATAATCTTTATACCACTATGTTTAAAATTTTCTTCATTCATCATAAAAACCTATGTGGCATACCTGCGCGACATACCTGTGTGGTACAACTATGTACCACAACAACCTGAGGTACCTACGCAGAACAGTTACATGAAGTACGTACATGAAAGAGTGTGGTGCAAGTCCTACATACCAACATAAGTACCATATATAAGGCCCTTCATTGCATGATGTCTTGTAACTTGGTTCACTGATCTAAAAAGGAATAAGTTGAAGCCTCCACAAAAACCTCGTGACATATCAAACCCTTGGGAATGGAACATCATCATGTCTCCTATGGTGGGTTTTTATTTTCATAGTCAGCGGTTACCCACATTTGATTCATAATGGGGTTAGGTTTCATGCAGTGTCTGTGGGATTGTATATCTGCAGTCATATGGAACTTTTACCCAGGAACAATGTTGGTATGTTCCCAGTTTTGAGAATAATATTTTGGGTCCTGATCTCTCCATTCTAAAAGAGCTAGAACCTCAAGTTTTAAGTTGGGAAATTATGGTTCAAAATTGATTTTCCAATCAAGTGAATGAAATGTCTCTCTCTACTACCTGGATTAATTTTTTTGTATAAATCCTAGTGTAAGCTCCTCACCAAAATCTCTTAATCCATTCATTATACCCTTGACCAAGGAAATGTGAATAAGAGGTAAGGCTTGTCACCTAGCCCACATCCACCCTGGACACCATTGGTGCGCCCTATTCAACCTGAGGAGGACGAAAAGTGTGTGTGTCATTTTTGAATCATTCATATACTCTTTTTTCCCAAACTGAGCATGACTCACATTGGCTTAGGGATTCGTGATGATTATAACATTTTCACAAACACCCACGATTGAATGAACTACGAGAACTCTGATTCCCACCATAATCGGGATAAGTAGGAAGCCTTCTCAGGGCCCGAGATTATTGGATATCCTCTCTAGTAATCAAAACCTAATTCCAGTAATCATGTAATCCTCCTTAGGAATAAAACCTCAAATTAAACCCCCAAATCATCATTGAATCATTTTCAGGAAGAATGCCAAAACTCATTCTTCTCAAAGGACATTACTCTCATGTGAGTCTAATAAAACAACGAGGGGTTTGACTCCCATCCACATGGGATAATTTGGAATCCTCCTTGAGTTTCAAAACAATCACATCAAATCAAACCTGTCCACCTTGGGCCATATTCCCAACAGGGTAGAATCATACATGGAAACCCTAATTCATTCCAAGATTGGGATGCTTTGGCGTAAGTCTCACACAAAACATTGACAAATCACATTTTGTTAAAATTTACTTATCCCATGACATTAAAATGTATGGGTAGTTCCTTATCACATGAGAATAAATGGTATAATGTGTCCCATTAAGAGGCACTGAACTACGGGGGTTCTCATTCCTTTCACTAGGAAATGTTGGTAGCCTGTTTTGTGGGTACGATCCCAATATCAAAACAAACATTTGTATCCCTAGATAACAATAATTTCCAGAGTACCCTTCTGAGTTAAATAAAAAGAAATATCATCCTAAAAGTGATTAAAATAATCTCTAAATATTTTATGACAGAATACCACTGATGGAGAACCTCGAATACATACAGATATCTACGTTAATGAAGATCCTTGAATATATTCAGATGATTCTATATTTCACACATGTAAATAAGTGATTTCAAATTATACAGGAAACATATGTTATAATTGGTGAATTAATAAGGATTCATGAAAATAACTAAATTTTTTAAAGATAGTCCCGGAGTAGACAATAACCCGCCAAAAAGGGAGTGATGAATCTGACCTCCCATCCTATCGACTAATGCATGTTATTAAGTATCATAATTTTCAAACATAATGAATGACTAACTTTGGAATATAGGCCCCTTTTAGATAAAGAACTGCTGTATGTTTCAAACATCATGAATAGATCCAATGGAAACCGCCTTCATGTAGTGATTCTTAAAACGAGAACACGTGTTTCAAGGATATCTGAAAAAAATGGTGAACCCAAAATGAATCTTCATCCAAGTTAATAATGTCACCCACCTGTCAGGCCCCTATCAATTGATAAAAGAAGGCCAGACAAGTGAATCAGTCACACATGTATCAATCTAGAAGTTTTTTCTTTAATGATGATTATTGTTGTTTAATGTTTTTTTTCAAAACTCCCTATTGTCCAAAATGGAATTCATCAAGAAGGAATCTGTGAGCTTCTTGACCACCACTCATGATGGATCCTCATTAAGGGGAAGGACACCATCGACCACTTAGTGGCTTCAGTGTTGGGTCTCGAATGTTCATGTAAAGGAGTACCATCTTCACAGTAAAATCCCAACTTTGGAGGCTAATCGATAGGCCTTCCATGTCAATAATAATCCTAATTTATCCAACCAACAATGATTGATGATCAAGAAGAAGGCGGTTCCATCCACTTTCTTCAACCGTTTCAGATCTGTATTCCCAGAACGCAAAAACCATTCCATCTCGTACTATATGTAGGTGGATCAAGAGTTCACCTGGGGCCTCATTTCAAGGATATAGGGGTCCTTTCTATGTACTCCCAACAATAATAACAACCAGCTGAATTGTGTAGTAGTGAACCCCCAACATGATGGGGGTGTTGCCTCGGGACTTCATCATAGGTCTCTTAGACCTGGGCACACAAGACAAACAATCGGTGTAACGACCCAAAAATTGATTAATGAAAATTCCACTTTATCTATTTGAAATTCATTATATGGTTATGTAAAAATTATGAACTTATTTGGTTCTATGTTTTGAAATTTAAAATACCATTAAGAATTGTGTTCATTTATTATATAGTAGTTGAATAGTGGTCAGTTGATTCATAAAAATATAGGGCTTTAACAAATCTATTTTACTCGGAAAAAGGAAGTGATGGCCTCATCCAGTAGAATTACACCATACACAACCCATTTATTGGTGATTGGAAGGGAGGTGGTATCATTGGGATTTTCTCTTCACCAAGCCCAATCCAAGCTTCAATACGTTAAGCATGAGAGGAACAGCCTACGTGAGAAGTGGAAGTTGATTAAGATTACCACTCTAGTGATGTTTTCTGATCCAACCTAAGAGTCTATATCCATCTCACACCATACCCTAAGGACTTATGTGGGTGTTATAAGGGGTTATGTAACAAGAACCTAGAACTACGATTATGTGCATTAATTTTTTATATGATAATTAATATACATTTAGTTTAATATTGTAACGTTGTAAATAGTTTTTAAATCACAAATAATATTTTAGTAAACTTTCACCTATGAAATCCATTTTTAAAAATTAATAGGTTTTTTAAATATAAAATATTTTAATAAAATATTATTAATATTAAATTTATTTTATTAAATATAAATGATCATATAATTTTTATGAATGCAATTGTAATTATTATTAATGTTTGAAAGCTGTCTTTGTCAAAACACATGAATTTTTGATAAATGACAGTTTTTATTTTAAATGTGAAAATTCACATGTATAACAAATTATGTAGATAATATTATTACTATTTTTGGAATTAGGATGTTGAAATCCTATGACGATGATTTTTTTCATAATTTTTTGAAAAAGTCGATTTTTTTGGGTAAAAATTAAATACCATCAAAATATAGATTGTATTTTATGAAATCATACTGAGACAACAGTGATGTAATAAAATAATATATTCATTATTTTTGGGCAATATTTTTTTTACCATTAATATAATGTGATTTTAGTTGTGTTTGATTTATTTTACAATGCTTTAGTTGACCCATCAAGACTTATAAAACATTTGGCCTTTTAAAATTGTTTTCCTTGAGAGTGTGACTCACCACCACATAATCAAACTACATATTCTAAGACATTAGGCCATTGGAAATATAAAATATTGTTTTCCACTCCCTTTTGAAAGAAACCAAGGGTAAAAGTCATGGGCAGATTTGTTTTTTTATTAGTTTAATGTGAGGTTCCCTACACATAATTAAAAAAGAATTCCCTCTCCTTTCCTATATAAACCAACCAAAGCTCCCACTTCCTCTTCACTAAAAGGATTTTGAGTTCTACCAACCCTTGAACTACTCTCTCTAGATTCCTCTAATAGTTCCCCAAGCTCCCAAGAAGCCTCCCAAAAGCCTCTTCCATTCTTTTGGGATCACACTTCCATGTAAAGTATTTTATCCTTTCTCATTTTTGTCCAATTTTAATTAAGTTGTTATGCCCTTTTGATTTCAGCTACAAATGTTTGTTTATTATTTCACACATCCAACATACTTCCCGATTTATTTTTGGATGATGTTAGTCCCCTTTCTCTCTCATTAATTCCACCCATGTACACCTGTTACCATGCCGCAATTCCGTGAGGGATTTCACTATCCTCAATTACATCCAAGTAATTAATTTGTATTATACATAAAAATTATAATATGTTAGTTGGCAGATGTATATATTTTACCCCATTACTATCAATTTAATGTCTAAATAATGAGATACCCATTTCACACTCATCAAACAATTTTACAAATTTCTATTTGACTTCATTATGCTGGAGAAATATCACCAAAATTTCAATGCCAAAATCATTGTGTGGTGAATAGCATACCCACTCCTCTATCAAGGGTATTAACTTATATGAACATGTAATTTTTTATTGAGGACATACATTTATGTATTCCACATCTTTTATTCGTGGAATGAATTTTGATGTAAATGAATCCATGTTATATGATCTATTTGGAACACTTATGCACGAAATGAAATGAAAATGAAAGGTTCACCCTAATAGTGCTCAAATGCATTGGGTAAAGTATAGTATCATGATACATCATGTATAATGAGTTTTGAATCATGATAATCCATGTGAAATTAGGGTTTACTCATGCTTCCTGTGAAATGAGTGTTTACAAATGCTCTATGTGCAATGATCCTTGTCTCATGCAAATTCTATGTAAAGTGTTGTTGCCACATTTCTAGGTTTTAATTATCATGATTTATTGAGCCTTTATGTTCATGATTCTCTAGTGCTACATTGATATTACTCTTGTCTAACGTGTATTTTATTCCTGATGTTATTCTATTTTTATTCCCTTACTGGGATTTATATCTCACCATTTTCTTATGAATGTCCTCAGGTTATCCCATACAATGCTAAGTATGAGGGAATGAAGAGGTTATGTAAAGGAAGTTTTCAATAAATATGATGTATTTCATATTTTATGTTTTTATGTAAGATCATAATCCAACTAGGAAACTATAACTATTGATCTTATATATTGAATCATGTGATGTTTATGCAATGAATCATCTTTCAGTGTGAAATAAAAAGTAAGTTTGTTATAGTTAGTATCATAGGATAGGTTTAGTTATTTTTTGGATTAGGATTTTAAAACCCTAGTGAAGCCTTAGAGATAAGACAAACTATATTAAAAAATATAAAAATTTTGGTGATTATTGAGTAAATGGTTTATCAAAAAAACAACATCCATGTTTGGATATGAGCAGTTAGAGGCAGCTCTTGTAAAAATGCACTTAGGTGTGAAAACTCCGACAAGGGGTTTCGGGATTTTCCCATGGTATCATAGTACACAACAATGGGCTTTGATGCCCTCTTGGTTATGACACTCCTGGGGGAAATTCTTTTTAAAATTAACAATATTAGTAAAAAACATTATTAATGGGATTATTAAAAAATGAATCTATGAATTATGTTAGAAAGTTGATAATGGATTACATATATTGAAGCCTAGGAATTCATAAGTTCAGAAAATAAGTGAAATTTATAAGTTATCTAACTTTGCCTTTGGATTCCCCTTTATGTGTTTAATATTTTAGCATACTCATCCAGTGTCTATATCAGAGAAGGATGAACGATAATAAAAAAGTGAAAGGAAGGGTTATTGGTCATGGTTCTACGCATTAATTTATCCCGAAATTTTAGTACAACCATCCCAACAACACCAAAAATCATGGAACTAAATATGTATGTGAGTTCAAAAAATGGAGAAATCATTACATCCCATGAATATAACTCATCCCCTATCATAAATGTTGGATTAAAATTACCATGAATCCTAATCAAACTTTGTCTCATGGTTTTTGATTGAATTCTCATCATGGATTGTTTTCCTTATTTATAGACAACATAAATTGCCGCAAGATGAAAATCACTCTCCATGTGGAGAATCGACCCCTAAAAGTGCAAGGAGGAAGATGAAACTTCTATAGATCTATAATCTTATGTTTGGTTTTTATTTCCCTATGAGAACATGTAACTGGATCAGTTGATTGAGTCTAAGGAGGCAACCATTCTTGAAGATGTGCCTATTATGAGGGAATTCTATGACATGTGTCCCAAGGAATTTCATGGTATTCCTCCTTAAAGAGATGTTGAATTTGCAATTGAACTTATTCATAGGGCATTACCAATATCTATGATTCCATATTGAATGGTTTTTGCAAGGCTTGAAGAGCTGATGAAACAACTAAAGGAGAATCGAGATAAAAAGTTTATACGCCCATGTGCTTTATCATGGGGTGCCCCAGTCCTCTTCGTCGTGAGGAAGGATCGGTCGATGCTTCTTTACATCGATTATCATGATCTTATCAAAATCATGATAAAGAACAAGTATCATCTCCCATGAATTGATGACTTATTCGATCAGCTGTTTGGAGCACAATACCTCTCAAAGGTATATTTTTGGTTGGTAAATTATCAAGTAAGGGTGAAGAAGGAAGATATCCCCATGACTGTTTTTTGTACAAGATACAGGCATTATAAATTTATATTAATGCCTCTCGGACTCACTAATTCACCTGAAATCATCACGGACTTGATGAATATAGTATTTAGAGATTACCTCGGCAAATTTATGGTATAATTTATACATGATATTATAATTTAATCCAAAACCATGGAGGTTCATGGGGAGAATCCTAGAACTATACTTGAGACACTGCAATGGGAGTATCTCTATGAAATGTTCTGCAAGTGTGAGTTCTATTTGAAAGGGGTCTCATTCTTGGTCCATATCATCACTAGCAATGGGATATCTATGGATCCTTCCAAGATAGCTGCAATAGTGGAATCATGGAGGCGAACATCGGTAATGGATATTTGTAGAATCTTGTGGTTAGCTGGATATTATCTATGATTTGGGAATAATTTTTCACGAGTGTCGAACAAACTTACCAAGAAATCTCAGAATAGTGTAATGTTTTATTGGAGTAATGAATGCAAATAATGCTTCAATGAGTTGAAAAGGATTCATATCATTGTGCACGTGCTCACTTTACCAACAATTGGAGAACTTTTTGTGGTGTTCAATGATGCTTCAAAGAAGGGCCTGGGTTGTGTGATAAAGCAAAATGACAATGTTTTTTCCTATGCTTCAAGGAAATTTATTGATAATGAGAAAAATTATCCAACACATGATTTGTAGTTGTCTGTGTTGATATTCACTTTAAAAATTTTGCAGGCTAATCTCTTTGGGGAGATGTGTGGAATATATATGGACCACAAAAGCCTCATGTAAATAATCACATAGAAATAGTTGAAAATGCACCAATAAAGATGGTTAGAGATGATCAAGGAGAATGACTGCTCAATCCATTACCACCCTAGGAAGCGAACAAGGTGGCAGATTCTCTATGTAGAAAGGACCCAATGATTCAATCATTGATGAGAATTGTGAAGGATCGAATCTTTTAATATTTGATGAATATGGAAAAGGGATTCATAAATAAGGGAACATCATCAATCCTTTCACAAATTATTTCTCAACCGTCTCTTTTGGAAAGGATAAAGGATGATAAAAAGGATGATGTGGCCATTCAAAAGAAAGTGTAAGCTATCAGGAAAGGGAAATCCTTAGAGTTCAATGTTAATGAATAAGGAATTGTGATATATGGGAAAAGACTTTGTGTTCCATCAAGTCTAGAGTTAAAGAAGGAACTTTTAGATGATGCATATAGTTCAAACTTCTCTATTCGCCAAAGATAAACAAAGATGTATCGAGATATCCGAGAGCATTATTGGTGGGAAAATATGACGAAGGAGACCACTGAGTATACATAAATGTTCCTAGTGTATCCAAAAGTTAAGGTAGAGAGGAAGAAGTCTAAGTGAATGCTGAAACCGTTGCCCATACCGGTATGGAAAAGGTAGAACATCACCATGAACTTTTTCGTTGGACTTCCAAAGAAATCCGAAGGAAACCAAGAAATAAAGTTTTGTTTCGATTGTCTTAAAAATTCTGTGAACATAATTTCAATTCATGATGATTTATCATTGGATAAGATTGCACAGATATATATTAGAGAAGTGGTAAGTCTGTATGGAGTACCACTATATATTATATATGATCGGGATCCAAAATTCACCTCTATGTTTTGTAAGTGTCTTCAACATTTTCTGGATATTGAACTGAAATTCAGTATGACCTATCATCCTCAAAGTGATGTCCAATCTGAGTGAATGATTCAAACACTAGAAGATATGTTAAGAACATGTTCAATGGAATTTAATGGAGGGTGGGATCAACATCTTCCTCTGGTTGAATTCTCTTAAAATAATAGATTCCACCTGAGCATCTAAATAGAACTATATGAAGCGATTTATGGGAAAATATGTAGAAAACTAGTGTGTTGGGATAAAGGCAGTGAGCCTAATCTACTAGGACCTGAAATTGTAAATGAAATGGTGGAGAAGGTGAAAATAGTTTAGTAGCATATCAAGGCAGCCCAATGTTAACAGAAAAGTTTTGCAAATAACCTTCGACGAGATTTTGTGGTCAATTTTGGAGACATGGTATGTTTATGCATATATCTGTGGAAGAAGGTCATGAGGATTGGAAATAACTATAAGTTAAGTGCAAGGTACATTGGCCCCATAGATATTGTTGATCGTGTCGGGGCTGTGGACTATTGACTAGCACTTCAACCCATGATGGCCAAAGTACATGATGTATTTCATGTATCCCTCTTAAATAAGTACATACCCAAACCTTCACGTGTAATTTCTTCATAGGTAGTACAATTAGAGTATGATCTTTTTTATGAGGAGAAACTAGTAAAGATCTTAGATCATAGAGAAAATGTTCTATGAAATAAGACAGTGTCCCTCATTAAGGTGTTATGAAAAAACCACATGTTTGAAGAAGCGACATGGGAATCAGAAGAAGTGATGAAGAAGAGTTACCCACATCTTTTTTAGTGTTGGAAAATGACCTTTTGAGGGAGAAATCTCTTAATGGGGAATATTTTAACTAACCAAAAATTCATAAATGAAAATTCATCTTCGTCTATTTAAATATCTTTTTATGGTTATGTAAAACATATAAATTTAATTGGTTCTATGTTTTGGATTTTATAATACCATTATGAATTGTGACCATTTTTAATATAATTATTGAACATTGATCACAAGATTAGTATAAATCGATGGCTTTAACAAATCCATTTTACACAGAAAATGGAAGAAATGGCCTCATCTAGTAGACTTACCCCATTAGATTCAAATTTATAGGTTATCCAAAAGGATGTGGCGTAATTGGGTTTCTCTCTTGACCAATCCCAAGATGAGCATCAATAAGTTATGCTTGATTGGAACCACCTACGGGAGAAATAGAATTTGATTCAGATTAGCACTTGCGCAATGTTATTCGAGCCACCCCAAGAGTCTGTCCCCATCGCGCACCTTACACTAAGGTCTTATGTAGGTGTTATAAGTGGTTATGTAACAAGATCATAGAATTATGATTATGTGCATTATTGTTTAATATAACAGTGAATATAAATTAATTTTATTATTATAACTCAATAAATATTTTTTAATGCACTAATAATATTTTTAGTTAATTTTAAACTAAGGAATCTATTTAGATAAATAAATGGATTTTTGAATTAAATAATATTTTAATAAAATATTAATATTATTAAATTACTATTATTATGTATAAAAGATAATATAATTTTTATGAATGCAAATGTAATTTTTATTGAAGTTTGAATGTTTTCTTTGCCAAAACCCCTGAATTTTCGATAAATGTTGGAATTTATTTTATAAGTGAAAATTAACATATTTAGAAAATTATTTAGATAAAATGAATATATTTTTGGAATTAGGACGTCAAAATTATCCAATGGTGAACATTTCATAATTTTCTGATACAGTCGAATTTTTGGGTAAAAATTAAATATTTTTTAAATATATAATGTGTTAATTGCATCATAATGACTCAAGAGTGATGTAATAAAAAACTCTAAACAGTATGTTCGGACAATATAAGTTTTAACATTAAAATAATGTGTTTTTAGTTTTTTTTTCTATTTTACAATGCTCTTGTGGACCCTTCAAGTCTTATAAAACATTTTTCCTATTTAAATTGATTTCCTTGAGAGTATGACTCGCCTCCACATATGAAACACTGTTATTTTAAGAAGTTCGTCGATTGGCATTATAAAATATTTTTTTCAACTAAACTTTGGATAAAACATGGGAAAACAATGGGGTTGATTGTGGTTTTGATTAGATTATTGTTAGGTGTCACAAACCTAAATAATAACGAATTCCCTATCTTTTCATATATAAAACCACCCATACTCTCACATCCTCTACACTCAAAGACTTTGGATTTTGACAGACCCCTGAATTTCTCTCCCTATAATCCCCCCAAGGTTCCCTATACTCCCCATAATCCTCTCTCAAGCCTATACCAAGCCTTTGGGATCACACTTCCATGTAAGGAATTTCGTCCATTCTCATTTTAGTCCAATTTTATTTATGTTTTTATTCCATTGTGTTTTCAATTAAAAATTATGGGGTAATATTTAAAACATCCCCCATACTTCCCTATTTATGTTTAGATGATGGGAGACCCCTTTCTCTCTCATTAATTCCTCCCATGTACACCTTTTACCAGGTCGAAATTCTGTGAGGGATTTCTCTCTCCTCTTTTAAATCCATGTAATTTGATTGTATTATGCATCTAAACTCCATTAATTTTGTTGGGACATGTATCCATATGACCGCAAAACTGTCCGTTTCATTTATAAATGATGATATTCCCCTTTCATGCTCATTAAACAATTTAAAAAATTTCAATTTGACGTTGTTATGTGGCCAAAATTAAACCAAAATTTCCATGCCAAATCATTGTGTAGGGAATACCATAACCACATCTCTATCGAGGGTATTCACCTTTATCCAGATGTACATGTTGAATGAGAACATACAATTATTTATTCCACATATCTTTTTTATGGAATGAATAAAGACGTTAATTAATATATTTTGTATTATCTATTTGGAATACTTATGAATGAAATGAAATGATTATGAAGGGCGTTCCCAAATAGTGCTCCAATTCATTGGGTAATGTATAGTATCATGATACATAATGTCTAATGAGTGTTGACTCATGATAAATCAATTGAAATGAGTTTTTACTCATGATTCATGTGAAATTAGGGTTACTCATGCTCCTTGTGAAATGAGCCTTGGATAATGCTAATTTCATGTCAGGTGTTGTTGCCACATTTCAATGTTATGATTATAATGATTTATCATGTCTTTATGTTAATGTTTCTCTTGTGCACCATTGATATGCCTATATTTTAATTTGAATTGTATTCCTCATTTTATTATAGGTTTACTACCTTACTGGTCATTATTTCTCACCCTTTTCTTATGCATGTCCTCTTGTTATCCCATGAAATGCTAAATACGGGGGAATATAGTGGTCATGTAAAGGATTTTTTCAATAAAGATGTTGTATTTCGTGTTTTATGTTGTTATGTAATGACCCAATTCCTCCACGGCACTAGAAATATCGATCTTATATATTATATCAAGGGATGTTTATGTAACAAATTGTGATTTACTGTGTAATAAAGAATAGGGTTGTCAGAACTAGGGAAAACATCTGGTCAACAGAAAGTAGGTTCTTACCTCTCCCCCCTCCCGAGAAGACCATCTTCCTAACATTATGGTGAAAAACGATTGAGCACATACACACGTTTGTGAAAATTTTGCTTCCTAGCAGACTCATCTAGAAGCAACCCAACAATCATTCAAGGAAAATCCGGTGGATTATCGTGATCATGAATATATACCTGTTTATAATTTATAAGTCAGTGAGAATGCTCGTATGATTGAATTTAAAGGAGTCTGCCAATCCAATGTGGTGGTAACAGGTAAACAGGAACATAAACCTTCTTAAAATCACCAATTCTTCTTGTATTAAAGGAGTTCTGTCGACCAGAGTGATGGGAAACAGCCATCAGGCACATACACCTTCATGTTTTCATCAAGCCTAATAACAGCCTCATTTGGTAGCACCAAGAGAATTCATTCGAAATGCTATGATGAAAAATATGCGGAAAAACAAACTCTCTTCCCACATACATGAGTATTGTCAATACTCGTTGACTGGTAAAGGAGGAAATGAGAAGGAAAATACACCTACATATTATATGGAATGGACATAAATTCCTATGCCTACCATGGATGTCACCAAACATATCATATCAATGGTTAAAGGTCAGACATAGTATCCATCCCCTATTATTGAATCGTTCCAAAATATTATAACAACTCATTCTGTAGTACCAGGTGAATAGACACAGAAATCTGTCCTCACACCTCGAATGACACATCAGTATTCCATATCAGAGTAGATACACTCCTATGTTCTAGTCCATGAGGTTCATGGGGCATACTCCCCGATATCAAATGGACAAGAGGATTAGGAACACTCACCATTTCTAATTAGAGGTAATGGGTCAATTCTGGTGACCACTCCAAGGAAGGCGCATACACCTCGCCATTATCACAAATTTTCCAAGAATGTGTCCCAACTATGATTAAAATATCATCAATGAGTTAGTCTTTCCATACATTGTTGGGAAATAAAGAGTCATGATGTAATTTGGATCCTCTTACTGATGGAGTGCTTGAATACCTTAAACATTTATCTATTACAGCTCAAGATCCTACCCTCTCATTACCAAATTTTGGGAGTATTAGTTGTAATTATGATGTTTCTATTGTGACATGTCATCATGATATCTTTCTTTATGAAAAATTGGTCAATACAGAGAGCCTATCATCAGATAAGAGCCATGACAACCATCCATGTGGCCCGAAGACCAATAAGCAAGAGGATTTATCATTTGCTGTAATGTACCATGGTGGTCCTCCCCAAAATGGCATTTGATACAAAAGACCTCTTCATAGTGGTATTTTTAATTATCAAGATAATTCTATAATTGAAAATATAGTGATGATAAAGACCTCTTATCTCGATGGACTTGAAAAAAAAGGTCGGTAATGTATAATGCCATTTCAGGGATGGGTGAAATATATTATCAACTAGAATACACATTTAAGGAAAATTCATTCTTTGATGCTCTATCTGGTTATTTTTTTATAATATAGAGAATCCACTTTGGTTAGACCAAGTCAAGGAAACTCTAGTAAAAGACGACGAAGATACGTTAAACATGACAAAACAATTGGATAAAGGAGAAATACCAATCCTGTTTTGGAGTTTGTATGATTATCAATATAACATTCTAGAATTGATGGTAGAAGATTGCAATCAATATGTATGCCTAAACTTATAGAAGAAAAATCATCATTTCAAAAACAAATTATTACCATATGATGAATATCAAAAATAATGTAAAGGTAATACAAGTGTTTCGATGCCAAATTGAATTGGTATCTCTATTGGATTCCCAACATCCAATAGTTGAAAAACAGTAGAGAAACAACTAGCGTACATTCCTCAATGCTCTAAAGAGGCCATGCCATTTAATTTTTTTCCCCATCTAGTGTTCATATAAGAAGATTTGGTGCACATATAGAATTTCATTTCACTTCACTCTAGAATAAGCAAAGCCTTCCAAAAGAGGTCCCATGAAATGTTATTTACCACGACCAACTGCAATCAATAGTTTTTTATGCAATAAAATTAATACTCAAAATCATGCCTCAACTATCTCTAATCAGAGTCATTCCCCAATAAATAAAGTTTTTGTGTTACTTTTACATCTAGCATCTGAGAATCTTGAGCATGGCTCACACTTAGTGGATTTCATCTGTCAGATAACATATATTTCTCTAATAGCACATCGATCATCCAAAAGAGGTGATTTTAGTGGTTATCGGATAATGTACCTAGCTAATGTCTGAAACAAAATTCACAAAATCACAAGAGAAGATACGAGTATCTTAGCCATAGTGCTCCTAGATCCACCACATCTTGCAGGGATAATGGATCATTTAATTCAACCTTCAAATTCATTAAACAATGTTCAGTGGTTTGATGAAGAAGAACATGATCAGCACCAACCTATAGGGCTGGGAAATTTTTCACATCTACATTCTCCTCTTTAACAGATGTCATTTTTCTACCGATATGGGAGGATTCCAAAAAGAGAGTGCACAACTAAAATATCTAAGGATTTCCTGCAGGTTACTGTCTGTCAAAAAGGTCCAGAGAATCCATCATATTGGGGAGTAGAGTCTAATTGAAGATACAGAGGTAGTCTATCTTAAATATATACTAACAGAATGTAATCAATGAATTATGCCTCAATAAATGTCATTAAAGACATTACATATGATCCTCCAAAAAATTAGTCTAGTTTTGGGGAATTAGATGATAAAGTTCATATCCAAAATACCGCACACACAGAATAAAATGATGAAGGTGTACATAACCAAAATCAGAGGCTTACCCAGAATCTAGGTATGTCGCCAAATAACCTACTCCAACCCCACCAAAATTGATTTAACAAAGGGAAAGTTAAAATCCAGATTTCATTTCACTTTTCCACTAGATAAGGGAATTCTATTTCACTAGGAATGATATTTTCACAACAAGTAGAGGCGATGAAAGACATGAAAAGACTCAATAATTATCTATGTAGAATCATCCATTATTCTAGACATACTGCTCAGGAAGATCCTCAACATGCACATCCAATTGGAGCACCTAAACAAAGAGGATTTGGGGTAACTACATATGCAGATAATGAATTACCTCAATTGGGTACACTTCCAAGGTAGGATCAAACACATCCTTATAGGCCTATTCTCGTGGGTTATCCAATTAAAATACTAGCAGCAACACTAGCTATTTTTTCCGGTTGTTGCACTAGTTCATGATCTAGCTACAGTACCAGTACAACTCCCAACTCATCCAGATATTCCCCAAGTGCTTATTAACACAATTGAGGCATTAACAACTCTATTGGAAGACATGGAAGAATGGTGTGCGCCATTTCATCTAGAAAAGAAAGCTTACCTCAAATGGGTGGATCTAATCCCTCCCCCACAAAATTTTGTGAATACCACCTTCCCAATATTTAATCATTCCAGAGTTCTGAAACACAACATAAAGAATTTCATTTCTAATTGTGATCCCATGATTGAGACTTCACAACAATAAGAAGTATTAAAGCATTTTTTTTGTGTAGTTATTACTGGGACTAGCTTTAGTACGGTATAAAAGATTTCAATCTCGATCAATTAATAGATGGGAAGATCTCTGTCAGAAATTCCTCTTTCAATTCATCTCAACTCAAGCGAAGAAAATGTTTATTGACCTCAAAAATTTCAAAAAAAGGGAAAATGAAAGTGTTTTAGATTTCATTTCTCGATTGAAAGGATTAATGTATTCCTTAAATATGTCACTCCCTCAAAAATATTTTATCCCAATTTTTGTGGAAAATATGCATGTTGAGTTATGAACACCATTGAGTCATGTGAAATACACAGGAGGGTTTTGAGACCTTTTTTCAATTTCTCAACAGATTGAAGATTCTATCATGGAAACAAAGGATAAAATTGATGTAATTCCATCATCATTGGTACGGAGTACAGGGAAATCATAAGATTATATAGTTAAACTTATAAGATCACATGTACCTAATTCTACTTCAAAACCTTCATCATATCAAAGGTATTTTCCTCCCCAGTGTTAGTAAAAACGATCACCTTGTCAAGATGACCAAAGAGATCAAAGGAAAAAAACAACATGAGGAGTTGAATAACAATGTTTATCCTTTATGAAAAAAATAGATTCTTGGTTACTTAATCTTAGATCTGGAAATTAATTTGGTTCAATTTCCAAGGCTGAAGAAATTGAACAAAGAAGGAAATAATGATCTTCTTAACTATTTCCTCATTCCCGAGATGATGGGACATACCATTTTGAAGTGATTTTTTTAACGACTTCCTTCAAAAAATAGTAAACTCTGGACAACTGAAACTGAAATATTTGTTAGCTAAAGTACCATGTGTTACTGCTATTGATCCAGAGGAAGAAGGTGAATGGTAAGAAGTCAAAAGTAAAAATGTGAAAAAATATAATGATTGGATGACAAGGATATGATCAACAGAACTCATGCCATTTTACAAACATAGTTTAAGTGACTGATTGTGTCATATTCCAATCCTTCCATAGAAAAACCACCTTCATCCAAAGGTCAATACTTAATGAAGCTAAGTGATCAGAAGTATAATGAGTACTCAAAAAAGGATGAGCTCATGTCATGGACAACATTGCCTTTTACTCTAGATGATTTTAAACCATCTACAAGAAAATCATGGGAAACCCCTCACCAAAAGGAACAACTAGAAATGGAGAGCCAAGCAGAATCATCATTTTATGAAGTATTGATTTTTAGTTCCATCAATGTTATAAACTTAACAAATCCTTATGCCAATGGTGATTCTGATTATAATGAGCAAATGTTTCTTGTACCAAATTTGGGAACAAAGGGAAGAGGCCAAAGTCCTGGATATAGGGGAAGACATGGAAATTCTAGAAAACACTATTTTAACTGTACCAATGCTCAAACCTTATATGCAGAAAACAATTGTGGGAGAGCCTTTTAGTGGGCTCAAAAAGAACAAGGAAATTCTTCCATGCATGATAGATTTCTTCCTGACATGATCATTTTGGAGGACCTATTGAAGGTTACACCATCTTCTTATTAGTAGATGGATATATCTTGTCAGTCTAATCCGCCAAGGCTCGGTGTATTTCCAGTTTTGGTTCCAACACAATGAACATCTACATCAAATTGGGAATGAACTTCGATAATCACTTATTTATGATTTTTCATTTCCTAAAGAGTTTGATACTATTGTTTCTACTACCGAGTATTACCGTATTTGGAATGATCCCTTAGAATGTCATTCAGTTATATATTTTCATAATTACTATGAAGATGATGTTGTACTTGGACATATTAGGCCCGCGTATCTATCTGGAAAGATCAAGGACATAGACATCTGACGATCCTTCGTTTATAATAGCTCATGATTCAAACACATTCCAATACATACACTTTATCCATTGGGACTCATTGAAACTGACATATCTCCAACTACTTTTATATATCAAGTTTATGATATGTATGAGCAAGAACCTATGCAAAAGATTACACTCAAAAATCAGTTTGGGGACCATGCACCTAATTCATATTTTATTGTTGTTCATTAGGAAAAAATCTTCAACACTCTTCTATAAAGGCCTTGGCTACATCAACATGCATCCATACCTTTTTCATACCATAAATGTCTCAAATATTGTTTCAATAGTCAAATCGGGGCATTGTATGGTGACAAGGATCCATTCAAAATGAGTGAATCTATATTCAATGAGGCCATATTTTATCACATGAAAGGAATGTCGTATATGGCCAAGGATGTAACCAGAATCAAAGCTCTGAATTGACTGTACAAGATACTAGTAAAAAAATTCATACATTTTAGTATAGATTATGTGTTACCTATAAATAAAATTTAAAAAGTATAATTAAATACATTCACTCATATAGTACCATTCATAATGTCAATTCTAGCAATCGAGCATTACAGAAAGGAAGAGTTTTTTGATTTACTAAGTTGTGGTGAAAGATTAAATGGAGATGTATTCATTTAATCAATTGAATTACATCCAGCCTCTACATCATCAATCATATTACAAGAAGTTGTAGTAATACCATAGGGAGTCATGGATTTTGATATCCAATCCATCATGTTCGCTCTATTACCCCGGGGATACCCTTCATCATCTATAGGGTCAGAAATGGTTGCCTCTTCTTTAGGAGGTTCATGTACTGACTCTTATCCTAGCTCTTGATGTATTACTTCATCATATAATACGAATGTTTAAATCAAAGAAGTAATAATTAATGAAAAATAAGGAGAAGGGGATAATCTCATGGATTCTCATCCATCATTTGAGGAATGTTTCTCTACCATTGTTCATGGGATTAGAGAAATAAATCTGAGTACATAAGAAGATCCACACCCCAATATTATTAAGGTGGTAACGAGTTCAAAGGAGAAAGAGGTGCATTATTAATTTCTAAAGTAGCATTGAGATATGTTTACTAGGAATTATACATATATTATTAGATTTAATCCTAATTTAGCCAATCATCATTTATTTTTTCCCAAAATCATCAGGGATCTAAGCAGGCAGCAAGAAGAAAGCACCCAACTCATTCCTCTCAAATTGAAGCTGAAGTTGATAAACATATAAAGGCCAACATTGTTTGGGAGGTTCAACATCTCAAATGGATTTACAAAATAGTCTCAATAAAGATGAAAAAATTTAAAATTAGAGTTTTCATTGATTTTAGAGCTCTTAACTGGCATTTTTCTAAAGATGACTTTGTAGTCTAGATCACCGAGCATTCAATTGATGCAACAACTGGATATAAAGATATTTCCTTTATGTATGGTTAATCTGGGTACAATCAAATCATTGTGGCCCTATAATATAAAAAATATGATGACTTTAGAGACCCTCAAGTTGTGTTTTGATATCGTGTAATTCCATTTGGCTTAAATAATACAGGTGGAATGTATCAACATTCCATGCACCAAATCTTCATAACCTTCATAATGTAATTTTTTGAATATTAACTGGGTGATTTGGTGGTCAAATCCATAAAAGTTTCCATTCCGTTAGATGATCTAGAGATCATATTAAAAAATATTAGGCGACATAGTGTGGAGATAAATACCTTGAAGTGTTCTTTCGGGGTGCCATCAGAAAAGTTAGTTGGACTCATTGTACTCCATTATGGTATTGAAGTTGATCCTTAGAAAACAAAACCAATCCTTGGCATGTCACATCCATGAAATTTGAAAATATTAATAGGAATACAAGGAAACCTAGCCTATATTCCTTATTTTATTTCCAAATTGTGAGGCATGTGTTTTCCCATCACCAGATTAATGAAGAATGTATTCACCTATCAATGGACTGAAGATTATCAAGGAGCATTTTATACCCTCAATAATTATCTATTGGTTCCACTAGTTTTTTTATTTTTTGAAGGATGGCCACCTATTTTAATGTGATAGATGTAGTGTGATCATTGCCATCCTTCCTTGCCCAGAAGAACGATGCTGCGAAAGAAAACAACGATTACTATCTCAGTCGAACTATGCTTGATGCAGAAACTCGATATTCAAGTATTTAAAAGTGTTACCCAGAAATAAAAATTTTAGTTCATATGTTTAGAAACTACATACAACATAATTATTTCCAATTTGTATCTTAGAATAATCTACTCAAATTTATCCTCAATATCCATATGCTTAAAGGGTGTGTTCCATAGAGGGAAATTATTTTGAAAAAGTTTGATATCCAGTTTGTAACTTAGAATAAAATAAGAGGCCAGGCTCTGGATAACATCCTAGATGAACATCTATATACAGAAGATTCATCATTGAATATTGAACTTCTTAATGAATAGGTCCTATCTATTCAAGACTATTTCCAAAAATGGGAAATGTACATTGATGGTGCCTCTAGAAGACCAATAGGGAATATAATGGAAAAACCTATACTCAAAATATATTGGTTTTGAATTGAGCATATCACCCCAGAAAAAGTAGTGTTTCTTTATTCATTCCTGTTTTCAGAATGAGATTCCATCAATGAAGAAGAATGCCATGCTCTCCTCACAGGAATAAAATTGGAACTTAAGGACCATGTGAATCACATAAAAGTGAAAGGTAATTCAGAATTGGTATTCAAACAAATTAATGGGGATTATTATATTAGGAAAAAATAGTTAATCCATTTGGGTGGTATTATCAGAGTGTTAATGGATCATGTTTCTTCATGTCTGACATTTTCTTATGTCCTGTAATCACAAAATGCCCAAGCTGATGAACTGGCTAATGCATCTACATCCCTGGAAAATCCAAATCAGAATGAGAGAGTCATAAGACTTTCACCTCATCATGTGGTATCACCTTTTGATAAAACCAAAATAGAGGAAATTAATTAAATTATTCATATATCTATGCCATATTGACAAATAATGGGATAGAGAACACCCATCATGGAATACCATCAAAATGAATTACTTTCACAAGATAGAGCTAAAAAAGAACATATCTGATGACTAGCAGCAAATAATAATCTTTATGATGGACAAGATCACTAGAAGATCATATAAAAATGAGAATTTGATGGAATTATCTTCATGTTTAATGATGGAGATGAAACTAAAACTATAATGAATGAAGAACATTTAGGAGATTTTGTTACTCAACAGTCTTGGCATAGACTTTATAATCATATCTGAAGGCTTGGATACTTTTGGCCTCAAATGACACAAGATTCCATAGATTTCACAATGAAATGTCGTCCCTATCATGCACATGTCATCTTCATTCATCAACCCCTAGAGTTGGTACATACAACTAAATAATTATGTCCATTTTCAATAGTGGGAATGGATGTAGTGGGGCCTTATTATCCAACTATGGCTAAAGAGTTCAAGTAAATTCTTTTTTCTACTAACTTCTTCTCCAAATGGGATGAGACAATACCTATCAATGAATTCTGATCAAAAATCAATGTCTGTTTTGTCAAAACTAACATCATCACTATATTTGGTATCTCTTATACAATATATATGGACAATAGAACTAATTTTTGTACTATAAAAATACATAAGTTATTTTAGGATGACAATATCAAGTGAAATCATTCATCCTGCTATCATGTGGTGTCCATTGGATGGATAGAGGATTTAAATAAGACCCCATAATATATACTATAGAAGATAGTGGATAAAGATAATAAATCTTGGCCCGATACACTATTGCATGATTTATGGGATAATCAGACTATTACCTGTAGTGAAACCCAAGAAACCCCTTATTCATTGGTGTACAAAATAGAAGTAATTTTTCCAATTATAATTCCATTGCCTTCTCTCAGAGTTGCAATTTGGAATCAGTTGACTATATATGATAGGTCTCAGAAATGGTTTTATAATATGGAGTGATTAGATGAAAAACATTTCCTACGTCGCATCATTTAGAAGTATATCATATCAGAATAGAACTATCAATTAATAAGAAAGATCCATTCTGTTCATTTATTCAAAGAGAATTAGTATTGGTCATCAAGACTCAAATGATACGAGGAAAGAAACCTCCCAAGCATGAGCCAAATATTTAATGAACTTATTCAATATATAAGGTCTACTCCAATGGATCTTATTCCTTAATCTAAATGGATTGATATATTATTACAACTCTAACCAAGGTGATATTCTTGAAGAAATACCTTATGTAGTTGCACTCATCATCCACACTAGAAGACTGAAAACTGCACAACCCCCATGTCCTCAATACAAAACACTAAAATTCATAGTACAAAGTCCTAGTTTAAAGATGTTAAACTGTGAAACAACCATAAACATCCATGCTTCATGGCATTAAAATATGTAGAATCTTTGTCCTTGTCGAATGACATTAAATTGCATTCCATTATTTGTCCTCGTTACATGACATTAAACTATAATTCTATAGTCTTCTCTACTTAACACTAAGAGATTCCATAAGCAAGAATCATTGAAATCATTTATACTTCTTAGTGTCACATGAGTCCCTCTCTTCCATATGCCTAGGTTAGATCTGCATAGGGACCTTGTTTCAAGAACAATGTGAGGCTTGATTCCCATCTATTTGAGATACTTAAAGATGGTATGATAACTAATATTGGGCCCAAACGCTACAATAATTTATTATTATTTTTTTATTTGCATTTGATACTCAGGTATATTATTCAGATATATATATATATAGTGTTCCCTTAATATACATAGTTTGATCATTATACCACCTTGTGTCTTATGATTAACTGTTCTTTCAAAATATGTCAAAAAATCTAGTCTACCATATCAAAATCGTTTTGTGTGGGAAATGATTATTTAATGAACTATTTATGGCTTTATTTTCATCAATATGAGATACGTAGGGATCCCTAGATCATCAATCTGGGGACCAAACACGATATAAAAAACCCCATTTATTCATTATATATGATCCAAATCTGCATAGGAAATGTTTAAAGAACAATGTATGGATTGATTCTCACCCCTAACAAGACATGTAGTGACACTTGGGTTTATCCCTTAGTCCAGATGTGATATTTAATTATTTTCACATCGGTTCATAATCATCCATACCTCATAATGTTAAACTACATGGAATTTTAAGAACTATGTTTGGTTTGATTCTTGCCCTGATAAGATACAATGTGAGATTGTGTCTTATTCCTGGTCTCAGCCATAACTTAATTATAGTACTCCTCTTCATCACTTGTGTCGCCTTTTTTGTTATAGAAGAAACCTCTTAAAACTTCTTGTATCTCACACCGATCATAGATTATGTGGGATTAGGAATTAGGAAAAATTCATCTCTATATAAATATGGTTTTGTAATTCATTTTGGGGTTAATAATTTTTCACTTCAAGAATTAAAACTATACATTATAAGTTCCTCCATACATGACATAAAACTACATAGTATAATTTCTTCACTTCATGATGTATAACTTCACAATATAATGACCTCACTATATGGATTAAAAATGCACATTGTAATGTCCTCACTGTATGACATAAAACTACACACTATAATTTCCTTACTGCATTACTTAAAACTGAACATTATAATGTCCTCACTACATGACATAAAACTCCACTGTATAAGGTCCTCCATGCATGACTCTAAACATAATATCACAATATTAATTTAATGGAAACAAATAAAGTCTCCATCTTACATATGGGTCATATTTTTGTAAAGTAATTCACACTCATGGCCAACATTGATTAAAATATTTCTCATGTACATTGAGCATATCTATCCATCCATTTTTTACACTCTTAATCTTGAATATTTCCATATTTACATAATCGTTCTTATGGGTTCTGGTGACAGAGTTTCTAATATTTGAGAACTCTTTTTCATGACTATGTAGTACATGCCCTTATGTGTGATTTCATAAGTTGCATATTTAACAGGACTGTCACTCAAAAGATTCCATTATTTGGATATACAATAATTCCCCAATTAGCCCAACATAACACAACACCCATAATGGGTTTTTCAAATGATGGTAATTTTGTTCAGGGCTATAGTGCCTTTTTCGAATTCAAACATTGATTACAATAGGAATGAAATTGTATTCTTAAATATTAGTTCATATATATTTGTCCCATTACCATTCTCTTGATCTGAAAGCCTCCCAGACCTTGGTATACACATCTCTCTATCCATGTGTTCAAATCAATAGAAAATACCATTGGATCACTAGATCACATATAATATATTGTAACCATTTCTTGTCCTTACTGTATGACACAAAACTACAAACACCATACTCCTTACGTTTGGCCCAGATCATCATAGAATCCCTATTCATATAATTCTTTAGAAATCAGGATTGTAAATACCCTCTCTATATTCAGGTACCATTCTATATGATCCAAAATATGTGATTATGAAATTTTGAATTTCCAAAAACATTCTTCGGCTTTTAGCAATAGAATGTAAATATTCTTAAGATATTTTTTTTCTTGACTATGTAGTACGTGTTATTAGGTGGCCTTAAATAAGTTTCCTACATAACAAACCTGTTAGTCAAAAGATGCCAATATTTGTCTATGCAATATATTCTCTATTTGTCCCTACATAATACATCCCCCATAATGGGTTTCTCAAATAATGGGAACTTCGTTCTAGGAAAATACATCCTCTAATGCCTCCATCCCATTTCCCATATCATTATTCATATCCAAAAATTCCCAAATCACACTTTACAATATTTTTCTTCCATACCTGAATATAGTAATATGTTTCCAAAAAATTATCAACAAATTGGGAGAGTCTCAAACCTTGGTGAAAAGCTAAAGACCTTAAATTAAAACTACACAATGTCCTCACTGAATGAATTAAAACTGCACAGTACAATGTCCTCACTGCATGACTTAAAACTACCCAGTACAATGCCCTTATCGCATGACATTAAACTGTACGGCTAGGTCCTTATAAAATGAACATAAAAGGAATGATGTGTCCAATTAATCAGTACCAAACCACATGTTTTCTGATTACATTCACATTGATACGTTTGTAGTCCAATTTGTGTGTACGATCCCAATTTGAAAACAAACCATCATCTCCCTGGATGTCAATAAACTCTATAGTGCCCCACATAGTGGATTAAAAATCATTATCATCATAAAGATGATTAAAATAAACTCTAAACAGTATATGAGATTATTTCATTGATGGATAACCTTGAATACATATGGATATCTCTATTAATTATAAACCTATCATACGTACTGATGATTCTAAATTTTACCCTTTTAAAAAAGTGATTGAAAATTTCAATGGAAAATTATGTTATACCAAGTGAATTAATAAGGAATAATGAAAATATCTTAAATTTATAAAGTGAGTCCTAGGGTATAAAATAATTCTTCCAAAAAGGGAGTGATTAATCTTACCTCCCATCATCTTGACCAATGAATTTTCCCATGTATCATAATTTTCAAACATAACAAAAACCATCATTTAGAAAGAAGGTACCTTTTTTATACAGAACTATTGGATGTTTCTGGTTCCATGAATAAATCCAATGGAAGCTACCTGGAAGTAGTTATTTTTAAAACTAGAACACATGTTTCAAGGAACTACGAAAAAAATATATAGGTTTTATTAGTGAATCCTCAAAAGATATAATCAAAATGGGTGGTATGTTATGGTATATTAAATTTCTATTCTAGTGGATTTTATTTTTTAATAATAATGGACATTGATAAAATCAAATCGTCTGACAACTAAAGGATTATCATCATTTACTTTTCCTAAAAATCTTGTTATTTTTCATATCCTATATTCAAAAAATTTAACATCACAACATTGAACTAAACAACCTAGTCCTAGAAGAAATATTATAAACTACATAACTCCTTCACCTCCTAGACTCATGACATTAATGATCAATGACTATTTCTAATAGTTTGACTCAAAACTACACAACCCCTTCATTTGATATTTATGTTGTGTTAAACTACACAGTGTTGTCCAAAAATCATGAGTATAGACTACAAAATACCTTCACATCAAAGTTGCTTATCATTTAACTTAACTACCTAGTTTAATTTGAATGACACTAAACTATCCAGACCCTTTATTTACAAGATGTACAAATGTTAAAATACATTCAAAAGTTCTAAACTAATTACTATAAATTACACAAACCCTTAATATTCTAATTTATACACATTAAATTTTCCAATCTATGATTAAAAATATGACACTAAAAAACACAACCTCTTTATTTCATAGCTGTACGACATTAAATAACACATCCTAGTTTTATCACCATGACTTAATACAACAGAAAACCTCTAGATCGTAGTTTTATTATGTTAAATTACACATCTTAGCCGCAAAAAATGACTGTGAATTTTACAAACACTTCACATCCTAGCTTCATGAAATTATACTACATAGCCAAGTCTTGGAGGCATGACTGTAAATTTTACATCCCTATTACATTCTCATTGCATGATTTAATCATAGAGATGTACACTATGTTATACCAATAATTTTCAAGTATGAACAAAATCATAAAAAATAAACCTCATATTTATATAATATAGTAATAGTGTTTGCTCCTTTTTATTTATGGTGGATCTCCCACAAATTGACTCCATGTAATATAACATGCATAAAAATACTTATTAGATTCTGTTTTATTATAGGGTTTAGGTCAACATTATTTATTGTGACTCCCTTGACTCACACATTGGTACATGTTATATGAAACTTGACATCATGATACATACATCCTCATCATATGAAGTTGTGCACATATATATTATTTTTTCATAAATAATTATCCTATCTAACATGTATAATCATACAATAAATTTGTATTTCTCACTTTATACATGAATCACATAATTTTATAGTTTTTAGTTTATTTTCATGACTAGTGTAATTTAGTTTACTCATGTTCACAAGTAGGGATGAAATTTCATCCTTGTCTCGTGAAATTTAACTATACAACATTTTCTCATTTCTATGAGAACAAAACTACATAAATTGAAAGACTGTAAAGGGTCCAACTATATTAAATGATATCTATATTTATATAATATTTCAATAGAATAATGAATATATTTTTGTAAAATTACCCAATTTATATGATTAAAATGTGGATTGATTCTTTCTTTTTAAAGATATATTTTTATTATTGGATCTACTTTCATAGGACAAACCATTAATTCTATAATTTGTTTTTCAATTTATCTTGTTATTTAGACCTCCCCATCCACATGGAGTTTTCAAAATCAATCCCTTTTAAGGTGAACCCATTTATTCTACACCCGCACATAATTTTTATATATATAGAAGTTTTCTGTAAGTTCTATATGTTTATTTATTATGATTATAGTAGGATACATAGATATCATCATATCAATTTTCAATGATCAAACCTTCAATCGTTTTAAAGATAACACTTTTTTCCGTGGTTTTGGACTCCCTCATTCAAAACATATTTCCCTTCATTTGTTCATCACTAAGATAAATCCATATAATTTTGCGCTTAATTTATATTGGTGAAATGATATAATATAGTGTTCCATCTCACATTAACCTTAACTAGAGATAATGTTTGTCCAAATCACATGAAATTAATATTCAGGCCACATGGTTCTTTTGTAAGGCCATAAACAACATAACATATATGTTCTAGTCAAATGACACTGAACTACGTAAAATATTTTCTATATTATATGAGAATAAACTCCTTATCGTGTCGTACCATTTTTGGATTAGTATTGTTAAATGATAACCAGATCATTGCATGAACATTACTAGCTCATGGATCCAATTCCATTGTACCATAGAGAAATTAAAATTCACCCCTCACATGTTCACGAATGATATAAGTAGAAGCCTTCATCACAAGTTCTCTCAAAAACATACACTGATAATGGGTGCCTTAAATAAAATAGATTTTCAAACCTATATGTTCTTATATCTCAGCGAAAACTATAATTATTATTTCTTTTATCCACCTTGGTGGCCTATTTATCCCAATATTTGATCAAAATTAAATAAAACATCCTATTTTAGTATTTCTGTCCTCTTATATGACATAGATTCTTGCCCAATAGCCTTTTAAAACATGAAATCTTAACAACCATGTGTAGATATATTCCTATCCATATAGTCCATAGTTACTGATATCCCTTGACTAATATAAAGTTAGACTCAAATATCAACCCATCAAGATCATTACTTCAGGGTTTCACTTCATGTTCTTAATTTAAACATTTTTTTTCAATTTTAAGAATTTTATTGAAAATGAAAAACCTCATGAATGTGTTTTGATATCCATAATACTAAGATATTAAAAAATATATCATCGTATATTAGTTAAATTTGAGTCATTTTTACTTGATATTATATTACATGATATATGGTCCTCATATAATGACTTTAAACTGCATAAAATTTATGTTCTTTTCCACATGACATTATAATAAATTACATGTATGTTGATTCCTAGAGGTATTAAGATGGTTATGATGATATTTTAATTTGATGAATTGTGGATGAGGATATGGTAGAGTGTGTTGGATATTTTTGTTAATAAAAAATGGTATTCTATGTTAAATCAGATAATTTAATGTGAAATCATCTTCAAGTTTAAAAATATCATTATTTGTATGCATATTTTTTATATTATATTAATATTGAATTGGGATGGAGAATTAAGGGACAATATAGGCATGACCACACCCATTTTAGGGGAATTTATTTAGGGATTATTGTGAAAATTGTCAAAATTAGACTCAAAATGGGTTAACTTATCCATTACAGAAACCATGGTTCATTAGTGGAGTGCATATGGGAAATGTACGGGGATAAAGTGTTTATGTTTTATGAAATGGTAAGAGTGGGATACTAAAACAAAATAAGGAAAAACATATTTTAATACTCATATATAAAGATGTTTCAGATTTTCTCATGAATGTATGGTGTTTCTGTGAGAAATTACCATGGATAATTTGGCGATGGTGGTTACTCGGGTCTTTATGGGGCCTATCTATAAAAAAAGGGTGATGAGGATGACCATGACCAGAATATAACAATTTGTGTTGGTAATGTAGAATATTTGGCCAAAATGACTGTAACAACCTGAGATTTTATAAAAAATATTCTTTTTTAATTTCATTAATGTATTGCGTTGTACGCTACACCAAAATAAGATTGCACAAAACACATCCATGACTTTCCTTTCATTACACGCATGTTCGACCTTCCTCGATAGCGTGTGTAGTATGCAATACCGAGTTTCACTAAATGAGATATTATTATAATATTATTATGAACTAGCCATTAGGAATAGTAATACCCACTTTTTGAAATTTTATAAATTTTATCTTTAAAAATGGACTTCAATTTTGGATTCGGAATATCGAAATTAGCTTAGGATGAAATTTTGGTACTTTTCGGATAAGTTTCATATTCTAATGAATAGTGAAAATTACTAAATTTTAATTAAAAAAAACTTTTTGAATTGAAATAATTAATAGTGATAAATTATTAATATGAGTGGTTTTAAAGTATATTTATAATATATATTATTACAATTTAATACAATGTTGGTTATTGGATGTAATTTCACATTTAAACCAGACATAAACAAGTGTCAATCATTTGATAGTTATTATCTCTAAAGAACACGCTATTTGTTTTGACGATGGGGATTAATTTTTAAATTAATTAATAAAGATGATATGTTTTGAATTTAGTAAAATAGACATCATTTTTTAATTTATAATATCAAATATAGGTTAGGACTAATTTTTGGTATTTTTATGGAAACTTTCATTTTTTGATGAATAGTGAAACCACTAAGTGGTAGTTAAAAAACTGAATTTTTCATAAAACGTAATTTTACCGTTTCTATGAGTGGAATTCCAAAAATCCAAGAGACACGGTTAATATCAAGGACTAAAAGTTGGTTCAATGAGATAAAAATAATTATTGGTGAATAGTAACTTTTTACTTTTTTTTACCACGGTTAAAAGTAAATAGGGTAATTAAGGGTAAAAATGATATTATTATTACCCTAACATATGTCCTAATTCTATTGGATAAATGTAATTCGGCCAAAACAACCTTAGGAAAAAAATAGGACTATTTATACCCACTTGGATTAGATTAGGACATTTATTATTAATTTATTTAAAGAATGATTAAAATAGTTAAAATCATTGTTTAATAGACAAATAATTTTTAATATAAGGTTATACATAAGATATATACAACTATAAATATTAATTATAAATATAAAAAGAGTTCCTACATAATGGTATTTTATTTGTAATTTTTATACTTAATATTTAATTTATTTATTCCACAATGATGATGCAATAATTATCTTATTGATGAAATATTGACATAATTGATGTTATAAATACCCAAATAAATGTAATTTGAGACTTTTTATGAATTAAAATACTTTTCTATGTTAATATTACGTGTTAGTATTGATTTAAGTAACTTTTTTCGAACTAATCATTCTGTTATGATTTTCCCAAAATCAATTACCAAATAGTGTCAAAATTGACATAAAATAGTTTTTAAAAGAAATATTATATTATGAATTGTTATTATATTACAAAAAATCTAATGTTCATCCAAGATACTTATATCATTATAGTTGTATCATTAATGGACCACTTGGGGGTCTCTTGGAAGTATATGGTATGTTTATTAACTATATAATATAAAAATACAAAGTGACATGGTAAATGTCAGTCTAATTAACTAAGAGCTAAAACTAAAGGTTAATGTTAATATAATGATATAAACATGTATAAATTCTATTGGATGATAGTATTTCGACCCATACCCACCTTAGATTTTAAATATATCAATTTTGAGCTATTTAAAACCGAATATGACTTTATAATAAAATAATATTTTTAGTTATTTGAAAGGTGCCCCTCTCCTCCCATATAAAAGGGCATATCCTCCCTCTCTTCCTCACACCACATTGAGCCTTATAGCTCATCCAAACCCTACCAATTTATCTTCTCAACTTCCCTAGAAACATCCTAGAGGTCCTGGTCTTCTTCAAAGACTAATTATTTTGCCCTAAGAGGAGGTCTCGAAGAGGCGCTTCAAAGAAGAGGTAACGTCTGTTACCGATTATTTAAACTTTATTTCTTCTTTCACTTCTTCTTATTAGGTTGTTTCATTATGAAGTAATAAAATAAGTATCACTAATATACTTATATGTTATTATAATTATTAAACACCAGTATTTCACCATATATCCATCCTACGGAAAACGAAATCACCGCGCCTGCGTACGTACAGAATACCGTCTCCACGCCGTGGCGTAATCTATTTTCCACCATCACCTTACTTGTATGGGTATAATGGTGTAAATAATAACCATATATGATTATTGTAAAGTGATATTGATTCTGTAATAGTTTACATACACTCTAATAAAATACCAGGATCATGGGAACAATATCATCGCTCGTGCGTACGTATGGAATACCGTCTCCACGATGCGATGAGATTCATTCTCAATGATTAACCATTCATAAATGATTATAAAGTATATATAATAAGTAATCATGAAATATATTACATAATAATGATAATGGATTTATGTATATATATATATATATTTATGTCATCCAATTAATTCCATTCAATTCAATGGGGAAACGAAAACAACGTTCATGCGTACGTACGACCTACCGTCTCCATGAACGGTGTATTTCATTCCATTTATTGATCTATTATATATATGTATATTCTGAATATATATTATATATAAATCATGATTTATATTTTGGAACTAAGTAATCATGATCTAAGTTATCATATGAATAATTACAAGTCAAAACACGGATGTCAAATGAAACGATTTTACCCAAAACGCTCTTTAACATGGAATTTACAAAAGAACGGATAATATAAAGTAATAAGTTAACCATATATGATATAATAACAATGAATATGGCTCTGTAATAAGTTAATGACATTATTTTAATCATTATACATGAGGTTTGGATACTTACGAAGCATATTGGACCAAAGGTAAGGGATAAATATTCCAATCTCATTCTTATCTGAGATTGTTTATTCGTAATTATTTACTGTGGATATTGTTATTATCTGTGTACATGTTTTATAAAAATGTTTTCATGTATTTTTAAAGTCCCTTTTACCCATTTCTTGAATTTTACTACATGTTATGTAAGGAATCTTTCTTTTGTTTACATTATGAGTTACTTTTTTTGACTTTTCCGGCAAAAGTACGAGAAGAATGTTTTTCTTAACTTATACGACACAGACGGATTTTTACGGTTTTATAAAGACTTATTTTCATTAATCTTCCTCCAAAATATTTCATGACTATTTTCAACAAAATACTTTTCTTTTAAAATTGCATGACATTTTGTGAAATGAGAATGATTTTGAAGAAGAAAGGATATTTTCCTCAAGAATTCATTACAAGTGTTTTATCAAAAACACTTTTTATCTAAGATGACATTATTTAATATGTGTATGTTTAAAGTATCATGTGTCTATGATTTACATGGTTTCACTTTTCTTATTATGAAATGATGTCCATTTCTTTTATATGGATTATTTGATGATGAGATGATGTTTATGAATCCCATTTTATTTATTGGGTTATTATGAATGATGTATGTTTATTTTTTGGCACAAGTAAGAATGATTTCATTATGAGATGGGTGGGACCTATATATCCCTCCAATGCATTGGGTAAAGATTTATATCTCATGATATAGACATGGCTGGAATGGTAAGTTAATCCGGTTCAGTATTACAGGACTGGAACGATGAGTGAACTCGATTCAGAAAGGGACTTTGTCCACTAAGATGGTCGTGTCAGCACTGCCTTGGCTACTACGGAAATCATTACATGTGCTTAATGGATGCCAAAATTACATGTTTTAATCCCATTCTATGTGATCATGATTTATGTTCCTTTATGATCTATGTCTTATGTACTTCCATTTTTTAAGTCACTGCTCATGATTTTTATGTTTAAACATTATGTTCATCTTTTTAAGTTCAAATGTATATGGTATGTTTTATTTTATCAATGATTACCTTTACTTAGAATTTGAGCTCACCCTTTTTATGTTTTATATATTCACCTAGGATTAAAATAAAGGTTTTAGTTAAGGGAAAAAAGTGTATGATCTTTATGGGAGATGTTGAAGATCATTTACCACGATTAGAAGATTACGTTCCATGTTTCCAAAGACACTAAACTATTATGGTCCTTGTGTGTCTATTTTTTGTTATGTATTATGTATTCTACAAAAGTAACATAATATCTATGTACGTCAAGCTTTAGGTCTCTACTGTTAGTATTAGAGGAATGTTTTAGTCAACCTTTGAAAACTAGGATGGGAGAACTTTAGTGAGACCCCTAGAGATATTTCTAAGGTTTGTCTAGGGATGTCCCTAAGGTTAAGTATAATTATAGGTTATTGTCGTAGAATTACAGTAACAATCTTATAATTTAACCTAATATGTTAGATATTGAGGGTACTCCTCCTTTATTATGTTGTTTTCTCTAGCATGGTATTTTCCTCTCACACTATTCTTTTATGGTTTTAGAAAATGGCTGGAAACAAGAAGATTCACGATAATGGAGGATATGACGGACAATGGAATGGTATTCTTCATGAGAAACCAAATGAAATAGGATTTGGAAGTCCAAACATCGTTATTATGCCTAATCATCAATCTCATAATATGATTAATAATCTAAACATTGGTATTTTTCCCAACTCAGATAATAAGAGAAAGATGGAGTTTCATGATGATCATAGAGGAAAGAAATTTCAATTTCCCTCATGTAAATCATGTGGGAAGAGGAATCAGGGAGATTGTTTCAAAGGAACTGGAAGATGCTTTGGGTGTAGAAAAGAAGGACACAAAGCCAGTAAGTGAAAAGGTAAAGGTTCAGTTAACACCATGGACAAGGATAATGGTATAGCTATGACATTAACAATGATTAGTTGTTTTAAATGTGGAATGTATGGGCATTATGAAAACCAATGTCCTAAGGGAAAATCTCATGAAGTGAATCAACATGGTCATGTGAGTAGTATTTATGTGGATGATGATTAAGAGACTACAAATGAAATATGAGATGAAAGAAATGATGAAGCTCGGTCAGTGGTTTAAGAATTTAGTGGAATGATTGTATGTTTATAAAGAATAACGTAGGTTACTATGGAATAAAGAATCATCTAAGGATTGTTACGCAATTGTTTTTCCTAAAGTATTTGAAAGTATATGTTGAATTGTACTGGTTACCATGGAAGGTTATTTTGATATTTTTGGAAGGTAGATGATATGGGAATATTGAAGGGATAAGAAGATAATGAGATGTTTGATTGTATTCATGATCTCGTGACTGATATAAGGACTAAGTGATATTATGGTTTGATTATATAGATTTTTTGGGATTTTTGTATGTGGAAAGAGTTAACTTTTGACAGTATTAATGTTTTCACTAAGGCTATATGGTAATTTATGTTTCAAGGGAATATATGACTAAGGTATTCATGTGTTTGGAATATAACCAACAAGATATATCTTATGATATATGTGGGATAAATGCTTGTATTCACATTCTTGGTAGATAAACTTTCTAGTAATTGTTTTCTTTATACTATGAGCTTAGACCAAAGTATTTTAGATAAGCCTAATGATTGGAATGGATTATGTTGAAGATAAGTTAGTATTGTTTATGGATTGAACTTTTTTTGATATTATTGATGAAATGTTATATTAATGTAGTTTTATAAAAAGGATAACCTGCAGGATGGGCGACAACCCATCACGTCAGACAAGGCTCTGGGAATCGAACCCACAACTTAAGTGAGACTGGCCTTTATCACATACCAATGGCTTATAGGAAGTCCCTGGTTAGTAGAAACTAGTTTCATTTTTTTAAGTGGTATGATAGATGATGTATAAGTCCATTTTTGGAATGATATACGATAGATGGACTTATGTATTGAACTATTGCTAACATTTTGTTTGAGAAAGATGAAATGACCCATCATTCTATCACATGATCTGCTAACACTTCATGAATGACAAATTCATCTTTATTTCTTTAAGAGATTAAGTGGAAATTGTTCAAGGCACGAACAACGGTAAGATTATATCTACATAAAGTAAGTATTTCTTCTAATTCAAATTCTTCAACTTTAGGGAAATGATCTTGAAAACCAAAAATGTTGTCCTAGTGCTCTTATATCCGATGAATAAGAAGTTACCTTAGATCGTCACAAATTTATGGCTCTGTGATTGTTGTATTTTTCATAACCATGTCCTCTACCACTCTCCATCAGAAGTTTATGGTTAGATTTTTCTTCCATATCCATATTTTCACCTATGTTCTCCTATGTGGAAACCCAGTGATGAGTTAATTTGGGTAACCGTTACGTTTCATACATTAGTTTTTAAATCCAGGTTTTGGTATTCCTTTTTATGATGTGGGTTTCTATTAAAGGAACTTTCTAGTAGTAAACCATTTATAACCCCGAATAAAGTCGAGGGCGAAATTCATTTTAAGTGGGGTAGAATGTAACATCCCGAGATTTTATGAAAAATATTGTTTTTAATTTCATTAATTTCTTGTGTTTTATGCTACACCAAAAGGATCTTTCACAACACACATCCCTGAATTTACTTGCATTACACGCAATCACGACCTTCCTCAAAAGCGTGTGTAGTACGCAATACCGAGTTTCACTAAACAAGATATTATTATAATATTATTATGAACTAGCCGTTATGAATAGTAATACCCACTTTTTGAAATTTTATAAATTTTATCATTAAAAATGGACTTAATTTTTGGATTTGGAATATCTAAATTAACTTAGGGTGAAATTTTGGTACATTTCGGATAACTTTCATATTCTGATAAATAGTGAAAATTACAAAATTTTAATTAAAAACATATTTTTTAATCTAAATAATTAATAGTGATAAATTTTTAATTAGAGTGGTTTTAAAGTATATTTAGAATATATTTTTACAATTTAATACAATGTTGGTCATTGTATGTAATTTCACATTTAAACCAGACATAAACAAGGGTCAATCTTTTGATAGTTATTATCTCTTAAGAACACGCTATTTGTTTTGACGATGAGAATTAATTTTTAAATTAATTAATGCAGTTGATATGTTTTTAATTTGGTAAATTAGACATAATTTTTTAATTCATAATATCAAATATATCTTGGGCCTAATTTTTGGTATTTTTCTAAAACATTCATTTTTGGATGAATAGTGAAACCACTAAGTGGTAGTTAAAAAACTCAATTTTTCATAGAACATAATTTTACCACTTCTGTGAGTGGAATTTCGAAAATCCGAGAGACACGGTTAATATCAAGGACTAAAATTTGGTTCAATGAGATGAAAACAATTTTTGATGAATAGTAACTTTTTACTTTTTTTACCAAGGTTAAAAGTAAATAGGGTAATTAAGGGTAAAAAAGATATTATTATTACCCTAACATATGTCCTAATTCTATTGGATAAGTGTAATTCGGCCAAAAAAACCTTAAGAATAAAATATTACCATTTATGCCCACATGGATTAGATTAGGACATTTAATATTAATTTATTTAACGAAGGGTTAAAATAGTTAAAATCCATGTTTAATAACTAAATCATTTTTAATATAGGGTTATACAAAATATAAATTCGACTATAAATATTCATTAGAAAGCTAAAAAGACTTAATACATAATGGTATTTTATTTTTAATTTTTAGACTTAATATAATTTAATTTATTTCTGACACAATGATGATGCAGTAATTATCTTATTAATGAAATATTGACATAGTTGATGTTATAAATACCCAAATAAATGTAATTTGAGACGTTTTATGAATCCATTAATTTTCAATGTTAATATGACATGTAAGTATTGATTTAATTAACTTTGTTCTAACTAATAATTCTGTTATGATTTTCACAAAAATCATTTACCAAATAGTGTCAAAATTGACATAAAATAGTTTTTAAAACAAATATTATATTTTTAATTGTTATTATATTCCTAAAAATCTAATGTTCGGCCAAGATACTTATATCATGATAGGCGTATCATTAATGGACCACATGGGGGGTCTTTTTGGTTTATATGGTATGATTATTAACTATATAATATAAAAATAAAAAGTGACAATGTACATGTCAATCTAATTAACTAACAGTTAAAACTAAAAGTTAATGTTAATATAATGACCTAAACATGTATAAATTCTATTTTATGAGAGGCTTTAGATCTGTACCTACCATAGATTCGAAATAAATCAATTTGGAGCTATTAAAAACCGAATATGACTTTATAATGAAATAATATTTTTAGTTATTCCAAAGGTGCCCCTCTCATCCCTTATAAAAGGGCACCTCCTCCCTCTCTTCCTCTCACCACATTGAGCATTCATGCTTGGAAAACCCCTGCCAATTTCTCTTCACCACTTCCCTAGAAACATCCTAGAGGTCCTGGTCTTCTTCAAAGACCAATTTTAGTGCCCTAAGAGGAGGTCTCAAAGAGGCGCTTCAAAGAAGAGGTAATGTCTGTTACCGATTCTTTCAACTTTATTTCTTCTTCCACTTCTTCATCTTAGGTTATTTCATAATGAATTAATAACATCAATATCACTCATATACTTATATTTTATTAAAAGTATGAAACAACCCTATTTCACCATCTATCCATTCTATGGAAAACGTAATCACCGCGCGTGCGTATGTACGGAATAACGTCTCCACGCCGTAGTGTAATATATTTTCCACCACCACCATACTTTGATGGGTATAATGGTGTAAATAATAACTATATATGATCATTTGAAAGTGATATTGATTCTATAATTTTATACATACACTTAAATAAAATTCCACGATCATGGGAACGATATCATCGCTCGTGTGTACGTACGGAATACCGTCTCCACGACGCGATGAGATTCACTGTAAATGATTAACCATTCATAAATGATTATAAAGTATATATAATAAGAAATCATGAAATATATGACATAATAATGATACTGGATTTATGTATATATAAATTTATGTCATCCAATTAATTCCATTCAATTCAATGAGGAAACAAAAACAACGTTCATGCGTACGTACGACCTACCGTCTCCATGAACGGTGTATATATTTCCATTTATAGATCTATTATATATATGTATATTCTAAATATATATTATATATAAATCATGTTTTATATTCTGGAATTATGTATTCATGATCTATGTAATCATATGAATAATTACAAGTCAAAACATGGATGACAAATGAAACGACTTTACCCAAAACGCTCTTTAACATGGAATTTACAAAAGAACGGGTAATATAAAGTCATAAGTGAACCATATATGATTTCATATCAATAAATATTATTATTTAATAATTCAATGACATTATTTAAATCATTATACAGGAGGATTGGATACGTACGAAGCATATCAGATCTAAGGTAAGGGATAAATATTCCAATCTCATTCTTATCAGAGATTGTTTATTCGTAAGTATTTACTAGGGTTATTGTTATTATCCATGTACATGTTTTATAAAAATGTTTTCATGTATTTTTAAAGTCATTTTTACTCATTTTTGAATTTTATTACATGGTATGTAAGGAATCTTTCTTTTTTTTACATTACGAGGTACTTTTTCTGACTTTTCTGGAAAAAGTACGAGAAGAATGTTTTTTTAACTTATACGGCACAAATGGATTTTTACAGTTTTATAAATCCTTATTTTCATGAATCTTCCTCTAAAATATTTCATGACTATTTTCAACAAAATCCTTTTCTTTTAAAATTGAATGACATTTTTTGAAAAGAGAATGATATTGAAGAATAAAGGATATTTTCCTCAAGAATACTTTTCAAGTGTTTTATCAAAACCATTTTTCATCTAAGATGACATTATTTCATATGTGTATGTTTCAAGTATCATGTATTTATGTTATACATGGTTTCACTTTTATTATTATGAAATGGTATACATTTCTTTTATATGGATTATTTGATGATGGGATGATGTTTATGAAACCCATTTTATTTATTGGGTTATTATGAATGATGTATGTTTATTTTGTGGCACAAGTAAGGATGATTTCATTATGAGATGGGTGGGACATATATCTCCCTCCAATGCATTGGGTAATTATATATATCTCATGATATAGACATGGATATAATGGTAATTTAATCTGGTTCAGTATTACAGGACTGGAATGAGGAGTGAACTCAATTCAGAAAGGGACTTTGTCCACTAAGATGGTCTTGGCAGCAATGCCTTGGCTACTATGGAAATAATTACATGTTTTAATCCCATGTTATTTTATCATGATTTCTGTTCCATTATGATATATTCCTTATTTACTTCTATGTTTTAAGTCGCTTTCCATGATTTTGATGTTTAAACATTATGTTCATGTTTTTAAGTTCAAATGTATATGGTATGTTTTATTTTATCCATGCTTACCCTTACTGAGCATTTGAGCTCTCCCTTTTTATGTTTTATTTTCCCCCAGGATTAAAAGAATGGTTTTAGGTAAGGAAACAAAAATGGAAGATCTTTAAGGGAGATGTTGAAGATCTTTCACCACGATTAGATGATTACGTTCTATGTTTCCAAAGACACTAAACTATTATGGTTTTTGTGTGTCTATTTTTTTCTATATTATGTATTCAAGAAAAGTAATGTAATATCTATGTACGTCAAGATTTGGGTCTCTAAAATGACCAATTATACGATGAATATGATGTGGTTGTTTTTTGTTTTGAAGAGAAAACGCCTAAGAATTTACAATAAGGCCATGGTGTAATCCATGTTGCATGTTTTTATGTAGTAATGAGAAACTTTTATGATATGGATTCATGGATGGTAAAATGTATATATAGATTTATCTGTGATGTCATTTTTAAAATTATATTTTTTATCTCAATGATCAATAAAATTTCTTATGCTTTAAAATAGGGAGGGAGAAGTTCTATTTGTTGAAGGTAGTTTTTTTGATTGAATTCATATTTGAAAATTTAAATTGTATTATTTTATTTTTATGGATATCGTGTAATATATTTAATGAATATAAAAGGTTAAATTTAATATATATAATGAATAAAATCATATTAATTTTGAATAATTTAATAATAATAATGATGGTCTAGGAAAATTTTCATAAAGAGAAGAGATTATACCTAAATTTCTATTATTTGAGGAAAAAGAGAAAGATAATTGATGCATAAACAAATTAAAGACATATTTAAAAGGACTTTTAATTTTTAAAATCCTGTTATTTACCATTTTAGTAGACTGAGAAGAAATATAATAGATGAAAAAAAATTTATAATAAGATTTTAAGGATAAACCATTCTCATTGTTTATAGATATTAAATCTAATTGGTGGTATGGTCTTAGTGAAAACATTATGATACTAAGAACTAGACATCTCATTTAGGGAGGTGGAGCTTGTAAATATATATTACTATTCATTTTAGTGTGTTGGTTAATTATTATGATTCACTGTAACCAACAATGAGGGTTGTTTCTCCATGGAAACATAAAATTAAATAGTATCAGTGCTTTATCCCTGGAACACTCATGGGTACTTCTTGTATTATGGATGATCAATTACAAGTTCTATAATAATATGGATCATCTCATTAAAATTTTAATATTTTTATTATTATGGATTTTTTCTCTATTATATGTTATTTTCATAGAATTTTTTCTACATGTCATATACATTTAGGATATTATGAATAGAATGGGTATTCCAACATTTGATTAAACGGGTTTCCACATATGGAAATGAGATATACTTTTGTAAAAATTATCTATTAGTTATGTGGTATTAGAAGTAACAACTGATGGGTTTTTTCCCTAGGCTGAAGGAATTTCATTGATAGGAACTTATATAAGGAATTTTGATAATGAGGACCATGTAATGATTGAAAATTTTCATCCCAATCAGAAAGATATTTTTTTTATTTCAAAGGTCTTAATACAACTAAATACATGAATTATAAAATTTGGAATATGTATGATGAAATAAATAATGTATAAAAATATAAATTATATTTTTTATATTTACGTATGAAAATATTTTGATGCATGATAATTAATCTATAGATAATTTATTCAGAAGGGAAAATGACGTTTTGAGCACAATCAGGAACAGTGATGGGAAGTTGGAAGTTTCAGATATTATTGAAAATATTTGCAGCAGCATACTAGATAAGGAATTTCCTAAAGTCTCTTCATTGGATGAAATAGAACCTAGTGATATTTCTCTTAAGGATTTTCATAGTGTTATTTTATACTTTGAAATTAAGAAAGACAATGTTATCAAGAAATAGGAGAACTGTAAATAATAAATCTATTTTAAATCTATAATGAGAGAAATTTTGAAGAAGAAGTTTCTTGTTGATCTAAAATATTCTTGTTCTAATTATGATTCTAATTTGTATCAATAGTTTGATATTCTAATTTCACTAATATATTGAAATCTTTAAAGGCGATAGGGATGGTTTATGGGTAGGGTTACACTAATATTTTTTTGGTCTATAGTAGTTGGACATTATTTTAAAAAATTCTTCTATTTAAAAATTAAATAAATTCTATGATAACAAAGAATAAAAATCGATGATATTATTTATGAATAAATAATAAGTTATTTAATTACTAGGGGTTTCATCAAATGTGAAGAGTAATGATTTATCAAAATTTAGGATTATAATTTTTTTTATATATGTGTGAAATTAGTGATATAAGTGCTAGAGAAGAGGAAATGGAGATGTTAAGAGATTTTGATTGACAAATATAATTTCCATGGACTATAAAGAATTAATACCCAGTTTAATTTGATTTTAATATGAAAAAATGATGATAAAAAGATGAAATTCATTACCTATAGGGAATTAAAATAAATTCAGTCAATATTTTCAATACAGGAGAGTGTTTTAAAAAATTAAAGACAAATAAATACTATATATTTTGAAAATAGAATACAATGTTTCCTGATAAATATAAAGGATTAAATATGTATCTTTATTATGTGAAGAATCATAACATCAATTGGGAACATACAATTAAGGATAACGAAAAAAAGAAGTCGATCATTTAAAAAAACTATAGATCAAAAATAGATGAAGATTTTAGTAAATACAGATCCAATGTTCATATTTCTATTTTAGAAATGTCATAAGGGTCAATGAAGTGTAATGATTAATAAGAGAAATAAAAAATTTATTAATTTTGATAAAAATTATGTACGTTTTTGTAATAACTCATTGAATAATAATCAAATCAAGAAGATTATGTTTTTTATAAAAATAATGTTACGTTCGTGATTCTTGAAATTCATTGTACATTCACTCTAATAGAAAATATTACATAAATGGTGATGGAAAAAATGATGATAGTAAGTTTCATGTAATTTAAAAAAATTCCGGATTTCTCCATAATTATGGTTTTTAAAAGGATCCATGATTCAATGTTGAAATAATTTTGAAATATTGGTTCACAATTACAAAAAAAATGGAATTTTTTGTGGTAAATATTATTAATGTGGATATTTTTGTCATAATAAAGGTATCTGAACATGGAAAGGATGTTTTAGTTAAATTAATAATTCAATTGAGATTTTAGATGTTTTGGAAGATAGAAATTTTGGGGGTGTTACCCCCTTTAAAGAATAACTATTTTGTGAAATCCTGGGAAATTTGGATAAAAAATTAAAAATAGATTTAAAACATTTGATGATATTTTTGAACGAATATAGAAGCTTATTAATCCTGAATATTGGTGTCTAATTATGATAAATTCAAAAAAAATATCAATTGATAGTGTTGATAATCCTCAAAAAAGTAAAGGGAATATAAAATAGTAATCTATGGTTTGTGAAGTTTCCTATAAAGCATCCAATGGAGAATGTTAATGGATATTGGAAAGAAAATTTTCAATAATAAGTAAGTCAATATTAATCAAATAATCGATGTTAAAAAACAAAAAAATGGTTTATTGGTCATTTAAAATGATTATTTAATCAAAATCAAAGAACTTGGTTAAAAATTGATTGATAAAGATCAATTTAAATCCCAGAGTATGTTTTATGATGATGGAAAAAATATTCTTAGTGTGCCTCAATAGTTTGATGATGGGAAATATGATTTTTTTACAATGGTGAGTTTTTTTAAGTAATCATAATATATTTTTATATCTTTTTAAGAGGATAATTAATATGAGTCAATAATTTTTGAATTGGTGACACTGGGAATTATTTTCATTTGAGTATGAAAAATAAAAACAAACTGTGTCATTGAAGATGTCGAATTGTTTTCCAAAATTAATATTTAAAACGATATTCATGGGTAAAATGTTTTTGATGTTCCGATGTTGAAAATTTAAATGAATTGGATGATTTCCAAACATCAAATGATAAAAATTGTGAATACTCTACAAAATATTGTTGAAATAAAATCTACTTATATGATAGTGTTAATTCACTCTGACATTTTTTGGACTATGAAAATGAAATCATAAATGGGGATAAGAATTTTTTTACTTCTAATTATCAATTAAATCACATTTTATGTATTATGTTTTTGATGAATAAATTAAAATGTCTAGTAAGGTTTATGTATTTTAGGAGAACTGTAGAGAAAGAATACAATAACTCTTTGAAGAATATTTGCACAGATGAAAGATTTGAGTATCCTAATTAAATAAATAAATACTATCTTAAAGAACGTGGAATCAATCACAAACTCATTGCACCATACAAACCTTAAAAAATTGTTTATATGAAGAATGTGTATAATTTATTTTGATATGATTTATACAATGTTTCTAGGGAACTATACAACATATTATTTATTGTGACAGGATATTAGAGTATTTTTTATTATTTAGAATCATTTTCATTATAGTAAAAAATATGATATGTCCTCATATGATATGTACTATAACAAATATCCATGTTTTTTGTATTTGAGTTTGTTTTGTGGCCATTTCATTATCAATAATAATGGTGAAAATTTGGGTAAGTTTGAAACATGATGTATTAATTGTATATATCTCGGTTTTCAAAAAAATGGAAGAGAATATCAATGTTAAAATAAAGAGAAAGAGATTAAATTTGATGTTATATATGTGAATGTGATGGAACATACAAATAAAATGAACTCATAATAACAACCAATTTCTAGATGTGATGATATTTAATCTGTATTTGTGAAACCACAAGGTGAATTATAAAAATGGTGATAATAATGAAGAATTTAATGTCAAATATGTAGAATCAGTAAATTCATGTGATGAAGAAAAATATTTTTAACATAATACAAGGATGATAATAAAATTTCTGATCCAAAATATCATTTAAAATCATGTAAAATAGACTCAAACAATAAGGTAATTAAGGGTGAACTCTCACATGTTATTGATATCTCTAGATAAAATTAGATATGTGAAATATTAAATGAAATATCAAGAGTGGAATGGTGAAAATAATGAAGAGAGGTATCAAATATAAAAGAATGAGACTTGGGTGTTGGTACCCAGTCCCAAATTAAGAGCATTATTAGTACAACATGCGTGTTCCAAAGAAGGATTAGTAACGAAGGTGAACAGGTGAGAAATTAACCAATTTTTGTGTGTGAATATAATTCATCATTTTAAGGTGTTCAGTTTTATGAGGCATTTTCCCTAGTTTCAAGACATGAAGAGCTTTGATTTTGTCTTACCATTACATCACTAAAGAAAATGAAAAATCATTCAAATGAATATCAAGTCATCACTCCATAATAGTGAAATGGAAATGGAAGTGTATATTGAACTATGAAGTTTTTAATTACTTGGTGAATATTAGAATCACTTTTTTAGTTTAATATGGGCTAATGAATTCGCCAAGACCATGGAATTCTAATATTTACAATTATATGAAGAAATTCAACATCATAAAGGTATCTGTTGATACAAATATAGAAATTTACATGATAATAAGGTCCTTATCATTGATATTATTTATAGAGATTATTTTATATTTTCATTATGTAATAAAGAATATGTGAATATATTTTCAAATAAATTCATTTGATTTTTGAAATGACTATTCTTTGTGAGAGGAGGTTCTTTCCTGGATCAGAAACTCTGAAGAAAAGTATTATGTTTTTCTATCTGATGTATAGTGTGATAAAGAAATATTAAATTAATTTTTAATAGATAATTTAAATCTACTTTCTATACCAATTTAATTAGTAAATAAATTCATAAAATATGAGAATGTATTGGACTCCAATTTGAGGGAATCGTGAAAGTTAATTTGTAGTCCACAATAACTTACATCTTCACGACCAAACATTAGAATTGTAATTACTCTTTAGGTTTAGTATAAATATTCCCCAAAAGCTCATTATTTCTTGTCTATAAATATAATACATAGATAAATTAATGGTTTATCAAACTATATATTGAAATATGGAAACAAATTAAATCTTGATCCGAATTGTTTTTCATTTGAAAATTGAGATAGAAGTATTGAGGATAGGAAGACCAAATCCTAGGGATCACAAATTACAAGAGAAATATATGATTTAATTCATTATATGAATTTGAATTTAGTGGATTTTACCTCTACCAATGTTTAATGTGTGTCCAGAACACATTCCTCAAAACAATTTATGTGGATAAATACACAGTTTGACTATTTAAAAACTGAATTATTGTTTCCACTACTATTGAGATGTGATAATAAAAATTATATTTATATTTTAATGAAACCAGTTCAGTATTCATTATCTATGAACATTGATATTAAATATATGTTTATTAAAGATCATGGGGTTGAAAATTTATTTAAAATTTTAATTTTTCTATAAAATAGTATATTAACATGTGTTAACCAATACACTACAAGAAGATTCAATTCATAATCAATGGTTGTAGTTAGGTGTTCAACCTCATCAATTATAGATTAATGGTATGGTGTTTTTATCACTTATATCATAATGTATTTGGATTCCATTTTCATAAGGGGAGAAACATTTATAACATAAATCATTCATTTACATTTATCATCCTACTGATTTTCAAAGGTGGATCATACAATGTTGGGGGAGTATCCATTGATATGTGTATCCTTTTGGGGAATTAACTATTAATGTAATGTAGATATCTAGGGAGAGTTATCAAAATAGGTAGGCGGACATTTTAACATATCTGAATTATTTTTAATAGTTTATTGATAGTGGTTGAAAGAATCTCTCATGTTCTAAATAATTGTTGATATAATGATGAATTTCTTATTTATTTTTTTGATTCTCACGTTACGAAAGATATATATATCTCACTATCTTTTGGGGAAGTGGGTATTATTTATACCATTTTCTAGTTTCCTACAATGAATTGTCTCCCACAGGCTTATAATTATTGTATATTGATCACTATCATGGGTTTTCATAGCTTCATAGTGATGTATATTCATTGGTTTACAGTATAATCCAAATGGGGTATTACTAATTCGATGTTTTATTAAGATTTGTTTATCGGGATATGTGACGTTTTTGAATTCGTGAAGAGGATATGATTTAGTTTATTTGATTATTTTAATACCTAATTCATATTCTATGTCAAATTAGACAATTCCACCTTAAATGTTCATTAAGTCTGACAATATTAAGATTGGTTTATCATGATTCAGTATTTCTTTGAAGTTTGATGAATTCTTGAGAAGGAAAGGATATGAACATCTTGGACACCCACATTTCATAGAGTGTTTTGATGGATCTAGAATGTAAAAAGATAAAATTGTTATAACAAATTCTTCACAATTACATTATAGATGTCGTGTTATATTAGTACAGTGCTTGTGAGAAATGGAAGAAGAAAAATAGTGTGAGATAAGGACGTGGTTAGAGAGGGATACAAATTTTTTTATTTATTGTAATTGAATGAAAAATGGTGGAAAACTATATTGATAAATACTTGTAAGATTTCATGGTAAAAAATAGTCTTCCTATGTGAACTTTTCATTTATAATATGGTTATGGAGGTTCTTATGCTGTTTATTGAGCCAATTTGTATGGAACGAGTTGAGGAGGAGGAAAAATCTTTTAGAATACAATTATTTAGTGGGAAGGTAGATCTGTATATTGAAATGGACTACTATAATAGTACCAAACTATGGTGGTTCAAGTTAGTATTGAAAAATTTCTACGAATTTGTATTTATGCTATGGTTTAAGCGGTGTAGTGGGATTTGATGCAGTTATGATAAACATTGATAATTTGTATTATTGGATGTCCTAATGGATGTCCAACTAAATCTTTGAGGTCATTTTTGGATTCATATATTGTATATATGAAATTAAACATGTTACACTAGATAAAAATTAATTGGTTGTAGTTGAGTTGTAGATTTATGTTATTTGTTTGAATTTGAATTTAATATTTTGAATTGGATTTTAAGATTTTAAGTAATTTATATGAAAAGTATTGAATGAATATATGAAGGAGAAAGAGTGGTGGGAGATAATAAATATTAGAATATAGATGTTAATGTCAATATAAATTAAAAGACCTCACATGCATAATTTGTGATATCCAGGATTTTAGATACATTAGGATGAACATAATGGGAATGGGAAACAATCACATTGACATCCATTCAGAGGATTTAAATCAAAGTGCATGTTTTATTGGGTCAGAATCTTTGTGGCATGGTTTTCTTATTATACAAAAGTGGTAATGAAATTTTGACTGGAGACGGTCAGGAAGGCCAATGGCCAAGTTTGGATTCATATTTTCTAGTTAAATTATCTCTATTGTCACCCAAATATATTATGGGACATTGCTTTAGTTGTGGGGAACCCTATTTGGATTGACATAAAATAGATAACCCATGGTTTGGACATTATGTAATAATCCTTGTGGAGTTTTATATGTCAAATAAAGTTGTGGAAGAAGTAGTTTTATCATCAAAGGGTGATAGTGTGAATTTGTTTATTCAATTCGAGAGAAAACATAAATTCTATATGAATTGTATGTTTCTTTTTCATCCCTCTCCAGAATTTAATTGAGTTAAAGAGTGTTCCTTATGAAATGTTAAGGGACGTTATTTCTCAAACTATTGAAGGTGGAATGTCATGGATAACATTATAGTTCTTGAAAAGAAGAGAAATGATACTACCACTCCTTCCAATGTGGTTTTTATAGTGGATTTCTATATGGAGAAGGAAACATGTCATCCAACTCACATGGGATCTGATTCTCCCACTCATGATGGGACAATCAAGGCTGGTACTCAATGTGTGGACTTGCCTCTGGAGGGGGAAAATGTCCTGAATTAGGCAACAAATTCCTTCCTGAAGTGTTGATCACTAAAGGGAACACCCAGTTAGAGGGACATGTTCTCTCTGAGGAATCATGCACTGATGATGTTTTTTATTAAGTGGAATAGAATCTTTTCCCCTTTTAGAAAAACACAACATAAATTATTTAGATGAAAAATAATAGGCAGAAGCTCACTGAGTCTACCATGGTAGGTCTCTAAGAGGATGTTTGTTCTGATCAGGCTATACATCAGTCCTCCGTGCAAGCTACTTCACCCACCATGACTTCATCATCTTCTTCAATGGTGCAAAATGAAAAGGTATTATTACAGGAAAAAACAAGAAATGAAACCCTATATGGATCCTTGGATATGATTATAACCATCGACCCTCCAAAGGACCTGCAACAACATGACCAATATATTAAATATAGAAATCCATATTGGGGATTTAAATAAGTCATTACCTCCAATATTTCTAGAAATAAGTCCTATAGTGATGCACACTCTTAGACCGATCATTATAGGAACAAAGTTACATCTCTTGGGTGTGTATTATGGTCTAATGATGCTCGTGATACATCAATTAGAGATAAGTCTATCACTATACCCAATACATTTAATGTAGAGGCATCTCTTTCAGAGAAAAACAAGAAGCAAAATTGTTTTGGCAGTGACCCAAAAGAAAAGAACATAACAAATATAGGGGTAAAGGTAAGGATCAAGTGATCATGGTTAAGCAATGAGTCCTTGAAACATGGGGTAAAAATCATCTTCAATGTAGATAATTAATTTTAAATTTCATGTGCTAGGGAATACACTAACGAAAAAGGCCCTTTAACATTATGTTTTCACCCAAAACCCCATTATTAGATGAATTATAGAACAAAAACTACTCTTTACTATTTATACCTCATTTAGGTGGGACTCACATGGCTATAAATTTGATTTCCAAAACTCCAATGACTGCTATATGGACCATCTTTTTGATCCTATGGAATGAATCGACTCATATAATGTTTTTCTCCAATAAATCTCATAGTTTTTTAGTTTCTTGAAATATGTTATGTTTTTATAAATCTTTCTCAACTATGTATGCTTACACTTCCTACATTATAATATGAGAGCTATGGGGAGATATTAGTCTGATCTTTGAAGGGATGAATCCAAATTCGGTTCCTTTAGGAGACTTCAATATTGTGCATTTGCGAGATGAGGAGATTGTGTATGGATTAAATCATACTGATTATTTGGAATTATCCTCATGTATTGATAATTGTAAAATTGTTTAGTTCCCCGTGATAGGGGATGATTTCACAAGGATTAGTTACAAATAGAATGGTAGATATGAATGTAAGCTGGATAGGTGCTCTGTTCAGATCGATAATCAATGTGCTGCTCATGGATTTTCCTGATTCACTCTCCCAATGATTCATTATAATCACAACCCTATCATTGTGGATATGAATACAAAATTGAAAAGGACATATCCTCTAACATTTTGATTTAATAATGGGTGGTTTATTACTCCTGGTTATAGGGAACATGTTTTAGAGGCCTGAAAAAATGAGATCGTCGACAGTCCGTTCTAAAGGATTGCTGAAAAATTAAGACACACAAAAGAGCTGGTGAAAATATGGAGTAGATATTAGTTCTATATTCTGGATTTGGAAATTATAATTTTCGAGGAACTACTTTCATGCATCAAGATCAGGAATCGACATCCAAATGCTCCATCTAGGAGGAGATTAAGGCTAATAACCATCCAGATAGTCCTTTATTGACTAAATAATGGATAGATAAAAATAATCTGAATCCCAAGTAGATTAATGATGAGGACAAGAACCTAAAATTCATTCATAGATTATATAAGAATATTAGGGAAAAGATTGGAATTAATGAAATCATTATAAATGGTAAAATACAAACTTCATGAATATGACATTTCTTAAGAAGTAGTGGACAATTTTATTGGATTATACACAAATGATGGGATGGCACACATATAAGAAATCATTGGGAATATCAAACCATTCATTGAAAAAGATAAGAATCAATTTCTTATCAAGAATCAACATAAAGAGGAATTTAATGAGGCATTATTCAATCTCAACATGGAGAGTACAATTAAAAAAATTCTTCCTAACAAATGATTCATTTTTTATTGGGATATCTTATAGGATGATATTACTCAAGTTCTCAGGGAATTCTATAATTACTTATCTATGGCACAAGGGATGAATTCAGGTTTCATTTCCTTGATACCCAAGATGGAATATTGAGTTAATATTAATTAATTTTGACCTCTGTCTCTTGAGAACTCCATGCCCCAGATCATTCGTATGATTATAATGAACAATATGGGTCCAATGGTTTATGATTTCACCACTCCACATCAATTTGGATATTGACCTTGTAGAAATATTCATAATTGATAGTTCAATACTGTAGATAGTATAAATTAATTAAAGATGAAATCAAAAGAAGGGGATTTTTCCCAACATTGATATTTCAAATTCCATTGATACATTTAAGTAGATATTTCTCCTTAAATTTTCATAAGTTATGTGTTATCATAACGATTTACAATGTTTATTGGTATAATTATTTGCTATTCAAAGTTGTCAATTACAATAATTGGGTATACCATAGGATTATTGATCATCTCAAGAGATCTTAGATAGCGTGATCCACTCTCAGGAATATTGGTTTACATTTAGAAAGATTACATGAGTAGATTCATCAATTACATTATGAAAAAATTGATTTTATAAGCATTTTAATGTGGGGAAAGTTGATTTTATTCCGTCACACATACTTTATGATGATGAAATTTTATTGTGTGGACAATACTAAAAATAACCATATCTGCGGTGAAAGATCTTTTCTAACATTTTGAGGAAGTTTATAAAATTCCATAAGTTGGGAATAGTATTTCATGGTCATTGGGGAAGGTATGTTAGCTGGAAGTATAAAACAAGATATCCCACTATGTTTGGGAAATGAGGGGCTCTCTTCCTTTCGATTATCTTGGTGATCCGTTATTATGGGGAAATGTGAAAAAGAAATACATGGAAAGAATATATTCTAGTATTTCTAATGAGATTAAGTATTTTAAATGAAATGGAATGTCAATAGCCAAAAATATTTTTATCATAAAACATTTTATCACATCTATGTTTCTTAACAATTTATCAACTTACTAATGTCCTGGGTTCTTATTAAAGAGATTTAGAGCATGGTATGAAAATTATTATAGACATGGTCAGTCTATGAAATTTAATTAATCACTATTTTATGAATTGATTAAATTAAAACACTGAACATGGGGGTCCTAGGATGAATGATCTTAAAATTTATATTGATGGCCTTATCCATAAATTTACATGGAACATGATTTCCATGGATGCATCTAATGACATCTTTTTGGTAGTTATAAATGGAGATTGTATGAAGGTTAAAAATATTAACAAACCTCATATGTCTGGAAATCCACAAGTAGACATGTAAAATAATCTTGTCTGACTCTAAATGGATTGTAATATGGGCCATCAATATTATTTTTCTGAACAATGAATGGATTGCGCATCCACTTTAGGACATTATGAGACCCAAACCAACAGATTTACACATATTGATCAATGAATTATTATCTTGGCCTCAAATATCTAGCGGATTTATCTTAGCATAGGCCCTTCTAGATATTCATAAATATTAATTTATGGACCGTGATACTCTAGAATAGAAACCTAGTCAGGTTAGTCACTTCAAAACCAAGGAATTCTATATATTGGAATGTGGGGGTTCCCCTCATCCACAAGCCAAGATGCTATTTATTATCACCCATTTTATTCTTCCATACTAATATATTATCATTTTAAAAATCAATAGAAACTACCTACCCACTATGGATCTACTCAAATGGACGATTCCTCAACTTTTCACTATAAGCATATTATGCATGTCTACTGAAGAAAATGCATAGCACTATTTTATCTGATTAATGATTTCCAACGCGTTGTGGAGGTACATCCCAATTCGGGCTGAATCTTGAAAGAGACACATTGCTTAATTTTTTCATGGACTCACATGGTATAGTTGAATGGTGAATGTAGGTTCACAACATACTACTAACAAAAGCCAATGCTAGAATTTTTTTCACAAGGATAGCTCGTAATGAGATCATTTTTGTAGAGAATCAAATCAAGCCATAGATGGGAATTCTTTCAATACGTCAAAAAGTTTAAGATGTACCTATGGTTAAAATGGGAAGAATACAAAAAATACGTTATGATCTGCATATTATTCGACACCTGGGTGTTTCAGGTTGTCCACGATCCTAAAAATGGTCAAGTAAATCCATTGGAAACCTACAATAAAACAATGGATCAATGTTAAAAATATATGGGGAAACCTCTAGCTCACTAAGACCATCCAGTTCTAAAGTTGTATTTAGAACATATCATGGTTATTCCAATGGGTGTATCTACCACTTCAATGGAATTGGTGTTTCTTATGAAGCTGATTTATCAGTGATGTTACATATAGTTAAATTTGATGCCCAAAATAACTAGAATTTATTATAGATATAATATGACAATAAAATTTGGTGAACTCTTTAAAAAACCGAACAGAAAATGTGCCCTGGTGTACATTACCTAATTTTTTCGAATTACTCAATAATGTCATCCAGCATAACGTGGTTGTCCCACATTCTTACATGGAGCCAAATCTGGTGGTGAATTTCCTATCGATGAAAGCAATTACAGATATGGCCATGATGTGGTCCTTTAGGGCCCCATATTATTATTTCCCAATGTTGGATGTTGACATGTGTGGTTAAATACAATCACATGTTTATATGAAAATCCTTTTTATGCTTAAATATTCCTTATTTATATATATTTTCCATCAGACCTGTTCCCACCAGATCAATGTTGTCAGGTATTGGAAATATTTTTTTCTTCTTGATATCATGTTCATTGTCATTGTAATAGTAAAAGAAAAACTATCAGGGTTAGGAGACCTATTTCAGAATGATTACAATGAAAAAAAATCGATCTTTATACGTATTGAAACTAATGGGTTTTATTGACTTTGTTATACCTACATCATTATGGGGACAATCTTTATCTTTTAGAGATTTAAACCCAATAAATCTACATTTAACTTATTTTGTATGTGTTGTAAAGTGATGAAGACTAAATAAAAACATTAATGATGGTTATTTCACTATGAAAACCTAATAATAAGTTGAATAAATGATTCAACACCCTCTTAATGACACCTCGATGATCTTGGAGGTTACTTTTCAATACAATAGTTTCTGAATTTTCATATAATGTTTAGATAAATTAATACCGTAAAATGTATCTGTCATATGTAAGATCTAGATGCCAATTTTAGAACACATAATATGTGACCCTACAATGGGTTAATAACACACATTTATTCCTAAAATTCATGGGGACTGGGTTGAATCTATTTTTGTTTGGCCATACCACGAATTATTTATTTGGATGTAACATTTGTCATCATTGGGTTTATAATAATATATAATGATGTAAAATACCCCTCCCAATATTTAGAATTAGATTGGTGTTTGGTATGTTAATCATTTAATAACTACACGTGCAATGATTCCTATTACATTAGGATATGTAGTAATGTCCCATCCATAGTTTCTAGACATATCCATGGGATATAATTCATTTTCACCTCTATCTGTGATATCATAATATACTATACCTTGAAAACTATCATCTAGAATTCATCCATAATTTTTTTGGAACAAATATTTTATATAAATCACACTTCAAAAATTGAGTGTCTTATATTGTAATAAATCATTAAAACCTCAGTAATGAGTGCATCAGAAACAAACTGATACTTTTTTTCCAAGGAAAACATTCCCCCCAATATGGCTTTGTACATATGCCCTAAATATGTAAATCCAACCAAAGGTTTTTTTCCTAAGGAAAATTCCTAAAATCCCAGTATAATCCCATTTCATTATCTCAATAACTTTCAAAAAAATGTAGTCAATGATCATTTATAAACTACACATCCCATAAAATTTTTGATGATAAAAAAACCTCGATTCATTATTTAAAATTCAATACTTCCTTATTCAAGAAAATGTTTGCATACTCTTGATCCATTTACCATATTTGGTTTTTTGGTTTCCAATACATTATTCCAATAAACATGACCTTAGATTATATATTATATTTAATGTTATAATCTAATAAATAATTTTTTCCATTCCTCATTCTCATCATTCAACCTTAAACTCCAACTCTCGGTGGGACTAGACTTTGGGACCTTAAACTATAAGTGAAAGAGATATAAGAATTATAATTCTGAAAACCCATGGTGGGAAAACTATGAAAACATCAACTCCATACTTTCTAAGATTCATACATTCATAGATAATGAAAAAATAAATATGGAAATTGAAATGGTTATAAAATATAATAAGGCCCACCGTATGGCCTTAATAAAGGGTATATTATGCTCAAAAGATCCAATTAGCCTAAAATAGTTAGAAAAATTTCATGTCAAACATATCCACCAAGAATATTCATTCCATAAATATTTGAATAACTATTAGTGTTCTTGGAACCTTTTTAAATATTACATTTTTTCATAACCCTCTTCATTTATGAATTTTATGAGTCCTCACAAATCATTAAAAAATATCATCAACTAGTGAATCTGACATGAAAGGATTATTCTATTTATATATGAATATATATAAATATATATCCCCAACATGGTTCTATATATACACACATATATATCTTCCTATTAGGGATCTTGTTTTCCCTTGAGGATGATTCCTTAAAAAGCATTATCACTTGATTCCATTACAATAGAATCCATCTTTCAAATATGGTACAAAGTCATCCCCTTAATACATATCTCATCTTCCCAATCATTATTCCAATATCTTGAGTCATAATTTACACAATCGATAATTCAAATATTGAAACAAAATTTGTGATTTCTATGTTATATATACTTAAATTATACACACTTACAAAACATAAATTTTATATCTCATTTTAGACTCTGTGTATAAACTCAATTGCATGACCTTAAACAATATGAAAAAATAATATAAAAATTTAGATCATAAAATTAATGCAATTTTCCATGTTATTATCTATATATTACCAGTGAGGGATTTATATTCAGGATGGGGTTTTCCTTTCCCTAAATTTATAAATAATATCCCTATTTTTTTAATGTTATTTGAAAAAAATGATATATTTGTCTAACATTCATAACATTAAACTACCCATGGAAAAAAACATTAAACTAACTAGGTTAAAAATCCAAAAAGTTTATTCATTGAAATATATTTAGTGTCTAATTTATTGTCATAACCTCTATATGATTAGGGAAATATGATCGTCATTTAAAAATAAGAAGAAGAAGAAGAAGAAATTAAATCATGTTAGGATAAAAATCCATATTGTTTGACCAACATAAACATTGACATTGAACCCACATAGTGTCCCCCATATAAGGCTTCGAAAAAAATTAGGATATAATTAATGGAACAAATCATGTTGTGTACACTATATGGTTCTAGAAGAGGTAATTCTATGCTTTCTAGGTCCATTGACCTAGGATAAATATATAGTATCCATTTGTTCCCTCTCATTTATCCATTCGGATGCTCCACGAGAAATGGAAAAGGGTATTATTTTCAAGGTTCTATGTACCTATTGAATATTGGAATCCTCGTTTAAATACTCTAGATTTTTATTCATCATCACATTAGGTCACTTATTCCCACATCCAAATAAATCCTATCATGTTTAATGGTGATGGAGCAATGTATATACCCATTTATGAGTCAAGCCCATATAAAATTCATCCAAATCAAAATGGATTGAATTTGGTATTGTGGTGGTGGAACAATATCCAAACTCACCTATGATATATACCGATAAAAAATCATCCATATCTAAATAAACCAACTATAGTTTCATAATGCTGATTATACACAAATAACCATCATTGATCCATGCCCATAATGAAATAATTTCACCTCATTTGTTTACGAATTTTGATTGCCTTGATTCATTCATATCAAATGTTCAATATGATTCATCTTATCTTGATATTTCATTTCAAATTATCTTATATTGATATTAATTTCTAATTTTAATATATCAATGATCTAATAATTGATAGTTATTAATATTTTTTTCAATGATAACAAAATGGAAAATGATCAACAAGTTAGAATCTATCTCTTTAATAGGGAAGTACCTCAAAATTCTATATGGACATAATCGTATTTGGGGGATCCAATATTGTTCTTCATAAAATGTTTATTAAATCCAAACTATTTATATGACTTTAGAATCATCAGTGAGATTAAGGAGATCCTCTCCTATAGAAATAATACTCATTTACATTCATTGGGATTCATTAGGAGGTCTAAGGTGTTCTACCAGTATCTTCATGGAGTAATCAGCTGTTACTAGGGATGAAACAACTGCATGCCCTCTTCATGAACATGGAATTTTTATTTAGTGGGATTTACAACATAATGGTATTTTTATTGGGACACTTTATCCTATTAATCTATGGATTGAAATGATAATATCACCCATATAGTATGTTGTTATGATGTTTCCTCACACTCATACATTTTAATAGCCTCATTAGAGAGGTAATTGATGGAGATATAATCAAATATTTTTTATCATAATAGTTTCATAATCCTATTATTCTTGGGAATAATAATTGTAATATCCCCAAATGAGTCTCTATTACCAACCTCCATATATCCTTCTAAATATATCGATAGAAAATGAAAAAAACTTAGGGGTTTCTAGTGTGATTTAAAGACTATGTTAGAGGGTTGGATATACTAAGGAAAAACTCACTCAAATGGATTAATTTTCTCTTACCCATAGATGATGTGGGTACCCAATTAATCTCATCCCCTGTATATCCTAGTGATCGAATCATGGAAACAGAGACCTATTTTAAAAGCATGATTTACTTGGATGAATCCATTGGGGCTGATGATAAAAAAGAACAAATTATGAAAAAAATTCCAAAAGGAAAAAAAATTAGAATACTAAAAATACTCAAAAAATTATATATTATGGGTTTCTGTGTGTATTAACACCTAAAATATGGTTTTATTTTAGAACTCTTCCTCGACATGAGTATTTGGTATTATACAACTGGAGGCCAATACCATAAAATATGTCAAATCCAGTGAATTAATATCCCACATCATGGACTAGTAAATTATATGATTTAATATATCCACTATATTTATAGATAATTCATTGAATGATATAAAAGTATCATAGGGAATAAAAAAATCACTAGGGTATTCAATGTCTATATTTGGAATCCTAGGGCGATCCACCCTTTATTAGTCCCATAATGTAGAAACCACCATGTTAATAGAATGTAGAATCATATTTCCTTGGAGATTAAGTAATAATAAAATATACTTGGAAGATATGGATTCATGAGATATAAAGGAGAATTATCCCACATTATATAGAATGGTCTAATTTGAGCCAAAATGAAAAGGACTGACACCTTTATAGCTCATGGTTGAAATTCATTAACTCTTTAAAGGATCCATGAACATATATGTTTCAAAATAGTTCACTTATAATTAAAATATATTAGTAAATGATACTATCTGTATTTTAGGATGAATGATTTGTAGATGTTATATACCATCAACTTTGTGTTCGATCATCAAACCCAAACCATTCCTTCCACAATAAACTGAAATAATTGATGAGATATTCAAATCACATTTTATGTTGATCCCTTATAATATGTTTCTCATTATTGATTCTATAGAAGTTCCTTTTGGAGGGATATGTACATCATATTTCTAAGAGGTTTATTTCCTTATATTCATAGAACATGGATTTCTGTCTCCACAAATAAAAATATTATTAAGGAAGCTTCTTTTAATGAAAATATGAAATTGTAAAAGAAATATTTTCATGGATGGTTAGGAATATTTTTTTTTCAATGAATTTTTATACCCCTTAAAATGTTCATTGAATGACAATACCATAGGGGGATAAACTAGTAATGACATCAAAAATAACCCATAGTGTTGAAGATTATTTCGCACATTTTCTACACTAAGCCTCGATAGCCAATTCCATTATTATCATTTTCATCAAAATTAACAAATGAGGTTTTCGTTGTTAATCTAGTGGTTAATATATGGTATATTAATGTTGTTGTAACATTTTATGAATTATATAAAAAATATAAGTAGTTAATTTCATGAAAGAATCAATTTAAAAATACTGAACTCAAATATTCATATTTTTCATTACTATGCTTAAGATAAAATTTGATTGTTTTCATCATCATCGTTACATAAATATAGAACCATTAGTTTTGATACATAGTTTTAGTGTAAGGGAATATCCTTCAGTAATTGAATGGAAACATATATTTATTTAATTTATGATTTAGGTTAAAGAGTATCTGCATTATAAGAAACACCAATCGGGGTTATGATCTATATGAAATACCTTAGAATAATATAGGTCTTCAAGAGTGTATCATATACCACATTAATATAATGGGACTCTCTCTATAAATCACATTCCATCGACGATTCCAAATAAATTTATTTAGAGGTAATTGAAGGAACACTCCTCCAATTCTTAAATTTTGAATTTCTATATACTTCATAAATTTCATTATAATTCAATATGATATGACACATAAAGCATACATCTTCCCAAATCCCTTCATTCTTATTTTTTGGTGATAAATCCTCTTTCTCGGTCTTTATATTTTCATTGTTAAATATTTTTCATATTTTCTTTCATCTACCGATGAGCTTATGAACTTTTATACATGCTTGAAATATTTCACATCTAGATATGATTATATTCATGGTTTAGTATATTTTATTTGGATCACAGTGATGAGAAAAATTGGAAGAAAATATTTCGTGTACCCATATCTTCCATTATAAATATCAATAAGAAATTGCATAGTATGATGGTATTCATTTCAATTTGTATGTCATATGTAATAGAGAAGGACATATTTTCGTTGTAGCCAAATTTCCTCCCAAACAAGCAGGGAATGAAACCCCAATAATATGGCCTCTTTATCATTTCTTGGAAATATGATTTCCTCCCATAGGGATTTAATATTGGAACATATTTTGTGACTCCCCATCACATTTTCTAAAATGGTGCTAGACTGGGATATATATATTTTAAAGAAAAAGAAGAATAAATTAGTTTGGTTTGATCTCCACCTCCATGATATCATGAAAAATAGACTAACCTATTATATTTTTTTGATAGAGGGTTTAAATTGGTCACAATGGATATTATAGGAAATGATAAACCCATATCGGACTGCATGGGGCACAATCCAAACCATCAATTTCTAGAATGGTCCAATGATTTAAGATGGGAATTTTTATTTATAAACATTTCCATTTTGTGTATATAATTTCTCATACATTGGAACTTAAAAACTAATTTTTTCTCTAATTTTTAGTTGGAAAACAATTGTAAAGGTGTTTACCCTTACTATTCTATTTAGCTTAAATGATTTAATGATATATTCAATTATTTAAATTGATGAGAAGGATTCCATATTGAAAAAACTTTCATTATTTGAGATTATCACCAAAGGAAAATCAATAAATTTGAACACTTCTAGAGATGAAAAAATGAGCCAGAAATCAATTTCATCAAGAACACCAAACACATCCATGGTCTCTGGGATATGGTTTTTTCCAATCCAGCTTTATAAATAATCTATTGTATTTTACAAAGGTTAATCAATCATGGGATAGATTTATTATCACACAATAAAATTTTCAATATTGAATAACACATTAGAATGTGGTTGGGACCTTTTTGTACAGTCCCATATAGAGAACGGGGGAAGAAAATCATCATAAGTATCCCTAATGATAAAATTAACACTAACCATTCCCTCATACAAGCATCTTATTCCTACATCCTCTTAGTAAAAAAAAATTGTTTTTGTCTAGACTCCTCCTTCTAATGAAATATAGAATTAAATCACTATTATGATGAATGAATGTTTGATAACTGAACTCTAATTCATATAGTCATGCTACCATTATATTTTATTCAAATTCATGACTCATGCATTACACCATGAATGACCAGACCAAATTTATACTAGATGACACTCCATATTGGATGTCCCAACCTATCCTTTGATTATGTTTTTTAATTTCAATCTACTTCCTCATTATTTATATCTAAATCTGTCTGTGTATATATATATGTGGTATGTTTTTTTTACTCTATTTATAGACGATTATAACCAAGAAAATAACCCATAAGATTAAAAATTTTCATAATGAAAAACTTAATCGAAAATATATTGTCTCTGGCAACCACTTGATTCTTGTTGATACTATAAAGTGATAGATTTTTTTCTCATGGAATAGGAATTGGTGAATCAATCAATGATCCATAAATTTATAAGGAAAGATATTAAATAATGGATATTCCCAAAGTCTTTCCCTTATAATATCTGAAAGTATAAATTTATTTAAATTAATTCATTTGTGTTGTCTATCCATGATGCATTAGATCATATCAGCTCACATTGTGAACAAATATTAGTCATGATCATGATAAACAATGGTAAATTTATAGAAATAATTAAATGGAAAAAATCACAAGTCAATTAAAACTGAATTTTTTTCCCATTTTTGAATGAATTATGTACAGCCACACTGTGATCAAGTGGACATGGTAACATCCCCACTGATATGCCACAATCTGATAATATCAATGTGGATATTTATATTATCTCATTAATGTGTGAAGTCATGTACCTTGATTATAGTATCCAAATATCCATAGTGATTGAATATTATTTCCACTATGTTGGAAATCATCCAAATATTAAACACACTGAGAGTAAAAATAGAAAATATAGGGGCTCTATACTATTTATAAGTTTTTATCATGACCGTTAATATACCTTATGATTTACATATAAGGTGCATGATTATTTTTGTGGACATTTGGTTTCAATATGTATCATGTGGTACTGATGATGCCCCTCTTTGTTTCTAATAATTGATCACTCTTTATGAGGGTCATATCTAGGCTGGCGGAGGGAATTATTCAAACCTGTGAACATTAAATAATCATCATCACCATGTTCATTTGACAAAAAGTCTTAAAAATCCAATATTCACCCACCTAGTGTATATATGTGCATATAATGAGTCCATGAGATCCCTGAATTAATTCTATGTAGATGAGGTAACCCTTTGAATAGAAGCTTCCCATGCATGCCGTAATGAGGTCACTACAAGAGAACTCACCTTCTTTGTGGACCACTGGTATTCACAATGTGAATATGATAATCTCGATCCACACTTATAACCATTTTTTGAATCTATTTTATTTTTTTTGATGAAATAACCAACCAAAAATATTCCCACATTAGTTAGAAAACACCAGTACATGGATTATTGGAATAAACCGCCTATAGTTTGAATTGATTTTTTATGTTAATAGTAATTTCTGAATGTTTTTTACAAATCAGTGACTAATAAATACTAGGGTTTCTATTTAAGGAATAACTAAGGGAGAAATACATGGATTAGAATAAGGATCATATATGTGGAATTTATTATTTTATACCATAGTGATAAAATAAAAATAGATAATTCCATATCTAGAAAAACTTTTAGTGGAGGAGAAATAACTAAAAATTTATCCCAATGAACTACCTTCGTGAGGGGTTTTTTATTATTAGTTTAGAACTCTTATCCTCAATCTCTATAAAATCAATACACATATACCTAAAAAATGACCACTCCACGAAAACCCCATAGATGGGGTATTTAAACTCTTATCTACCCCAAAATATTTTATCCTTAATGTTCATCCCATATTTATACATCCCTTAAAGTATTATCATGAAAACAAGTTCCACTCATGATTTTACCACACAAACCATTCCCCCTAACTAGACTACCATACAGACCATTATTCCGGGGGTGCCCAATCCCCTTAGTATAAAAAATCTTATGAAAAGTGTATTTAACCATCCAATGGAATCATAAAAAATAATAGAAAATATAAGGAAGACATACCTCTCTATTTTCATACATATCACAAAAACATTCTCCCAAGAGAAGAAATTTTTAAATAACCTTCACCAGTTCTTGTATCCAAAGATAAAACCCTAAATAAAAACTAATACCTATCCCAAAATCACATTAAATATATTATCATTTCCTCAAGTACAATAGATTTATATCTATGGATTATATATTAACATTATAAAAGTAATCTCATGAATATATATCCTAGATAATTAAAACTCTTAGGGTGATCACATTTTCTTATTCCCTCGATAACGAAGGGCTATATAATGATGAAACTAGAGTTGTCTTACCTAGAACAACATGCTCATACTAGATCTTGATTCCAATTGGTGAGAAAACATTTCATGGTATTTCATATAATAAATCAATCATAACATACATAGTCATTAATTCATTATTGTTTAATAATAAAAAAATCCAACAAAAGATTCCAAAGGACAATAACTATTTAGTCCATTTGGAAACATGGAAACTTAAAAACTAGTGCTTGAGTGAGATACATTATCTCCCACTATGTTCTCCAAGACTATCATCCTTCTTAGAAATATCATACATAAAATATATCTAAAAAACCTGGTGAAGGTAAAATAAAAATGGGAGATCTCAGATGCTCAGTAAAGGTAAAATAGGGTTATTTGTAATCCTAAACATGGACATAAGGATATGAGAATATACACATAACATTAAAATATCATATGGTAATGACCCTTACTTTTATTAATGAAAATTACTCTTGGTCAAATTAAATTTCTTATTATGTTAAATGATTATATAAAAAATATGAACAACCATGGTTTTGTGGGTTTTTATTTTAATATACCATTATGAATTGTTACTGTTCTTAATATAGTTGTTAAATAGTAATCCCATGATTAGTATAAATATACATCTTTATAGAATACAATTTACATAGATAGAGGAAGATACGGCCACATCTAGTAGAATTTATTTATATGAAGCCCATTTTTCAGAGACCATAAAAGAGGTAGTTTCACTGAGATTCTCTCTTGAAAAATCCCAAGCTGAGCATCAACACGTTATGTTTTAACAAAATTACCTACAATAGAAGAAAACTTTAAAAGAGATTACCCCCAACCAATGTTACTTGAGCCTCCCCTTGAGTTAATATCCATTTGACACATTACCCTTAAGTATTATTGGTATTTGTTTCACCTAAAGTATGTTTTCTGTGTCCCAAATCGTTTTACCCAAACATGTATTGTAGCAGTAAGGGGTCGATCCACAGGGAAAAAGAAGTTATTTTTGTCTAGCTTATCTAGTTTTTTACTTAGTGAAGTGTATTGAATTTGCAGTCTATTTTTAATTTTTTGATGAATATGTGATTGAATTTTAATTTCTAATCAAAATACATTAAAGATAAAGGAAAACATGGAAATTTGGTTTTGATGTAAATATTGAGGGAAATATGTTGGGGCTGTATATTTTAAAGTGGGGATTTATTAAATCAAATTTTTTATGAGGTTGTGTTGTTCATAATAACCCAACACTCTGGGTTATAGTTTTAAAAAAGGATTTCTTGGTCCGATAAAGTTATGTATAGAGATGAGGAAACTGACTCCTTGGTCTGGTAGTTAGTGTTTCACAGTTCTTTATTTTGATTATTCCATTATTTTGTTGGTGAATACTCCCAATAGTCGGGAAAGTATTCATCATTTTTCTTATTTTGAGTAGCTAAATTTTTTTCGTTGATCTGGCTAAGGATTTTCAGTGATAAAATAATGTTATTAAAGAAGAATACGAAAAGGTAAAATAGAACACACATTCATGACAACTAATCCAAATTACAACTCATTCTTTACACACGACTCCAACACACAAGGTATTTACTTACACATTGTGGAAAAGATAAGAACCGGACCCTCGATACCAGATGTGGTCATTTTACAAACCATGAGGAGAGATGGTTTTTTATGTAAAATGGTGGAAAGGTGAATAAGTGGAATGATAGTAGCATGATAATTGGGCAAAAAATCTCTTCCCTTTTGATATTTTCCTGCTCTTGAACCAGATGCCAATGCCTCTATTTATAGATAATAAAAGCACATAGTGTGTGGAAAAAGTATACACTGTGAAGTCTTGTTGACACATTTTTCTCATCTTTTCCTCTATTAGTGGGTGGCCTAACATGCAGTTTTTGACATGGAACTTGGCTCCTCCAGGTAGGTGGAGATACATGGCATCTGGGACCTCTATTAACAGCTTTTACATTATTCTATTGGAATCCAACCCCTTCTAGAAGGAGAAACATGACATATAGATGATTTACATGGCATGTAAATGTCAGTAGGCCACATGGGTGTGTCGACTTCGTCTCAACCACCTACCATATATAGAAGACTATACACGATGTATATCCCCTATACACAGAGTGTACATGATTCTGGTAACTTAGGCATGTATATTTCATAGCTAAACCATGTCTGAGTCTTAATGTACATTCCGTGTATATATGTACATGTCGTGTAGTTGGAAATATCACTCAGTATTGCCCTAGTTTTTATGTTTGGCCAGAAATCCACTAAAAATGAACAAGATCACCAAAATTAATGTTTTTTCCACTAATTAGTAGGTATTTTCTGAAAACATAACGTTCTTTTCAATAAAGGATGTGTAAATGTATACACAAATCAGGTACATCAAAACCCCCCAAACATAGTCATTTGCTGGTCCTCATGTAAAATCCTAACATCTAACCAATAGTATCTATAATCCAAAAATGGAATCATTCAACTTAAATTATGTGTATAAATACTATAGGCATTGAAAAGGATTTTATAAAGGAACAAAAACATAATTCAATTTAAAATATTATTCTAATCATGCCTCTTATATAGTTTAATTATTAAACATCCATTATCTTTTATACACAACGTTCGAAATTTCACAATCACACATGCCACTTTATGATTTACCTCAACGGAAACTAATACTCTCATCAATCATGATCATTTTATCATTGTTGTGATCATTCTTATGTATATGCACTCTATCTATAGGTTTTCAAGTTCCCTCATTCTCTACTTTAGAAATTTTAAATCACAAAAATCACAAGGGATTTCATCATGGTTCAATGGTTTCTTAGGATAAGGGTTGTTAGGTAGTAACATTAAAAATAATCCCAGATTCATGAAAATGTGGGGCAAAATTCTTAAATAGAAAATGCATGATATTAATATATTAGAGCTCAATGTAAAAGAATTTTCAACATTCTATCTCAAATGATCTCATTAACACCATCACCCTTAGTTAGGTAGGGTTCCCACACCAATAAGTGAGTATAAGGTCTCCTTATGTGTATTATATTATTAATAAAGGGGGCCACATAGAATTTTAAAAATAGAGGTTTGTAACCCTTTCTTCCCAAAATGAACTAGAGGCTCTCCCCCAGACTTAATTTCATGGAGATTCACCAAGATGTGTCATCTAATGACAATTACCTCTATTATGCTCAACTAAATAATTAAGAAAAATTATAAAATAATTAGGGTGGGAAGGGAAATAGACTTGTCATATGGATTCTATTCAAGGTTGTTCCTGGTTTCTAGGGGCTTCAGGAAGATCAAATGTAGGGTAGGTCTCCAGATAAAAGGGTTTGAAACAATCTAATGCCTCAATCATTTTAATGTAATTAAAATATTTTTCATGTTCCAAAAAAGAACACATGCAAATTCGGGTAGTCATGTATATCCTAAGAGTCTCTCAAGAAAAGGTTATATAAGAAAGAAAATGCTAAAAAGGTTTAGATACCTCTCTGGAATGGGGAAAATGATAAAGGGTAAATCAATAAATGGAATGAATAAAAATGAAATGTTTAATAAAAGTAGATAGAAAATAACATTTGTCATAAAATCAACCATATCAGCAATCATTTTAATTTTTTTATCAAAAATATAAAATAAGTGTGTAACTTCCTAAATTTTCAATGATGCCTTTATTAATTACAATTATAATCAATTGAATATTTTCCAATGTTTAAAATTATTCATCTATTAATGAGGTATCATTTATTAGTTTGAGGGAGAATGAGTAATGTAGGTTAGAGAATCTCCACCACATTGAATTGTGCTCATGGTCCCTCAAGTTCCACAGAAAGGTGGAGAAGGGAATGTGGGGAAACAACAGTGGATCAAGGTGTGGGGAAGTAACGGTAGAAGTAAAAATTGAATGAAAAAATAAAACAAAAAAAAACTGAAAATAATACTTCCCTCGTGGCCCGGTATAGAAATATGGGAATTGGCGAAGAAGTTCAACCCTAGTGTGCTAGAGTACATGTGACAATCATGGAGAGAGAAAACTACAACCATACACAATATAGTACATGCACATGATATCAAAAAAATATAAATAGATAATTGAAGAAATGGGCCCAAAAACAAGTCATGGGGTTTCCATAGAAGAGGAATCATCCTGTATAGAAGAATCTGAAATAGAAGGATCAGTAGCGGTGGAAGTTAGAGGATCGTAAGCAGCACTCGGAAGAGAAGCTATAATAGACAGAGCTATAGGAGCAGGAATTAGGATAGAAGGATCGACATTGATCTTCATATAGGGAACCATAGTAGGAGAAGCTGGTCAAGTTGTAGAGAGGATAATTGAATCCACGGAATAGGCGGTAAACGAAGGCGGAGCCTCCAAAGAAGGTCTTGGAGCCGTAGGAGGAGGAAGAGTTGGAGGTTGTGGGATACCATGATGCCAAAGAAAAATCACCAAGATCTACTCAATTAATCGAACAGTATGATCCGTAGTATCCGGACGGTGCTCCAGCTCGTCTTGGTGGAGGGTAAATGGGAGATTCAACGAGGGGGCCGAGAGAGGGGGGGCAGGAATAGAAGATAAATGGATGCATAAATTATACTGAAGGTCAGAAGGAGGGGTGGGGGAGAGGATGGAGGGGAAGGGGAAACCTCAGGGGAAGAATGGTCAACAAGGGGTGGTTGTGGGGTCGGGTCATGAATGTATGTTCCCCATACTTCTGGTCGAATCCCATGAGAATAAGCATGAAGAAATCCATCCGCTGGGAGGAACCTAATCGATCACGAGGAAGGGAAGGCTAAAAAAGACTGAGGTGGTGGGAAAGGCGAGGGGCGTAAAACCCAACGTTCAGTTTTCTCGTATGGATCAAGAAAATGGAATGGAAATATGAGGCTGGAAGGTTAGGGTGGTCCGAGTAGTAATACTAGATGACATAGGTGAGAAGCTACACGTCACGACCGGTCACAACCCCCATATCCTCTAGGAGAGGAAAAAGGAAATAAGTAAAGAACTAGTGGGTGAGCAGAGGATATTGTCAACAATGAGGGTCCTATTCTATGATGTGGGGGTGTAGTAGTGGTCAGACCCAGAAATATGCCACCATATGGTAATGATCTCTGAATACTAAAGCCAGGTTACGGTGGTGATAGGGGGTGATGTGATGGGGATAGAAACCAATCCCTCAGCCCAATAGAGTCATATTAAGGTAGATAGGTCGACCGCCTACCTGAAATCGGACCACTATGACCAGATCTCTAGGAGTCTCCCAGTACTTAGGACCGTCAAACTCGAAGGAATTTGAAAAATCTACAAATAAATTTCTGAGAATGTGAGTGCTGACCTGGAAGATCATGGGTAACATTATATGCATGAAAAATCCTCCAACTCTCCCCATATTCACAACTGATGAGGTACCCTGCTATCGATATAAAGGATGCTCAAGGGATCGGGTGGTGAGAGATGTGTATGACATTGTCGTGTGATAGGTCTATAACCAAAACATAATTCACGGATAGATAATACCTGTATGGGCCATCCCATGTGGTATATCAATAAGGGATGGCTCTGGTGGTGAATCAGTTGTAGTAGATGAAGGCACCTTAGATGGGGACAACCGATGATGGATTAGATGCAATTTCCAAGGTCTTAGGGGGTGGGAAACTATGACTAGACATTACTGAGGCAGTAAGTGGTGGCATGATGCCCATCGGAGAGGATTGGTACTCTGGGAAGTCTGATGCCAATGTCACCGAGCGACGAAGTCATATCTAGTGAAAAGTGGGCCTCTCACCTTTATTAGCAGAGGTGGGCCGCTTCCCACATGAAGGGTCTCTATCATCCATATCCTAAATAATAATAGAGAAATAAAAAAATGAAGAAAATGAAATGAAATACAAAATGAAGAAAAAGTTAGGAAATAGAAATGTAAAAAGTACATGGTGTGTATATCTAGAGTACACAGTGTGTAGTGGAAGCAGTTAGTATAATGATTTCTCGGGACAGGCACACTGAGTGGGGAGGGAATAGACCAGGGAAGGATACAGGGCATGTACTGAACATACATGCCATTTATGTGTAAAGTGCTCCTCGTTGTGTGTTTTCAATGACCCAGCCTCCATCTCAGTAGAGAGAAAAATGCAGAACACGTAGTGTGAAAATACATATGGCATGCGTAAGAACAGATTTCATATGGCTGTGTAGATTTCTAGACATAGTCTCGCATAATGAAATGGTATAAATGGAATGTAGTGAACAAACACGTCATGTACACAAACATGGTGTGTGTGTGTGGCCATGTGAAGAAGTTACCCAGACATGATTCTTGATGGTACACGGTGTGTACTGATCATACACTCCATGTAGTTTCAAATATTTAAAGAACCATTATGTGGACAAGTACAATAGTACATGACATGTGTTCCTAGTATTTTACCCATGTATTGCGGATGTATAACGGTCATCTAATCCATATATAACCGTAAATTCCTATAAAATCTTGAAATATATGATGTCGAAAGACATACATAGTATAATGATCCTAATGGGGAAGAAATATGGACCTAAAATTGAATAAATTTATAGATTTGGAATCGAGTGGTTGGACAGCATACAAGGGAAGAAAACGAGGAGTAGAGGGGGGGGGGGTCCGCTGGAGATTGGCTTAAGCTGGGTGGGGCGCGACTTTTATATCCAGAGTACATGACATGTACTCTAATAGACACGTCGTGTAATTTATATATATATATATATATTATAATTACTATAGTAAACTATATAATAATTAATATTTATATATATATATATATCACAAAAAATTATTTTATACATATAATGTATCCGTCAATACACGTCATGTGTTCCAAATTTTGAAAAAGATAAGTACCACCTATAGTTAGGTGCTTTTGGAGTGGTTTGAACTGGAGATCGGCCATTCTAAACAGAATCCCTCAACCACCAGAAGATATTTTTTATGCTACATCTATTTATTATTTATTTATATTTAATGTACAAGTATTATAATACATGGGAGGAAGGAAATTACCGACATGTTGTTATTAATTAGAAAAAATGTGATGAAGATAAGAAATTAGATGAGTTTTAACCCACGTCTTTTGGATCCAGGGTCGAGACTCTGCCAATCCTCCAACTACTCTTGCATGTATTCATTTATGTTTGAAAATACTTTCAGTTTAGTAAAAAAACAAGGAACACATGAAGTATATCAAAATACATGTTGTGTGATTTTATTAAAATAACAAATTATGGAAATGGGGAAGTTTTCAGGATTAGAAACCAGGTCTTTTGGAACTGGTATACAACCCTAGAATACTAATCCCTCCCCATTTTTGGTTTTCTTATAAAAAATATATATACAATATGAAAAATACCAAACAAACAATGTAAGAAAAAACAAATATAAATAATAGGTACCCTGTGCTGAAGGTATGTTGGGAGGGATTCAAATTGATAATGGGTCAGAAAAATCCAAGTGACCTCACCATAAGCACTGACATAATCCATATTATTTTCATAGTTAATATATATATTTATAAAAGTTATAAGTTAAATGAAATGGAATGAGTACAGGTTTTGGATATAGGTGGAACACGTCCTATATCCACTGGGATGCCTCCCAGGACACACAATTTTTTTAGGTATTCGGCTAGACCGACTTACCTCTGCTTACTAGAGATGTATGGTAGACAATGTTCCCACAATGTCTTCCATGTGATTTTAAATCTTCATTCGATGTCCGTTAACCTTGAATGGTTGACGATCCTCTCTATAAGTTTCTATTACTCCATGATGGAATAATCATATGACTATGAATGGTACCAAAAATCATGACTTTAAATTATATGGAAATAATTGAAGATGTAAGATAAAAAGGAGTACCTAGTCATAAAGTTGGAAATATTTTGGTGAAATCATCCGGTCATGAATTTCTCTCTTCTTCTCCTGGAACCTCATTACATTCTCATAGGCCTCTATTTGGATTTCATCATGTTCGGACAGTTGGAAAATAATCATCTCCTAAGCTGTCTTCTGATCAAAATTCTGGTCCTTGATGGCCTAATAGGCTTTATGGTCCATCTCTAATGGTAGATGGCATGGCTTGAAAAATACGATTTGGAATGGGAAAATCCCAAGTGGTCTTTTGCAAGCGGTATGATATACCAAAAAAGCATCATCCTTCTTCATGGACTAGTATTTCCTTAAAGTGTTATCTATTTTCTCCAAAATATACTTGACCCCACGGTAGGAGAACTCTACTTGTCCATAGGAATGGGGTTGAAATGGCGTCCCCATATGATGATTCACTTTATACATTGACAATACTCCTTTAATTAATTTTTTTTCAATGTTGGTCCATCTATAGGTGAGAAGTACACAAGGAATGTCGAACCTACAAAAAATGTGTTTTCTAAAAATCCCATGACAACCATTGTTGGGTTGTGTGTTGTAGTAGCAGATTCCGCCAACTTGAAGACATAGTTGACCTAGACCTGGATGTATATGTTTCTGAATGAAGGGGGGAGTGGTTACATGAAATCTATGCCCTTGATGTCGAAGATCTCGACCTCCAGGATAGGGTGATGAGGCATCCCAGCTCTACATCCAATATTAGCAATTACATGGAATCGATCGCAATGGTAAACAAAGGTTTGAGAAACTCTATGCATGGTGGGAAAGAAATACCCAAAATACACAATCTTTGCTATAGTAAGGTCTGGCCCATGATTTCCCCCAATTGGTGAGGCCTGATATAATTTTAGGACTCCATGATCTTCAGTTTTCGAGATTCAATGTCAGATCACTCCATCCCCTCCAAATCATAAAACTAATATCAAGTTGATAAAATTACCTCTTAAAATCATAGATAAAACCTTTCCTCTGCTGGAAAGAGAGATCAGTGTAATGGGAACCTATAAAGAGAAAATTATCAATATCATCATACAAGGGTCTAGGTGTTTCTTGACTTAAAATAGGAGCTCCTCTGAATAATTCTCTCTGATCTCTTGATATTCGTCCTTCTCCAAATAAGGCAGCTCCAGCTAGGAGAGATGATCAACAACAATGTTATCGCTCCCTTTATTGTCTCATATTTCTAGATAAAATTCATGTACGAGGAGTAACCATTAGATCAATCATGGATTCACATATTTCTGGTTTGGTTGGTACTTTATTGTTTCATGGTCATTATAAATAATAACCTTAGATAAAACTATATAAGAACAGAACCCATCAAATGAGAACACGACTTCCAACATCACTTTTTCGTGGTGGTGTAGTTCATCTGTGCCTCATTGAGAATCCTACTAGAATAATATATGGGCTGGAAAATTTGGTCTGTCCAATGGCCTATGACAGTCCCAACTTCTTTTTCATTTTCATCACACATCACATCAAATTGTTCATCCCATTTGGGTGAAACCATCACTAGAGATTCAAACAAGTGCTACATTAGGTGCTCAAAAGTTGTGGTACATGGCTCATCCAATCAAAAAAAGGACTTCTATGTTCAGAAGGTTTGTGAGGGACTGAGCTATATTTGAGAAGTTGTTGAAAAAAAAGCTTGTATATTTCTTCATTCCCTAGGAAACTATGGTTGGATCTGATATATGTTTGAATAGAAAATGGTGAAATGACTTTTCTCATTGCCGAGTCCACTTCTATTCCATTTTCCAAGATTCGTTGGCCATAGACAATGCCACTCTACAACCTGAAATAACACTTTTCCCAGTTCAAAACCATGTTACTGTACAGAAATATTTCTATAACTAGCTTCATGTTCCGCAAGCAAGTGGTGAATGATTTTCCATAAATGAAAAAATCATTCATATATACCTCCAATATCTGTTCAGCCTCGTCATGGATGATAGCTAGCATGCAGCACTAGAAGGTGAAGGAATCATTGAAAATTCCAAAGGACATCCTTTGGTAAGCAAACATATTGTTGGATATTTTAAAATTTCTCTTCTTTTGATCCACTAGATCAATGGAAATATGAATGTAGATGGAATAGCCATCGAGGAAGTAATAAAAGTTATGCCCCACTGGTCTCTTTAGCATCTGATCTATGAAGGGCCGAGGAAAGGATCCTTCCTCGTGGTGTCATTCAGCTTTCTATAATCCACATTGACTTTCCATCCCATGACAGTGTGTGTAGGGATGATCTCATTCTTATCATTTGAAATCACAATGATACCCCCCTTTTGGGTACCACGTACTGGGTACATACCTATGGACTATCAATGATGGGATAAATGATGCATGCTTAAAACAACATAATTACCTATTTCTTCTCAACTACAATCATTTGTGGTGGGTTTAAGTGTAGTTTTGGTTGTTGAGATTGCTTAACTCCTTCATCCAGTAGCACCATGTGGGTGAAAATTGTAGGAATGATTCCATTCAAATCTGCTATTGTCAACCCAATAACATTCATCGACCACTTCAAAACCTACAGAAGTGAATCATCCCACTCCTATGATAGTGTTTCACTATGTATAACATGCATTGTTTGATGGTCTCCAAAATAATCATACTTTATAGAATATGGAAGAGCCTTTAGTTATAGATCATGAGCCTTTAGAATCTAAGATACAAGTGGCTACACCTCTATCCACTCAAAAATATCAAGAATAGTAGCACCGTGCAAGTAGTGGCCTCCTTGGCCTTCTCAGAATTTTGGGTCCTCTGGTGCTTCATCAACTGGAATTTCCATAAAAACTATGTCATTTGAGGATGAATAACATACCAGATCATCCATTTCTCTACTCATGTGATCATCTATTGTGGTCACTGCATAATATCCCTCGCGCTCGGACAATGACGCTTTCTTGACGACATTGAGGACATTGTAGGAGACTCTTTCGTCTCATACTCTGAAAAGAATCTCCCCCTAGTGTACGTTGATTAGTACCATCCAGTGTCTAGGGAAGGCCTTACCCGAATTAGTGGAACCTCTTGGTCTTCCTCCATGTTTAGGATGAAAACATTTGCGGGGAGGATTATCCTACCTACCGTTACCAGCATGTCATCTAGTAGCCCCTTTTGATATTTGATGGATTGTTCAGCAAGCTAAAGGAATACTGAGGTAGGACTCAGGTCATTGATCCTGGACTTCATAAAAACTTTAAGGGGCATGAGATTGACACAGGACCCTAAGTCCTAGAGGGCCTTCCCAAACCCGCCTGGTCAAATAGTGCATGGGAAAGTGAAACAACCAAGATCCTAGAGCATGGGAGGAATTGAATGATTTATGACGGCTGTATTCTCCCTAGTTAAGTAAATGGTGACCAAATCCTCTATCTCCCTTTTGTTATATATAATATACTTCATTAATTTCCCATACATGGGAATCTGCATTATGTCCTCAGCAAAAGGAATGTTTATGTGCAACTTCTTGACCATGTCCATGAATTTTCCAAACTGGTGGTCCAACATTCTCTTATTCATTCTATTTGGGAAGGGTAAGACATGCTCGAACGGTTTGACATCCTCCTTTACATTACTCTATGAAGCTTCTTTTAGTGGGACCTTGGATGAGAAGGTGTCTATAACTATACCTTCTTCATTAGCGGGGGGTGTAGGTGCACATGGTTTTGCTAGTTCCTTCTATTGTAGCTCCCTTACAGTTTATAATGTGACGACATGAGACTCCTCACTCGGGTTCTTTCATGTGTAACCTAGTAATGTACTGGGCTTTCTTCTCGAGATTTGGTCCGCCTGCTAGCCAATTTGTCCTCCATGCCTCAAATTGAAGCCTCTGGGTTCTATAATCTAGTCTCCTCAATATATATAACCTTGTTCATGAGATCGTTTGACCTTGAGGTGTTCTACAACCGAGGTGGTAGTGTAGTTGTTGGAGGTGGTGGCAGCCACGGCCCCAGCAGGCAAGGGTTTTGGAACCCTTGCTGCTGATAAGAGCCCAGCTGGGGAAACAATTGACTCAGGTACCGGTTCTTATAATGAGTCTGATTGTAGCTATACATCTATGGGGGTGGAGGTTTCTGCTGATGTTATTGGGTCCAACATGGGTTTTAGTGATCACGCCATACCGGTTTTCTAGTACTGCTAATATTAGATTGGCCCTCGGTTTTGGGAAACATAGATCACCACTCTCATTGATGGGCATCCTCTAGGTCCCGAGAATTCTCCCATCATATGGTTATCAACACATTTTATACACGCCGGATAATTTTCTGCATGTACTTTGTATTTTCCCTTTACATTTAGCGTGTCAAACGTTTTGGACAAAACATCCAACTGGGCAGCTAGCATAGTAGTGGCATCGATATTATGCATACTTCATTTTTGTGTGTCCTACATAGAATGCCACTAGAATCTGTTGGAATATATTTCTTTTAGTAGTTCTAAATTATATTCTGGGGACGTCCTCATCACTGTATCTCCAACACTAGCATCCACCATATACTTTGTATTTGATGTCAGTCCTCTGTAGATGGTTTATACCTATATCCAAAGTAGGAGCCCATGGTTTTAGAATTTGTCCAGCATCTCCTTGAAAAGCTCATTTGAATCCTATAATGACTCTGATATCTGCTATTGGAAGTTGTATATTTCCTTTTGTAATGTCATCATCATCGAATGTGGGAAATATTTTGATTGGAATGCCTGGGATAGCTCCTCCTAGTTGAGGACAGATCGCTACGGAAAATGTTTAATTTAGTATTTCTCCAAATCCATTAGAGAGAAAGAGAAGAGGAAAATAAAATTGGCATTAGTGGAAAATCTATGGTATTAGAACATGTTGCAAACCTGTAGAAAAATAGAGATATGGGCATTTGGGTCCTTGTTGGGAAGGCAGTCGAACTGAAAGGTGTTTTGGATAATTTGCGTAATTACAGCCTTGATCTCAATGTGTTGGGCCGACACTAGTGGATAGACGATGCCTCTGTCAGGTCTAGGAATATATGGAAAGTCATACTCCATGAAAGTATGATGTGGAGGCAGCTACGGAGGGATTGGAGGTGACATGTATTTTTTTCATAAGGGGAAAATCACAACCCCAAACCTTGCTGTAAAAATGGAATATGCTCTGGTTGAATATGTTGGAGCTACTATAGGATATACCCTATAGTAGGTGGTGCTTGATGGTTCTGGTTGTTATTTAGAAAAAATAGATGTCCAACTCTTTGTCCAGTAGAAGGATTCTCTTTTTCCTTATACTCCATGGGATTGTTTGGGTTGTGCTCATCCATGAGTTCTCGTCGTTGCCTCAAAAGCATTTTTTCGATTTCTGGGTCAATTGGGAGAAACCCCAATGATTCAGCATTATTGGAATGAGTGAGGTAGCCACTCATACACCTCTGGACATGCACAATACAAAACAAACCAAGCATTAACTATGAATAATAATGATAAACCAAATTAAGATTAGGAATGATTTTTTTATTTTTGAATTTATGAATTTTATTTCCACTAAAATTTCATACAAATATAATTAAAACAAGGAAAAATTTAACTTTTTATTTCCCAGAAAGGCTTAAAATTTTGGTATTCATTTCACCGATTGTATTTTATTGGTGTCCCAATGTTTTTTACAATAATGAGTGTAGTAACAATAAGGGGTCAATCTATAGGTAAAAACAATGCATTTTTGTCTTTCTTAATAGTTTGTATTTGACTTAGTGATGTGTACTAAATTTCATTCCAATTTTTCATGTTTTGTAGAAGAAGTTATTAGATAAAAATTTCTTAAAAAAATACATTAAAACTAAATATAAACACGGAAATTTGGTTTCGATATAAATATGAAGGGAAATGTGTCAGGGTTGTTGATTTTTAAGATGTTGTTTATTAAATCAAATTGCTTATGTGGTAGTGTTGTTCATAATAACCCAACACTCTGGGTTTCAATTGTAAAAATATTTCATGGTCTTGTAAACTTATGTCTAGAGATGAGAAAACTTAATCCTTGGTCTGGTAGTCAGTGTTTCACAGTTCTTTATTGAGATTAGTCTATTTTTGAGTTAGGGACTACTTCCAATGATCAAGAAAGTAATCATCTTTATTATTCTTTTGAGTCCCTAAAAAAAATCCCCTGATCTGGCATTGAATATTCAGTGATAAAAAGATGTGATTAAAGAAGAATAAGATGAGGTAAAACAGAACAAACACATTCATAACAACTGATCCAAATTACAATGCTTTCATTAATAAAAACCCCAAAACAATGGGTGTCTAGTTACAGATAGTAGAAAAGATGACAATAGGACCCTTGATACCGGATTTGGTCATTGAAGAAACTTCAAGGAGAGATGAGTTTTGTGGTAGAATGGTGGAATGGAAGAGTAGTGGAATTACAGTTGCATAGCATCAGGGCAGCAAAACATATTTCCTTTGGATCTTTTCCCTCACATGAACCAGATTCCATGGCCTCTATTTATAGATAATCAATGAACACTGTGTATGGAAAAAGTACATGATGAGATGTCTTGTCAATGTGTTTTTTTCATCATTTTCACTACCGGTTGGGGGCCTAACATTCCATCCTTGACATGGAACATGGCCCTACATGAAAGGTGGAGATACCTGGCATGTAGAGCCACCATACACGGTGTGTACATTTTTCATTGTTCACCAACTGATTATTGAAGGAGCGACACAATTTATATATGGTGTACACGGTGTGTAAACATCATCAGACCACATGGGTGTGTAGAAATCCACTCAGTCACCAACAACATCACGAAAACTAGACACAACATGTATCCTCTGTACATAGCGTGCACGTGCTTATAGTAACATGGGCACATACTTGTCCTAGCCAAATCGTTTTTGTGATTGAATGTACATGGAATGTATATTTGTACACACTGTGTATTTATAAATTTCTCTCAACTTACCCCCGGTTTGTATGTTTGGAATGAAATTGCCTGAAAATGAACATGATCACCAAAATTAATGTTTTTGTCCACTAAATATGTAACATCCCGGTTCCTGGTGCCACTCAATGGGTTCCCCGAACACTGTTCACCACATGACCTCCAGAGCATTTTCCCATACTCCAGAGGCTATGGACTAACAGCAAGGGCCCATGTCTGATTGTGGGAAAACAATGCCCTCATTTGTCAAAGTGTAGTGCTGTAGAATGAAATAAAACATACAACAATAGCTGAAGTAGTAAACCATACACAACTGAATTAAACAACTACAGTAGAGATAACCAACCAATATATAATAATGGTGCAACATGCCTCAAATTCTATGAAAGAATCCAGAACATGTTACAAAATAATATAGTACAATACAAGTACGGAAAATAAAAACATATTAAAACAGGAGGAAGCATCACGAGCCTAAGCCCGATCCCATGCTCCCCGACTCCTCAGTAGTAATCAAGTACTTGTATTAGGACCCTATCCCTTATCCACACCTGCAGCAATATAATCTTTTTGGGATGAAAAGCCTGACCCAAATAGGGTGTGAGAAATAATTCCCAGTAGGAACCCACCAAAGGCACGTGCCCAACTATGTGAAAATATGCAACAAAAATGTGCAGTAGTAAATGAAATAACTAAGGAGTACTCAAAATTAACTAACTTAACTAGTTATATTTCCATTTTAATCATTCATTTAACCATTAAATATTAAGAAAACACCACAATGAATTTCTGTGTAAGCAGCCAACATCCTCAGAATTGTAAAACCTTACCCTCAGGTAATCAGAATCCACCCCGTAGGTATTGCCCTCATGCGTAACATAAATTTCCCTCAGGCGTAAGAAGTGTCACCCTTTGGCACAGAAGTCAATCCCTTAGAGACGAAAGGTATCCCTCGGGCGAAATAGGATGTTGACCTCAGTCTAATACTGTCATGCCCTCAGGCTATAGAAAAACACAGCCCTTAGGCATAAGTAAAACACCGCCCCCAGGCATAAGTAAAACACCGCCCTCAGGCATAAGTAACCGGGACATTCCCAACATATAGACATGCACTTTACATACAATTACTCTCAAGGAAATGTAATTCATAATTAAACATGGCATACCCTCAGGTATCCTGGCCAAATGTCTAAACAGAGGAACACACCCCTCGGGATAGTTCTGGATCCAAGAAACGATCCCAAACAACATTTTATTATCACATTTTAATTACCTATTCAATTCTAGGTATTTAGAATAGCCCCGGAATCAGCCACACGACACCCCAAATACGGGTTTGTAGCTCAACAAATACACAAAATGCACAGTAGTTGGATAACAAACACCATGCCACCTACCTTTTACACCCACGAATGATATAGGTGAACGACGATCCTTGATTCATCCTTGAATGACATAGATCTGAGGTGAATGAAAACCTCGTTCAAACTTAAATAACATCCCTATGAGGAATAATTGGTAAGAGCATCTCCAGGAGAAGGGAGAACTCACCCGTCCGGTTCCAGGGAGATCGACGGTGCCGAAAACGGATTCCCGACGTGTGCTTGGCAGATCTCCAAAGCTCTAGCCTCCCTATTCCACTTCTTCTTCCTGTTATAATCCTTACCTATAAATACGGAAGGCTACTTCCCATTTTATGTGAAAAAAATAAAGAACACTATGTGTATTTCCAAGTACAAGGCATGTAATTCTCATTTTTAACTGTTCCTCTGGCTGTTTCCCGCCAGCTTGGCACTTTTCATCTACCGCCATGACTACACAATGTGTCTTATTGAGTACACGACGTGTTATGTCGCACAGCTAGCCATCGCCTTACTATTTTCTTGCCGACTGACTACATGGTGTGTAAAGGTCCACTACACGGTGTGTAGTCAGTTTCTACACCCTTCATCTCCGACATAGCCACACGCCCCGTGTACTCATCCCACATGGCCAAAAGTACATGGCCTGTGGAAAAGTACACAACGTGTACTTAGAAAATTTAGGATTTTCCCAATTTTCCTTATTTTCTTGAAAACACATAAGGAAATGCGAAAAGAAGAAACCCATAACTCAAAAATAAGAACCTGTTTCTTAAAAACTTCCCCCCTTAAAGCAATTCGTCCCTGAATTTCCCTTCCAAAGGTGGTGAAGATATAACCGTAAATAACTCCGGCCACTGACCATGTACGTCTGTCTCCCGCTCACAGGTTTCATCCCAAACTCGGCCATGCTGCCATGGAACCCGTATGAGAGGAACAGACCAGCCTCAGAGAACCTTCATGCTCCTATAAACAATATGAATCAGATGGTCCTCAAAGGATGCATCTCCATCCAGCTCAACTTCCTTGGGATAAAAGATGTGAGACGAGTTTGAATGATAGAGGCACAACTGAGATACATGGAAGACGTCGTGCATGGCTCAGTACCTCTGAGATAACTACAATCTATAAGAAACCGAATCGACTCTCTCTAGAATCTCAAATGGCCCCACATAACTCGGTGAATGTCTACCCTGTCTCCTGATCCTTCTTTGTTCCATCCTCGTCGAAACAAGGAAGAAAACCTGATCCTCGACCACAAACTCTAAATGTCATATGTGGCGATCAGCATACGATTTCTGATGAGACTGTGCAGTATCCATCCACTTCTGAATCAACTGGACCTTCTCAGAAGTCCCCTACATGAGACGTCGTCCTAGTAAAGCTGCCTCACCTGCCTCTAACTATCACAAAGGTGATCGGCATGGCCTACCATATAAAGCCTCATTAGGTTCCATCTCAAATAGTTTCCATAAATCTGTTATTATATGATAACTTGACTAGGGGTATATACTTTTCCGAAGAGCCCCCAATGTCTATGAAACATGAACGCAACATTTTGTCAACTACTTGTATCATACGCTCTGACTAGCCATCATTCTGATGGTGGTAAGCTGTTCTCAGAAGCACCTGTGTACCCAGTGCCCTCTAAAAACATTTCCAGAAACGAGATGTAAAGCGGGAATCCCTATCGGAAACGATAGAAAGAGGGAACCCATGAGGATGTACGATCTCTCGGATATAAAACCTTTCAATCTCGTCATCACCGATGGTATCCTTGATCGGAAAAAAGTCACCTCCCTTCGTGAGTCAGTCCATAACAACCCACATGACATCATTGCCTCGAGGTAACCTCAGAAAACCAGTCACAAAATCCATCGTGACATCATCCCATTTCCACTCTGGGATGGGTAATTGTTGTAACAGTCTGGCTGGTATCTGATTCTCCACCTTCACCTGTTGACAGGTGGAACACCTCATAACAAAACTAGGTACATCTCACTTCATACCCGACCACCAGTACTGACGTCTCAAGAAGCGGTACATCTTGGTAACCCTGGGATGAACATCCCATGATGAAGCATGAATCTATCACATCAGCTCCTCACGTATATACCCTAGAACCCATACTCGTCCTTGGAAACACAGAACCTCATCATCTCTTATCGTCCAACCAAGAGGAGGGTCCTCGCTTTCCACCGACTCCGGTTGAACTAGGCCTTTTGAATCAGATAGCTGTCTCATCCTCACTCTATCAAATAGGGTAGAAGTCACAACTATATAGGAAAGAAAAGTCTGCCCCTGACTGTCGTGCACCTCCAAATGCATCTCAATGAACAATGCCATGAGCTTACATTCATCATTGGCCTCTTGGACAACCTGTATCTGAGTCTTCCGAATAAGTGCATCAGCTACTGCATTACCTTTTCCAGTTGTATATGAAAGCTCAAAATCGAAGAACTGAAGGTATTCGACCCACATTCATTGCCTCAGATTCAAGTCACGCAGAGTAATGATATAATTAAACTTTTGTGATCAGTAAAAACCAAAAAATATTCTCCAAATAGATAACATCTCTAACAACACAACACATGAAAAACTGCAGCCAACTCGAGATCATGTGTCGCGTAATTCCTCTCATGTGGCCTCAACTGCTGAGACCCATACACAACAACTCGATCTCCATGCATCAACACAGCTCTCATCCCAATACCTGATGCATCAAAGTAAACTGTATAGCTCTTCCATTGATCTAGAAGTATCAGGACTGGTGCAGATGTCAACCTTCCTTCCAGGTTCTTAAGGGTTTTCTTGCAAGTTTCCGACCAAACGAACTTCACACCATTCTTAGTCAATCCCGTCAATGGCGCTGCTAAGCGGGAGAAGTCCTGGATTGAGCATCTGTAGTAACAATCCACCCCCAAGAAACTCTGTATCTCAAACAAGTTTTTAGGATGATCCCAGGAAACTACTACTCTAACCTTCTCTGGGTCTACTGTAACTCCTGCCTCTGAGAGGATAGGACCCAGTAATTGAATCTGGTCTATCCAAAAGTGACAGTTTGAGAGCTTAGCATATATCCAATGCTCTGTCAGTGTACTCAATTCAATTTCAAGATGGGTGGCATGGTCATGTTGATTGTGAGAGTACACCAAGATGTTGTCCATGAATACTATCACAAAAGAGTCCAGATAAAGATGGAACACATGATTCATCAGATCCATGAAAACTGCTGGTGCATTCATGAGTCCGACTGGAATAACCAAGTACTCGTACATACCATATCTACTGTGAAAAGTTGTAAGTGGTATATCCGATGGTCTCACACGCAGCTAATTATATCCTGACCTCAATTCAATCTTTGAGAACACTCGTGATCCATGAAGTTTATCAAAAATATCATCTATCCTCAGTAAGGGATATTGGTTATTAACCGTCAACTAGTTCAACTTTCGATAATCCACACAGAGTCTGAGGGTACCCTCCGCCTTCATCGTAAAAAGGACGGGAGAACCCCAAGGAGAAGTAATGGGTCGGATAGAAACCTTTGACTATAAATCCTCTAACTTCCTCTTGAGCACCTGAAACTCAGGCATGGAAATCCTATAAGGAGTAATGGACACCTGTGCTCCTCCTTGCACAAGCTCAATAGAGAAATCCACCTCTCGCTCTGGAGGTAGACCTGAAAATTCATCTGGGAAGACATCCCTGAAATGATCAACAACTGGAGGGAAATTTGTTTGACAAATCCCCTGATCATCCAGATATAAACTCGCAAATTAGGGCTGTGACTCCACCACACCCACGATGCTCTGGTCCAGCTCGACTCACCTGAACATCACATTCAACTTTGTATAGAAACTCTCCACCCTCTGGTGATGTGAAACATACTCTATGATGATATCACTCTATAAAGGCTCGAAAGGGAACCAATAAGTCCATCCTGAGAATGACATCATAGCTTGTCATATCTAAGACATAGAGGTCTCAATAGAAAGTGACACCCACCAACCTCATAGAGGAACTCCATACACTGACACACACCAGCCATTCTAGCCCCCAACAGAGTGTCTAGGATCATGATATAATAAGAAGAAGAAACACAGAGCCCAAGGATCTCCACAACGGGAACATATATGAAACTATGAGTATCACCCATATCAAAAAGTACTGAAGACAAGACTGAAGCTACTATAATAGTACCTCTGACTGTAGAAGGACCGAGATCCTGCTTCTGCTGGGTGTGTTGCACTACATATGCCTGCCCAGTGCCGCGGCCCGGCGACATAGCCTAGCTACCCTGAGCCGTCCCGCCCTACTGCCTCTAAGATCCGGGATTGAGGCTACCACGACCACGACCACCATCTCGGCCTGCACGCCCTGACGTATTCCAATTACCTCACTAGTAAGAATCCACTGGTCCTACTCCTGCACACATAGTCTACACATAACCCATCTCACTAGCCACTGATGGAAACACCCTGAAAAAGCGATGTAGATTCAACATCTTGCCGCAAGCTTGGCACTCCTCTGGATCACGTGGACACTGTGGTCTCTTATGCCCCTCCTTACCACACTGGTAGCACCTGATTGGGCCACCTGATGAAACTGACTGGCTTGCACTACCACCCTGAGAGAATTCCATCTTTCTCTTCCTCTTACCAGCAAAAATAGTTCCAGTAACTGGTGTTGAACCACCCTGGCCGACACCACTAGATTCCCATAGGTTCCTCTATAAAATCAGCGCTTGTTTCACAATAGCATATACAGAATGATACCTGAAAACATTCACCAATGCCCTGATGTCATAACTAAAACCGTGTTCAAAATGTCTGGCTCTCAACGTCTCACCACCCCACAGTACGGGTGAAAAACAATGAGGCTCAGTGAAATGAGCAGAATAGTCCATTACCTACATAGAACCCTGCTGTAGATTCATGAACTCTCGAGCTCAATCTGCCTGTAGCATCTCTAGAAAGAAGAAGTCAAAGAAGACTACCTGAAAATCTTCCCACGCCATGTCTCTGTGATGCTCTGACTGGGTGGTAACATACCACCACCTCTTGGAGGAATCACGCATCATGTAAGTTGCGAGCTTGACCCTCCTCCCTAGAAGCGTCTCAAGATGCTTGAAAATAGTCTGCATCAATCCTAGACAGGACTCCACATCCTGTGTTCCACCATTCCATGAAAACATATGAAAATTCTACTGCTGGATGATAAGAGTCAACATAGCAGTAGAGGTGGCAGCCTGCGGTGCTCCCTAAAAGGTCTGCATGAACAACATTAAGCTTTCACAGAACTGCGCATATGCGCCTGTGTCCAGTATAAAGGCTGGCGCCACATTTGGCTCTATTGGAGGATCAACTGGTAGCCTACGGCCCACCATTTATGGAGAATAGTCATCACTGCTCTCCTGGAGAACAACACGCGGTCATCTTGGTGGCATGACACTACAAGGTCAAATGAAAACCTTAGAACAAGATTAACAACGACCGATAGTGAAGAAACCCAAAAGGGAACAGAAGGAAGAAGACATTCAAAATTTGGAAAACAAGACTACACTGCATGTATACTGAATAAACAGTGTGTACCTGTCTTCTCTTCCCTTGCCCAGGTCCTTCTACACGGCTAATCCACACAGCTCCCATTGAACAAAACTACAGGGAATATATAACATCTACACGGCATGTATGGTGTTATTTTCAACTGCCCGTGTCGTTTGTGACATGGCCGACTACTTGGCTTGAAACTACATGGTGTGTGACACCCGAACACGGCGTGTACACCACCCAGTTCTCCAGCCACACGGCTAAGTCCACACGGTCTGTCCTCAGACAAGACTACACCTTGTGTCCCACAGGTACACGACGTGTTCAAGGAATGGTGACCCCGACCCGTGTTGTTAGTTACACGGTCAAGTCCCCAGGTCACACTACACATCGTGTTTATCATTGACACGACGTGTATGTCTTAAGACTCCTACGTCCGTGTTGTTAGTTACACCGGCGGACTCTCGGTCAAGTATACACGGCTTGCACATCCGGTACAAGGTTTGTTCACCCCATGCTCTTCCCTTCCCTGTGTCGTCACACACATGGTTTGTGACACGAGAAGAGACTACATGGTGTGTACTTCGGGTACACGGCGTGTTTAAAGTACTACACGGCGTGTATACTAGCGTCTCCAGACATTATGCCTCAGAAACTTCCCCAGAATCTAGAAAATACCGAAAAACAACACCTAAGTGTTAAATTCTGATCCGTGAGGGCCCATACTCCCCACGAATCAATGTTTGACATCTTATCTGTGTTATAACTAAATAAACAGTCAATTATCCATAAAATTCTGGTAAATGGGGGCCCATACTCCCCAAAAACCAAAGTTAGGAATCCATTATATAAACCAGATCATACTGAAATACCCTATCACATAGCAGGTATTTATCAAGCAGCTATCACAACATCATGCTTTTCTAGCACAATAACTATCACCAAAACATGCAATCTCTAATGCCCCTACATGGCATGGAAGTAATGCATGAAATTTGATTTCTAGAATGCGACTAAATGATTCATTTGATGGAATACCCTCATCTCATCGGGTTACAACTAAATAGAACCCATTAACAAAATATAAACAGCACATCAGAAGTCGTTCACCCAATGGTGAAATCAAATCAACTGAAAATTTAAAAAATCAGAAAAATTGCAATACAAGGTAAATTGGATTTTCCCTGTACACGGGTTAGCTATGCCTGGGCATAGCTTATTACCAACTACCGTTCCGTCCTATCCCAGACTAAGGCTCAAAATAGTAAGTCAATAAAAGAACCCTCCTCTAATACCATTTTGTAACGTCGCGGTTCCGGGTGCCACTCACTGGGTGCCCCAAACCTAGTTCGCCACATGACCTCAAGTGCATTTCCCCAAACGCCAGAGGATACCGATTAGCAGTGAGGGACCAGGTGTGATAGTGGGAAAACTATGTCCTCAATTATCAAAGTGTAGTGCAACGGAATGAAATAAAACATAAAACAATAGAAGAAGCAGTAAACCATACACAACTGAATTAAACAACTGCAGTAGAGATAACCGACCAGTATATAATAATGGTGCAACGTGCATCAAATTCTAAGATAGCATCTAGAACATGCTACACAACAATACAATATAGTAAAAGTACAGAAAATCAAAACAGATAAAATAGGCAGTAGCATCGCGAGCCTAAGCCCAGTCCCATGCTCCCCTACTCCTTAGCAGTAATCAAGTACCTATATAAGGACCCTTTCCCTTATCCACACCTGTAGTAATATAATCTATTTGGGCCGAAAAGAATGACCCAAAAAGGGTGTGAGAAACAATTCCCAGTAGGCACCCACCAAAGGCCCGTGCCTAACCGTGTGAAAATATGCAATAACAGTGTGCAGTAGTAAATGAAAAAGCTAACTAGTACTCAAAAGTAACTAACTTAACCAATTATATTGGCATTTTAATCATTCATTTAACCATTTAATATTAAGAAAACACAACATTGAATTTATATGTAAGAATCCAGCATCCTCGGACATGTAAAACCTTACCCTCAGGTAATTAGAATTCAACCCGCAGTTATCTCCCTCAGGCATAACAGATAATGCCCTTAGGCATAGGAAGTGTCTCCCTCAGGCACAAAAGTCTAGACCTCAGCCATGAAAGATTTCCCTCAGGTGAAATTGGATGTTTCCCTCATGCTAATACAGTCATACCCTCAGGTAATAGTAAAACACTACCTTCATGCATAAGTAAAACACCGCCCTCAGGCATAAGTAAAACACCGCCCTCAGGAATAAGTAACCGGGCCATGACCAACATATAAACATTCAATTTACATAAAATTCCTCTCAAGGAAAAATTAATGCATAATTAAACATGGCATACCCTCAGGTATCCTGGACAAATGGCTAAACAGAGGAACGCACCCCTCGGGATGGCCCTGGATCCAAGAAACGATCCCAAACAACTATATATTATCACATTTTGATTACCTATACAATTCTATGTATTTAAACAAGCCACTACCTTAGCCACACGAAACCCAAAATATGGGTTTGTAGCTCAACAAATACACAAAACGCACAGCTGTTGGAAAATAAAAACCAAGCCACCTAACTTTTACACCCACGAACGATATACTCGAATGACGATCCTCAATTTATCCTTGAACAACATAGATCTGAGGTGAAATAAAACCTAGTTCAAACTTAAATAGGTTCCCTACGAGGAATAATTGGTAAGAACTACTCCAGGAGAAGGGAGAACTCACCCATGTGGATCCAGGGAGATCGATGGTGCAGAAAACAGATTCTCGACGAGCGCTCGGTGGATCTCCAAAGCTCTGGGCTCCCAATTTCACCCCTTCTTCATGATCTATGACTTCCCTGTGAATAGGGGATGCTATTACCCATTTAATCAATAAACCAAAGTACACGGTGTGTATTTCCAAGTACACGGCACGTACTTCCCATTTTTTTAACTGTTACTCTAGCGGTTTCCCGCCAGCCTGGCACTGTTCATCTGCCGACATGACTACACGGTGTGTCTTCTTGAGTACACGATGTGTTCTATCACTCAACTGGCCACCTCCATAATATTTTCATGTCGACTGACTACACTTCATGTAAAGGACCACTAAATGGCGTGTAGTCAGTTTCTACACCCTTCATCGCCGACATGGCCACACGCCCCATGTACTCTTCCAACACGGCCAAAAGTACACGGCGTGTACTTAAAAAATTTACAATTTTTCTCCATTTTCCTTATTTTCTCAAAAACACTTAAGGAAATGAGAAAAGAAAAAAACTTGTACCTCAAAAATAAGAACTAGGTTCTTATAAAGTAGTAGGTATTTTCTGAAAAATGTTCTTATTTTAAATAAATAATGTGGAAATGTATACAAAAATCGGGTACATCACTTATGCAGATGTTATAAGGGGATATGTAACAAGACCATAGAACTATTATTATTTCTATTAATTTTGAATAAATAATATACATTCATTTTATTATTATAACTAAAAAAATGGTGTTTAAATCACAAATATTATTTTTACTTAATATTCAATTAATAAATATATTTTTATTAATTAATGGATTTATGAATTAAATAAAATTTTAATAAAATATAAATACAAAATATGTTTTATTAAATATAATTTATCATACAGTTTTTCTACAATTTTAATTTTTTTTAATGTTTAATGTTTTTTTGTCAAAACATATGAATTTTCGATAAATATTTCTTTATATATTAAAAATAAACATTCACATATTAAGAAAATTATTTAGATAAATAAATATTATTTTTTGATTTCCAATGTTGAAATTATCTAATGGTGAAATTTTCATAATTATCTGAGATAGTAGAATTTTTGGGTAAAAATTAAATACATTATAAATATATAATGTGTTTTATGACATCGAAATGAAGCAATAGTTAGGTAATAAAATAATATAAAAGGTATATTTTCTGAATATATGTTTTATCTTTAAAATATTGTTATTTTAAAATAATTTGATTAATTTTTTGGTTCCTTAGTGGACCCTACCAGTCTTATAAAAAATATTATCATTATAAAATGATTTCATTGATAGTATGACTCACCTCCATATAATATTTTATTATGTTCAACCATTGGTATTATAATATATGTTATTACACTGTCATTTGAAAAAATTCATTTTTAAAAACCATGTTTTTTTTGTGAGTTTGAATATTTAATTTTATATATTTCGAAACCAATGATTTGAAATATTAAAGAATTTCCCTCAGTTTTCCAATATAAACCCACCCATTCTCCCACTAATCATCACACAAAACCCATGTATCACGTCTCTGATCTTCCCTCGTCTCCCTATAAATCTTCCATGGTTCCCCAAGCTCTCAAGAAGTTCCTCATCAAGCTCTTGAAGTCACACATTTCAAAGTAAGGGATCCTCCCTTTCTTAACTTCTTTACTTATATCTAAATTTCCTTATATTGTAATGACCTTTTATTTTAAATTAAAAATGTTGGGGACAGATTTTTCAAATCCCTTATACTACCCTAAATTTCATTTAATGACGATAAACCCCTTTCACTCTCATTAAAACCTCCCATTTACACTTGTTACCATGCCGAAATTCTTTAAGGGATTTCTCTGTCCTCATTTACATTTAGGAAATTAATTTATATTATGAATCAAAATTCCATTATGTTTGTTCGTATATAATTTTCCATGACCCACCTTACCTTACATTTCATGTATAAATGAAGATATACACATTTTTATCACTTTAATCCACTTTACAATTTTTATTTGAAATTTTTATGCTTCCGAAGTTACACCAAAATTTCCCATGAAAAAATTATTGTGTATGCGAATACATTACCAATTTATATATTAATGGTATTCACCAATATTTACAGGTACATATTGATTGATTAATAATATTTTTTATTCCACAACCCTTATACATGGAAGAATTTTTTATTTTTTATTAATTCATGTTGTATGATCCATGTGGCACACTTATGCATGAGATTATGATGTTTATAAAAGATTCACCCTGAAAGCGCTCCAATGCATTGGGTAAAGATTAGTATCTTGATATTTCATGTGAAATGAGTTTTTACTCATGACAATTCAAGTTCCATGAGGGCTTACTAATGATAATTCAAGTGAAATGATGGTTTACTCGTGATCCATGATCAATGAGCCTTGGCTCATGATAATATCATATTAAATAATGTTTCCAAATTTCCATGTCATGATAGTAATGCTCTATAATGACATTTTGTTCATTTTTCTGTTTTTCTCCATTTATATTCATATTTCATAACATTTACTATATTATTCATGCTATACCATGTTTACTACCTTGTTGGCCTTTATAGATCACTCATTTATTATGCATTTAATCATGTTATCCCTTGCAATTCTATGTAAGAAAAAATTTTATGGTCTTGTAAAAGAAGTTTTCAATAAAGATGTAGTGTATTGTGTTCTATGTTATTATGTAATGTTATTAATTTACCATGAAAATGGACCAATCGACCATCTAAGTAGTATTAAAGGAATATTTATGTAATAAATGGTGTTTATGTGTTTAATAAATAGAATAGTTGTTATAGTTTGTATTATATGATAGGTGTTGTTATTTTTGGGATTAGGATATGAAAAACCTAGTGAATTCCTTTGGTATATGACTGTGTATAATAAAATGATCCTTAAATTTTGGTCATTATTGTGTTCGTGGATTATCATAGAATTGCATCCATGTTTGGATACACACATGTAGAGGCGGATGTAAAACATGTGTATATAGGGGTAAAACCAGAAAACACCACATTGAGCTAGACTCGAATGGGAACATGTACACAAACATTGTCTTTACATAACCCTTGGTAATGAAATTCCTAGTGGATATGATTTTATAAATTCGTAATCTTAGTATGAACCGTTATTAATGGATTAAAAAATTCCACGAAGAATATATGTTGGGAAGTAGATCATGGATAACATATATTGAGGCCTACAAATTCATAAGTTAAGGAAATAAATGTAATTTTTATGTTATCACATTTAATCATTGGATTAACCTTTATTTTTTACCCCTAACATTCTTTTTATATAGTCTAATGGCTAGTAATTGGAGGATCGGGCTTACAACTGATGATATGATCAATCTAATTACTATTATAATGAGATGCCCAATTTGATGGGAGAAAGATTCACAAATATTGTCATGAAAATATCTCAGTAAACTCATGTTTTGAATTGAAACATGGGTTAAGAGGATCTTCCAACCCCCCCCCCCCCCCAATGAAAGAACAATCCGTAATTGAGATCTTCACAAGACAATGGATGCCTACATTTAATGGATCATTTGATCCCTCAATCATTGAGAAATTGATAATCTGCATTGAAAATATCTTCTCCATCCTTCAATATTATGAACAACAGAAGGATATCTTGGCAGGTTGTCATATGGAGTGTGAAACTAATCAATGGTGTACACTGATCCAAAATAAAAATCTCGAGGAAGAGATCTTGGCGTTAGAATGAAAGGATTCCCAAAAAATGTTTTTTGATAAATATTTCCTGTACACCCATTGACTTAAGATAGAAAGGTAAATCTTTGACCTCATGAAAAAAGAGGACGAGTCCATCAGATCGTACTTGGAAAACTTCACATGGACTGCATGATAGGCCTCTCTCTTTTCCTCTACCACTGAATGCATGGTTGACGACTTCTTTGGTGGGATAAATCCAATCCAACGGATTCCCTAGGGCTCCGTTACATTGATAACTATATGGAAAATATCATATGTTCCATCAATGTTGAAATTTAGATTGGAGCATCTCATGTGTATCATGAGGATCAGAAGCAGAAATTGAGAATTAATTATGGAGGTCCGATGGATAAATCCAATAGTGATAAGAAATTCTTGAACCCCACTTACCAAAGAAGACGAAAGAATCACCCCATAAATTTCTAGAAGGGGATGAGGTAATGGTTTAGGTCTGGATGATAAAGGAACCTGGACGATAATTGCTGACATGAAAAACCCACTACTATGCTAGAGGAGATGAATGCTCTATTCGAACCACAATAAATTGTTCACTACTTCAACTACAATGAACTGGGGAACTTTTTAAACCAATGCCATAAGATATGGGTTTTTTAAGGAAACTAACAACCTCCAAGGCTACAAGGGAGATATTTTTCCATCCCTAATGATTAAGAAAATCTCAACAATTATTTGGTGAAAGGTACACTAGTTTTTCATTCAAGAATAGAGAACATGCTTTTTGATTCTGGTTCTATGCATTATTTTATATCCCAAAAGTATAGTATAACAATCTCACCACCACCACAAATCATGGATGTAGAGATGTCTGTAAGAACAAAAAATGGAGAAATTATTGCATCCTAGGAATATAACTCCTTCCCAGTTAATATTTGGGAATTGAAAATCCTGGTGAAACTCATCATACTCTCTCTGGTAGAATTTTGTGCAATTCTTCACATGGATGGAATTTCCCTATATATAACCAATATAAATTTTTGTGAGAGGGACATCAAACTCTTTATGGTTAATCGACCCATGATTCTGTACAAGTTCAAGGATTAGGATGAATCTTATTTAATACTATCATATAAAGCATGTATATTACAGCCCTATGATCAAATGTATTGTTCTCAGATGATTGAGTATATTTAAGCATGAATCCTTGAAGACATGCCTATTGTGAGGGAATTCAATGAAGTGTTTCCTAAGTAATTTCCCAATCTTCCTCCTAGAAGAGATGTTGAATTGTTGATTGATCAAATACAGGGGGCTTTGACAATATCCATGACATTGTATAAAATGTATTTTGTGGATATTTTGGAGCTAAAGAAACAACTACAAGAGAATATAGAGAAATTGTTTATTTTCCCATGTGATTTAACATGGGATTCACCAATCCTCTCCATTAAGAAGAATAATGGGTAAATTATACATTCCATTGATTATCGCGATCTCTAAAAAATCAAGATAAAGAACAAGTATCATATTCCACGAATTGATGAATTGTTTGATCAGATATGTGGAGCACAATACTTCACTTAGGTGGATCTACAATCGAGATGTTACCATGTATGGGTGAAGAAGGTTGATATCCTAAAGACATATTTTTGTACAAGGTACATGTACTATGGATTCATATTAATTCCTTTAGAACTCACCAATTCTCCATGAATCATAATGGACATGATGAATTGATTATATTGAGATTACCTCAAAAAAATTTGTTGTAGTGTTTATAGGTGATATTCTAATATACTCAAAAATCAACGAGGAGTACTAATAATATCTATGTATAGTACTAGATATCCTGAGAAAGGATAATCTCTATGGAAAGTATAGAAAGTGTGAGTTTTGGTAGAAAGAAGTGTCTTTCTTGGGTCATATCATCACAAGAAATGTGATATTTGTGGATCCCTCCATGAAAAATCCAATTACAGGATGTGTGAGGCCAACATCTCTGACATATATCCATAGCTTCCTAGGGTTAGCTATATATTATTCCTGATTTGTGAGACATTTCTCACGATTGTCAAACCCTGTTACCAACATAACTCCGAAAGGAAGACATGTTTTCTTGGAGTGATGAATGTGACAGAGCATCTTGGAGTGGAAAACGAGTCTTATCACTACACCTGTGCTCATAGTACCCACAAGTGGAGAAATTTTTGTGGTATTTTAATGAGGTTTTGAAGAATGGAATAGTCTTTGTGTTGTTGCAAAATCACAATGTCATTGCCTATGCTTCAAGGAAATCGAATGTTCATAAGAAAAACTATTCAACACATGATATGTAGTTAGATGCAGTAATATTCACTTTAATAATTTGGCAACATTACCACATTGTGGAGAAGAGTGAAATATATATTCATCACAAAAGAGTCATGTATATATTCACACAGAAATAGTAGAATATGAACCAATGATGACTGTTAGAGATAATAAAAAACAATGAATATTAAATCTATTACCACAGTGGGAAAGTGAACGAGGTGGAAGATGATCTTAATAGAAAGAACCCAGTTATTCTATAATTGATGATAATTGAAAGGGTTCCAATATTCTAATATTTTATGAAAATACACTTGAGAATTATAAATATGCGAAAATAATCAATCCTTTCATAACTGATTGCTCAACCATCTCTGTAGTAATGCTTACTGGATGATCGAAATGATGATGTGAGAATTTAGATGAAAGTGGAAACATTTAATAAAGGGAAATCCTCATAGTTTAGTGTTAATGATGATGGAATTTTAATATTTTTCAAGAGACTATATGTTCAATCAAATCCATAGGTAAAGAATGAACACTTCAATGATGCACATAGTTAGAATTCCGCCATTCACCCAAGAAGCATGGATATATATCGAGATCTCTGAGAGTATTATTGGTGGGATAACATGAAGAGGGAGATCTTTGAGTATATATCAATGTGCCTAATATGTCAGTAAGTGAAGGCGGAGAGGTAGAAGTCTAAAGGGGTGATGAAACCATTACCCATACCAATGTGGAAATGGGAGAACATGACAATGGACTTTGTCACCAGAAATCTGATGAAATCCAATGTATCGTCTTACAAATACCGCAGACTTCATTATATTTTGGGAGGATTTATAATTGGCTTAACTAGCACAGATATAAACCATAAAAGTGGTAAGGCTCCATTGAATAACACTATTTACTATATCCGATCAAGATCCAAGAATCACCTCTATGTTCTGGGAGAGTCTCCCAAATGCCCTAAATACTATGTTGAAATTTAGTACGTCTTATCATTCTCAAAATGATGGCCAATATGAGTAGATTGTACAAAAACGTGTGGACATTTTGATAGCATTATCCATGTTCTTTATAGGAATATGGGATCAACATCTTCCACTACTTGAGTTTTTTTACAATAAGAGTTTCCACTAAAGCATCAAAATAGCTCCTTGTGAAGACTTTTATCGGATGAGGTGTCGAACATTGGCATGTTGGGATGAATTTGTGGAGATAAAACTCATTGGTCATGAAATGGTAAAAGAAATGGGAGGAAAGTAATGAAGATCAAGTATCACAGTAATGCTGCTCGGATTTGAAAAAAGAGATATACGGATAATCATTGACGAGACCTAGAGATTGATTTTTGCGACACGGTATTACTTTGAATATAACCATAAAAGAGATTTATGATATTTTGGAATGAAGGGAAATCATAGTACAAGGTACCTTAGTGCTGTTGAGATCATTGATCTCCTTGTAGTTGTGATTTATCGACTAGTACTCCCACCAAACCTTTCTCAAGTACACATTGTATTCCATGTATCACTCTTGATGAAGTACATACCGAACATATTTCATGTACAAAATCCTTAGGTGGTACTATTAGAGAATATCTTCTCCTATAAAGATAATCTAATGATGATTATAGATCATACATAAAATCTTCCGAGGAAAAAGAAAATTTTTCTAGACAGTAGTTTTCTGAAAAAACCAACAGTTTGAAACAGAAACATGGGAACCAGAGGATGTGATGATGTAGAGTTACCCTCAAATGTATTAGTTTTGGAAAAGAAATTTCTACGGTGAAATTTCTTAAGGGGGAATGATTGTTCCAACCCACATTTTTTTAATGAAAATTCATATTTATCTAATTAATTGTATTATTATGTAAAAGGGTTATATAAAACATATAAACTTCATGGTTTTTTGTTTTTTATTTTAAAATAATGTGAATAATTATTACCATTGCTAATATATCGGCTGAACATAGATCACATGATTAGTATAAATAGAGGGCTTTAAAAATTCAAATTTACCCAAACAATGGAATCAATGACCTCATCTAGTAGATTTGATCCATATGAAGATCATTTTTCAGAGCATTGGGAATGAGGTAGCATCTCTGGGCTTTTCTCTTGATGAATACCAAGCCAATATTCAACATGTTAATATTGAATAGAATCGGCATGGGAGAAGTGGAAGTTAATAGAAATAACCACCTGGGCGATGTTATAAGAGACGCCCCAAGAGTCTATGACCATTGAACACCAAACCCTTAGGTCTTATGAGTGTGTTATAAGGGGTTTTGAAACAATACCCTAGCAATATGAATATGTGAATTATTTTTTATAAAGAAAATTCATTCATTTTATTATTGTTACATTGAAAATGGGTTTTAATGAGAAAAAATTTTATTTAGTTAATATTCAACTACGAAATTTATTTTGATGTAATAATGGATTATTGATTTAAATAATATTTTAATATAATGTTATTAAAAAATTAATTTATATTAAATATAAATGATCGTACAATATTTATACAATTGTAATTTTGTTATGGTTTGAAAGCTATTTTTTTCAAAACCGATGAATTTTTGATAAATGACAGTTCTTATTTTAAATGTTAAAATTCACATATTCAGAAAATTATTTAGATAAATTGAATATTATTTTTTGAGTCAGGATGTTGAAATTATCTAATGGTTAATTTTTAATTATTTTTTGAGATATTCAATTTTTTGGGAAAAAATTAAATACCATTTAAACATATAATGTGCTTTATGACACCATGAAGTTCGAATATGGATGTAATAAAATATTATAAAAATGATATTAGGCCAAGATATATTTTAACAATATAATAATTCAATTTAAATTGATTAAATTTATTGTTCCTCAGTAGACCCTCCAAAACTTATAAAATATTTCCAGTTTTTAAAATTATTTCGTTGAGAGAGTGGACTCACCTCCACATAAGAAACCCAAATATTTTATATGTTATTCCATATTTCATATAAAATAATTCATTCCACTTCCCTTTGGAATAAATCATGGGAAAAACATGGGTGGGTTTTTGGTTTGGAATATTTAATTATATAGATTCAAAAAACTATGTTTGTTAAATACTAGAGAATTCCTCTCTCTTTTCCTATATAATCCCACACAAGATCACAATAATATTAAATCAAGATCCATTTATAAAATCCCTACTCTGAATGAAACTCTCATGAATCCACCTACAACATCCCAAGCTTTCATGAAGCTCCCCCTCAAGTTCTTGATGTCACACACATCCAAGTAAAGGATCCTCACCTTCCTTCCATATTTAGGTCCAAGTTTCCTCATATTGTCAGGCCCTTTTATTTTCAATTCAAAATGTGAGGGTATGATTTCACACAACCCATATGCTTCTCTACTTATTCTTAATGATGATATACACCTTTCTCTCTCATTAATGCATCCCATGTACACCTATTACCAGGCCAAAATTCCATTAGGTATTTCCCTCTTCTCATTTATATTCACGAAAATATTTTATATAATGCATCTAAATTAGATTAAATAAGTTAGTATATTATGTTCCATGACCTATTTACTATCTATTTCATTTATTAGTGATGAGATACCCCTTTCTATCTCATCAACCCACTTTATAATTTCTAATTTACGTTGTTATGCTTTCAAAGTTACACTGATCTTTTCCCTGCAAAAATCAGAATGTAAGTGAATACCATACCCATTTCGCTATCAAGGGTATTTACGATTATTCACAAGTAATTTTTTATTGAATACTTACATATTTTATTTCCACATATCTTATTCATGGAATAAATTATGATATTCAATGATTCCAGGTTGTATGATCTAGGTGCCACACTTATACATGTAATGAAATGTTTATAATGGGTACCTCCTAATAGCACTCCAATGCATTGGGTAAAGATTAGTATGACGATAGATCAAGTTAAATAAAAGTTTAGTCATGCTAATTAAAGTTAAATTATGGGTTTATAAGGATAATTTTAGTGCATTTATCCTTGGATCTTGCTAATATAATGTTAAATGTTGTTTCCACGTTTCCATGTTAGGACTATCATGCTATATCATGAATTTATTTTCATGTTTCTTTTGTGCTCCATTTATATGAATATTTACTAACAATTAATTTAATCATTATGATATTACCTGTTTACTCACTTATTGGGTGTTATAGATCACTAATTTTTTATGAATGTACTTAGGTTATCCCATACAATGCTAAGAATGATGGAATTTTGTGGTCATGTTAAATAAGTATACAATAATAATGTTGTGTATTATTTTCTATGTTGTTATATAATATTCCAAATTTCCAAATACTCTTGACCTATCTATCTTGAATGTTTTATTAAGATAAATATTATGTAATAAATCATGTTTATGTGTGTAATAAAGATCAATTTTGTTATACAGTGCATGCATATCATAACCATTCATCATGGAATAAAGGTTAGAAGTTCATAAGGCATGAATCTTATGAAAATAAAGAGAATAATACAAAAATTATAACATGAATGTACGAAATGGAATTTATGGAATACACAAATGTATTTAAAATATTATGTTAAGGCTACATACCAAGAAATTCATTAAATTTTTGACATGGCCTAATCACCCGTGGACCTATTTAAGTATTGGGCGAACCACCTGTGTACCCTATTATTTTTTATCATGGGATACAACCCATGTGCACTTTTACATGCTATAGTGGGATGCAACCCATTTAAGTCATATTTTGTGTATTGGGATACATCCTATGTACATTATTGTTTTAGGTATTGGGCTACAACCCATGTACCTTCTTGTCTTCTAGCTAGTGCTATAACCCAGGTTCCCTTTGATAACTTATACCATGTATCATTACTTAATGAATTGGAGAGTTATATAGGTCCCACCAATCCCATAATGAATTCAAATATACATGTTGTACAAAAAAAATATTCATATCCTAACCCATGAAATGAAATGTGTTTCATAAAAATGTAATAATATTGTAACATATGGTAGATGATGATATTCATAAATATTTCATTAAGTAATAACTTAATAAAATAAATGGGCTTCAAAATCATATAACTCGTGTAAGATAAACAGATGTTATAAATATCATTCCATCAAAACATATACCATTCAAAAAAGATTATGAATGGTATTTATGGATCATAAACCGAGTAAATAAAAATCTATAACAAATTATATCATCTTATATGGAGAATTATTTTGAAATATAATTTCATATATTTTTGAATAAAAATACCCTTTCGTTGCATTTTTTTAAATCAGTTTCAAAATACCCATCTTATAATGAAATATATTCAATTTCTTATTAAAAATTTCCTGAGGAAGATATAATATCTTCATAAAAAATTATTTTTTCCTAACTTTTTTTTAAATCATTTGAAATTAATTTTAAATATTACAATGAAATCGTTAAATATTTTGAAAACCATTTCTTTGAAAACACGATTTTTAATGAACATTTATTTCTAATTGAAAGTAGAAATAACAAATGATTTTGATAAAAACATTATTTTAAATATCATAAGTATCATGTAGTGAGGAAATGGTAGCATTAATTGGATATAACATAAATAATAACATGGTACAAAATTTCAGGAGACTTCTTCAGAGATGTATTGTATGATTTCATCATTGAAAGTATAAACATAAACAATATCAATAAATGATGAGATTGTAGCTATAAACCATTACAACATTGGTAACATTGAATAGGAATAAAATAGAAATAATAAAATTACATGAATATTTACAAATAATTAAAATAATGAGATTCATGATATCACATGTTAATGAAAGAATATACACCTTATTGAAAAATTTATAAGCATATCATGACAAGTGACTTAACAAATTAAAATTGAGAAAAAATTACTTTACTAATTTGGTAAATTTTGAAACATAAACCCCATTAAATAAATATCATGAAATTAATAAGTAAATACACCTAAATTTATATATAATAATTATATAATACATCCTTCATCTGTATAAGAATGACAGAAAATAAATGTGTGGTGAATAGGACTTGTATCTCATAGAAATAAAAAGTGAGATTAAATTACTTTACCTTATGTAGTGAATCTATTCATAATCCTAAAAAGAAAATATATTAAAAAATATTTTATTTATTTTTTAGGAAAATATTTTCATATCAAATATCATATATAGTTTTATTATGAATTTATATTACCCACTTATTAACAATACCATGTTAACATTTGCTTTGGGTAATATCCGCTTTGTTCTTCCTACATGTTTTGATATCATATTCTTAATAATAATTATTAGAATTGGATATGATTATTTCAATAATTTAAAACATGATATAAATATAATATATAATAATTATATATATATATTTATAATTATCTATAAAATATATAATGTTGAAATGGAATGCACTGTACATGGAGACTTTAGGTCGTACGTGTGCATGAACATTGTTTCTATTTTATTTTCATATTGAATGATTGAAAGTAAATGTAATATAAATATATCATAATTCCTGTAGAATTATTATATCATATATATTAAATTTTTTCACTAATCCAATCATTAATATATTCCTTGAAGAGTGCGATCATATCACATCACATTTATGGGGTGGTAGTCCACACATCCCCAAATGAAATTATCGTATTTAAAAAATGTATAATATGATAGTATGTGTTAATTAATAATTATATATTAATAAATACATCATCAATATTACATATATCCCATAAAAATTGGGATTCCATCATAATTAAAAACTATGATAGGTGGTAAAGGAAAAACTGACAACATCAATTTGTGATGCGCTAGTTTACTATACACAAGAACAATATGTTTGTTACCCATTATAAGGAAGTGTGTGTTTGTGTAGGTAGAAAATTATAAAAAAAATATAATTATATTTTATATTATAATTTTATCATATTGTCATGGAAAAATATTATTTTAGGTTGTAGATAATTAAAATAAAAAAATGTTCTTTAAGAAAGATGTTACCTCTTTATTGGTTAACTCCCTTTTTCACAAAAGGGATCCCTTGGTTAGATTTATATCGAAATATATGATTCAATTATTATGTTATTGATTATGGGAGACTATTTTAATAGATTTTTTTAGAGAAAAATTTTATTGGGATGTGTGAGGATGGGGAATAGTGAATTCCTTTATTAAGTGGAGGAGGAGTGACATTTTTGTAAATACTGAAAAAGAAAGAACTATTGAGAGGCATTACTTAACTAATATGATTAAAAATTTGACAAATAATGTATTATTTTGAAATTTCTATTTATAAAAATATTCACCATTCCAAAATAAGATCATTTTTATAATTTTGTTACTTAGCCATTGAGTTTTTGTATATTTTTTATTTTTGTTTATCATTTTGGTAACAAGTTTTTCAACCTATGAAAATTATCCATTAAAAATAAATGATGTTGTGAATTTTTAGAAAATATACATACATATAATTTCAAATAATATATCTATTTTAAAAAATAAAAATATCATGGGTTTTGGAAATTATTTTTAAAACATGAACAACTAACACAAAAAAAAATCCTTTAACTCCAACCATGCTATCATTGTTTTTAATATTTAGGGGTGTATATGATCATTAAAAAATATCATATAGTATACTAATAGAAAATATTTTATATTTATTAACACAAAAACATACCATGGAATGAGGTAGTTTTTTTACTTATTTAATATTATTTCAATATATTATATTTCATTTTAAAATATGATTAATATTACAACCCTGCTTTTTATTACAACTTAAACATGCTTTATTACATAAAACTTCACTTGATACAACAAAGAAGATTGGGAGGTTTAGTGTCTTTGGGGCTTAGGATCATTACATAAAAACTTTAAACTTGAAATACAACATCCTTATTGAAAACTTCCTTTACATGACCACTACATTCCTTCGTACTTAGCATTGCATGGGATAACCTGAGGACATGCATAAGAAAAGGGTGAGCTATAAAGCCCAGTAAGGGAGTACATAATGAATAACATGAGGAGTACAATACATGTTAGGAAATAGGCATATCAATAGAGCATAAGAGGGACATGAACATAAAGGCATGATAAACCATGATAATCATAACATGGAAATGTGGCAACAACACTTAACATTGAATTAGCATGAGCCAAGGCTCATTGCACATGGAGCATGAGTAAACCCTCATTGCACTTGAAGCACGAGTAAACCCTCATTGCACTTGAATTAGCATGAGTCAACACTCATTGCACATGACATATCATGATACTATACTTTACCCAATGCATTGGAGCGCTATCAGGGCGCACCCTTCTTAAACATTTCATTTCATGCATGATTGTGCCACATGGATCATAAAACATGGATTCATAAAACATAATCATTTATTCCACGATAGAGGAATGTGGAATTCATACATGAAACTTTACAATCAATATGTAAATGTGCATAAAGGTGAATACCCTTGATGGAGAAATGGGCATGGTATTCACTACACAATGATATTGGCTTAGAAAATCGGTGTGATTTCGGCAGCGTAACGGCGTGAAATAAGAATTCATAAAAAAGGATGATGAGAGAGAAAGGGGTTCCTCTTCATATTTACATGTAATGGACAGTAAGAAGGTCATATAGATACATGTCCCAACAATTGAAAAGGAATTTAGATTCATGATACAAAAGTATTGCTTGAATATAAAAGAGGAGAAAAAGGTTCCTTTCGGAATTTCGGCATAGTAACGGGTGTACATGGGAGGCATTTAATGAGAGAGAAAGGGGTCTCCCATCATTCAAACAATAAGAGGGCAGTATGGGAGAGGTACGAAACCATACCCCAACATTCATAAATGAAATTAAAAGGGCAATACAACTTAAAGAAAATTGACAAAAATGAGAAAGGAAGAAAAACCCTTACTTGGAAGTGTGCTTCCAAAGGCTAGAGAGAGGCTTGTGAGAGGCTTCTTGGGAGCTTGGGGCACCTTGAGAGGATTCTAGAGAGAGTAGGGAAGAGGTTGGACGAACTTAAAGGGTTTTTAGTGAGGAGGAAGTGGGAGCTTGGGTGGGTTTATATAGGAAAGGTGAGAGAATTCTTTATTATTTAGGTTTGGGACCCCTTATATTAAAATAATCCAAACCACAAACCATCACATGGTATTAGCCCATGGTTTCTGGAAAAGGAAAGAGGAAAACAATATTTTACAAGGCCAAGGTCCGAACTTATTAAAAAATTAGGGTTGCTTATGTGGAGGTGAGTCACACTCCCATGGAAATTAATTTAAAAAGGCAAAGTGTTGAATAAGTCTAGAGGGCTCCATTAATGCTTTGAAAAGTGATTCAAACAAACCAAAAACCTCATTATTTTAATGATAAAACACATATTGGCCGAACATAGGGATTATGGTATTTTATTACATCACCATTGGGTCATTATGATGTCATAAAACACATTATATATTTAAATGGTATTTAATTTTTACCCAAATATTTGACTGTCTCAGAAAATTATGAAAAATTCACCGTTGGATAATTTCGACGTCCTGATTCCAAAAATAATATTTATTTTATCTAAATAATTTTCTAAATATGTGAATTTTCACTTTTAAAATAAAAACCGACATTTATAAAAATTTCACGGGTTTTGACAGAAATGGCTTTCAAACCTTAATAAAAATTTTAATTGCATTCATAAAATTATAAGATCATTTATAATTAATAAAAATTAATTTAATATTAATAATAATATTTTATTAAAATATTATTTAATTCAAAAATCCTTTAATTTAATAAAATATAATTCTTAATTAAATAATAACTAAAAACGCCGTTTGTACTTTAAAAACTAATTACAATGTATCAAAAATGACTAGAAATTATATTCATTATTATATAAAAAAATAATGTACATGAACATGGTGATACTTATTTGTTACATAACCCCTTAAAATAGACGCATAAGACCTAAGGGTAAGGTGCGCGATGGTGACAGACTCTTGGGGTTGCTCGGATAACATCGCTCGAGTGGTGATCTCTATCAACTTCCATTTTTCCCGTAGACGATCACGTTCGAGCTTGACTTGATGAAGCTCAGCTTGGGCTTGGTCAAGAGCAAAGCCCAAAGACGCCACCTCCTTTCCGAGCTCCGACAAATGGGCTTCGTATGGGGCAATTCTACTGGATGAGGCCATCGCTTCCTTTTTCTGAGTAGAAAATTGGTTCGTTAAAGCTTTATATTTAAACTACCCAGATGATCACTGTTCAACGGCTATAAAAGTAACGGTCACAAATCTTAACGTAAAACTTAAAGAAGTTGACATCTTATAAAAACATTTTTCATAAAGAAACATTTAACTGGATCAAGAGGGATTTTCCATTAATGAAACTTTGGGTCATTACAACATTCCCCCCTTAAGAAATTTCGCCCTCGAAATTTTCCTTTTCCCACACTAAAACAAATGTGGGTAACTTAGCTTCATCATATCCTCCGACTCCCAAGTTGCTTCTTCAAACATGTGGTTTCTCCACAACACCTTGACGAGGGGCATTGTCTTATTTCGTAGAACTTTTTCTCTACGATCTAAGATCTTCACTGGTTGCTCCTCATAAGAAAGATCGTCTTCTAATTGTACCACCTCGGAAGAGAGTACATGGGAAGGGTCTGGTATGTACTTCCTTAAGAGGGATACATGGAAGACATCATGCACCTTGGACATAGTAGGTGGAAGTGCTAGTCGATAGGCCACAGCCCCAACACGATCAAGAATCTCGAATGGGCCGATGTACCTTGGACTTAACTTCCCTTTCTTTCCAAACCTCATGACCTTCTTCCACGGAGATATGCGTAAAAACACCATGTCTCCGACTTTAAACTCAAGGTCTCGTCGACGATTATCTGCATAACTCTTCTCCCGACTTTGGGCTTCCTTGACATGCTGCTGAATGGTTTTCACCTTCTCCACCATTTCTTCGACCATTTCTGGTCCAAGCAGCTTACGTTCACCGACCTCATCCCAACATGTCGGTGTTCTACACCTTTTCCCATACAGGGCTTCATATGGTGCCATTTGGATGCTCGAGTGGAAACTATTATTATAAGAGAACTCAACTAGAGGAAGATGTTGATCCCATCCTCCTTTAAAGTCCATTGAGCACGCTCTCAACATATCCTCAAGTGTTTGGATAGTCCACTCGGATTGACCATCAGTTTGAGGATGATAGGCCGTACTGAAGTTCAGTTCAGTATTCAGAGCATGTTGAAGACTCTTCCAAAACTTAGAGGTAAATCTTGGATCTCGGTCAGACACAATAGATAGTGGTACTCCATGCAACCGTACCACTTCCCTGATGTATATCCGTGCCAGTTGATCCAAAGAGAAATCCTCTCGAATAGCAATGAAGTGTGCAGTCTTTGTAAGACGATCCACAATAACCCAGATTGCATTGTTGCTTTTGGATGTCCTTGGAAGTCCAGTGACGAAGTCCATGGTGATGTTCTCCCATTTCCATTCTGGTATGGGCAATGGTTGCATCATCCCCTTAGACTTCTGCCTCTCTGCCTTCACTTTCTGACACACCAGACACTTTGATGTATATTCGGCGATCTCCTTCTTCATATTATCCCACCAAAAGTTTTCTCGGAGATCTCGATACATCTTTTTGCTCCCTGGGTGAATAGAGAAATTTGAACTATGTGCATCATCCAAAAGTTCCTTCTTCAGCTCCGAACTTGATGGGACACATAGTCTTTTCCCAAACCGCACAATTCCTTCTTCATTAACATTAAACTCTGAGGATTTTCCCTTTTTGATAGCTTCCACTTTTTCTTGGATTCTCGCATCATCCTTTTGAGCATCCTTTAACCATTCCAAAAGAAATGGTTGAGTAATCATTTGTGAAAGGATTGATGATGTTCCCTTCTTTATGATTCCCACGTCCATCTTCATCAAGTCTAAGAAGATTGGATCCTTCTCAATTCTCATTATTGATAGAATTGCTGGATCCTTTCTACTTAGGGCATCCGCCACCTTGTTCGCCTTCCCAGGGTGGTAATGTATTGAACAGTCATAATCCTTTATGAGCTCTATCCATCTTCTCTGGCGCATATTAAGCTCTTTCTGTGTGAATATATATTTAAGACTCTTTTGGTCAGTATATATCTCACATTTCTCTCCATAGAGATAATGCCGCCAGATTTTCAAGGCAAAGATCACCGCCGCCAACTCCAGATCATGCGTTGGATAGTTTCGCTCATGGATTTTCAACTGTCTTGAGGCATAGGATATCACTTTATCATTCTGCATCAGCACACATCCTAAGCCCTTCTTCGAAGCATCACTGAATACCACAAAAAGTTCCCCACTTGTGGGTAAAGTGAGCACAGGTGCAGTGATAATCCTCCTTTTCAACTCCTTGAAGCTTTCTTCGCATTCATCACTCCAAGTAAACTTTACTCCCTTTCGAGTTAGCTTGGTAAGTGGGTTGGACAATCGTGAGAAGTTTCTCACAAATCGTCGATAATATCCAGATAACCCCAAGAAACTACGGATATCAGTTACCGATGTTGGCCTCGACCATCCCTCAATTGCATCTGTTTTGGAGGGGTCCACAGATATCACATTGCTTGTGATGATATGGCCCAAGAATGAGACCTCCTTCAACCAGAACTCACACTTGTTGTACTTGGCATAGAGCTTCTCTTTGCGCAAAGTATCCAGTACAGTTCTTAAATGCTCCTCATGGTCCTCCTTGGTTTTGGAGTATATCAGAATATCATCTATAAAGACTACCATAAATTTATCTAGGTAATCTCTAAAGACTCTATTCATCAAGTCCATGAATATTGCTGGAGCATTGGTGAGTCCAAAAGGCATTACTATGAATTCATAGTGCCCGGACCTTGTACGAAAAGCAGTCTTGGGGATATCTTCCTTCTTCACCCTTACTTGATAATATCCCGACCGCAAGTCGACCTTGGAGAAGTATTGAGCTCCACGCAGCTGATCAAACAAGTCATCGATTCGTGGGAGAGGATACTTGTTCTTTATCATGATTTTGTTAAGTTCACGATAATCGATGAAAAGCCGCATTGACCCATCCTTCTTCTTGACGAAGAGGACTGGTGCACCCCATGGTGATGCACTTGGGCGTATAAACCCTTTATCCAGATTCTCCTGTAGTTGTTTCTTCAGTTCTTCAAGCTCAACCACAGCCATTCTATATGGAGTCTTGGATATTGGTAGCGCCCCAGGTATAAGTTCAATTGAGAACTCAACATCTCTTCTTGGAGGAAGACCAGGAAGTTCCTCGGGAAATACTTCAGCGAATTCCCTCACAATAGGCATTTCTTCAAGGGTGGTTTCTTCCTTGGACTCAATCATCTGAGCCAGATATGCGTGCTCATAAGGCAGTAATACCCATTCTTGAGAAGATGGAGCTAAAGGAGATTCATCTTCCTCCTGACACTTGTAAAGAATCGGGGGTCGATTCTCCATATGGAGTGTGATTTCCCTCTCCCGACAATTTATGTTGGCTCTATATAAGGAAAGCCAATCCATGCCAAGAATTGCATCAAATTCCCCCAAAGGGAGTATGATGAGGTTCGCCGGGAAATTCAATCCACAGATTATAACAGGGGAGGTATTATACTCATGGGATGCAATGATTGCCCCATTTGCCGTACTCACCGACATCTTTACTTCCATGATTTGTGGTGGTGTAGGGATTATTCTACTAAACTTTTGAGATATAAAAGAATGTGTAGAACCTGAATCAAAAAGTACGTTCGCTATTCTTGAATGAATAACTAGCGTACCTGTCACCACTTCGTTGTCGGGGTTCACTTCGGCAGAAGTGATGGCAAAAGTTCTTCCTTGCTGTCTTGGAGGTTGTTGATTGCCTCCGATAACCCTTGGATTAGGGCACTGATTCGCAAAATGACCCAGTTCTTTGCATTTGAAGCATTGAACAACGCGTTGAGGTTCGAACGGAGTGTTCCTCCCCTCCGTTGCAGCCGCGGGTCCTTCTTGCTGACAGTTAACAGCTAGGTGCCCTTCTCTTCCACACTTGAAGCATTTTCTTGTCCCCCTAAGGCAATTTCCAGGGTGCTTCTTTCCACACTTTTGGCAAGTGGGGTGCTGGAATTTCTTAGCGCCGTTGGATTTATCCATCGGACCACCAGCTTTGAAGTCCACCTTCCTCTTCTAGTCCCCATGATACCCCTGTGATTCTCCGATCTCCATTTCAACCTTGAGGGCACATCGGACAATTTCCTCATAGCTGTCGAAGTCACGGATCGCTAATGCTTTTCGCAAGCTAGGCTTCAGCCCACCAAAGAAGCGGTCAACCTTGCATTTGGGGGTAACGACAAAGCCAGAAGCGTATCGTGCAAGCCTTGTGAAGTTTGCCTCGTATGCTCCCACAGATTCCTCATCTTTCTGCTTGAGGGAAAGGAAGTCCCTTTCCATCTTAAGACGGAGGGTGCGTGGAAAATATTTATCGAAAAACATCTTCCGGAATACCTTCCATTCCAAAGCCTCGATCTCCTCCTAAGGCTTCGTATTTTTGATCAACGTCCACCATTGATCAGCTTCACCCTCCATACGATAAGCCGCCAGGAGAACCTTCTCTTTTTCAGGGCATTGGAGGATGGAGAATATCTTTTCAATGGAGTTGATCCATTGTTCAGCAATCGTGGGATCGGATGATCCACTAAAAGTAGGAGGCCTTTGTCTCATGAAGCTTTCAATAGCGACTTGTTCTTTCTTAGGGGGGGTTGAACGTTCCTCTTGACCAATGTTTCTATTCAAAAATTGAGTTAGCTGAGAGAGAAGCGTGACAAAGTTTGCGATTCCCGCTCCCATTGGATTGGGCATCTCATTGGTACAATCATCACACTGATCTTCACAACGGTTGTTAGCCCGAGTTCTCCTATTACCGGCCATTGGCTGGAATAAAAGGAAAGTTAGGGGTAACACATAAAGGGTAATCCAAAGACAAAAGTTGATGACTTATAAATAAACTTTAATCTCTTCAACTCATGAGTCTATAGGATTCAATCAAGGCTTTTCATGATCTTCCTTCTAACATATATTCTTAGGGGAATTTTTCCCTTAATAAGGGTTCATACTAAGATTGTGAATTTATCAAAACATATCCCCCGGGAGTGTCGTAACCAAGAGTGCATCAAGGCCCGTTGTCGTGCACCATTTCCCGTTCGAGTCTAGCTCAAAGCGGTGTTTTCGGGTTTTACCCCTAGGATACATCTGTGCCAGAGCCGCCTCTACCTTCTCGTATCCAGACAGGGATGTATTTGTTTGATAAAACACTTACTTAGTATTTACCAAAACTTATGGATGTTTTTATTATGCTTAGTCTTGTATCTAAGGCTTTACTAGGGTTTCCTAATCCCAAAAATAACTAAACCTATCCTCTGATACCAACTATAACAACCCTGCTTTTTATTACAACTTAAAAATGCTTTATTACATAAAACATCACTTGATACAACAAAAAAGATCGAGAGGTTTAGTGTCTTTGGGGCTTAGGATCATTACATAAAAACTTTAAACTTGAAATACAACATCCTTATTGAAAACTTCCTTTACATGACCACTACATTCCTTCGTACTTAGCATTGCATGGGATAACCTGAGGACATGCATAAGAAAAGGGTGAGCTATAAAGCCCAGTAAGGGAGTACATAATGAATAAAATGAGGAGTACAATACATGTTAGGAAATAGGCATATCAATAGAGCATAAGAGAGACATGAACATAAAGGCATGATAAAGCATGATAATCATAACATGGAAATGTGGCAACAACACTTAACATTGAATTAGCATGAGCCAAGGCTCATTGCACATGGAGCATGAGTAAACCCTCATTGCACTTGAAGCACGAGTAAACCCTCGTTGCACTTGAATTAGCATGAGTCAACACTCATTGCACATGACGTATCATGATACTATACTTTACCCAATGCATTGGAGCGCTATCAGGGCACACCCTTCTTAAACATTTCATTTCATGCATGAGTGTGCCACATGGATCATAAAACATGGATTCATAAAACATAATCATTTATTCCACGATAAAGGAATGTGGAATTCATACATGAAACTTTACAATCAATAAGTAAATGTGCATAAAGGTGAATACCCTTGATGGAGAAATGGGCATGGTATTCACTACACAATGATATTGGCTTAGAAAATCGGTGTGATTTCGGCAGCGTAACGGCGTGAAATAAGAATTCATAAAAAAGGCTGATGAGAGAGAAAGGGGTTCCTCATCATATTTACATGTAATGGACAGTAAGAAGGTCATATAGATACATGTCCCAACAATTGAAAAGGAATTTAGATTCATGATACAAAAGTATTGCTTGAATATAAAAGAGGAGAAAAAGGTTCCTTTCGGAATTTCGGCATAGTAACGGGTGTACATGGGAGGCATTTAATGAGAGAGAAAGGGGTATCCCATCATTCAAACAATAAGAGGGCAGTATGGGAGAGGTGAGAAACCATACCCCAACATTCATAAATGAAATTAAAAGGGCAATACAACTTAAAGAAAATTGACAAAAATGAGAAAGGAAGAAAAACCCTTACTTGGAAGTGTGCTTCCAAAGGCTAGAGAGAGGCTTGTGAGAGGCTTATTGGGAGCTTGGGGCACCTTGAGAGGATTCTAGAGAGAGTAGGGCAGAGGTTGGACGAACTTCAAGGGTTTTGAGTGAGGAGGAAGTGGGATCTTGGGTGGGTTTATATAGGAAAGGTGAGAGAATTCTTTATTATTTAGGTTTGGGACCCCTTATATTAAAATAATCCAAACCACAAACCATCCCATGGTATTAGCCCATGGTTTCTGGAAAAGGAAAGAGGAAAAAAATATTTTACAAGGCCAAGATCCGAACTTATTAAAAAATTAGGGTTTCTTATGTGGAGGTGAGTCACACTCCCATGGAAATTAATTTAAAAAGGCAAAGTGTTGAATAAGTCTTGAGGGCTCCATTAATGCTTTGAAAAGTGATTCAAACAAACCCAAAACCTCATTATTTTAATGATAAAACACATATTGGCCGAACATAGGGATTATGGTATTTTATTACATCACCATTGGGTCATTATGATGTCATAAAACACATTATATATTTAAATGGTATTTAATTTTTACCCAAAAATTTGACTGTCTCAGAAAATTATGAAAAATTCACCGTTGGATAATTTCGACGTCCTGATTCCAAAAATAATATTTATTTTATCTAAATAATTTTCTAAATATGTGAATTTTCACTTTTAAAATATAAACCGACATTTATAAAAATTTCACGGGTTTTGACAGAAATGGCTTTCAAACCTTAATAAAAATTTTAATTGCATTCATAAAATTATAAGATCATTTATATTTAATAAAAATTAATTTAATATTAATAATAATATTTTATTAAAATATTATTTAATTAAAAAATCCTTTAATTTAATAAAATATAATTCTTAATTAAATAATAACTAAAAACACCGTTTGTACTTTAAAAACTAATTACAATGTATCAAAAATGACTAGAAATTATATTCATTATTATATACAAAAATAATGTACATGAACATGGTGCTACTTATTTGTTACATAACCCCTTAAAATAGATGCATAAGACCTAAGGGTAAGGTGTGCGATGGTGACAGACTCTTGGGGTTGCTCGGATAACATCGCTCGAGTGGTGATCTCTATCAACTTCCATTTTTCCCATAGACGATCACGTTCGAGCTTGACTTGATGAAGCTCAGCTTGGGCTTGGTCAAGGGAAAAGCCCAAAGACGCCACCTCCTTTCCGAGATCCGACAAATGGGCTTCGTAAGGGGCAATCCTACTGGATGAGGCCATCGCTTCCTTTCTCTGAGTAGAAAATTGGTTCGTTAAAGCCTTATATTTAAACTACCCAGATAATCACTGTTCAACGGCTATAAAAGTAACGGTCACAAATCATAACGTAAAACTTAAAGAAGTTGACATCTTATAAAAACATTTTTCATAAAGAAACATTTAACTGGATAAAGAGGGATTTTCCATTAATGAATCTTTGGGTCGTTACAATTAATTTCTATTTTGACTCTATTTTTTTAATTTTAATTATTAAAATAAAACAAATTATTTGAGCTAAAATATATTAATTATAAATATTTTTAACATGATATATCTATGTAATAAAATTTTTTAACATAATAAATCATTATATTTACATCATATTTAATGTTTTTAGTATCTTATATTTTATTTATTTATTAACTAAACGGTTTATTTGTTATCATTTTTTAATGAGTATAATGTTTTCAATTCATCTCTAAAAGAAAATTAAAAATATTTATAAAAACAATAAATCATTTATCCTAATGTTTGATATTTATTTCCAAAAACATATTATTATTTTCATATCATAGAATTTCAAAAATCATAAAAGAAGGGAAAATTCTTTTATTACCTTACTTAACTTTTCAAAAATAATGTTTTACTGATTATTATCCAAATAACTCATATAATTTGAAACAAGATTTTATATTTTCTTTATATGGGTATAAAATGGATTTTAAACAAGTGTATATGTCACTTTTTCCCTTAAGAATAATGATTAGTCCTTTATTACTATTATTTTCCACTTAATCATTGTATTTGATTATAACTTAATTCACAAATAATTGTGGTAAAAAAACCTAAATTTAAATTATTAGAAATTAAAAATTTTTATTATTCCACATATGGAGTTCAGTTTTCCAAAATCCAATCAATAAAGTTATTTAAATTAATAGAAAAATTAATTTTTCAGATAGGATGACAATGCATAGTTTTAAAGTACAAATATTTAAATGCTTTCAATATTTTATATCTAATTTAAAATTGATGTTTACACCAATGACCTAATTTTTTTATGTATTATTGATTTAATTTTAATTCAAAACATATTATAAATATAATTTATCATTTTAAATAATTCATAAGAAATAAAAGTTATGGAATAAAATTCACTATTTTTCATAATTCAAAAAAATGAAACTTCAATGAAAAATACAAAATACTGACACTATCCAATTTTTTATAATTATATTTCAAATACTAATATAATTATTTACATATATAATTTATAAAAACTCACAAATTTATATTTAATTTAGGTTCTCTATTAAAAGGCCGTAAAAAATTCTTTTATTGAAATATATGTTTTTTTTGTAATATTTGTTTTTTCTTATAATATATCTATAAATTAAATTTTATTAAATTAATAAAAATAGGATTAAGTATATAAAATATATATTTCATATATACCATTCAAAAAGAATAATTAATATAATTTATTAGGATAAAATTTCATTGTCAATATTGAAGTAGTTTTTATAAAAGAATTGTGTTTATATTCAATTGGTTCTAAAATTAATTTGAATGTAAATTGTATGAAATGTATAAAACCAGGTGTTTTTATAAGTTTTATAGTCATATTCATGACCACCAATTTAGAAGATAGGTTATATCTTATTATATTATGTAATAATTTTTTTAATAATATTTTATTGTTTAGTAAAACTCGATCCTACATGTTTCACAATCCAAACATAGTGATTTCATATAAAAAAACTAAATTTAAAGTTGTGTGTAATGAAATAGATCAAAAAATATTATATTAATTTGAAAAAATATTCTTAGAATCTTAGGGACATTTATTCTACCCACTATATAATTAATTTCTCCCTTGAAATTTTTCTGAGTTATCTATGGTTTATACGTAAAATTTCATATCATAGAAACCCACCACATAAAAATGAGTCCTAAAAATACTTTAAAATGGAAATATTAAAACATAACAGTTAACCTAATTCACTCATGACTTGGTTTCATCATTAGAGAACATATGTAGTATATGAAAACATAGACATAGAAGAGAAACCTACCCATTATGTTTGGAGGAAGATTGATAGTGAACAATGCCAAGAGAGTGATAACAATCACAAAGTATTGAATATGTGATGATCTAAGGGGAAATATGATTCATCCAAAAAAGGTACTAGGATAATTTTTTTGGTTTCAATATCCCTTTCCATGATTTGAATATTTTTCATAAGAATATTTACTTACTTGATTCAGTAAAATGTCACCCTATATTATGCCTTGATCATTTTCCACTTCAACTCTTTCTCCAGAAAGGATGATTTTTTTTCATTTCTAAAGAACTAAAAAATAATGAAATCGATGATAAAACTTCCCATCTCTCATAACTAACCATAAAAAAGATGTAATAACTACTTATACAATATGAATAAATATTAATGTGGTGAGATATCACTTCAATCTAAAAAAACTCATCTTAAGGATAACGTAATCATTTCATAAATAGTTAGCCTTATACTCTTTATGAAAGATAAAAAACAAAAAAATTATAAATAAGGTCATGAAATTATCTTCACAATGATACCCCGTATATTGGAAAATATATATTAGTTTTCACATTTGAAACATGTAAATAACCTCGTTGTATTTTCTCTTGAAAATTTGTAATAACCTGAATTTCATTAAATCCTTTCTGAAAACATGAAATATTATTTATTACAATGATTAATGGATATATTACATGAATCCAATATTCTATAAACTTCACGCAGGATAAAATTTATCTCCTTTTCAAAATATATTTAATTAGTTCTGATTTCATAAATACTTTTAAATTTACTTTAACCATATCATTAAATCATTATCCATATGATATATCATTTTCTCATTCTCAATAACATGTTGTGGTTTTACTGCAATTATTGTAAAATTGACAATAAATCAATTTTTTGTGCCATTATTAATTATAAAAAAATCATTGAAATTAATTAAATAAAAATTTCAACATATAATCTTTATATACTTTATGATTCTTAAAACATAATATTTGAATACCAATGAATATATACTTCAATCACCCATAATTTTTCATAAACCATTGTTCAAGCTTGAACAAAAAATTCATTAATACATATTTTCTAGAATATGAAATATGAATCATTTTTTAAGGATTGTCAACATTAATATAATCATGATTATTTTTCTTAATTAAACCAATTCTAAATGAACATTAAAACCTTTCACATTATGTTTTCTGTCTCCTTATCTTTAAAAGTATTTCCAATACTCATTCCATTGTCTTGATTCTATTGATGATGTTTTGTCTTAGGAAATAAATATTTATAAAACCCATACATTCTACATTTGAGACATAAAATGTTAACTCAATTCCTTATAGTTCATTCTATTTACAAGGACCATAAAGCATCAGGATACGAACACTTATCATAGTGGAAATCCACATAATCAAGGAAAACTAATTCTAGAATGTTGAAATAAAGAAAAAAACTTCTATAATATATGACACCATAGGTTTATAAAGGGTTACTCATAGACATATCGTATTTAAATCATTCTTGAAGGGTCATGAAGAGTTTGTTAATTTGTAATTCATATCCGATAGGAGTTTCAAATCGATTGTCCAGATGGTCGAATTTTGTGTACTAGGTTATGCTAGAGTCAAGCATGACACTCCATTTCATAGTTTTTACCCCTTAGTGCATCTGTGCCAGATTTACACCCACTTATAGTATCCAAAATAAGATTTAATTCTAGGAAACCAATTTCTCAATGATATAACAAATTTCAATAAAACTATCATATATATTCCGCCATCTTTAAACAAATCATTGTAGTGATCCCTAGACATTTCTTCAGAAATATCGCTAGAAATTTCAATAAATTTTTCAAATTATAGCTTCTAAAGGATGACTAATCCTATATTATTATACCTACAATAATAAACTTGTCTTAATATACATAAAAATTATATAATTTTTTTGAAATGCTTAAAACATCACACAAACAGATTCCCAAAGACCATATCAGTTTAGTTCCTTTGGAATCATAGAGATATAAAAAATCATACATGTTTGAGCTACATTATATCTCACTAGGATATCTATGGCCTATACCTATTATTAGAAATATTATACATAAAATATATCTTTATAAGATTCATAAGGAAACATGAAAAGGGGTTAGATCAGATGCTCAGTAAGGGTAAACATGGAAGATATACAAGCATAAAAAATAGCATAATGGAGTGGGAGAATGGTAATAACTTTATAAAACAATACCATACATATCGTAAACATAAATCCTCATACAAAATTTAATAATTTACATGACATGAATCATTTTTCAATCAATATCATACTACAAAAAAAATCAAAACACAGGATTAAGAATAAGAATTTGTGAAATATACATAAGATAAGAAAATCATATGTCAGGGATTCCTACCAAGTCCATTATAACATTGTTTTATTGGGCTCATCACCCATGGACCTATATCAATATTGATCTAAAAACCCATATAACATATTATTTTTAGGATTGGAATACAACCAGAAAACCCTCTTACTTTCAGTCTTGGGCTACAATTTGTGTAACATCTTATTTTTAGGCTTGGGCTACAAAAGGAGCACCTTCTTGTTTTTTGACTTGGTATAAAACATATGTAACATCTTATTTTTGTTCATTGGATAACAACTATGTACACTTTGACATCATATAACATTTATCATGACCCAAATCATTTGAGGTATATATATATCCCACCCATCTCATAATGAAATCAAACATATGTGTGCCACAAAATCATAAATATTCATATCATAACACAAGAAATGAAATGGGATTTATAATCCTATAATAATATCATAACATATGAAAAAAGGTAGGATTAATGATAATTTCATCAAATCATAACCCATGAAATGAAACGGGTTGCTAAATCACATAACCCATGGAAGAGAAACGTGTTCCATAAACATTATTCCATCAAAACATAAACAATTCAAGAATGAATTTGAATGGTACTCCTAAATCATATATTATGTAGAGAATAAACATTAAAAAGTATTTTATATTATATAGAGAGGGATTCTGTAATATTCGATAAGATATTTCTTAAGTAATATAGAAATTCTTGAGAATACTTTATATAATCCATTTCCAAATCATTTTCTTTTAAAAAAGTATTATAATTTCATTTAAATGTATTCTTTATGAAAATTTTCATTCTTCTTGTAAAATTATTTTTTATGAAATGAAAACATTTTAACACTATTTTATTTCAATATAGGCATGAAAATTTATAATGAAAACATGAAGACATTTTGATAAACATTTCTTTGAAAACATAGTTCTATAGAACACTAATTTCTAAAATAAATGGAAAAATAATGTCAAGTTTTTTAAAATAAATTTTCATAATTATATTTAATAACAAAGAGTAGAAATATGGTACCGTTAATTTAAAATAACATTAATAAAAATAGGTTCACAAAATTCATGATTTCATTAGATATGGGTTATAATATTCCATAAATAGAAGCATATTAAATAAATATTAATAAACAATGAGTTTCAAAATATAAACCCTTAACACTTTGTTTACAATGAATCATAATAAAATGGAGATAATAACATTATGTGAAGAATTAAAAGTCCATTAAATATTTGTATTCCTGATATAAAATTTCACAGGTAGTATATAATCCTCATATAAAAATATAGGTGCATAACATATCCTGTTTTTCAAAGAAGGAAAATTGAGCCAAAATTACAATACTGATTTTGTAACATTGGAAACATAAACCCCAAAAAGGAAAGGTAATATAATTTCTATATAAATACAAATAAATTTAATTATTGAAATCATATAAAAAACTTGTGGCTATTATACACATCACAAAAAATAGATGAATAGTGGATAAGACATGTATCTCATGAAAATAAAAAGTGAGATCAAATTCCCTTACCTGATGTATTTAATCTACTCATACTCATAAAAATATAATTTATAATAAATTTATGTTTATTGTAAATTTTTTTACCAATCCATGGTCTTATATTTAATATAACATTTTTTTATTATTACTTTATATTAATCTGTTATTAAGAATTCCTTTTGTCGGTCTTGCTTCTGGTAATATCTACTTTTTCTTCATACATGGTTTGACTTATTGTTATATATTATCATTATTATATCATGATTTTAATTTTTATATAATTCTAAACATGATATAAATATCATAAATATTCAGCAAATATTTATTTATTATAATATATAAAATATATAAATTTGAAATGGAAAACACAGTTTATGGAGATGGCATGCCATACGTACCCATGAACACTAGTTTTATTTTATTATAATTTTTAAAGTAAAGAAGTAAATATAATAGATTTATATAAATATATAGATCATCATTCAAAAAGAATTATTATGTCATATATACCAGATAATTTCACTAAACCCATTCTTAATACAGTCCATGTAGAGTGTGAACGAATCACATCTCTTTAAGGAGGCGGTAGTCCACACTTTCCCAAATGACATTATAATATATAAAAAACAATTAATTAATGATGTTGGAGGTTAAATAATAATAAAAATAATAATAAATACATCGAAAATTTCATATATATATATATATATATGATATAAGAACATATTTTTAATCGTATTTACCAACCATGAGTGGTGGTACATGAAAAATGAACAACATTATTTCGTGAGGGGTAGTTCGTCATACAAAAGAATGGTAAGTGAATTACCCATTACATGAATATTTGTGTATTGTTAGTTAAAAAAACTTTAAAAATAAAATCCAAGTTTATTTAATATTGTGAGTTTATCATATAATAATGATATAAGAATACTTGAGGGGGGGAAAGATAAAATAAAAGAAAGGATCTAGAGGAAGGATGATGCTTCTTCTTTGGGTAACTCATTTAGTTTGAAAATAATGGAATCACTGGTTATATTTATTTACAAAATGGATGCTTCAAGGAATAATGTAGGGATTTTTGGAGACTACTTGGACTAATGTTGGATGATCTAACGTGGCTCTAGATTTTTGGGAAAGAGGAAGACAAAATCTCTTTTTACAATGGAGGAAGAGGGAAATTCTTGTAATTACCAAAAAGGTAAGTGATAATGGGATGTTTCTCTTAACTCATGTTCTTAAAAAATTGAAAAAAATATATTAATGTTAATTTATGGTCTAAAAATATCCCCAACAACTAAACTTAATTGAACTTTTATAATTATGTTCCTTAGTCATTAATTTTCCATATATTTTTCATTTTCGTTTTTCATTTAGGTAAATTAGTTTACATACTATGTGATTTAACAATTAAATATACATTAGGATGTGATTTATACGAATATGTGATAACACTTTGTTATAAATATTTCATATAATTTACAAAAAATAATATCATGTGTGTTGAAAATAAATTTTAAGACAAACACATCAAACGTGAAAAAACCACATTAACATGAACCATCATCACAATATTTACACTATTTAGGAGTCTATATGTTTGTTATAAAATATATCATAGTCCATTAATATATTATATATTATATTTATTTAATCACTCAAATCACTTTTCATAAGGTTGTACGTTTATTAATTTTAAATTATTTAACAAAATCTAATTTATTGTAAAATAATATTACTGTCAATTTTGAAATTATTTATTTAATATTACATTCCACAATATTTAAATATTATTTCAAGTAAAAAATATAAACATAAAATTAGTATAACATGATATATTCATCAAAAAAAATATTTTAACCCAATAATTCATTAAATTTACTTTACATTTAATGTTTTAGAATAATTTTTATATTTAAGTGATAACAAAATGTTCCATATGTTATCATTAATTAAATTATATATATATATATATAATTATTATAAAAATTTTATTGATAAATAAGTGTCATACAAACAACCCATTTATTTTTCAAAAGCTTTTGTATTTTCGAAAATAGGTTGTTCTTTCCATATCTCAATGTTTTATAAATGTTAAAGGTAAGTAATGTTCCATTTTTTACTTTTTTTCATTACATAACAAATGAAAAGAGAATTATATTTATTTGTATCTTAATTAACACTTTTAATTATAAATAAAAATTAATATATTCTAAATATGTGAATACAATGGGTTTTCGACTAAATTTTATGTCAATTTTTCCCTTTTGTTTGCGGTTTAGTCTATTATTATGATAATTTTTCACATAATAGTAGTATTAAATTGTAATTAAATAAAATAATATTTTTAATCAAAAAACTAAGTTAACAATATTATAAATTATACATTATTATAATTAAAATAATGAATTCATTTTTCAAAAAAAATGTCATAAGTGGAAGAAAATAATTTAAAATAAATCATTCCGATGAGTTAAAAATACATGTTTTTAAAATAAAAAATATATAAAAATTTTACAAATTTTTTTTATATAATATAAAATTTAAATTTATCACAATAAAATTTATTGGATTATTTGATGTATAATTTATATAATTATACTTTAATAAAATTAAATATAAGTTATCATTTAAAAAAAATTACAGAAAAGTAGTTTTGAATTAAAAATCAATAGATTTCAGTATTCCTCGAAATATGAATCCTAACAAAAAATACCAGAAATCCACCCTAAACAAATATTTATGTTTTATTTTTTAAAATGAATTATATTTTGACACATGAAATTTATAAAATTTACAAAATGTAGATTTTAAAAAGGTTCTCTATTAGATTGTGGTAAAACATCTTTTATAAAAATATTGGGTTTTATAGGAAATATTGGGGTTTTTCCTATATTATCCCTGTCAAATATATTCAATGAATGTAAAATATATTTTATTGAATATATAAAATATATATTTCATTAATATTATTTACCAGTATTAGTTAATACAATTTTTTATGATAAAATTCTTTTTTGAGAATAATAGTAGTTTTTTCTAAAAACATCCCTTCATATTCAATTGGTTCAAATATTCATTTCTACTTAATTGTTATCCAAATAATTCAACCATGTATTTGAAAAAGCTATTTTTATCCTATTCCTTACATACATCATAATGGATATGTTATATTGATTTTAATTAAATAATAATATATTTAAAAATGTATTATTGTTTGGTAAAACATAGCCTTTCATGTTGTGCAAGTAAAATTTAGTTATTTTGTATAACACAATATATATTTAATGTTATGTGAAATGATATATATCAAAAATATTTAAATAATTTAAATGAAAATATTTCAAAAAATATCCGTGAATTTCCTCCCTACATATTTGTATCTGCCATATATCATTAGATTGAATATTTCATCCAAAAAAATTATCAATGAGAAAATGAAAGACATTTATAAGTAGATAAAACTAATGTGTAATCGCCTATAATTCATTACGAGTTTGTACGAAAATTTATAAGTCTCCTCCTATTGGATAGAACCAATTATGAACTCATCATAAAAAACCACCCCCGTCCACTGAATGAGCCATTCCCATATCGAGGTGGCCAATTAATTTACCCCCATCCAACCTGTCTTCATCCCTTTCTGGACAAAAATGTCCTTATATTAGGATTTTAAACTGAATGGATGAATATTATCACATGACATTGAATTAGGATCCTCATTCTATTTACTATTTTATTCATGTTAAGAAAAATATACAAAAAAACTATTTCAGGTTCAAACCCAACTTCATATCCACCAACATCCTTCCACAACGTAACCTATTCTATGTGATCCCATATGTCATTTCATTAAGAAAAATTCCATTGAAATTATCTATATTGGAATTTATTACGAAAATATCCACATTTATCCTAGATGGCCAAGTCCAAAATTTTCAATCCAACCAAAAAACAAAACTAATCTATACTATAGATAAAACACATCCATCCTAATTGGTATATATTCCCATTGTAGTGAAAAAATATTGGATTCTCAAAATTATGTTACTCATCAATGTTTTTTAGAATCCTTTTTTTCTCCTCACCGTCTGTCCATGTATTCACTACCCTAAATGAATCCCTAGTTTTTCTATTCACTTGAACATAGATGGTATGAAATGTCTAATTAATATTCATTGAACTAAATATGTTATAATTATTTATAAATTTTTATTTTATAAGGCCTTACCATGAGTTCTATTCCAACACCACAAATTCATACCACCTCACAGAATGGAGAAAAATTATAGAGTGTACTACTTGGTGGCATTAAACCAACAAATCCATAATTAAAAAAAGAAACCCAAAGAACCAGTGATACATAAAAATGGCACTATTGGAAGATATCATTTGAAATATTTAAATTTACACAATATTGGAGATCCTCTAGTACTAAGATATGTTCACTTCATCACATGTTAATGTGACCTTGTAATTATTAGTAAATAATTTGTTGTTGTATACCCATAAGAGATAATTATAGAGATATTTGAGAATTTTTATAGATTCTCATAGTAGTTTAAAAAAATTATTGATCTAGAGATACTAAATTGAAAATAACCATAATATATAACAGTACAACACAAGAGTTCAGTCTGATCATAAGTATTTGAGTGATGTTCTTGACTCTGGGTTGAGTAAATAAAATTAAAAATACATTAGTGTATAAAACTGACGGTATCCTAAGAATTTGTAAGGATTATATGTATTTAATTCTTCCATATTATTTTATCTTATAACCCTTCTAGACCATACATATTTTATTCCCATTATTATAGTTATCATATAACATTGGATAACAGAAAAAATATTGATCCAGTGTATGACTTGGTAAATGTATAAATTTAAATTAATAAGAGGAAGATTGATTTACTTCTCTACTGAGAATATGAATTGGTTTTTTGGCATGGATTTATTGAAAACACAAGTGGTCATATATCCTTTATAGACTTATAATGTGGGTTTATGACATCATTAATCATATTACATCCTAATACACATGATAAATTAAAAATAATGTGATAATAGAATTTTAGATATTGATGAGAAGAAGAATAAAATATTTTGATTCTTTTTTGATTATTTATTTATTAAATATAATGTTTTTAGTCAGGCCCATTATTCTTTAACGACCCAAAAATTCATTAATGAAAATTTCACATGGTATATTTAAATGTGTTCCTATGGTTATGTAAGACGTATTCACTTATTTGGTTCTATGATTTGGAATTTAAAATACCATTATGACTTGTTACCATTTCTAATATATTCACCGAACATTGATCACATGATTAGTATAATTATAGGGCCTTAACAAATCCAATTTACATAGACAATGGAATCGATGACTTCATCCAGTAAACATTCCCCATACGAAGCCCATTATTCAGAGCTCGGAAAGGAGTTAGAATCATTGTGATTCATTCATGACCAAGACCAAGATTAGATTCAATACATTAATCTCGAGCAGAACCACCTACGAGAGAAGTTAAGGTTGAAATAAATTACTACTTCATAAATGTTATTTGAGCTACAAAAAGAGTATATCAACATCGCGCACCTTACCCTATGGTCTTATGATGGTTTTTAATGGATTATGTAAAAAGAACCTAATACTACTACTATGTTCATTATTAATTTATATAGAATATACCTTTTTTATTATAGTTACATTGAAAAATGTTTTTAATGCACACATATTTTTTTTGGTTATTACTAAACTACGAAATCTATTTTGAACAATTAATGGATTTTTGGTTTAAATAATTTTTTAATAAATTATTAATAATATTATTACTAAATTAATATTTATTAAATATAAATTATCTTATAATTTTATGAAAGATATGGTTATTTTTTGTTAAGGTTTGAAAGTAGTTTTTGTCAAAACCCATGAATTTTCGAAAAATGTGGGTTGTTATTTTAAATCAAGAAAATTACATATTTATAAAATTATTTAGAAAAAATCAATATTCTATTTTGAATTAGGATATTGAAATTACCTAAAGTTGAATTTTTCATTATTATCTGAGAGCCGAATTTTGGGGTAAAAATTAAATACCGTTTAAATAAATAATGAGTTTAATTACATAAAAATGTCCTAATTATGATGTAATAAAATTCAATAGAAATTATGTTCAGCCAATATATGTTTTTCCATTAATGTACCTTTATTTTTTGTATTCAGGATTTATTTTACAATGTTTTAGGGGACCCTTCAAGACTTATAAAAAATTATTCCCTTTCATATTGTTTTCCTAGAGAGTGTGACTCACCTCCACATCAGCAAACCCATTCGTTAAGAAGTTCTGTCATTTTCATTATAAAATATATTTTTTCCAATTCCCTTTGGAAAAATACATTGGAAAAAATCATGGGATGGTTTTAGGTATTGTTTAGTTTAATGTGAGTTGTCCCAAACCTAAATAAAAAAAATTTATTCAACTTTCCTATATAAACCCACCCAAGCTCCCACTTCCTCTTCACTAAAATACTTTGGTGTTCTACCAACCCCTGATTTTCTCTCTCTATAATCCTCACAAGGTTCCTCAAGCTCCCATGAAGACTCTCTCAATCCTCTCCCAATATTTTGGGATCACACTTCCATATAAGGGATTCTCACTTTCCTTATTTATGTCCACGTTTCCTTATATTGTTTTATGCACTTTTATTTTCTATTATAAAAGTTGGGGTATAATTTCACACCACCCCCATAAATATTTATTCATGTTCGAATAATGAGTGATCTCTTTTCTCTCTCATTAATTCATTTCATGTATATAAGTTACCTTGTTGAAATTTTGTAAGGAATATCTTACTCCCCATTTACATTTGAGTAATTATTTTTTGTCATGAAATTTAATTCTATTAAAAATATTGGGACATGTATCTATAATACTATTTTCTATCCATTTCATGTAAATATGATGATACCCAAATTTATCTCTCATCAACCATTTTTATGAGCTCTTATGTCACGCAGTAACACTGCCAAAATTGCACCATGAATTTCCATGCCCAATTCTTTGTGTAGTGAATACCATGCCGACTTCTCTATCATGGGTATTCACCATTATGCACATTTAATTATTGTTTAAAGAGTTTCATGTATGAATAACAAACTCATTTCTTGTGGAATAAATAATGATATTTAATGAATCCATGTTTTATGATCCATGCGGCACACTTAAACTTAAAATTAAATTTTTAAGAAAGGTGTGCACTGATAGCGCTCCAATTAATTTGGTAATGTATAATATAATGATAAGTCATCTAAAATGATTGTTTACTCATTCAAATTCAAGTGAAACATGGGTTTACTCATGCTTCATGTGTAATGAGGATTAATCATGCTCCATGTTCAATCATCCTTAGCTCATGAAAATTCCATGTTTAGTGTAGCTCCCACATCTCCTTGTTATTATTATGAAGCTTTATCAGACATTTATGTTCATTTTTATCTTGTTCTCTATTGATATTACCATTGTATAACATTTACAGTATTTATCATGTTATTAAATGTCTATTCCCTTACTGGGATTTATAGCTCGCCCTTTTCTTATGCATGTCCTTAGGTTATACTATGCAATACAATGTACGAGGGAATGTAGTGGTCATGTAAATAATGTTATCAATAAAAAAGTTGTGTTTCATATTTTATTTTTTATGTAATGTTCCTAATCCCTAATGATATTATACCTCTCTATCTTCCATATTTTATCAACTGAAGAGATTATGTAATAATTCATATTTAAGTGTGTAATAAAAATAAGGATTGTAATACATTAAATACAAGATTTATGAGTCTTTAAATGAAGTTAAATGGGTATGTTTTGACTCATTAACCTGATAGTTGATATTCTATATTTTGAATATATATTTTGTGGAAAAAAATTCTATTCTATAGGGATTATAAATACATCCAAAAATCATTGTAGTTTCCTTAGATCATTATGGAAGTGTATTTTTAAAATTATCGAGTATATAAAGGATGAAAATAAATAAAATAAATGATTAGTGATCTATTGAGATAAATAATAACATTGTTTTTGATTCATTGAGTGAAATTTTTAGATGATAAATAACATGTATAAATCTAATGTTTTAGTAAGGGGAAAAGGTAATATAATTTTATTCTCATTCCTCATGATACTTGTTGCTATAAAAGAAGAATGAAATATCATGTGTCAATTCTCTAATAAATGAGTGGTTTATTATGAAGGTTATTGGGTTATTGATCTATTGTTTCTAAATTCATATTCAACTTGTAGTCATACTCGTTCCCCTAGAAGATATATTTCATAATGTGGAGGCCACCAATAATATAAAATTATTTGATTCAACGTAGAGTGAGGAGAAAATATTCAAGGTTGTTGGTGTGAGGATACAACACACTATTCATTTTTTATTACAAATTTAGTTTTATGGATTCCACATTCCATTTATATATACTACCTATTTTGTAACAAATCAATATTAAAATATGTTTATTTCCGTGATATTTTTAATAATATAATATTAGTGAAAATCTAGGACTCAACACCTAAACTAATCGTAGAATGAATTAGGATCACACATTGAGTCTGAGCCCCATTAATATTATAGTTTAATACATGTTTATTATTATTCCTACATATTGGTTTGGAATAGATCTAAAGAGTGGGTAATCACTCTGGCAAGTAACGATATTATAGTTCTAAAAAAAAATAATTTTGAGCAAATGAGAAGTAGTGATTAACACACCCCATCTAATGCCCCGACCCTAATTACCCAGAGTCGATGCATTATTTTAATACATCGGCATGATTACAAGGAATTATTTCCCAAAGGACCTATTGGTTTAGCAGTCTTGGAAAATAGATTATATACATGAATGTAACATTAAACTTTGTAACATACAAAACAACATAAATAATCCTTAATGAAAAACATTATTCACATGGCTTAACACTACATATCAATCACAATACACTTCCTGGAATCCTGGGAAAAATAAAACATAGAAAGGGGTGAGATCAAATGCTCAGTAAGGGTAATCAATACAGCAGAAAATAACATAAATATTAAGCATTGTGAATAATTGAAACCACATGCCTTTACCAATAATAGACATGAATAAATTTATGGTAGGAATATGAATTGAGTAAATAATGCCATAACAAAACATAATCATGGGTATTCTACAAGTCTAATGACCACATGACCCATCAATATTATATTCATAATGAGGGAATGTATAATGCTGGACATTCTGAAAAAATTTATCAATGCCTCAGAAAAGACGTCTAAAAATGATTAAGGCCTCGGTCAAAACCATATATCAAATTGGGAAAGGGCCTTAGCCAATTCCACGTCTAGTTTTCTCATGAGACATACCGATACATCAAGAAGCTATAGCGGGCTCCACCCGTCACCTACTAAGTCCAATACATTCCTTGTATGAAAAGGTTGAAACCTAAAATAAACAATCATACTAAAACTAGATTAAAAAATGTCAATAATTTATCCATAAACCAGGAATGGTATAAAAGTAACACATATAGTGTTTATAATATCCCAAAACCTTTAATAAAATATGGAAGATCTGTATCATAATAAATCAATTTCATAAAAGGTTAAAATCCATCAATGGATGGTGACATAGATGAAAATGCTCAGTAAAATGATTTTGAGAGAAATACCCCATTTTCATGAAATCATTTGTATGTATCACAATTTTAAAAGGAAGTCATTTAAAAGTGATTTTTGAATCAAAAGTCCCATACCAATTTGAAAATTTTGAAAAGAATTATCATTTCAAAACATTAATGTCCATATAAATAAATCATTTAAATCGTTTTCAAAATATGGACATTAATTAAAAGGTTTTAGAAAGATAAATCATTAAAATATTTAAAACGATGATATCGTTAAATAGACCCTCTCATAAAACCATAATAGATTCCTTTTGAAAACATTTTTATGGAATATGTGTATCTATGATAAGTAAGTCCCAAAAAATACTTACACATGAACAATCTCGGATAATAATGAGATTGAGGAAATAACCCTTATTAATTTGGTAACTTACGAAACAAACACCCAATGAATGAAGTATTATACAATGAAAATGTAAATACCCATAAATTAAATTCTATTATACAAATAATACAATTATGTTAAGTACATACACCACAAAAAATTAAATAGTTGAAATATAGATTTAATCCCACGAGAATAAAGTGTGAGATGAAAACCCCTTACCTTGCACTTTCCTTTGGTTGAGGGTACATTTATCTGCCTATATAATTACCATTGTATGTTATTAGACTATTAAAAAACTATATTCATATTTATTATATCATACATGACTCATTTATGACTTTATACTACACATTTAATAATTATTAGCATGTAAAATTAACATTTCGGGTAATAATCTCTTTCTTTATCTTACATATTTTAACTTGTTATTTTTGATCGTTTCATATAGATCATGATTTAAATACTTCAGGAATATAAACCTTGATTTATAAATCAATCATATTTATAATATAAATATTTATAATATATAGATATATGAAGAGGAAAAAAAAGTTTATGGAGACGGTAGGACGTATGTACGCATAAACGTTGTTTCTGTATTTATATTGTATTGAACGGAAGTAAGTGAATAAGATATATGAAAATACTCAAAGACGCACACACACACAATAATATATATATATATATATATATATATTAACATTATTATGTCATGTATTACATATTTATTAGTAATATATATTTTTCTAATCGTCGATGAATGGTGAACATGGAAATGAATCACATCGCGTTGTGGAGACGATAATTCGTACGTAAGCACGAGCGACAATATCATTTCTTTTAAGGTGTGCAATTGGATGTTATATCATATATACAAGAATAATTATCCTGATATATTTATTATTTACATCAATTACACATCATTATTATAACCATCCAAATAATAATATATTGAATAACAATTACACCATGACGTGGAGAGAGTTAGTCGCACGTATGCATGTATGGTGACATGTCATTCAAATTAAGGATAGAAAAATGAATTTAGTTTTACCATATTTATAATAACAACATAGTATATATAATATACTGGAGTTCTTATTTTATAATAGAAACAATAATTAAAAGGATGTGGAAGAAGAATGGAATTTGAAAGAGGTGGCGAAATATTTACCTCTTCTCTGGGTTATATCATTTGATTTGATCAAAAGGGCTCTGTAGGTTGGCTTTATAACAAAAATAAGGGTCTAGAATTAATGTAGGACAGTTGAGAGGGTATTTGAGTAGGGGTTTTCCAATCCAAAAGGCATTGAATGTGTGAATTAGAGAGACGTGTGAGTGCCCTTTTATAGGAGGGGTGAGGGGCGCCTTAGGAAAAGATAGAAATATTATTTTATAATAAACAGAATTTATGTTTATAATGGATCCAAAATTTATTATTTAAATGATAAGGTGGGTATGGGTAGAAACCCACTCAACCAATAGGTTTTAGTTAGGTTGGGGTCACAATAGTAACCTTATCTTTTAGGTTAAACTCTTAGTTAAATAGTTTGACATATACCATGCCTATTTGTATTTTTATATAATATGGTTAATCAAATTATTATATACTTCCAAGAGAACCCCATGTGGTTCATTAATGAAAAACCTATAATTAAATAATTCCTTTGCCTGATCCTCAGATTTTTATCAATAGAATATCAATTAATAATATATTATTTGTTTTAAAAACTCTTTTATGTCAATTTTGACAGTCTTTGGTATATTTTTTCTAAATTTATAACAACATTTCTACTTCGAAAAAAATTCATCAAAAAATTACTAACAAGTCAAATTAACCTATAAAATTCATGGATGGCATCAAAAATTTCAATTTTTATTTATTTTAACATCTATAATACAATTTATTTGATTCTTTCATTAATGAGGAAAATTATGCATCATCATCGTGTCATAAATAAATACACTTATTTTTTTGTCTAAAAATTATAAAAAAAAATTTCATGAGTTATGAAATCTTTTTAGATTTCTAATTAATATCTATAGAAGAATATATCAATTATATAACATCATATAAAATTTATTTTACTAAGACATATCTTCATTTGTTATTTTTGTCTCTACATTAAAATGTTTAATATATAATATCATTATCACTTCCAAGTGGCTCCATGGTGTCCCAAAATCAACCCAATTATTTCCATGGCCTTCAATGAATCATCCAATTATGTTAAGGAATTTGTTATATTAATTGTGTATTATTATAATATTTCTTTTTAACATTATTTACATGATTTACCCTTTTATCCACGATAAATAAAATATTTTCTGATGTAAATATTCCTAAGGTCTAAAAATAAAATTTACCAATTTACACAATTCAGACCTCCTGATTCAAAATATGGAATCCATATTTCTAAATTCAAAATAAAGAAGTGTCAGAAATTAATTTAATATTAATTCTCATCGTCAAAACATAATGCGTGTTTTTAGGAAATAATAACTATCAAACGATTGGCACTTCCTTATGTATATTTTAAATGTGAAATTATGTACAATGTCTATAATTGGATTAAATGGTAAAAATATAATATATTAATACTTCCATGCCATTAAAATTTATAATTTATCACTATAAATTATTTTTATTAACAAAGTTGTTTTTAGTTAAAATATAGTATTTTTCATTATTCTCCCAAATATGAAAGTTATCATGTAAAACACCAAAAATTTATTGAAACTAAAATATTATGTTCCAATTATAAAGTAGAAGTTTATTTTGTCAAATTTAATGTATAAATGTTTCAAACATTGTATTTAAAAAAGCTTTTTAATTAAAAGGCGGTAAAATTGCATTTTTTTTAAAAATACTTCTTTTATCTGAAAAAAATTAATTTGTTCTTACATTATGTCTAGGAAACTCATAATATTGATTCTAAAATTATAAAAATTATATAAAGTTCAAAATTATGTTAATACTATTCATAACCGCTTTTGAACCGCTGGTTTGGAATTTCATGGTGCACTTGAACTCAGTGTTGTGTGTTGTGAAAGTTATTGAATTATTTTAAAGAAATAACGTGCAATGAAATCTGGGGGTGTTACATTTTTCCCTATTTAAATAAATTTCTTCCTTGAAATTTGAAATTGTTTTTCAAAAATAAATGATTTAAAATAGAAAATACCTTTGGGATAACCCACATAAAAAATTAGGTTAATAAAATTTAGTCTTAATAAGTGGAAAAGAGAAATGAAAAGGTCACCACCAAATTATGATATTGATTAAGAGAACATTGGTTGAAATATAAGACATATAATTGGAGGGAAAATGTAAATATTTATAGGTAGTTATTGAGTTCATCAATTACAAACAAGTGTAAAATTTAGGTCGTTAAATTCATAAATTTATGATGATTTGAAATACCGTCAGTTCAACAAAACATGAGATATTAGGATAACAAATTTTTGGTTTTAAGATCCATTCCCCAAAGTATTAGATTTAATTTAATCATAGAATAAGAGGGAAAATTATATATATATATATATATAATTGACAAGTTTAGTTTCATACATCAACTATTTCCTACCACAAACTCATTTTTCACTCCAAAAGATTTCAAAAAATATATTATATTTATCCAAATCATATAGGGTTTCAAAAATAATGAATTTATAATTCACCTATAAAACTTTTTAAAAAACTATATTATATAATAAAAGTATTTCATGTAGTCCAGTGATAGGTGATAAATCCCAATTGCACTATGGTTCTGGGATTGATTCTCGCAGCTTTGTCTGATGCAGCAGATTGTCATACGGTCTATCTGTTGTCATTTTTATAACAATCCAAAATAACCTTAACAATAATATCCAATTTCAAACTTAATTCATTCTAAACTTTGGACTTATCCAAAATACTTCTATCCAAACTCACAATCCAAAATTTATAAGGATGTTAAACACAATGAAGATCCTTTTTTCCACGTAATAACATTTGAACACCTTCATCACGACTTCTTTTAAAACATGGTAATACCCTAAATTACCATAAAACCATTTTTATTACATTAATGCTCCATTATCCTATTTATAATAATGGATATATTCCTTATATCCAAAAATATTGAATATTCCAACAATTATGAAATAAAAAAAACTATTAATCAGTTCCAAGGAATTCAAGAATATAAAATATAATTTATCCAAATAAACCATCTCTTATTCCAAAATCACTACATCATTATCAGGATGATATTAAGGATTAAATTTCCTTCAACCACGTATTTTTCCAAAAAGTGTATCTTACTATTAAGTCACTTTTCATAGAACCATATAATCTTAAATCCTCAATAAAATAATACTGCATTACAATTTGTATTTATCACTATAATTCATATAAGTACTATATTGTTGATACAACACTGAAACGAAATATTTCTATAATAACAACATAAGAACAATAGTCATTCTTCTTCATCTGATGTAGTATCATAACTTGATTGTTAACAATATCATCATTTTATGTATACATTGATGACTTGGAAATTGATTCGCGTAGTGTCCCAATGAATTGTAGATGAATCATTTTACATTCAGAACCTTTTTCTTACCCATTCAATCACGTACTTGGTGTCCTTGTTCCCCTTACTTATAAAAAAATCTCAGTTCCTTCATGAATTTACCAAGGTGATTCATTCCACATTTATCACAGTTGGGAAAGTCCTTCTCTCCCCTATTATATATATCCATCTTTTTCTCTACCATCCTTTTCTTTTCTTAATCCCCTTCAAATCCATAGGACTTCGATAATTATTTAATTATCCTATTAACACATGATATTATTTATTTATATGTTGAGAATACATGGGATACTATTTCTAATCTAAATGTTTCCTTAACAATAATGAATTACATAATACTTATTACTATTTTGATCATATGTATTGTTGGAGTTCTCAATCCTTCTACTGGGCATCATTTCAATACAATGGCATACACTAGGTCAGTTTATGAATTGCATTGAATATTTCAAAACTTTTAAAATACCTAATGTAAATTGAAAATATTATGGATTTAATCCATAATCATAAAACAATGTTTTCATTTAGGAGGAATATACTCATACATCCTTCATAATGATTTGTAATGAAAATAAGAATTTTCCTAAAATGTCCCCTCGGAGTGCCGTAACCAAGAGTACAGCATGTTACATTGTCATGCACCAATTCCCATTCGAGTCTATCTCAAAGTGATGTTTTTGGGTATTACCCCTACCTACATATGTTCCATATCCACCTCTACATACTCGTATCAAGACAGGGATGTATTTCATGGGAAACTCACAAAATCTCTATAGTACCAAAATTCTAAGAAGTTATTCTATACTAATCCTCAAAGTCTATCTCTGGGTAATGTGCTCTAATCATAGTTTGTCTAAATCTAGTTTCCAAGGATATTGCTAAATTTCCTCTAATACCAACTGCAATGCCTTGAACCCAGTTATTTAGAGTCGGTGCATTATTTTAATACACTTCCATGATTATAAGGAATCAAGTCCCGAAAGACAAATTGGTTTAGTATTCATTGAAAATGGATTGCATACATGAATGTTACATTAATATTTATAACATCCAAAAAAACATAAATAATACCTTATGAACTCCATTATTCTCTTGCATTAACCTTACATATCAATCAAAATACACTTCTGGGAATCCTGGAATAAAATAAAACATAGAAAGGGGTGAGCTCAAACACTCAGTAATGGTAAGAAATACAACAAAAAATAACATAAATATTAAGCATTGTGAATAATTTAATCCACATTCCATTACCAATAATAAACATGAATATATTTATGGCAGGAATACTATCTGAGTAAAAAATTCCATAACAAAACATAATCATGGGTATTATACTATTCTAATGACCACATGAACCATCAATATTATTATCATAATGAGGGAATGTATAATGTCGTACATTTTGAAACATTTTGTTAAGGCCTTGGCCAAGTCCTCTGAAAATGATTAAGGCCTCGACCGAAACCATATATAAAATTGGGAAAGGTCCTCAACCAATTCCATGTCTAGTTTTCTCATGAGACCTATCGATGCATCGAGGAGCTATAGTTGGCTCCATTCTTCAAGTACCAAGTCCAATACATTCCTCATGTGAAAAGGATGAAACATAACATAAACATTCGTATTAAAACTATCATACGAAATGTCAATACATTATCCATAAACCATGAATCGTATAAAAATAACACATCCACTATCAAAATTATCACAATACCTTCAATACATTATGGATGATTTGTATCATAATAAATCGTTTTCAAACAAGTTTATAATCCATCAAAGGATGTTGACATAAAAGAAAATGAATAGTAAAATTCTTTTGAGTGAAATACCCAATTTTCATAAAATCAATTGTAAGTCTCACAATTAATTTAGGAAGTCAATTAAAAGAGATTTTTGAATCAAAGTGTCCCATAATAATTTTATACATTTGAAATGAATTATATTTTGAAGATATTCATTTCCATAAAAATAAATCCTTTAAATCATTTTGAAAATATGGACATTAATTAAAATTGTTTAGAAAGATAAATCTTTAAAACATTTAAAATGAACATATAGTTAAATAGACCTTCCAATTAAACCTTATAAGATTCTTTTTTATATCATTTTTTTGAAATATGGATATCGATGATAATTATGCCCCAGAAAATATATATACATGAACAATCTCAGATAATAATGAGATTGAGGAAATAACCCTTACCAATTTGGTAACATATGAAACATACACCCCATTAAAGAAGTATCACACAATGAATATGTAAATACCCATAAATTAAAGTGTATTACTCAAAGCATACAATTATGTGCAGTACATACACCTCACAAAAGGAAATAGTGGCAATATAGCTTGAATCTCACGGGGATAAGGAGTGAGACGGAAACCCATTACCTTGCACTTTCCTTTGGTCGAGGGTAAATTTATCCTCCTGTCTAATGACCACTGCATGTTATTAGATTATAAAAAAACCATATTCATATTTATTTTATCATACATGATTCATTTTTGACTTTATAATAACTATTTAATAATGATATTCATGTCAAATTAACATTTCAAGTAATAATCTCTTTCTTTATCGTACATATTTTAACATGTTATTCTTTATCATATCATTTAGATCATGATTTAAATAATTCCATAATATAAACCTTAATTTATAAATCATACATATATAGAATATAAATATTTATAAAATATAGATATATGAAATGGAAAACACCATTTATGGAGACGGTAGGACTTACATACGCATAAACATTGTTATTGTTTTCATATCGTATTGAACAGAAGTAAGTGAGTAAGATATACGTAAATACATAAATACACACCCACACACACATATATATATCTCTAAAATAGAATTATTTTGTCATATATTACATATTTATTTGTAATATGTATTTTTATAATAGTCGGTGAATGGTGAACATGGAAATGAATCTCATCACATCGTGGATACAATAATCTGTACATACGCATGAGAGACAATATCAATTTTTAAAGGTGTGAAATTGTATAGTATATCATATATAAATAATAATTATCCTGTTATATTTATTATTTAAATCAGTTACACATCATTATTATACCCATTCCAATAATAATGTATTGAATAAAAATTACACCATGATGTAGAGATGGTAAGCCGTACATACACATGTATGATGACTTTTCATTCAAAGGATGGATCAAATAATGAATTTGGGTGTACCATATTTATAATAAATACACTGTATGTGTAACGCCCCGACCCCAGCTACCCAGAGTCGGTGCATTAATTACATAACATTGGCATGATCACAAGAAAGATCAAATCCCGAAAGACCGATTGGTTTAGTAGCCTTGGAAACACTAGATATAATCATAAAGTTTTACATTACATTTCAAAGTGAAAAAATACTACAACAACAAAGTCTTCATATCCACACTATTAACCCCTCATAATATCCCTGCAAGTCATTCATAAATTACTTCTTCACTACCTGGGAAAAATAAAACATAGAAAAGGGGTGAGCTCAAATGTCCAGTAAGGATAACAATATAGCGGAACATTCAAAATAAGCATAAACATTTAAGGCAATGAATTACTAAAACAAAAGCCTTTTAAAATTGAACTTCAACATAGTATGGAAAAAGTAAAATGAAATAATGCCATTTACTTGTTCACATGGATATTCTACTAATCGAATAATCACATGCAATATCAATAACCACTTTCATAATGTTGGAATGCATAATGCCAGACTATCATAACCACATAGCCAAGGCCTCGTGCCAAGACTACAAATAAGATTTTGTCAAGGCCTTGTGCCAAGACACTAGTTTGTCTCATGAGACCTACCGATGCATCGAGGAGCTATAGCGGGCTCCACCCGTCACTTATTAAGTCCAATGCATTCCCATATGAAAAGGTTTAAACATAACATAAACATTCGTATTAAAACTAGCATACAAAATGTCAATAATTTCACCATAAACTATGAATGGTATAAAAATAGCACATCCATAGTCAAACAAATCACAAAACCTTCAATACAATATAGAAGTTTTGTATCATAATAAATCAACTTCAAATAATCTTAAAATCCATCAAAGGATGTTGACATAGATGAAATCAAAATTCTTTTTAAAGAAGTATCTCCTTTTATTTTGAAATCATTTAAGATCCATATAAAATAAAACATTTTCTTTGAAAATATTCTTATAAGCTTGTATGGAAAGCTTTTAAGATTTTATAACGGCGTAAAATAACCGCACCCGCCGTATAAGTTAAAAAAAACATTCTTACCTCAATTCAGTCGAAAAGGTTAAAAAGGACCTTGTTTTGAAAACGACGGAAAGATTCCTTTATAAACCTCTTATAAAAAGTCAAACAAGGGTATAAATGACTTTAACCCATATTCTTGTAAATAGTAAAAATGTTTTGAAATACATTTCAATGAAACATGGATGTGGATGATAAAGAGATCCCAGTAGATTATTACGTATAATACAACCTCGGATAATGAAGAGATTGTGAAATAACCCTTACCTTGTAATTTTCCTTGGTTGTGGTAGGTTAACCTCCTATATAATGGTGGAATAATTGTTATTCAATTATACAAGAATCATATACATTAATATGATATCATATATGATCTTTTAATATTGATTTGATAATAATATCTTAGTATTATCGTTGTTTCGGGTGTTAACTTACTTGTTTTCTTTTGTATGTTTTGTTACGTAAGACATGTATGTAAAGGATAGGTTGTATATTATTCATATCCAGAATGATATCAAGTCCTTAAAAATCATTTTTTAAATCATCAAATTATACTTGAATGGATACGATGGAGAATGAATCTCATCGCGTTCGTGGAGACGGTAGTCCGTACGTACGCACGAGCGACAATATCATTCTTTTGATATTAAAATAATATATAAATGGATGGTATATCATATATAAAGAATAATTAACATGTTAGATTTATTATTTACATGAGTTACACATCATTATTATACCCATCCAAATAATATTATATTGAATAACAATTACACCACGACGTGGAGACGGTAAGCCGTACGTACGCACGTATGGTGACATGTTATTCAAAGGGTGGATAGGAAAATGAATATGGTTGTACCATATTTATAATAACATCACAGTATATGTGAGATACAGGAGTTATTTTTTTAGAATGGTAAGAACAAAGGAAGAAGAAGTGGAAGAAGAAATGAACTTAGAAAAGGGTGGTGAAATCATTACCTCTTCTTCGGGTTCTTCCTATTGATTTGATCAAAAGGGCTCCTTAGGTTGGCTTTATGATCAAACTAAGGCCTCTAGGTTGTATTGAGGGATGTTGGGAGAGTATTTGGGCAGAGTTTTGCCGAACCAAAAGGATTTAGAGGTGTGAAAAAAGGAGAAGGAGGAGTGCCTTTTTATAAGAGGGGTGAGGGGCACCTTTTGAAAAGCTAGAAATATTAATTTATAATAAATTCATATTCGGTATCCAAAGGCTCCAAAGTTGACTATTAAAAGGATGAGGTGGGGATAGGTCTAAAAAAACTCATACAATAGCATTTAGACAGGTTTGGGTACTTATATTAACCTTATCTTTATGTATTAACTCTAAGTTAATTAGTTTCACTTTTACAATGTCTCTTTGTATGTTTATATAATATGGTTAATAAACGTACTATATACATCCAAGCGACCCCCAAGTGGTCCATTAATGATTAACCTATCATAATATAAGTCTCTTGGCCGAACCTTAGATTTTTAGGAATTTAATATCAATTAATAATATAATATTTGTTTTAAGAACTCTTTTATGTCAATTTTGACACTATTCAATAGTTGATTTTTGTGAAACTCATAACAGATTGATTACTTCGAAAAAAGTCCATTAAATCAATCCTAATATATCATATTATCCTAGAAAATTAGTGTAATTCATTAAAAGTTTTATATTATATTTATTTGGGTATTTATAATATCAATTATGTTAATTTTTTACTATTTTAGTAATTACTGCATCATCATTGTGTCATAAATAAAATAAATTATTTAATGTCTAAAAATTATAAATAAAACATCATTATGTAGGAAATCGTTTTAGATTTCTAATGAATATTTATAATCGAAAATCCAACATGTATAACCCTATGTAAAAATTGTTCTTCTAAAAGATGTAAGCTTATGCCATTTTTATTTTTATTTTAACTTTATTAATATAAAGTGTCCCTACCACATACAAGTGGCTCCAAGGGGTCCCCAAATTGACCCAAGGATTCTCATGGTCGGGTATGTGTCCAAAAATAATGTTAGGACACGTTTTAGGGTAATTTTGTATTATTATAATATTATTTGTTAACCCTTATTTACCGGATTTACCATTAACCATGGTAAATAAAATATTTACCACAGTAATTATTCAAAATGTCTAAAAATAAAAGTTACCTATTTACACAATTTGGGCATCCTGACTACAAATATGGAATCCATTTTTCTAAATTCAAAACACAGAAGTGGCAGAAATTAATTTAAAATTAATTCCCGCTGTCAAAACAAAAAACGTGTTTTTAAGAGGTAATAACTATCAAAAGATTGACACTTGTTTATGTTCGGTTTAATTGTAAAATTATGTCCAATGACCAACATTATATTAAATGGTAAAAATATATTCTAAATATACTTTAAAACCACTCAAATTCACAATTTATCACTATTAATTATTTTGCTTACAAAAGTTGTTTTTAATTAAAATTTAGTAATTTTCACTATTCATCAAAATATTAAAGTTATCTGAAAAGTACCAAAATTTCACCCTAGGCTAATTTCAATATTCCGAATCCAAAACTGAAGTCCATTTTGAAATATAAAATATATATGATTTCAAAAAGTAGGTTTTACTATTCACAACGGCTATTTTAATTAGTTGTGGTGTGTGTTAGAACTCGAGGTTGCGTACAACACACGCTATCGCATTATTCGAAGGGAAACGTACCGTAGAAGCTTGGGGTGTTACATTCTCCCCTCCTTCAAATAATTTCGTCCTCGAAATTTCAAGAATACTTATCACATGAAAAGACTCGGGTGGTTCTTCATCATAAGTTCCTCGGGTTCCCACGTTGCCTCTTCCATCTTTTGATTTCTCCACAAAACTTTTACCAGACGTGTCGTCCGGTTTCTCAGTACTTGTTCTCTTGTATCAAGAATCTTGACGGGCTCTTCATAATAAGACAGATCGGGTTCCAGTTCTAATTCCTCATAGGTGAGTACATGCGTTGGGTCAGGCATGTATTTTCTCAACAGAGATACATGGAACACATCGTGAATTTTGGAGAGACTTGGCGGCATTGCCAATCGGTAAGCTACAACCCCAATTCGTTCTAGAATTTCGAAAGGTCCGATGTATCTGGGACTCAATTTACCTTTCTTACCAAAACGTATGACTCCCTTCCACGGAGATACCTTCAGGAAAACATGATCACCGACTTGAAATTCCAAATCCTTCCTTCGATTATCGGCATAGCTCTTCTGCCTACTTTGAGCTGATTTAATGTGATTTTGGATTACCTTCACCTTTTCCACCGTTTCCTCCACCAGTTCTAGGCCTACAAGTTTTCTTTCACCAACGTCATCCCAACAGGTTGGTGTACGACATCTCTTTCCGTATAACGCTTCATATGGTGCCATCTGAATACTCGAATGGAAGCTATTGTTATAGGAAAATTCTACCAGTGGTAAATATTGATCCCACATACCCTGAAAGTCAAGTGAGCAAGATCTCAACATGTCTTCTAGGGTTTGAATAGTCCGTTCTGATTGTCCATCTGTCTGAGGGTGGTAAGTAGTGCTCAAATGAAGTTCAGTATCCAGGGATTTCTGAAGACTTTTCGAAAATCTTGAAGTAAAACGGGGGTCACGATCAGAAACAATCGACATGGGTACTCCATGAAGTCTCACAAATTCATTAATATATAGTCTTGCTAGACGTTCCAGGGGTAGATCTTCTCTTATAGCATGAAAATGTGCTGACTTGGTAAGACGATCAACAATCACCCATATTGCATCGTTCCTTCTAGGAGTCTTTGGTTGCCCCATGACAAAGTCCATCGTAATATTGTCCCATTTCCACTCCGGTATGGGAAGAGGTTGCATGACTCCTCCAGGCTGTTGCCTTCCAGCATTCACTTGTTGACAAACCATACACCTTGATAAAAAATCAGCAATCTCCTTCTTCATGTTGTCCCACCAAAAATGTTCCTTCAAATCTCTATACATTTTGGTGCTCCCAGGGTGTATAGAGAAATTGGAACTATGAGCATCATCCAGCAATTCCCTTTTTAGATCAGGTATATTGGGAACACAAAGTCTCTTCCCGAATTTCAAAATTCCATCTTCATACACAAAGTCTCTCAATCTCCCATCATTCACAACTTTAATCTTCTTTTGGAATTCTTCATCATCGGTCTAAGAACTCTTAAACCTTTCTTGTAAAGATGGTTTGGCAACCATTTGAAAAAGAATTGATGTTTCACCTTCCCTGGTTATTCCCATGTCCATCTTCACTAGATCCATGAAAATTGGATCCCTTTCAATTCTCATATTGTTCAAAACTCCATGGTCTTTTCTACTCAAAGCATCTGCCACCTTGTTTGCCTTCCCTGGGTGGTAGTGTATCGTACAATCGTAATCCTTGATTAATTCAAGCCTTCTCCTTTGCCTCATGTTGAGTTCTTTTTGTGAGAAAATATACTTCAAACTCTTGTGATCAGTATAAATCTCACATTTTTCACCATAGAGGTAGTGCCTCCATATCTTCAAAGCAAAGATCACTGCTGCTAACTCGAGATCATGAGTAGGATAGTTTTGTTCATGAATTTTCAACTGTCGTGATGCATAGGCAATAACTCAATCATTCTGCATAAGGACACAGCCAAGTCCTTTCTTCGATGCATCACTATAAATAACGAACCCATCATTCCCCGATGGTAGAGTTAATATAGGAGCATTGACTAATCTTCTCTTCAGTTCTTCGAAACATTATTCACACTCTTTTGTCCCAACAAATTTAACCCCTTTACCTGTGAGCTTCGTTAATGGGTTAGCCAATCGGGCAAAATTCTGGACGAAACGTCCATAATAACCTACAAAGCCAATAAAACTACGTACCTCAGTTATACTCGTAGGTGCTGGCCATTCTTGGATTGCTTTGGTCTTAGAAGGATCAACAGAGATTCCATCTTTAGAGACAATATGGCCAAGAAAAGAAATCTCCTGAAGCCAGAATTCACACTTGCTAAACTTCCCATATAATTCATGCCTCCTCAGAGTCTTCAAGATAATGCGCAAGTGATTTTCATGATCTTCGTAGGTTTTGGAGTATACGAAGATATGATCAATAAATACCACCACAAATTCATCGAGATACTCCTTGAAAACTCTATTCATCAGATCCATGAATACAGAGGGTGCATTAGTCAATCCAAACGGCATTACAGTAAACTCGTAATGCCCGTACCTGGTTCGAAATGCTGTATTCGGAATGTCTTCTTTTTTTACACACAACTGATGGTATCCAGATCGAAGGTTAATCTTTGAAAAGTATTGAGCTCCATGCAGTTGTTCAAATAAATCATCAATACGAGGTAGGGGATACTTGTTCTTTATCATTATAGCATTGATCTCCCTGTAGTCGATACATAACCTCATAGATCCATCTTTCTTTTTAACAAAAAGAATAGGGGCTCCCCATGGAGAAACACTAGGGCGAATAAATCCATTATTACTCAATTCCTCTAGTTGTTTCTTTAGTTCGACTAACTCTACAGTGGCCATTCTATAAGGGGTCTTCGATATAGGCCTTGATCCAGGAATCAAATCAATAGAAAACTCAACTTCTCGTTCTGGAGGATGTCCAGGTAAATCTTCCGGAAATAAATCTACAAATTCATTCACAACAGGTACATCCTCTATTTGAACATTCCTTTCCTCACCGACAGCTATTTCATTCTCTTCCTCCCCAATAATTGAATTAAGTTGAGCTACTGGGGGTGGATCTAAATAAGAATTAGGTGGTGACGATTCTGCTCTAAAAATAAGGTGCTCTTTATCATTATCATCAAGAATCGTAACCTCTTTCTTCTTACAATAAATCTTCACATCATAGTCCGAAAGCCAGTCCATACCGAGGATTATATCAAACTCAATCATAGGTATGACGATGAAATCAGCAGATAAAGAAAATTTATGTTCTCTAATGGGGACTGATTCACAAAACATTGTTGCAACGATACTTCCCTTAGGAGTTTTAACTGACAACTCCCTTATTAAATCAAATTGGAAATATCTAATTTTCTTAGCAAACTGGGAAGATATGAAACAATGCGATGATCCAGAATCAAATAATGCATTTGCTAAACTTGAGGAAACCATTAAATTACCTGCCACCACGTCTTTCGGAGCTTCTACCTCAGCAGTAGTGATAGCATAAGCCTGGCCTTGATCCCTTGGCCTTTTCTGAGGTAAGTTCTCCTGACGCTTAGGACATGCATTTGCATAATGCCCCATCTCCCTGCAATTATAGCACTGAACGTTGGTATCTTCCTTTTTCCCCTAGCAATCATGATCTTGGTGGCCTTTTTCACCACTCTTGTAACAGACTCCCATTCCCTTCAAGCAAGTACCAGGATGTTTCTTCCCGCATTTACCACAAGATGGATATTCAACCATTCCCTTCTTCCCCTTATTTCCATTCCCAGATTGATCATAAGGTCTCTTCTTCTCTTGCTTTGCTTTAAAGTCATAAGACTTAGAGAATTTCTTTTCGGTCTTGATAGCACATGATACAATGTCTTCGTACGATGAAAAGGATTGTGAGACTAACGCTCGACGGAGAAATGGTTTTAACCCATCAAAGAAACGATCAATCTTACTTCTTGGGTTGCGAATATAATCTCCAGCATACCTCGCTAACCTTGTAAAATTAGCCTCATACTTTGTGACATTCTCATCCTCCTTCTGTCTCAGACTCAGAAATTGCCTTTCCATATCTGCTCGATGGTCGCGAGGGAAGTATTTTTCTAAAAACAGATCTTTGAACTCCCTCCACTCCATATTTGATACTTCATCATCTTCCTTCATGTTTTGAATCAATGACCACCATTGATCAGCATCTCCAGTGAGGTGGTAAACTGCCATGATAACTTTTTCCCTTTCACTGCTCCCCAAAGCCTGAAATATTTTCTCTAGGGAAAATATCCATTGCTCAGCTACTAAGGGATTTGTATTCCCATTGAACGTTGGTGGTTGTTGCCTCATGAATCGATCTAACATTGATCCTCCACGCTGCGGATCAGGGTGCTCCATACGGGTAAGGTTATTATTCATAACCTGAGTAAGTTGTCCCAGTATGGTGATTAGCTGATCAGCACCAGTTGCATCACCAGCCCCACTATAATTATATTGAGCAGGAGGGCAATCCCTACATGGAGTGTGTGCATTGATATGGTTTCCATTTCTTCCACTAGGCGCCATTTCTAAACAATGGCATAAACATGATCAGTTTATGAATCAAAATACATAATCCCATACTTATAAAACACTTAACATAAATTGAACTATTTATGGATATAATCCATAATCATAATAATGTTTTCTTTGAGGAAGTATATACTCATAATCCCTTCAAAATGATTTGTAAAGAAAATGAGAGTTATCCTAAGCATATCCCCCGGGAGTGTCGTAACCAAGAGTGCAGCAAGGCCCGTTGTCGTGCACCAGTTCCCGTTCGAGTCTAGCTCAAAGCGGTGTTTTCGGGTTTTACCCGTAGGTACATCTGTGCTAGAGCCGCCTCTACCTGCTCGTATCCAGACAGGGATGTATTGCTTGGAAAACTCACAAAATCTCTACAATACCAAAATTCTAGGAAGTTCTTCTATACTAATCCTCAAAGTTCATCTTAGGTCTACGTGCTCTAATCAGAGTTTATCTAAATCTAGCTTCCAAGGTTTGTACTAAACTTCCTCTGATACCAACTGTAACGCCCCGACCCCAGCTACCCAGAGTCGGTGCATTAATTACATAACATTGGCATGATCACAAGAAAGATCAAATCCCGAAAGACCGATTGGTTTAGTAGCCTTGGAAACACTAGATATAATCATAAAGTTTTACATTACATTTCAAAGTGAAAAACTACTACAACAACAAAGTCTTCATATCCACACTATTAACCCCTCATAATATCCCTGCAAGTCATTCATAAATTACTTATTCACTACCTGGGAAAAATAAAACATAGAAAAGGGGTGAGCTCAAATGCCCAGTAAGGATAACAATATAGCGGAACATTCAAAATAAGCATAAACATTTAAGGCAATGAATTACTAAAACAAAAGCCTTTTAAAATTGAACTTCAACATAGTATGGCAAAAGTAAAATGAAATAATTCCATTTACTTGTTCACATGGATATTCTACTAATCGAATAATCACATGCAATATCAATAACCACTTTCATAATGTTGGAATGCATAATGCCAGACTATCATAACCACATAGCCAAGGCCTCGTGCCAAGACTACAAATAAGATTTTGTCAAGGCCTTGTGCCAAGACACTAGTTTTTCTCATAAGACCTACCGATGCATCGAGGAGCTATAGCGGGCTCCACCCGTCACTTATTAAGTCCAATGCATTCCCATATGAAAAGGTTTAAACATAACATAAACATTCGTATTAAAACTAGCATACGAAATGTCAATAATTTCACCATAAACTATGAATGGTATAAAAATAGCACATCCATAGTCAAACATATCACAAAACCTTCAATACAATATAGAAGTCTTGTATCATAATAAATCAACTTCAAATAATCTTAAAATCCATCAAAGGATGTTGACATAGATGAAATCAAAATTATTTTTAAAGAAGTATCTCCTTTTATTTTGAAATCATTTAAGATCCATATAAAATAAAACATTTTCTTTGAAAATATTCTTATAAGCTTGTATGGAAAGCTTATAAGATTTTATAACGGCGTAAAATAACCGCACCCGCCGTATAAGTTAAAAAAAACATTCTTACCTCAATTCAGTCGAAAAGGTTAAAAAGGACCTTGTTTTGAAAACGACGGAAAGATTCCTTTATAAACCTCTTATAAAAAGTCAAACAAGGGTATAAATGACTTTAACCCATATTCTTGTAAATAGTAAAAATGTTTTGAAATACATTTCAAAGAAACATGGATGTGGATGATAAAGAGATCCCAGTAGATTATTACGTATAATACAACCTCGGATAATGAAGAGATTGTGAAATAACACTTACCTTGTACTTTTCCTTGGTTGTGGTAGGTTAACCTCCTGTATAATGGTGAAATAATTGTTATTAAATTATAAAAGAATCATATACATTAATATGATATCATATATGATCTTTTAATATTGATTTGATAATAATATCTTAGTATTATCGTTGTTTCGGGTGATAACTTACTTGTTTTCTTTTGTATGTTTTGTTACGTAAGACATGTATGTAAAGGATAGGTTGTATATTATTCATATCCAGAAAGATATAAAGTCCTTAAACATCATTTTTTAAATCATCAAATTATACTTGAATGGATACGATGGAGAATGAATCTCATCGTGTTCGTGGAGACGGTAGTCCGTACGTACGCACGAGCGACAATATCATTCTTTTGATATTAAAATAATATATAAATGGATGGTATATCATATATAAAGAATCATTAACATGTTAGATTTATTATTTACATGAGTTACACATCATTATTATACCCATCCAAATAATATTATATTGAATAACAATTACACCATGACGTGGAGACGGTAAGCCGTACGTACGCACGTATGGTGATATGTTATTCAAAGGGTGGATAGGATAATGAATATGGTTGTACCATATTTATAATAAAATCACAGTATATGTGAGATACTGGAGTTATTTTTTTAGAATGGTAAGAACAAAGGAAGAAGAAGTGGATGAAGAAATGAACTTAGAAAAGGGTGGTGAAATCATTACCTCTTCTTCGGGTTCTTCCTTTTGATTTGATCAAAAGGGCTCCTTAGGTTGGCTTTATGATCAAACTAAGGCCTCTAGGTTGTATTGAGGGATGTTTGGAGAGTATTTGGGCAGAGTTTGGCCGAACCAAAAGGCTTTAGAGGTGTGAAGAAATGAGAAGGAGGAGTGCCTTTTTATAAGAGGGGTGAGGGGCACCTTTGGAAAAGCTAGAAATATTAATTTATAATAAATTCATATTCGGTTTCCAAAGGCTCCAAAGTTGACTATTCATAGGATGAGGTGGGGATAGGTCGAAAAACAACTCATCCAATAGCATTTAGACAGGTTTGGGTACTTATATTAACCTTATCTTTAAGTATTAACTCTAAGTTAATTAGTTTCACTTTTACAATGTCTCTTTGTATTTTTATATAATATGGTTAATAAACGTACTATATACATACAAGCGACCCCCAAGTGGTCCATTAATGATTAAACTATCATAATATAAGTCTCTTGGCCGAACCGTAGATTTTTAGGAATTTAATATCAATTAATAATATAATATTTGTTTTAAGAACTCTTTTATGTCAATTTTGACACTATTCAATAGTTGATTTTTTTGAAACTCATAACAGATTGATTACTTCGAACAAAGTCAATTAAATCAATCCTAATATATCATATTATCCTAGAAAATTAGTGTAATTCATTAAAAGTTTCATATTATATTTATTTGGGTATTTATAATATCAATTATGTTAATTGTTTACTATTTTAGTAATTACTGCATCATCATTGTGTCATAAATAAAATAAATTATTTAATGTCTAAAAATTATAAATAAAATATCATTATGTAGGAAATCTTTTTATCTTTCTAATGAATATTTATAATCGAAAATCCAACATGTATAACCCTATGTAAAAATTGGTCTTCTAAAAGATGTAAGCTTATGCCATTTTTATTTTTATTTTAACTTTATTAATATAAAGTGTCCCTACCACATACAAGTGGCTCCAAGGGGTCCCCAAATTGACCCAAGGATGCTCATGGTCGGGTATGTGTCCACCAATAAGGTTAGGACACGTTTTAGGGTAATTTTGTATTATTATAATATTATTTTTTAACCCTTATTTACCGGATTTACCATTAACCATGGTAAATAAAATATTTACCACAGTAATTATTCAAAATGTCTAAAAATAAAAGTTACCTATTTACACAATTTGGGCATCCTGACTCCAAATATAGAATCCATTTTTCTAAATTCAAAACACAGAAGTGGCAGAAATTAATTTAAAATTAATTCCCGCTGTCAAAACAAAAAACGTGTTTTTAAGAGGTAATAACTATCAAAAGATTGACACTTGTTTATGTTCGGTTTAATTGTAAAATTATGTCCAATGACCAACATTATATTAAATGGTAAAAATATATTCTAAATATACTTTAAAACCACTCAAATTCACAATTTATCACTATTAATTATTTTGATTAAAAAAGTTGTTTTTAATTAAAATTTAGTAATTTTCACTATTCATCAAAATATTAAAGTTATCCAAAAAGTACCAAAATTTCACCCTAGGCTAATTTCAATATTCCGAATCCAAAAATGAAGTCCATTTTGAAATATAAAATATATATGATTTCAAAAAGTAGGTATTACTATTCACAACAGCTATTTTAATTAGTTGTGGTGTGTGTAAGAACTCGAGGTTGCGTACAACACACGCTATCGCATTATTCGAAGGGAAACGTACCGTAGAAGCTTGGGGTGTTACAGTATGTAGAAGATAATGGAGTTTTTATTTGATAATGGAAACAAAAAAGAAAAAGGAAGTTGAAGAAGAAAGAAACATGAAAGAGGTGATGAAATATTTACCTCTTCCTTGGGTTATTCCTTTTAATTTGATCAAAAAGGGATCCTTAGGAATGATTTATGACTAAATTAAGGACTCTAGGATTAAGGTAGGATAGTTTAAAAGGTATTTGGATAGGGTATGGCCAAGCCAAAAGGCTTTGAATGTGTGAATTAGAGAGAAGGGGGAGTGCCCTTTTATAAGAGGTGTGAGGGGCACCTTAGGAAAAGTTAGAAATATTATTTGAAAATAAAATAACTTTCTGTTTCTAATGGCTCCAAAATGTATTATTTAATGGATAATGTGGGTATGGATATAAAACCACTCAACCAATAGGTTTTAGATAGGTTTGCGTCACTATAGTAAACTTATCGTTAATATTTAACTCATAGTTAAATAGTTTTACATTTACCATGTCTCTTTGTATTTTTATATTATATGGTTACTAAAATTACGATATACATATATAAGAACATCTTGTGGTCCATTAATGATAAAAAATTCATTATATAAGTCATTTGGATTAATGTTAGATTTTTTGGAATAGAATATCAATTAATAATATAATAGTTGTTTTAAAAACTCTTTTATGTCAATTTTGACACTACTTGGTATTTTGTTTTTTCTAAATTAATAACAGAATTATTAAATCGAAAAAAAAATCATCTAATCAATCCTAAAATTTCAAATGAACCTATAAAATTAGTTTATGGCATCAAAACATTAAAATTATATTTTTTTTAACATCTATAATACAATTTATTTGATTCATTCATTAACGAGGAAAATACTTCATCATCATTGTGTCATAAGTAAATATATTTATTTTATGTATAAAAATTATAAATAAAATATCATGATGTAGGAAATCTTTTTATATTTTTAATTACTTTTTTTAATCAAATAGATAAATTATATTACCTCATTTAAAATTGTTTTACTAAAAGATATTTTCTTTTGATATTTTGTCTCTACATTAAATTATTTAATATATAATGTGATTATCACTTCCATGTGGCTCCACAGGGTCCCAAAATAGAACCAAGGATTCTCAGAGTCGGTCATGACTCATCCAATAAGGCTAGGTCAAGTGTAATGGTATTTGTTTTATTATAATATTTTTTATTAACCTTATATAGTGGATTTACCCTTTTAACCTCGGTAAATAAAATATTTACTGAAATAAATATTACGAATGTATAAAAATAAACGTTACCTATTTACACAATGTGTAAATATTGATTCCAAATATTGAATCCATTTCTCTACATTCCAAACAATTAAGTGGTAGAAAATAATTTAAAATTATTTACCATTGTCAAAACAAAATGTGTGTTTTTAAGAAATAATAAATATCAAAATATTGACACATTCTTGTGTTTATATTAAATGTAAAATTATGTACAATGACTTGAATTGGATTAAATGTTAAAAATATAATCTATTTCTACTTTCAAAACATTAAAATTTATAATTTATCACTATAAATTATTTTGATTAAAAAAGTTTTTTTCAGTTAAAATATAGTATTTTGCACTATTCACCCAAATATGATAGTTATCAGAAAAACAACCAAAAAATATCGAAACGATATTATTATGTCTCGAATATAAATAAGGTCCATATTTTTTAAAATAGAATATATACAAGTTTCAAATATTCTATTTAAAAAAGGTTCACCATTAAAAGGCTGTAAAATATCTTTTTTTTTTGAAAAATACATCTTTTATCTGAAAAAAATGAATTTGTTCTAAAATTATGTCTATGAACCTAATTATATTGATAATAAATTTAAAAGGATTGTATAAAGTTAAAAATTCAGTTAATACTATTCGTAACCACTTTTGAACGGTAAGTTTGGTATGTCATGGTGCGCAAGAGCTCGGTGTTGCGTGTCATGCATGTTATTGAATATTTAAAAAAAAAACGTAATATAAATTCATGGGGTGTTACACACCAATAGTTGTGTATTATCCTATACAAGTTCATAAAGTGTTATCCAATATATGAAACACCCAAAGATACTTCTATTTCAAATGTTAGGACTGGGAGTTCAATGTTCATTGAATAACATGACTTCTAATTCATTAAAGAAATATATTGTCATGGTCAAAAAATCAATTTATTACTTATATAATCTAAAAAGAATAACATATTAATGATTGTTTTTAAGTTAATTTTATATCCATTATTTAAAATGGATTCATAAAATTCTTTTATAAAAGATATATTGATAATTATGGGAAATCAAAGAATACAATATTTTCATCTGTGTTGAATGAATATTACCCCAATGTTATGGGATTGATGATAAAAATGAAATATAGGAAAACATAATAATATATATAGAGTGACCATAGAAAATAAATAATAAATATAATATCATTAAAGGGATAAGTCTGATGATGTTGTAATTGTAGGAGATTAAACAATTTTTGGATATTTAACTAGTGTAAATTATATTATTATTAATATTAATGTTTTCATAGATAATATGGATGAGTATAGTATTTTCAAAAAATTAATCAAAAACTTTCTGGAATATTTTGACCAAAATATTTCAGGTACTGAACATCAGGGAGATACTTCTGATGATGTGTTTAACAAAACAATATAAAATTCTGAAGTGAGAAACACATCAATATTTAATAAAAAGTATAAGGAGGAAATGAATTTTAAATCCATGAGAATCCTGAAAATTTGGGATGTGGGGGAATATTTCTCTAGTAAATCAAAATTATATGATGAAATTTATGATATCCAAATAATTATATTTATTTTATATCAATGAATTGAAAAAAGGAAAACAAATATTTAATGTAAATCTACAACAAAGACTCATTATGTGTGGAAATATAAGAAATTATAGACTAGATTATATATGAAGAATGTTTAATTTGGAGTCTGATATATATCAAAGGGAATAGATGCCTCATTAGAAGAAAATGAAGATTCATGATATACAATAAGAAGATAGATAATGGTAGGTAGAGAATTATGCTACAAAATAAACAAAGTATATTGTGTAAGAAGTCGGAAGAATATTCTTTTTAAGTAGTGATTCTAAACACCTATGATTGAGAAGTTATAACAACAACATGGATTTTGTTCATAAAAATAAATATGAGAAAAATAAAGATAACTTAAGAAAATACTGAGGAGAATAAGAATATACTACTTATATGGAACATATACTGAAAATTGAACATGACATATATCTTAAAAGATGTAATCTACTGATCAATGAAGTAAAATCCATTAAGAATAATGTGACTATGAGTAAGAAAGATTAAAATGGGATTTTTATTAGTGAAAATATTTATATTTTGGAAACCAGGATTCTCAAAGTATAAGTGGTTGAGTAGGATAAAATCATGAAATATCTTGATAAGAAGGTGACTAATAAAGATGATGATCTTGTATAATGCCTCGGTCACAATATTGTTTCATTTACATTATTTATTTACTAATTAAAGGATGATTTTACTTTTATTAATCCTTGATGGGTCAGGGATATATCTTTTGAGGTGTGCGTGAGTGAAGTCCTAGACATATTTCTTGATAATCTTAATGTGGTCCACTAGTGAGACGGTGAGAGATAACAACCATCTAATGGGTTGGATTAGGTAAACATATATACATAGAGTCCATCATGTCGCTAGTCACCATACTTTAAAAAATATTTGGAAATGATATAATGTATGTATTATTTCAACAACTACTAGCCAACTGACTAGTCAGCACCAGCCAGTTGGAGGCTCATCGTCCAATGGATGGCCAGTGAAACCAATATATTCAGTATTAATAGGTTAAATATCATATTTATTCACCTAATATATATATTTATTTCTTTATTAAATATTGAATCAAATCTCACTAATACCAATTTAAGAGACACATTTAGACTATGTTGCCTCCCTCTCACGTAATTCCTGGTTGATTAAAGTGCAGTTCACTATGAGGGTTTACAATTAGTAAGTCAAATGTTTTGTGGGCCTCAATATCACTTCTCTTAATTTTTATTTCTATTTATTAGCCTTGATATCCATTTAGTCTAATTTATTTATGGATATTGATAGTTTTTTTATTTTTAGGATAGTATATGTCATATTTATTTTCTTTTTAGTGGATCACTTTCTATTTGTTAATGATTTTAGTTTTGATGTATAAGTTTTAAAATGACTTCATAATAAATTAAAAAAAATATTCAAATATTTTTTCAAATTAATATCTACTGTAATTTTTGAAATATTATTATTTTTCTTCTATAATGACATTCAATTTTCAAAATAAGTAATTAAGACCTCTATGATAAATGGATTTTAGAATAAATATTTTAACACTTGAAATGATTTTTTTTGAAAGGATCTATTCTAATGGATTTCATTTATGATGTTTCATAAATCAAGATTTCATGTCAATTTTTATGAATCCTTGAAGAATTATTTTATTTGAAAATAATGAGTTTTTATAAAAATATATTTTCCATTTTTTTTAAATAGATGTAAAATGTGTTATGAAATCATTAAGTTGATGCTTTCATTTAAAACAATTAATGTTATATATTAATGGTGAATGATATCCCTTGAGTGAAATTTGAATTGAATACCATGGGATCCAAAAATATTGGTTAATATAGGTATCCCATATCACTGAGAGTTTGAGGATCCTAGATCCTTGACATAAATTTTCATGGATCACTTTTACCCTAGTGTGAGCAGTTTGTTTCAAAATTTTCCTTTAAATTTTACATGAAATTAATTTCTATATGCATTCCTAATAAAAAATGTTTCATGAAAATTGTTTGATATCCATGCTTTATAAATGATAATAATTTATTCGATATTTATTATCCCTTAAATTGCTGTAATTTATTTCTCATTCTATGTTATTTTATCAAAATTTTAACATTTGATTTATTTATTATTTAATCCTAATAAAAAATGGCGAGATACTGTTGGGATTTTTTGTTGTCACACTATGTGTATGAATTTGATCATATATAAAATTTGTTTTTTAATTACATGGTAAAAGAAATAAACCAATTGTAAATGGTTATTAGTTATGCTAGAGGGACATGGGATGTCGGTGGTGACATTTTGGGTGAGAAACCCATGTGTTTTATAGAGGTGGAATTGGGATTTGGTTTCATTTTTGTAAAAGTATTACTGACATTTGTTTATGTTTCCAATTATGTCATGTAAATTTTCTCTATCTTAATGGTTTTTTGATTTATTTTATTTAATTGAATTAGTGTTTTATATACCATGTTGTAGTTAATCTATTATAAAGGGTTCTTATTGATTCCCTGGTGTTGAATTCTAACCAATGGGGATTGATAATACAATTTTGGTCATGTTACAAACTATATTATGTACCTATATTCTAGGGTAGTTAGGGATGATTCATGAAAATAAGTTTCAATGGAATTTTATTATTTCATTCATCATTACATGATTTTGTGATGTCATGGTAGATTATAAGTGGGATTTTTTGGAAGGAAATGCGATGGTTATGAGTTACTGTTAGGTTAAATCTCATTTTCATGATCATTTTTTCGCTATAAGTATCAATGAAATGAGCCTTTTGGTATGTTTCTTTATTATAATACAAATTTATCATTCATTATAATTAAATTATTCTAAAATAAACTATTAGTCTTATGTATTTGTATTTTCATTCTTATTTACATTTAGTTCCATACCCACCAAAAGACATTGTATTAGACTAAGGGAGGTAATTACTGAAAAATAACAATATGAGAACACTAAAGATGACACAAATCATTTCGATATAGTGGTATGTGATGTTTGAGATTCATTATATGGTTCCAAGATGAAACATGCTCTGGGAGGATATTTGGAATCATAAAAATAAAATTATATGGACTGATCCCAAGTGTTCCTCTGATTTTGGAAACCATCCTTATATGGGTTAAATGATCCTAAACATATAGATATTTGTTTAGATAACAATTATAGGATATTTACCTTATTAAATGTACTAAAATATATTATGGTGATGTTAGCACTATTTACGATTTATGGATGAGTTGAAAGTTGTGGGTTTGGATAATTATAGAAAATAATATTGAGGTATTTGAATAGAAAAACATCATGTATGTATTTAAGGAAAAGTTCTTCACTATGTTTATAACCAAGGATAAATCCATATAGTTATTCATCCCTTTGAATAACTATAAGGATGTAATAGATTATTCTATCAACATGTCTAAGAACTCTAAGTTTTCGACTGTGGTTGTTTTGAATGAAAAGTTAAAAGCATAAAAGTTATAGATGTGGATTTTACCACATATCATATCACATATTTTTATTTTAAAACACTCCTAAAATGTATAGGACGTGGATAAGGAATTTATGGAATGCATTAATCTATATTTTTTGTTATGACTGAATGGCGATGACCCTAAACGTAGCAGCCACTTCGATGATTATTATAATGGGAAATAATGAATAGTGATCCTTATTGTAGAAATAGTGGGGGTGCCTCCAAATAGAATTATTATTATATAAATAATTAGAAATAAAGTATATTCACATGAATTGTTTAAAATTTGGAATTATAGGTCACTATAGGTTAGTATTCTTAGAGGCTCTAAATAGTTTAATCTCTTATTTTCTATAGGGAAACATACAAGGATTATTCCATGATTTTTCTACAGCAAGGGGTCACATAATATCGTAATCACCAATAGGATATATGGTGCAATTAAAAGAGACATATAAAATAAGAATCTATCCAATAGCTTGATGGATAATTTTGATTCAGGTAGGGGAAGAGTCACTAGTATAATTTTATGCAGGCCCTATAGCCATCATAGAGACTAGTTCTATTGTATCATCATTATTAACTTTTTAATTTGATATATATACCCCTAATTTTTTTTATTGTCCCTCACCATGAATAATTTGAATCTTACAATGGATTTTATACCCCAGGTTATGGACATAGAAACCCTATGGGAATGAAAATGAAACAAATTATATGATCCTCCTCTAATGATTTTTTTTTCTGACACTAATATTGTCTACGGATTAACATTCTTTTGGATAAATCTCTTTGAAATTATTTTATTTATTTATTGATTGAAAATTCATAAAGATCAAATTTATTTCATTAATTAGTAGATTTTATTTAATTTTTAATTTTGGAACTCATATTTTTTAAAAGGTATTTGGAACCCACTTCCTAGAAAACGTTTTCCTTCTCATCAGAAAAATGTTTTGTTGATATCCCCATTCAATTTAGAAATTGAATAAAAAAAATGTTTGGTTGAACATCTTCTAGACCTAGATATGTTCCCTAAAGTGTTCTCGAATGATCAATTTTCATTTTCCACCATTGAAGGATTTTGAAATATTAGTTATATTATTTTTAGAAACTCAGCCGATATTGATACCATCATACCAAAGTGATATAGTAGTTTTAAAATATATAAAAATTCAATTTGTTGACTTTAGATCCATGGGATTTAAATGAACAAAAGTTTCACCATATGTGTCCCCTATGCTCTTTTCCATGAAGGATAATGGAAATCTCCTATTATGTGTTGATTATGGGAAGATCAATCAGGTGATGGTAATGAATAAGTACCATTTTCCACACATTTATTTTTTAATCAATTATAACGGGAAATGTGGTTCTTAGAAATTGATATTTTCTAGGTTATCAACAGTTCAGAATGAAAGAGATAGATATTTCGAAGACCACATTCTGAAGAATGTGTGGGAATTTTGAGTACCTTGTGATGTCATTAGGAATAACTATTTCTCTTGTAGTTTTCATAACATCAATAAACTGTATATTTTATAAAATTTTCCCCTTTTTTCATGGATGGAATTATTACTCACTCCAAAATTAAAGGATATGATGTGTTTCACCATAGAACTACCCTATGGATCCTAAAGGATCACTACGTATATGAAAAATTATAATTATTGATTTGGGAAATGAATGATTTTGGTAACATGGTTTTGAAACATGAAATATTAGTTAAAAAAGGTGTTTGTGATCATGTCCTAGGGGAAAAAATGTAACGTATTTTACATCCAAATCAGCCATGGTTTTCTTGGATATTATCGTTATTTTTGAAGGATTTCTGAAAACATTCTTGGATTTGACTGCTCTTACCTAAAAAGGTGTGTGAATCATGTTAGACTCAAAGTACCATGAATACATCAATGAACTAAATAATCAATTGACCTCAGTACCTTTTCTGAATCTTCCAGATATTAGAATAGTGATACATGGTTTACTGTGATGAATTTGTTGTAGGTCTGGGAAGTTTTCTTATGAAATATGTTCATATATTAGATAATGATGTTGATAAGATTTTAAATATGTATAATAATTATCCCTTCAATGGTATGGAACTAATAAGCATTATAAATACCCTTAAGAGTTTGTGATGCTATCTACTTGGGTAAAATGTCATTAAATCAAGCAAAAAGGTGTTTGTGTTATAAATTTTGTAAAGACATATTTCAATACATAGAGGATTCAATGTGCAATATACTTATAGTGTTTTTAAATTTATATTCCCTAGACATAATGAATGGGTAATGTGGTTACTGACTTTCCAAATATATTATTTTTTTCTATAATTTGAAGGAGAAGAAAGATGAATGTAACATGATGTAAATATTATCGTAGAAGTACTTTGGTGTCAAGGTGGAAGATCCTTGAACTTTTATAAGAATAATTTAGTTGGCCTACTATATTCTTGAGATGATCCTATAGGATTATAAATAAGAAAAAATGATTTGTAATATTAGACATTCTTTATATATTAGAGAAACCAATAGTGATTGTTATATCTCCTTAGTATTTTTTCTTTTCATTAGAACAAGTTATGTTGTTTTACTGTCTATGGGAATTTTATCATGAATTTTTTATGAATTAGATGACAACCAAGAAGCAAGAATTATTTTTTATTAAATTATGCTTTAATTATAATTCCCATGTATAAGATATTAAATATACATCTTCGTATATTGATGATACACTTCATATAAGATTATGTATGATCCATAAAATACTTATGGTTTACTTGATCCACTACTCAATCCAACATTGAAATAGAATGAAACATCAATGGATTTTATTTTTGGTTTACCCAAGACTCTCTGGGGTAATCATACCATGTGTATTGTGTTTGTTTATCTAATCAATTTAGATCATATCATACTAATTCAGGACACCATCATGGTATTGGACATGGGAATGTTGTATGTTCATGAAATGGTTAGGTATAATGTGGTTCCAAAAGAAATTGTCTCAGGTAGAAACCCTCATTTTTCCTTTTGGTTTTGGAAGGTATTTTTGAGGAGAATGGGATATTAGGTTAACATGAGTAAAAAATATATAAAAAGGGATAAATATAATGGGAATTCAAATTGAATAATACATGCTTCTTGCCTACTTTGTTTGAGGTGGGGGAGCCATCCTTGGAAAGACTTATATTGGTTTAGAAAACAATGATAGATATATATATGATTCATCCATTTTTGGTAAAATCTTAATTTTAGTACACATCCTATTAAAATATTCCTCTTCCTAATCTAGAATTTTTAGTTTGTTATCATGTGTCCCTAAAAGGCATGCCTTTGTTGCATCATAAAAATCTTATAGATAAAGAGAATCTATATCATTGTGATGAAGGGACATTTTATTTTATTTAATCGACTTGAAATTTGTAATATTTCATGTAATTAATTCCTCAAATTATATTATTCCATTAAAATTTGGTTTTTGAGGGGTCAGGGGTGTGGACTAGGAGGGGTGTTTGACAATATTACAAAACAAATATTTAAAAAAATTAATGTGTTTTATTGAATTGACAGTGAGAGCCACCGGCTATATGGTGGATTGGATATGGATTACACTAACTATATAAATTCAACCATCACTCTAGTGGATTCAATAAAATAAAATTATTCTATTTATAATCACTACCATTCATTTTGGTAATCACTGGATAGTTGATGGAAGGCCATCGACTAGCTATTGGCAACAACCATCTATTGATTAGTAATTAAAATATTATATCCCCCCAAAACCAATATCTTATTAAGTGTTTCATCTCTTTCAACCTCATTTGAATCCATTTTAATTGTGCATCCCCCTATTGACTATTGTATCTCTCAATTATTGGTGGATTGAAGTGTTATTCATCGAGGTAGTTTTTAATTAGTGAGTTTAATTTTTTCATTTATAAATATTCTCTTTAAATTTATTTCTATTTATCTACCATAATAGGCTTACTGATTTACTTAATTATAGACCTAGAAATAGGTTTGTGTCTTTACAACTCTTCCATTCCTACCCCATTACAATTTTTTGATCCCATTCTAGCTGTTAATGATATGTGTATTTAGTTTATTGGTTTCATATTAGGTCCCTATAAATTGAAACAATTACTGCTAAATTGTATTTATAATTCTTTTCTAATGTGATATTTTAAATATGATTACTTTTCATTGATCATGGGTTATTTATTGCTGGATAAACAATTATAAAATTTATTAAAACTCATTTGGAAAATTTTTTATTAAACGTTCATATGGTTTTAATGTTAAATTATTTACTTTTTAGGATTTATATGATTTTTATTTTTAAATAAAGATGGAATTTAATGTTTTTTGATTCCTTAAAAAAATTAGATTTGATTGATATGAGTTTTTGTAAATATCTTTTATTTATAGTTTTTGAAATTGAAATGACATTCCATTTAAAGTCTAGAAGTTTAGGGATGGTTGTTAAATGATTCATGATACTGATGAATAATGAATGGAACCATGTGATCAAATTTTTAATTAATTCCCACTGGATCTAGGAACAAATGAAGATAATCTAGGAAACCAATATCACTGAGATTATAAAAAACCTTGAGCCTTGAACTATATTTCTGGAGAAGTACATTTCCATGGTTTATGGATTTGAATACAAATTTTAGTTTATTTGTTCTATGTAATTGATTCTTATATTCATACATGTGGAACTGGTTTCCTCAGAAATTGTTATATATCTGTGATTTATAAATACTTATAATTTTATTGGAATTCATTGATTATTAAATTTATAAAAAAATATTTTCATTCATGTTTTTGTTTAAATTTATTATATTTGTTTTATTTAGTGTCAGGTAATTATGAATATCATGGTGGTATCCAATTGGGTTTTTTTACTAACACAATATATATTCATTTTGGTTTGTGCATACTTTATTTTTATAGGTCTATTTATTTTCCATAAATTACTGATCGGTGGTTGGTACTCATTATGGAGAGACTTGGGTTATTGGAGGGGACATGTGGGGTGAGCTAAAAACATGTTTTATGATTGTGTTATTTTATGTTGGTGTAATTTTCTTAAATTTTTTTTCTGACATCGGTTGATGTTTACTATTATATTCCATACTTATTAAATATCTTAATGGTGTTTTGTTGTTTGGTATTTAATTAATTAGTTATTTTATATAACGTGTGGTGGTGAAACTTTTATTAAATTTTTTATGTGATTCCCAAGTTCTAGTTGACAACACGTGGGGATAACGAATGCTCTTTATTCCTTGATAGGAACATACTGAAGTTCCTATATTTAAGGGTGATATTGATTGGTTTGTGACACCATAGTTTGAAAATATTAAGGTGTATTATATCTATAAATACCCTTGGGAATATTAATATTATTTGTTTGATAAGGTAGAATATGTGAAATCTACATCATCTTACAATACTGAGAACTCATGAGCCTCATATCAGGTAATTTTAATTAGACAATTATCTAAAAATGGAACAATATTTCCTATAATATTACATGTAATAAATTTGAGACAAGAAAAAAATTGGTTAATATAAAACATTTGTGGGATTTTACTTCAGATAAATAATCGATTATCAATAAAGTATAAAATTTCATTAAAAATTATGCAATGCAATGATTATATTATATCAATAAATCATGTATATTTTCTGTGATAAACATAACAATTTTTTAGAAGATCCAATTTCAGGGGTAACATATAATTCTGTGTATTTTATGGCCATAATAGATCAATTTTTTTTATAAAATTTTACTTCTATGGATTAATGGAAAACCAAATTTTCAGGCGTTATATTAATAAAGCAAATGAAATAAATCAATACGGAAGTAAAAAACAGGAAAACTCATATTTGATTCTTATGTAATAAAATTTTAAGGGCTTGATGATATTTTACAAAGATGTGATCAACAAGTTAATCCTGTAGAATATTGTATGACTGATATTTTGAGTCTGAAACAAAATAGTAAAACAAAAAAGGAAATGCAGATGAATAGAAAAAGTGACAGCTCACTTATTGCTATGGTGGTCCCTCAAGTGAAAAAAATGAAAAATCAATGATCCTAGATTGTTTATTCTCATCATATGTGAGTGGGGATATAATGTTCCCTCCAAAAAATAGAAAAACGTTATGGTGGTGTAGTAGCTTCAAGAAATAAAACCATATTAAGGATCAACTATATTAGAATAGCTAATTTTGGAGGCCCGAAACATTATATCGAGAAATGTCTTCTATATTGATGAGATCATTCAAAATATACTACGTTTAATGTAGTTGATGATGATAGGAAAATTTATTTTTTAGGATAAGACCATATATCAATAAAAGAATTAAATACATTAAGAATATTATAATTGTGAAATGTATTAATGAATATCCTTTTTATATTGGATTCTCAAAATATTCGTTCCACTTGAGTTAAAATACTTAACACCTGGAAAAGATAGTAGGGTTGTATTTCTATATTAAATTAGGAAATTTATCTTTGTGATATATGGTAAAAAAATTCCTCACCTCAAATGAAAAAGAAAATATGTCTTTGAAACCATATAGAGAGTAAAATTACTCAAGGGGGACATATAATAATTTGAATTTAAGCTACAAGACTCTAGATTTTAAACATATAGGTCTATGTGGAACCATGGGAAAGAAATAAATTTATTTTTATACTTATTTCATTAATTTTGTTGATGAATATATTATAATTTCTAATTTTATTGTTATAAAAAAAATTAGATGCTGGATATGTTTGAAACCTTTTCAAGAAGTTTTGATAAATGGTTTGGGATGTGCATAATGAAATTCATATCTGGAAATCGGAATGATTTAATAGGTTTATATTTTGAATACTTTCTCTAAAAAATGTAATCAAGGAAGAATATGGTACTCTATATACAACAACAAAAATTTAGTTTCTAATAGAAAAAAAATATTGGTGTTGAGATAGGAAGTAAAATGTTATCATAATATATTCTCCAAAACTTTTATTGCAGATAAGTTATTTTCTGAACTGTCTATATTGTAAAAAATGTTTTCTATGATTAGATTCAAACATGAACTCATTTTTGATATGGAATTAAATGATTATAATATTGGACTAGTATATATTTTTTGGTATTCCCCACCTTATCAATGTTAATAATACAAAACTAGTAAATTTTGATGAAAAGACTTAGAGGGTATCTTTTTGAGATATCTGTCATGTTGGAAATACTATACGTGTTTGATCAAGAAGATGATAATTTTTATTGAAATAATTAATATGAAAAGTATATTAAAAAACTCTACATCCAATTATCCAAATGTAGTAGTTTATGAGGATCAAGATAAAAATAATATGTTACATTCTGAAGTGGAAGGTGTTTTACGAGAATAATTTGTACCATAAATTGTTGACAGTTAGTTTTTTAGAATAATCTTGATGATTATTTTTATATTAATGAAAAAAATATGTTTCAAAAGACAAATAAATAAGTGTATATATATAATATTACTATAATATAGTTATATATAGTGAATACCATAATTAGTAGTAGTGTGAAATAAAATTAACCTCATACATTATACCTCATTCATTTGATGATTCTAGTTAAAATAGGGTGTGGGTTTAATATATGGAGGATGAGACGAATTAATTTGAGAATAATAATACATGAGTTATTTTCCCTTTACATAATTATAGAAATATAATTAGGAGTATGTGGGTTTTTAGGATCAAGCAGAAGGACCTGAGCATATTTATTAGGAACAAATAAGACATGTATTCATGGGATACTATCTAGTAGAGGGACATTATTATTAATTTTAATCTTCTCTGGTAAAATTATTGGTAGATATTATGATGATTCGTGGTGTGATTACCTCCAATAACTATAAATATTGTCATATTGATGTAAAATATTAATTTTTAAAAAGTTATTATAAATTAGAAGTGTATATGAAGTAGCTTAAGGTTTTTTCACATGATAATAATTACATAATGGAATGTTAATAAAATATCTTTAATATGGATTAAATAATCCCTTAGGAAAGAGGTATTCTACGATTGATATGTTTTTGAATGAAAAATTTTTTACCAGTGGGAATTTTCAAACAAACATGTACATCAATGACAGAGAATATTTTCAACTTATTGTTGTTGTTATGTTGATGAATTCATATATGTAGGTGGGAATGAAAATGTTTATCTATATTTTTCATGTCAAATAAGAAAAAAAAATTAGATTACATTGTGCGGTGATCTTAGACACATCTTGGTATTACATGTTATTCCTTGGAAAATTCTAATTTTTTCATCATAAGAGAAGTATTATAGTGATTTATTTTCTGAATTTTACGATGGATAATTTAAACCAAATTTCTACAGACATTCAATTAGTAATAAAATTACCCCATGTTTCTTAAGGTGAGATGATAAATTAATAGTAATTAATAATAATGATTGTAAATTTAATGTATCTCAAATCCTATTAATGAAATTTTATATATTTAGTAACTCTATGTGAAATATATCAGAGTGATCCTTAAGAGTCCCATTTTATGATTGAAAAGGATTTCTCTAATATATTATAGGGACCATGAGGTATGATCTTTTTTATAATAAGGGAATAGTTTGAATCATGGATGGATTTACAAATTCTGATTTCATAGTTGATTGAAATGATTAAAGGTATAGTTCATTTTGAATTTTCATCTTGGGAGATAGTGGTGTGATCTGGAAATGTAAGATATAAATAATAATCACACTATGAACTTTTGAGGTTTAATATTTTTCTACTAGTAGATCATTCTCTAAAATTATTTTTATAAAGGATTCACAAGATTATTTTATTATAAAAATTTATTGACCTCCCAAATAACATTGTGTTAATAAAATAACTAAATAGATCTCAATGTTAAATATACATTATTTAAGGCCTACGAAGATAGAAATTAGATCTCATTTTATAAAAATGAAGTCAAATAATAGATATATAAAGATGGAATGTATTCATAAAAAATACAAGTTGGATGATATTTTAATAAAGGATATATAAAAGGATATATTTGAGTATATAATGTTAAAAATGGATGTACATAACCATGCACATCATTACGTAGTTTTAGAGGAACTTCCATTATTCAATGTATTATGTTTTTAAACCAGGAGACAAAGTGAATGAATATTTTCTTGAATGGTAACTCTATTAACTAATTTTTTTTCTATTTATCTATAATAATTATGAAAAGGGGGATTTATATGAAGGCATGTGTTCATGGATTGAGGGGAGAGAAAATTACCACATTTATAAAATGATAATTTCACTAAAAAACAGAGTTCTCTGAAAACACTACTCATAATTATGGTTTAGTTATAGGATTATTGTATTATGATGAAATTCTATGTTTTAGATTCACTAAAATGAGAATTTGAGATTTTTGATAACATTTTCAAAGAGTTGTAAGGTTTAAAAAAACGTCTTTAGGGGATGATTGACGTGACACTATAATTATAGATTAAGTTTTTTTCAATATAATATGAGATATTCATCATGATATTTTTGAAAAGTTTTTGTTGAATCGAGATAGATCCTAAACTAAAGGTATTGAGTTCTAGCTAAAAAAAGATGTTTTCGAAATTTATGACTATGGAATGCATGAATTTAATAAAATCAAAATTATTTTAGGAGTTATTTTTAATTTATGTTGTTGTAATAAAATTATAAATATATTAACAAATGGAAATGGTGATAAAGTAATATGTCAGTAAGATTATATGCCTTTATGAACAATGTCTGAAATCATCATATGTGTTGAAAACCTAATGATATTTATTGGATTTTAAAAAACATTTGAGTTTTGGTACTTTGTACTTATTGACTATATAAAAATATTAGGTTTTTGATGGTTATTCTTGGAGGATTGTTAATGATTAGATCAATGTTTTGGTTTATTCCATTTGAGAATATAATTTCATTGATGATAAAGGTGGTTTGACTGTTATAGATATGAATTTTTATTATATAATTATTAGAAAATGGGGCCAACCCTCCTACAACCTTCAAATAAGTAACCCGATGAGGAAAAATATTATAGGAGCTCAATATCACTATATATACAAGTGTGTTGTAGGAGTAGTTTACGTGTGAGATCCCATGTGAGGACCCATAAGTGTTTGTAATGGTAGGTAGGGGTTCTTTTTATCCTTCATGGGAGAAGAGAACATAGGCTCTCATGTGTGAGTTAGGATGAGAGGTTGCATGTGAGTAACAACATATGAAATACATAAATTATATGGTAAATAGACCCATATTATTAGTAAGTGGTGTCAACATTAGTGGAATTATAAAGTGTTATTATGTAAATAAGAGTATAATTTTAATTGTTAGGAAAGTGTTCTTGGATAGAATGAAAATACATTTTTCTAACTATCTTCAACCTCTCAATTAGAGATTTCCCAAACACTATAACTTGACAAATAAACACTCAAATAGGCAGGAGATCAAGATATCATCATCATGTTATAAAAGCTCATTATAACCTAGAAATAGTCATGGAAATATCACCACACTATTTTTCTATGTTTGGTTATCTGGGAGGAACTATTTACAATATAAGGTACCCCTCCATGGTTGATATAGTGACCATGTATCAATGGTTGATCTAGTGATTGTGCATTCAAAAAAAACCTAGTGACCATGCAATTGAGAGTTCAAATGTGTGGGTCGAGATTATGTTACAATTATTGGTAATTATGATCTGCATGATGACTTGTATAAGAGAATATTGTAAAGGCTATGAAATGGTTTCAACTAGCTTTGAAGAGGCATGAAAATATACATTCATAATATGAAATTTCTATAAAAGTTAATAGTATCAGTGTATAAAGGTTTTTCTGATTTAATTATTCATCCGATAGTATTCTTATAAGTGTATGTAATACAAAAATAAGGATTATTGTTAGTAAACCTATCCAAAAAAATATCTCTCATTGATTAAACAGCCTATTTAAGTGTTTTCTAGACCTATTGAAAGGTAAAAAAAATTAATTTTCATAGGTGAATGTCCAAATAATTTAAATGGAAATATGTCACCCAAATTTTTTGGATCATATAATAAGACATTAATATGAAGATATATAATGATTTAATGAGTTTTAAATGGATTTAATTTCTTTGACATGTACTCAAGGGTTTCTATATTTAATATTATCGAAATAAAGAAGTTATATTCATATGAGAATCATTAAGATTTGAATATTGGATTTTAAAAACTAGAAACTGTTGAAATATTAATGATTAATATTATAGTGATAGTCACATATTTCGATAATTTTTATTATGGATATGAAATTTTTTATTTCTAATTTATTCTTATTTCAAAATATGAAATAAATGACGCTATGATATGGTGGATTTTGGAGGGACAATTTCGAAGTGTTTTAATATTTTAGTATATGAATGTATTCTATCAAAAACATTATATCAGTGTAAATATGTCAAAATTCCAAGTATTGAATAATGAGGACATTCATTTTATGATATTATTTGAGAAATATTAGGTAGGAATCAGATATAGATATCTATATACAGAAGGGAATAAGGATTCTAACTATTCCATATCATGATTAATCCATCATTTCAAATGAGTTTTTTACTGCATGGATGTAAGTTGTGTATTTACTACTACATTCATGGTAGTGAAAGGGTTAAGTTTTAACCTTAAAAATAGGGAATGAATTTTAGTATTATTCAAAAACTAGAAAGACATGACATGTCATGAAAATCATTCCAATGGATAATATCTTTACCTAACCTCTCAATGGAAAAGAGATACATTAAGTCATTTTACTAGTGATCTTATAAATGTATAGGTGGAAATTAAAGGGTTACCAAATTATACCTGGTGAACCCCATCAAAATATAGGTTATGTTGTTTTATTTTGGATTTCATTCCAGCTTTTTGTCCTCATGATGTAATAATCATAAGTGGGAAGTGTTATTAGGATGATAATAAAGATATAACTAAAAATTTAATGGATGATTATATTAATGAGTAATAGACTATCCAAAATTACAACATATAGTGAAATTAGTGATTTTGGTATACCAGAACACTATTTATTAAATGATATATAGAATAAACTATAGTGATGAACTATTTAGAAATACGTGTCATTGTGGTTTTTTCATTAATTTATTCATAAAATCAATTAATCTTATGGGGGAATAATTATCATAAGATAAAATAAAAAATTCATTATCTGAATTTATTGAATAATCACAAAATAGAAGATTTTTTTTGAATCTTTAAATTAGTTGGATCAATTCCACGAGGTTAATTTGAGGATAAGAAAAGGGATAAATCATGACAAATTATCATACCCTAATTCAACCACTCACAGGGTATTTCTCAACTGATACACCTTTAGGCCAAATAATTTGTATTAGATAATATATGTCTCTTATTGGATTAGTTTTCTCTAAATTCCATCATTTCTAATTGAAGTTTATGTTTTAGTTTTATCTTATAATTTGTTGTGCCACAGAAAATGGAATAAATTAAAAGAGAAAATATAATTTCTATTGAATTCCTCAGAGTGGATGTGGTTATTTAAAGATTAATATTTATTTATAGAAGACTATAAACAAAAAAAATAATGTTTTGAATGAACCATATTTTGAGACTATTTACTCATTCAATGATGATATAGGAGAGAGAAACATGATATTCCAAGAGTGCTTTGAAACAATTAAGATGATGATATTTTAAGGATCCCAAATGTAGAATCTATATAATTATCAGAGAAGGATGATGAAATTATAAAAAAGAGATATTAAATACGTAAAGTAGAATAAGTCTAAATATCTGTAGTTAAAAGTGTTGGGAATTTATTTTCTTAAATTATATGGTCTCAAAAAGGACTATAGAAGTTTCTACTAACATATGTGAAGAATACTTGGGATGAAAATTGTTTTTTTGTCACTTATACTTATTGTCATTATCTATGTCATTATTCTAAGGTGATGATACTTATGATGGATTTGAATATCCACCAATTACAGAAGATGTGAAACTCCCATGATGATTATATAGAAAATTTTATTGGGATTCTTTATCCAACATATTAGGAAAATATAAAAGTCGATATGGTTTCGCTTAAATTCAATTCAATATAGATTCTTGTGGGGATATTGTAGAAAATCATACAATAGAAAGTAATAATATTCATGGATGGATATGAATATTACTGAAGGTGTATTTCTAGTACTATCTATATTAGTTTTAAGTAAAATTTTGATGACCATTGATATTATATATTGAATGATGGTATAAAAAGTGAAAATTTGTATTAATAAGGTTCCTATCATAGAGGATATATATATATAAAGGTGATGATCTGGTCTAAAAGGAGAAAAAAAGTTTTCTGCTTCAATTAGTGCCATAGGACTCTCAAATGAATTTTAGAGTGATTAAACCTATCTATATTTGATTAAAGAGGACCTTCACTTTTGATGGAAGATATAATTACTATCATAATATTATTTATGTATTCTATATGTTGAACCCAATCATCAATTAAATTTCAATAATATTTAATTATATTAATTATTTTAAAAACTATTTTTAGATGTTTTATAGTGATTTGAATATGTTGGAGAAGCGTGAAAAAAAATAACTAGTTATGAAGCTCACTGCAGATATATTATTTTTAGAGTTCATGAAAAAAATAGCAACGAATTGAGTATAAATAATTCCTTATCAAGCATTAGACATCACTGTGAATGTACGACTATGGGTATTGAATGTATGTTTCTTATTTCTATTTTTTTAATTTTAATGTTTTTAAGACTTCATCCAAAATATAAGCCGATATCATAAGTCGTCACCCTAGGTCATTTATCCCAGAATAAGAATTTTTATAAACATATTAATTAATTATAATTTAATAAAATTCCTCAGAATAATAATAACATGTCTTAACCATAATTCTTTATGAATTTTACACATTAATGTCCCCAGATTAAATCATTGGTTGAGGTTAATTCCTAAAGACTTAGAGAAATTTTCCAAAAGCCACAGGATAAAAGTTATGTTTTCATATAACTATGTAAATCAACAACAAAATGATTTCAAAAAATATGTCCATGAAGTCCATAAAATAGTATATTAACATTTAATGAAAATTTTAGGTTTTCTCTAGATGAGAAATTTAGATTCTATATTTTAAAGAATTAACAAACAAAACTTTTATTAATTAAAATATCATTGGGATTAAATTATATGCCTTATTATGGTTATAATAACACATGAAATTATATGGTTTTATTATATCGTATCATATTTATAAATTCTTTAGAATAATAAAAATATAAAAAATACTCAATTATTAGTGACCATATAATTAATATAAATTTCTGGATATGATTAACCCACATTACCCAAACCAAAGAAGGAGTGGCCTCAACCAGTAGGATCATACCATATGAATATAATTTAGCAAAGCATCCGAGGGAGATATCCACACGTATATTATCCCTAGACCATAAAAAACCCAAGATGCAATAACTTAAGAATGATATTGAACATTTACAGTAGTTGTTCAGGATCAAGAAGAACAAGACCAAAACCATTTATGCTGAACCACCCCATGAAAATCTAATCATAATGGAACATTACCTTAGTGATTATTTTATTTTAATAACGGTATATGTATCAAGATATTAATAATATGAATATTTATATTTTATAGAAGAATAAATATCCTAACTTCTTACTATTGTTACTCTGTAAATTATTTTGATTTTGACATGATAAAACATAGATTGTATTTTGTGAAATATTTATATTCAATTGAGATATTACATTTTGGTGAATTCATGAATTTTAAAAATATATAATATTTTAATAAAATAATAAAAATAAATAATAATGATTAATGATAAATGATAATATAATTTTTAGGAAGTCAAAATTATTTTTTATAATGGTTGAAAAAATGTTATTATAAAAAAACATCATTTCCCAATAAAAGTATATTATTTTTCTAAAAATAAAAATTCAAAAATGTAGATAATTATTTGGATAAAAAAATATTTTTTGAATCATCTTGTTTTAATTATCCACCGTTAAATGCTTCATTATTTTTTGTGATAATAATTATTTTTGGAAAAAAAATAAGTAATGTATATTATATTATGTGTATTATGACATAATAAATTATAAAAATTGATTTAAAAATTTTAATATAGCTTATCCAAGACAAAATAAATGTTTTCCCTATAAAATAATTTTATCTTCTTGTTATTTTTTAAATTTTATAAATCCTTTATGAACCCTATAAAACCTATATTATATTTTATTGTTTTAAAATCATTTCTTAAAAAACAAGACTCTATTCCACATCACCATGTGATATATTTTATTAAGTTCACAACCTAGACATATAAAATAATTTAAATCACTATTATTTATAAGGGTATATGTGATGGTTTTCCGTTTTTTATATTATTATATTGTGTTTAGAACCTTTGTTTGAGAAATAATATAGAACCTCCAACTTTTTTCAATACAAACCCACCAAATCTCCCCTTTAACTTCACTAAAAATCCTTGGAGTACATATTTAATCTACCCTTCCCTATCTACTAGACTCCCATATTTTTCTCGATATCTCAATATGATCCTCCCAATCATTTGGTGTCACCCTCTCATGGTAATGAATTTTCCTTATCATCTATTCTAGTTTGGAAGTTTTTATTAATTTTCCTTTTGTATCTCAATTGGTTATATTTACATTAAATTATCAATATAAATATGGTATAAAATTATTTTCATAGTACTTAGAGATCATTTATCCCATATCATTATTTCCTCTAACTAGTCTTTTTCTATGTAGATATTTAACAAGGGATTAACTATGTCACATCTTTATTCAATCGTTATCTCTATTTTATTTCTTTTTATTTACAATTATTAATGGTGGGATATGTTTTTACATATCACTCGTGATTTAATTTATATATAGGTATTATTAGATACCCATTTCACTCTCATTAAACCATTTTATGAATATTTAAGTACTATCGTTATTATGCCAAAATTTCACTATGATTTTTCATGACAAACAATTTTTTCATGAATATCCACACCCATTTCCACTCATGGTTATTCAACTAGATGTAAAAATACTTAAAATATATAGGGGCTTATATTTATGGAACCTAAATCCTTAATCATGGGGTTTAAATTGATGAAATGCATCCTTATGTTGTATGGACAATGTCATACACTTATCCATGTACATGAATTGAATGTGATTGGTGCGTCCTGAATAATATAGTTATTTAATGAATTGGGTAATGTTTTAGTTTAATTAGGCTTCATTTATATTATTTAGTATTGAACATGATAAATTATGAGAATTTTCCACAATGTTATAATGTATTTATAGTCAGTGTTGACCTATGTTTATGATTTCATGTTATATGTTATGGCCGAATTCCTATATTACCTTTATGCTATCATTCTACATCATGCCTAATTATTGATGCTTGTGATTCTCATCCAATGTATGTCCCGTTTAAATTTATATTTTATAATAGGTAATAGTTTCTTCAGGTTAACAGTTTTTCATTCTTATACTGATCATTAAATCTCAACCAGTTCTTCTGTATTTCCTAAGGTCATACCATGGATTTCTAAATGTGTTTGAATATTATGGGCATGTTAAGGATGATTCCAATAATTCCAATGCACTGTCTATTTTATGTATTAATGGAATGTACCTAATTTCCAAAATACACTAGGACAATTGATATTCTATTTTTCAAGTGTTTATTTCTAAAAGACAATTAATTAATTATTGTTTAATAATAGAAATTATTATCATAGTTTGTATTTGATGAATTGATAGGTGTTTTGGGATTAGGATTATAAGAATATATATTAGTACTTCTGGATAACCCAATGAATAAAAACATCCCAAAATTTTAATTATATTTTGAGTAAGTGGTTTATAATAAAATACATGTTTTTTGGATACTGAAAGTTGTTGTGTCTCTAACATAGAGATACCTTTGAGTAATAATCCCTTAAAGGGTGCATTGATCTAGATTCAATCATCACCCAGTGTACAAAAATAGGCTTTGATTCACACATAGTTTGACACCATAGAATGTTAATATTTTGAAAATTGAAAATCTCATTACAACACATTCACTACTAGAATTTGATGTATTTGTGATGGGACCGCTTCATAAATGAGCTTTTGCAACATGCCCATTTTTTATCTCAAATTGTTATTTAAAAAATATATAAAATATTTCTGATGGACACCCATCGCAAAAGTTCCGGTCGAAAATACTTAATAATATATAAAAAATATACATTCAATAAAATTATGATAAATTAATATTATAAATTAAAAATAATAACAATAATACTATTAATATAAATAATATTATATTATATAACAATAATACTATCATTAATAATGTAAAAAATTTATATTATTATAATATTAAAAATTAAATTATACTAATAATATAATAATATAATTATTACTAATATTTTAGAAAAAATAAAATTAGTATGATTAAAATTATAAAAAATAAAAAAAATATTAAAATTCTCAATATTAACAAAAAAATACAAAAATAAATAAATATTATTATTATTATTAGTGAAATAAACAATACTTAAAAAATTAATATTAATAATAAATATTAATATATTAAAATATCAAAATATTAAAAAAAATTATGCAATATTTACAGCATTAAAAAAGAAAAAACAGAAAATATATAATGTTACAAAAAACATTTAATTCAAATTTTTTTTACATGAAAAAAATCACTGGGAGTAATTTTTTTGGAGAAGGTAGAGAAGCTGGAGGAGATGGTTGAGGAAACACCATCCCTAAACTACTAGTTAGACTGTGTATTTACTACATCTGATCATGCTACTACTACTGCCATCGTAGCATCTGCTCCTAGTCCTACTACTGTTGTTGTCGATTCTCTTCCTCATAATGTTACAGGTGCTGCAACATCTCCTCTGACTCCTTACATAGACTCTCTATAAGCTCACTTTGAGCTTGTAGCTGCTCCTGATACAGTGAGTCAGAAGATGATTCCTCTCCACAATATCATATGGAGATGCACGCTAACATCATATTAGTACCAAAATAAGTACCATGAGTCAATTGAGAGATGATAACAACTAATCATCCCCTCTTGATGGCATACTGTGTTGCCTGCAACCATGCCGCCTCATTGAAATAGTGGGCAGTAGTCTAATCAGCCATCTCATCCTAACACTCAGGCTGTGTCTGAGTGGTCACTACCTGATATAACTCCATCAGTTCCAATTTTAAATAAAAATAGTAAAAATATTTTATAAAGATAATATTTAAATTGAAACATAAATAATACATTAAATTATATGATACTGGTAATCACCTCTAATCTCTCTAGTGGATGGACCACTATACATCCTCTGATAAATATCATACTTCATAATATGAGGCTTCTCGACAGCCTATATGAATATAAAATAAAATATTTATTTTTGAAGTTATATAATATATTGAAATAAGTACTTACCAGATGCTCTCTAGGCGTACTAAATATATGGATTCCAGCTCCATGTGTCACCTCATGTCTCCCCTGGTTCTATCAGCCTAATGAAGATCTCCTAAAAAATCCTCCATCCAAAATGTGTGGACATAAATCCATCCCAAATTTTAGATGAAATGAACTCTAGTCAGTGGGCTCTACATGACTCATCATATACAATCATTCATGCATTCTACATGACCATCCTTGTCAAATTGTTGAAAAACTAACTGAAACAGTCAGACATAGACACCTCCCATGCTACGTGGATATAGTTATGCATGCTATCATCGATGAGATACCATAAACCCTAAAAAATAATTTTTAATATCATGTTAGTAATTAAATAAATTCCAAAATAAATATTATTTATTTACATACCATCCAATGATCGAATATTATAAGTTGAACATCAATGTGAATTTTTTCTCATGTGATCCATGGCTGTGAAAAATAATTTCACAAGATATCACTCCCCTATCAAATAGCTATATGTGGAAAACCATGAAAAAATAATAATTAATCAAACATTTAGTATATAAATAAATAAATTAATTCTAACTAGACTACACTGGTTTTCATACCGCCACATGCGTGGATTGAAGAAAAGGCATGGATATCCCTTGGGGATGTGGTTATGAATCATCCATCAAGAAAGACTACACCCCCTTTGAATACCCCTGAATCCTCAAGTAGGATGAGGGTCAGATAATCCCAAATTCTCTGCATCCAATGGTAGTTCACCCTCCTAAAACTAATGAAAATGATTATAGTTCATATAAAACAAAAAATGATTGTTATTATAAAATAGTTAAAAATAATATTATATATTGATATATATTATTTATGATTTGAACTAGAATTTATCTCTGTGAATGATCACCTTCATCACCATCTTCATATCTAATTATTTAAATATCTTCATATCCCACCTCATCATCATCAACTTCGTTATAAGTTTCAATTTTATCTTCTATTTCCATTTAAAATTCATTTGTAACATTATTTACATCATTTTCACCAACGAACCTTAATTTAGGGATGTCATCATTGATATTCAAGGATCTCTATGAAAAGGATTGATTTTGAGTAGTCACATGAAAATGATCAATTACTTTCACTTCAATGAAACCACATTAACATTAGATAAAATTATTTTCCCAAAATTCGATTTTTATAATTCTCCATGAATAACATAGGTCTATTGAAATAGCACAGTACTTTGTGTAGTAAATTTGATGTGTCTAATGAGAAAGTAAAAATGATTCATTTTATACAAGAATACTTTTATATTTAAAATCCATGATTACATTAGTTGGATGAACATGCTAACCTCTCTTAATATCTAACCACCAGTATTTAAACATCATTATGTAATTGTTTCCTACAAAACATAGTTAAATAATTTCACCCATCATGCGGTAAAAGTCCACTTCTGTATCTCTATGATGAGATCCTCTCACACAAACTCTACTATTTAATTTTTTATTACCCATATTATTTTTTATGAAATATATAACCATTCTCCACATATTCTTTATAATATTTAAGCATTTCGGAAGGTGGGTTACTCGATATACATATTCACTTATCAAATTTATCATAATTTTGAGACACTTGAAAATCTATTAAAAAATTATCAATATAATACATAATAAAAATAATTGATATGTTAAACCATTAATATTTTGTGTTAACAGTTTTTGAAACAATTGAGAATTTTTTTCCTGTCTTTATCAATATTAACTACTATAATTTGTGGAAATTGTTTCTATATATGATTGTCAAATAACATTCAAAAATTAATTTTACTTTAACATCATCATCTGATCCATTTAAAATAAATTAAGAAAATAAATAACAATAAATCCATCCTAGACTAAGGAGGATTGAAATAATGCCGTCTGAGGGAATCCCCTCAGATTAAAGGCACGAACTATGGATTGAATAAGGACATGTTCGGAGATGTGATGACTTACAGGGCTTGTTCATCTTGGGAGGAATAATGATCTTCTACTTCATTTATTTATCTATAGGATTGGGTGAAATTTTTGCCATAGTTGAGAAGACGTCTTCATTTCATGATGATATATGATATGGACCATGATTTTTGGATTTTACCATGTAATAAGCTATGGATGATCATCAAGTCTACCTCCACTTGAGTGAAAGAAACATTTTTCTAAATTCTCAAACTAATTCCAATCAGTAATTCCGTGGCCTTTGCCTATATTCTTGTTCCACTACCATTGTTATAATTAAAATCCATTAAGACAATCCCTATTTAGTCTCAAACAACCCCCCCCCCCCCCTCGAGCAATACCCTCTTTTCTTGATCCATCATTATTCATCTTGAATCCGTCGTCGGGGGGGGGGGGGGGGGGTTCCACCACACCCATTGTACTAGTAACCATGATAAAAAAGAGTGGGAAACAGTTGATGGAACATGAAGGGATAATATAGAAGGTTTTTATTTCCTGTTCTTGAATAAGGGTAGAAGATCCTCCAAAAGGCTCTGAGTCCATGTGATAATAGACCTCCCTATAGAATGGAGACCCTCGAATATCTCCATGTTGCTCACTTTTCATAAGAACTAGGACCCAATACTGAAAATAATGGAACAAGTAGTAATTTTTGTGCATGCGTTGTCTGTCCCCTGAAACAACCTATCTCGAAATGATTCTTGTCAATTATCCTGAGAAGCGTATGTTGTAAACTCTCCGAAGGAACTCCATACAACTTATTCCCATTCTCCTTCCCAGAATATGTGATTTTTATGCTCCTCTATTTTACATCAATATCAATGACAACAAGACGCCATGTTGATATCCAACTATTTAATGTTGTTTTCAACAAGAATAGCATGGTTCTTGATCTTCCATGAATGGAAGTAGAATTTAGAAGGTATAATATCCCAGCAAAACTCTTTTCTCAATATAAATTATTGGGAATGAGGAGTAGATATCCTTCGGCAGCCCATGTCATTAAAATTACTCGTGGAAGAAGGATAAAAAATACATCCACTGGGATCCGAATTTGTGTTTTTCAGATTTAAATACTCTTTTTGCGACTCATGAAAGGACATCGTAATGATGTCAGGGTAGCATCACTCTTCCTTGAAGGAAATGGTAGGGTCAAGGTAACCTGGGTGCCTAATCACCTCTAAAGCCCAATTTTCGAACCAGAACTACATTTTCCCACCTCTAACTATATATTGTTAATATTAAGGAAGGATTGGGTTGATGGAGTTGATCAATGCCCAAAGAGGAGAACCATTCACCATGCGGTTTCTCACACTACCCCTGGTTTGTAAGACATAACCTTACCCCACATGGTTCACCCATCAATATTTTCCAATGATATCTTTTCATGCATGCATTTAATGGTGGACGCTAAGCTCTTTAAACTTATACCTCCCTCCAGGATTGGCTTGGACATCTGAACACACGTTACCTAGTGTCTTTTCTCCTCTGAATAATATTCCCAAATAAAACTCGCCAAAATTCTATCCATTGATCTGATAAACACATTTGGAATATTGGTGGATGACTTGGAATGCCCTGGGATAGATGGATAGGAACTATTAACTAATGGGATGTGACCCCCAAATAAAAGTAGGTGGTTCTTCCAGTTGAGGACGTGGCCCGTGATCTTACACGCCACCTGTTCGACGTCCCTGATGCATGTTCAATGAGGTGAAATAAGAGCACCCATGTACTCTAGAGGAAATTTTCCTCATTGTATGCCAAACTTGCTACTTAGATACTATTCTCTCCGGGACTCACATTTATTTGAGATATCAAACATGCTTTTGTCTTTATTAATATCTTGTACACTTCATTAGAAATATTTATCAAGAATATTTTTGATCCCCCTGATTGAATACATTTGTGCATTCATGAATATTATGAAGTCATCAACAAACATTAGATGTGAAACAGATGGGAGACATTGTTTCCAACAATAATGGAGAATGTATCCTTCCAGTGTCCCTCTATTAATCTGTTGACTAAGAACATCCCGCACTAGGATATATAATCTCGGATAAATTGGATTTCCCTGGCACAACCCTCTTGTTGCCTTGAATAACCCATAAGATCTCTCCATAAAAAAACTGAAATCCATGGGGAACTGAAGTATCAAAAGAGAGTGTCACATTCCCGCGTAAAGAACCCAATGTCATTCAGCACTCTATTTATAAATCCCTATTATATCCATTCATAATCATTGATCTTGTCCAGTTTGATGATAATATTGGACTCATGACACCTGATGGAAATATCCTTGACCATCTCTTGGGTGAGAGCCATCACACCTTGTATTGACCTTCATCGTACAAATCCATGTATCTCAATAGTGATGTATTGGGGAAGAAAAATAGAAAACATCTGGTTGATGACATAGGCTATGATCTTGTATGGAAAGCTACATAGGCTTCCCGGTCTATAATGAGAAATATAGGAGGGATCCTTAATCATCATATAGTGTACCAAGGATGTTGCACTAGCCACCTGAGGGTGGCCTCCTCCATCAAAGAGGACTTGAATATCAACTTTTATGTCACCTCTGATCTTATACCTCGATCCCCTATAGAAAGATCAAGGAAATTTATCATGACATGGAGCACTCTTCAGACCATGCTTCATCATGGGTTCACAGACTTCTAGCCCCCCTAGAATCTGTCCCATAGATTCATTAATTTTGTTAGTCACAGTGTTCAACAGATCCCCCAATAAATCAACACCCCCAGTAGGGTATCCTTCAGCCATTGGAGAATTTGTCCCGACAAGATAGTCTCTAAAAAAGGAACGCTCTATCCCTTCCACCACATCCTTTTCAGCAATATAGGATCTATCCTCCAACTCAATATTTTGTTTAATGGGCCGCCACTTCTCCACTATGAAATAATGAAAAAAGGAGGTGTTTTTGTCTCCATCTCTTAACCATTTCATCTTTGAGCACACCCTGACCTTACTGTCTTGCGAGAGGAGCATATTAGACATATCATTTTTCATATCCATAATCATTTCAAAAACAATTTCATCCCAATTCTCCTCCAATCTAGTTTCCAGGATCTCTAGTACCCGCTTTATGTCCTTCAAAACCTAGAAAGACATAGTAATATTACAAGCCCACTAGAGAAATATATGTTTAAACTACCTCAACATGTTATGAAATTCCACCCATGTTTGTCCTCGAACGGCTTCCTCCCAAGACACTCTCACTAGATCTTGGAAACCCGAGTTCTCTTTACAATAGCTACAAAACCTGAAACTATTAGGGTTGGACTATGTAGTGGACAAAAAAAGTTACAGTAGAGAGTGATCCGAGAAACTGAAACTAAGTGATTAACCATCGTGTTGGGAACCATCGATAGGAAATGAATGTTGGAAATTCAATGGTCCATACATCTCCAGCACCAATTATCGCCCTTTGGATTGTTGCACCAGTTAAATGAGTCATCTGAGTATCACATATCCAATTAACCATTTACCTCCATGAACTTGGAATAATACCTATTTTACTTCATGGGGAATGATCCCCACCCTTTCCTCTCCACTGTATTGACAACTACATTGAAATCTCCTACAACTAGCCAAGAAAGACATCATGGGTTGAAACCTGAAAGATCATGCCATAATTCCTCCCTCCATTGGTGATCATAGCATTCATAAAAAACTGACAAGAGAAAAACCTTCGAAAATCTAGTTATTTTCATGGTTATATACTTCTCCCCAATTAGAATGTAGTCCGCTAATATATATTTATTCTATAAGATCCAGATATGTTCATCGTCAGGGGTATCAGGCATGAATTCTCCCATTTGGATCCTACGAGAAAACTCACTTATCTTGTCTAGTTTTTTATTGTGTTTGAGAATGGACACTAAATTTTCCTTCATATATTTCTATTCTGATACTATGTGACTTATGTTCACCCATGCCCCCAGGCCTTGGTCATTCCCTATGAGGATGGGTATCATAGAGGAAGAAAAGGAAAATCTTTTACCCCAGGCGGTGTGGTATTTGAAAGACGAAAAGGGATTCTCTTTCGTGATAGTTTTTGCATTGATCATGATCTATTACATATAACCAAGATGTCATCAAGAGGCCCAGACGAATGTGAATGAATTTGGGGTCGGAGTGTGTATTAAATTCAATTTGCTTCTCTCGGTAGAGTCACAAATGAAACACTGAGCCCCACTGAATCTCCATTTCAATAAGAATATAGGGAGATAAGCTGCTAACTTCTCTTATCTAACTTGGGGCTAGAAACAATTCCTGGTGAAATAGGTGGATCCTCCATGACTCTACTTCCCTGAGTGAGCCTCCCAATGAGAGAACTCGATGTCTATTTAGAGACTTCGAGTAGGATAGAAGGAATGTCTAGAGGCGAGAACAAGAAACTAAATAACCTTTCCAAAAAGGGACCCACCAAAAACCACTAGAAAGATGCATCGAAACTCCCAAAACCTGCATGAATCATTGGGTGGGAAACTCACATACCTGAAGGTTCCAGCTCGTATCTTGAGAGACCATACTGAATTGGTAAAAAAAGGAATGGAATCTGATGAGCTATAAGGAGCCAATTCTTATCTGTCACTACCATAGAGAATGACCAGATGATAATTTTGGTTGTGCTCACAACAAGGTCCCACCACCGAAAAAAGATGAGGATTAATTATTAGGACTACCCAAGATTTATAAACCTGTGATTCTATAGCTCTCATCCTACAATTTTTAATTGAATGGCCATGGAGGTGGTAAGCCAGAAAAAAACTGGGGAAAACTGGAAAATAAATATCATACAACCAGTCAAACAAGTCTTGAACAATCACCAAAAGCTTCTTCGGAATGGAATGATAATGAACTAACTCAACACACATCCTCGACTCCAATGTCTCTTCTCCTATACCAGTCCAGTCATCCAGGCCAAGGAAACCACCTAGAGAATCTACGAGGGCCTAGTGAAGAGCTGTGTTTAGGAACTGCAAGGGAAGGCCGGGCAGAAGCATCCAAATTGTAGCGAAGGGACTCTCCATACACTAGTGAATGTATAAAGACCACCAATCCATGTTGAAAGTCCACTGGCCCCATGAGTGAGGATCTAGGCACCACGCCTTATCAAATTCTTCTTTGGATGCAATACCCAAGAATAACGAGAAATAATGAATAACAGAGATGCATGTTGGAGGGAAAAAACCCCATTAATCCAAAAAGCTCTTAAATGTGAAGAGACACAGTTTCATGGATCCAAAACGAGCCACAAGAGTTCATTCCTTATTGGATACTACGTCAACGAAGGTAGATTCCAGGATCTCTATTGAAACATGGTTGCCTTCCCAAGACACAGAAGTGGAGATCCGACCCACCATCATGGAGAGTGGATCCTATGAGGTACCAGAAGACCTACACAGAGCATCCATGAAGGAGAGATCCTTTCCTAGGACCTTATAAAGATGATCTGGAGGCCCTCACAGAGATAGGGTGCTTTCAGCTATCCAAGAAGAGCCAGGATCTAGGGACATAGGAGATGGATTTACCACAGGCAAGTGGGCCACCACAAGAGTAACAGTCAGAAGAATTTTGGAAAATTCCAGGCATGGGGGTGTGTTCTTGAGCACTCCCAGAGAGACCATTCCTTACTGTAACATAAATTATATAATAAGTGATAGAAAAACTCCCTATAAAATTGATTTCATTTTTCACAGTTGACCCGAACATATGTATGAGCTCTGTGATGTTAATTATCAAAAAGCCATCATTCATGAACTCCACCGAATCAAAGCTCTGGCTGATTATAAACTGATAATTTTTTTCTCATTTCATCATTAACATTCCCTTGTTTTGTCCCATGCAGTTTTGTTTTGAAGTTTTTTTAGATTTAAAATAATTAAAGCCCAAAAAAAATTTCAACTTGAATATAAGCTTAAGAAGATGAGCCTTCAACTAATGATTTATCACGTAATTTTTTTCATCAGTTTCTACATGGATCACTCAAATGGGTAAATCCAACAAAAATGTACTGAACCTCCACATTTTTCTTCCTTTAGAATATTTATCATCAAATATTTTATTGAATCAATGAAATTTGACAGAATGGTTTTTTATAGTATACGTATAATTAAAACAACATCTTCTTCCAATTATCTTATTACATCGTAGTCTATTTTCACTACACAAATGTCTCCAAAAAATATTATATGTCTATTATCAAATCCAAAATAATGGAATTCAACAAATCTCATAATCCAATTGATATATGTATTTCCATTATATATTGACAATAATGAATTTTTAATCTCATAATATAACTATTTCTTAAATATCCACCCAATTTAGAAGCATGAATATCTATAAATATCACAACTACAATCCAATGACAACATAATAAAAGAATAAAATTGGATAGTGTATAAGATTTTTTACTTCATTAACTATGTGATTTGAAATTTTCAAAAAATTCTACTTTTTGATTCCTATAAATTTGGGCAATATATAATATTGGATTTACGATATCTTTGGTGCTACCTAGTGTATCTAAAACCATATGAAACAAATTATTGAAACTGTTATTCTCAATATGCATGACATCTAACATGTGGTGGAAAAACAAATTTGACCAATATGGAAGATCCCATTAAATTATCTTGTTTTTCCAATTATGTTAATTCCCAAAGCCATTAATTTTATGTTGGATTATTATTTTTCTGAATGTGATATGAGGTAAGGAAAATACAACTAATTTTAAATCTATACCTGAGATCAATTTTATAGGTACATCCATCTCTATTGTGCATTTTCTGAAATGATATTTTTTCCTCCGAAAAAGATGATCGATTGGAAGAAATATTCTATTACATTCAAAATTGCAATGTTTTTTCCATTTAAGTAGATAAATTTCATTATCCTCTCTCATATAGTAAGAACTCTATTTCAGACATTGTGTACTCTATCCAGATAACAAGACATATGTTCGGAGTTCACTAATTTTCCACATCAATGCAGATTATTTTAGAAAATTTTTGTTTGCATCAACATCATATATATAGACACAAGTACTCCACAATGAAATTAACTCATCAATAAATGGTTTTATATAAACTTCAATATTCCTTTTCAGATGTCCCTGGATTAATAAGGTCAAAAAGATATAAGGATCCTCCATCAACATCAACAGAGGTAAATTGTACAGAGTTATAAAGTCTTGTCAACATGAATATTAACTACCAATAGATCCAAATGGCCCAAAACCATCAGTAGAAAGACCCAATCACACCTTCTAGGATTCTAATGTAAAAGGAGGATGCACTCTGTCAAAATCATTCCATGAGTCCCAAATATATGGATGATTCAATCTTTAATTAGTTGAAATCTTGGTTTTGTGCCATGATCTCATTACCGTTGTGTTATGAGATGTAAATAAATGATGTAACCTATGTGTAATCAGAAAATATATCAATAGTTTTATAGGAATCAATCCAAACCTCCCCGAATGAGCTTCTATATACCTCAATTTTCCAAATGCGGGTCAACTATCGAATGACTCATTTTTACCAGAATATAAGATACAACCCTTTTAACATGAATGAATCATTTAATAACTATGTCTTAGATTAAGAACCAACCACTTTATCTCATAGTAATATGTAGGAAATACTTTTCCTTAAGATAATAGTGTTTTAACCAATAAAAATATATAATAAAAAAATATTCTTACATTCCATTATTAGATTTAATATCCATAAATTTTACATCCCCATCTAATTTTCTTATCATGAAACCATTATATAAGGCATCCCAAACAGACCTCCACTTCTCATAAAATCCAAATGTTGCCAACTCAAGAGTTTAATTAATACCATTCAGATTTTTAATTTGTTGAACATATGGACTTGCAACGTCATGTACTAAATTTCATAACAATGATGTATCTTGAATATATGTATTAGTATATTCCCTATAACGAGGTTCCCTATGGAGATACCAAAAAACACAATTTGGTTGAAAACCAAATTGTAATAGATTTCCCCTAATGTTGCCAAATGCTTCCAATATTCATAGAGCACATTTTTTACTAGGAAACATAATTGTTACTTTTGAAAGTAAATCTTTTTTGAGGATTCAAATGATTATAATTCTTCAACACCTTCAATATATATAGGATTTAAAATATAACTATCTGGATATCTACATGGATTTATCCCAGTATGATCATCTAATAATGACTATTTTCGACTTCCTTGTTCTATATTTTTTTCTAAAAAATATAAAATCATAACAGTTTGTGAATAATTTGATACACAGAAAACACTATAAGAAAATATATAAGATAAATAATTATTGCTAATTCTAACTAATTACCACTAATTACGGGCAACACGGTTTTTAGTAGATTGGCAGCTGATTTTCTGCCCGAATTCTCATTTACTTACAACTTTATCACACTGAAATCACAATGACGAATTTTCTTAGAGGTGAACATGTCTATTACTATTCATACGATAATGAAAAAGAGAACCCATGACCAGATTCATTGTTGTGATTTCATTGTGTGAAAGATGCAAGTAAATGAGGCATCAGACAGAAGAGGACAATTTTCGTCAGCAAATCATCTTCTTTCAACTGTCAATGCTTGAAATTTTTTTAAATATGTTCTCTTACCTATGCATGTCCATTCTAATACATAGTATCACATTTATCATAATGTTTTTAGTTTTTGAGAGTTGAAAGTAGAAGTGTCATCGACCATAAGGAGCGTTACTAATCCATTGGAAATCATCCCACATTTATACAATATATTACAAGTATCACTATTTTTTACTAATTCATTCAAATTATTACTAATATGAACAATTATTACTAATTATTACTATTTGTTACTATTTATTACTATTTATTACCATTTTTTACTAATTTATCGTATTTATTAGTACTTACTGCAAATTATTACTTTTTATAGCTAATCATTTCTAGTTACTTTTTATTATAACTAATTATTTATAAGTATTAATAATTATTTCTAATTATTATTAATTATTTCTAATTGTAACTATTTAATTCTAATTATTACTATTTATTGATAATTATTCATATTTATTGATAATTATTCCTATTTATAGCTCATTATTCTAATTTAATGCTCATTATTCCTATTTATTTCTATTTATTTTTAATTATTTATAATTAGTTATAATTATAGTAAATTAACAGTAATTATTTCTAATTACTAGTAATTATTTCTAATTATTATGAATTATTGCTAATTATAATGATTTATTGTTGATTATTATGAATTATTGGTAATTCTGACTGATAATTGCAAATTATTACTAGTTATTACTGATTATTAATAATTATAACTATTTAATTCTAATTATTTCAAATTATTTCAAATTATTGCAAATTATTGCAAATTATATCTAATTAATACAAATTATTCCTAATTATTCCTACTTATTACTAATTATTACTAAATATTACAAATTATGACAAATTTTTACTAATTATTTCTAATTATTAGTAATTTTTTCTAATTATTAGTAATTTTTTCTAATTATTAATAATTATTACCAATTATGAGTAATTATTACTCATTGTGAGTAATTAATACTAATTAATACAAATTATTACTAATTATTACTAAGTATTACAATTTTTTACTAATTATTACTATTAATTACTAATTTTTACAAATAATTTTTAATTTATAATATTTATTTGTAATGAAAACAATTTATTAATATTTATGAAAATTTATTAATATTTATTACAAATAATAACTATTTATTACTAATTAATACTATTTATTACAAATTTATACTATTTATTACAAATTAATACTAATTAGTACTAATTGTTACGAATTATTAACAATTATAAATATTTATAACTAACTATTGCTAATTATTTCAGTTTCTTGCTATTTATTACTATTTATTCCATATGATTACAATATATTGTTAACTATTACTATTTATAGATAATTATAACTATTTATTAATAATAATTATTATTTATGACTAATTATTATTATTTATTGCTAATTATTACTAATCATTGCTAATTTTCAATAATTATTTGTAATTATTGGTAATTATATCTAATTATTGGAAATTATTTCTAATTATTAGTTATTATTGCTAATTAATAGTAATTATTACTAATTATTAAAAATTATTGCTAATAATTACTAATTATTAGTAATGTTTACTAATTTTTACTATTTACTTCAAATTAATACAAATTATTACTATTTTTTACTAATTTGTAATAATTAATAATAATAATTTCTAATTATTAGTAATTATTAATTATTATTACTAATTATTACTAATAATTACTAATAATTACTAATTATTATTATTTGTTACACATTATTACTAATTATTAGTATTTATTACAAATTATTTGTATTTATTACTATTTTTACTAATTTTTACAATTTATTCATAACTATTATAAATTACGTCTAATTATTACTAATTAGCATTAATTACTATTAATTGCTGTTTTTTACATATACTAATTACCAATTAACCCTAATTAGTTGTCTACATCACTAATTATCATTAATAATTCCTAATTACCCCAAAATATTAAAAATTACCATTACTAATTTAAATTTATTACTAAAAATAAGGACTGATACAAAACAATCTAAATCTTATGTAATTAAAATTAATTAATAATAATTAAAATTAATATATTGATATAAAATTAATATTAAATTAAATATAACATACATACATTTAATGTTTATCTCTTATAGGTGTATAGGACATCAAAATCTATTCTTAAAAAAATTAACTCAACGATATTGTAACTCTAAAATTATAGTTTATAGAGAGGGAGAAAGAAGGAATAAAGAGGAATAATGAAAAAAAAACAGATGTGGATATATATAGGTTAGATTATTTGGGGCATGACCCATTACAAATACCTTTAGAGGCATTAATTACTATCGGAGGTTAAAAAGATATTTGCAATGTGTCTGTCATTAATAGTATTTACCGCCGCCGAGGTTTTTTGCGAGGGGGAGGCACCCCCTGTCACAAATACCCTTCCTGCAGTTTTTCACGGAAACAGTGCTAAATGTTTTGTGACAAGACCCCTTTCCCATCACAAATAACTAATTATTTGCGACTAGCTGTTGTCCATGTCGCAAATAATCATTTCCACAGACTACTTGCGATGGAATGTATTCTCATCGCAAATCCTAGTCATAAAATTTCATGTTTCCCATAGTGATAAATTAAGTGAAAATCCCAATAAGATTCTATGGTTGGAAGTAGATCATGGATTACATAGGTTAAAGCGTAGAAATTCATAATTCCCAGAAAAAATGACATTTATAAGTTATCCCTTTAATTTCATTGGCTTCCCATTTATATTTCTTATAGTTCAAAAGTACTCATCCATAGTTTTCCCTTTATTCTAGCCAAATTCTATTGAATAAACGGATAATGTGATCGGTGGAAATAAAGATCAATCTAGGTTACATTATAATGTTGAATTCCATAAATGTGGAGAAGATGAGAATTTTACAAGATAATGATCTATTCCAAGGGATAACATGGCATGTTTATTTTAATTCATTCCATATTAGCATATCTTGTAAGAGCATCAGGTCCCCACTGGAAATGGTATAACACCATTGGGGTAAAGAATATATGATTATGTATCAGATGTTGTTGTTGAGGGGAATTTTTTTAAATATTACACATCCCCCTATTGTTGAATTTTATGCCATCCTTGATATGGAATGATATTCCATTAAAAAAAGGCTACATACATTTCTAAGAGAATGAACTTACCATCTGTACCTTGAATCAACCTTTTATTTATACATATATGAGGATTTAGAGGAATTATATATGGTATAATCATCTCCATCATCAATATTATTACCCTATTAAAAATAATTTTTTATAATATTATTGATTATAAGGAGAAGATAATTTATGAAGACATGTCCATTGTTACGGAGTATACTAATGTACTTCATGAAGAATTGTATGGATTTCCCATATCTTAGAGGATGAATCTTCAATCGAGATTATAATTGGAGATTTTCCATTATCTAATTCTATATATTTAATGGATATTATGGAACTTGAGTATTTGAAGAAGGAACTACAAGAGAATCGGAAAAAAGGGTTCTTACTCCCAACTGCTTCACCCAAGAATTCACCAATCACCTTCATCGAGAAGAATGATGGGTCAATATATAGTTGCATTGACTGTCATTGCATAAAAATATCACGATAAAGAAAATCTATCCTCTTCAGTTGGTTGATTACTAGTTCGATCAGCTATGTAGTGCCCGATACATATCCAATATGGATCTTTAGTCTTACTATTATCATTTAAGGGTTAATAAGGAGGATATACTGAGACATCTTTCCGTATAAGGTACGAGTACTATGAATTCATAGTAAGTCCATTAGAACTCAAACATTCTCTACAAATATTCATAGTGTTGATGGATTCATTATTTATAGATTACATTAAATTGTGATGGTTGTATTTATAAATGATATTGTAATACAATCCAAATACAAGGAGGAGCATGGGGAGCATCTAATAACTATGATAAAGACCTTAATAAAGGACATGATTTATGAAAAGTATTGAATTCCTGAGTTTTAGTTGATGGAATTTTCCATAAAGAGTCATTTTGTAATATGAAATGGGATATCTATTGGTCCATAAATACATATTCAAATGTGGGATTACCAATTCCAACATCAATGGAATATATCCATAGTTTCCTTAGACAAGATGGGTTTCACCTAATATCTGTGAGAAATTTATCACGATTTTCAATCCTCTAACAAAGATAACACAATAGATAGTCCACCGTATCTAGAATACTAAATGTGAAGTGAGGTTCATGGATTAAAAAATTAGGATTTTCAATGAACCTATACATACACTACCCACATGTGGGGATGTTTTGATGGTATATAATGATTCTTCAAATAATTTCTTGCGATATGTAATAATACAGAATGAATAATTGATAGTCTATTTCTCATGTTAATTTAATTTTAATGAATTGAACTACACATGACATTATCTAGAGTTGGATATAGTTATACTCCCATGGAAAATATCGAATAAATATCTTTTTGGGGAAAGGTTAGAAATATATATGCATCATAATAGCCTTAATTAATAATTCTAAATGATAGAGATGAATATGTACCAATGATGTTGACTAGAGAAAATTGAGACCAATGAGTTCTTATCCCACGACCATTCAGGGAAATAATGTAATTTGGATTATGATCTATGTAGGAAGGATCTAGAAATTTTATCAGTGATGATAACTAAGAAGTATTTGATATTCTTATACTTGTAATGGATGGAAATGAAATCATAATGGGAGGAACATCATCAGTCCTTTCCCAAAATTATTACTAAACCACACAATATATCAAATATAATGTATTCACAAAGAGTTTATGTATAAATTAAGAAGAAGGTGAAAGCAATAATAGAATTTAAATCTATAGAATTCAAAATTATTGAATAAAAAGTTTTATTATTTCGGTTACAACTATGTTTGCCATCAAAGCAGGACCTAAAGAAGAATCTATTAGATGATTTACATAGATCTATCATCTCAATCCATCCATGAATCACAAAGATGTATCAAGATCTTTGAGAACAATATTGGTTGGAAAATATGAATAAAAATATCATAGAATATAAAACACGGTGTCTTGTATGTCATCATGTTAAAGAGGATATGAAAAAATACAAGAGGATGATGAAATAATTACCTATAATGATAAGAAAATGGGAAAACAGTACTATTTATTTTCTCATTGGATATAAAAAACATCAAGAGGAAATAATTCAACATGGGTTTTGGTAGATTGTCTTTTAAAGTCAGGTCACTTCATTTTATTTGAGAATAAATTTCAATCATCCTACATTAAAGGATAAACTTTAGAGAATTGGTGAGGGTACATGTAACACCAACAATGACTTTAAGTAATTGACATTCAATATTTACCACCATGTTTTGGAAGACTCTCCAAAATTATATAAATACAGAGCTAAACATCATCCAGAATTATCTCCCTATAACTAATGGCTAATCTAAAAAATAATCATGATGCTCGAGGAGATTTTCAGGGAATGATTAATGGACAACAATGAATCATGAGATCATCATCTTCCTATGGTTGTGTTATCATTAAATGATAGTTTCCACTGAAGCATTCTTAGGGAATCCTATAAATTCGATTATGGTAAGAGGTGCAGAACACCCACATGATTTGATGATATCAGTGAATGTAAATTTTTGTGTCCTGAAATTGTTGAGGAAGTGGTGGAAAATGAAAAAACCATTCAGTAACACATTACGGATTCTAAGAGTCGACATAAAAGATATATCAAAAAAATCAATAGGGCCATGATTTTGAGGAAGGATATAAGTTATTCTGTTTTCAAATATCGTTGAATTAATGTATAGAGAAATGGGAAGAAGGGAAAATGTAGTCCAAGATAGATCAGTAACATTGAGATGAAAGATTTTACTAGAGTGGTGCATAATCAACTACCATTCCCAGCTAACATCTATCAAGTACATGATGTTTTCCATGCATCACTATTGAGGATGGGAATACTAGAACCATTATATGTGTTGAATCTATAGGTGGTACCACTGTAGAATCATATTCCCTTATAATTGAATTTGGTATGGACTGTAGATCATAGAGATAATGTTTTAGGAAATAAGACAATTCACGTGGTCAATGTGTTATGGAGAAACTATATTTTTGAGGAAGTGACATAGGGACTAGAGGAGGTGATGAGACAGAATTACCTTCATCTATTTTAGAGAGTTAAATAAAAATTTAATGTGTGTAATTTTAAAATGGGAAAAGATTGTGACTACCCAAACTTGTATAAATAAAATTACTATATTGAATGAATTAAATTCCCAATTGTGGTTATATAAAACACATGAACTTATTTGGTATTATTTTATACTAAAAGATTTAAAATACCATTAAGCATCATAACCATTTTTATAAAAAAAATTAATAGTGATCATATGATTAGTATAAATATACAGTTATGATAAGTCCAATTGTCATAGATGAAAGAAGAAAACGACAAAACTTGTAGGATCAAATGTTATGAAGACTATTAATATGATATTATGAGGGTGATAAAAACCACATGATTATCACTTGACCAATAAAAATGTATGGTCGTAAAACTAAATAATTAGTGAAACCATTTATGGGAGATGTTCTAACATAATGAGATCGCATCCCAAAGGAAGTAAACCAGACCACCCCAGCAAAATCTCACCATCATTCATCTTTCCCATAGGGAATTTTCCGGTGTAATAAAGGGATATTTTTTGAGATCCTAATAGAATGAATTTGAATATTTTATATATTAATGAATATATTTACTTAATATTATTTTTGACTTTTAATTTTTTTTATGATTTTGATATAATAAAATATAGTTTTTTACAATAAAAAATTTATAGTAATATATTCCCTTTTGATAGATTGTGGAATTTTAATGTCAAATTTTATTTTAATAAAATAAAAATATTTAATAATTTTTATTAAATATTAATTAATATATAATTTTTATGAAGTCTAATGGAATTTTTATAAGGTTTCATAAACTATTATTATAAAAAATACCAGTATTTACTAATAAATAAAAATTATTATTTTTACTGATAAAATTCAAAACATAGAGAATTATTTTGGTAAAAATATATTTTTTGGAGTAAGTACATTAAAATTATAAAATTGTTAATTTTTCATAAATTTTTGAGTTAATTTATTTTTAATGGAAAAAATTAAATATTGTATAAAATATATTCTGTATTATGAAATCATAAATCCCAAAAATTGATTTAGTTTAATATATAAAATATATCCATGAACAAATATATGTTACTAAAAAAATATAATTTAATTTTGTTGTTATTTTTTAATTTTAAAAAGACTTTTAAAATCCTCCAAATACAATATTTTATTTTAAGTTTTTAAAATAATTTCTTACAAACATTATTTACATATGCATCACTACATGTAATATTTTACTATGAGCATCCAATGTATTTATGATATAATAAAAAAAATGGCTCTTTGGTGGAAACCATAGTATAAAAACTTGGTATGGTTGGTGTTTTTGATTACATTATTATATATATACCCCTGAAACCTATTTTAGGAAATAATTAAGAAGTCCGTATTTTTTCTATATAAACCCACATAATATCCTCCTCTTATTCACTCAAAAATACTGGGGCACATCCTAAATCTGACCTCCCATTAATATGGTCCTGCAAAGGTTCCCCAAATCACTCATGATGTCTGTGCCAATATTTTTGAATCACCCTATCATGGAAAAATACTTTCCCTCTCATTATAATTATCATCATTTATTTATTTGATTATATTTAAAAAATAAACAATATAAAAAATATAAAAGAAGTAGAAAACTATTGTGGACTAAAATAATGGATCCTGAGGGAAAACCCTCTCACTAGATCCGCCCTAAAGTGTCAAATAGTGCTTTATTTGGAAGCTTGTGACACATACCCTAGGGAATCCATAGTGGAAAGATGGTCCACTAACTTGTTGTCCTCCTGAAATTATTATGTATTTGTATATGGTTACTGCTTTGAGTCATGAACGTTATAATAAAATAAAATATTTAAGAAGGTGCAATAAATTTTCCATGTAGATAATTGTGTATAATAATAGAGTTTGTTTCCCTAGTTGATAGTTGACTTTTCCTTTTTCTACATTGATGGAGAATAGTCCACGTTTCCATGGCATCAGTTTCGTGGGAGTGCCTGAATACAAAGTGTGAATTAAATGAAAAGATAAAATATCCTCTCATTTCATTGACTACACCACCTCCCGTATATAACCCATACTAGAGGGGATGACTATATTGAGTTTGGGTCCCAAATGGTTGTGGCTACAGCAAACCCCATGTTCCAGAGATTCTTTGATAATGTAATTGTTGAATGTTTTTTTAGACAACAGAATTCTTAGAGTGGGTAATTATTGGATTTTTTTGAGGAGCCTATCCATTTTAATAACTTCATTCCTGATTATGTTAAATAATGATTTCCATGAGTAGAAAATCTCATCTTGTTTTGCCCTATTCTTCACTTTCCAAATGCAACAGTGTCTTATTTGGATTATAATAGACCAAGACTTCGTTTTTGGGATGGAATCACACACTCCATGAAATCTATTCTCATGAAATGATCACCTAGTAACTCATATAAGTAAAATCCAATAAATTCACCAATTAATATCCACATGACACATGTTTATTATTTTTATAAAAATAGATTATTAGAGCTCTCCTCCATATTCCCTCTAAAACACAGTTACATGGATACTATGGTTATTCTTGTTCTCTTGAAATTTTCATTAGTGGGTTGTGTTTGACTCCTAATTCAATACATAATGATTTTATGTATCTCATGGATCACATTAATCTAAAATAGATCACTATAGTTATCAACATGGTAATGGGTGATCATATCCCTTCAGAAGACCCTCTTAGAAAAGGCACCTTATGTAGAGTTAGTGAAGACACCCCTATCATTATCTGTGTTGATACATATAATGTCATAAGTATCATGATTTTTCTTGTTGAGGATTAAATTGAAGAATATTATGTTCACGATATACTTCACGAAGGAGATATTCAGTCCTAATTATTAAGTTGGAAATACCCACCCCTATTTCCAATCATGCGTATTCACATAGATGTACCTATCTATCATTTATTATAACACTACATTTATGTTACCCACACTCATTGATCATGTGCTTAAAATTAATTAAATACATCCTTATGTATTATTATATTTGTATAACACTTATTCATGAAGATAATATGAACTTGTTGGGGGTATCCCATAATTATATAACACTCCAAAGCATTAGGTAATGTTTTATTATAATGAGCCTTCATTTATTGGACTAAGAAGTAAACCTGAATCATTATGGAACATTTCCACTATGTTATGATGCATTAGATGTTATCCTTTTCCTCTGTGTATGATGTCATTATTAAATTTATTTCCATATTCCCAGGTTTCATTTATGTTATCTTGCTACATCATACCTCATTATTCATGATTAAGATTATCCACATTTTATACAAATAGTGGGACTCTTTTGAACATATGTGACTTAGGGTACTCATAGATATCAAGGTGGGAATATATGAATAAAGTCAAAAGAAGACGAATAATTCCAATTAAAAGTTGTAAAGTGAAGTCATGTGAGATAAATAATAGTGTCTAGTGTCTATCTACTTATGAGAAGATCAATGATATTATGTTTTATTAATGGTGATTGAAACACCATCACCTTTAAATTCAAAGAGATTAATTATATTATAAATTCCATTATTGTGGTATATATCCAATTAAAGACTTGAGTAAGTATATGTACCCAACCTTGTAAAAAATAATTTTTTCCTTTATCCTCTATTTTAATCATTATTCTTGTATAGTTTTTTGAAATAATAAATAATTGATATGCCTATAATAAATCGTGTAAGATAAATTTAAATTGAAAAAATTAATAAATGTTTTAACTGGACATTGAATCAACCATCCCTTCCCATTTGTCCATGAGTCGTTTGGGCACCTCAATAAAGGAAAAAATTACATCCATGTTTAAAAGTTGATAAATATGTTGAAAAAATTGGAAAATATTAAATATAATTTCATGGGAAAAAATATATCACCAAATATGTTGCAAATTCGAATTTAAAAAAGGAGGAACTCACTACCCATAAAACAGAAGTGACTAAAAAAAAGTAAAAAATGAAACAAGAAAGGGAATAACTGAATATTTCTATAACTCAAATAATTAATAAAATGAAGTAGAAAAGTGGTATCCATGTCAATCTCATGAAATAATAAGAAGATAATATTTCATGTTGGAATAATTTCAATTATAACCTCAATTAAAAACATTAATCATGAGTAAATAATATTCAACCACTAAAAGATGAATACATTACTATCAAAAATCAATTAAATGTAAAGGTTTAGAATAAACCTAATTATAATTTTCATTTATAATTTGATCAAAATTAAACATATTATATTTAAATAAATGGATATTATTCGTTATATAAGGTAAATTATTTAAAAATTATAATATCCCAAAGGCCACACTTTTTGGGAATGTTTTGAATTAGACTAATCGAACACCTTCTCGGATTGATAAAGACTCCATTGAAATTACAAAGAAAAAAAGAAAACATCTAGGAAATGAATATATATTGGAAAATACCTATATAAGTATTTTTGAAAATCCAATTAACAATCAATGAATATATATAATTTTTTAATATTGTGTGGGATATGTGGTCATATTCTATTTTTTTGATTTTTTTGAAATTATTTCGTGATACAAAGATAGAATTATTTTTAAAATATGGATGTGAAAAAATAATAATATAATATATGTTTACCATTAAACTTATACAAACAATAAGAATAAAACATCATGATAAATTTTGGATGTTTTTTAGTAAGAATTATATGTGTAAATTTGTATAAATAAAATCATGAATCAATTCAATTAAAGAATAACATTTAGAAACATTACCTGGAATACTCATGTGTTGAACCTAGATAGAAGAGAATCTCTAAAAATATTTCTATAATTTAGATATCATCCAAAGTCTTGAAAAGAGAATGATAGCATGATATTAATTTTCATTTTATAAAAAAGGAGAATTCCGTATTGAAGGGGCATCCCAAAAAAGGTAAATGATGAAGAATAAAATAATTTTTGATGGAATAGAATATTTAGAATAAAATTTCTATGAATTTAAGGCTTATATATTTTAATAGAGACATCCTTAGTAGGAAAATTTCTCAAGGCACAAAACATTGTGATCAGGGTTGTGTTGACGAGTAGAAATCTATTAGAGTGAATAAGGAATTGGATTCCATTAAAACATTTCAAAACCTAAAAGTGAACTCTAATGTTAAATCCTTAGTGGATTTTTTTGTACATTGTTACTCACAATACTCTTAAATAGGGGTAATTTGGAATATACACCTCTCCAAATACTATTCAAATGAATATAACTTGTTTATTGAGTTTAATTACTTTGTAGAGGATAAGATTATTATATAATTATATATCTAGAGGTCATGAATTTAAGTTTAAATTAAATATAAAATGACATTTCATATTTTAGGTAGATTGTAGTGGTTTAATAATCTTATGTTCGTTTTGTAATAAAACCTAAAGCAGTGTCTATGGTTGAATGTTCCATCAAAATTTGATAAATAAAATATATTATTTTGAAGGATTATGATGTATAAAGATAAACATGAGGTAATCTATTATTCTATGATTAATTTTACTTATAAATTTTTTTCTTGGTTATATGGAATCAATCACCTAATATAAATAAATATATTATAATATTTGAAAGTTTTTAAATTTCATTTTCCTATCTATAATATAACATATTGGTTTCTCTGGTTTACTTGTTTAGGATGAAAAATCTTACTGATCCCGAAGTGTTATCTTTCAGCAGGTTATCTTTACAAAATAAAGAATAATTCAAACATTTGATGCACAAATCAAGGGGAAATAAGGTTGAAATTATAAAATATGTACAATCTCATTCATGGTTTACAAAACTTTTTAGAACATAGATATCATGGAAGGAAAATGGAATTATATTTTTGAAATTAACAAGTATCATACCTAATGTTGAAACAAAATCAAATTATAATTTTTCATTAAATATAATGTGTTAAAAATTTTGGTGTGAGGATGGATACAAGTATGTCTTGAGAAATTAGAATGTAAAGTATGAAATGAATACATTGGATGGATTTAGTGTCATTGAAAACCTTTTTGTAAGTCTAGGATGTTGCTTCCTATAATGATCATTATATATATAGGTTTAAGTTATTTTTAACACCTCATTTGATATGTGGTGTTCTTAGTCAAAAATATCATTAAATATGGGTTCATATATTATAAAAAAACCAATTCATTATTTTCATGTATAAGGATTAAATATTTCGAACGCCCAACAAGAAATGTTCGAATGTTGGGAATACGGAAGCATGAAATGATATTTTTGATAAATTTGGAGAATTTTAACAAAGAAAATGAAACTAACCTTATAAAATTTTTGAAAATAGGGGGATAAAGTCTAAATGGAAATCTTAAGAAAATGGTGTTGAATTTTGAATTACGCATAGAATATTATTAATAATAAAGTGTATATAGAATGTGGATTCAAAGAGAAAATCGGGTTAGATTTAATGAAGATATTGTGAACTACATCTAAAGGAGGAAATTGTTAAACCCATTAGGTTTTTTATTGTTTCTTTACTATATTTAAGTGTAATATGAATGTAATTATTCACTATATTTAAGAATTTATATTTTTGGAAAATTTTTGGTGCATTTTTGAAGATTAAAATACTGTTACGGTTTATTTCATTAATAAATATGATTTTATAATTGAAAAATGCGGTTTCATTATAATAATTTAGTAGTTTTATTAGATACATGAAAAAAAATTGTTCAAACCAACTCAATTACAGACGCCCACTAGCATGACCAAATATGATCGGGTTTTGGATCAATGGTAACACATAGTTCAGTATATGGTTAGAGAAGGGCGCATGTGAGAATCTATATGAGGAGGCACCTCAATGTATGATGTTAGGATGGAGTGTGGGTCTATGAGTATCGTCACATGGTAGTTATACAATAATGGGATGGTTGACATAGGATGTTTTATGTGACAAGTAGTTCCATATATAATTTAATAATGTAGAAAAATGTCATAGATTTTTTCTAACGATAAAAAATATGAGTAAAATTATGTAATGAGATGAGTAAAATAATAGTATATATTAATATTTTAAATGTGTAATTGGAATGAATAAAATGAATACATTAGGATTTTCTTCAACTTCATTATTTTACATTTTCCACATACATGAACATGAAAATAGAAAACATTAATCAACCAATAAATCACAATATCATCATCACATTGTAAAATAAATTTTTGAACATTGAAATGATCATATAAATCTCATCAAAATATTTCACATGGCATGGTGGTTTGGGAGGAACTCTATGCACTGTGAGGTATCCCTCTATCCTTAATCCATTAACAGTACCACACAGTTGATCAAGTGAATATGCATCGATGATCAATCCAATTTCCAGATTAATTGGAGTTTATATTATAGGTTACACAATATACCACATATAATGGAAATTAAGATCTTAACCCTGTGTGGAATAATTATATTTTGTTGAGGCTTTGTAAAAATTTTAATTTCCATGAATGAGGTCAGAAATGGAAAATAATTATGTTCTTTCCTACAATAATCTAAATTTAATTAATATGTAATCTTTATTTATATTACATTAATGTTCTGGAAATTTTTAGAAATGTGTATGTGAGAACTATGTATGGATCATTACTGTTCTCTCATATGTGTAATTATAACCACTGGATTACTATAAGGACCATTCATTTTCATACATTACAATTAAAAAATTTAAAAGAGAATAAATATAAAATCATTTCACTATGAGGAACCAATATTTTAGTGTCTTTGTAAAATTAAGGACATGCATAATTCTTAAAAAATAAATCATAATTTTTTTAATTCTTTATTCTATAGCATACTGTTGGCCATCAAATTCTCATTTATACTTCTAATAACCTGAGGATATAAATAAAAAATGGGTGATCTAAAATCCTAGTAAGAGGATAGATATGAACATGAATCTATATAACATGGTGTGATTATTAACATTACATCATAATCATAACATAAACATGGGATCATAGTTTAAAGAAGAAGTCATTAAGACAAAGCTTGGAATGTGGAAATTCATAAAAATGAAACATCATGTCTTAATGGTAAACTACCACAAGGAGTTGTGAAATAATATTTCATCATGTAGCTGAAAATTTCATATTTCACATGACATACATCATATTAAACAATTCAGTATAGAACTATACAATTCTTGGCTCACCCGTCACATCATATTTCATACGTTGCGATATATAATTCTAGCTGCAATTGTCACATCATTACATTCCCATTATCAGTCATGCCACAAAGAACATATATCAATCATGGACATAAAATGACTCATGAAATAGAATGGGATGAATATCATTAGAATACATTCATTAAAACTGGGCTTCCAAATGAACGAGGTAATAACATCTTTGAGTCATCATCATTGAGTGAAGAATAAAAAATCACATGATGTTAAATGTGTGTTTTTTCAAATAATATTTCTTTTTGAAAACATTTTGTTTTTCATAAAATCATGTCATAAAAATTAATATCCTAAACATGGTAATATAATGATAATGTAACTATATTTAAGGAATATTCATACTGAAAATGGGGTGAAATATGGAAAACCTGATGAAAGAGAGTTTGGTTCTAGAATTCCCCTTACAATGTGTCTGAATGGTTTTTCTAGTTTAGTATCCCATATAATCAAATTATATTCATTAATTACTAATTATATAAGATTATATACACTAATTGGATTTATTATTTCTTTATTAAGTTCATTAGTGGTTTTTTAGATGATTTATAGTGTTTAATTTCATTGTTCGTGAGTATTTGTTTTCTTAGTTTCCACAATTTGTTCACTGGTATTCATTAATAGATGATCATATAAAATGTAAAAAATAATAAGAATTATTATTATAGTATTTTAATGATATTAAATATGTTTAAATGATATTATAATGGAATTGGTTTTTTGTAATGAACATGAATCATTAGATAAAATTTAATGATAATCATTTTAGGTTACTTTTAGTTGTTTTCCCAACACTACAAACTAATTTTGATTTATCATTTAGTATTATGTATAAAGGTTATTTCTAGAACATTAGAATGGTTATAAAATACACACTAGAATATTTTTTCAATTATTTAATTGTATTATTAACATCCATGAATGTGTTAAATGGGGATGAATGTGCATCGCTCATGATGTTGGTCAATTTACCCATCACAAGCGATGATTAAATTTTTTAAATAAAAGAGATAGATGGTGGAGTTAAAACATGAATAATCCAATGACACGATATTCTTATATTATATCAATAATAATGGAGTTATCATTCAATTTGTATGAGGGGAGGTGGTTATTGTCTAATAAAAGAAATGAAATTGAAATGAAATTAAAAGAAATGATAGAGGATTTACCTCTTTCATTCTCCTCTTAAGATCCTATTCAAGGTACCTAGGCTTGTTCGTTTTATGAGACTGTGATATCCTGGACATAAAGGAGGGGAGATGTAATATTATTGGTTAGAATATAGGCATGGTGAAAATGTTGAGATATGTGAGTTGAAGGGGGTTAGAGGGGGGTATTTATAGTGGATGAGAGGGGAATTTTATAATTATTTAATTCATTAATTTATTTTTTATATCAAGATAAGAAATAGTGTTGATTACGGAGACTAAATACAATAATTAGATCATTTGATTTTGAACCGAGGGTTCTAACATAAGTTTTGTCACAATGAATATTGTATTTAGCTTATAATATATACGTCTTGTAAATTACTGTATTTCAATATTCACCCAAAAAATTTAGGTAATTCAAAAAAATACCAATAATTCACCCAAACCATTCTATGTAATGTATAATTAATAAATAAACACTATTTTATATGAAAAATTTTGTGAACATGATTAATTTTATATTTATTTAAAATATTTATTTACATGAAATACTTAGATTTCAAAATTAATATTAATTGTATAACACGTAGAAAACTTACCTAAGGTGTTAGAAAATTATATTAATGTAATGAAACGTTACAATATTAATTTATAAATAAAGCTTTTATTATAAAATTTCTTTTAAATTATTAAATTATTCAATAAACTGTAATTAAATATTTCTGACCATTAAAAATACCAACAAATAATTAATAAATTTTAATAAATTTTATTTACTAAACTTTGATATAATTATATCATAATTTCATTTATAAGATGCCAAAATTATAGGTATACATTCTTGGGTGGGGTTACTATTCATTTTATCAATTTACTATTCATAAGGGTCATATTACTGTTCATAAGTTCCAGTTATTATTTAATCAGTATTGTTTTCTTATCTTCTAGAAATACTTCTTATTTCTATAATTATTAATTTGTAATATTATTAATCCAGTCCCGAAGTGATTTTATGTGATTTATACTATTTCAAGTTTCTATAATAAGGTAGAAATTCATTTTTTAAATATTGAGTAGTTACATTCTTCCCCCTAATGAAATTTCGCCCTCTAAATTTCATTTAACATAAATAGGTGATGGTACTTTACCTTTATCACTTCATATGGTTCCCAATTTTATAATTAATACATATTGTTACTCCACAAAAATTTGACAGGGTGTGATATATTTGTCACATATAATCATATATAACTAGTCTAGAATCATTACTTGATGCTTCTCATAAGTGATATCGTATTCCAATTGTGCCTCATCTGATTTTAGTACATGTGAGGGATCCGATATGTACTTCCTCAAATGTGATTCATGGAACCCCACATGAACATGATCCATATTTAGTGGTAGTTCATGATGATAGTCCATGGATCATTTTTTATCAAGGATATAAAAGGATCCATTGTAACTTGTACATAGTATACGTTTCATTCCAAACCAAAAGACCCTCTTCCTTGGTGATATTCTAAAGAAGATGTTATCTCAGTGATAAAAATATAAGTCCCTTCGATAGTTGTCAGGATAGCACTATTTTTAAATCTAAGCAGCATTGAGATGTTGCTGGATGGATATACCTTTATTTGTTATATATTAAAATAGATCATGTCCAAGTATATTTTATTCACCAACTTCAACCCAACAGGTTAGAGTTTTACATTTCTTTCCATATAAAGATTCAGGTGGAGCCAAATAAATACTCGGTTGGAAGCTATTTTTGTATGAGAACTCCACCAATGGGAAATACTGATACCATACAACATTGAATTATAAAGATCAAGCTTTTATAATATCATTAAGAATATTAAAAGTTCTTATAGATTGACCATCAGTTTGGGGGTGTTAAGTAGTTCTTTCTTTTAATTCATTACACCAATCATATTGAAGACCCCTCCAAAATATAGATATAGACCTAGGATCATGATAAGAGACAATTAAAATTGGAAGAACATGTTTCTCATCACATCCTACACATATATCATTACAACTTTTTCAAGTGATATGTATTCCTAAATAGTGATAAATTGGTCAATCTTGGGGAGTCGGTCCACCACAACCTATATCACATTATTAATTATTGATGTCCTTTGGAGACCCATGAAAATGTCTATTTTGACATTATCTCATTTCTACATGGGTATTGTCAATGGATGCATCATCACATTGGACATTCGTCACTCGACATTTACATTATAACAAATCAACCACATTGATATATGCACCGAAATATCCTTATACATTATGTCCTAATATATGTGTTCTAAGAGATCCCAATCCATCTGTGTACCCCTATTATTGATAGATAATGTTGATATATATGAATTTTCAATTAGATTATTCTTTATCCCTCTTGATTAAGGCACACAGAGGCTCAATCCAAACTGAATTAATCTATTAACATTGATATGGAACTCCTGCAGCTACCCTTCCTTTACAACATTCACCTTCATTGTAACTCTAGATTATCCTTTTTTGCCTCTATAAATATATTATGGAAAGGTGATTCAGAAATACTTTCTTAAATTTAGGATGTATTCCATAAAATTTTTATTTTCAAATCCATTATTTTCATATATAGGAACATTGGGCCTTCTCAATTCAAAACATAGATAGAGTAGCTTTTTTTTTTCTCATAAGAGCATCAGTTATCGTGTTTGCATTGTGAGGATGCTAGTGAATAGTGAAATCAAAGTATTTTATTATCTCTAAAAACCTCCCATGATGCATGTTGATATGAGTTTGTGTGGATATATATGTTTGTCTCTTTTGATAGGCATAAATGTCACACTTCTCACTATATAGGTAGTGCCACTAGATTTATAGGGAAACAATCATAGATGCTAGATCCAGATTATGTGTTGGGTAATTTTTCTCATGCATCATCATTTTCCTTGATGTTTATTCTACAAATTATAATTTTTCAAAAGTATAAAACCCAAGATATTCTTGGAAGCATCACTTAATATTAGAAAAAGAAATCTACAGTTTAATAATGTGAGTACAACTATTGTGATCAGCCTCTTATTTAGCTCTTGGATTCTTTTCAAACATTCTTCAATCTAGAAATACTCTACCCCTTTCCATGTAAAATTAGTTAAAAAGCATGTGAATCATTAGAAATTTTTCATGAAAAGACTTTAGTACCACGATAATCCACGAAAACTATGGATTTATGTGACACTGTTGGGTCTAGGCCATTCCCTAATTTACTTTTTTAATAGTCCACATAAATTCCCTCACATTTGATCACATGTCCCATGAACATGACATATTACATCCAAATGTCACACTTGTTGAACATCTCCAACAACTTCTCCTTCCTTAATGTCCGAAAAAACAATATATCTATGTTCTTCATGCTTCTCCTTACTCTCATAATAGAGGATAATATCATCAATATACACTACCAAAAATTATTCAAGGTAATGTATAAAGCCTATATTCAATAAATCCATAAATATTGTTGGGGAATTAGTAATTTTGAATGGAATCACCAGAAAATCCTATTTCACAAAGATTGAATTGAAGGAATTGTTTAGAATATCTTCCTTATATACCTTTAGTTTATGATATCCATAATGAAGATCCATTTTTGTGATGTATTGATCTCCTCAATACTGATCAAATAATTCATCTATCCTTATAAGAAGATACTAGTTATTTATTGGTATCTTATTGAGTTCTCAATAATCTATAAATTGATTCATTGATCCATCCTTCTTCTGGAAAAAGAGCGCTGATTCACCACAAGTTGATGCACTAGGGAATAGAAAACCATATTAAAAATTGTATTATAACTACTTCTTTGGCTCCTCTAGTTCGATAAGACCCACCATATATGAACAATTTGAGATAGGAGTAGCTCTTGGAATCAGTTATATTGAGAATACTACCTCATGATCCGAGGGATCCTTGAGTAACTCTTCTGTAAATACAAAACTATATTCCCCAATGATTGGAATTTCACCGAGGTTGATAGAATTTTTAGACTCTATCATTTGAGGGAAGTATGCTTCTTGCACATGGAATTAACACCCAAACCATTGAATGATTTTAAAAATAAGATTCTTGAATATAATTACATTTTTAGAGGAGAAATTGAGTGTTCAGAATATGACAATATATTTCCATTTACAGTTTATATGTTCTCTATATAAAGAGAGACAATCCATCAACATGATAGCCTCAAATTCTCCCAAGGAAATTTTTAAGAGATTCGCTAGATGAATATTTTCACATACACCAGTATTATAATAGTAAAACATTATAGATTCAATTATTGAACCACTTAGAATTTTTATTGATATCTATACTTTAATGTTTCATGGATTTGATTCAATATTTCTAGAAATCATGCAAGAAATAAATAAATTTATAGAATTACATTCTGTTAAGAGTTTTTTATTTCTGTAGTTAATATGAATTCAACCTAGTAAGACTTCATTCTCATACTCTAGTTCCATAATAGTGATGTAATATGCCATACCTTACATTTTTTCTTTGGGGAATGATGCCACATATTACCCTCAATAACATGGGGTTTGGTGCATTGGCATAAATAGTTCCTTGGCTCCCTATAGTTATAGAATTGGGCCATGGGTGGTGATCTCATTTACTCCACAACATTATCTTACATCCTCCAATATTTTCAACATTTTTTTTCATGGTGGCCTTATCTACCACAGTTGAAGCATTTAACTATCCCATCGTGGGTTTTCCCTTGGTGCTTCTTCAACACATTTTGGACATGGGGGTGGTTGATTTTTCTTTCCACCATTCTCATGTGATCCTCCATCTTGAAACTCCATTATTTTTTTCTTATCACTATAGCATTTCTTCCATTATACATAGTCCATATGTAATTTGAGATCACACCAAAAAACTTCTTCATAACACTCAAAGGCATGAATTTATAGATCCTCTCATAGTAGTTGTATTAAACCATTAAAGAATTTACCCATTTTCTATCATTGTTGAAAACAAAACCCAAAGTATACCGTGAAAGACATGTGAAATGTACTTTGTAGGTAATAGAAGATTATCATATCTTTTTATTCAGCTATATGAATTTTCTATCCATACTTTTAAAAAACTATAGGGAAACTTTTTTTATGAAACATTATCATAATGTATCCCCTCTCAATATCTTTAACTTTTTCTTTTGGATTGGTGTTCTTAATCTACACCCCCATTGGATATCCACTCCATCTAGATGATAAAAAATGAGATTCAAATTATCTATCTAAGAATAGTGAAAAATAGAAAAGATCTTCTACATCGATTTGACCCAATTTTTATCAACAAGTGGATCATAAGATCCCCTATATATCAGTGGTCGTTGACACATAAAAACTAAATATCCAGTTTCTCTCTATTATATGGAGGAATAAATTCCATATTATTGAGGATAATATTCATATCATATGATAGCTAGTAAGAATCACCCTGATATTTAGAACATCACCCCCAAGTCATTGGGGAAGTTATTTAGGCAATTATTGCAAATACCCTCACACTAGTTATTGGCCTAGATTCTCCTAGTTCCCAATATTTTCTAAAATATAAAAGGATAGAATATAATATAATTCCACATGTCATGAATAATATATTACTTTGTTAAATTATGTCTGAAGGAATATCTTGTGGTGTACCATTTTTTATAATTTTATAAAAAAATCGTCTCTGGTGCTTACTTATACCTAGTCCCATACTGAGGATTTTCACTGAGGCTATCCAATTCAAATTCCCAAATTAACTAAATCATTCTCTGATACCTACTCTAGTGACCTTGATATTTATTATATTACTATTACATAATTTTTAACACAATCAACATAAAATCATTACACAAATAGAATCCATGTTTTTAGTGTCATGGGGAAATTAGGACCATACATAACATTTAAAAATACAATAACATTTATTTAATTACTTCTTCTATATCTTATTATTGGTCCTTCAATTCATCATAGTATATGTAATCAACTGAGTATATAAATCAAAAATGGGTGAACTAAAATCCACGTAAGAGGATAAATAATAAAATGAAACAATATAACAGGGGTTGAGTATTAACATAACATCATCTTCATAACATAATCATGATATCAAAATCATGACTAGAAGTTTTTAAGATAAGGCATGGAATGTGGAAATACATAAAAATTAAACATCATTCCCTAGTGGACAACTAGCCCACATTATTGTGAAAAAATATAGAATCATGGTCAAATTTATTTAACTTTTCTCAGGAGATATAAAACATAACCCAGTTCATTTGAGTAATATATAATTCTGGGTTCACCCATCACATCATAACATTTACATTATCATGCATGCCACATAGAAAATCCATCAAAATTGGACATAAATTAACCCATGGTAAATAATGTGGTTTAAATAGTAAGAATATATTCATAACCATTCTGTTCCAAAATGAAAGAGGGAATAAAATCCTTGAATCATTGACCATGAGTGAAGAAGAAACAATCTCGATAAGTAAAAGGTGTGTTTTTTGAAGGTAGTGTTTTTGGAGAACATAATGTTTTTCATGAAACTGACTAGAAAAAATTTATATCAATGAAAAGGTCAGATAATTATAAAAAAAATATATTTATGGAATATCCATAATGAAAATGGGGAGAATGAGGAAAACCAAAATAATGAGATTTGGGGTCATGAATTCCCCTTACCATGTGCTTGAATGTTTTCTTTAAGTTAATGTAATGTATAATCACATTAGATTCATTAATTAAAAATCAAAGAACCTTTTATAATTTTTTTAATCATTATGGTTTTATTCGGTTCATTATTGGTAATTTTGATGAGTTATATAGTGTAATGTTATCGTTTGGGAGCATTTATTTTCTATGATTTCATGATCAGGTCACTTGTATTAATGATTGGATGTCCGTGTAATACGTAGATAAAAAACCAGAATTATTATTATATGTACATCATGATCATATTGAAATTTAAATAATATTATAAATAATTAATTTGTGTTGCTATAGGATGAATAGTTAGATAAAAGGTAATGATATATGTTTTAAGTGAATTGTGGTGGTTTTTTTATCACAATGAACTCGTTTTGTTTTATCAATTTTTATTATGTATAAATGTTAGATATATATAATAAATATCATTAAAAAGAAAACATTAAAATATTTTTTCACTATTTTATGGTTTAATTAACATCCTTTATGATGTTAAAGGCAACGTAAAGTGCATCACTCGAGATGTCGGTAAATTGACACATCATGGATGACAATTTCATTTTTCAAATAAAATAGAGAGAGGGTGGATTTTAATGATGAATATTCAATTTACAATATATAATTGAAGTATATAAATCATAATTGAGTTATCATTCATTTTTTATTATGGTAGGTTTCTATAGAATAATAAAATAATTGAAATTAAAATCAAATTAAATGAAAAAGATGGAGGATTTACCTCTTGAATTATCCTTGTTAGATTCTCCATAATGAACCTTGTCTTGGTATTATTATGAGACTAACAGATCCTAGATGTAGGGGAGGGTCTTAGAAATAGTATTACTACGTATATAGGCATGTCTCAAATCATGATAAGTGTGGTAAATGTTTGTGTGAAGGGTGGTATGTATAGTGTAGTAGTTGAGTGTTATCTTATTATTTAATTCAAATTTTTATTATTTTTTTCAAGCCAAGAAATGATGTTGATTATTTTGACTAAATATAGTAATTATTTCGTATGAGATAGATCTAATGGATCTCACATCAAAGATTACTCAATTAATAATGTATTTAGCTTATAATGTATATATATTGTAGATTACTCAATATCACTGTTCACGAAAAATCTTAGTAATTCTGAAAAAATCCAAAAAAATCACCCTAACCATTTTTCAAATTTTAGAATTATAAAATAGAATCCTTTTTATGATAATAATTTTATAAATATGAAAATATTAATTTCTAATTAAAATAATCATTTACTTCAAATGTACGTAATACAAAATTATTACTGATTTTATAAAACATTGAAATATTACATAAGGTCACAATAAATTATTTTACAATTAGAGTAAGCAAAAATATTTATATATGAATGAATATTAATAAAATATATTTTCTCTTATGTCATAAAATTAAAATTAATTGTCTAATTAAATACTTATGTGTAATAAAAATAACAAAACTTAATTAATAATATTTAAAACATTTATTTACATAAACTATGATATAATAATATCATAATTTAATTTATAATATAAATATATTTTATTCATAGTTTCATGGGGAGTGTTACTATTCATTTAGTACGTTTACTATTTATAAGGTTCACATTAATATTCCTCAGGTCATGTTTCTATTTCATCGGAATTACATCATTAACCTTAAGAAATACTTATTATTTTATTAATTATTCATTTATAGTGTTTTTATTATGATATATAATTGATTTTGATTGATTTATACTATTTTACATTATTATAATAAAGGAAAAATTCATTTGATAAATCTTGTGGTTGTTATAATTAAACTTCCTACAGATTGGTATTGGAGACATATATAAAGGTAATAATAGTCGATGAAATATTGTGGAAGCATGTATAAATAATTGAACTTCACGTACACTTCCATATTTTGTCTATCATTGGATAGGAAATTTATTTTAATATAATTTTTTATTCAATGATTTCTAAATCGAGTAATTTTTTGTTTTGCAGATTCAAGGGTTTCCAAAATATTAATTATGGAAATAATTAAGTGATATTTATATGAGAACACTAGGGACTTGATGAACAAGTTCAAAGTGATTAAAATAATAGAATAATTAGTAAATGTTATTAAATCAACACAAAAAAGTTTCCATAAAACATAACATATAAAGAAAAGTTTAGATCATTTTGCCATTTATATTTTGAAATATGAAATTATATCTATAATTAGATATCACAAGTTTTGATTGTATAATATCTTAGAGGGTTCATAATTTTAATTATAAAAAAATTTATTATATATAACACGTGAAAATAAAAATGATAATATAACAAGGTAAAAATATATATGATATGCACAAGATGATATTATTTTTCAATAAAGGTAGAGGGATCACATCATGAAATTTATTCATAGTAGCGAAGAAGGATTTCGACCATGACATATTCTAATACAACTAGTGTATTGAAGGATGTTTTTATTTGTGGAATTTCAATATTGAATTTAATCATACATTCTAGAAAGTGAAAGGGGGAAGTATTATTTTAGAACATTGATGGGATTCTAGTATTATTTCTGAAAAATAATACTTGGAATCTTTTGAATATCATTCCGAAGTTGAAGAAATTTCCATTATCTGTCATAGAAAATAGATTCTCATGTTTATTATCATATTCAACCTATAATAGAGATGGTATAGATTCACATTGAATGAAAATATTCATAATATGAAAATGAAAATAATATGTGATATTTTTATTTAGCCAATATGTACATTAGTTTTCTTTTTGAGAAATTTATCATATGAGCGATTTGTGAGGGATGTGTACCTAAGAAGATAGTACATCTACTCTAAATCATAGTAAGGGAATAAATAAATGTAATAATTGATGTAGAATAAATTCCCCAAAATAGTGAGTTTAGTGATTTTGTTTTACTAATACAATATTGGTTTCACAACCATTTGATTAACCTGTTTCAATTATTGAAAGTATAATAATCATGTAATTTCCATTTTATTTCATTACATATAGAATTCAAATATCTCATTGGATGGGAAAATAATTATTAAATGAAAAAAATTATAACATATGTAGTTTATGTAAATGAATTAACATAAATTTGGTATAAAGAGTATTTGACCTTTTAATTATGTTGTTAAAAACACAAGAGCTATGAAACTAGATATGTAAAAGTGATATGATTTTGATAATGTTCTATAATCTAATTGACCTCTCCCTCTGTGGGTATGTCTCACCTAATTCTTTTTATGTTCCTAACAATTAGTATCATAGAATCCATTTATTTTATATGATTTTTTATCACATTATTTGTAATTTTACATTTATTTGGATGTTATTGTTTTCACTTATATTTTTGAATACTATGGAAAAGTGTGAAATGTAAATGTCCAATGGAGGTCTGGTGGAAATAATCAGTGAGGAGGTGTTAATTTGAAGAGTGATATTATATTATATAATAATAAAAATTATAGGATAAATATACATACCAATGAGATTGTAGGAAAATTTAGTTATTCATTGATGTTGTAGAAATGAGTGAGGAACCTTATATTCAATGTTATGTCGAAACCATTGAACATCAGTTGTCTCTAAAGATGAATTTTTTTGAAGTTTTCTCTTACCATAATCGGATGAAGAGAAGACTAAATATGAGAATCAAAATCTAATAGTGGATGTAAATTATAAATATATACAAATTATTGTGTTGGTAATTTGGGATTAAAAAATAAAAGTGATAAATAAAAGGCGTGTTTAAATTTATATATATTAAAGGGTGAAAAGTTAATACAATGTTGAAGGGTTGGAGAGGATTTCAAAAAAGATATAATAACTCAATATTTACTTCATGTTGAATAATATAGACTCAAAATATAAATAAATTTTTATTTAAAATAATTATAAACACACTTATCATATAACATAATTGGATGATGAAAAGAAAGAGTTTCAATATGAAAAGATATTTCTCAATGATTATATTTATATAATGAAAACTAAAATGAATTATAAATGTGATATTATGAAAATAATCCATTTTGAATTAGATTTTAGGATTTATATTGTTAATACTATAAAATAATAATTAATTACAAAATTTAAACAATGGGTAAGAAGAATAAATAATTGGATGAAAAAATCGTTTTGACCAAAAACATTGTTAGAAGCAAAGGGTAAGCCCCAACAATTAAAATACAGGAATTTTTTTCATGATCAATATTTAATTTATGATGAAAAAAGGAATGATAATTATTCCAAATATAGGAAAACTATAGAAAATTATCATATCTAAAAAGCCACACTCTTTTATATTGTTAATAATTTGTTATGAAGGAACACCGTTAATGATTCAATACGAGGAGTGTGTGGAAATTCCTAAGAAGATGGAATGGATAAAAAATGTATAAACGATATATTTAATGATATATATAATGGGTTTGGGAATAATAATGAATATTCAATGATATTATGAAAAAATATGTTTCTTTTATTGGATCTATGTTTACATTTTTAATTTTTAAGCTTTTGAATATATTTTTTCTCTGAAATTAAAAAAATTACAAAATATAAAATGAACCACATTATCCATGGTAGGAATATTATTAAAATTACTCATACTATAACAACCATTTATAATGTTAAAAAATTTTCTAACATTTAGTCAGAATTTGAATGTGAAATCAACATGAAAAAATGATGAATTAGTCCCATTGAAGTGCATATTATAGATCCTTTACACATATACTCATATGATGAATCTAGAGGGAATTGATGCTCAGAAACTATTTCTAAACCACATATCTCCTAAAAAGTAATTAAAAGAGCTCATGAGAATGATATTACATGACATGTTTCAAAAAATATAAATATAAAAATGGAAGATGATTCCACAGGCAAAGTCAATATTGAAAAATCTAATAATTGTTTCTGATCTAGATTATGTAAAAAAATGTTTGTGGAAATAAAAACTAAATTGTTTTGAAAAGAAAAATTCATGGTGGTAATACTAAATATGTAAAAAATGGTTTTTACATTGGTTTTGTAGAGGAGAATTAGAACAATGGAGTGTAATATATTAATACACTTTTAGAAAAGAAATTTTTCTATAATGTGAAATGTAATGGGAAAGTGGATGTATTTAGTGACTCACCATCCTCCTCAACTTAATTAATATGAATGGTACCCCTATACCTATATGATATAAATGAATATAAACTATTTAATGTTTAAATTACATATAAGGATACATAATTCACGGGAATGTTTTATTAAAATATCTCAAATGAAATTAAAAATGTATATTAAATTCTAATAAAAATTGGATATTGAATGTAGTTGTTAAAGATATTCATGATTAGTTTGATATTATACCTAAAACAATATGAAATTTTGAAGTTAAATTCTATATTTTTTAAATAAAATTTCCTTTTTAGGTGATATTTTTTCCTCAATGAAAAATATAATGAAATATGGTATTTCAGGATGAATCCACCAAATAACATGTTTTTTTTAGGTTATGATGAATTATTACACTAAAACCAAAAAAAGTGGAGTGTAATGGTCAGAATATATATTTATCATCACATATTATAGCATTTGGGTTTTGGATGTTTATATTTTATAGGAAATTAAATACTATGAATAATGTAGTGTTATATATTAACATGTTGTCTCCCTATATGTAAATTATATTTCAAACAAATGATGATAAAATCAATGGTGGATTTTGTTTGAAATTATAAAGTATTTTATTCTTTTATTTGGGTTGAAGGAACCTACGAGATAATGGATTACTTCAGGGAATGTGGAATTATGTTACTCTTATAAAAATTTGTCATGGCTAACTATGAAAATAGTTTTTTATTCTCCCTTTCTTCATTAAATATTTTATTCTAATAATTTTGGTATTATTATGGCTCATTGGATGTATTAGGAAAATATAATATAATTGATAAAATGAATTTATTTGAGTTAGTAAGTGACATTGATTTCCTTTTATATGTTAGATGAGACTCTTTCTTCAAACAGTAGTCCTCAAATCATTAGGCTGAGATCATCATTTGACAACTCAAGTTCACTATGGTGATTTTACTAAATATATTTATTAAATGCTTGGTAGAGGAATTATTGAAAAAATTATATCAATGATTGATAGGATATTGATTCAATATTTTAAACATCGAGCCAAAAAATATTTACAATTGGGTATAAGGATTGTTGAAAGGAAATTATTGATAATGTATAAGAATTATAAAAAATCTAAAGGTGGACACATTATGTAGTTAAACTATAAATGGAATGAGAGTGTATAGGGATCCCTCAAGAATATATGGTTGTATTTTAGATGGATATGTGTATTTAATTTACATTAAGTGGTAGTGATAAAATTTGTTAAGATAAAATATGAAATTGGATTTGGGTAGTGGTATATAATATTAAATCTATATATAGATATTGTTGTACAACTAAGATTTTTATTGTATTATTTTTAAAATATGTAAGTATTGGTTATAAAGAAATATTGGATATATGTGATGATGGAAATTTTTATGGTAATTCTTGTATTATTAATAAATATTTTATTGATGTTATGGTTAATTTAATTAATGAATAAAAGTTTATACATACGGAATGTTTTTTTTATTTTCCAGAAATATTTTTTTTGAAAAGTTTTCAAAAATGAGGTCAACCCTCACAGGGACAAAACAATAAGCATATCCAGATAAGATGGAGGTTAATCTCAATGAAATCACAGTTTAAGGGGGAGGAATTAGTAGTGTGCTTGTGAGAACCTATACGAGGAGTCACGTGTGTGTGTGAATGAAAGAAGGAACATGGGTCAATGTGTATAGGGAAAATGTGATTAGATTATCATGTGGGGGTTACATTAAAAGGCTTTATGTAAAAAACATCTCCATATAAAATTTAAAGGGATGAAAAAGGGACACAAAGTTTTTTAATAGAAAAATATATTAGTGTTACTCTTATGCGTATTGAGTCCAATAACTATGAACAATTAATAGTGATAAATCATGATTGTATGGAATTAAACAGTTTCACCCCAATTATCTATAACCTACCTCATAGATATTTCCCATGTAAATAAATGAGATGCAAATAACCCTCAAACCAGGAAGATCTAAAAATTCCATCACTTCATTATAGAATCTCTTTAAAACATAAAAATACTCATTTAAATATCAAAAGGTGGTTTAAATTGGTGTGGTTGTATTGAAGGATCTTGGTGAAACAGATGGAATTTATTTTTTGGTAGATCTATTGACTGTGTTTCTATGAATTATTCAGTTAAAATGTATCAACAGTTAATCTAGTAACTGAACATGATAGAGTTCACATGTATGTGTACACCTCTAGCCCCTTGTATTAGTAATAAAAGTACACAAAATAGGTTGTGTAATAGAATATAGACATGTCTATTTAAATATGAAGGATGAATTTATAGTTGTATGCAAATATTTATTCTGAATTTATATGATATGGAAAAGTAAACATTAGTAGTTCATAAATGTTGTTTTTATATTCATAATGGTTAGGTAAAGATCGCATAAAGGAATGAGAACCTCTATAAGGGTGATTTCTAATAAATCTAGATGCGTAATGGTAACATAGGTATTACACTACATTAGTAAGTGTCATTGTGTCCCATATAAATATAATAAATTTAGTTGGAATATCTTGTATGCATAATTAATGAATATTAATGTAAATATATCTTCCATATTATTTGAATATTTTAATGAGAAATATTGATGAAAAAATTAAATTATTAGTTTATTTTTAAATAGACTTATTTTCAAAATTTTGGACTCTAGTGTTTCAGTAATCCATATTTTGGACAAATTCAAGTGATAATCTTATGATAATATTTGAGAATTGAATATCGGTCCTTAATGGTTAAAAATAAATGAAACATTAATGAAGGATATAATTCTGAGACCTAGTGGATTCCATAATTCATATTATAGGCATCATAAGGTAAACTTATGTAGTATTCCTATTTAGAAATATGAAAATATTTCAAGGAAGTGATATTTATGTTTTTAATGGAATCATTTCTCATGGGATTAATTATTTGGAATATCAAAATATTTTATTTCATGAAAAAAGATATTATAAAATGGAGAAGATATTGATTCAATAATATAGAGGATATGTTCTATACAATATTATTTGGAGATGAAGAGGGAGGGATAACTAGAAGATATTTGTGTATAGAATTCTAGATGTAGTTTCAACACTCTATACCTTTATAAGACATTCATGTAAAAGTATTTTTTATATATTAATGGTAAGATTTATATTATATTCAATATTTGATATATTGAAAGGGGGAATTTGTTTTCCCCCTAAGGTCGATCAATTATATATTAATTCAGAAAATATGATGAGTTGGAATCTCTTCATGACATTTCCTAATAAGAATTAGTTTTCATTACCTATAATGGAAAAATTTTCATGAGGTGATGATAAAAAATATCCTATGAAGGATAAGGTAGATATTAAAATGGAGCCAATATACACTCACTGATCCCTGGCCAAAAAATGGTGATATTTATGGCTAGATGACATAACAATTGTTTTTCTTTCTAAAGTACAGAGTTTGAGAAGGAATTCCGAGGGAGGTGAATATAATGAGATAATGAATCTAAATAAACCCATAATATATCCATTATGCTGAAGAAGGTGTGAACGAGTCAAAATTCAAAAAATTTATGAGCTTAGTCATTTTGGTTCACCAATATGTTGTTGGATTCACGCTCCTTATATTATATTTTTTGGTGAAATGTGTCAAAATCAACATTTACATATGATTTATTTTCATTACATTAATAATAAAATCATCTAATTTAGTTTAAATTATTTATTTCATGAAAATATTATACAAAATATGATCATGTAATTAAATATATAAAAAATTGTATTGAAAATGTAATGTACCTTTTAATTAAGAGTCACATATCTATTTGAACATTATGAGGATAATAAAAATAGATAAGATTTTGGGAATGTTTTATACCCTAATTCACCCTTCCCTGCTCAAGGTATTTTTACATAATCCATGACTTGGAATAATTATATGGATCTTTCCAACATATTTCATTGAGTTTTAGAATCAAAATATATTGTATGTATTTGGATTTAATGTATTACTTTAATCAATTTTAAGACTTCAGAACCTTATGAATTTAATGTTATATGATGAATATATTATTAATTACCTACCAATGATATTAATTTATTCTCAATTTTTAATGAAACTCCATGATATCTGAAGAATTATATATACATATGATGTGAGCGTATGAATATATTGGTAATATGACTTCATACATCATTTTATGAGCTGAATGATATTGAGTTTTCTGTTCTTTGGATAATGAAGAGAAGGGGAATAAAATACAGTGTTTCTTTATTGGTTATTTATAAAATATCATGGTCTTTTTCAAATCCATCTTAAAATAAAATATTCATCAGGGATTAAATGATATTAAATGAGATATTTTGTAACCAATTTTCATTGTATTTATAGTTTGATATTTAAAATAATTGTATTATTCATATAGAAAAAAATATTAAGACATATAACAAATCATTATAGAATTTTTTTTCTAATTATTGAGTTTATAAAAAGGGAAAATGAAGAGGGAAAATTGTTTGATAATTCTCAAGCCAAACTGACATGTTGTGGCTATATTAATAAGTGTAACATTAGAAAGATATGTTATATATAAAAATTATTGATTTAATTTGAAGAGTTCAGGGAATGTTTATTTTATTCTCACTAATCTAGAAAAAATATTTCATGAATGAATATGATCATCTCATTTGTGCATGATCTATTGGCTGAGTAGTTTTTTTAAAATAGTTATTTGGAGATTCATCTACTATTTATGCATTAAAATTTATACCAAATTTAATGAATTCTTGAATAACATCAATTTTATTGAACATGATGAATCTTATCATATTATGAGTATCTAATTAAACCCAAAGAGAGGAGGAAATATAAATATCTTGTTTTGATAGGGTAAACAATATAGTTCAATTTCTATTGTAGTGAATGTTCATTAATTTGAACTACACTTATGTTATATTATAAATTTGATAACCAATAATGCTTCAAGGAAATACAATACATATATATTATAATCAATATTATACTAGTGATTAAACATGACTTAGAACCCAAACCAAACCTGCTAACGATTGGACTCTCACATTGATGTCGATGCTTCTAAGAATTATATTGTGATTCTCATTTCTTATTATTCTATCATATGGGTGTGTTAGAGGCCTTATTGTTTGTCCATGACTCGAAAAATTGTTAAAAGATTTATCCATGAAATAAATAATTTGTTAAAATAGGAACCAATAATTAAACCCTTCCCATTAGTGTTTTAACTAATATCGTTAAGTCATATTTTAGTGTACATCTTCTAGAATAGGCATAAACAATCATGTAATAGGATTTAGAAAGGATTCATGAAATAATTCATAAAGAAATAGTAAAATCATAATGTGGGTAATAAATCCCCCTAAAAAGGTAAGAATGAACCTGAACTCCCATTCTATTGAAAAATTCACAATCAAATCGTATTTATAGTAAAACTGTAACGAATTTATGATTTTGAAATGTTTTTCTGTACTGAATCACCTTAGAACATTCATAAGAATCAATAATCTAAACACAAATAAATTTAAATTTATAATATTTTCCCCATTCATTATTTAGTAATAATATTTATAATTTTTATAATTCTGTACATATTCTGTTTTAGTAATCAATTCGAAATATGGAAAATTTTGATTAAATTCAACAATATGGATAATAAAATAATTTACCTAGAAATCTAACTATTGTTCTAGTAGAGGAAATATATATATTTTCATATCCCAAAATCAATTTTATTATATTTTGAACCTTAATATGAATCAAAATCAATGTGTAGCTTCACCAAACATTAACTAACCTATTATTAATACATCTATGTAGGGAGGATAAATATCATATATATGATCTCTAATTAAATTAATAGAGAACAAATTGATGAAATTTATAAAAAAATAAATTTTGTGTTCAGAATTATTGAAATATATATTATTTAATTGTCAAATTACAATTTAGATGTATAAGTAGACTAATTACTGACAATGATTTTGAAAAAAAAATATGAATGAGTTATATGACATTATATAATGAGTAAACATTAATAAGATATTTCTCGAGAAATATTTATGTCAAAATATGTTTTAATATAGACATATAATTACTCGTGTTCTTTTAATGTGGAATGAATATTTCATTTATTATAAATAAAAAGATTCAAACTATCCATGTTATGTGTCTAATATTTTAATTGATCAAAAATAGAAAAAATGAATGATTATTTATCATGATAAAAAATTGTGGTAATAATTGTCTTTACATTTTGTCCATCGGTGATTTAATGATATTTATTATAGTTCTCAAATTGTATAAAAGGATACTTGTTAGGTAAAAAAATTATTATAAACTATGATATGTGAATTTATGAATCTATCTTCATGAATTAGGTTCAATTGTCTATGATAGTTCAGGGAATGTTATTAGATTACTCATGTTAATAAATTAATCGAAAAATCACCCATCAAATTGTCTCCTGAGAACAAATATTCCAACCTAGAATGAAAAAAGATAACAAAACTTATAAAACATATGAAATATATTAATATTTAATTCAATATAATAGAAGATAAAAAATGATTTATGTAATTCACCTCTATCAGTTAAATGATTTAGTTAAAAGGAATATGAGAATTATCTTATCCAATTCATAAGGTCAAATGATCCTAATTAACACATTTTATTAATATTTATAAAAATACAATATTACAATATCAACAATATCATTTTTTATAATATTAATATTCTTGTGGAAGATACATTTATTTATCATATAAAATACAAAATATCAAATTAAATTCTATATCATCATATTATATCATAAATTTCAAGTATTATAATAATATTGAATCGGTACCATATAGTATAAGAGTTTAGTTATCATTTAAAAAATCCTATAGTTATTTTTTTCTCATTTTTAACATTTAGGGAATTTATCTAATAAATGAAATTTACATTTTTCATAGTATATAAATTGAGATATTAATTTTTAATGAATTTTATATCTATAGATAACTGAAATATTAAATTTATAATAAGGTAATTTCATTTAACACATGATGCCATTATATTATAATATTTATACATAATTATAGTTTTGAATCAATTTTGGTAACCCCTTAATTAATATAGGACTCATCTTCTGATGATGATGATTATTTTCCCTAATTGGTTTATGCTTATGAAAATATCAAACATCTATACATGTTATGTTTAAAATTATTATATATTCATTGAGGATTTTATATTCCATCCACCATATCATAAGTTATATTTTAGAAAATTAATTTTACATGTTATGAAACCTATGAAAAACGAACAATATAAAATAATTTATTTGTATAATAATCCAAATAGAATTGGAGAATTTATAGATGAAACAACATAATCATTTGGGAATGGAATTTATATGACCCCACACATCACCTTTGGATTTAATAGTTTTCTATATCATGATTATGTGTTAGATAATGAGAATATTCATTGAATATATTATGCATAGTAAAATCACAATAATGTTTCATTATAATCTCTTCAGGATTGATGAATTATTCATTCAAATTTAGCTATCTATGTTTTTAATAAAAGGTGTTTCTTTGATCATTGAATCAAAAACTAATGGTTAAAATTCATGATATTCGAATAGTATCCATCTAAACATGATATAAATACTATGAGTGAACATTGATTTTTTTAATATATAGATACCTACATAGAGGTGTGTTAATTTTTAATATGTATTACAAACATCGAGTTCCCTTAGTTGTGTATGTTTTAAGGGGTAAGAGAGTTTAAAGGAATGATTCAGGGGAATGTGTCCTAGAATATCAGAATAGTCCATGTACAGGGACACCATTTGGCCTGTGTGGGGATATTGGGAAGCTAATGGCCCATCTTGTGGCCTTATGTGATTTTTAGTGCCAAAAGATCACCAGTGTTGATCCATATTCTATCTTTTGGGATCATGGGAGGTTTTTTTGAAGGGCAACCAAATAATTTTAAAATGACACCCTTATATGTTCCCATATAATTTTCTCTCTCTAATATTAACTCTTACTAGTCCCCTAAACCCTCCTTTAATTTTATTATCCATTGAGGATCTCCCAGGATCATTTTCCATTTGGAATATCAACAACATCAATTCAAAGCTATAGATAAGTCTATGACTTCATTTCCTCTCTTAATCATTTGCCTTACTCTAAAGAAAGTTATAACTATTTATATCGATTATGCTATATTTTTAAGAATCCTTATGGTTCTTTATTTTTATTTATTTCTTCTTTAACTAATGTTAGATATCATATGAATGGATATATATTATGATATGGTATACATTCACTTTTTTCTTTCTCATCATCTTATTTAACTTTTAGGTGCATGTGTTTCGTGATCCAAATGACATTTTTAGTGTTTATTATAATTTTAAATTGGATCTATATAAAAGAAATTTATATGTTCATATATACTAATATGTGAGGATAATTTCATTAATTGAATATGATCCCTTGGCAATGTTTTGCATGATGGGTTGTCCCTATGAAATGGTGATGTAATTTGTGAATCATGAATAAATAGTGGAGAATCGAATAAGTAAATATTAAAATGGGTAAAATTGGTCTTTGTATTGGTATATATATATATATATTCAAGTGGTAATCTATGATAACTTATTGAAACCTATTTTTATTCTTGGTAAAATAGTAAATTAGGGACACATTTCAGGAAATTAACACACATTGTTCCTTATTCACATGAACATAAATGAAGTGTGATTCTAGGGGGATTTTCATGTAACATTTTAGTGGTAAAATGTTATTGTCTACTTGAATGTATTCTCATGAAATAATTGATGAGATTATGAAAGGACATTAGCATGTAATCATGGTAGACCATGGACTATGAAAAGAGTAATGGGTTTTTTTTATGTGAATAAATAACCTAGGGAAATAATGTAAAATTTAGAAATTTAATCCAAAAATGTTAAAATATGAAGTGTAATCAATGTTATAAATGGTAAATGATGATTATTTTCCAATGAAATAATGAAATTTTATATTTGAATGGATCATTATGAAATGACATCAATATGAAATTGACCAACTCTATTTGGATGTTTAGAATAAATTATTTGTTAATCGCACTTGGGGTTGTATTGATATGTTTATTTAATAATTTCCCTTGAGGTTGTCTAGATAATTTAAATTTTAATTTATCAAGCCTTAGTATTATAAGTACCATTTTTTGAATTCTGGATACAGATAAATTAAAAACTACTAGAGTGTTCATGTAAATTTCATTATAGTAGTCTTGATACGTTGTGATTTTAATGCTCATGGATAAGTCATATAGATGATCTTGTGGGGATTATGATGCTGTGAAATCAAAATGGTAGTGGATTAGTTGTGTAATAATATTTTAAAAAGTCTACATCTGAAAAAATTATATAATCTTTTGAAATGTTTGTGATATAAAATAGTATATCCTATTTTTGAAAGACATTCAACAATGGTGAAATATGATAAGCGATATTTTATTAGTTCTAGGGTAATAATTTTCATTATAGTATGGTTAAATATGGTTGGCACAATCCTACAACCTTATTAGGGAAATTCATCACTAGATGAAGTAGTTATGATATTCCTTGGGTGTCACTATGGAGACAATGCATCGATGTTGTCTACTTTTTTCATATTTCATTATTTATTTTTGGTCCCATCACATTTCCATATATTTTAGACTTGATATTTTGAGATGTGGTTGGTGGTTCACTTTTTTTGTACTCACACCCCACTTAGGCTACCAGTTATTACACGAATTGACTTTATAGTTACATGTATGAACTTGGGAAATGGTTCAATGCTTAGTTATTGTTTTGGATTACTATTATGGACTATGGATGATAGGGTCAAGTTATAATCAAGAACAATTTAGGGAATTTTATTATTATTATATTTTATTATCTTATTTATTTATATATCTAAATATTTCTTATGTTTTACTTCCTAACAATCATTGTGTAGTCTCAATTGAAATAGCCCGAGTTACGGTTGATTATATTTCTGAACATTCATGGATGTCTATTAATCCCGATTTATCTAGATGATTCATATGATGGATGTTATTATTTTTGGTTATCTTACTATGATATTGAGTTATATTCTACCCGAAATACCATAATAGACTGAAAAAACTTGTGGAAACCTCGAACACCTTGGGAGGCATGTCTGAGGTACAATGGTGACATGGTGTGCTTAATTTTCAGAGTCATCTTGGATGAGGATTTAAAAAAGTGGTATTATAGATTCATTATATTGTATAACAATTTGGTTTTGCTGGACATGATCTAGGGTGTTTTTAGAACATGGTATGAAATTTTTACAAGGGAATGGCCTCCCCAGATATGAAGAAAGACCACATTTCTAGAGTTGGGATTTATGTTCTTTATTTTCACTTTTATGGTTGTTATTTTTCACATTGAGTGATAAAAATGATTATGGGGGTTATTGTTTTTGGGATTTTATCTCTATGATGGAATGATCATATTTTATTTTTCAAGATTCATTTTATGTATCTATTATTCACATACCATTTTCATGATTTCATTTTATTTTTTACTCTAACTATGACAAAGGATTATTATTTAAATTGTTTTCAGCCATTTATATGGTGTTTTTAAATGTAACTGTATAGTGTAATCATTCTTAATCGATCTTATAAATGGATAAATACATCTTCGGGGATCACATGACTTGATTTTTATGATGAATGAGATAAATAAAATTCTAATTAGAACTTATTTAGTGTTCTCTTCATAACATTTTAGTTACATGTCATTTAAATGGGCCACAATTATAAAATTTTCATCTTAAATTATATATATAACAGTTTCTTACCTGATTAATTATGTTGATAAATATGTGTTTTTAATAAACAATTCTAATTTAATCTTAAAAATTATGTCCCTTATAATAATTAAATGACATTTCATTTAACTAAGACCTATTTTAAAATATCCTAATTATGTATCAATGAAGGGTATAAATTTTTCAATCTTATATATAATATTTGTAATATGTTATTATAGTCTAATTGGACATATTTATTATTAATTATGGATTTTGAGAGTGTATGGGTATTATGATCCCTACAATATGATATGTATAGATAAAGAGTGAATGTTCCAATTATCATCTTCCATAAAATATGATATTGACAACTTTATTTGATATATGTTTTGACAAGGGTTATAGTGGGAAAGTGTTGATGTTTGTAATGGGTAGATTATAATATAGAGAGATCTAATAATTTGAGATCTGATTTAGAAGACTAGGTGGTAGAGCCTAGTGGTCTGATTATATTGATCAGGATTGTAGTGTGTTGAATTGTGATGACTGAGGGTAACTCGAGGGGGTTTTTAATGAACATATGTTACGTTGTGATGAGGGGATAGGGAAAATGATCACATTTGTAGCTAATGAAAATGAGTTTTTTTAGTGTTGGGTAAAGGACAGTGATAATTCCTTAAGAATGTTTGGTTTGGGGTTTCACTAGGTTTTTTGATAGCCATAAAGGTGTTTGAGGAAGGGCATATAGATTCCCTTAGGTTCTTTCAGAAACAAGTCCATCTTTGGAGGGAAATATCCTTCAGACTCAAAACCCTATTTATTATTAATGTTGTTTATAATGAGATAGTAACTGCTGGCCCTATAAGGATGGATAAATTTTGAGTTGAGTGTTGATAGATGCTTCGGGTTTTAGAATGATGATCATGTTATGGGTGGTCATGTGAATGGATTGTTTTAGGTGAGATACATTGGTTTTCAAGACAGATGAGTGTGATTCTTGTTTAATTATACTAACATGTGGTAATGTTATGGATAGTGTATTTGGTTTGTGGGATTTGTTTTGGAGAGATGTGACTAGCTATAATTTTTGTTAGGTCTTCATGATCTGATTTTATATGAATGGGTTAATATTAGAATTCAAGAGTCTAGGAACATTAAAATGTTTTTGATATGGACTATGTTATTTGGATTTTGGATATAGATGGGTGAGAGAATATACCAATCATTATTAAACGATTTTAGAGTATTTCATATCAGTTGCATGTGGAGACCGTTGGGTTATGACAAAGTGAACAACCATGTGTATCAGATAAGGATCGATTTGGAATCAATAATACGATTACATGCATGGTTTCTGGGGGCTTCCAAATTATAAATAGGTTCCCCATACGTTTGGGGATGGAATTATGGATGAATTGAGGCATGGTGTAATGTTCGATCAAATCATAAAACTTTTTATGGGATAATATAGTGGGTCTATGAGGCTCAAGAAGAGTGGTGTAGGTGTGTAGATGAATGAACAGGTTGAGGATTCACACAAAGAGTTATCTAAATGAAGTTATACATTTCAATGTGCTTAATTGTCCAGTTAATGATGTGACCCTCATTTTGAATTAAATATTAGTTTATATCATGTATGAAATTCATGGCATGCCTCTAGAGGGTTGAGGTTGGTATTTTATGTTATTTATTGGGTGGGATTAGGGTGACCACATCCAAATTTTTCATGTGATAATGGTTTGAGAGTGGAGTTCATTGTTTGAGTTTTTATTTAAAAAAGTAATATTAAGGGTTACTATATTGTGGTAATTATAATATCAATCACGAGTGCATATTCATGTTTTGGAATGATTGTGTATTCGTCGAAAGTGGTATATGAATGGTTGAAATGAATATTGTATGTTGGTGTGATAGTGAATCAAGATTTAGCATGTTTTGTAAATAATATTGTATTTTTTATTACTATGAATTTTTTTGTCAAATTATGAGTGTAATTATGAGTCTTAAGGTTGAAAAATAATATACGATAATTATTTAGATTGATGGTGTATCAGTGATCGTAGTATATCATAAATTTATATTTTATTGGTTATATATGTATTCATGGAATAAAAATATGAATTGGGTTTGGACAATGTTTTACATGATTTAAAAGCATCAGGATCTCTCTAGGAGCTAATTAATTGGTATCTAGTTATATTATAACATGTTAGTGGGTATGATTTAACTAATTTGAGGAAATTTTCCCAAAGGAGGTTTGTCCAGTGGTCTTTGTGTAATTTGATTAAATGAGATGAAAAATACAGTAGGAAAATCATAAGAATGTGTGGAATCATTTTTAATAAGTGTTTTATATAGTGTAATGTATGATATTGTAAACGTTTCCTTATTTAGTCGATCTATATGATTGGAAACACCATAGGATGGGTTATGAAGCAGTTTATGGGAATTAGGTGGAGTCCACGTGACTGGTATTTGATAACAACTAGATATGGGGTGATGGTCGAGTGATATTATCTTGTAAAAAGGACATAAGTGCTATTGGATTGTTTATCTATGTATGTTCTGAGTCTAGGACTTGTATTCTTAATTGTTTTGATAATAGTATAATGGGTTATAGTAAATATAGTTAGCTAGAAATGAGTTGGTTATCCACGAAAATAAATAGAATGTTGTGGTATTAGAATAATTGGAATCCATGAATCCAACTGGAAGGTAATCAACATGTTGTGGTTGGTTGAAATGATTATCACTGTGATTCATTGGCTATCACAGTTTGGAGATATGTTACAATTTAGTGTCGTTTTGGAATGAACATAAATTACATGAGGCTGATAAATCTAGGTTTCTCTATTAAGTCATGTAGATGATTCATCAATGATTGTTTCATTGATTTGAGAATCACAAAGTGGTTTCGTTGTGCTAGTAGATATCGTATGATGATTGCAATTTCAGTCCTATTGAGTTCGTGGAGTGTCACCATGTGTTTTCTTGATAAATAATATGGTTGGGACACCATTTCTTTTAGATGAAGGGAAATATTAATTCAATTTATATAGTTCCATTAGATATTATAGATACTATTTGTCCAGTGGTGCACCAAATGAGAGTCATATTATTTGTATAGTGGGATGAAAGGGGATGAATTTTCATGGAAGGACAACCACATTAGTATTAGTTATATAGAAGTTAAATCTTATAAAAAAATATGTTGGAATGAGTGATGGATATCTATACTCAGAGGATATATTTTTCACTTGAGAAACATAGTGTTTCTTTAGATCACCACTAGAGGATGAGCGGTTATATGGTGGGGAGGTTGTATGATTTGGACCCTGTTGGAGGAGAATCCATTTTTTTTTTTAGTAGGTATTTATGGTCCATTATTGGGTATATTTTTTGGAGTATTAAATTACCCAAGAGTGGTTTGGGTGACCATGGAATGTAATTTTAGAACATATCAATATCTAGGTCCATAAACTAACTAGTAAGGGTCTATCAACAAGCTATTTGGATAATTAGTGGAAATGATGGTTTTCTAGAGCAATCATCTTGATAGATGGCCACAATCAAGATAACAGATGGGTAATTTTTATCCAATAGGATCATATGATGTTTTTTCAATTGAATGTATGGAATTTTTTCAGGATACCCTTTTTATATACCCCTATGATTTTTTACCACTCATTGAACATCCTAGAATCCCCTAGTAGACATTATCATCATTTATTTTACATAGGGGACCTCCCTTGTACCTTGGTCACTACTAATTACATTGTTGGTTATTAAAATATAGAGTGATGACATTGAAACAATCCCCCTTTCATTTATTTCATTTTCAAGAGATCTCTCCACATATATGTCTAATATGCCCAATTTTTGGGGTTTTTTCATTCCTCCCCTTTTTCCACAATTTTAGATTTAATCAGAATCTAATATTTGATGAGTGGAATTCTATAAAACCATGGTAGGAAGGGAGTATCTATATTTCATATTCATGATTAAATTTTCATTGTAAGCATTTTATGACCACATCATCATTTTCATCATTGGAACTAATTTTAAATTAATGCCTTACATATGAAATTTTTATGATCCTATATGTAAAATCCCACCCTTTATTCATTATCTTCGTAAGTGGTGGTCATGTTATTGAACATAGGATACATCTCCAAGACTGAATAATTTGACAATAAAATTCAAGGTCTTAAGTGAACATTGGGGGATTTTTTTCTTAATTCTGTAAAATAACCTAGCTACACAAAAAAAATAACCAAACTAGAAAAAAAAAGATGTGTACTAAAAAATACCTCCGAAATGTAAAACCAAATATTATACAATATCGTAGTGATACTATAAAATTAATAAAAAATCTATAGTAGACTAAAACAACAACCTAATCTAATGACATCCAAGGAAAATTATCCAACAAAACACTCATAATAGTTCCACTTTGAAACTCAAAATTATAAGAAACAAAATTGAGAGACATCACTAGAAAAATATGATACCTTTCTATACCAAATGTCATATAATATATGTAACACCCCAATCTTTAATGGTAGACTTCTCTTTGAATAATACAGTAGCGTGTGTTGTACGCAACACTGAGTTCAAGTACACCACGACTTAACAAACTAGTTGTTCAAAAAAGGTTATGAATATTATTAATTAAATTTTAAATATTATATTATCCTTATAATTTCAATACATATTATGAGATTCTAAGACATGATTTATGAACAAATTCATTTTTTCATATAAAAGAAGTATTTTTCAAAAAATGAAATTTTACCGCCTTTTAATGGCGAAGCCTTTTTTAAACCAATATTTGAAACTTTTATATATTCAATTTTACAAAATTAAATTCTTCTTTATAATCGGGACATAAGAATTTAGTATCAATAATGTTTTGGTGTCTTTCACATAACTTTCATATTTGGGTGAATATTGAAAAATTACTAAATTTTAACTGAAAACAACTTTTTTAATCAAAATACATTATATTGTTAAATTATACATTTTAATGGTTTGGAAGTATAAATATATTATATTTTTACCATTTAATCCAATTATGGTCATTTTAAGTAATTTCACCTTGAAATTGGACATAAACAAGTGTCAAACGTTTGATAGTTATTATTTCTTAAAAATACGCCTTTTGGTTTCGAAAGGAGGAATCAATTTTAAATTAATAAATGAAACTTTTATGTTTTTAATTGGGTAAATAGACTTCATTTTTGGATTTGGAATAACTAAATTAGCCTAGGGTGAAATTTTGGTACTTTTCGGATAACTTTTATATTTTGATGAATAGTAAAAAATTTACTAAATTTTAATTAAAAACAACCTTTTTAATCGAAATAATTAATAGTGATAAATTATGAATTTAAGCAGTTTTAAATTATATTTAAAATATATTTTTACCATGTAATACAATGAGTGTCATTGAACATAATTTCACATTTAAACCAGACATAAACAAGTGCCAATATTTTGATAGTTATTATCTCTTAAAAACACGCTTTTTGTTTTAACAACGGGAATTAATTTTAAATTAATTTCTACCACTTATGTATTTTGAATTTGGAAAAATGGATTCCATATTTGGAATCGGGTTGTTCAAATTGTGTAAATAGGTATCTTTTATTTTTGAACATAATGGATAATTACTTCGGTAAATATTTTATTTACCATGGTTAAATGGTAAATCTGGTAAACAAGGGTTAAAAAATAATATTATAATAATAATAAATTACCCTAAAACGTCTCTTAACCCAATTTTCGGATACATGGTTGACCATGGGCATCTTTGGGTCGATTTTGGGACCCCATGAATCAACTTGTAAGTGATAGGGACACTTTATTTTAATTAAGTTAAAATGAATACAAAAAAGACACATGCATATATCGTTTATCAAAACAACTGTTACATAGGGTTATATAAGTTGGATTTTAGACTATAAATATTCATTAGAAAGCTAAAAAGATTTAATACATAATGATGTTTTATTTATAATTTTTATATATTAAATAATATAATTTATTTATGACACAATGATGATGTGGTAATTACTATAATAGTGAAAAATTAGAATAATTGATATTATAAATACCCAAATAAATATAATTTGAGACTTTTAATGAATTAAACTTATTTTCTAAGATAATATGACATATTATTATTGATTTAATTAAATTTTTTCTAAGTAATAATTCTTTAATGAGTTTTAAAAAAATCAACTATTGAATAGTGTCAAAATTGACATAAAAGAGTTCTTTAAACAAATATTATATTATTAATTGATATTAAATTCCTAAAAATATAGGGATCGGCCGGGAGACTTATATTAGGATAGTTGTACAATTAATGGACCACTTGGGGGTATCTTGGATGTATATGGTAAGTTTATTAACCATATAATATAAAAATACAAAGAGACATTGTAAAAGTGAAACTAATTAACTAAGAGTTAATAATTAAAGATAAGGTTAATATAATGACCCAAAACTATCTAAATTATATTTATTGAGTGGTTTTCGAACCACCCTCACCATAATCATTAAATAATCAACTTTGGAGATATTAGAAACCGAATATGAATTTATTATTAATTAATATTTCTAGCTTTTCCAAAGGTTCCCCTCACCCCTCTTATAAAAGGGAACTCCTCCTTCACATTTTTTCCCACCTTCAAAGCCTTTTTGTTCGGCCAAACCCTACCCAAATACTCTCTCATCTTCCCTCACTAAAACCTATAGGCCTTAGTTTGATCAGAAAGCCATCCTATGGAGCCCTTTTGATCAAATCAAAAGGAAGAACCCGAATAAGAGGTAATGTTTTCACCACCCCTTTTCAAGTTCATTTCTTCTTCCACTTCTTCTTTCATTTTTATTACCATTATAAAATAATAACTCCAGTATCATATATATACTGTGATGTTATTATAAATATGGTAGAACCATATTCATTATTCTATCCACCCTTTGAATAACATGTCACCATACGTGCGTACGTACGGCTTACCGTCTCCACGTCGTGGTGTAATTGTTATTCAATATATTATTATTTGGATGGGTATAATAAGGATGTGTAACTCATGTAAATAATAAATATAACATGATAATGATTCTGTATATATTATATACCATCAAATTATATATTATTTTAATATCAAAAGAATGATATTGTCGCTCGTGCGTATGTACGGACTACCGTCTCCACGAACGCGATGAGATTCATTCTCCATCATATCCATTAAAGTATAATTATCATTTGATGAATTAGAAAAAGTATCTAAGTACTTGATATAATTCTGGATATGAATAATATACATCCCATTAATAACGAATATGGATCACATAACAATGAATATAAAGTAAAATGAACCCGTTAACACCCGAAATGACGATAATTCTAAGATATTATTAACAAATAAATGTTAAAAGATCATATATGATATCATATTAATGTAAATGATTCTCTTATAATTCAATAACTATTATTTCACCATTATACAGGAGGATAACCTACCGTCGACCAAGGAAAAAGTACAAAGTAATGGGTTTCTTATCTCACTTTTAATTCCATGAGAATTCCATTGTTCACCACTTATTTATTACACGTGGTGTGTGTACTGCCCATGTTTGTATTAATTGTGTAATATACTTTAATTCATTTATATTTACATCATCATTGTATGATCCTTATTTTATGGGTGTATGTTTTGTACCTTACCAAATCAATAAGGGAATTTGAAATTTAAATTTCCACTCATTCGTCTTTACGCATATTTCATTGATTATTTTACTCCAAGATTATGTGTGGAATCACTATTCATTTGATTATATCATAATTTCCACTCCCCTTTCTGTGGATATACTTTTTATACACATAATCACTCCATTAATGAATTCTCAAGTCATCGGTATGAACTTGATAAGAGTAATTTTTACTCAATCTCGATTTGTTGAGATAAACATCCAATTAATTAGTGTTGTTTTTACTAGAATATGTGTGAATGTCCCTTGATTGTTTTACACTAAATATCCAATAATATTTAGTGTATTTATATTTGTCACACATAATTATGTCGTTGATTTATCCTTAACCTAAGGATACGGCCTTATGAGAGATTTCATCTTAATTTACATTCCATTGAGACTTCTTTGTTGTTATACACCAAATCACTTTTATGTGGTGTATATAATGTACTTTGACATAGTATATCATGAAGTCCTTTATTCTCATGATATTAAAATTTTTTGACTTCCTCAATTATTTTTATTCAAGTGTCTCTCTTTTGGTTAGAAACTCTAACTAAAATACCATTTTAAATGTTTTAAAGACTTATTATTCTAAATCATTCTCATTAATGTCCATGTTTAATAAAAAGGATTTATGGATTTATTTATATGGACATTAATGTTTTAAAATTAAAACTCCTTTTAAAAATTTTCAAGGTGGTATGGGACACTTTGATTCAAAAATCTATTTTTAAATGGCTTCTTGAAAAATAGTGTGACTTTTAAATGATTTCAAGAAAAAGGGGGATATTTATCTGAAATAGTTTTGATGATTATTTTAATCTATGTCAACATCCTTAATTATTCTTGATTGAGGTTAATGTGATACAATAAAATCTTTTATATTGTATCGAATGAGTTATGTTTGACTGTAGATGTGCTATTTTAATACTATTCATGGTTTGTGGTTAAATTATTGACATTTAGTATGCTAGTTTTAATACGAATGATTATGTTATGTTTAAACCTGTTCATATGAGGAATGCATTGGACTTAATAAGTGAAGGGTGGAGCCCTCTATAGCTCCTCGATGCATCGATAGGTCTCATCAGACAAACTAGTGTCCTGGCACAAGGCCTTGGCAAAATCTTATTTGTAGTCTTGGCAGGAGGCCTTGGCTATGTGGTTATGATAGTCTGGAATTATGCATTACATCACTATGAAAGTGGTTATTGATATTGCATGTGATCATTCGACTAGTTGAATATCCATTTGAGTAAGTAAATGGCATTATTTTATTTTATCTTTGCCATTTTATGCTGAAGTTCAAGTTTAAAAAGGCTTTTGTTTTAATTATAAACTGCCTTAAGTGTTTATGCTTATCTATGAAAGCTTCTGCTATAATGTTATCCTTACTGAGCATCTGAGCTCACCCCTTTCAATTTTTTATTTTTTTCCCCAGGATTATGAAGAAATAATTTATGAATGACCTGCAGGTATAGTATGAGGGGATATGAAGACAAGATGTTTATTTATGATGTAATGTAAAACTTTATGATTATATATACTTTCTTCAAGGATACTAAACTAATTGGTCTTTCGAGACTTGATCTTTCTTGTGATCATGTCAATGTTATGTAATAATGCACCGACACTGGGTAACTGGGGTCGGGGCGTTACATTTGGTATCAGAGAAAGTTTAGTACAAACCTTGGAAGCTAGATTTAGATAAACTCTGATTAGAACATGTATACCTAAGATGAAATTTGAGGATTAGTATAGAATAAATTCCTAGAATTTTAGTAACGTAGAGATTTTGTGAGTTTTCTGAGCAATACATCCCTGTCTAGATGAGAGCAGGTAGAGGCGGATCTGGCACAGATTCACCTAGGGGAAAAACACGAAAACACCGCTTTGAGCTAGACTCAAACGTGAACTGGTGCACAACAACGGGCCTTGCTGCACTCTTGGTTACGACACTCCCGGGGGATATGCTTAGGATAATTTACATTTTCTTTTAAAACCGATTTAATGTATTATATATATAAGATGAGAGTAAATGACCTTGGTTAATATTAATTTTTTTCAAATTGAGAATATGGTGACATTTTAATCTCTAAATGATTGTATGACTACTATTACTCACACAATGCTTTCTGGTTTTATTCAATGGCTGGATTCCAAGGAAGTCATAGTGACTTTGAAAATGATGTACAAGGTGGGAACAGTGGTGGAAATGAGCAAAAAAATGGAATGTTGATATGCGTAAAAGGTATCATCTTTATTCCAAATAAATTTTCCAAAAATATGATCAACAATATATATATTAATCGATTATCAGACTCAACAAAGAAGAGAATGGTGATGAATGATAAGAGCTCCAGTAGTGGAGACCATGGAGAATGAAATCCTCAAATTCCATCATGCAGGAAATGTGGAAGGAGACACCCGGGGATGTGTATAAATGGGACAAAGAAATGATTTACATGAGGGAAGGAAGGATATAAAGTGAAGAATTTCTGAAGAAAATGAAGAGTACTATGGAAGAAGATAAAAATGCTCCCAAGAGTCCATTTACAGTCATTTTCCGTAAATGTAGGGGACCTGGCCATTACCTGAGTGAATTCCCTATTCTGTAGGATATTTTCTTGGTCAAAGAATAAGCTATGTTGAAATAAATGGTTGTAGAAATGTTTAAAAAGTATTAGTACTCCTTGTTGATGGGTTTACTTTGGAATAATTTTATCTTGTATTTGTAACCCCGCAGTATTCCATGTGAGAATGATATTTGCGGAAGAATTATATTTTCTCTTGTGGATATAGTTATAAATAACCATTTGGTTTTATATGATCATTGGGTTTGAGGAAATTACAAATTATAATAATTTGGGATGAAAATTCAAGGTATGAGATAACATTGGTGGTTAAATTATGTTATGGTTATTTTGACGAATTTATCCAATCTGGGTAATTTTATAAAATATAGTTTTTGAAAAAGGACAACACGTAGACCGTGTGACAACCCGTCGCGTCGGACAAATCTATGATAATCGAACACACAACCAAAGTGCAATTTGGATTTATCACCTACCACTAGACTACGTGAAGTCCCTGGATAGTGTGACTAATTATTTTTAGTTCAATGATTTTATTGATCAATAATAAGTTGATTTGGATTATTATGTCTTATCAAATGAATTCCCTTGGTATAGGAAAATGATTTGGTGATTAAGTGATAAATGTTATTTTGGAAGATGTTCGCTTTGTTGGGAACACTATATGCCCAAGGAAAATATAATACTATGGGGGTTCATTTGTGGATTAATGGTAGATTGTTATCTGTGTTTTTATTGTGGATTTATAGTGATGTGGGTTATTTATGGAAAGGATTAACCTATAATAGAGAATATGTGATGAGGTTAATTACTTTTAAGTATGTGAATTTAATAGTATTTGATGTCATTTGGAGATACAATTTAACATGGAAGACTACATTCTTATAAGTTTTGAGTTTCAATATTAGTTTGGATTATATTGATGGATTTGAAGGACAATTGATTATTGAATGGTATTTATTTATATTTGAGGTATTGTTGGTTTAATTTTGGAAATTAAGATTAGTGTTTATTTATCTCAAGGAATATCCTTTTGGGGGATCATTAGATCTTGTACTAACCATTTTGGTTTTGATTAATCTCTAAATACAATGTAAATATATAGTTCATCCTGCATGGATAATGTGATTCTATAGAAGTTTATTCTAGCTCTTTCAGTGTGACCAAGTCATCTTGAATACTCATCGTTTAAAATAAAATGCGTTAGTGGTGGAAATTTATTAAAGAATGAAACTATACATAAAAATTAAGTATATATCTTTATATTCTTAATCATTATCATAAATGAATTCATCATCATTATGTAATGTAACTTCAAACAAAAAATGTTGTCTGTTTACTTTTCCTACTAGGAGATTAATGATCGTTTGTCCCAACACAAGTTTGTGGTTTTCTTATTGTTAACATTCTCCTAATCATTATTTCTATCCCTCTCCATCATAACTTGACACTTATTTTATCATCCATATCCATGTTTTCTTACATGGAATCCGAGTATGGGTTATCATGGTTGACCTTTATACCTCTCTTTCTTTCTTTTAAAGTGATTGTTTTATTGACTCTTTTTCCGATGTGGGACTTTACATTATATTATCAGGCCCAATTTTTTAAAATTGCGAGGATGCAATTTATTGAAGGAGGTGTGAATGTAACACCCCAATCTTCCACGGTACACTTCTCTTTGAATAATACAATAGCGTGTGTTGTACGCAACACTGAGTTCAAGTACACCATGACTTACCAAACTAGCTGTTCAAAAGAGGTTATGAATAGTATTAACTAAATTTTAAATATTATATTATGCTTATAATTTCAACCCATATTATGAGATTCTAAGACATGATTTATGAATAAATTCATTTTTTTAGATAAAAGAAGTATTTTTCAAAAAATAAAAATTTACCACCTTTTAATGGAGAAGCCTTTTTAAAACCAATATTTGAAACTTTTATATATTCAATTTGACAAAATTAAATTCTTCTTTATAATCGGGACATAAGAATTTAGTATCAATAATGTTTTGGTGTCATTATGATAACTTTCATATTTGGGTGAATAGTGAAAAATTATCAAATTTTAACTGAAAGCAACTTTTTTAATCAAAATAATTTATATTGATAAATTATACATTTTAATGGTTTTGAGGTATAAATAGATTATATTTTTACCATTTAATACAATTATGGTCATTTTAAGTAATTTCACCTTGAAATTGGACATAAACAAGTGTTAAACTTTTGATAGTTATTATTTCTCAAAAATACGCCTTTTGGTTTCAAAAGCAAAAATCATTTTTAAATTAATAAATGAATCTTTTATGTTTTGAATTGCGTAAAATAGACTTCATTTTTGGAATCGTAATAATGAAATTATCCTGGGGTGAAATTTTGGTACTTTTCGGATAACTTTTATATTTTGATGAATAGTAAAAAATTACTAAATTTTAATTAAAAACAACCTTTTTAATCGAAATAATTAATAGTTATAAATTATGAATTTGAGTGGTTTTAAATTATATTTAAAATATATTTTTACCATGTAATACAATGTGTGTCGTTGAACATAATTTCACATTTAATCCAGACATAAACAAGTGCCAATATTTTGATAGTTATTATCTCTTAAAAACACGCATTTTGTTTTAACAATAGAAATTAATTTTAAATTAATTTCTTCCAATTCTGTATTTTGAATTTTTAAAAATGGATTCCATATTTTTAATCAGGATGTTCAAATTTTGTAAATAGGTAACTTTTATTTTTAGGCATTTTGGATAATTACTTCGGTAAATATTTTATTTACCTTGGTTAAAGGGTAAATCCGGTAAACAAGGGTTAAAAAATAATATTATAATAATACTAAATTACCCTAAAACGTGTCGTAACCATATTGGTTGATACATAGTCGTCCATGGGCATCTTTGGGTCGATTTTGGGTCCCCATGAATCCACTTGTAAGTGATAGGGACACTTTATTTTAATTAAGTTAAAATGAATACAAAAATGACACAAGCATATATCTTTTATGAAAACAATTGTTACATAGGGTTATATATGTTGGAATTTAGACTATAAATATTCAATAGAAATATAAAAATATTTCCTACATAATTATATTTTATTTATAATTTTTAGAGATTAAATAAGTTATATTATTTATGACACAATGATGATGCAGTAATTACCATAATAGTGAAAAATTAGAATAATTGATATTATAAATACTCAAATGAATATTATTTGAGAAATTTAATGAATTAAACTAATTTTCTCGGATAATATGACATAATATTATTGATTCAATTGACTTTGTTAGAAGTAATCATTCTGTTATGATTTTCACAAAAATAAACTATTGAATAGTGTCAAAATTGACATAAAAGAGTTTTTTAAACAAATATTATATTATTAATTGATATTAAATTCATAAAAAACTATGTTTCGGCCAAGAGACTTATATCATGATAGTTTTATCATTAGTTGACAAATTGGGGGTCTCTTGTATGTATATGGTATGTTTATTAACCATATAATATAAATATAAAAAAGACATTGAAAAAGTGAAACTAATTAACTAATAGTTAATACTTAATGATAATGTTAATATAATGACCCAAACCTATCTAAATTATATTGGTTGAGTGTTTTTCGACCCATCCCCACATTAAGATTTAAATAATCAACATTTGATCTATTAGAAACCGAATATGAATTTATTATAAATTAATATTTCTATCTTTTTCAAAGGTGGCCCTCACCCCTCTTATAAAAGGGCACTCCTCCTTCTCATTTCTTCACACCTTCAAATCCTTTTGGTTCGGAAAAACCCTGCCCAAATACTCTCTCAAATTCCTTCAATAAAACCTAGAGGATTTAGTTTGATCGGAAATCCATCCTAAGGATCCCTTTTGATCAAATCAAAAGGATAAACCCGAAGAAGAGGTAATGTTTTCACCCCCCCTTTTCAAGTTCCTTTCTTCTTCCACTTATTCTTTATTTGTTATTACCATTATAAAATAATAACTCCACTATAATATATATACTATGATGTTATTATAAATATGGTACAACCATATTCTGTATTCTATCGACCCTTTGAATAACATGTCACCATACGTGCATACATATGGGTTACCGTCTCCACGTCATGGTGTAATTGTTATTCAACATATTATTATTTGGATGGGTATAATAATTATGTGTAACTCATGTAAATAATAAATATAACATGATAATTATTCTGTATATATGATATACCATCCAATTATATATTATTTTAAAATCAAAAGAATGATATTGTCGCTCGTGCGTATGTATGGACTACCGTCTCCACGAACACAATGAGATTCATTCTCCATCATTTCCATTCAAGTATAATTATAATTTGATGAATTAAAAATAGTATCTAAGGAATTGATTTAATTCTGTATATGAATAATATACATCCCATTAATAATGAATATGGCTCACATAACAAAGAATATAAAGTAAAATGAACCCGTTAACACCCGAAATGATGAAGATTCTAAGATATTATTAACAAATCAATGTTAAAAGATCATATATGATATCATATTAATGTAAATGATTCTTTTATAATTCAATAACAATTATTTCACCATTATACAGGAGGTTAACCTACCGTCTACCAAGGAAAAAGTACAAAGTAAGGGGTTTCTTATCTCACTTTTAATTCCGTGAGAATTCCATTGTTCACCACTTATTTATTACATGTGGTGTGTGTAGTGCCCATGTTTGTATTCATTGTGCAATATACATTAATTCATGTATATTTACATCATCATTTTATGATCCTTCTTTCATGTGTGTATGTTTTGTACGTTACCAAATCAATAAGGTAATTTGAAATTTAAATTTCCACTCATTCGGCTTTACACATACTTCATTGATTATTTTACTCCAAGATTATGTGTGGAATCACTATTCATTTGATTATATCATAATTTACACTCCCCATTATGTGGATATTATTTTTATACACATAATCACTCCATTGATAAATTCTCAAGTCATCGGTATGAACTTGATAAGAGTAATTTTTAATCAATCTCGATTTGTTGAGATAAAAATCCAATTCATTGGTGCTGTTTTTACTAGAACATGTGTGAATATCCCATGATGGTTTTACACTAAATATCCAATCATATTTAGTGTATTTATATTTTTCACACATAATTAGGTCGTTGATTCATCCTTAACCTAAAGATATGGCCTTATGAGATATTTCATCTCAATTTACATTCCATTGAGACTTCTTTGTTGTTATACACCAAATCACTTTTATGTGGTGTATATAATGTACTTTGACATAGTATATCATGAATTCCTTTATTCTCAAGATATTAAAATGTTTTTATTTCCTCAATTATTTGTATTCAAGTGTCTCTCTTTTGGATATTAACTCTAACTAAAATACCATTTTAAATGTTTTAAAGACTTATTCTTTTAAATCTTATTCATTAATGTCCATGTCTTAAAAAAAGGTTTTAAGGATTTTTTTTATATGGACATTAATGTTTTAAAATTAAAACTCCTTAAAAAATGTTTCAAAGTGGTATGGGACACTTTGATTCAAAAATCTATTTTAAATGGCTTCTTGACAAATAGTATGACTTTTAAATGATTTCAAGAAAAAGGGGGATATTTATCTCAAATTGTTTTGATGATTATTTTCATCTATGTCAACATCCTTCATTACTATTGATTGAGGTAAATGTGATACAATAAAATCTTCCATATTGTATCGAATGAGTTATGTTTCACTGTGGATGTGATATTTTTATACCATTCATGGTTTGTGGTTAAAGTATTGACATTTCGTATTCTAGTTTTAATACGAATGTTTATGTTATGTTTAAACCTGTTCATATTAGGAATGCATTGGACTTAAAAAGTGATGGGGGAATCCCTCTATATCTCCTCGATGCATCGATAGGTCTCATGAGTCAATCTAGTGTCTTGGAACAAGGCCATGAAAAAATCTTTTTTGTAGTCTTGGCACAAGGCCTTGGCTATGTGGTTATGATATTCTGGAATTATGCATTCCATCATTATGAAAGTGGTTATTGATATTGCATTGATCATTCGACTAGTAGAATATCAATGTGAGTAAGTAAATGACATTATTTTATTTTATCTTTGACATTTTATACTAATTTTCAAGTTTAAAAAGGCTTTTGTTTTAATTGTAAACTGCCTTATGTGTTTATGCTTATCTATGAAAGCATCTGCTATAATGTTATCTTTACTGAGCATCTGATCTCACCCCTTTCAATGTTTTATTTTTTTCCCAGGATTGTGATGAAATAATTTTTGAATGACCTGCAGGGATAGAATGAGGGTATATGAAGACAAGATGTTTTTCTTATGATGTAATGTAAAACATTATGATTGTATCTAGTGTTTCCAAGGCTACTAAACTAATTGGTATTTCGAGACTTGATCTTTCTTGTGATCATGCCAAAGTTATGTAATAATCCACCGAATATGGGTAACTGGGGTCAGGGCGTTACAATATAGAATATTTAAATTCCACAATTTTACCAAAAATATTTATAGTGTAAACTCATTATGGATCCCCCCAAAGGTTTCCCTGAACATGAAAAATAAGATAATACATTGTTATCATATCTTATATGATGTTATTGAATAAAAAATATAATTTTTATACGAATTTATAAAGTAAAATAATATCACATTTAACAAAAGAAAAATATATTACTTTAATTATTTTTATAATCCTACTCAAGTCCAAGAATACAGTATCACGCCCATATTGAAAAATAATTCATGTTACCATTAAAATTGGTACATCATGGCCATAATCCATCCGACATTGATTGTGGAATTTAATGACCTTAATCCATCCCACTAAAAAAACACCTATCCAATTATTCCAAATTCTATGCAAAATAATTTCTCAAAAAATAAGTTTCAATTCCAAACATTTCATTAAAGAACAATATTTCCACAAAATCATTCCATAATTTTAAAATAATCATTTTCAATTTATTACCAGAGAGGTTATAAAAAATACATCCCATTTCCCATTCTATAAAAACATAAAAAAATGTTTCCATTAATAAAAACATCATTTATTCATAGATAATCATGGTAATAAATTATAATAAAATCAAGGATTCAGTTTCATGATATAGTGCATATGATTAATAACCAACCTACCCCCTAAAACTACAAAATAAATGAAGAACATACACAAAAAAATCTATATATTGTATTCAAATACCTTCCCTTTAATGGGTCCAAAATATTTCATTAAGATAAACAATAAGAAACATAATTCTATATATGGTGGCATAGTTCCAGTTATCTTGGTGAGAGAAAATGAGAGGGATAAAATAGATATTGTGGAAATGGTAACTTATTAATGAATTCATATTTCTAATTAATTTTGACTATCAGAAAGATGCGTCTAGATCAAGTGGGGTTCATAAGGGTGTCTAGGGTGGAGATGATGTCAATAACATTGGTGAATTAGAAAAAATGAGGGCTTTGGGATCCTAATATGGGTTAAAATTAAATTCTTGAATCATCACCTGCATGTCGTATGGTCAGACCACACATTTTGTTAAACCATGTACTGACCATTCATATGGTACTACCTCCCAAATTGGATATTATATATATATATGAATGAAGGTTGGATGTTGATGCCATATATGAGAAAGATCCTTGTATAGACAAGAATGTCTGAATCCAAGCATGGGGCTTCAACTATTTTAAAATCGCCATGGATGAATTCATTCAGACAATGGACAGAATGGTTACTCACCATGAAGAACATATCCATGTAGATCTAGATACCCATGTTAGAACTCTACATTGGTAATTATATATATTGTCAATATCTACTAATATTAGACTTTTGATTAACCATTTTGTGAGTTCTTTCAGCATATAGTTGTTTTTTTGTGAACCATAGTTTCCAACATTTTCTGAAGTGGATTTATAAAAACAATTATTTGGATATATGGATAACTTTTTTCCTACCATTAATTTAAATAATCTTATGGATAAAACCCCACACCAATGGCTACCATAGTTTAAAAACCATGTGCCAACTATAATTTTTCCTCTCTTCCAACTATCATGGATTCTTATAGTCCTTAATTTTTTGTGAGAAACGATGCACCTCCGAGGTTACTCCCATCTTCACTTTCATGTTTTCTTGAAGATAGTGCATGAAATATACAAACCATGCACAACCTATGTACCGACTAAAATTCTATCAAAAAACTCATAAACTCTTCAAAAACACTAGAAACATAACCAAAGAATTATATAAGAAGAAAATATTTAATGAAATTATGATTTAATAGAAACCGGGGTGTAAATTCTCCCAAAAATTGGTATTTACATCCTAAAAAATTGGAGTATTGTGTTTTTTTGGAAGTTCTACGACCACTACTCCGTCATTTAATTTTCACATTCTTGTGTATCTCTATGATCCTGGTCATGATAATATAAAACTCATACAAAAAATGATATTTACACACTATATATTCTCTTACATACTAATAATCCCTATTAAATCATCAATTAATGTATCATATGGCACAAGATCAACATGGTCACAAAAAAATATCTTGTTTAGGATTAGGAGGTCACATCATTAAATAAGATAAATGAAACAAATTATTTATAGAAATAATCATTGGTGTAAAATTAAACTGATAATGAACATTAACAACCTGTTCAAGTATCACAAAAGGGCTAATTATCTATGGAGATATCTTTCATTGATTACATAATTGACAATTCACTAGCCTTGGAGTGATTATATAGAAATAATAAACATCCACATAATATTATAAAGTTTGATGATTATGGAACACATTCAATTTAGAGTGAATTTTTATTATCTCTATTATCATTACTATCATCTGAATGTTTTTTCCTTTTGTCATGTATATTTCTCAATCTAATATGTGATGTCTAACCTGTTTCCATACAAAAAAGTTCAGACCAACAAGTATTACCATAAAAATATTCTGAAGGCTCCATATTTATTGAGTCTTGATAACTACAATTATATGATAACTCTAATAAAAATATAATTTCCTCCCATGATCCACCAAAATCCATCACAAAAGATCTAAATATATATTGAAATGTTTTAATTGACTATTTATAATAGCCACCCATTTGAGGATATGAAATTGTGATAATGGTTATATGAGTTCTAACGTCTTGATGTAAAGAATTCAAAAAAATGATATGTAATCTTGGTGTCCTAACTCGATACAATCAAGATAATAATAATCTCTAGCATTAAATCATAATAGATATTGAATTTTGAAATTTCATACATTGTATTAGTTTTATAAATTGTGAAAACGTGGTCCAAATTCACGAGTCTATCCATGATCACCCAAATGGAATCTTGTTTCTAACCCATTTTTTGGAGAACAATGAAACAATAAATAGATATATGATCCCATTTCTATACGGGATTATGTAAATAATGTAACCTGCCAATAGGTAGTTGGTGTACATCCTTGACCTACTATCATATAAGGATTCTAATAAAAAATGCATCTACTTTAATCCTCATTCCCACCCACCAAAACAATGCTCTCATTGCATTTTACCTTTATTAAATGTGTGGATGGAAAACTAATTTCAATAGTTGGTAAGAGTTAATAATTTTTTCCTAATAAATTATATGTACCCCAATCAGATATCATAAATATGAAAAATACCACTCAACTATCATCCATCATGTAATGGAATCCCCTTAATTGATTATTGATGAAATGGAAGATCATTTTGGACCAGTTATCTCATCATCCTCTACCTACACATCCAAATACATAACAAAATAAATATGGAGGAAAAACAAAAAATTACCATGATCAACACCTTCTTGATATATATCATTTACGACTATTATTAGATGAAATAGATCTGAATCCTCTTTATCTAGTTGTTCATATAGCATCTTACTTAATTATTTAGCTACTTAATTCCCTTTACAATGTCTATACATCAAGATAAATAAAAACATGGATAAAATTCATCAATAATTTATGTCGTGATATATTATCTCTCTTCTTAGAAAATGAATTCCATGACTTTATAATCAATAAATATAGGGACTTTCTCACCAAAAATATAATGAATCAATGTTTTCATTTCATTAAAAAGATGGAATTATTCTAAATTTTATATTTTGTAGTTTTTCTCAAGAAATTTCAACTTACTTCATCCTTAATCTAAAAAATTGGTCATTATTAATGAGAAAACATCCCAAAATGTACCTTGATGCCTCAAAATTGACCATATAGTCAACTCAAAACTCTGGAAATGTAAGGTTAAGTGATGGTGTATGTTTAAACATAATACCATTGAATGATTTATGACACTCATAACTTCTTTTGAAAGGAACACATTTAATATTAAAATATGTCATCAGTGTGTCATTTCATAGAAAATCACTAAAAAATATTCAATAAAATATTGTTAATGGAATGATATTTCATATATCAAAAACATTATTTGGTGGTTTACAAGACATAATAGCTTTTATCCTTTCATGATCAATAGAAACTACACATTCATAGATAATTTGAAAAATTATGCATACCAATTGTATCTTAAAATAAAAAATTAAAATCATTAATTAATGGGGATGTTCAATAAAGATACCCCAAAATATAACTAAGGGTTGATCATGATATGTATTATTTGTAGAATACTACAAAATATCATCAATGAAAAACACCAAAAAATAGTTTACCTTTCTTTAAAATAACTAAATCATCAATTCCAAAAATAGTATTACTGTATTTATTAGTCCAATGTGAATCATGACATATCCATAAATAATAAAAAATTTATTAACATCTGTGACCATGCTCAACACCTTCTTGAGATAACCATGTAGTTCCACGTATTTTATAAAATAGGCCATCCATCATGGGATGAGGATACATAATCATTATTTTTACTTGGTTAAGAATATGATAATCTATACATAGTTTAATGATTACATGCAAATTTTTTTCAAAATGTAATGGTGTTTCCCATGGGGAAGTGGTTGGTCCAATAAACCCTTTTCGTTCAAAATTATCCAATTGGAACTCTGATCCAATTAATTTTATTACTTTAATCCTATTTTAAGGATTTCAAATATTACTATTCCCATTTATGAGATCATTAATAAATTATACTTCATGTTTGGGTGCAAATCGATAAAAATTATTAGGGATGAAATCATGAAATTGGTCATAGATGTTAATAAAATTTGTATATTAAATTTTATCAGTAGATTATAAAAATGATTAAAAAAATGAAATGATATATCTTAACTGTTAATGTTGATGGACTTATTCTACTCATGTTTAAATCCCAATCTCCATTAATGATATGTTTAATCCCGTCAAAAGATGTTAATCAATCCTAACGAGCCTAACTATTGATGATGACATTGAAAGATGAAAACTAATACCGTTCAAAAATAAAGTCACAGATATCCATCTCAAGAATACTGATTTCTTAAACCAATTCATCCTCAATGATAGATATGGTAAATGATATATACTTAATGTATCGACATTCTCATTATCCCATAAGTGGTTTATGTTTCTAAACATAAGGAATCAACTCAATATGAAAAACCATATGGTCAATGACATGAGAATAAATAAAATTGTGGGATCACCAATATTAAAAAAAGATTTTATAAGGATATAATTAAAAAAGTGTACTATAATCCATCAAAAGACCAAGTTAAACCTCTATGACCAACTAATGGCCACTATACATTTATATACTTTCTCATCCCTGGTCATTAATTTCTTACAAAATTTTCATAAAATGAGGAGTTATGGTGTTCATATAATAACTTCAGATCACTCAGTTATATGGATACAAAATTATATGATCGTATCACTCCATCAAATAATATGATGTTTGGGAAACATAATTCTCATTTATAACCCCAGAATTTGGATCACTAAATTATTACCATTTGATGTATTCCATTTAGTTTTATTAATGACATGCTCTTGGTGGTGTTGTATAATCCCCCCCAGGATGAGCTCAACATAATCACCCTAAAATCACCAAGGATTACTCTTTGGTCTGAGAGGAATGTTAACTAATCCTATGGTCTAATTCATTGATTCTCAATGGAATCAGTTGTATGTTTACCTATTGATGTTATTTATAGATTTTGAGCTCCCACATATTCCAATAGAGATTAACACATTTAATTTACCTATAATTCTATAAATATATCCTTATTTTAATCATTTCTCAATTTACCAGTGATTTATAAACTGTATTACAATGATAATATTTAATAGGGAGAATATTTTTTCATATATTAGAGTAGAATATTTCTTACTTCAAGGATAAATTTGTATGAAATTATTATGATAAGTAAAATTTATTATAATGTCCCAGCCTTAAACCTTACTTAATCTTTAGTTATTACATGATTACACATTGAGGATCTTTTCAGGTTTAGTGTTTTAGAGAATTAGATCATGAAACTTCCATTACATTCCACATTTAAACAAAGTCGTTATATAAAAGACAGTATTCATTCTTCCCATCAATGGAAACATATTTAAAATAAAACATGGATTCTTTCTTGACACATCCTTGACACTATAATCACATCATGTACCTTTCCCTTGACCTGTGAAAAACATTTCAAAAACATGGGATGAGCAAAAAAAGCTCAGTAAGGGTTATAAAAATATGGAAAGGAAACCTGAGTTCATATATACATAAGAATGAAATCATAAATTACCCATAAAATATAGGCACTTTAACATACCTCATCAAATCATGAATAAATCATAGAAATCATAAGACACAAAAGGTAACTTGAGGCATTCATAACATTCTTACGTAGGGAGTAACCCTCTTGGTTACGTTTGGAATACCCAACACAGTATATTCCCTAAATCTCTTCAGAGAAACCTTAACGTTTCACTCCTTAGTGTTACCCAATGCATTTGAGAGCTATATCGGGCTCATCCACCCTTAGTTTATTACGGAACCACCCGTCTTCATAATAATGTTCAAGAACCTCAACATAATCGTATCACATAAAACATGCATAAAGGAAACATAACATTTCCACCTTTCAATCACAAGATATAAATACAACACATTGACATAAAAACATTATGAAAACCATTTTCAATACCAAAATAAAATAAAAGTAAAACATGGTATTTTTTTTTCTTTTAAAAAGAAGGTATTGCTTGTAGAGGAAGTTGAAACTCAAATAATGGTCACAACAGCGGAGAATTTGTTGTCGCCACATATGTTCGACAAAAATATTCCCTTTTTTCGTTTAATAATCACTTTTTATAGAAAATATTCCTTTTGAATAAAAGTAAAAGTCAAAGGGGTTTATAAACTGTATAAAAGAAGGTTGTGTATAAAACAGAATATGCCTCAATGAAAGGAGATTGAGACGAAGTCACTTACAAATACGGTATCCTTGGTTTAATGATAAATCAATTACATAATTATGTGTGACAAACGAATACACCAATTATAATTGGATATTAAGTGTAAAATAATCAAAGGTCATTCACACATATTCAAAGGATGACGTATTCAATAACTACATGTTGAACCCAAAGAAATCGAAATTGCGTTAAGAAGTTCCCTTGACAGCCTAACGGCGTCACATCAAAATTAGTTGATGAGAGATAAAAAAAGGCATCTAATCACATGGACATAAAATTTACATCAATAAGGATATATGAGAACATATCCAAACATAAAAAAATGTAAATTAAAAGACCCAACAAAAGAAGTCTTTTAAAAAGAGTAGGGTGAAAGGTTCCCTTACGAACATGGGTATCTTTCGAAACATACACCTCATGAAAGAAGGAAAATACAACATTAATTTAAATACTCATAAAAGAAAGCATATTACACAATGAGTAAAATAATGGGCAGTACATACACCACTCAAAGGGAATAATGGGAAATATAGCATAAATCTCACGAGAATAAAAGTGAGATGAAAAATCCCTTACGAAAACTCGGCAGCCTAACGACGCCACATAAAACATAAAAAATGGATTGATGAGATCAAATAGGGTATCTCATCATATTAACTTAAAGTTTATAGAAAGACGAATATAAAAGAACATCCCCCAACATAAAAAAGAAGATCTTAAAGGAAGTGACATAAAGGAGAGTACTTAAAAAGAAAGAGAGAGGTTAGATCTCTTATGAAAATTTCGCAGCCTAACGACGCCACTCAAAACATACAAAATGGATTGATGAGAGAGAATAGGATCTCCCATAACATGAAAAAAAAAATTACAGTAATAATAATATAAAATAACATCCCAATAACAAGATAGATGAGATTTAAATGGAATGACATAAAAGAGTGTACTTAAAAAGAAAGAGTGGAGTAGGATCCCTTACCTCAAGTCCAAATTTTCTTGTTTGTGTCTTTATATTACTGAATAATAAACTTTGGTCAATTAATAATTGCCTAAGTACCTCCATTAGAGATTATTATTCATTTCATATCACATATTATAATTTTATAATAATGGTTTAATAATGTTAGTTCATATCAGACGTTTTTGCCGATGTTTGGTACTTGAGTCAAAAATGAACTTGTTTGAAAAAAGATTTCCCATGTAGTTATAAGTAAATAATTTTCATAATAGTATTAGTGATTAAAATATCATATATATCCAGTAAATATTCATATTATACTATTCCATATCATTTGGAGATAAAAAAACTAAAAGCACCGTTCATGGAGATGGTAGGCCGTACGTACGCTTGAACGCTACTTTCATTTTTTGTCATATTAATGGAATTAAAACAAAATGAGAGAGAGATATATATGTTATAATTCCAGAATGATATCCATAATTTAGATGTAATATATTACATATATATCCATTATATATATGTACTTATAATATTACATAACATTTTGAGATAAGAAATGAAATGTACCGTTCAAGGAGACGATAAGCCGTACGTATGCATGAACGCTACTTCCATTTCTATTTTATATTTAATGGAATTAAAACATAATTATACATAATATTATTTTACATTAAGTGTGTTATCTTATATAATATCATTAAATATATCCTTTATACGTACCACATATGGTATTAACGAATCAAATCACTTTGAGGGGGCGGTAGTCCGCACTTCCTTAAATGAAGATATCGCATTTACCCATAATGGAAACCATAAAGGTATGCCATAAATGAAAAATACATAAGATTAAGTAAAATATAAACATATTAGATATCATATATAAATATAGTGTCATCTTAATGACCACCTTTGAAGGTGTTAGAAGATTGTTGAACAATCATCGTTTCGGGAGGCAGAAATTCTCCATCCAAAGAAACAGTATGTTCTTTAACCATTAGATGTAGGTGTGTGTAACTGTAGCTCAAATACTTCTTATAACAACATCCTAGTATATTGGAGATACTGTATTTGTTACAAAATAAATGAATAAAAATATTTTAGGGGGTTGTAGAAGCAAAATAAAACAAAAGGACACAAGTGAAGACATTACCTTAAAATCGGGTAACTCCCTTTGGTTTGAGCTCAAAGGCTTCCTTGGGAAGACTTATGCCCAAATTTAGGATTCAAGGATTAATATAGAGAAGTGTAGATACAAAATGGGCAGGGGTTGTCCGAGCCAAAGGCTTTGGGAGTGTGGGTAAGGTGGTAGAGGTGGCCTTTTATAAGAGGAGAGGAGGGGCACTCTTGTAATGTTACAAAATGGTACTTTATTTTCAAAAGAGTTTCTGATTTTAAAGGTCCAAAATTGATGTATTTAGAGGATAAGTTGATAAGGGTTCTAAATACACTCATCAAATAGGTTTTGGACATGTTTAGTTCTTAGATATTACATTATCTTTCCATTTTATTTAAATCGTTAAATAATGAGGTCATCGCTGCATCATCATGATGTCATAAATAATTTAATTTATTTAATGTCTAAAAATTATAAAACAAATAATATGATGTATGAAATATTTTTAGCATTCCAATTACTATTTATAGTCAAAAATATGACTTGTATATACCCATGTAAACATTGTTTTAGTAAAACATCTCATGTTTGTGTCATTATTTACTTTAACATTAAATAAAAAGATATTTATGACATTTTCCAACCAATGTGGCTCCATGTGGTCCCCAAGTTGACCCATGGATTTCATTGGCCGGAAATGACACATAATATGAGGGTAGTACATGTGTCTAGGTCATTTCATTTTATTAAAACATTATTCTTACCATAAACTACACTAATTACCTCTAATCGCGATTAAAAACTTAATAAGTTACTATTCACCCAAAAAATATTTTTATCCCATTGAACCACATTTTACTTCTTAATGACAACCATTTATGTCGGATTTTTGAAATTCAAAACACAACGATGAAAAAAATTCATTTAAATGGAACAATCAGTTTTTATAAGTACCACTTAGTTGTTTCACTATTCATCAAAAATTGAAGTTTTTCAGAAAAATCCCAAAAATTCACCTTAAGCAATATTTGATATTCAGAATTCAAAAATGAAGTCTATTTTACAAAATTCAAAACATATAAGTCACATTAATTAATTTAATAATTAATTCCCGTTGTCAGAGAAAATATCTTGTTTTTATGAAACAATAAGTATCAAAAGATTGACACTAATTTAAGTCTGATTTCAATGTGAAATTAATTCCAACGACCACTATTGGATTTAATGGTAAAAATATATTATAATTTCATTTTAAAACCAATTCAAAAGATAATCTAATCATATAAATATATTAGATTAAAAAGAGGTTTTGAATTAAAATACAACATTTTACACTATTCATTAAAAAATGCACTTTATCAGAAAGATACCAAAAATTTACACAAAGTAAATTTTGATGTCCCAATTCTTAAGAAGAAACTTATTTGCTCCAATAGAATGTATAAGAGTGAACAAAACTATATTTAATGATGGTTCTCCATCAAAAGGCGATAAGTGAACCTTTAGTGAAAACTAGGGCACATACGCCTAAAATTGAATTCTTTCCGTATTTTAAGCCTTTATATTTTATTGGATAAATGTAAAAACATTTAAAAACATATATAATCATATTTTAGTTATTTATATCCATTCCTCCCAATAAAATGGCTACATGTTAACTACCGTTTAAAATAATATTATTTTATTATTAGAGTGCAAAGTAAGATTCTGAAGAAACTCGTTGTTGTGTGTTGGGTACGCCATCGAGCATAGCGTCCCCTTTAAAGTCATATTAATATTTTATTCACAAATATGGATAAATATGAAAATATCATATTCTTTATTTACCTGGTGTGTTACATCCTTCCCCCCTTTTGGGAATTGCGTCCTCACAATTTTTAAAATTGAGCTTAGAAACATCCTTGAAAGTCCCACATCGGAACAAGATTCGGTAAAACAATAACTTTAAAATAAAGGATGATAAGTACAGAGGTCACCCAAGTTAACCCATACTAGGATTCCATGTATAAAAACATTGACATGGAAGAAAAAGAAAAGGGTCATGTTCTTGAGGGAGAGTGATAGTAAACATGTCTTGGAGAAAGTTAACCATAAGAAAATCACAAACTTGTGATGGGTTAAACGGTATTCGATTCCCCAGTAGGAAAAGTTAATAGAAAACATTTTTGTTTTATGTTACTTTTTATTGAGGAATTTATTCATAAGGAAACATAATCACTTATCATGTTGACTTTCAACTTTTACTAGATTCCTTAATCAAACTCATATTTTTTTCCAAAAGACGAGTATTTAGGGAGACTTCGTTGCATTAAGAGTACTATAATCAACTTCTAGAGAATCACCTAATCTACCAAAAAGAACTATATAATTCCCATGTCTTTAGGCTTTAACCAAAATCAAAACCAAAAAGGTTAGTACAAGGTCAGATAATCTAGAAAAGGATAACCCTTTAAAAATAAAATATATGCTTAATCTCCAAAATTTGTCCATCAAAACCCAAAGTTCAACGAGGACCATCCGATAAACAATTTTTCCATAAAATTATTCAAAGTAAACCAATCTATGATTGAAACCCAAATACTTGAAGGATTTAGTCACATAGTCTTCCAAGTTAAATCGTAACATTTATCTCCAAACAACATTAGTTGCTCCTAAAGTCTCGTATTGAAAAGTAATTAACATAATCACATATCCTCCATGATAGGTTAATAATTTTCATAAATAACCCAAAATCAACTTACTCTTAATTCGTAAAATCATAAAAACTAAAAAAAATCAGTCAATCTAACCAGGGACTTCACGTAGTCCAGTGGTAGGCGATAAATACCAGTCGCACTTTGGTTGTGGGTTCGATTCCCGCAGCTTTGTCCGACGTGACGGGTAGTCACACGGTCTGCGTGTTGTCCTTTTTCCAAAACTATATTAATCTCAAATCATTCCCCAAAAAAGGGATAAAATCATCAAAAAATAACCATACCATAATTTAACCTCAATTTTATCTCATGCCTTTCACTTCAATCATAACAGATAGTAACCCATAATTACCTCAAAAGTAAGGATCATATAAACCCAAATGGTTCTTTATAACTATGTACACAAAAGAAAAGATAACTATTACTTGAATAAAATTTACATATATTAAACATCAGGGTTACACATAATATAAAAATTATTCTAATGTAACCCCATCATCAAAATAGACTTAATACTCTTAAGAATTTCACCATAACTCTTGAATCCCTTATATGCTGACATCTTACTTATTCAACATTATTCATGATCCATTAACCATTCCTTTCCAACTTATTCCAAAATACCTATTTCCTACAAACAAAATCACGAATCAGATCCTATGATTCCAAAATTGGAAAACAATAGTCATGAAATAATACATACCATTGATTGGTCATTGTCAGTTTCTTCATCCTCAATCGGAATGGCATTAGGTATTGGTAAATGAAAATTTGTATTCTCTTGGTGATCCCATTCATGAAACTTCTTCATAGGACATGTGTTTGCATAATGACCATGCACACCACATTTAAAACATTCAATTGATCCCTCAGAAAAACTTCTTTACCTTTCCTCGAGTCAACTGGATGCTTCCTTTTCCATGGAAGGTTCTTGTTTTATGACCTTCATTTCCACATCTATAGCATATTTCTGTCCCTTTGAAACATTTTCCCAGGTGATTCTTTCTACATCTTTGACACATAGGTTTTTGAACACACTTACCTTTATGATTATTACATGTGCTTCTGTAGGGATTTGTTTCTTTCATATATGATTCCTTAGAGAAATCACCAAGGTTTAGGTGGTAAATCATGACTCCAGATAGTTGGTTGAGGATAATCACAAGAGTTCTCATTGAAGATTCCATATCATTCAGTTGCTTGCTCAAAAAACTGTCACAGTTTCCTTCACATCCACTGTTACTTTGGTTCCTGCTAGATCCATCCATTTACTAAAAACAAAAAGTTCAGTGTTAGAATATCAAAAAAACCATCATGTACTAATGAGGAAGATAAACACTAAGATATACTTACTTATTCACTTTATCTAAAACTGGGACTCTTTCTGAAATCATAACCATTATGGTAATTCCAATAATGCTTAAAGAATACCTTAACCTCTAAAGTTATCTAAACCGACCTCTGATACCAACTATAAGGCCCCAGCCCTAAACCTTACTTAATCTTGAGTTATTACAAGATTACACATTGAAGAACTTTTCTGGTTTAGAGTTTTAGAGAATTAGATCATGAAACTTGTATTACATTCCACATTTAAACAAAGTGGTTACATAAAAGATAGTATTCATTCTTCCCATCAACAGAAACATATTTAAAATAAAACATGGATTCTTTCTTGACACATCCTTGACATTATCATCACATCATGTACCTTTCCCTTGACCTGTGAAAAACATTTCAAAACATGGGATGAGCATAAAAAGCTCAGTAAGGGTTATAAAAATATGGAATGGATACCTGAGTTCATATATACATAAGAATGAAATCATACTTTACCCATAAAATAAAGGCACTTTAACATACCTCATCAAATCATAAATAAATCATAGAAATCATAAGACATAAAAGGTAACTTGATGCATTCATAACATTCTTACGTAGGGAGTAACCCTCTTGGTTACGTTTGGAATACCCACCATAGTATATTCCCTAAATCTCATCGGATAACCTTAACGTTTCACTCCTTCGCGTTACCCAATGCATTAGAGAGGTGTATCGGGCTCACCCGCTTTTAGTTTATCCCGGAACCACCTGTCTTCATAATAATGCCCAAGAACCTCAACATAATTGTTTCACATAAAACATGCATAAAGGAAACATAACATTCCCACCTTTCAATCACAAGATATCAATACCACACATTGATATAAAAACATTATGAAAACCATTTTCAATACCATAATAAAAGAAAAGTAAAACATGGTATTTAGTTTTCTTTTAAAATGAAGTTATGGCTTGTAGAGGAAGCCAAAATTCAAATAATGGTCACGACAGCGGAGAAGTCATTGTCGCCGCATACGTACGACAAAAACATTCCCTTTTGTCGTTTAATAAACACTTTGTATCAAAAATATTCCTTTTGAATAAACGTAAAAGTAAAAGGGTTTTATACACCGTATAAAAGAAGGTTGTGTATAAAACACATTATGCCTCAATGAATGGAGATTGAGACAAAGTCCCTTACAAAGACGGTATCCTTGGTTTAAGGATAAATCATTTACATAATTATGTGTGACAAATGAACACACCAATTATAAGTCGATATTATGTTTAAAATAATCAAAGTTCATTCACACATATTCAATGGATGACATATTCAATAACAACATGTTGAACCCAAAGAAATCGAAATTGGGTTAAGGAGTTCCCTTGACAGCCTAACGGCGTCACATTAAAAAGAGTTGATGATAGATAAAAAAAAGGTATCTCTTCACTTGGACATAAAATTTACATCAATAAGGATATATGAGAACATATCCCAACATAAAAATATGTAAATTAAAAGACCCAACATAAGAAGTCTTTTAAAATGACGAGGGTGAAAGGTTCCCTTACCGACATGGGTATCTTTCGAAACATACACCTCATAAAATAATGACAATACAACATTGATGTAAATGCTCATAAAAGAAAGTATATTACACAATGAGTAAAATAATGGGCAGTACATACACCAATAAAAGAAAATTATGGCAAATATAGCATAAATCTCACGGGAATAAAAGTGAGATGAAAAATCCCTTACGAAAACTCGGCAGCCTAACGACACCACATAAAACTTACAAAAATGGATTGATGAGATCTAATAGGGTATATAATCATATTAAATTAATGTTTATAGAAAGATAAATATAAACTAACATCCCCCAACATAGAAAAGAGGATCTTAAAATAAGTGACATAAAGGAGAGTACTTAAAAAGAAAGAGAGATGTTGGATCTCATACGAAAATTTGGCAGCCTAACGGCGCCACTCAAAACATCCAAAATAGATTGATGAGAGAGAATAGGGTCTCCCATCACATGAACAAAAAAATTACAATAATATTAATATAAAAGAACATCCAAATAACAAGAAAGATGAGATTTAAAAGGAATTACAAAAAAGAGTGTACTTAAAAAAAAGAGTGGAGTAGGATCCCTTACCTCAAGTCCAACTTGTCTTTTTTGTTTCTTTATATTCCTGAATAATAAACTTTGGTCAATTAATAATTCCATAAGTAACTCCTTTAGAGATTATTATTCTGTTCATATAACATATTATAATTTTATAATAATTTTTAAAAATGTTATTTCATATCAGACGTTTTTGCTGATGTTTGGTACATGAGTCAAAAATGAAATTGTTTGAAAAAAGATTTCCCATGTAGTTATAAGTAAATAATTTCCAAAATTGTAATAATGATTAAAATATCATATATATCCAGTAAATATTCATTTTATACTATTCCATATCATTTGGAGTTAAAAAATGAAAACCACCGTTCATGAAGACGGTAGGTCGTACATACACGTGAATGCTACTTTCATTTTTTGTCATATTAATGGAATTAAAACAAAATGAGAGAGATATATATATGTTATAATTACAGAATGATATCCATAATTTAGATTTAATATATTGCATATATGTCCATTACATATATGTAATTATAATATTACATAACATTTAGAGATAAGAAATGAAATGTACCGTTCATGGAGATGGTAAGCCGTATGTACGCATGAACGCTACTTCCATTTCTATTTCATATTTAATGGAATTAAAACATAATGGTAAATAATATTATTTTAATTCCAGTGTGTTATATTCTATAATATCATTAAATATATCCTTTATACGTACCACATATGGTATTAACGAATCAAATCACTTTGAGGGGGCGGTAGTCCGCACTTCCTTAAATGAAGATATCGTGTTTACCCATAATGGGAACCAGAAAGGTACACCATAAATGAAAAATACAGAATCTTAAGTAAAACATAAAAATATTAGATATCATATATAAATATAGTGTCATATTAATGACCACCTTTGAAGGTGTTAGAAGAATGTTGAACAATCATCGTTTCGGGACGCGGAAATTCTCCATCCACAGAATCAGTATGTTCATTAACAATTAGATGTAGTTGTGTGTAAGTGTAGCTCGAATACATCTTATAACAACATCCTAGTATATTGGAGATACTGGATTTGTTACAAAACATATGAATAAAAAGAGTTTAGTGGGTTGGAGAAGCAAAATAAAACAGAAGGACACAAGTGAAGACATTACCTTAAAATCGGTTAACTGCCTTTGGTTTGAGCTCAAAGGCTACCTTGGGAAGAGTTCTTGTAACATACTAAGTATGTAATGAATAATATATATTTTTATCTATTCCGATTAATGAATTAGATAGTGTTTTAGAGGCCTAAAATGAAAATAAATCCAATCTTAAGCATGGAATACACTAATATTTTTAAAAGATTGTTTTACTACCTTTGATTGAAAAATATTTTTGAATCTATCTTTTGACAATTTTATAAACTATGTTTGTAAAAATAAAAGTATTCTTCATGACTGGGAAATAAAAATTTACTTAGTCTGAATTTGTGGTATTTTTCTGACAATGTTCATTTTTTAATGAATAGTGAAAAATACTGCATTTTACATCAAAACTTCTTTTTAATCTAATTTATTTATATGATTAGATTATCTTTTGAATTTGTTTTGAAGTGAAATTTGAATATATTTTTACCATTTAATCCAATGGTGGTCATTGGAATCAATTTCACTTTGAAATTGGACATAAACTGGTGTCAATCTTTTGATACTTATTGTTTTATAAAAACATGCTATTTGTCATAACAACGGGAATTAATTATTAAATTAATTAATGTGACTGATATGTTTTGAATTTTTTAAAATAGACTTCATTTTTGAATTCGGAATATCAAATATAGCTTAGGGTGAATGTTTGGTTATTTTCTGAAAAACTTCATTTTTTGATGAATAGTGAAACCACTAAGTGGTAGTTAAAGAAACTGATTTTTCGTTTAAATGAAACTTTTCCACTTTTGTGTTTTAAATTTCAAAAATCCTACATACATGGTTGTCATTAAGAAGTAAAATGTGGTTCAATGAGATTAAAATAATTTTTTGGAGAATAGTAACTTATTAAGTTTTTAATCGCGATTAGTGGTAATTAGGGTAGTTTGAGGTAAAAATAATGCTTTAATAATTTGAAATGACCTACACACATGTCCTAACCTTATTTGATGTGTCATGTCCGACCAATAAAATCCATGGGTCATCTTGGGGACCCCATGGAGCCACATTGGTTGGGAAATGACATAAATAACTTTTTATTTAATGTTAAAGTAAAAATGACTCAAACATGAGTTATTTTACAAAAACAATTTGTATATGGGGTTATACAAGTCGGAATTTTGACTATAAATATTAATCGGAAAGCTAAAATGATTTACTACATCATATTAGTTTTTTATAATTTTTTGACATTAAATAAATAAATGTATTTATGACATCATGATGATGCAGCGATGACCTCATTATTTAACGATTTAAATAAAATGGAAAGATAATGTAATATCTAAAACCTACACATGTCCAAAACCAATTTTATGAGTGTATTTAGAACCCTTATCACCTTATCCTCTAATTATATCAATGTGGGACCTTTTTAATCCGAAAAGCATTTTAAAATAAAGTAACTTATCATTACTTTCCAAGAGTCCCCCTCCTCTCCTCTTATAAAAGGCCCCCACCTCTACCTCATTACCCACACTTTCAAAGCCTTTGGCTCGTCCAACCCCTGCTCATTTTTTCTCTCCAAATCCCACTCTTACTCCTTGAAGCCTCACATTGGGCATAAGTCTTCCCAAAAAAGCCTTTGAGCTCAAACCAAAGAGAGTTACCCGATTTTAAGGTAATGTCTTCTTTTGAGTCCTTTTGTTTTATTTTTCTTCTCCAACCCCCTAAACTCTTTTTATTCTCTTATTTTATAACAACTACAGTATCCTCAATATACTAGGATGTTTTTATAAGAAGGATTCAAGCTAAACATACACACACCTACATCTAATGGTTAAAGAACATACAGTTTCTGTGGATGGTGAATTTATGCCTCCCGAAACGATGATTGTTCAACATTCCTTTAACACCTTCAAAGGTGTCCATTAAGATGTAAATATATTTATATATGATATATAATATGTTTATGTTTTCCTTAAGATTTTGTTTTTTTCATTTTGGGCATACCTTTATGGTTTCCATTATAGGTAAACGTGATATCTTCATTTATGGAAGTGCGGACAACCGCCCCCTCAAAGTGATTTGATTCGTTAAATACCATATATGGGACGTATAAAGGATGGAACTATGATATTATATATTATATTATACTGGAATTATAATATACCTTTATATCATTATGATTCCATTCTATAAAATATGAAATAGAATTGAAAGTAGCGTTCATGCGTACGTACGGTTTACCGTCTCAATTAACGGTGCATTTCATTTATTACCTCTAAATGATTATGTAATATTATAAATGCATGAATTTACTGGATATATATGACATATTTGATATTTACATCATGAATACCATTCTGGATATAATGGATACATGAAAAAAATGTAATTATAAAGGGCTTATTCTGACTCAAATACCAATGATCGTTAAAACGACCATTATTAACTTAAATAATTACATAGTGTTTATGAAATGGAAATAAGTTATATAAATAGAATAATGAACATGAAAAAGGTTCTTAAACAAGTATAAATTAACTCAAGTTTATTATTCAGGCGATTAAAAAATGACCGAGTCATGTCGGACCCGAGGTATGGGACTTCGTCTCAATCTCCTTTCATTGAGGCATATTTTATTTTATACAAAACTTTCTTTTATACGGTGTATAAACCCCTTTGACTTTTACATTTATCCAAAAGGAATCTTTTTTATACTAAGAATTTTACTAAACAACAAAAGGTATTGTTTTGTCGTACGTATACGGCGACAAAGACTTCTCTGCCGCTGTGACCATTATTTGAGTTTTGGCTTCCTCTACAAGCCATACCTTCTTTTTCAAAGAAAAATAAATACCATGTTTTACTTTTATTTTATTTTGGTATTGAAAATGGTTTTCATAGTGTTTTTATATCAATGTGTTGTATTGATATCTTTTCATTGAAAGGTGGAACGGTTATGTTTCTTTATGCATGTTTTATGTGATACGATAATGTTGAGGTTCTTGGGCATTATAATGAAGACGGGTGGTTCCGTGATAAACTAAGGGCGGGTGAGCCCGATATAGCTCTCCAATGCATTGGGTAATGCGAAGGAGTGAAACGTTAAGGTTTCTCCGAAGAGATTTAGGGAATATACTGTGATGGGTATTCCAAACGTAACCAAGAGGGTTACTCCCTACGTAAGAATGTTATGAATTCCTCAAGTTACCTTTATGTCTTATGATTTCTATGATTTACTCATGATTTGATGAGGAATGTTAAAGTGCTTATGTTTTATGGGTAAAGTATGATTTCATTCTTATGTATATATGTACCCATGTTTCCATTCCATGTTTTTATAACCCATACTGAGCTTTTTATGCTCATCCCATGTTTTTTTGAAATGTTCTTCACAGGTCAAGGGAAAGGTACATGATATGATGATAGAGTCACGGAAGTGTCAAGAAAGAATCCATGTTTTATTTTAAATATGTTTCCATTAAATGGAATGAAGAATACTATCTTTATGTAACCACTTTGTTTATATGTGGAATGTAATGCAAGTTTTATGATCTAATTCTCTAAAACACTAAACCCGAAAAGATCCTCAATGTGTAATCTTGTAATAACTCAAGATTAAGTAAGGTTTAAGGCGGGGTCCTTATAGTTGGTATCAAAGGTCGGTTTAGATAACTTTAGGAGTTAGAATTCTATTAAATGATTATCCAAAAATATTTTTTTATGGTCAAATTGAAATGATATAGCATTTAAAGATTACCATGTTGCTTCACCTAAGATATTTATATGTTAAGAATGGTTTTCCACAGAGGAAACATGTCAGCTATGTTAGGAAGGCATAAAGAGGGAAATGACCTTCTATATAAGCAACCTCAGATGGTCAGAGTCAGAATTGAACAGTTTGTTGCAGTGATGGCTCAGCTGATTCAGGTGATAAATGGTGGTTGTGTTTATTGAAGATATTTTGGTGTTTTCTAAAAGTAAATAGGATCATGAAAGACATTTTAGGGTTATCTTGCAAACCTTAAAAGAAAAGAAACTGAATGGAAAATTCAGAATGTATGAGTTTTGATTGCAACAAATTTCTTTCCTTGGTCATATTGTTTCTAAAGATGGAATAACTGTTGATCCTGAAAAAGCAAAAGTTGTGGAAGAATGTGCAAGACCCACAAATGTGACTGAGATTCGTAGCTTCCTTGGTTTGGCATGCTATTACTGAAGGTTTGTTAGAAATTTTTCATGATTATCTAGTCCAATGACTAAGCTAACTCGGAAGGGTGTTAAGTTTATCTAGACAAAAGAATGTGATGATTGTTTTCAGGAATTGAAAAGAAGATTGGTGAATGATCCAGTTTTGGCACAACCTTCCAGGAATGGTGAGTTTGTTATATACAGTGATGCTTCGTTGAAAGGACTTGGTTGCGTCCTAATGCAAAATGATTAGGTAATTGCTTATTCTTCACGACAGTTGAAAACTCATGAGGTAAATTACCCTACACATGATTTGGAATTAGCTTCTGTTGTTTTTGCTTTAAAAATTTGAAGGCATCATTTGTATGGAGTAAAGTGTGAAATATATACCGATCACAAAATTTTAAAGTATATATTCATTCAGAAATATTTAAACATGAGATAGAGGAGATGGCTAGAATTAATCAAGTATTATGATTGTACAATTCATTACCGTCCGGGAAAAGAAAATAAAGTGGCTGATGCTTTGAGTCGAAAAAGTAATTCTTCATTAGCAATGTTGCATTTGGAATGTGATCCTTTGGTTTAGGATTTGATGAACTTTAGAATAGAAGTTTTTGGTACAGGAAGTTCTTCTGTTTTGATTCAGGTACCAATGAGATCTTCTTTATCAGGCAGAATCAATCAAGCACAGAAGCAAGACAGTGAGTTGCAGAAAAAGGTAGAGCTGGTTCAGAAATGTAAGTTGCCTGAATTCAACATTGATAATGATTGTGTTTTGAGATTTGGGAAGAGATTGTGTGTTCCTTGTGATTCACAGTTGAAGAGAGATTTGTTATGTGAAACACATTGTTCTCCATTTTAAGTTCATCCGGGCATTACTAAGATGTACAAAGATCTGCGGGAGTATTACTGGTGGGTTGGAATGAAAAGAGATACTGCTGATTTTAGTGTGAAGTGTTTGACTTGTCAACAGGTTAAAGCAGAGCGGCAGTTACCAAAAGGGATGCTTCAGCCTTTACCAGTGCCAGAGTGGAAATGAGATAATATATCCATGGACTTTGTTGTGGGATTACCGAAGACATCACGAGGTAATAATGCAATCTGGGTTATTGTTCATCGCTTAACCAAATCTACTCAATTTTTTTCTATACGAGATACTTTCTCTCTAGATCAACTTTCTCGATTGTACCTTTAAAAGATAGTCAGGTTACATGGAGTTCCTCTCTCCATTGTATCAGATCGTGATCCCAGGTTCACTTCTAACTTTTGGAAAGGCCTTCAGAAGTCGTTGGGTACTGAATTAAAGTTTAGTACAGCTTTTCATCCTCTATCAGATGGGCAGTCATAACGAATAATTCAGACCTTGGAGGATATGCTATGAGCTTGTTCGATGGATTATCAGTGAAGTTGGGACCAACATCTTTCTTTGGTTGAATTTTCATATAATAACAGTTTTCATTCCAACATACAGATTGCACCATTTCAGGAATTATATTGGAAGTGGTGTCGAACTCCAGCTTTCTGGGATGAAGTGGGTGAAAGGAAGTTGATGGGACCAGAATTGGTAGAAGAGTTGGCAGAAAAAGTTCAGTTGATTCAGAAGCACATGAGAACAGATCATAGTAGGCAGAAGAGTTATGCAGACAACAGGAGGAAGGATCTATCTTTTGAGGTAGGTGATCATGTTTTTCTCAAAGTATCACCATGGAAATGTGTGATGTGATTTGGTAAGAAAGGAAAACAGAGTCAAAGGTTTATTGGGCCATATGAAATTATGGAGAGAGTTGGATCAGTTGCTTACCGAGTGGCTTTACCTCCGAGTTTATCTCAGGTACACAATGTTTTTCACGTTTCGATGTTGAGAAAGGACATGCCAGATCCATCTCATGTTTTAATTCCAGAGGTAGTTCAGCTGGAAGAGAACCTATCTTATGAGGAACAACCGGTCCAGATTCTTGACCACAGGGAGCAAGTGTTACGGAATAAGGTGATTCACCAGGTAAAGGTTTTGTGGAAAAACCACATGATTGAAGAGGCAACATTGGAATCTGAAAATGCAATGAGGGATAAGTATCCCCATTTATTCGATAAATAAAGAAATCGCGGGGACGCAATTTTCTAAAGGGGGATGGATGTAACATCCCATTTTAGTAATGAATAATATATATTTTTATATATGCCTATTAATGAATTAGATAGTGTTTTAGAGGCTTAAAATGAAAATAAATCCAATCTTAAGCATGGAATATACTAATATTTTTAAAAGATTGTTTTACTGCCTTTGATGGGAAAACATTTTTGAATCTATCTTTTGACAATTTTATAAACTATATTTGTCAAAATAAACTTATTCTTTATGATTGGGACATCAAAATTTACATTGTCTGAATTTTTGGTATTTTTCTGACAATGTTCATTTTTTAATGAATAGTGAAAAATACTGCATTTTGCATCAAAACTGTTTTTTAATCTAATTTATTTATATGATTAGATTATCTTTTGAATTGATTTTGAAGTGAAATTAGAATATATTTTTACCATTTAATCTAATTGTGGTCATTGGAATCAATTTCACTTTGAAATTGGACTTAAACTGGTGTCAATCTTTTGATACTTATTGTTTCATAAAAACACGCTATTTGTCATAACAGCGGGAATTAATAATTAAATTAATTAATGTGACTTACATGTTTTGAATTTTTTAAAATAGACTTCATTTTTGAATTCGGAATATCAAATATTGCTTCGGGTGAATTTTTGGTAATTTTCTGCAAAACTTCAATTTTTGATGAATAGTGGAACCACTAAGTGGTAGTTAAAGAAACTGATTTTTCGATTAAATAAAACTTTGCCACTTTTGGGTTTTTATTTTAAAAAATCCGACATACATGGTTTTCATTATGAAGTAAAATGCGGTTCAATGAGATTAAAATAATTTTTTGGTGAATAGTAACTTATTAAGTTTTTAATCGCGATTAGTGGTAATTAGGGTAGTTTAAGGTAAAAATAATGCTTTAGTAATATGAAATGACCTAGACACATGTCCTAATCTTTTTGGATGTGTCATGGCCGAGCAAGACAAGCCATGGGTCAACTTGGGCACCACATGGAGCCACTTTCATTGGGAAATGACATAAATAACTTTTTATTTAATGTTAAAGTAAAAATGAGACAAACAAGAGTTATTTTACGAAAACAATTATTATATGGGGTTATACAAGAGATATTTTTGACTATAAATATTAATTGGAAAGCTAAAAATATTTCATACATTATAGTATTTTCTTTATAATTTTTTTACATTAAATAAATATATGTATTTATGACATCATGATGATGCAGAGATTACCTCATTATTTAACGATTTAAATAAAATGGAAAGATAATGTAATATCTAAGACCTACACATGTCCAAAACATATTGGATGAGTGGATTTCTAACCCTTATCACCTTATCCTCGAATTATATCAATGTGGGAGCTTTTGAATCAGAAACGCATTTTAAAATAATGTAACTTATCTTTACTTTCCAAGAGTGCCCCTCCTCTCCTCTTATAAAAGGCCCCCACCTCTACCTCCTTACCCACACTTCCAAAGCCTTTGGCTCGGCCAAACCCTGCTCATTTTTTCTCTACACTTCCCTATCTTACTCCTTGAATCCTCACTTTGGGAATAAGTCTTCCCAAGGAAGCCTTTGAGCTCAAACCAAATGGAGTTACCCGATTTTAAGGTAATGTCTTCTTTTGAGTCCTTTTGTTTTATTTTGCTTCTCCAACCCACTAAACTCATTTTATTCTCTTATTTTGTAACAACTAAAGTATCCTAAATATACTAAGATGTTGTTATAAGAAGTATTCAAGCTACACTTACACACACCTACATCTAATGGTTAAATAGCATACGGTTTCTGTGGATAGTGAATTTTTGCCTACCAAAACGATGATTGTTCAACATTCCTTTAACACCTTAAAAGGTGGCCATTATGATGTCAATATATTTATATATGATATATAATATGTTTATGTTTTCTTTAAGATTATGTTTTTTCATTTTGGGCATACCATTATGGTTTCCATTATGGGTAAACGTGATGTCTTCATTTAAAAAAGTGCGGACTACCGCCCCATCAAAGTGATTTGATTCGTTAAATACCATATGTGGGACATATAAAGGATGGAACTATGATATTATATATTATATTATACTGGAATTATAATATACCTTTATATAATTATGATTCAATTCTATAAAATAGGAAATAGAAATGAAAGTAGCGTTCATGCGTACGTATGGCTTACCGTCTCCATGAACGGTGCATTTCATTTCTTACCTCTAAATGAATATGTAATATTATAAATGCATGCATGTACTAGATATATATGACATATATGATATTTACATCATGAATAAAATTCTGGATATAATGGATACATGAACAAAATGTAATTATAAAGGGCTTATTTTGACTCAAGTACCAATGATCGTTAAAACGACCGTTATTAACTTAAATAATTACATAGTGTTCATGACATGTCAATAAGTGATATAAAAGGAATAATGAACATGAAAAAGGTTCTTAAACAAGTATAAATTAACTCAAGTTTATTATTCAGGAGATTAAAGAAAGACCGAGTCAATTCGGACCCGAGGTATGGGACTTCGTCTCAATCTCGTTTCATTGAGTCATATTTTATTTTATACACAACTTTCTTTTATACGGTGTATAAACCCCTTTGAATTTTACGTTTATCCAAAATGAATCTTTTTTATACGAAGCATTTTACTAAACGACCAAAGGGAATGTTTTGTCGTACGTATGCGGCGACAACGACTTCTCCGCCGTTGTGACCATTATTTGAGTTTTGGCTTCCTCTACAAGCCATACCTTCTTTTTAAAAGAAAAATAAATACCATGTTTTACTTTTATTTTATTTCAGTATTGAAAATGGTTTTCATATTGTTTTTATATCAATGTGCTGTATTGATATCTTTTGATTGAAAGGTGGAAATGTTATGTTTCCTTTATGCATGTTTTATGTGATACGATTATGTTGAGGTTCTTGGACATTATTATGAAGACGGGTGGTTCCGTGATAAACTAATGGCGGGTGAGCCCGATATAGCTCTCCAATGCATTGGGTAACATGAAGGAGTGAAACGTTAAGGTTTCTCTAAAGAAATTTAGGGAATATACTGTGATGGGTATTCCAAACGTAACCAAGAGGGTTACTCCCTACGTAAGAATGTTATGAATGCCTCAAGTTACCTTTATGTCTTATGATTTCTATGATTTACTCATGATTTGATGAGGTATGTTAAAGTGATTATGTTTTATGGGTAATGTATGATTTCATTCTTATGTATATATGTACCCATGTTTCCTTTCCATGTTTTTATAACCCATACTGTGCTTTTTATGCTCATCCCATGTTTTTTTGAAATGTTTTTCACAGGTCAAGGGAAAGGTACATGATATGATGATAGTGTCAAGGAAGAGTCAAAAAATAATCCATGTTTTATTTTAAATATGTTTCCATTAATGGGAATTAATAATACTATCTTTATGTAACCACTTTGTTTATATGTGGAATTCAATGCAAGTTTTATGATCTAATTCTCTAAAACTCTAAACCCGAAAAGATCCTCAATGTATAATCTTGTAATAACTCAATATTAAGTAAGGTTTAAGGTGGGGGCCTTATACTTCTGCCCAATGTGAGGCTTCAAGGAGAAATAGAGGTAAGTTTAGAGACACAATGGGTAGGGGTTGGCTGAGCCAAAGGCTTTTGGAGTGTGGGTAAGGAGGTAGAGTAGGGGGCCTTTTATAAGAGGAGAGGAGGGGCACTCTTGTAAAGTTACAAAATGTTACTTTATTTTCAAAGGAGTTTCGGATTTTAAAGGTTCCACATTGATTTATTTCTAGGATAAGGTGATAAGGGTTCGAAATCCACTCATCCAATAGGTTTTGGACATGTGTAGTGCTTAGATATTACATTATCTTTCCATTTTATTTAAATCGTTAAATAATGAGGTCATCGCTGCATCATCATAATGTCATAAATAATTTAATTTATTTAATGTCTAAAAATTATAAAAAAATACTATGATGTAGGCAATCGTTTTATCTTTACGATGACTATTTATAGTCAAAAATATGACTTGTATAATCGCATGTAAAAATTGTTTTAGTAAAACATCTCATGTTTGTGTCATTTTTACTTTAACATTAAATAAAAAGATATTTATGTCATTTTAAAAACCAAAGTGGATCCATGGGGTCCCCAAGTTGACCCATGGATTATATTGGTCGGCCATGACACATCCAATTAGGGTAGGACATGTTTCTAGGTCATTTCATTTTATTAAAACATTATTCTTACCATAAACTACACTAATTACCTCTAATCGCGATTAAAAACGTAATAAGTTACTATTCACCAAAAAATTATTTTTATCCCATTGAACCACATTTTACTTCTTAATGACAACCATGTATGTCAGATTTTTAAAATTCAAAACACAATGATGGCAAAATTTCATTTAAATGGAAAAATCAGTTTTTATAATTACCACTTAATTGTTTCACTATTCATCAAAAATTGATGTTTTTCAGAAAAATCCCAAAAATTCACCCTAAGAGATATTTGAAATTATGAATTCAAAAATGAAGTCTATTTTCCAAAATTAAAAATATATAAGTCACATTAATTAATTTAATAATTAATTCCCGATGTCAGAGCAAATAGCTTGTTTTTATGAAACAATAAGTATCAAAAGATTGACACTAGTTTAAGTCTTATTTCAAAGTGAATTTAATTCCAACGACCACTATTGGATTTAATGGTAAAAATATATTCTAATTTCAATTTAAAACTTATTCAAAATATAATATAATCATATAAATAAATTATATTAAAAAGAGGTTTTGAATTAAAATACAACATCTAACACTATTGATTAAAAAATGAACTTTATCGGAGAGATACCAAAAATTTACACAAAGTAAATTTTGATGTCCCAATTCTTAAGAAGAGTCTTATTTGGTCCAATATAATGTATAAGAGTGAACAAAACTATATTTAATGACGGTTTGCAATCAAATGGCGATAAGTGAACCTTTAGTGAAAACTAGGGCATATACGCCTAAAATTGAATTCTTTCCGTATTTTAAGCCTTTAACTTTTATTGGAGAAATGTAAAAACATTTAAAAACATATATAATCATATTTTAGTTATTTCTATCCATTCCCGCCAATACAATGGCTACATGTTAACTACCATTTAAAATAATATTATTTTATTATTAGAGTGCAACGTATGATTCCCAAAAAACTCGTTGTTGCGTGTTGGGTACGCCATCGAGCATATCGTCCACATTAAAGTCATATTAATATTTTATTCACAAATATGGATAAATATGAAAATTTCATATTCTTTATTTACCTGGGGTGTTACATTTATTCATTAACGTAACTATATATATATATATATATTCAAATATAGATTCTCATTCTTAAAGCTGAAGAAATTATTTTTTCTCACAATCCTGAATGTGTGAGGGTATGATTGTTTGTTCAATTATGCATTAAAGTCCTACCATGTAATGAATTGTTCAAAATTATAATTGGATACTAAATATAACATATGGAACATAAGTCCCTCCAGTATATACACCAACAATTTAATCATCAACATAGCCTGTGTACCATGAAATCAATCAATAGATTTATTCTATTTTGACTTGCATCCACCTTTTTAGATTGATAATAGCCCCAAAATATGGTTGGATTTTGTTTCGGAAACCCTATATTGTAATACACTTTTGGTAGGAATAACATTTTGATTTCCACTATCATCGACTTATAGAAGCCTATATGATACTCTAAACAAGTTTCTAGTTTACTTGGGTCTCCTCTGTATACATATTTTCTACAGTCACTTATTATGGGTTTTGGCGATGTCTACCTGGATCCCATTCTATAACCAAAACTAATCAACAGGTAGTAATCAATTACTAGAAACGTAAGACATTGAACATTTCAATTCACAATAATAAATAGTAAACATAATATTTTTTAGCTTCACCTACTTCACCATAGGAACAATTTTATCCTTTTTCATAAATTATCTAGTACAAAATTAACATCGTAGTCATAGTGGGAAGTATCATTACAAATGCATGATATACTATGCTTATCATCTAAACCACTACCAATGAGATGTAAACACACCTATATGTGTATTGAAACACTATATTAACCAAGTACCCAGGAAATGTGAAGGTCATTATAAACATGTATACTGCATCATTCTAAGCTACACATTTCATGTTCTGGCATTGCTATATCCTTCCTAAAATCCTAAAATGAAATCTGGATGGACAAAGATGGATACCATTTTTAATATTCCTCCCATCACCCATTGGATCGGGAGGAGATACTGTTGTGAGTAACCTTTTCTGAAATCCTAAATGAATTAAAGGCTAACAAAAAATGAGACGTGAATAGAAGAAAATTACGGGGTTATTTTCAATGAATGATGTAAAAAATGCTCCACAAAATAAAAATACAAACAGACTACATGATGCATCAATATAAAGAAATAACACTCCAAATTAAATAGAATTATCCAAAAATATAATATAGATAAAAAATGAAAGACATAATCCTAAAAAAAATAAAAACAAAACAAGTCCCCTTAACACCAATGTGTAATCATACCAAACAACACTCATACTAGCTCCAAGATCCAACTCCACATGTTATGACATGTTATCTAGATTAGTCACATTACAAATATAACACCTTTCATGAACATGTTTCCAAGGAGATAACATATATAAATGAACTAAAGATCCAAAACATTATGTGGGTATAAAAATAGAAGTCTTACATAAATGACTTCAAAACACATGGTACTAATATTAGAACTGGTTAGCATATATTATATTAATAAGTAGAAAAGTATGAAATATTTTATAAAAAACATAAATGAAATTCAAGGGACATAATCCATGAAAAAGAATAAATATGTTCCATTAAGGTTTTTAATAATTCTTTCCATGTTCCCACACACACACACACAAACTAGACTGTTATAACAATTAATAGTGGTAATTCAGGACCATACTCTATCCTCTTTTGATAGTGGTACATCATGGACACAATCAACCCCACATTGACACATTCTAATCCAATTATTCCAAATTACAAGATAATTCTTATCTAATAAAATAAAACATTCTTTCAAAACAGTTTGTCAAGAAAAATGCGTAGATCACAAAGATCCTAAAAAACTGAATTCATTATATTAAAGTTATACGTAAAAAGCTTATCCAAAAACTAAACCATTTTTCAATGTTTCAAAAAAAATTAAAAATTCTTTATTTAATAATCAAAACAAAATTTCATAGAAAAAATAATAATTAAATAAAAAAATGAATTTATGTTCTAGATCATGGGGAGGTGAGTGAGAACAAAACAACCTATCAAAAAAAGATAAAAATTAATAATGACACTAAATACCACTTAATTAGCCCTAACACCACATTTCATTTAATAGATTAAAAATATTTCAACAAAATTTGTAATAAGTAAAATATTTATATCCATGTAAGAATTGATCAAATGAACCAGGTGGGTGAAAATGAGAGGTAGTAAGTATAGTTGGAGGAAATGTGACTTTTTATTACATCCATATTTCAACCACACATCAAATTTACACAGGTTTGCCCTCGAATTAGAGATCTGTTTGGGTCCATTTAAAGATAACAAAAAATGAGGGTTTTGTGGTATTAATCATTGCTAGAATCTAATTTTAACTTCATTAATTGTATATATAATTGTTATATCACATAGTTTCCGAAAATATTCATCATCTGGGCACCTATTACTACCTCTCAAACAGAGAACCAAAATGTTGTGATACATGTTTTTTCTATGCATGTAGTAGTTATACGTTGAAAATGTCTTATGGAAAAACCCTTTAATTTTTTTCATAAATGGTTGAAAAACCATGTTACATTCATTCATTCCCATCTATTCCACCTTTCATGGGTTATCTTGATAATTCACATGGTTTGGAAAACCCATGTCTTTACCGTGAACCTACCTAGTACCTCCCTTCTTCAAATTCACAAATTCCAAGAGATAGTTCGTTTTCCTACTAACCATGGACATATGATGAACCTAATGAAATGATTCTAACAATCTACCAAACTATCCAAAAGTTCTTGAAACATAATCCATGAATTATATAATTTAAAATGAAATATAGAATTTTTGAAGTACCAAAATCAAGGGGTCTTACACAATGACATAAAACATTATTCTAATTGATTACCAAATATCTGATCCTAGTTGAATTTATTTATCGAGGTATTAGATTAATGTGGTAGTTGTGTAAAGTATGTTATCCAACTTGTTAGTGATGAAATAGAAATGGGGAAATTAGAGAGGTTAAATATATTCTATGATTTTTATATATTTATATTGTGTAATTTTCAATGATTATAAGTGATTAGAACTTTTAACATTTTGAAATAGTAAATCATTGACATGTATGTTGATATTGACACACCATATTCCTTATTCTAAGGAAATTATGTGATGGGTGATTCCAAGATGATTCCCCGATTAGATTTTTCATCTTTGATGAACAATTTTATGGTAAATAAGAATGTATTCATATGAAATAAAATTTTAAATCAAGATTTTATATTGATGTGGTAAATTATAAAACCATTTTTATGATATGAGTAATGGGTTTTATGATGTTAATTAGTGGATTAAGACTTAATTTGTAATTTTTGAGGTCAGTGGGTAAATGTTAAAATTTCTATTACAATAAATATTGTAATGTATAAAAAAAGATGAGTTGGTAAATAGATAATGAAATTGTTATATGGAAAGTATCACTAGGAAATGTTAGTGATATTAAATTGGTTAACACTGTTAGGGTGGATTTGATGAATTATTTGGTAAATGAACCTATGAGAGTCTTAATATATTTATTGTGAATATAACAATGTTGTGGTCTTGATAATATATAATGTATTCACTTATGGATAAGTCCTGTAAATTCACTTATGGGGTAGGTGATAGTATAAAATGTCAATAATCATATTGTGGTCTTGTAAAGTACAATGTTGAGTTCTTGATAATATGATATGTAAATTATCATGCACTGATCATGTAAACACCCTTGTAAAAGTCCTGATACAAATAAATGAAAATGATCATGGAGTGGTTTTGTAGGAACCCGTTATGTTGTCATGATAAAAGAATAATTTTAAACACTCTTGTATAATTTATGAAAAAAATTAGTTGATATTTTTTTTCTGAGGCCTCATAATTTATTCATTCAATTTAAGATATCATTTATTTTTTATAAGATATGAAGTGGTCCCTATATGTTTTTATTAATTTGTATCATGATCCCAATAAATGATCAGTGTCATTCAACATTGGCCAATGTACGTATAATTTACCCCAGATGTCACTAAATAGCTTAATAATTAAAATTATATATATATTTCATATTTTATGAATTTTTATGTGAATCATATAATTACATAAAATTTTATATTCTATATGTTGGGCTTTTATTGGTAGTAGGATATTAATTTTTACACACACTCTTTTTAGGAGCCCGGTTGGTATGTGAGTAAACTTTATGGTGGAATGAAAAGTATATGGAATGCACAATATGCTAGATGATTTTTATGGATTGATATGATAGAGTATAGATGATATGATCATGTAATTCTCAGGGATACAATTTTGATGAATTTCATAGCTCATGTTTTATAGTTTTGGTATTGTTTATATATGACTACTACTATGTTATAACTTCCAAACATGGATTATGTGGTCTCATTTAATACAACATAATTTTTGATTTATTATTTTCATATACATTCCTTGATGATAATAATTTATTATTTATATGGATGTTTTATAAAATTATTTTTTCCCATACTTATCATAATATTATATGTAGTTATAGTCTCCCCATGTAACACACTATGTTTTAATGAATTATTTTTTCAAATAAAGTAAATTTCATTGTTGATTTGCATGGAACGCTACACCATGCTATGCTTTTTTAAAATGGAAAACAATGTTAATAATTTGGTAAATGAAACCGTAATATTCTATTCCATTAGAAACCACACTATCGTTGGATTTTTATGCAGACAATGACAAGTTCCATTGATAGCTTTTATTTCTTGGATGCTCGTGTTTTACCATAACACAATATAGTATAAATAAAACTATTGATATATTATTGTAGATATCACCAAGAAATTTTAATGGAAGATTAAAATATAATTATATAAATTATGAAAAAATTTGTTACATGTGTATATAAAATTAATCAATTGGTTTCTAATTAAATATAAATGGGAGTAATAACTATTTGACAATAAATGGATTCCTTTTCAGAAAAAATGAATTTTCTAGGAAAAAACATTTTATATCAAGAAATAACAAAAATATTTGGATGATTTTTTTTAATTAAAATTATATACTATATATTCAATAAAATATATAATATTCATCTAATGTGTTTTCTAGGAATGAGATAAGAATAAATGAAATTTTAGGAACATAAAGATATATTTTTCTAAATGACAGTTTTTCCGCATTTTAATGGAACACTTATATAACAACTAAATTTTCACATGATTTTAAATTATATTTTAAAGAATAAAAATTATATTTTATATATTTTATATAAAATTATATTATGTTGAAATTTTTATATTTTTCAAAGAAGATCCATTTGTTATGAATAATAAATAATAATGAATATTAATTAAAACCTACCATTATCCTATTTTATTTATATAGTTAAATTATATTTTTATTTTGTTATAAAGTATATATATAAAAATTATACATATGTTCATACAATTAAGTTCATTAGAATCAATTTCATGAAGAAATTGGAACTAATAACATTTCATTCTTTTGATCATTTGCACTTAAAAACCATATAATTTTGTCCCATTTTGTGCTTTAATTTTAAATTAAATTCCACCACTTTGATGATTGTAATTTTTAATGATAGATTAATTATTTTTAACTAAAATTATTTTTAATATAATATAATATAATATTATTTGTTTACTAAATTAATTAGTGAATGAAAATAAAATTAATTACCGTGATTATGGTGAAAATAAGTTTAAATTGCTTTAAATATTAATCATAAAGAAATAATTCCCTATAAGATTGGATAAAATATACTCTATAGAAATATTTATACCATTTCCACTATTTTAAAACATATTCCCCATTATCATAGGCACATTATGCATGTGATACCTCTCAAATGCTTTTACATTTTTATATTTACAAGAATGTCACTCCTCCGCTACTGTAAAGGTGTACCCACACATCCCCGCATATTATAACCTCAAAATAATTTTTTTTTTCAACAAAAACATTCATAAATAAACTAAAATATCACTATTCTTATCATAAAATCCCAAATTTGGGATTAAATCAAGATAAGGTGGTTCTTTTGGTGCATACTAAAAGAAATTACCCAATGAAGAGGTAATATTTGTCAACGATCACATTCATTTTATTTATTTCATCACACCTTAAATTATTATTATATGTTGATAATCAAATAAACTAAGTATAATAAATTTTATTTTATTTGTTTATGTTAATGGTACATCCTATTCCTTCAGACACTTCTATCAAATGGGATACACAATCATCATTCCTATGTACGACCAACAATCGCCTTACAAACCAATGTTGTTCATTCTCCTATTACCACATCTCTAGGATGGGAAAAATAAGTTACATACTTTTTAGATATAATTTATATGATATTTTGGATGTATTTATTCTTATTTATTTATTATATTATATATAATTATATGGATTCTATTATATTGGAATAAAATAGCTTCATTTGTAGACATGTAGACTACAACCTTCTAAAAGTGATGTTATTCGTTCACGCATTACATGGAATGTATTAATAATGATATTAGTAAAAATATGTGATATATATTACCTAATAATTATACTGATAAATATATATATATCATTTATTTTTATCTTTTTAAACAATACGATAAGAAAATTTGTGAAGTATTCATGCGTACGTTCGGTTTATTTTCTACATTAATGATATATTTATTTTCATATATATTTCATTTATAGATTATTATGAATAAATATATACATAATATAAATTTTATTTATACCATTTATTGCATGATTTAAATTTGTAAACAATTTTCTATGTAATAAGATAATGAAAAACTATCCAAAACATATACAAAAAACAATGTCGATGTTACCAGAAAGGATTCATTAACATAATTTTTAATAAATGGGGAATATAAATACATATCAAATAATATCTATTATGATATATTATAATATGTGTCTAGGATATATATATATAACAAAATAATAATAATAAAACCCTTTTTTGAACATATACGAATAAATTAGAAATTTATGGTTAGGGATTTCTTATATCACTTTTATTTCTGTGAGATATATGCTCTATTAACCACTCATACTTGTTGTGCGGTGTATATAATGAGAAATTAATTATTATATAATTAATTTAATTTATTTATGATATTAAATTTTATAATTTATTTTATTATATATTTGATCTCATGATTCCAAAGTTACTCATGAAGTAAGGGGATTTCTGGTATAACTTTTATTTCTATGAGACTTATTCCATTTTCACTAGAAGTTTATTTTATATGGATTATATTATATAGAATAATGTATTCGATTAATATTATACATAATTTTTTTGGAATTTACATATACATTTTTGAAATATATTTCATGGGGTTAACTATCCAAAAGTTACCAAATCGGCAAGGTATTTTTTATCAATTTTCTTTTGTTAAGATACATGTTATGTTATGAAGATTTATTGTTTTATGATGTATGTAGACATCCCATTGACATGTTATATATTGAAAATACTTAAATTCAATATATTTTAATATTTATTTAATATTATTCATTCTTTGGATTTTGATTCAAAGTTACCAATGTGTAAAAGTTTATTTCCATAATATCAACGTTTATCTATATTTTTTATGATTATAATTCCATTTATAATATTCTATGATCAATATCTCAAACAATATAATGAAATTTATTTTGTTCTAGTTAGTCTTGATGTCTTAATGTAATGGTACCATTTTTTATTTCATTCCAACTTATTATACTTGATACAATTTATTTAAGAAAATCTTACTTCATTTTTCCATTCGGTCATAAATATGTTATATTCCAGAAAATTATTTTATAAATGATAAAAAATTTATTTGAATGATATTTTAATATAATTTTCAATTAAATGGTTTTAGAAAAACTTTTCAGTTTATAAATTTTATATAAATAATTTTCAAATCATTATTTATAAGATATCGATTATATTTTCAATCAAAAAGGTCATTTAAATTTTTTATGTTTTAAAGAGAATTGTTTTAAAATAATAAATGTTATTTTTCTTAAGAATTATTTTTAAATGAAATTTTAAAATTATTTTTCTTATAAGATGAAATTCATTGGTGTTAATCATATCTAATGGTGATATGGACTAATATTCATACACATATTATTTCACTAAATAGTTTCAGTTTTGATGGCATGATGTCAATGAAACCTGTTTTTATTACTTACATTATATGTTTATGAAACCCATTTCACTTTCATAGGAAATATTCTGGTGAATCTTAAATCATTGAAAAAGTATTTCTTGTAGATATTAATGTGAAATGTGTCTCTTTGAAACATACTACTATATGATAACTTTATTATTATTAATATTTCATTTAAAGGTTTATGTTATGACTATTTATGATTTTATGGAGAATTTGCATATGAGTTCATTATGAGAAATATTGGACACATATCTCCCTCCAATTCATTTGGAATGGATTTATATATTATGAGACAATTAATTGGAAACAAGACGAAGAGCATGATCCAAAAGGGGAAACAAGTGGGACTTAATCCAAAATGGGAAAAAGATACATCCAAATTCATAATGGGAAATTGGATCACCCTAATATAAAATGGGATTATGGTGCATCTTGATCCAAAATGGGAAAATGGTGCGTCAGGATCCACTATGGGAAGAATGTATAACGGGATCCACTAAAAGGAAAAGGATATGATTTGGAATAGAGGTGTGGCTTTCCCAGAAGTATTATCCCCCATGATATTGCATTAAATGATTTGACATTGATCATTAAATTAAAGTGAATGGTTTTATATCATTATGTGAATTCAACTAATTATATATATTATTCAAATGTTTTTATTTCATGTATTATTCTCTTGATTCCCTAATGATTTATGTATAATAAACTACCAATCTATATTCCTTGACTCATGTATATTATCATTGATATTCAAGGGATGATTTATATATGTTATTATCAAAATATAATACCCTTATTCTCATGTTATACTTACATACATCCTTTATTTATCCTTACAAGTCATATGTTTTCTACTATTATAATTATTCATTTCCCTTTATAATGAACAATGGTTTTATGTAGGATTTCTGATGGGGAAAATTTTTATATGAGGCTTTGAATATATTCCACCATGTTATGTGATTATGTTTACATGTTTCCAAGTACACTATTAAATTATGGTCCTCGGGAATGTACTTCTACAATGTGATTAATATTTATCTAAAATTATGTAATATCCATGTATTTTAATCAAGGGGTTCGTAGTTTGTACCAATGGAATGGTTTATTAATCCCTTGGAAACTAGGATGATAAAAAATTAACAAGATGATCAATTTCGATAATGTATTTTAGAATGTGTTTATTACCTTAGAATTGTTAAAGTTTTTTTTTTAAAATGTTTTCAATGCTATCATGTATGGAGTTTAAAACATATTTAGTCTTAATTAATATATCCAATAATATTCGGAATATGAAAGGATTGAATTTGTCAATATGTTTTTATTTTAATTTCTGATATTATCATGTTTTATGAGAATAAGTGATGATAGTATTCATATTTTTTGTATGTGAAATCGAGGAGATAATTTTTCATATATGTGGTATCAATATTAAAATTATTTTGAGAAATATAATTACATTATTTATAATGTTATGTACATTAATCAATCTAAATTGTATTAAGGATAACCATTAGTAACAGGCTTTATGTTCAAATTATGATGAGGTTTTCTGAATTAATGTATTATATCACCATATGATGATTTATTCTTATTGATGATAATGTGCTAAAAATTTTGTTTTAATTATACATGATTATTAATATAATGACTCATGAATCTATCTTTGAGTATTATTATCTATTAGTGCATCTGGGTTAAGAAATTCACAATCATTTTTTAGAGAAATAGTTGAATTTGAAATTGATCAAGGAACAACCAATGGGTGAGATTCTGTATTTTAAATTGAATAAAATAAATTAACTTTATGTCCTTATTAAAATCATTCAATTTTAGGATAAGGATATATAATTAAAAAGTTGTCACATGATTGTCATATTGATGATATCAATTGTATTTCCACTCCAATTTAAGTAATAATTTTTTGATTCATAATATTATCTGGATCACCAAATTTCTTTTGATTGGGGATCTTTATCACAATATAATTACTTTATCATTCCTTCATTGTTCTTGTCTTCACATTCCATCATTTATCTCCAATGTGGAAACCATGTTATGAGCTAAATTAGGTAGCCATTATGTTCCCATTTTTCCTTTTTTATTGGTGGTTTTTAATTCATTTTTATTATATGGTTTTCTATGTTAAGAACTTTCAAGTATTAAATCATTAATGACCTGGAGGATTTTTAATAGGGAAATGAAATTTAATGATGTTATAAAGATTCTCCATGAATTTTTTTGTATTATTTATTTTTGAAAAAAAAATTAAATTTCCAAGAAGAAATGTCTTACATGATACACCAAGATATGATTTTTTATACATTATACCATGTTATGATTATGCTACATATAGAAACTTATTGGATTGTGGAAGATATAAACCATTTTGGATTTTGTTTTAGACAATGACGAGTTCTTTTTATATCTTTCATTTCATGCAATACCTTGTTTTAATACACCTAAATGTACTATTAAAATAATTATTAAACGTTTATTATATTTATCATCTAGACATTGGAATGGATTTTATTAATATTATTAAAAAATTTGGGGAATATTTTTTACACATATATATAAAGTTTTTCATTTTTTTAAAAATTAATTATATATCGGTGTAAAAACTATTTGAGAATAATGAAATTCCTCACATGAAAAACTATTTTTCTATACACAAAAACTTTTTGTTTTAATAAATTAAACATTCAATTCTTCTTAAAATGTTTTAAATAAAATTTTATAATAATTATTAAATAAACAATTTAACCTTAATATTATGTGTTTTAGACAATAGATAAGATTAAATCTAATAATATACATAAAATGATATGTTTTTCGTAAAGATAGTTTTATCCCATTTAAAGGGTGCAAATTTTTACAGAATTTTTTGTAACCATTAACAAATTAAATTTTAAAAAACAAGCATTATATTTGATATTTCAATAACAAAATTAGATTTGGCTGAATTTTTTATCATTTCCAATGAAAAATAATTTTTTTTATGAATAACGAAAAATATTTAATTATAATTGAAAACTCACTTTTCGTAAAATTTATTATATATTAAAAATTTATTTTTTAAAATTTAATTTATATATATTATATATATTTTAATTCAATATAGGTCATTGGAATCAATTAAAATATTAATTATATAAAAACACATTTAAATATTTTGTTCATTTTCACATTAAAAATGTGGTGTCTTGTCATATTAGTGGGATTAATATTAAATTAAATTATTCTAATTATGTGATTGGAATTTTAAAAACTGGATTCAATATTTAGGGTAAACAATTTTATAATTTCTTTTAATGTCAAGTTATTTTTTGAAAAAATACAATTAGTGTAAGAAATTAAAATTTATTTTAAAGATTAATGGGAAATGAGTTTACTTAGTTGTTATGCATTTAAAATAAGGGAATAATGTCCTCAAAACATGTCCAAAAATATTTTTATAGTACTATTACTACTATATCCTATATTGGCTCGAATAGGGTTCAATATTTGAGGAATATTATGTACAGGGGATCTCTCAATAGTGTTTACCTTGTTATATTTATAATAATGTCACTCCCCTATCACATTAAAATGGAACTCACTCATACCCACAAATGCACACCTCTCAGGCCATATAGATATTCCAAACCCAACCAAACTAAACTCTAAAAACCCCTCCCCTCATCCTAGAAGCCTCAATTTGGTAATAAATCAAACCAAGGTTATTCTTTATTGAAAACCAAAAAGTGTTTGTTATGTTATGGGTATGACCTGAACCCTCACCCACATCCATAAAATGGGATACAAAAGCATCATTCATTTATATGTTGTAATAACAATCCCTGAAAAAATTTCCTTATTTCTTTCATTACTGCCTTCGGAGGTATGAAATAATAATGTAATTTATTTTATTATATATACAATATATTTGATGTTTCTATGATTTTGTAATTAATATATAACACATATATTCATTCTTCCCATTTTCTAGGAATACCATAACTTCTTTTGGGGAATTGTGGACTACCTCCTCATAATATTGATGTGAATTTTTCATGCATTACATGTTGAATATTATGGATGATGTTAATAAATAGTGTTCATGTGAATGGTCGGGAAAATTTCTCCATGAACCATGTATTTCATTACATATTTTTATCTTTTATCGATTATTTAAAATAAATATATATTGAATATATATATAATATATTTTTATATTTTCTTAAATTAAATAAATAATTAAATTATTATATATGTAGTAGTATCAAGATTAAAAACTCAAAAAATATATGAAAAATGAGATATTACATGAAACATAACATAAGAATAGAATTAATAATAAATTGGTTATATAAAGACTTAATAAAATCATACATTGTATGATATATAATAGTATGTTTCTAAGTTAAGTTATACTACAATTATATTTAATATACAATTGGTTAAAATGGGTACTATTAAGTTTAATACATAAGGTTTGGGTTTTCTCATCTACCATAAATTTCTATGATATATATGATATATTAACTATTTATTCATATTTTGGGGAGTATTTACTTACCAATGAAATTTTATTTCAGGAATTTTATTAGTTTCATGTCACTAACAATTTCATTTCTCGATATTCTATCATATATTCTTTGATTTAGAAGTTACTCATGTACGAAGCCGATTTCTAGTCAAAATTTTATTTCTATGAGACATATAACTTATTCACCACTCATTTAAACTATGGAGTGTTTATAATACCAATGAATGTATTTTAATATTATTTTAATTAAATTTATAGTTATTTACATATCCATTTTATGATATCTACTTTATGGTTTTAATGGTTTAAAATGTACCAAAACATTAAGGTAATTTTGTATCAATTTGTATTCTTCAAGACACATGTTATGATATTCAACTATATGTTTTATGAGGTTTATATAATTCCCATTGACATGTTATATTTGGAATGTTATTATTTTATTTATATTTTTAGATTTATTTAACCTTTTTATTTCTTGTGTTTTTTAATCAATGTTGTTAATGTGGTAGGAGTTTATTGATACAATAACATTGACTATCAGGATTATACTTCCACTGATGAAATATTATAGTCCATATCTCAATAACTCTATTTAAATTTACTATATTGTGAATATTTATGATTTATTTATGTAATGGTTTATGTTTTTCAGTGTTTTTTATGTTAGATAACTTCAAAAATGCTTTTTTGAAAATCCATTTTTATTTATTTCATCAGTCCAAAATATGTTTCATTCCAATACATTGTTTTCTATAAATGATATGAAAAATGTTTCAACTAATTTTTAAGAAAAAATTCAAGGAAAAGGAACTAAAATATGTATTATTTTTTTCAAAGTGTTTTAAATTGTTTTATAATCATTTTTTATAATATTTGAAAGACATTTTTATAGAAAAAGGTTTTAAAAATTTTGTACGTTTAAAAATCATTTTTTTCAATGAAGTAAAGATATTTTACTCAAAAAGGGTTTTAAATTATATTTAAAAATTAATTTAAATATAATATTACAACTATTAGTGTCAATAATTCATATTGGGGATACAGTCCTATAGTTTTATTCTTATTCATTCCCTTAATGGTTTCTAGTTTAATGAATGATATCTATGAAACCCATTTCCCTTTCATAGTTTAACTATTTATGAATCTAATTTCTCTTTCAAGGGTTATATTCAAATGAAAAAAACTAATTTTCATGGATTATTATTTTAATAAATTTTTATTATACCATTATCTTTCCATAGGTTATGATATAATGACATTTCAATAATATATATTTCAGTTTATAGGTTATGATATGATTGTTTATAACTTGTTGAATGCGAATGTATGATTTAATTATTAGACACATGATAAATTTATCTCCCTAAAATGAATTGGGAAATGATTTCTATATAATTAGATAAATAATGGGAAACTATATGACTATCATGATCCAAAATGGGAAATGCAACATCCTGATCAAAAATTAAAAACTGGTGAATTCTCATCCATAATGGGAAATAGGTGCATCCTAAACCACTATGGGAATATGGTGTAACATGATCCAATATATAGAAATTGATCAAATTGAGGATGGTGTTGGGTCCCTCCCAGTCGGTTTATCCCCCATGAATTTCTCTGATAAGTTTTGGCAATGATCCTTGATTTAAAGGCAATAATTTTATACGCATATGCGTATGCCACATAATCTATGTCTTATTCCATTGTATGCTCTCATGTATCATTCAATTTATTTACCTATGATTCATTTCATATGAACTACTAATCTTTAAACCATGAATTATTTATATGATCTATGATATATGTGGTATGATCTTCAAATGTAATTCTCATGTTTTAATACACTTATGCTGATGTTATCCTTACGTACCTCCTCTATTTACCTTTAACAAAACTTTAAGCTCATCCTTTCTTATATTTCCATTCCCTGGGTTATCATGAATGGTTTTATGTTGGACTATTATATGATAATAACATTATTGGAGACATTTAAGATCCTCTACCACGTTTTAGGATACTGTATTCATGATTCCAATTATGGTAAATTATTTCCAACCCCCGGAATGTAATTTTTTATTATGATAAATGCTAATATAAAATGATTTAATAAATATTTATGTCAATACATGGTCACTATACCCCTCTATACCATTATAGACCCTCACTACATTTTTACAGGCTTTGGTACTTGAGGAGGGACACCATAGGTACACTAGTGACATAGACCGATTACAATTTATAGTTAGCCGATCTAGGTATATAATCATTTTTATCATGAAATTAGCTATCATATTCATAGATATGATTAACAAATATTTTATATATTAAAAATATAAAGGTTCCCCTATCACTATATATGATAACATCAATAATCCGAAAGTGATCACAATTATGAGTAGAATTTATCGATATTGATGATTACTAAAATAATATAGAACACGATTGATTAATTTTTTAATGTATTTATTAGATTAAATAAATCACATTAATGGATAATTTTATCATAAATAAGTTGGTATCCCTCTGTACTTTAAGGATAAATTTCACTTAAGGAAGATCTAGAAAAAATATTTTTGTAGTGATATATAATTTCATTATATTAGATGTGAATTATATACGCTTTTGGAAAAATAATTCATGGTGGTTAAAAAATGATATTTGTTAACATAGAATGTAGTAATGTTTTTAAAAATATGTGACTTTAAAGAAATATTCAATGATCCTAAGAATAAATTAATTATAATAACTTTTCTAGATCATCCCAAAAAATAAGTTATATATATATATATATGATCTTTAAAAAAGGACATGAGTTGTGTTCTAATATAAAATAATAAATTACCATATGAAACCTTACAAAAATAATGTTCCATTATAAAAATATTCCACATATGATTTGGATATTGTAATAATAAATTTTTTATTATGTTTTAACAAATTATCATTATCATGAATCTTATAATGTATATGAGTATTAAACAATTCAAAATTATATATTCACTTTGAAGGATTATAAATCTAGAAAGTGGAGGTGTATGAAAAATATAATTGATTAATATTTCATAACACAATAATTTTATTTTTTGTGGAATCAGTTGGATGATTATCATAGTATAAATAATTTTATTCTTTTAACAATAATTATGATCTAAAAATATCTTGTTATTAATATTTTAAAAGTATATACGTGAATATTATAAGATTGATGATGAATTCATACATTTTCGTTGCAGATATCAAACCATATAAAAAATAAATTATTAATGCTCTACAAAAATATTACTTAATGAAATAAAAAATGATAAATAAATAAATAAATAGACTATTTAAATGTCAAATGTATGTAATTTATGAATTATTGTTTTAAACATTTCTATGAATTCATTTATTATGTAATATAAATATGAATATAATGTATTATAAATATAACTCATCATTTTATAACCTAACAATATAACATAAATTTAATATGGAATTGAAAAAATATATATGTTAAATATTATAATTTATAATTTTGAAAAATGTAGAAAAATTAATAGAATAAAATAGTGTTTAGGTTAATTATTAATAGAAGAACCATTCCCCATAACCCTATGGAAATGAGAGAAAATCGAGATTTATTTCATCCTGAATCCTCTTTGATAATCTAACAGAGAATAATATTTATCTTATATTTGAAAATATTTTAATGTTTACTCATAACACTATTAATCAAGAAGATTTATTACTCAATCAATTCTAATGGTGTATACAAAATATATAGTGAGGTGATCTTGGGATCCATTTTTATTACATATTTGAAATATATGAGGATCCCATTGAAATTATATAGGAGTTTACAATACACATTTAGTGTCTTAGGGATCTATGTTTTGAGTTATCATCCACGATCTAATGAAAAATCTACAAAAATTATTTTAACAAAAAATACTTTTATCTTAGTCTATAGACTTCTTAACTTGTAAATATCAATATAATTCACTGGCATTCTTATCATATAATAATAAAATTATTAAATAATTTATTAGAAAAGATATTAAAACATTTATATGAGTGATAAATTATTTATTTATGTCAATTTTTTGGTAAATAATTATATTGGGAATAATACCAAGTAATGTAATAATGAAAAAAATATATATTAAATTTTATAGTATTTTAAAATATTATAAAGAAGAGTTTAAATTAAATTCATCAATGAGTTGTTATGGTCAATGTTAAGTGAAAATTATTCCCTTGAATATCTTGAGAAAAATATATTTATGTGGTTTTAATATATTAAAATTTTGAAAAAGGTACATTGTCAATTTAAAAATACAACATCATTTCAAAACAATATAATTTAAAATTTCACATCTTCTAAACCTCACACAAGTTTACAACCATTTCCATTTGTTTTGTGTATTACATCATAAGATGTGCATTCCACCCCATTATTTATATCGAGTATGAAATTTATATAAACATGAAAAATATAATTAATTTTTTTACATATTTTAGATAAATCATACGAATGGTTTGAAAACTTGTGAATCCAGAGAAAGATGAAATAAATATACCATCTTATATTCAATTTTTTTGTTGAAAAGTATTATCTCAATGAATAAATTAGTAATTAAGTAAAATACTACAACCATGTGTTTTCATGTAATTTTTAATCTAATTATTTTATATTGAATCATCATCTTAATTTGAAAAAAATTCCCTTCAGAAACCCCCAAAAATGTATGTCATCATATCCAAAACATAATATAATTGATTTATTATGGCATTTAATTATAAAATATTTATAAAAATCAATGATATAAATGAATCATAATTAATAAAAATAAAAATATATAATAATTAAAAAATAAAAAATAATTGTTACAGGTTGAAATATATTTTCTTCTAAATTATAATAAGTTTAACCCAGACCAATGTCAATGAACAATAAAATCAAGTGAATCAATTTTTTTAATTTTATTTAATTTTTAAATCAATTTTTACTTTTGAAGAGTTATAAAATTAAATTTTCCACTTCAATTATAAATTATAATTTTATTCTCATTATATTAACTATAATAGGAACATTTATATAAAAAATAATTTACATTCATCAAGAACAACACTTTTTAAATGGTTGAAATCTTAGTTTGGGAGATTAAATTCATATTATGGATGTTTTCATACATTAAATATTTTAAAAATAATTTTTAATGATAACTACTTTCAATGTTCATATTATGGTGTCATCAATAAAACCGAGTATTGAGATCTCTACATCCTCACATACATGATACATACAATCATCAGAGTGTAAGTTATACAATTTATGTAGAAATACTTGATGAATCCATGGTGGAATTTTATAGTGGATTATTTTAACAATGGGATTATATTTTTTGATATATAATTCATAATATAACTAATATAGAATAAAATTTTCTCTTCATCTCACAACCATAAATACATTGAGATCTCATAGAAAGTGACAATATTATTCAAAAAATTCATTATTACCGATTATTCATCTTCATGGAAACAAGGAAATATAATATTTATTCCTATTATATTGTTTTTAACCATCAAATAATCATCATCATCAAATTCTCAATCAGTTATCCATAAGTCCAATAACTAACTTTCACTCCATCGTAATTCAATGAAATTATAACTTTTATTCAATTCATATATATGTGTATATAATTTTTAGTAAATGATTATATATAAAAAATATTTTAATATGAATCAATTAATCTAAATAAATTTTCCACATCATTTTTATCTTTATTCTTTATATTTTTATAGAGTAATAAATAATTAATTCATAATTCAAATCTGATATAAATAGCATCCTCTTTGACACAAAATATAAATAACATTTTCCATAAATATATCTAAAATATTAAAAATAATTATTCAAATTTAGTAATTTTAATCATCCTATAGCATCAAATAATAAATCATGTTTTTCAGAATTAGTTCTCAAAAAATATATAACTCAGTTTATTTAAAAACTTTGAAATTAAATTGCTGGATTATATATAAAACATGTCAAAGATAAATACCTATGTTTATATCAGTGTTAAATTAAAATAGTAACCAATTATTCTATAACTAAATCCAAAAATAGTTCATGAATATTTTTTTAAAAAACTTCTAATAAGTTGTGAAATAAGTTTCATGTTTGCAATTTTTCATATTCTCAATCACTAAAATAATCTTCAATGGTATGTCTTTTAAACATGTATTATGAAACATGTAATCCTAAATTATCATTATATATTATATAAACCATTTTATCTAGGTGAACATACAATCAAAATACAATGAGTTAGACAACTACATTCATAAAATATTATATCGATAACCCTCGTCTTTTTGATCCACTATTAGAAACTACATTGGATAAATCTCTATCTATTTCATTGATTGAGGTCGATGATTTTTTACACATCATAGATAGTAATTCAATAAATGTATTATTTTAGTTATAATAATGTAACTAAATATTGGGTGTAGTCATTTGATAGTGTGGGTGAATTATAGGTTATATTTATTATATATTTTTTATAATTAAATATTTTACCCTTTTAAATATCATCATAATAATAGAACCTATATTAGATGTTATGGGAAATGTGGATATTATTATGATAAACCAATATGCATATTCAACATGAAAATATATATAATATATAATTAAAAAATCATGTTATATTTTTACAAGGATTGATACCATTGTGGGAACCTATAAATAACAATGATCAGTTTTAGTCAGATTAATATATTTTCAAATACTAATGGAAGTGTTATAATGGGGAAGGAATAACTGTAAACATATGATAAATAATCACACTAAAATATTTCTTCACCATATTAAAATTTTTAATCTCTCTCTTGATAAGAACTACATGATTAATCATTCTCCAAAAAGAATTTAACACAGCCATCAGACCACATGAAGAAGATTTTCCTCAATGATATGGTTGTCAGACATGAGTGAGGTCTTTGTGAATGTAATAATATAATCTTATTTTAGTTACCTTTTTTATGAATATAATACTTTCATTTAAAAGGGTTACCCCAGTGGCCCGAAATATATTTTGTAAATCTATCTCATGAGTGGTTTGTTTGTAATCCATTAGTCTCCATGAAGGCGTCATAGAAGAGAGAGATAGGTATGAGATATTATTTTTATACTTAACAAGGAGATATCTACAGGTATATATGGATTTTAATTATATATTTTTTTTATTATTTTTAGGTATACCATCTTTAGCTTTATAGTTAGATTCAGAAAATACTTTTTTCATTCTTGTTCTTCCCCTCAGTTGACATGAACCAGTCATATGGTCCTAATTCTCAAAGTGAAAGAAACCTCTTTTTTAATACTATTCAGACCAATTAGTATATTAAAATATTCCTAATCTTTTTATAATCCATCATTAACAAAATACTCCCCAATATATCAATAACAAGGGTATTGAAGTAGCATCATGCCTTCATCAAATGAAAAACGATTCCAGGAGACATCTGTAATGCTCATGAAATGATCCAAGAAATAAACAAGAAGTTGGTGGGCCATAATATTATTGTTAGATAATATAATGATAAATCTTATTATCATATATAATAGAATATATTTCTCTAGGTTATGAAATCTAATTGGTTCTTGAATTGTGTGATGGATTTCCTCTTCATCCATTATAGCTCAACCTGGTTCAATATTATATTCAATGGAATGAAATGTTGTTTTATAAAATCAATAAGGGGACTAACCAATGATGAACCAATTTCTCATATCAATTATAATATGGTTCACGATTCCTTTTATTAGACACATTTTTTCCAACATACAGTGTGGTTTGATTAGTCCATACCACTATAGAACACACTCATATGGTTGTCCCATCTTCTCTTTACCAATGATATGGTATTTTCTATTAATGGATGTAGCCAATTAGACAAATGCCTCAATAAATAATGTATGTAAACTAAATTTGGAATGTAAAAAGCTTCAACATTGATAAATTTGGAGTGTTTTTTCCGTCGTCGGGTCCTGATAGGTGAGGGAACAAAACTGATTCTATACGAATCAAGTATTAATAGAACATCCCAATAGAATACATCGGAAATTCTCTAGATTTGGTTTTATTCCATAATAACCACTATGATATCTATTCCAGTTAAATAATGATTCATATTACCAATTGTAAAAATATTATTTTTTCCTTTGGTGGTATAATCACCATCGTCAACTACATGATACCCTCGATTCCCATGCATATCTTATTAGTGGTCATAGTTCCCTAGAAATTTTTTAATTATATCTAGATCCTTTTAGGGACATTCCATTAGGAATAACATAGGGATGATAGATTCCAATATTCCCCATGGACTTGAATTTATTGAACTATAGAGTGTGGGGAGATCAATGATTTGAACATGAAGCAATCGATGTATTACCTCTAGGGAAAATAGGCATTTGAGGTGATTTAAGGGAAGTCGCATTGGAGAAGGCACATAATGATCATTAATGGAAATGTTTAGAGAAAATGGAAAGACACCCGTAAAACAACTATATCTCTCTCAAGTTCACTATTCAAGTCTAGAAACATTACTCTAATTGGATTATAAATTCTAGGGATATTAATTTCTGGGATTGAAATTCGGCAGGGCAGGTTCTACAATTTCTAGGATTCCAAATTTCAAGCATAACATTAATGAAATATATTTTTCATCCTTATTTCATTCATGTTATCTTATTCCACTAACAAAAAACCATTTTTATTGAAGTAGTATGTAATATATCCCTTATATTTTTTTCACGGGAAACTCATCGATAACTGTTTCATAGGATGATTGCAACAAGGATATATGTGAATCTCGGGCCAGTAATGGGTGGGGTTGTACACTTTGTTGTAATGAAATCCCTAATATGTTCATATTTTGGGATTAGTGAATCCAAAACCAGGATATTCACACTAATGTTTTAGTCCAAGGTAAGAGAGTTCATCTATACTTTAAATGTAATTGTTTCCCACTTCATAAGTAGTAAACCACCACACATCTATTCTATCATAGTGGGTGGGAATAAATTTTTTTTGGAGTTATGGTTGAGTTCCCTAGTATTATTGATGCACTAGAGTCATTTGAGGGAATCATGCAAATGTGATTCAAGGTTCTTAGAATCAAAAAACTAGAAACGCGGGCTCGTGGGATTCTCCTAGAAGTTGGGTGTATTGCATCTGGGATGCATGGAACCAGTCCTACCCAAAAATCCATCTATTGAAAGGCCGATATATGGTGGTGATGATTGATGTTCATTTTATGGATCTAAAAAAACATCACAAGAAAGGGGAGGAGGTGACCTCATTTAATAGATATCCTGCTCATGGCCACTCTGCTAGTCAACCACACCCCTCATCATTCGGTCATTAGATGATTTGGAATCCCCTACCCATTGGGGATAAGTATAATGTTGAAGGCTCATGTACCCCATGTTGAATGTGGAGGTTGTTGTTGTCTATGATTATGTACTTTATGTGATGTTTTCATTCATTGAAATCAATCGTAGTTGTTACTCTCTTGGGGCAGAATGTAGGTACATGGTCCTTGGTCTTGAATTGTGTCATGTTAAGCAAATCTATTTATCATTAGTGGAGACACACTTCAATATAATCTAGAAATTATATAAAGAACACAATTTTACCCCTTGGAACATCATCGATTATAACCATAAATGAAATTTCATCATGACTAATGAAATAGAACATTCCCATACATGTCATGAATGAAATAATTTTGTAGACTTTATTGCATCAAAGACCTCGTATGAGTTCTATCTCAAAATAGTTTCTTGTACTAGATCCCTTCCACCATGAGTTCTGGAAATTATTATTATAAACTTCTTTAGACTAGGTTTTTTCAGTCCCCCATGTATATTTCATAAAAAAACATTCTTTTATTTAATAAAAATTATGTAGTTATGATGAAAAATGAAATTTATACATCAAAATAATATAATCAACTTCCTCAATATATTATTTAAAAGGATATAAATATTATTATTGAAATGAGTACACTTCTCTCTACTATCAAACAATCACACAATATCAGGTGTTCCCAATCATAGAGATTTATAGTATAGAAATAATTCACCCATGAGGAGTGGGCATTATTATAGAAGATTCCATTGGTCTCCATTTTTACAATCCCCCATGTCTATTTTTCGGAGAAAACTCTCTTCTATAATACAAATTATACCATTATGATGATGATGATATTTCATCATCAACATGATTTGATCGTATTCCTCTATATATTATTCGAATGGATATAAATATTAATCCAATAGTGTGCGCACTTGTCTTTGTAATCATATAGGCTTGATATATTAAATAAGTTCAGATCATTATTCATTATCAAATCTATCTACAAGGATTTTGACATCCATTAAGTAACTAGTTTATCCTCATTCATATTCACCTTACCTATATCCCATTCATCCTCTTCATTCTATTTCAATCATCTACTTTTTAAATAATCTATATCATAGGATTTGGTCTATGTTCCATTCTCTCCTTATTTTTCTATAATCTAATTTCATGCACTGGATATACTCTCCAACTGATGTTTTCATCTTCCTATTATGTATGTATGAATGTTCTTATTGAGGAATTTCATATAAGTTTATCGAAATTTCATTAATTAGAAAATTATTGATATTTTTCTTAGTTAATATATTATATTTATTAATCAAATATAAATTTTTTATAATATTAATTATAATATAAAATCCTTTAATCTCTAATAACGTTCTCATCAATGATTCAAAACTGATACACATAGGTGTGCTCCCATAATCTCAATAATATTCTACAATGCTAAATTTATTATCCTGAATAGTATTCTAAAAATGATATTTGTTTATTTAATAAAATTATATTCCTATTGAATAAAGCAATACTATATTCATCCAATATTCATGAAAATATTCTTCTAGAAAATATCTCAATAATATAATCTAAAAATAAACAATATTAAAAGATATATAAATATTAAACTACTTAGTGGTTACAACATATAACTTTTTCTTTATAGCATTATATCCTCTAAGAATATAACAAATTTAGAATCAACATTAATTTATGTTCTCAAGGAACATAAATTATATATCTTATTCATTAAATTTTGAATATCATCTTCTACATCCTTCTTATAAATCATAATATCATTTGTGAAATTAATTTCAATTAAAATCAATCACATCACCACTCTTTATATTTTATATAATTATCATAAACAAATAATTTGACTCCAAAATTATTTCTAAATACTCTAATGTTACATAAAATATGATTCCTTTTTCATACTAGTAGATAAATCATACACTCTAGAGTTAGTCTCCTTAATTTTCCAAATTTTCAATTTGAAAAAAAATATAAGAGTAAATGGAGCTTCTGATTCTATATTTATCCATTATTTTTACAATTTTATTAATTAAAGGTTGTTTAATAAGAGTTATTGAATCTTGTAAAATTTTCATATTACTATTAAATTTTTAGAAATAATATTTTGAAATTAGATATCAGTTAATTTTTTCAAGGATCATATGAAAATCACTGATAGCACATTTGTTTTAAAGCACAGCTCCTATTCTTCTTAGTGAGATCCCACACGTTTCTAATTTTCATATCTATGATGAATCATATGTTATAGTTCAATGAATCTTATTAGTTTTTCATTACAACTATTACACATTACTATAACTCTTAAATAACATTATATACCTCTTAAGAACATATGAATTTGTTGATTTTTTCAAATAATGAAGCTTAAAAAGGAATTATACTACCTTTACACATATTAAAACACCTATATGTATAACAAAACAATAATTAAAAAATTTCATTTAATTTCAAAAATTTTATAATTTTCATCTAATTATCTATTATGAAAATTCTCTATGGATCATACATTTTCCATGGGTGTCCTAAATTTTCCATTTTTCTGCTACACTAATTTTTTTCCTTCTAATATCTGAACACCATAGATTCAAACTTCTAAAAACTATCATTTGAGGAAAAACACAAATGTTTCCCAATTTTACATATAATCACCAAAAGAGATATTGTACCAACATACAAATATTTTAAAATTATGTGATTATTTTTAAATCTCTGTATGTAAAATAGGCAATTCCGTGTGCCACACGAACTCTTCTTTGAGTTCTTTCAGGAAACATTTAAGTCATATAATTTCTAGCTTCAAATCATAATTCTAGAATCTATATATTAAATATTTTTATCCCTTATGTGTAATAGAATTCATTGAAAAAATACTTGAATTTATTTCCCAATAGTCAACCAACTTTTACTATTTAAAACCCCAATCATAAGTAGATCACTAAATAAATTATCTTAATTCACACATAACATTTTTTGGAAACAAGAATTTCATCCAATAATATTTTTTATAGGATTTAAATGATGGAAAACTCTATAATCATATGAATTTTATATTTTATACCCTGAATATATTTAAATAACATACATTAAAATATGTAATAAATTATTAATTGTCAAAGGAAACACAATCACTTATCTTTATTAGTCTCTTCCTCCACCACCCTACAAAGATATTAACATTCTTATTGAGAAACAATACAACAATAAACCATTATACCCTTAATTCTAAATTTATATATATTTTAAAAACCCTAAATTTCACCAATAGAGTATAACCCAAAATGTATTTTTTGATTTATTATTCTCTTCTTTACATTATATAAAAATTATTAGGTCCAGATAATTTGTTTTCTAATTTACATAACTTCCATGATTAAAAAAATAAATTATCATATTTTCCCCATTATCATTGTTTTAACTCTATATTATGACATAAAATGTGAGAGAAATGTAATTATTTTTATTTATAGAAGTATGAAACCCATTTTTACCTAGACATGGTCCATCAAATATCAATAGTAAGTATATGTCGGTAATTTTAATTCTAGATAATAGGAGGGACAAATCTTGAATACAAAACTATTTCTGAACATGAAAAAATGTGACAAAATCCTCAATTATACATCTAAATGTATATATAGGTATATTTTTATATATGTTTTATGACCTATATTAATGTTGAAAACACATTTAAAACATTATTTTGAAGAATTTAATTCCCCCTATGAGGATATCTTTTTGGTTTAATGGTTACTCCGACATAGAAACTAGATTTAAAATAAGTTAAAATATCAATGGGAGTGTGATAATCATTCTTGATCTTTATCTTGTTCAAGAGACTTATAAAAATTAAGATTTTTTGTTAAATTATAAAAAGTCTGTAGATTTCTATTTTTATTTTCTACCACAAATGTTATTATGTTAAATAGACCAAAAAATATTTCATTTTTTTCAATGAAAAAAATAAAAGTATAGCCTTATGATACTGATTATTATGTTTGATGGAGGAAACAAGGTAGCATCTAAAAATCCTCATGATGGATTACACTAATTGAATTGTATATGTCACACCATTCTATCAATTCTCTATTTTCATATTTCACCATTAATTTCCATAATGTAATAATTAAAGAAATATTCAAGTCAATTAGGATAATCTTCAGAAACTACATAATGAGTTTAATATGGATGAGATTTTGATCTAAATCTAGAGTTTTTTCATTTGAATCATTAAAATTACGAAAATATTTAGGCTAAAACATCCTTTGATAGTAAATATCAAAATATATTTTTAAAGTATGGGTTACTTGATCTATTACCATTGTTATTAGATGGAATAAGCAACATCACTTCCAAATTAAAATAAATTTCATTATATTTTTTTATTGATCCATATTCTCAGCTGATTTGAACTGGACTATCAGAATTGTCAAGAAGAATTTTTATGTATGTACATCTATTTATTTTGTGTGTGGTATTTTTACTCATAGTAGTATTTTTGGTTTTATAAGTCACAATTTCCTACCATTTATCATCCAATAATTATTATTATCATGGATGTAATATCATTCACTTGTTAGATGTATGACTAGAGAATTTTACCATATACAATGTTATTAAGTAGATTTTTGTTTAACCTTATTTTAAACCGTTAAAATTACTCATCAAGGATTTCATTCATAAAAAAAAATTTAATTTAATCATAGATTGATTCATTCAATAATTTTATATTTTTACAATTTATATTTTTGTTCATTACTGTTTAAAATTGTCATGATGTTTCCATTCCTTCTATAGTGGAATTGCTAATTCTTCTTAGGTGATACACCCTTAATAATGTTACTGTGTGTAGTTGGATCAAAATTATTTTCAAATTGTATCCCAGGGGAAAAATATCTATATTTATAACTTTTTATTATTTTTTATGGAATTATTTTAATATCAAAATATCATTTTTTATGTATTGATACCATAACCCTCCATTCCAATGACCACTATTATTGCAGTAGTCAAAAATGTCTTCCAAGGATCCAAATATGGTTCTGGTAATATTTGTTTCGATCATGTCTGGATTTTTATTATACACAGACAATTTCCTCTATAAATTAGCAATTATGAAACTTAATTTTGAAATTATGTAACATTAATACATTTTATTGTTTTTTAAAAATTATATGGAATTGTTCCCAAACCTTCAACTCCACTAATAATGGCACATAAAATGTCATCCTTTCATTTTTGATTTTTATTGATAAATTAATATTTTATTATTTTTGGATAAATGAACCCTTTTTTAGAAGTTTTTGGGGAGGTAATCAAAATAAATTTTTAAATTTATATTATTAATGTGGTGGTGGATCTTTAAGAAATTGTATATTACTATATTTTTATATAATTTATTTTTATATAAGTTGTAGTAGAAGAAACTAGAATAGTACAATATAATAAACTAGATCACGGGTTACCATCATCTAAGAGATTATATTTTTCCAATTATAGGACGATATGAATATCTTTTTCTTGTAGTTAGTTTCATTTTAGAGATGATAATATTTTCAAAAACACTTGAGGAAAGAATTTTTTAGTAATTTCTGATATTATACGTGTGTTTATTCCAAATTTCTCATCTCTAAATCAAGTACAATTAAATTTACAGTAAAATTATTATTATAAATCTTAATTGAAAAATATATATTCCTAGTCATTAATTAAAATTATTTAATATTATTTATAAATTTTATTCATATTTTTTATGGAATTTTTAATATTCATCCCTCTTCTATCTTTCATATCCAGTAATTATTTCGAGATATAAATAACAATATTTTATACATAAACCATTATTTATAAATTTTATTAAACTAAATATTATAATAATTATTCAATTTTAATTATTATTTAAATATTTAAAATATTTCATTTTAATGTATTATAAAAAATTACATATCTTAACCATGTTTGGTGAGGGTGTTATAATTTTATGACCTATTTTCAATGATTCTTCCAGTATATCATCTTAAAAATCCATCTATTTTTTTATTCTTATAATAACTTGCTGAATGAATGTGTATGAGTGAAAAATTAAATAATTACCATTTAATTATATTCATGAAATTCTTTAAATAAAACCATTAATTAATCTATTTATCACATTATCACCATTTTCATAAAATCTAGAACATGATTTATTAGAATTATAATTATAAATAAACAATTTAATAGATGAAGACATGCCACCATGATTTCCATAAGTTAGTTACTCATACTCCTTTTATTATAATTAATTGTTGAAAATATTGGACTCCATTTTATCCATTTTTTCAGTGATCTACATATTTGCTAAATATTTGTGTAGATTGAGATGAAAAGTAATTTTTTCATATAAGGGATTTTTGAAATATATTCTAACATTCACATTTTATTCTTCATATAAAAATCAGTAGGAAAAAAAATCCAACCAGTGGAATCATGTTTTGATAGGATACTAGTTGAAGATCCCTAGGAAGGGGTGTCATCGCCTTGGTGGTGGAGTGGATCAGGTTTACTTACAATTTATCATATTATTCACATAAAATCATTTACCGTATAACTACCCTTTCAATATATAAACATCTATTACCAGTTAAGGTACATATGGATCTTATTATGAGAAACTCAATCCCATATACCAAATGAAATAATGGTATAAAAAAGAAAGGTTTATTCACATTGTATTTTTACATAGTATGGACCATGTTTGGGTAACTAATAATCTCTATGATATTATTCTTTCCGAGTAAGAAACATTACACTATTTAAATAAATAATATAATGTAAAATGAATCACCCTAAAACCATATATAGGAATGAAAATTTATTTTTTTATTAAAAATGAAAATATTATACTTTCTTTCAATAGTTTTAACACATCTTACAAAACTCTTGAAAAAGATCGCAAGTATGAACAAGATTTCACTATATCAAAGTGATCGAATCCCTTTCATTGATCGAATCTTTCAGTAACTATAAATAGTATGATATAATTGTTCATTTATGTCAATGTAACCTTCCAAAGTATAGATCATTCATAGATTCTGATCACTATCATTTCTTAACTCAATTTTTAAGGATATTGATTTCTTTTATGTAAATAGTTTATCTATATACATGTTATCAGATATCAAATATTATTATATATTTCTCATCAACCTATAAATTATTGTGTTTCATATGATTGGGTCTCTATAATTGTCAATAACTCATCATCTTAATTTTACTTCACTTCACTTGACCTACTCCCCGAATCCCATTGGATTTTTCTTTTTCTAATACCCTAAAATTTCCCCATTAAGAATGTGGTTTTAGGATGTGAAATCATATATTACGATATACTTCAATTTCTAATTTTAATTATAATATTTATTTTTTTGAATTAAAATAATATATTTGAATAAATTTGTTGATATATAAAATCCTTCAATCTAGTACTGTGATATCATCAATAACTCATCACCACATCATGTGGGCGTGCTCCCTTGATCTTTTGAATATTTTTTAATCATTACTAGTAGTCCTCACAAATAATCCAGGAACCACCTTATTCTAATTTATTCATATTTTAATCCAAAAAAAATAAATTTCTACATTTTTTTGGGCACCATAGTCAAGACTATTCATTTCAAATTTATTTCACCAGGATCATACAAAAATGAACAATCTTCATAGATATATAGAAAACATAAAGATCAACCACTTTAACAAATAAATTCTTCATCGTAGTGTTAAAATATCATAGAATATATTAGATATATAGTAATATTACATTATAATTATAAAATTAATTCTGTAGAAAATTTACTCGTATATAATCAAGATATCATCATTCATTTGTCAAATTCATTTCTATAAAATTAAGTTCTAGCATATCTTAATTTATATTATAGGGATATATTCTAGTAATATTTATCTCTATAAATTTAACTATTTTCTGGACTCATATGTATTATATGATACCACTTCAAAAAATTTAAATGGATCTTGGTTGATAAATTTAATCCCTCCCCTATTCTAAATATTATATATATGAAAAAATTTAATAATAGAGAATAACTCATTTAATTCTCAAATGTTCCATATACATGAATATTATCTACTCGAAATGATGTTCTGTAAAAGATAAGGAATTATATAAAATATTGGGATAAATATAAAGTTTTTATGATGAATCTTATGAAATTATATTTATCTTATTTACTGAATCATATGAAAATATCATATAACTGCTACATTTTAAAATATTATATTTATGATTCCCAATTAGTGTTTTTCATTGGAAAATTTATGACTTTATGATGACACTTATGTAACATATCAACGACACATATTTTTTTCCAATTCTCTTGTACATTTATGGAACTCAAATGTGACTCCACATAAATATTATTTGTTCATTCCATTGCCAAATTTCTCAACTCGTGACCATTTAAATATTTAAAAAAACCCTTACACTATGTAGAAGACCCTTATAAACATGAAAATTGAAATTATTAAATCTCTCATAATATTTTTATTATTCTAAACTAATTTCAAAATGACTCTTATGTTGAATCAAGGGTACTCAAACATTTCTAGTGGATATCGTGAATTTTCATATTTTCATCCAATTTATTTATAGGAATTTTTTGTATTAGACAGTTATCTTCCAATATTCTTAAATAAATAATTATAACAAAATATAAAATAGTTTCTCAAATCATTCCAGAATCACATAAAAGAATCATTGAATAAATAATTTATTCTCAAATTATCTAATTATTAGAAAATCACTCCATTACATAATCTTAAATTCCTTATGAACTCTTGTTTGAGTGTTTTCAATGAAACATAACTTTGTTATCATTTCTTGATTTGAAATATATCTTTTTTAAATCTTTGTCAAATAAATACTTATCTTGTAATTTTTTCTGAATTCGTATACAATATTCCTTAAAATTATTATTCAAGAATCATCTATATTTTTAACAGATTAAAAACAACTAACAAGTAATTCACTTAGCCAAATCTATGAATTAGCATGAAATGTTTTATAGATAATTCTAATTTTTTATAAATACAATTGTAATATAGTTACATATTGATCAACAATAAAAAAATAATATTTATATAGCATATATCATGAACCAATTCACAGAAGTTACATTTATAATAAAAAAAATCCAAACACTTTATTAAGGGAAACACATCCACTCAACATTGTTGGGATCTTCCTCCACCACCAATACACATATCCATAAGATTATTGATATCAAATACAACAATTATACATGACAATATTCATTGAAAATCTCTAAAATAATATATTATATAATTTTTTCATTATGAAGTTATGTTATGTAAAAATAGTATTCAATATTTTAATAATATAATAAATTTTAAATTTGAATAGTTTATATATTTGTTTCACTATTTTTTACGCTTTATTATTTCAATCCTCAACTATATGACATAAAATAGGATATATTTAATTTTCATTAACTAAGGAATTTTCAAAACTCAACAGGTTTTTTAAATTACAAACATCATTTAAAAGATCATTTAACCTTATAAACTATTTACAATAAATAAATAACTCCATATAAATTAAAAATATTTTTATATCAGAACTATTTCATAATTCAAGATAAAATACCCAAAAATCTGCAATAGTTTAAAATTTGAGAAAAATTATAAAACTCTATAGAATATATAAAATAATTCTAAACATAGATATATGATGATTTATATATCCTAAAGTGATTGAAAATGTTTCTATTATTTTTCCATGATCAATAAAATTGTTGTCCAATTTTTTTATACATTTTGATAGATTTGAGAAAAAAAGTTGTATTACTCATCTCGTGTTTTATATTATATGAATATTTGATATTTCTTTTAATTCATCAAAATTCATAAATATTCTCTAAAAAATTTCATATATTATATTTACAAAAATTTCATTTCATAACTCATTAATAATAATTTCACTGAGGAATATGGTCTATGTTTAAAAAATTATTTTAGATCACATGTATTGTACATATGTATATACACTTATTTAGAGAAATAAAAATTAAATAGAATATACTCAATTGATAATGGTTGTTATATATATTTTTAATAAATATCTTCAATAAATTTTAGTGTTCTATATAGTTCGAATTTTATTCTATGAAAATATAGGTTATGTTGGAGTGGAAATTTATTATTCATTATATATCATTTTCCAAAATAATTAATTATTTAAACAACCTAAAAGATTATTTTTGTAATAGAAAAATACTTACTTATTCATTATATTTTTTATTTAAATAAATTATCTTTGGTTGAAAAGAAATTATTTTTATCACGTTCATATAGTTTTTTCCGAAATATATTGTCTGAAAAATGTATTTATGGATAGGGAAGTCCATGTTATGTTCTTTATAGATTCATATTAAAAATCAATAACATAGTGAAGAAATCATCACCTGTTATATACATGGTCTTATTAATATATATATACATACATCTTATTTTCTAATAAATATTATAGACCAGTTCGTCAAGGTCTTCCCAGTATATAGAATAATGAATTGTGGTCATTAACTGCACTCTAAGCATATAATATTATATAAAAACATCACATAACCCTTTAAAAAATATATTAATTGATTACATAAATTTATTTAATAAATTACCCCGTAAATATCCTAATTGATTGTCACTTTTCCGGTACTATTCAATGAATGTTTCTTCATTATACAATTCACTAAATCATATCATGATATTAATATTTGGAGTCATACTATAGATAGAATATCTTTATATTACTATATTATCATATAAATCATTCATAATTGTATTCTCGTAGTTATTTAAATTAAATTAATATCGAATCATATGTGATTATTCAACTCATTCTCCCCACTATAACGAGTCTATGATATTTTAAAATTTTTAATTGAAATAATATTTTCATATATACATTTATCCTATAAAAAATAAAATAATATAAGTTTCCTAAATTTATAGATGATTTTGTTAATTCTTATAAGGTGAAAAATAATTATTCACTTTAATAACACTTGAGATAACTCTAAATATGAAATTATAGTTATTAGAAAAAATTATAATACAATCTATAATATCCAATAACTCATATTATATGAAATTAACCAAGATATCAAATAGAAATTTAATTTAAAAAAAATTATTAATTAAAATAAATTTTTACTGAAATCATGCTAATATTATTATTTCTTTTTTGTTCAAAAATAAATGTAAATTTATGATATTTTAATTTTATAAATAAAAGTTTAATAATTTTTTAATAAAACATGGTCTCTAGATAATAACTATGATATTTATGTAGCCAAAAATTAAACCAGTAGAAATGATTTCTCATAAAAATAATATTAACATATCACCATGGAATCTGTCCTAAAACTAATATATGACATCCAAGTATGTCATTTCCCCTTTGAAATTAATTTTCATTTAAAAATTGATCTGAATTAAATTTGTTCCCCTAATTTACACTGATATATCATGTTTTATATTTATGACCAAAATCAGTTTAACTGGAATTAAAATGATGGATATAACTTCTCTAATCATCACCTTAACTATTCACTTTAACTTTTTAATTTATAATATGTTTTGGGAATTTTTATTTTGTTCTTTCTTTGAATAATGTTAACTTTTTTCCTCTTTCTACAAGTAAATATTAAACATATTCCTCTAAAAGAATATTTTTTTTCATCATGGAAGATTAAGATTAATGATTTTTTTTTTGAAAACTCATCTCAAGGATGGTTCCTTGTTCTCATGTTTTTTATCAATTTATGGCCTTATTTAATTTTAATTGACAAGATAATCAATTTTTAAAGTATTCCTATTTACATTATGTTATAACCTGTTGAAACAGGCTTTTAAATACATTTCTTTAAATGAATAGAATACAAAAAATCAAAAAACTTATTTACAGAAATATACATAACCGACATCACCCCTAAAACAACTTATTGTACATGTATTTTATAAAATTTATTTTATATATGGTTTATTCTCTATCATTCTAATTCTTATATGTATCAATATATTTTATATAATTCATCAAGGATAGAATTATAAGAATAATAATTTTAAAACTAACTTATTCAAATATTGTATTCTTCTAACTTAGAATGTTTAATCTTTTAAAATCACTATATAAATTAGATATAATTTTTTTCTAAATTCAATATAAGAATTTTTAAATATCCATTAAATATTAGTCTCACATTTCCCATAGGGTTTTTACACTGATAAATTATAAAATTCTCTAAATTCATTGAATCTTCCAATATATTATATTTTGTTTTATAAGTGTGCAATATTATCATTTTAATAATCTTATAAAAATATATCATAATGAAACTATCTGTTTACATTTTCCCTTTCATGAATTAATTTCCATTCATATGATTACTCTATAATATTTTTGGGGAAAAAATTATAACCCCCAGGGTCTACTATCAAATAATTTAAATAATCAATGATCGATGATAAAATTAATTCTCAATAGAATATAAAAAGTAATAATTTTAAAAAAATATTCCATTAATTTTAAAATTATAGTCTTGTATATGATTTTTTGCTTCAAAGATATTATTAATCTTATTTTTTTATTATTTATAAAAATGTATTTTCACATATTATTTTTATGCATATTATGGTTATATAATCACTAAATTATTTAATAAATGATAATTAATTATATTTTTTATCTATAATTATATATATAATTAATTACTGAGATATATTAAAATATATTTTTAATGGAATTTTAATTATTTCAATGAAAATAATTTAAATGTTATTAATAATTTTTATGTATTTAGTTAATTTTTTTAATAAATAGGTGGTAAAATATTGGACAAAGGATCCATGAGCGTCCTATTTCATTTAAAACTTCATAAGCCACTTTCTAATTCCACTGAGCTAGTTAATTTATTTTATTTTATATGAAAATAATTGTCCATGAAAACCGCATGATATATTCCCACTTTATAGATCCATAACCACTATGAAATTGTTAACATATTTCAATGACCACAAAACTCAACGACTATATCTACCTAAGATGTCATTCTAAACTACTTATTCATGAAATCGAATCTTTAAATAATAAAGAAACACCACACAAATATATATTCTTATAGGAACCTCTTATAACACTCATGACATATCAACCTTAATTTTCCCAACATTATTTCATTTATTGACGTCCACAAAAAAAATAATAAACATGATTCCGATATGAAATTACAAACCCAAAATTATCATGATAATGTATTCTTTGGGGGAAAATTCCCATTTAATTTTTTTTTCTTAGGCCGCACAAAAAAAGTCTCATGATGGGAGAGATATCCCAACAAAATTTATAATGGATGACTCATTGTCCAACATATTTGATGTGGCATAACCAATTTACTCCCAAAAGAGCCTCCCACTCCCATAGGGAATCTAATTATATATTAGCACATAAACAAGGTACTAGATATGATAAAATTTATAACATCATTGACTTGTAATGGTGATATTTTTATATTTAGAACCAACATATATCATGATTTTCTATTAAGTATTACCTAGAAAAGGCCTCATCAGTTGAGATGAATCGTCACAACCATATAAAGGAGTGAATTAAACTCTACCTAAAAAAATTGGGAAATTTTTTCTAACCCCTAAAAAAGATAATGAATGATATAAATACCCTCATATTCAAGACATTTTTGACATTTATTATTTGTTCTTTAAGAATTATTGTGAGGGAACATTGATTATGATATTGAAGAGTGATAAATTATTTTTTTACCACTATTTTCTTATCACGATTTTATCCTTTTTATTAACAGTTAAATCTATACACTACTTTGGATTTATATTTAGGGGATTTACATAGTTTCGAAGGAGAATTTTAAGAGGGAAAAAAGTGACGTGAAATGGGAGAACTGTGTAACAGATGGGATTGGATTGAGTATATATAAGTGTTTATTCGGATTATGTGACTCTATTATGAACTACAAGGTACATAGTGTCTCCATCCTTGGTAACTGGTATAATATTTGAAAAATCCCATAATATAATGAATATTAGTCATTTCTAAAAGAATAATTTTACAAAAAATATCTTTTTATCATGATATACATTAATTATTTGTTTCTATCCTTCCTCTGGTGATCCCAAAAACCTCCCCAATCTCACTAAAACCCTATTATACATATTGGATCACATATAATCCAAAATGCCTTAGAAAAACCCTTCTACTAAGGGATTATCATTTACTCTGTATAATTGTTTCCTTATGTGTCTTTATAAGAGTGACTAAAATAATTCTATTCTAATTATATATCTTGATAAGAAATTCAATTTCGTCAGTTTCATTACCACATTGTTATTATATGAGTTTTTTGTTTGTAAATCAGATTTATTGGTAGTTTTTCACATTATATATTTCATTCATTTAGCAGGAAGTGATTCAAAAACTATTTTTTTTGTATTGTTAATTTGATATTATGATAGTTTATTTGATGAATCTGATTTTCATAATTTTTTTTAATTTATTTGGGATAATTTTAAGACTATGAGCTAAGACGACTTACGATTCCGAGGCCTGAGGTTCCTGGAATGATTGCTTGAAAAATGTTATTTCCATAATAAAATGTTCTCATTCCTTTCCTAATCAATTAAAATAACTCTTAATTGTTTCTCAGATTAGAAATAAGAGGGAAAAGTTGATCTCAGAGTAGTGGATTTACCCTAGGCATGACCTATCATTGGTCAGTGTGGGTCATCTGGAGAAAAGGTTACTAGAGAGATAACTATAAATAAAATAATTACATAAATATTATTTTATTTTTAAATCCTTGTAACTCATAAAGGGTTTCTCATATTTGAAATTAGAGACCACTATTATGATTTTAAGGGGTTTTTTTCCTTAGGTAAGGCCAAACATCAACCAATGTAGGTCATATGATAAAATTAATTTTTTGGAGGTTTTAAAAGAAAAAATAACCATTATGTTTAATTTATTGTGATGGTATATAGAGACGTAGTGATGCTCCGACATAGTGGAATGTAAATGAATTTTATTTTTCTAATTCAATAGAGACCCAGGGTTGGGCTCATAACCATGGAATTTTTGGGAGGCTCTGGATAGAAAAATATGAATCTGTCTAGATGGAAGACAATGATAGAGTGGTGGATCGAGATGGTTATTAAAGGATCCCAAATGGTTACATATCCTAAATGTAAAATGATCCAGTATCTTAGTGGGGTTGTCAATTTTATTATTTCCACTCTCTTAGTTTCAAAGATGAACGACGACAAATCCATAAATAGGTTGATCTGTCATTCTATTATTCTTGGGGGATGGATTTTGTTGTGAGGTTTAAATTAATACTATATCTTTTTGAATATCGATTTATTGTTATTATTTAAAACCCATAAAACATGAAAGGATTAGGTATGAAACGAACAAGTTCAAGACCCATCCTATTGTGGGTTCATGTGAATTTTTTATTTCCCCTTATATTCTTGGCGATTTATGACTAGAAGATCACTACACCTTCAATTAGTTGAAAAATGATCTAGGATGGGGATCCAAAATAAAAATAGTAGAACAATTTAGTTTCCATATGTGGTTTCTATGGCCTTATTAGGTGGAAAATGGTAGGGTGAGGCAATAGGTGGTGCGACTAGAAGAGGATGTGGGTCAATCCCGGGAAGGGAGGCTAGCCTAGGTGGTGTGTGATATGATGTCCGCCAAAAGGGAAGTAGGAGGTGGAAGTGGAACACAGTCCATGCAGGACCATGTTAGCGATGGGGCACATGGTGTCATTGGACATGGGTCGTTACTGGGGAAGTGGTCCAGGTTGGACCGTAGTGATGACTGTGTGGTTGGAAAAATGGTGGACTACCACGTGGATGGTGATACGGCAGTTGGCTGTATTGAACATGGTGGATATCTACATTGACTAGGTGAGCCAGCTACCCATGCAGTTGGCTGACTGTGTGTACTAGGGGGATGTGGATAGGGTTGGCCATATCTGGTGTTGGATAACTGACACCCGCGATGCGGCCTAGGATAGATAGATGGGTCGCTCCGTCGGCCTAATGGGATGGAATGCACAGCCTTGAGGGCGACGGTCCATGGCCCAAAGGGCTGGGCCTGTTCGTGATACCCCAAACCAACCAGGTCGGCTCACCTCGACCCATCCAAGTATAGGCAAGTTGGGTTAGCCTAATCAGTTCAGGTCAGTCCCATACGAGAATGGATCATTTGTTACAAAATTTTGTATATCTTCCAAAATGTGTTCTATTTGATGATATGGTAGCGGAATTGCGACCCTTGAGATGATAAATTATTTTTTTGGTACACTAATTGAGTTTTTGTGAATTATAAATTACTAACTAATGGATTGATGGGTAGGTTTATTTGAAACATGTGCACTTCAAGTGGAATCCTTTGGCTAACTATTCATATGTGATATTAGTGACTAAGTGATTTGGGGGGCTACTTGACACTTCAACACTCCTTGTGCCATCAAATCTCCAAAAACCATCGACAATTTGTGTGTCATCGATGTTCCATGCTCCATTATTTATCAATGAGACATCAATGCTCTTGGGATCGATTGATGCTCCCATGAACCACCTCTTCTCAATGCGCCATCTATAATCCATGCGCCATCGATGTTCCATGCACCATTAATGGTTTATTCGTCATCAACACTACATATGTCAGAGAGTCCGACAGTCCTATGAAATACTAAGAGAAATTAGTCTCTTCTTGATTAAACATATATATTTGTGACATAACCTTATTCACTATACTTCGTGTTTTCCTTGGTGTTTTACTTTTATGTAACTTTTGTGGTGTACTTCGTGTGTTTCTTTGTAGTTTTGTTGTCCCAACCAAGTATTGTTTTACTCACCCCAACATGTTTTATGACCAAACTTGTCATGTATTGTGGATATGATTTAATGATTTGATGGATTCCTTTGTGTATAGGGGTCAAGTGGTGCTTAGGGTGTTTACTGATAGATGTGGTGTGCTTCAGCGACTTCAGATTGAAGTTTCTATACCTACCCATTAGGTAAGGTTTTCTGGGGTTGGGTTTTAAGAGTATGTACAATTCTATTTGGTTGTACTTGTATTCAGGACCCATTTAATTTTTAGTTTTATATTGTTACTCTATGTGGGTATCTTAGGGGTATGCATGCATGTTTACGTAGTGCTATTAGTTATCACTTTTTCTTGGAAAATTGTGTTTGTATAGTTACGTAGTAAAATGATTCAAATTAGTGAGATATTCCAAATCACAACTATTATCCATCACCTAGCCTATGAGAGGGGGGATTGGGGTAGTCTTGATATGGGCCGCGGGGGACAGTTCATGATAGCGTGGTATTAGAGAAGGTGAATTATAGTAAATAAACAAAGGGTTTGTGAGGTTTTTTGGGGAAACATTGTTAAGAGTTTCAAGATTGAATTTTGGACCAGGGACTCAAACGTTGGTTCAGAATCCAACATATCCATACACCAGGAAATTGAATTATAATTTTTCTAATCAGTACATGAAAACCGTAGTTTTAGGGAAAAATAAATGGTACATCCATCATATAGGATTGAGTGTGTTACGGTGTCATACTTGAGTCAATTTTAGATCACCAGGTATACTCTATTGAATGTGGTACAGGTTGATCTGTTTTAGGATGCCTCCATGATGAATGATAGATTATATTCCAATGCATGATCTCGAGGATGATTTTCCATTAAACGAGGCATTAGTACAAGGACTTGTACCATAGATAACACCCCCTAGTGGTGTACCAGTGATACCACCACCTATATAGTAGAATATACTACCACCATTTATGGTATAGGAGGCACATAAGCCGATTGTGTTCCATTAGTTCATGGGGGAGTGACCTCCCATATGCTAGGGTGAGCCATACCCCATGGAAGCTGAGTATTAGAGGAAGGATGTTACACATGTCTTATAACTAGTGAAAATGCCTCTCTAGAAAATGGCAATCCTAATCAAAAATATTCTAATCGGCTCAGTGGGATTATAGTGGTGACTAGTCAACGGGACACATGAAGAGATGAAATTCACCTGGAATAATATCATGAAATTCATCATAGAGGATTTAATTCTAGCAATGTTATTCTCCATTCATATAAAAGATCAACTACATCTACAGCAGGGCATCATGAATGAAGTGGATTACACCCTGTGATTTACATATATTTCACTTTAATTCACAAATATTGTGTAAGACCCAGTTTTCAGATAATGAAAAATTGAGCATGGACTACATTGGGGGATCATGGAATCTATGATATCTCTTAAAATTACTATATATTCTAGAGTACTTCAGCAAGAAAATATAGTGGATATCAATCTGGTGGAGAACAAGCCAGCAATTGGATCTACAAATGGCAGTCCGGTAGATGAATCATTGGAAGTAGGTAACGAAGTGATGATTAGGGGATCCAAGCGGATCAGAATATTTTAGCGATGATCCCATGTCTTTGGGTCAGTGGTTTGAGGATACTAGGGTAGATTGGGCCATCCAATGGGCAAGTAGTGTTACTCATGAGTAAGTTAGTGAAATATGGTTAAAGTTGACCAACCAATTGAATGACTGATGAGGAGATGGTCGATGGACCTACGTAGCCGATGTGTAGGTATGAACATGGTGGTCCACTAGATGGTAGATGGGGTAGAGGATATTTATTGGAAGTAGGAGGTGTGAGGAGGGTCAAGGTACCACCACCACTACCCCTAGTTAGTCTACAACTGGCTCGTGGAGATGGTGGAAAGGGTTGAGGCCAAATTTAGGCAATATAGTCTTACAACCCTGGCGCTCCAGATATTATTAGAGTTAAAATTTTTTTTTTTCCACCATATATTTAGTTATAATTGACATAGTTGTAATTCAGTATTTCCACACAGTGACCCTTATTCAAGAAAGAGTTATTCCAATGGAATCATTGACTCAATCCCTACACATATATACTTATATGGGAGGATATTTGATGGTTACATAATGGTGCCAATAATATGCACATAATTTTGGGTATGAGTGTTTTTGTTGGGATTTCTTGGTGGAAATATTGAGGCCTTATGATATCATCCATGGTATGGACTGGTTATCCATAGTCTATAGAGAGATTTACTATTTTAGGGGCACAATGTTGGTTTTCCATGGAGATGGGACCATGTTTTTCTTATTTAGTGAAAATATAATCCAAGAACGATTGGAAAGAATCATATGTTGGAGGGATCGTTCAATGAAATACCAATTGGATAGCATGACCCTCATTCCAGTAGAAGAGATGAGTCCTCAGTTTCCTATAGTGGTGGATGGGTATGGGGAACTCATCTAAAAAATGTTCTAGGATTACATCCTTGTAGGGCGGTGGGATTTTGTATTGATCTTTACCCCGATATGGTACTGATATAAACACATGCATATCAAATTTCTCCCACAGTGCTTCAGGAGTTATGGTTATAAATGTAAGACATGTAGATGAAGGGTATCATGAGACCCAATGTTTCACCCATGGTGGACCCCATTCTGTTTCTCTAGAAGGAATATGAGAGAATTAGATAATGTTTCTACTTCTGGCTCCAGAACATGGTGACCATGAAGAATAAGTATCCACTATCAAGGATTGATGAACTCTTTGATCAGTTGATGGGAGTGAGGAGGTTTGCAACTAAAGAGCTCAGATCTATCTATCATCAGCTTCACGTATAGGATCAAGACGTACAAAATTCATCCATCAAATGTTAGTATGGCCACTACGATTCATTAGTGAGGCTGTTTAGCAAGGTAAATTGCCCCTTAGTGTTCATGGGACACATGAACATGATTTTATATCCATACATAGACTGGTTTATAAGGGTCTTCATTGATGACATCCTAGTGTACGAAACATATAATGAGGAGCACACGATACACATTAGGATGTTCTTCTACACACTATGTGAGAACCACCATTATAGAAAGCTATCAAAGTGTCAGTTTTGGTTTCTGGAGGGCCACTTTCTAGGAAATTCCATTTCTGAATATGGAGGACTAGTAGATTTGATGATGAATGAAGCAGTTCTTTCTTGGGAGACACCCAGGAGTGTTACCAGGGTGAAACATTTTCTAGGTTTGGATCGGTGCAATATGAGGTTTGTACCCAACATTTCTAGGGTAGTGGAACCCATGAAATCCTTGAAACTAAATCAGAAGCCTTTATTGTGGAAAAATAAATAGGAAGAGTAATTTTAGGATATGAGGAAATTTTTTTTCAGTTATCCCATCTTGAGATTAACTGAGGAGGGTGTTGAGTACATGTTGTTCTATGATTATTCGGGGATCGATATTGGTTGTGTTATGGTGCATGAGAAATAAGTTATTGCCTATGTTTGTCTCTAGTTGAGGAAGAATTAGAAGAACTACATGAACCACGATCATGAGCTAGAGTGGTGTTCTTTTCATGGAAGTTGTGGAGACAATACTTTGTGGGTGTGTGGTTTACCATCTCACCCGACCACAAGAGTGGAATGTATTACATCAATAAGAATGATATGAAATTTAGATGGAGATTATAGATAGAGTTCTTTATGGAATATGACTTTGAAAATGTCAATATTCTTGGGAAAGAAAATGTGGTGGAAGATGCTCTCAGTAGGAGATCCAGATTGTAGTTGATGAGTGAGGCGTTATATTAATTGGACACGTTACATATATTTTTTCTAGATAGAGATAGAAAAGCGTATCTCCAATATATTTTAGATATCATTCACTCTTATAGAGTGTAAGGGAGGCATCACTTAGAGATATTGACTACAAGTTTACAATTTATTAGATGACCATAGGGCATTCCCCTAATGTATTTTTAAAAAGTGTGGAGTACATCATCATTTTTAAAGGATGTATAGTTGTAAATGTTAAGTTGCTGGAGGAGGACATGATGAATGTTCATACATCCCTTATATTAATATAACAAGGAGTTCAAAATATGTATAATGACATATGACATCAATTATGACGGATAGGAATGATGAAATCAATGACACAATTTTTTTCTAGATGCCTCAGATTCAAGTAAGTGAATACTGAGCACCAGGTTCCAGCAGGCCAGCCCCAAACACTTGAGGTTCAAGAGTGGAAGTGGGATGGGATACCAATGGAGATTGTGACAAGTTTACCAGAAATTTCAAGGCGACTTGATAACATATAGGTTATTAGTGATCAACTCACCACGTCATTCCACTTCCTTTTGATCTGTGAGAAGAGTTCAATATAGAGCTTAGGACACCTCTACATGCATGAGATATTCCAACATCAGGATGATCCATCAATGAACATCTTACATCGTGATTTTTATATCGTATCCTAGTTGTGGAAAGGATTATAGGAGGTGTTTGGAACTCAACTTCACATGTGAACAATGTTTTATCACATGAAAGATGGCTAGACAGAGAGGACCACCCATGTTCTTGAGAATATGAAACATGCTGGCATCCTAGACCTTGGTCATAGTAGGGAGGATCCCCTACCACTAGTTGATCTTGAATATAACAATATATAACACTACAACATTGGTAATGAACCATTTTTGGAATTTTACAGATGATCATGAATTTCACCACTATACTGGACACACCTATGATAATCAAAACTCATTGGTCCAGAGTTGTTATGGGATACCACTAAGAAATGGATGATCATAATAGAGTTGATGAGGACTACATAGAGCAATAAGATGTTCTATGATGATAGGGGGAATAGGAATATACTATTCAATGAGGGAGGCCATGTGTTCCTTCATGTCTCAGCTTGATGGGGATTGTGGTGATTTGGTAGGGGCGACATGTTATCTCTAAGATACATCAGATGTTTTCAGTTTCTGAGTGGAGTTGGTTAGGTGGCATGGCACCTTACTATACACTCACAATTTCAATTGGTGCATGATGTCTTCCACAAGTCTCATTTGAGGTGGTACGTGCATGATCCATCACACATCATCGACAGGGGGAAGCTGTACATTGATGATGGAGAAATTTTTTCTGAGTAACCAGTGGAGATAAATGTTTGATTGGAGTGGATCATTCATAGGCAGTCGATTCCTCTGGTGTGAATTTAGTGGTAGTATGATAATATCTAGGAGAGAACATGGGAGTGGAAGGCAAAGTTTAATGCCTAATATTTTAATTTATTAGTAGCCGTTGTTTTTTCATTCAAGGGCATAAATAATAAAGGTGGGGAAAATTTAATGACATAACATTTCTAGAATGTTTTTTACTAATTATTTGGGAAACTTCGGAGTTGATGTGATGAGGCAGTGTCAGATTTCATGGCATGGGGTTCCTGGAATGATTTTTTGAAAAAAAAACAAGTTTTTAATATCACACTTGCATGAATTTTTTGAAAAATATAATAACACATAAATGGTTAACTGGACAAGAAATATGAGATAACCATTGACCTTAGAGAAGTGTATTTACCCTAGCCACGACCATTCTAAGGTCGGCATGGGACATTAGAAGAAAAAGTCACCAGGGGTGTAAACATAAATAAAACAATTAAAAAATTTATTTAATTTGGAAATAATAATTATCATAAACGGTAAGTCATATGGGAAATCAGAATCCACTGTTGATTTCATAATGGGATGTTTTACTTATGCGAGGCCATAAATCTACTTGTGAAGGTTAGTTGTAAATGTAATTTTTTTTGGATGTTTTAAAACATTAAAATAATGTTTATGTTTTTTTAATTTTTACATTTTCGGGGACATAGTGACCCAACGAATAAGAAATATATTTTCATTTTTTTAATTGATTAAGAATCAAATGTTAGACTCATAAACCTGAAATTTCTTAGAGGCTCGGGAGAGATCCGTAGGAATCTTTTTCAACGTCCAATGATGATAGAGTGGTGGATCTTGATAGTTCTAGATTGATCACCAATGGTAGAAAATACACATTGTCGAATGGTCTAAACTTTAGTGACGTGTTTTCACAATTTTTTATTTCCTCATTCTATGTTTCAATGATGAACATGGACCAAACCATGAACATGTTGTTCGGCAGTTAGATCATTCATGCAATAGGATTTTATTGCAGGTATTAAAGCGATGTTAGATATTTGTGAATAACATTTTATTGTCGATAATAAAAAACCTTCTAACATGAAATTATCATGTACATCATGAAAAAGGACCAAATATTTTCATTTTTGGTGTTCATGTGATTGGTTTATTTCCCACAAAATTCCACATTCCTTAAAATTTACTATAATAGGATCCTTTAGACATTGGTGTGTGGCACAACAATTAGGTATGGGGATCTCTAACCATGATGGTGCTACACGGAGGCGGTGCAAGGAATTTAATGGAGGTGTCGACATTGGTCGCTAATGTTAGAGAATGGTGGTACGAGGCCACCATAGGGTTGACTAGTGGTGGAGGCAGCACTGGCCTGACAATGGAGGCTGGCCTTGCTAGAGAACGACATGATGACTACCTGTAGGGAAGATGATGGTGGCGAAAGAATCTAGTATTGGTGGGACCATGTAGGAGAATGGGTCCATGGCGGAGTAGGACCCAATAAATGATCAATTCCTTGGTTGATCCATTGAGGATGGAGATGCAGATGTTGGCTGCATTGAATGTGGGGGAGGATATTCATGTCTGGCGATGCAGAACCGGATCTTGAAAAAGTGGATGAGTAGATGAACCAGGTTCCTCTAGTAGCCTAGAGAGCATGACCACACATCCTAGAATGCCATGGTCTAGAGGTCCAATGGTATTGACCCATCAGATTCAGCCATTTTATGTCAACTCAGATAGACTAGGTCAGGTGAGTTCTAGCAAACCGGGTCGGGTTGGTCCCCAATCGGAACATATCCGTTTTTACTAAATTGTCCTTATCATTCAAACCTTGTGTCCATTTGATAACTCCATTACATCATTGATACCCTTGAAAAGAGACATTACTTTTGATATATTCTATGTTAGTTTTTGTAAATTCTAGCATATGACCTAATGGATTGAGGTGTAGTTTCTCCCTAAACAAACGTGCTTTGAGCGGAATCATGATGCTAAATATAATTATGTGAGAATAGAGACAAGGTGACTTGGGGGATACCAAACCCATAAAAACTCCTTCATCCATCAATGCTCCATGAACCATTGAAGCATTGTATTCCATTGAAACTTCATTTTCTACTAACACTCTGTGCAACCTCAACGCTTCATGCACCATCGATACTCCCGGGAAACATCATCACTCTCGGCCCCATCGTTGTTCCATGAATCATCAATTCTCCCGGTGACATCGATGACATATGCACCATTAATTCCCCACGAACAATCGATGCTCCATGTTCCACTGACACATCTGGTTTCATAGTGACTGAGGGACCTATGGACTACAATTAGAAATCCTTCTCTTCATTCACTAGATCTATACCTATGGGATATGACATTATTCAATATACTTCGTCGGTTTAATTTTTAGGGTACATAATTTATTTCCATTATGATTTACTTAGTCTGTTTTATTTTTGGTTTCAGTGTCATAATTGAGTATTGTTGTACTCATACCTAAATGGTATAAGCCTTCACATGTTGTGTCTTGTGCAGATAGTCAATGCTTTAATAGAGTCCTTAGTGGACCGGGGCCAAATGGTTCTTAGAGAGATCCTTTACATAGATGGTGTGCTTAGGAATCATTAGAAAATTGTTTTGTTACCTACTTGTTATACAGGGTTATCAACAGATGACTTTTAGGAGATAGTACTTTTCCTTTTGGAAGGGCTTGTATTATGGCCCTGTTTACATTCAATTGTTGCAATGTTACTCATTATGGTTATCTTTATGGTATGAATTCATGTTGACTTATTGTTTTCAGTTCATAACATTTGGTTGGAGACTTGTGCATGTGTACCGGCACATAGGAAAATGTCTCCCATATTTTATATATTCTTACTCTGTGTTAATCTCCAGCCATTGGCTTATTGGAGGAGTGCTTGGGGTAGTCACGACACAATCCATGGGTACGGGTCGTGATAGTAGTATTTCAACCATATAAGCATAGGGAATTATTTTTTTTACATAAAATAGGGTAATTTACCACCTATATTTCTCCCACACTATCATAGTGTAGTAATGTAGATGAAATGGGATGGGGAGAAGAATAAAAATATATATATATGTGTGTGTGTTTTTTTATCAGAAAAATTCAGAAAAAATCAATAAAAACCAACTATAAATGGTTATCTCTTATTCTTTGGATATTATCATACATTTTATGGATTTATTTGGTTTTCAAAAATTATATTGGGGATGAAAAATCGAAGTTATGATTTTACATTCATGTAAAATTATAGGATGTTCCCTTTTCACCCAGGACATGTACGTACTAGATCACTATTTAGGGTTTCTCATAGGTAGTTGAATTGGATCCTTCATGTCCATAAACTATATTCCAGTTTTTTATAATACATTATGGAATTCCATTTCTACTTCTCCATGGATTTCCATTTATATTGGAACCATTTTTATTCCCTCCGTTATATTCTTCTTAATTATATCATTCTGTGGTCTAGCTTTCTGGTTTTGTTCACCTAGTGTTATGACCTCCTCTATTTTGTGTCATCTCAGATCCTTTCCCCGAGAAGGGCTTCCATCATAAACAATAACGGGATCCCTTGTTGGGATTGTATATTCGTTCCAATGGTGGGTCTTCCAGCCCTATATGGCATCTCCCAAGCTTCATATCATGGAGATGTCATGGTTAATGGATTTATTTTCTCCACTTCATCCAATGTAAGTGCAATGGCATGTGGTGGGTGGGACAATAGTGGTGGGTTCTAGAGGTTGGGTAATTTTGTGGTGTTTAGGACTATGTTTTACTCATTTAATGTGTCTTTGGCTACAATACTATAACTTGGCCCTTTTTCAGCACTAAAAATAGACATTAACCGTGATAGAAAAGGGTTGTTAATTCCAACATAGATAAAGGGGGGGGGGTCGCCTTTATCAGTGCTTCTCGGAGTGCTCATAATTCCCCCACCCTTTATCTACGCTGAAATTAACATCGCTTTTCTAGAACTGATAATAGGTCCCTTTATCAGCGCTGTTTTAGCGTTGTTAAAGGTGTCCTTTTTCAGGGCTCAAAAAAGAGCTGATAAAGTCACCTTCCCCTGCACCTACATAACCAACACCTGCACACCTGCACACTTGCAAAAACCAGCACACCTGCACAAAATAGCACCTGCACACATGCAAAAAATAGAACTTGAACACAATATTTTGACAAACCATGATATATACATTTACTTAACATCATAAATACAATAAAGATACTACTATATACTTTTCAAACAATGTTTTAAATGGTTATAATTACAAATATCCAAAAACAGTTATAAAAATTAATGTTTCATCCTTTGATATCCGTGATCCGCCCAAAAAAATTATCATCCAAGTTTGTTGTTTCCGAACAATGCATCCGAACTCAAGTAAAAAATTCACCAATATAAGAAAAAAAATATTATGTTAGTAATTTAGTATTGAAGTAAATTAAAACATTAATATGAAAGAATACATTAATATGGAAATGTGAAACTATAATATGGAAATGATAAACTCAAATGTTTTCATTCTGATAACAATGAAAGGTAACAATGTAAATTTAATATGTTTTTGGATGATTTATCTCATTTAATTAATACTGATTATTTATATAAGGAATATAATTACCAGTCACACCGTGCATCAGATTGAGGTGCAGTTGACTCGTACACATCTCAAATGACTCATTTATCATTGTCCTAAAGTATAAAAATAATCCAAACGTTTTTTCTCGGTTTTTCGTATGTCACTTTTTTTGTTTTATAAAGTTTATGTCAATTTGAAACTGATATCAGACAGTTTTAGCCATACCGGTCGCACCATACATCAGATTGAGGTGTGGTTGATTTTTCCACGTCACAAATTACTCATGGATCATTGTCCTAAAGTACCAAAACAATCCGAACGCATTTGCTCGGTTTTTTTCTATGTCACTTGTGTTGTTTTCTGAATTTAATGACAATTTGAAACTGATATTAGCTACTTTTAGACATAGCGGTAACACTATGCATCATATTGAAGGGAATTCAATTCGTACTCCTCAAAAAAGGCTCATAGATCATTGTCCTAATGTATCAAAACTATCCAGATTCATTTTCTCAATATTCTGTATGTCACTTTTGTTGTTTTCTAAAGTTAATGTCAATTTATAACTGATATCAGACACTTTTAGCCATACCGGTCACACTGTGCATCAGATTGAGGCGTGGTTGATTCATACATGTCAAAAATGACTCGTGTATTATTTTCATAATGTATAAAAACAATACGAATGCGTTTTCAAGGTATTATATATGTCAGTAGTGATGTTTTCTAATGTTTATGTCAAATTGAAACTGATATCATACAATTTTAGCCGTACCGGTCACACCGTGCGTTGGATTGAGGCGAAGTTGATTTTTACACATCACCAATATCTAATGGATCATGTTAATAAAGTATCAAAACAATCTGAACGCATTTTATCAGTATTATGTATGTTAGTAGTGTTGTTTTCTAATGTTCATGTCAATTTAAAACTAATAGCAGTAACTTTTATCAACACCGGTAACATCGTGCATCAGATTAAGGTTCAGTTGATTCGTACACATAACAAAGGACTCATTTATCATTTTCCAAATGTATCAAAACAATAAGAATGTGATTGCGTGTTTTTCCTTATGTTACTTTTGATGTTTTATAATGTTTATGTCAATTTGATACTGATATTAGATAATTTTATCCATACTGGTCACACCGTACGTCGGATTGAGGTGCGGTTGATTCATAAACGTCACAAAGGACTCATGGATCATATTACTAATGTATCAAAACAATCCGAATGATTTTTATCAGTATTCCGTATGTCAGTAGTGTTGTTTTCTAATGATTGTGTCAATTTGAAACTGATATCAGACTCTTTTAGCCATTCCGGTCACACTGTGCGTCAGATGGAGGTGTGGTTGATTCTTACACGATTCAAATGACTAATGGATAATTTTCGTAAAGTATCAAAACAATATGAATGTGTTTTCTTGGAATTCCGTTTGTTAGTACTGTTGTTTTCTAATGTTAATGTCAATTTAAAACTGATATCAAACACTTTTAGCCATACCGGTCACATCGTGCGTCATATTAAGGTGTGGTTGATTCGAAAACGTCACAAATGACTCATGGATCATTTTCCTAAAGTATCAAAAAAAAATAAATGAATTTTATCAGTTTTCCGTATATCACTTGTGTTGTTTTCTAATATTTATTTCAATTTGAAACGGATATCAGACACTTTTAGCCATATCGGTCACACAGTGCATCAGATTGAGGTGCAGTCAATTCTTACACGTCACAAATTACTCATGGATCATTTTCTAATGTATCAAAACAATATGAACGTGTTTTCTCAGTATTCCGTATGTCCGTAGTGTTGTTTTCTAAAGTTTATGTCGATTTGCAACTGATATCAGACAATTTTTAGTCATACTGATCACACCGTGAGTCAGACTGAGGTGTGATAAATTCTTACTCCTCAAAAATGATTCATGGATCGTTTTACTAAAGTATCAAAACAATCCAGACATGTTTTCATGCTATTCTCTATGTCACTTGTGTTGTTTTCTAAAGTTAATGTCAATTTCAAACTGATATCAGACACTTCTAGCACTACCGGTCACATCGTGTGTCAAATTGAGGTTTGGTTGGTTCGTACACCTCAAAAATGACTCATGGATCGTTTTTCGAAAGTATCAAAACAATCCGAATGCGTTTTCCTGGTATTCCATATGTCACTTATGTTGTTTTCTAAAGTTAATGTCAATTTCAAACTGATATCAGAGACTTTTAGCCATACCGGTCACACCGTGCGTCAGATTGAGGTATGGTTGATTCATACACATCAATAATGACTCATGGATCATTTTCCTAAAGTATCAAATCAATCCGATCATTTTTTCTCAGTATTCTATATGTCAGTAGTGTTGTTTTCTAATGTTAATGTCAATTTCCAATGGATATTCGACACATTTAGCCATACCGATCACATCCTGGGTCGATTTGAGGCGAGGTCGATCCGTAGATGTCAAAAATGACTCATGGATTATTTTCCTAAAGTATCAAAACAATCCGAATGTGTTTTCTTAGTATTTATTATGTCAGTAGTTTTGTTTTCTAATGTTTATGTTTATTTGAAACTGATATCAATACTTTTTGCCATACTGGTAACATCGTGCATCGGATTGTGGTGTGGTCAATTCATAAATGCCAAAAATTACTCATGGATTGTTTTCCTAAAGTATAAAAACATTCCAAATCAATTTTCTCAGTTTTCCATTTGTCACTTGTATTGTTTTCTAAAGTTTATGTCAATTTGAAACTGATATCAGACACTTTTATCCATACCGGTCACACTGTGAGTCGGATTGAGATGCGGTTGATTCGTACACATCAAAAATGACTCATTGATCGTTGGCCTGAAGTATCAAAAAAATCCAGATTTGTTGGCTTGGTTTACAGTATGTCACATATGTTGTTTTATAAGGTATTGTCATTTTGAAACCGATATCAAACACTTTTAGCCATACCGGTCATATAGTGCGTCGGATTGAGGTTCGGCTGATTCGTACTCCTCAAAAATGACTCATGGATTGTTTTCATACTATATCAAAACAATCTAAACGCGTTTGAGCAGTATTTCCTATGTCACTTGTGTTGTTTTCTAAACTTAATGTCAATTTCAAAATGATATCAGACACTTTTAGCCATACCGGTCACACTATGCGTCAGATTGAGATGAAGTTGATTCTTACATGTCAAAAATGACTCATGGATATTTTTCATAGAGTATCAAAACAATATGAATGCGTTAGATCAGTATTCCGTATGTTAGTAGTGTTTTTTTCTAATGTTTATGTCAATTTGAAAAAGATATTAGACCCTTTTAGCCATACCGGTCACACCGTGGGTCATATTGAGGTACATTTGATTCGTATATAGCACAGATAACTAATGGATTGTTTTACTAAAGTATAAAAAAATCCGAACGTGTTTTCTCGTTATTTTGTATGTCAGTTGTGTTGTTTTGTAAAGTTAATGCCAATTTCAAACTGATATCAGACACTTTTATCCAGACATGTTACATCATGTGTCAGATTGAGGTTCGATTGATTCATACACCTCACAAATGACTCGTGGATTGTTGTCCTAAAGTATCAAAACAATCCGAATGTGTTTTCATAGTTTTCCGTATGTCACTTGTGTTATTTTCAAATGTTTATGTCAATTTCAAACTGATATCAAACACTTTTAGCCATTGCGGTCACACCGTGCGTCAGATTTTGGTGCACTCAATTTTTACATGTCAAAAATTACTAATGTATCGTTTTCATAAAGTATAAAAACAATATAAATGTGTTTTCTCGGTATTCTGTATGCCAGTCGTGTTGATTTCTAAAGGTTATGTTAATTTGAAATTGATATCAGACACTTTTATCCATATTGGTCCCACCGTGGATCGGATTGAGGTTTGGTTGATTTGTACATGTAATAAATGAATAATGGATCATTCTCATAAATTATTAAAATAATCCAATTGTGTTTTCTCAGTTTTCTGTCTGTCACCTGTGTTGATTTCTAATGTTTATGCCAATTTCAAACTGATATCAGACACTTTTAGCCATAATGGTCACACCGTGCATCAGATTGAGGTGCGTTCAATTCTTACACGTCACAAATAACTCATGTATCATTTTCCTAAATTATCAAAACAATTGAAATGAATTTTATTGGTATTCCTTATGTCAGTAGTGATGTTTTATAAAGTTACTGTCAATTTAAAACTGATATCATACAATTTTAGCCATAATGGTCACACTATGTGTCGGATTGAGGTGTGGTTGATTTGTACACATCACAAATGTCCCATTGATCATTTTCCTAATGTATCAAAACAATCCGAATCCATTTTATCGGTTTTCCTTATGTCACTTGTGTTGTTTTCTAAAGGTTATGTCAATTTGAAACTGATATCAGACACTTTTATCCATACCGGTCACACCATGAATCATATTGAGGTGTGGATTATTCTTACACGTCAAAAATGACTCATGGATCGTTGTCCTAAATTATGAAAACTATTCAAATTCATTTTCTTAGTTTTATGTATTTCACTTGTGTTGTTTTCTAAAGTTAATGTCAATTTCAAAATGATATTAGACACTTTTAGCCATAATGTTCACATGGTGTGTCTGATTGAGTTGAGGTCGATTCATATATATCACAAATGACTTGTGGGGAGTTTTCATTAAGTAAAAAAACAATCTGAACCCATTTACTTGGTTTTCCGTATGTCAGTAGTTCATAAGAGTCTCTCATTAAGTTATTCTTTATTAGAAAATCAAATCATTTCTAAAACCATTTTTCATAATCTAAGGATATGAAACATAAGAATGGGTGATCATACTTGATCAATAAGTTTAAAAAGGGAGATTTAAATTATCATATAATGATAACATAAGTATTAGGAATTCACCTTCATTTTCCAATTTTTTTTCATTCTTCTATCAGGTATGCTGGCCATTCGTTTCTAGACACATCTATATAATCTTGTGAATAGGAGATTTTGAGATAGTCATAGTAGTAATAAAATAATATAAATACACAAAGGATTAATAAATATTTTAAATGAACTAGTAATTATTTTCTAAAATACCTCTTCAGGGATGCTAGTTTATTCATGAAATATGATTTCATTCATAAATTTACAAATATAATTACTGTAGTCCATTCTGTTTGTTTGTTTTCGACACTAAAGAAGCATCGAGAAAAATAAGTAATCTGTTTTGGTATGTATTTGGATAGTGCAGTATAAATATATATACCCTGATACATGTCAACTTGTAGACCTCGTGTGCCTTGTCATCCTTAGACCTTGGATTCTTTCAGCCTTTAGACGATATTCATACACCGCCCTATTATAACAGAATCTTCATTAAAAGATAATATAAATTATATAACTATATATTTATTTTTAAAAGGTTGGATCTAGTGTTTTACAAATTGACAATCCCCATTATGTGTGGTCTGTTTGTTGGATATCCATGCAGTGAATCTAGAAAATAAATTTTTAGAGTATCCAAATTGACTGATATGAGCATCCAATGCTGCCTAAAAACAAAAAAAGGTATAAGTAATGATAGAAATGAAAATTTAATTCATATGATTAAAATATAGAGGTTTACCCCTGCAACATTGGTATTAAATATAGCTTTTCAATCATAATTTTCTATTGAAACGTTCTGAGTAGGTTTGACATTAATTCACCATGAAATCAGAATCTATTTCTTTTTGTTGTGTAGACATGGTGTAAGGACTAACGAGTCCAAATTAATATTCACGGGAAAATCCCTTCAATTATTTTTCATATATACGCCTGCTTAAAATAGGAAATGAATTTATCCATAATTATCATAGTGTATTAGCTTCTATAAAATCAAATAATTAAAACATACCTCATGTATACATTTATAACTGAGGTGCCTAGCCATTCGTATTTGAGGATTTCACCTACAGCGTCAACACTAATGAAATCTAATGTTTCCTCTACATACATATCTATTTCAAAAAAATGTCTGATTATTTCCATTTTTCATTTTCATAACCACGTAGTCTTGCAATGATATTAAATGTGGATATAGAATGGGTGGGGTGAAGGTTCCCTCAGTAGATCGTTTTGATCGGTTTGTTGATCCTTTTGAGCCATTATTTCATTTTAGCTTCTTTCTTTTGTCCTTATGTAATAACACACATCAGTTCCGCCATTTTTTAATTATGTGGTAATGGTTCGGGTTGAAAAATTAATTGGAAATGGATTCCTCCTGGTGGACATATTTTTTTTCAAGATTCGACATCCATGCAACGAATGTTCCAATAGCTTTTCCCACCATATGAATGTCTTCATCATCATTTGGCTCTTGTAGCTCGACACTCGGCTCATGAGATATGTTAATCGACAATTTGACAGGACCGGTTGGAAGTGTTTTGGTGTGTTGCATGTCATTCTACTTATTGAACACCGTAGCCCTCACAACAAGGTGATGGGTGGGAGTTGAAAGATATAAATCTCAGTCATTTTCACCGTGTAGAATATCATTACCTGAATGGTATACATGTCAATGTGATTCACATATTACAGAAACAAATATTAGAACATTTATTGCCTCGGTTAAGGCAGGTATTTGTGGGGAATGGATCGCCTCCAAGCTGGTGGGGGTGGGGAGGGTTATTCGTGAGTTTTTTCTTCTCTTTGCCTCTCCCCCATCAAAGATTTTTTCAACTCTCTGTGACTATGGAATATTTTTCAATGGTTTCTAGTCTAAATCTCATCATTTGAATTTCTTTAGATTTTTCCTCTTGTTGTTTTCTGAAAATATGCCCAGGGTGTCACCCCAAAACCCGCACCTCTGACGCGGCCAAACTGTTCTGGTTGTTTCAAGGCTGCTGAATGTATGTCTGAATTTGGTGCGGGTGTTGTTTATTGATGTGACTATGTCACATATAAAAAATAGAAAAATAAGTAACCATCATTATGTAATAGTGATTTAATGAAAAAAATTATATTATCACACACTTACACATGTTTCCCACACTTTTTGTTTGTTTTCATCTTCCAGTTTCCCGTCTTTATTAACACAGGCCTCCTTCAATAGCACATGGTGTGAGATGGAAGTGGCATGGGATTTAGATTCATCAATATGCATATAAATAGATAAACATGGTTAAAATGTTCTTCTATATTACATAAATGTATTACAATAATTTTAAAATACGTAACAATTTTTTTTCAATTGAAGCGTACCCCAGCCTTGCTTTACGGTAGTGTTACGCTGGTTTTGCTGCCCATACATTATTTTCAGTACTCAGTTTTTGTTTAATAAATAAAAAACTATCAATAAATGTGATGAATACAAGAAATGTTAAAAATGTGTTAACAAACACAATTCACCTGAAAAGTCTGCTCCGCACAACGGTTTCAAAATGCATCTCATCCTCCTTGGGATATTAAGTGTGCGTAAATAGGATGTGGGTGTGGCTTGATTTTCCCTTCAACATCTTTCATATGAAATTTTGTTAAAATGGTGTGAAAGACTCTATGAACCATTCCTGCTAGTCTTAACACATATTCTATGTGTGAGACATCTACTATAAATTCACTCTACAAGAGATGATTTAGAGTGAGTAAATATTTTAGTATTTTATTTTATTATAATAAAATAAATAAATGATATGTTAATGTTACCATAATCTCATCCCACATTAATGTTTTCAGCCTACTGACAACATGGTGACATGACTCTATATCAATCAGCATGCATTGAAGAGTGGTGATTCCAATGTAGCTACTAAACATGCATTTGTTGGGGTTTACATGTTGTCCTTGCATACTCCATCCCAACTCATATTTGATGCCTTTTTCTTTTTCTATAAGGATTGTGTTTAAAATTTTCAAACTACGGCTCTCCTGTTTTTTTTTTGAGCTTTCGGGGTTTCATTGCATACAATTTCCTCAATTTTTTGCATCATCATTATGTTCCCCGGAATCTCTTGCATCGGCACTGGGACCAGCAACAACCGGTTGAGAAACCTGTTGTACCTCAGCAGTGGGGCCAGCAGCAACAGGTTGAGAAACATGTTGTGTCTCAGGATTGGGTGCATCAGGAGGTGCATAAGTCATTGTTTGCTGAAGTGGATTAACATTTAATTTTGATAACATAAAAGAAACAATGAACAGATAGTAACATAATATAACACAATCTATATTACAAAAAATACCTGATTATTGAACTATCTTTTTTTAAAGGATGAAGGGATTTGACCCCTCTATCGACTATCTATATCCCTTCATTGTGGTCTCCTATAACATACAAAACGTCGTCTTCTTTGGGACCACTGTAAAATTATTGAAATGTCCCAATAAAAGGGTCATTATCTTTTGAATTTTAATCTGACCCTTTAATTAGTTTGGTTAATAATAGAACAATTAACTAGTTTTAGTTTGCGGGATCTAGAATATAAAATACTTGCACTGCCTATAATTCCATTTAAACGGTTCGTCTTTCTCCCCTTCCATACTGAAATAAACTTTAACGAATCCCAATTCATCTATTTTAATAACACTCATGTTATCAACCCACTTTCATTGAAAAATCATAACTTGGAATTCTGTATAATCTAACTCCCATATTTGTTTGATGATGCCAAAGTAAGACATATTTAGATAAATTGGATTTCTATATTTAGCACCAGAAACATGCATCTCTTCAGCCAAAAGTGTATCCCCACTATTCTTCATGGTATTTTCTTCATCATTTTCATTAGTATAAAATGTATAACCAATAACTACGTGAGCATTGAAAGATAATACATACACACTTGGTCCTCCAACTAGCAATCGAAGTCAGTCTGAAATTGACTCTGGATTTTCATTTAACTTCTTAAAAATATGTTCTCGAAACTGTCCTATAAACTATTGATTATGTGTATCTGATATCCATTTTCATCCCTAGATGTATTCAAATGACGAAATATTTCATTTTGGGTTTCAACATATGGGTCAACGTCAAATATTTTATGCAAAACATAAAGATGGACCTCCTCACGATCTGTAATATTGATTGTGACAACCTGTCTTCTTGAAATTCTTTCACCCTCAAGCCACCCATTGTGAAGATATTTCAGTAGGCCAATGTTTTCTAGACCAGACAGGTATTCGGTACAGAATTCAATGGCTCCCTCAACAATATATCACTCCGCAAAACAACCCTCTGTCCGACTTTGATTTTTGACATACCCTTTCAGAATCATCATATACCATTCAATGGGGTAAATCCATCAGTAATTTACAGTACCACATAGTTGAATCTCTCTCACCAACTAAACCATCAAATGAAGAATGATATCAAAAAATTAAGGCGGGAAGAAGATTTCTAATTCAAATAATATGATGGAAATTTCTCTTTCCATATATGGAAATTTCTCTGCGTCTATAACATGGTTGCATATATATTTGAAGAGGAAACACCGTTTCATTAATGTGTGGTACAAATTCTTGGGAAAAATGCAATGTAATGTAATAGGAATGCGATCTTTCATCAAAACATGGTATTAGTGTGACTTCATACCTTTTAAGTTCAAATTGCTCAATGACCTGAGGTTCTTGATATTTGACAAATACCCCTATGGAACCTTTACATCATTCAAGAAGTTGAAAAACTGACATCTCTCTTTCCTGGAAAGAGTGTAAGCAGGGGGAGGAATAAATGTTCATTTTTCACCCTTCACTGGTGCCAACTCTTCTCGTATTCTCATCTCAACCATGTCCAACCTAGACTTAATGCCATTTTTTCAGGTGTATTTAGCAACGTGCCAATGAAACTATCAAATACATTTTTTTCTACATGCATAAAATCAATAAAATGTCTAGCATACAGACAATTCCTTTATGGTAATTCAAAAAATAAACTGATATCTTTTTCCTACCAATTATAGAATGGTTTTTTGAATTCGGTTAACCAAAAGTAGTGTCCACATTTGTTACTTTCTCAGACAATTGATCACCTGTTAGTGGAGGCAGTGTTGTACATTCTTCAAAACATCCATCAAATGATATCATCCAAGATCGGTACTTATGTCGTCAGGGTAGAAATCTGAAATGTCTTAGAAACATGATTTTTTAAGAATGTTTCAACCTAATTGATTTTGTACCTTTTTAAAAATGGGACACCCTTGATTTCCTTTAATTCTATATCCTGAAAAATTTCCATAAGCAGGGAAGTCATTTATCATCCCATACAACATGCCTCTCAAAGTGAAATGTTCTTTTTTGTAAGAATCATACAATGTAACACATGAATCCCACAATAATTTCAAATCATCGATAAATGGAGCTAAGTAAACATCAATATCATTACCCGGTTGTTTTGTTCCTAATATAAGCATTGATAACATGATGCATTTTCATTTCATGCATAACCACAGTGGTATGTTATAATTTACCAACATAACCACCCTTGTACTATGATTGTTTCTCTGAAAACCAAAACGATTCACTCCATCTGTAGATAATTCAAGACTAAGGTTTCTCAACTCGTTTCCAAATTCAGGATACTCAAGATCAATTCTCTTCCACTGAGTAGAGTCTTCCAGGTAACGTAATATCCCATCTTTAATTCTTGTATTTTCATGCCATTTTAATTGACCTACTGCCTCCTCACTTCATTATAGGCTCCTAAATCTTGGAATGATTGGAAAGTGCCATACAACTTTAGTAGGACTGGATTCATCTTTCTTGTATCAAGAAGCACCACCCTTTGAGCATTCATTAAGTGATTTGTGGTCCTTGCGAAATAGTATACAGTCATTCGGGCATGCATGTATTCATTCAGAGATCATACCCATAAATCATAGCATTCATTTGGCATCGTATGTTCAACTCAGGAGCTCATTATCTTCAAAGATCATGTCATTCAGTAGTGCTAGTAGTTCCGTAAAACTAGCGTCACTCCACCAGTTGTCTCCTTTCAAGTTATACAGCTTCAGTATGGCTGACAGTACTATATATTTAGTGCAACCAGCATACAATGACGTCGTTACACAACATATTATCATCTCAAACAGTTTTGGGAAATCAAAAAGTTCATCTTTGATTGTCATTGTAATTTCCTCAATATGATATTCATCATAATTCACATCTGTAATCACATCCTCCATATGGTCATCCACATTGTTCATACTTGTAATCATATCAGATAATCAAAAATATTCATTGTTATCACAACCACTACCTTCATTTGTTATTTCCGCATATTTATTCCAACATGTATAACTCTGATCTATTCCATGACAGATCATGTGTTCTTCCAACTCCTCGAGACTAATTTGTTTTGAATAACAACAACATAAACACAGAAAAAGGATTTCAGAAGGGTTAAATTCATGATATTTTTCAAACATGATAAACTATTTCATGCCTTATTCGTACTCTTTTGTCATCCGATTGGCATTCATCCATTCTTTATTTATATTCAACTTATTTGAAATCCAAAGGATGATTATATAGGTTAGGGGAGAAGGAAAATGATTATAATTTAGATAAAAAACTTGATAATACAAAAATGGTGGGGGTGTGCTCATTAATAGTCTTGGTTAAGGATTAGTATAGCCTAGTTAGGTTTTCTAAGGAAATTTGAGTAGGTATTAGAGTCTTTGGACAAAAAAAGATAACTAATATAGTTTTATATATCACGTACGATGGGGAACATCTTCTTAATGATATATAAGAGTCATGGTGTGTGTGATGAGTACGATATCCCATATCCAGATTGGTGAAGTGTGACAATGTGGTCTTCCTCCTTATAATTGGATTTAGAGATCTCCAAGGGGGGATATGATATAAGTGAGGGTCAGGGTAATAGTCTGGATGATTTAGCATAGGGTATCCAAGGCCTACCAAGGAATTTTATGCATAATACCATCAACCTACTTTTTTATGATCACTTATAATATGTGGTAAGAATCATTATTCTTATATAAGGTCGATATATACACTAATGATCTCATGTAGGTTAAATGATAAAATATTAGTAGGACACCAATAACGGGGAACCTAATATAAATCATAATATACGACGTCTATCTATATGAATGCTAATAAATAGACAACAGAAATTATGAATGAAATAAAGTAATATTGTTGTATGGTAACTAATTGAACAAAAAAATAAATAACACTATATTAAGTGAGAAATAATAAATTAAACCGTGGGATCCAAAAAAAAATCTTTTCTCAGAATAAAACCATACCACATATATCACAAATATTTTTATGAAACCCAAACATACCAAAACCTTGGAAACTATGCATCTCATATGAGATAACAATAAAGTGACACACATGAACCATGGATCCTATTAAGGAGTCTAAAACCCATATCCTGAGGACCATGAATCTTATCTATACACCTAAAATCCAGACACCTCAGTCACCATGTATCCTTTCCTGTCTCCTAACATACCACAACATTGGGAACCATGGATCTAGTTTGTGACCCAAGCATACTAATACCATTGTCACTATGAATCATGTCTATACCCCTAATATACCAATAAAATGGTCACCATTGGTATAATCCATGACTGTAGTGTACATATAAGGGGAGCATGGATCATGATTATCCCCTAGAATATGAACTCACATAAATATAGAAACATCACCTTATAAGCATGTTGTGTTATCATTGCCTGATGAAAAACCATCACACATATAAGACATACACAAACCCTTTCATAGATCTCCACTATAATTTTTTAATCTTCCTTTTATTGCTTTTATCCCCATACACTATAATATAGTCACTCCGGAAATATACCTTTATATATAAAACACAACCGAGAACTTACTAATCCATATATTCCATCTCCACTATAAAACAAACAAAAAACCAGTTAAACTGAAATGGTCAGAAATCTAATCACATTAATGGGAATGAATTCTACATTCTTGCCTAGAAAATCTATTCGGTTTTTACTTGTGAATGTCCACCCATATCCATCATCTATTTTATAATCTCATATCTCATAATCTTTTCCTGATTTTCTATCAATACAACAATTCAAATTCCACCTTCTAAATACTATAACTTTTATTATGGACATTATACCCAATGACCATTTCAGAAACAAATCATGAACAAGTCATAATGGTGAACACATCATAATTCCAACCACCCAACTACAAATAGGAAGAATAGTTACCCATTCATACAAGTGAAAAAACTAGGTGAGAGTAGAAAACTACATAAAGGTTGGGGTGAATCAATGGTTACATAAAAATCATTATCTCAATGCATTTTTGAATACATATTACTGAAAAAAGTATCTTCATAGTGATGGTAAAATGATGATAGTAATTCAATGAAATATCTCACATGGATCAAGGGATAATTACATGGTTCAGAAAATCTTGTTATAAATTTTCTTATCCTTAGTGTTCTTGATGTCTTCAATCTTGTTCTTGGTTTATTATTAATAAGAATAATGAACAGAGTAAGGATATAACCATATAGTCCCATGTATGAGATTTAATGATCTAAATATATAACTTCATATATTTCCACTTCGTCGACCACAAGTTCCTATAGAAATTGGATTATGTGCGCACTGCTATTGTTCTCCTCAAATGTCAACTAAACCATCATTGGAACAATCCATGGATTGAATTGGTGGGAAACTGAAGGATTCTTCATTGAAACCAAATCATTGATTTGGGTCATGTTACACTATATTTATAGAGATTAAATGTTCTTTTATGTGAATTATTTCCCTAGGTAAAGAATTCTAACTCCAAATGACTTAAATAATAAATCCCAAATATCCTTCACAACATTTATAGCCTAAACTAACACATCATGAAATGTGATTCATGTCTAGTCATATTTACAAATATCTATAGAATACTATTCATGGTGTGACCCTTATAGTTGTGTCATGGTATGAAATGTCCCTTTAAACAATGATACACCAATTAATAATGAACAATATACTATAGTATGAAATAACACTATTATAGCGTGAGCATTTTCCATACATACTGATACCATTGGACCCCCAAACCAATGCAACATTAATTTTCATGAGATAAGTATCCCAATGAAATTATCTCTTAATATTCCCTTAGATACATCCATTATAAATTTAATAGTCATATGTATTGCACCCCAAATCCGGATGAATTGTCACACACTTAAGAACCACACACAAGAATCATTCCAAATCATAATTAATCTCAATATTGACAATAAATTCAAGCATAATTAATTCATTCAAATTCAATTTTACTCACCTTGAGGTGGAGGACCCAGTGGTGGAGGAGGAGGAGGCGTCGACAAGGGATGCAATGGAGGTACCAGAGATAACAGAGGTAGAGTGGAGGTAGCGCAGAGGCAGCACGGAGGTAAAAGAGGCAACAAAGGGAGCTCAGAGGCGGTTGAGGCAGCAGAGTAGACGGAGGAGGGGGAGGAGGAGGCATCGGTGGAGGAAGAGTAACAGAGGTAGGCACCCGAGGAGGAGGAGGAGGTAGCAGCCGCAGCGAAGGAGGAGGAGAAGCAGGCGGCAGCCACATCAGAGAGGAGGCAACGAGAGAGAGGAGGCAACGGCACAGGGTAGGGCTTCCGTTAAATCATGACATGGTGTGGGGTGGATGATTAGGAACCAATGAATTTTATAAATCCCGCGTGGACCTTTATCAGCGCTAGTAAAAAGCGCTGATAAAGACCCCCTTTATCAGCGCTTTGTAGCACTGATAAAGTAATATTTATCAGCGCTAATAAAAGCGCTGATAAATGTATAAATTTAATAATTAGTTTATATTATTATATGTTTATTAAAAATGATATTTATGATAAATATATATATATTTATTAGTAATTATAACTCTAAACAAATATATCTTTATTTATACTTATAAAATTAATTGAAAGTAATATTTATATATATATATCAATCAAAATATAATAAAATATATATTTATTATTTAAATATAATTTAATTATAATTATAAGTGTAAATTTTTAAGAACATATATATTATATGGGTAACATAAAGAATTATAAATCAATAACACATCAACGATATGTAATTATAATCTATAAATGAACATTATTTGTGCACATATATATACGCATGTATAATATATTCAGTGAACCCAATTCAATAGAAACCAAATATATATTCAATATATTTAATTATACATATATATTAAAAAGTATTATATATTTATAAAGAAAAAAATACATAAAATATAAACAAATATAATAAATATATATTAAATATAACGAATTAATAAATATAAAGAATATAATGAATTAATAAATCTAACAAATCTTATAAATCTAATAAATATATTTATTATTAATATAATAATTATTTACTTATATATATATAGTTATAACATTTGTTTTTATTTAATGTATATAATAAACATTATCAGCACTAAAAAAAGCGCTAATAAAGGGTACACCTTTATCAGCATGAGTTTTAGCACTGATAAAGGGTACATTCATCAGTGCTTTTTTTAACGCTGATAAAGTCATACCCATTTATCAGTTCTTTTCCATTAGCACTGATTAAGGCAGGCACCTACATGGCCTAGTTTTGTGGTAGTTCTAGTGATTGGGATTGGGATTTTAAATTTTTACATCCTATTGACGACCTCATTATGGCGACATTTTCTCGGATTCCGGTTTTGAAGTGGGGATTCATTTTCAGCTTTGTTGGAATCTGTAATCATCCCAGTGGTTTATCACAATCAATATTGGGGAATTTTTTGGTGTTGTTATTGGGGATCCCTTTTGGATTGAATTTCATCTTTTTGGATTTGTTTATGTGATGTATTTTTTGGATGTTGATAGATTATTTTTGGATTTGGATTCATCTTATTGAAAATTGATGGGTTGTGGTTAAGATCGTGGTATGATGGTTTCTTAATGGTTATCCCCATTAATAATCATGGTGTACTCTATGTAATAGACCTATGTTAAGTCCTACTATCCTTATACTCAACTTAGACTTCCTACCCGAACAATCCCCTTCATGTCAGTCTAGTGTGGTGGACTTTATAGAGGATCTAGTATATGTTGTTCGAGTATCCAGTTTCCTCTAGAAGGGGTGTCAAGCATTAGTTTCTTTATCAATCGGACACTATTTGTTCTTTTTAATACCATTCTCCATTAATGTTTTTTGATGCTATGTGGTGTCCTGTTATAGTGTGTTGAATTCAACATTTATGGTGTTCTTTCGATAGGGATATTTTTGTATTGTGGTGGTGATGATGTTTCTCACAGTCAGTTCTCAATGATGTTCGAGTGTAATTATTTCATTCAATGTCATGTGGGGATTCTTGTAGTAGTATGTTTCTCGAGTTTGATGATATTGCAGTCTGTTATGAATATTGAATATTGTATTTTGTCTCTGTCAGTGTGATATGGGTCAGCAGGATGTCGCATTTCTATGTATGGTTCCTAGTCATCCTGAATTTGGTGTTCATATAATTTTATAAAAGGATTTGTAGTTAGTTTTGTTTTATTTTTTATTTATTTATTTATAAATTCTTTATGTACTATTGCATTATAATTCCTTTAATAAGATATAATTACGTGTCACTTTGTCTTAATTATATAAAAACTTCTTCCCTTTGGTTTTATTATTTAATTTTAATGATAATATGACTTTGATTTAGTTGACTTAAATAATTATATTTATTATGAAATTAATATGTGATACCCAATAAAACATAATAGGTGTATAATTTCTCATTGGGTTTTTGCAGTAGCCCTATTTTCTTGTATGGAACAAATTCATTATTCATTTTATTTCTGTAGAGTATTTAAGTGAATTATGGGTGAGTTTGGATATCATTTTTATAGTTTTTTGTATTTTATATAGGTTCATTGTTGGTACACAGTATTGAAAAATCATGAATCACCAATAATAATCCATGCACAATTTGTCAAGGGCTAAAGAGAATGTGGAAAAATAGTTCAAATCGTGTGTCTGTCAGGGAGAAAATGTGCAATCTTAAGAAATTGGGATTTGGCTTAGTTGGTAAATTGATTTTCAACCATTCAAGGGATCTATGCAAGGTTCATCATTAAAGAAGTGAATTTGAAATAGCTAGCATGCAATTTTTCTAATAGAGTGACTAACTATGCATCTGTTAATAGTGAGATCCTAAAATTGTGGATCTCCAATGGTTTTTTCTCTAAATCCATAATTCCACCCCTAATTGGACCTAAATATATTCTCACTCTTCTCAATATATATGTAAACTTCTCCCATTTATACATTGGTAATTCAAAGGATTCTCATAGTGATATGAATATGAATTCTTACAGTAAGCCTTCATTCTTGGTTGTTCTTGATGAGTTTTCGTATATATATTTCTCTTTATCTCTATATTTCTAAGATATACATTCTTTGAGGTTATATCTAATATATTTGACACTAAATGACAATATTTGGTTCGGGTTATGATATGGGAAGATATCTATGGCCGGTTCATCGAGATTCAACCCGATTTTGTGGATGTTTTGAAGCCATTTTTAGTTTTCTTAACAATACCAATGGTAGGTGGATTCAATCTTGAATCCCTTAATAATAACATGAGGTAATTTCTTTAATTTATTTTTTTATTTAAATTTATTGTGAAATTGTTGTGAATATATTATTGGAAATCCTAGTGAGTGATTGTATGCGGATTAATGGAAATTGGTTGTTTTGTTGTGAAAATTAATTTAGTAATTTGATGGTAAAATAATTGTTTGGTTTTGATGCATGGAATGATATATTTAATAAAGGATTGATTTTATTAAAATTTATTCCTTTAACAGGTTCTCAATAAAATAATGGTTCTATGGAAATAGTTGATATGGCTGTTTTGGAATGGATTTTTTGGCATAATGGTTGTGCTGGTTCATGTGAATTCGGGATATATAAGTGCGAAGAGTCTCCCCCACAATAGTTGTATGGATCAGGTTAATTTATTTCACCATCAAAGTTTTCATTAATTTAGGTCTTAGTGAATGGATGAGTCACCACTCATGATTATAAAGAGGTCCATGTTTGCATTCATGGTTGGATGTTTGGGTTTGTGGAATGGCATAGTTATGTAAAAATAAGTCATATCAAATGGTTTGGAAACTTTTTTTGGTTTCCTTATTTGGAATTTTATATTTCTTAATAATATGGTTTTATCATGGAAATTGAGTATATTCTGATATAAACTATTATTGAAATTTTGTTATATAAATATTTTTACATAGATGTGCTAACATATTCTATTTATGTGGCGTGATTTCGGATGTGATTAGGGGAGAATATATTGATTTTCATTACACATCCATGCTGTAGAATATTAGTAATTTTTCAGATATTTATTACTAGGACACAGTTTAAGGTAAATCATTTCACATATCTAGTGTCACATCATGATTTAGAAGCATTGATTTTGAGTTGTAATTCGAGTTTGGAGGTATGACAAGGATTAATAGAGTTTTGTTGGATTTTCTTCCATTATTTATATTGATATTTAAGTCTTCCAATATGGTTCATAGCTTTTATTTTATTTTTAATATCAATAGTTTTAATTGTGTTTAAATTCATTTTTATCATGAATCATATAGTTGTTTTTCTTGTAATGGAATTTTTGGTTAGTTATTTTATTTTCAAATAGGAAACTTTTCCGCCAATAGTTAATGAAGCCCTTGGCATTTATTTCCAACCATTAGAATTATGGGGATGTCATTTAAAGACAAGTAACATCCTCGCCAATTATATAATTAAATTAGTGGTAGGAAATTACATGTGTTTTCATTTTATTTCGATACAAAATATATTTGAGATATTTGGTAATAGTTTTGTTTGGTCCAAGATCTATTTGAAACTAGTGTATCAACTTGTTCCTTTACTTGTGGAAGAAGTTCTATTTTTATTGGTTGGTCTTTGACTTATTATTGTTTTTCAATCATAGAGTTGAATGACTTCTAGTTTATTCCTTGAGTTGGGATCATAGAATGGACTAGTATTTTCAAAAAACATAATGTACATCATAAATAGATGTAACTAACCTTTTTATGATGAGTTTATTGTTACCTGGGAGTTGTCTACATAGGTGTTTTAGAAAAGCATATTAGAATAGGAATCTCATTATTATGGTTTTATCCAATGATATGAGAATGGCATGAATTAGTGGAATTACTACCCACTAGAAGTGCATATTTTATTTTGAGTAATGATTTGGAGAAAATTTGTGTTTCATGAAAAATGTTAATGTTATTTTCTTGTGAATGATTATGAAAAATGGAATAGTTGTGGTATTTAAAAATGGTTTGATTTTCAATAGTAGGTAGTGTTTTTTTCGATAAATGGTTGATTTTTTTAATTAATTTTTTGATAGTATGATCTGGTTGAATTTGAAATTTTTATACTTCCGTTAATAGAGATTGAGACGTATGGAATTTTTTGTATAGATAGAATATGGTAAATGGTATGTGTCATAGAAATGAACTAAAAGAAGCTCCTAAGAATGTGGTTGCACCTGAGCCAAATTTGAACTCACTACCAGTTCATAATATAGTCCAATAATTTTAAGCTATGGATAGCTGAAAGAGGATGAATGAGAGAGGTAAGATGTATCATTCAATCTAATTTATGATTATGAATCTACCAATAATTCATGGTAATTCTGAATGATAAGACACCAAGGTGAGGATGAACAATATAAATCTTATCTTTGATTTCATCGGAACACCAGGAAAGTTGAATCTCAAGATGTATACATATATGATATAAGGTCATGCATTCTAGTGGTCTTATTTACCTGTTTAGGATAAACTAGACCATGACCTTTCATGGTAGGATTCTGAGGAATTTTTTCAAAAATAATTTAATCCACATACATTCATAATTTAATGAACACAATCATTATTCATCTTGAAATAGGAAATTATTTCTATTATGGATCACATGGTTAAATTCATGAATTTATTGGGATTGTCACACAATGATTCATCTAGTGCATACGTGAAGAAACTTCCAATTGAATCATGGATGATACATAATATTCACTCAAATATTTATGTTCTCTGCATTATGAATTAAACAGAGATTTCCACCAAAGAAATGGTAGTTGGAAAGAATATCTCATAAGCATTGTTTGGAAGAATTATATTAATACACATAGTAAATGGTGGGAACTCTAAGGGAGATTGAAATTAAAAGAGGTCCATCAATTTTAAAGGTGGTAGTATGTCTTAGAATCCTACATCTCGATTGTTGAAACTTAATCCAAAACCCAATATCTAGCATGGATGTTTTAAATGTTGTTCGTTCGACCACATGAAGTCATAATGTATGAAACCACCTAGATCATTCCAAAATTGTAATCATGTGGGTTATATTCAGTTCTATATTCATAGTTCACTAAGGTTGTGTGTTCGAGCCACGTCATTGGTGTCACATGCATCGTATGCTTTAATGGTATGAGGTCATAAAAATATGTCTCATAAAAAAATGATGAAATCCATGGAAATTAAAAGAATACAATGACTCCTAAGTAAGGGTATTCTCTTCCGGAATATGGAGAACAATGTATAGTGATTAAGAAATTATATGGACCTGAAATTGCTATAATGGATGATCTATCTTGACCATCAACCATGAGATGTATGATTCATTTTACTTCTAAAATAATGTATGTATTGTTTGATATAGGTGAATCAGATTTTTTTTATTTCATCTCTTGTTGTTTATTTTCTGAGCTTAAAACTTTATTTGATGACTTCTGTGATAAAAATACAAACACTTCTATGTTAATGTGATTGTCAAGACATTTTTTAAATATTTTTCTATTTTAGTTAATGGATCCAAAATTAAATGGGATTTATCGATGAAAAAGATGGTTGTTTTTTATATAATCATTGGTTTGGATTGGTTGAAAATGTTCATTGATTACATCGAAAATTACAACAGAAAGACCAGTTGTACAACTAATGATGCGGTCGAGCATCTATTTTGAGTCGATCAGAATTTCAAGGTGGTTACAAGTATCTTTTTTTTCACTAGAAATTGGTAAAATCTCATAATCATTGAAAGCATCAACTTTGGAATTTGTAAAATATATCATGAAAATATTTTTCTATTAGTGGTGTATCGGTTTTTAGATATGTTTCAAAATAATTTCATAGGTTTTCCATAGATGAGAAAAGTGTATTTTAACTTTATTCTCATTCCTATGACCAGTCATATTTCCCTTCAATAATATCAAATAGAACCATTAAAATTAATGTAGGTGAAAGGTTAGTACTTCGGGCTTTAATAAAATGGATTCATTCGACCTATTACATCTCCATGAGAAGCTCCATTCCTTTTTGTGAAATAGGCTAATGGAACTCTTGGGTTTATTGTGGATTATCATATTCTCAACCAATTTATGATAAATAATCAATATCCACTTTCGTGCATTGATAAACAATTGGATCAAATAATTTTATATCATTTTTTATAAGACTTAATTAGGATTAAGATATAACCAATTGCGAGTTTGTGAGGATGATATTACAAAAAATAGATTTTAGAAGATGATATAATCATTATGAATATGTGGAAATTCCATTTTGACTTAAGAATACACCATATTCCTTCATGGAATAGATGAATTATATATTTCAGAGATGTCTAGATTATTTTGAGTTGGTGTTTTTGGATGACATCATACTATATTCAAGGATACTGCAACACTTAGTGATAGTGTTGGGAATCCTAAGAGATCATCAGCTGTTTGAAAATTTAACAAAGTTTGATTTTTTATACAAGAATTACATTTTCATGGCCATGTAATTTTTGAAAGGTGTTATTCAATGGATCCAAAAAAGAACAATGTTGTGATATCTAGGAATCCACTGAAAAATCATCTTTAAGATACAAAATTTTCATTGATTCAGTGGTTATTATTTATTCTTTGTGGATGATTTTTAAAAACCATATTCACTTATGAAATAATTGAAAGGGAATATAGTTACATTCCAATGGAAAATAGAATTATAGAAGATCTTTCATGAGAATAATGTTTTCCTTACATTAGCTCTAATCATTAACTTTTCGGAATCATGATATGCTTTTGTGTTGTATTGTGATGATTCAGGATCAGGGTTGGGGATGTGTTCTCATTCAATGATATTATGTGGTATTCAATGAATCAAGGTAATTATGAGTTCATGAGAATAACTACCCAACAACCAATTTTGAGTTAGTTGTTATGGTCCATGCTTGGAAAACATGGTGTCGGGATCTTTTTGGCGAAAATTTACTATGTTTATTGATTATAAGATCTTGAACAATAATTTCTCACTAAAATATTTTAACTAGAGGTATGGAATACATATTTTGAATATCCAAATGTATGAAATAGAATTCATGTATAAACAGAGTAATGTAAATATAATGGAAGGTGAATTATGCATAAACTCTTATTCCTAATTAAAAAAAGTGGATTTAGATCAATGACAGTTAATGTTTGTCATAGCAGGCAAGAACATAGAATATGAAGGCCTAGGAGATGTTTTAGTCTCTGTTTCCATTATTATTGGTAAAATATATTGTAAATATGGTTAATGAGGGATAGAAATATGATGTAGAATGTGTGGTGATGAGGTCAAAACTCAATTATGGGGAGACCCTTAAGGGATGGTTGATGGATGAATGTTTTTGTATGTTCTAAATTTGGATTCACATACATATCTCTTGTAATAACAACCTCTTCATGATTACCATAATTCATCATGGATGTTCATCATTGAAATCAAAAGATGTATAAGCCGCTGAAAGCATAGTTTTTGTGGGTCAATATGAAATGGAATTTTGATGTGTTCATTTTCAGATGCTTAAATTATTTGTAGGTTATGTTAGAGAATCATTTATTAGTTGGTATGTTGCAGTGTTTACCTATCCTTATATGGAAATGAAATTATAAAGATGTAAATTTTATTAAAGGAATCACATGAACAATTACGAATCCTGATTTTATATAGGTGATAGTGGATTAGCTCACAATGTGGGATCATTTTATTCATTTTTGTGAATCTAATATGGTGGAGGGCTTTAAAAATATATATATATCAATGAATTGATAAAGATACATGTTATACCATTTTTAAACATGTTATATAGATATCTTAGGATTACATCTTGTTTTTATATCCATAAACAATCCCCTCTACAATTCTATTAATATGAGTATAAAATATCATATTAATAGAAAAAGACAATCCAAACAGACGATGAAAATTTTGGAAGACTTGTTTTGTGTTTTCATAACAAATTTTACTATCTCATGGGAAGAGCACATGAAGTTAGAAGAGTTATCATTTAAAAAAAGATACCATGGCTCAATACAAATGGATAAGACTAAAGAATTGTATTGTCCAACTTGTCCTTCTCCACATTTTCAGTTGGATTCTGGTGAGACATCACTATTTGGTAAGAGTATTTCCCATGAAACAATAGAGAATATCTTTTGATTAAGAAAGAGTTGGTCATGGATCAAATTCTATAGAAATAATATACAGAGCACCATCAATGATCATTTTAGTTCATGGTGAGTGATCTTTTGTTCTTGAGGATTTCACCAAGGATGGTACATAATAATTTTTGGAATTAAGAAATGTTACCTCTTAGATTCCTAGGCCCTTTCGAGATACTCGAATTAGACATTGACGTGGAATATTGGTTAGAATATCCAACATGGTACAATGAGATGAATAATGTAATCCTTATCTCATTTGAAAAATTATCATCCGGATTCTCACAATGTGTTTGATGCAATCATGTTGAACTATATCCATCTGATTTATTTATTCGTATCATAGTGCAGATATTCGATTGGATTTAAGAATTCATGCATTGAAAAAGCATCGGTTTAGTGTATATCATGTTGATGCATGGCGTGATTCAATTAGAAACGTGGTAATGGGAGAAGGGAATGAAATTGATAATGGTTAAAATATATCAAGGAAAAATTTATTTTCTAGTTTCTAGGGATGTAAAGTCCAATGGTGGGGAGAATGTAGCACCCCCTGTTTTATGTAAGTAACACTTTCATTATGCATTTTAAGTATTTAATGTATATGGGTGATATTTGGGAGAGTGTGGAGAAATTTTTAAGTCGTATGATGGATTTTATACAAGTCTATAGATGGATCACAATTTGAAAAAAACATGAATATCAAGTTGTAAATCATTAATAATGAGTTATAGGCTAAAGGGAAGTCACACTGTTGGTGCAAAGTTTTTCCAAACCATGCATCTTTCATGGAGAAACCGTGCATCTTAAGAAAGTGTAATTTGAAAGAGTTGGTGTATGGTTTGTTTAAAATGCAAGGAAAACATATGATGTTCATCATTGGGGTAATTGATTCCAAACTTCTAGTTCATTATTCCCCAAACTGTGTGATTGATAGTGAATAGGTTAAAAGTGAGTTTATAAAATTGAGGATCTCACATGTTTTGGTCTCCAAATCCATTTTTTTCATTCTATAAAGACCATACTTGATTTTATATCATTTAAAACGCTACAGAATATATTACTATAAACCAGGAGGTGATATAATGGCTTCTCTTGGGGATTTGAAATTTAATTCTAGTGGATATCCTTAATTATTTATAATTATTTATGGGTTTAATAAATCTTCTATATATATCATTACCTATTTCAGTTTATTTTACATAAATATATTATGGTAAAATATACTATAATTGGTAGAAAATATGATTATAATTATATTCGATTATGATAGGGGATGAGGTCAAATGTAGGTTAATGGAGATTTAACCCGATTTTATGGACATTTGCAGGTCATTCTCCATTTTCATCATAAAACCTGAGGCATGTGGATTCACTCTCACCCCATATATTTTTTACATGAATGATTATTTTTAAACTAAATATGATGATTTCAATTGGTTTCGAATTAGTTTTTAGTATCTCATTGGAACCCCTCTTTGTTGACAGTTTCTGGATTTACGGAAGATGGGTGTTTTTTTGGGAAGTGAATTTGGTGATTTGATTTTAAAATGATTATTTTAAAATTATTGTTTTATTTTGAAACATATAAAGGTGTTTTAAATAAATGTTTGGTTTTATTGAAAAGGATTATTTGAATATGATTTTAGTAAAATAATTTGTTTCTGAAAAAGGTTGTTCTGGTAGGGGTTTTCGAACAATGCTTATGTGGGTTCAAGTTCATTCACCACAAATAATGGTTAGGAGTCCCCCCCCATCAAATTGAGATAGATAAGGGTTAGGTATTCCACCATTAAAATTATTTGTTAATTGATATCATATTGGAAAGATTAATTACCACTCATTAGTATAGAGAGGTCCATGTTTTCATGTATTGTAAGTTTCATGGATTTATGGATGGAAATATTATTCCAAAGTGATACATATGAAATGGTTAGGAAATATTTTTTGGTTTCTTTCCATGGAATTTGAATTTTTTTGAGAAATAACATTAATCAGGACACATGTCTATATAATGAAATATATTGGTTTATAAATTGTTTTATATAAATTATTTAATATAAATGCTCTAACATCATCTATCATAGTAGAATTAGAAGGGATGTTATTGGTGGAAAATATATTGTGGTTTCTTACTCACCCATCATTTAGAAAATTGGTGAATTTGAAGAACTTATTTACCTGAAATCATGTAAAGTTAAATCACTTCACCTCTTTAGTGGGACTATATGATTCAATAGCATGGATTCAGAGTTGGAGTTTGGAGTCATGTCTCAGAATCATTGAGTTTTGTTAGTTTGTCATGCAATGTTTAATTTTATATTATATTCATCCATTGTGGTAGTTGATTTTTTATTTTTAATATCAATGGTTTTCTATGAGATGTATTTCATTTATATCAAACAATATATGGTTGTTTAATTAGTTAATAAATATTTGGTCAGTTGTTTTATTTTCAAAAAGAAAATTCTCTCCCCAATAGTTAATGAATCCCTTGGCATGTTGTCCCACCATTGGAATCTTGGGGATGTATCATGAGTCAATGCAACACCCTTATACCTTCTCAAGATACTAAGGATGGGCTGGAAATTATAGGTTTTAAGTGAAATTTAATCATAATATACCATTCATATTCATGGTTCTTCAAAATTAAATTATTGTAGTTCATTTTGACCCCCAAAATTGAATATAACATGCTTATTCATGATTTTGGTTCATCAATGCTTGTAAGTCGAATTTTAAATTATTAATTATATTGTAAGGTGTTTATGTTCTAATTAAGATAATATCATTATTATTTCATGTTCCAATGATGATGGTGAATATTTATGTCTTTCCAATTCATTATATTATATATATAGTCATCGATTCTGGTTTTTTAGGTTTTATCCTGAGTCATGTGTAATGATTATACATGGGGAATCTATATTTAGGTATCATAAGTTCCTCCCTATGAAGAGTGTTGAATTATATAGGGGAGATATAAGTATATATATATGTATATATGTTCAATATTATGATAAGATGAGTGATATTTTGGGTGATGGAAATATATATATATATATATATGTGTGTGTGTATATATAGTTCAACTCAAGGATATGTTGAGTGACCTCTTGCTTGATGATAATACTAAAACACATATATGATTCCTCTCTAAGAGGTGAGAGAGGCCTACTAGATTGGATTATTATATATATATACCCATAAACACACACAAACACTCACACATACACATTTTTTTACAAAGGTTGTGTTCATTTAGACCTTCTCTATATTTAGTTTCTTTATTGTGGACTTATACAATACTTGGATTTTTATCTGGGATCGAAGAGGGATTAGTCTATATGATTGAAAATTATTAATTATAAATTAAGAATAAATATTTGGTTTTTTAACTATTTGAGTGGATTTCATAATTTTATTGTCATCATTTATATGAGTAGATTGCTTACTATTTGTTTACTATTTCATACATTATACTACCACATTGGACACTTTTTATTATTGGATATCTCAGGATTAGTGGTTCCATCAATATGGTTCATTATACTCATAACTGAAAAGTATTAAACTATAATTAATTTATATATTTTTCCATAACCTCGATAAAGGAAAGGATTCTTGACTTGATAAATATGGGTACCCAAAAATGGGTGGAAACTATATAGTTGTAAACAAGTTGGGATGGATCCTTTTAGAATATTTGGTGGGTGTTTTATGTGGGATCCTTCGGGTTATCCATTATTCCCTCTTTGGGAGTCCACACCCTTGGGAGTAATGTTTTCCCCTATAGGCCATGTTTTCCCTGGAATATTTTAATAATGTTGTTTTTTTCAATGATTTTCATTTTTTAATTGTTCCTATATTTTAGACTAATTTTGTTATATATTTATGTTAATTTCATATTTCATTATTTATTACTCATGTAACCAATCAAATTGTTTTTTAACTAGTGGATATTTTATTTGGAACCCAGGTATGATTAGCCAAGTGGTTATGAAATTGAAATATATAGAATCCAATTTGATAGTTAGTATTATAATGATTAAATTTATAATGATAGAAAATAAAATAATATGTGTATAATATTTATCCATGCAATTTAATCTAACCTATTGCAATCGAGTGGTGTGCCTAATATCTTGTTGATAACTAACATTGGTCGATCTATGTATCTTGGTCTTAATATTAAAAAATTGTATTAGAACACACTATAGGATCTTGAGTATGGAACATATGAATTTATTGGGGGTTATGATTTTATTAATTATGAATTAACTCATAAATATTCTATAATAAAATAATTATGGTCCAATAATGAGTTACCATGGGTAGTATATGAACTATTTTATCTTCCATTGGGTTGGTATGAATTTTTAGTCTTGTATATTATTGAATATGTTGTTTGGTAGGTATATGTGGGATGTAATAAATAACTCATGCATTCATAGTTTCTCATTAATATTAGTTTATGGAATAGGTTTACGATTTATGTTACATAAAACATTGAAAATAATTAAATAATATAATACCAAGATATTTAATTTTATTTTCATTAATTTAACACAATGTTTGATAAAATGTTCCACATGAAACCCTAAAATTAAATGACCCAAAAATTACTATTAAAATATTTGTATATTAATATGACCATTGAAACCAATCCATTAGATCAGTGGAATGATCATGTGTAACCATATTATGAAATATATGTAGTGATATTTCCTTTAATACAAATGTATCTACTAATTCAGAGGAAATAAAAAATCAATTTTAAATAAGATCATGTAATATTAAAATAGATATATTTTTGAAAAATGAAATATTTTTTCATTGAAATTTTGTAAAATAAATTATGATAATTCTTACAGATGATTGATTATAATGAAATTAATAGAGTTCTAATTATAAAAATAAATTTAAAATCTTCTATTGGTATAACAACATAGAAATTTTATATATAGATATTACCTTTTTTAGATGAATATATAATACACTTTAAAAATGTACACATAAGGGTAGATATGGTTTAATGCCTTTATAATCATGGACCCATAATTAAATGTTTCATAAAATATATAAATCATCTCCCAGTTAATTCATCGTAACTGGCAACCAACTAAGACATATCATAGATAAAAATTTCATTATAACCAAGGGAAATTAAATATAATAAAGATTGCCTCAAATTTTATTTTATTTTAAACATGTGAGATATAAATTATAATTTTTCCATGACATCAAAAAAATGGTAATTGAACATGATAATAACAATTAGAAGTCATTCACTTCATATAATATATCATAATCTAGATTCATGGAATATATTTTGGAGGATCTTAAGTAATTAATCATAAATTAATGAATGAACATGATCTAATAGAGTATACCATTATCAAAAAACATAATTTTCTGGAAAACACATAAGCATAAATTATAATATCATTAGTAGTCATGTATAAATTCCAGGAAGGTCAAAGTGTAATGGTTTCAATCCCCAAACCATCAAAGTAGTCATGAATAAATCTTAATACTATTAAAGTAGACAAAGTCCCTTACTAAATTGGGTTCACTCCCCATTACATTCATGTTTATCTCATGATATATCCAGCATTACCAAATTAATTATAGGGGAATATTGGTCCCGCCCATCATTGGTAATAATGTGACCAAAAGACTTGGTAAAAAATTTATAATAGTAATTGGGTATAAAGTAACCATCATCTTTGGTAATAACATAATCATTTTCCTTATTTAAAATGAATCCACCATTATTACATCCATCATAACCACTATATAAGATTATAAATTAACAAATATCATTGGTTATAATGAAACCACCATCAAAAAATTGAAATTAAACATTTGTGTTCACGAAGATCATAAAACATTTATCATATCATAACATTATAACACATGAAAATAAAATATGTTTCATAATGATTTCATCAGTTCAATATAATATAACCCCTAGAAAGTAAATGTGACTCATTAACATCTCTTAAATAGGGGAATTTACCATCAAGATAAATACCAATAATAATATCATTGGATCATATCCCAATCTAATAATAATTAACATCAAATTTTCATATTAGATGGAAAAGTATTTTTAAAGAGCACTTGGAACATTTTTAGTGGAAAATATCCTTTTCACTTGTAAATAAAGACATTTTTATAACAATTCAATTTCTATATTTTTAAAGTAAAATTTTATTTCAAAATATTTGTGGAAGAATTTTATTTAATGTTGAAAATATTGATATATTTTGATGATAGGAAATTTCATTCTTCGATATATGTTAAAATAAAACATTCATTCTAATGTTTTTTTAGAAAAATTAAAAAAATACCTCATTCGTAAATTGAAAAAATCATTTATTTTAGTCCATTTTTTAAAGTTGAATCATTTTTAAAATGGACATTAAAAATCATAGTATAATATTAAAAAAAATTAAAACATTTTTATAAAACATTGATTTGGAAGGAAAATATTTTTCGACCAAAGGGAGAATTAAAGTTGACTTTCCTGAAAAACATATTTTATGTACCAAAATAATTCAAGATGATGAAAAATAAATGAAATATTTATTATCATTAAAAAATTATAGTATAAGAAAATAAATGACTTTAATAACAGGTATATCATAAAAATTCATCATCAGAAACATAATTATATACAATCCCAATAAATAATTGGATTATAACATAATATTATAACACCTTTTAAATCATTTGAATCCGGTGGGAAATGAAAATAAATAAATTGATATTGATTTTAATATCAAAATTTAATTAATTATATTAATAATAATAAATATTAGTTAAATTATTATACACCCCACAATAGAAATATGTGGTTAAATGGCATGTGTCTCTGAAATAAATTTGACATTAAACTCCTTATGTTTGCTATGAATGCCTTCGTGTGTGTTTGAAACTACTATATAATAAATATTTAATTATTATAAAACTATTATATAACAAAAATTTTATATATCTTAAAACATATTGCTTACTTATAACATTTTACCACTAATTTTTTGACACATCTGTATATAATTCACCATTCCGTGGGATATTTTATTCGTTTTTCATGTGTATTCTGGTTCGATAGTTTTGTTCCTTGTATTTTGATCCAGGATAAATCATATAAATAATTTCAATACTGATATATATTTCATATATATTCTATATACCCAATATTATTGTCATTTATGAAATATAGATATAGAAAAATGAATTACACCGTTTAGGGATATGGTAGGTCGTACAAACACAAGAATGTAGTTTCCATTTTTCAACGAAAGAAAAATAAATAAATGTGAGTAATAAATAAACATTATAGAATAATAATTTTTATAATATATATAACATATAATAGTTAAATACATCAATATTACAATACATGTAAAATATAAGTGAATAATGAATCAAATAACTTTGTGTTGGTGGTAGTCGACACCAACGCACGATCAACATTATCAGTTTATAAAGATATGAAATTTAAGTAGTATCCTTTCATATTATCATTAAAATAGATTAATTATGTAATAATTATAATATAAAAATATATAACCTATCATTATAAACATATTTGAATAATGGTAATGTAAAATGAAATATATCACTACTGGTTGATGGTATGTCATTCGTACACACTAGTGATACATTCACATCCTATTTGGTGGGATGATGTTCAATAAAGGTGGTTTAATATTACTAATAATATTTATGTATATTTAGATATTAAATTTAGTATTTTTTAAATATTAAAATATATTTAAATGAGGAAAAAGAATTATTAAAAATAATTTGACCATTTAAAGAAATTACCTCTTATTTGAAATATTTTCTATTAATATCCCCTTAAGGGAAATATGGTTGGTATTTTGGAAATAAAAAAAACATAAATAATGTGTATAAGGATGTTTATAAGATACATTTAATGATTTTTATTGATATATAAGGAAAAATGTGTTTGGATTAAGAGGATGGATGAATTTCATTTTATAATTAAGGGTAGAATAAAACATGGAGATTCATAATATATTAAATTCATATAAATTAAATTTGATGAAAAAATGATTTAAATATATATGATTCTAAAATAATATGATGAGTAATGGAAATTCTATCATAAAATAAAAATTTTACATGTTTTGATCTTATTTTTATCTGTATCATTTTTTAAAAATTTTAAGTTAACCCTATTGAAAATTAACATAATATTAATGGATTATACTCTTTATATGGTAGTAATGTTACAATGATATTACAATAGTCTGATAAATAGAACCGAGTTTATTATTACATAAATAAAAAATTAATTTCGATGAATATATCTTTTTTTATTAATTTTGTAACTTTAAATAAAATATAATATATTATAAAATTTTAATACTATCATTTTTAATAGTATTCCTTTAATTTTATGTAATATACATGAAATAAAAAGTGTAATTAGATTATAAATATTTAAAAAATCCCTAATAATTCAAATATATCTATAAATTTTTTTGAAGCCATTATATAATTCAAATTATATAACTGTTTATATTTTAAAATTAATTTAATATTTTCTGTTAATTTAATTACTAATGAAACTACATTGGGTATGATTTTAAGATGAGTATTTCTTCCCTAAAAACTGAAAAATAAATTACCCAGATAAATTATATTAATTTTTTTCAATTTTTTTTAATATCCAAATACATTCTCTTTTTATCCTTATATTAAAAATATAATACTTATTAAGAGAGTGTGTCAAATTTATCTTTATAATCACTTTAATATTATAATGTTAAACAATCATGTAAAAATAGAAAAATGACACATATATCAATTTTGGATGATTATGTGTGAGATAAATTTATTAATTAAAATTAAGGAAACTGTTATATTTTTTATTTAGTCCTAATCATTTAATTTCAATCTATAATTACATAATATACATATTACCATAGTAACAAAATTATTAATGTCACTATTAATAATTTATAAAAACCATAGAGACATATTTACCAGATTTGAAACTCATGAATAATTTTTTTAATAAATTTCTAAAATTTTAATTTTTAAATAGTAAACATTACTTTTAATAAGAAAGCATAAAACACAATGAAGAACTGCTATTGGAAAAAATGTGGTTTTAAGCCCAAAAAATAGGATCTATAACTAATGAGTTATTATAATGATTCAGATGAATTAAATAATATTATATATAATTAAATAACCATAATGTTAATTTTAGATCAAATCCCAATCATAATGTTACTTTTAAATTAAATGAAAAATGACTGTTTTGCAAAGAATGATATTTTATATTATTCAGTAAATAATCAATGTCTTCATAAAAATAAAAAACCCACACAAAGATAATCATGTTATAATTACATCCAAAATTATATCATATTCAAAAAATTATCTACAAGGTCATGAAATTAAATATAATTACATGCTCATAAAATTAAATAAAAACTATATTTGAAGAAAAACTTTTTTTCGAATAAAATAATGGCTTTAATAAAAATTGGGTGCTTATTTATTAATCATTAATCTATATATTTATATTTAGTAGTAAATATTTATTAATTTCATAAAGTAGTTACTCATACTCATATCCTCCTATTGAATGACATGTTTGAAATGATCACTTAATAATATTTTGTGGTTCCTTTAAGATTGGTGTTGTGTGTAACATAAGATATCAAATATAAAATTTTAAAATATTGGGAATTATTTTATAAAATTTCATGGTATTAACTAACCCCCTTATATAAATTGTGAGCTCATTAGTTTTATTGGTCATCATTGATTAAATATTTTGAAATTTATTTTATATAATTCACAGTGTGCAAAGGAATAAAAAAACAACCATTAAAATTATATTGTTGGAAACGTAATGGAAATATACAATTTGTTCTCAAATAAGGAAAACATTCATGGGATGTTATAATATGGACATGGAAGAGAAAAAAAATTCCCCAGCACTAATAGAGAGTGCCATAGAACATGGTTCAGATAAAGTAAACAACCACAAAAACATAAATTTTTTAAGGGTTAAAAGGAAATCAATTCCTAGTAAATGATGGTTATACAACAACATTGTGGTATTAATATCCATTCCATGATCTAAATAATATCTTTACCATATCAAAAGGTCCTATTTTTTAGACCAGCTAAAATTTCTCTAGGTGCATGAAATTTTCAGTTGGAGGATGGACCAATGGATAAAAAATATTTAGTATGGATTTTGAATAATTATAGAAAATAAAACCCAAGTTTATATGGGGTTTAAATTTCAAGAGGTGTCTTGAGCGATTTTATGAGTTTTGGGAGAATTAGGATCCGAGGGCTCACTTTTATGAAGAATAAGGCATGGGTGCATGGATTGATTAAACAGTGCGATGAACTTGAAATAGGTGTGCAGCCTGGTCTAGGGGATCTATGGGTGTCCAAATATGTGGTTTAACCAATGGATAGGAGGTTCATGGTTGTATAGGGGGTCAGAAAAAGTTATTGGTGATGCACGAGTTGTGCACGATCTATTAAAACCAAGAACCTATTTTTCATGCCGATTTCCATATGGATAGTGACACATAGGTATAGGGAATGGTTTTGCCAAACCATGCATCCATACAATTTGGATCATTTATGTTTTGGATTTTATGGTTTCTACCCTTATTCCAATTTCCTCCATTCCACTTCTTCAATGCACTCTAGCCACTCGAGTCATGCAATTAGAAATTCATTGTAAAAATTTATACATAATTTATGGTTTGTATGAGAAAATAGTTGTGTAATTATCTCTTATGAATTCACCCAACAATTTCATGGAACTTTTCAATAGGGTATTTCATCCTTCATTTTTTTCATTTGAGGTTCTATTTGTGGATGGCATCCTTGTTTATTCTCACAATCATAGAGACAATGATAAGAATCATGAGACCTTCTTAAGTACACTAAGAGGGAAACAACATTATTATAATCTATATATGTTGCACATCTAGATTAAAAATGTTCACATATTGGATTATATTATCTCAGAATTAGGCGTATTTGTTGACACAAATATTGGAAGTGTAATGGTTTCCTAAGAGTAGATCAAGAACGTGTTTTATATAAAGAGTTTCTTGGGGATGGATATATATTAATGGAATTTCATAGAAGACCTTTCATGCCTTCATTCACCTCTCACTAGTCTTAAAAAATAATGGTTTTATGTTATAATTATTTGAAGCATGAGATAAATCCTTTCATGAACCTAATGAGTTGTTTATATCGACCTCAATTATATTTCTCCCAAAGCATGGAAGTGAATTTATCATATTCTATGATTCATCAGGAATCATCATAGTAGAAGTGATGATGTTATAGGACAGGATCATTACATACAAATATGGGAAGTTGAGGCCTCATGAGATAAACTACCTGATGTAATACATTGATATATTATATATTGTACATGTCGTACATTTCTGGAGATTCAATATATTAGCTGAGACCTTTAGGGTTTATAATGACAAAAATAGCCTCCGATATATTTTTAACAACATTATATAAATAATAGACAATATGGATTGGTTATATATCCATTTTCCTGTGATTTTTATCTTTCTTACATGTATGGAAGTGGAAATGTGGTTTCTGATGAGCTCTGCCAAAAGGTATTGGCATTAGACATACGAGAAGCCAATAGTGAATAGATATTTTTGTACCTCTTATTTTCCCTTAATCTACTATTTCATTATTGAAAATAGAATAATTATTTCACATCCATGATAGTTAACTTTTCTCTCTTTGATAGGGAGAAGAGTAGGAAAAATTATGACCAAGAATGATTGGTTCTCTGAGATGGTATCTCAGGGGATGAACAACCGATGAATTGTTATAAGGACTTAGACGAAATCATGCATACACATGGATGAGTATGGGTTCCTAATGATTTAAGAGAGGTGTTGATATGTGAATCCCATTCTTATCATTGGGTTCTACATCATGGAATATCTATAATTTATTGAGACAAGCGATACCAACATTGGAATATTGGGATTAAGCGTTAGATATCAGGCTTTATCACTTGGTGTTCAACCTATCAGCAGGTGTTGGTGGAACACTAGATACCAACATGCATGTTATAGAATCATTTAGTCCACGAATTGAAATGGGATGATATCTCCCTGGTATTTTTATTTAGGTAACCTATTTCACCTAGAGGTAGTGACATGTTTGAGTTATCATTGACAGAATGATGAAATTGGATCACTTTATTCCTTTGAGACTATATCAGTTGATGAGTTTGGAATAATGTAAGTCAATTATATCATATGACTATATGGGGTTCGTCATACTATCTCTTATATTGTAATTATCATTTTACATCAAAATTATAATAGTAAATGTATAAATAAATGGGTACACCAGTGATTCTATGATTCCATTTCATCCTCATATTGATGGAAAACCTAAACATACAACAAAGGATCTAGAGGAAATGATCTGAGCATCTGTAATTGATTTTGGTTGAACTTTATGGAATCATTTCCATATAGTCTAGTTCAATTATAATAATATATTTTTGGTGAAAATTTAGATGGAACATTTTGAGTCATTGAATGTTAGGTCGTTTCTTTCACCGCTATGTTTTCTTGAGGTAGGTGAGGAAACCCAACTAGATCCTGGTCTCCTAAAGGATACGTTAGTCTTGATTAAGCTAATCAAGACCCATATTTATCCAACTCTGTCTTGAAAAAATTTCATTCTAATCATTATCAATTACCTATATTGTTTAGAAAGGTATCCTATCAGTTTATATTACCTCATTGGTACCAATACATGCTCTACATATTCCACATTTAATAGATTTTCCATAATCATGCCGGCCTGTCACATACTTTTTATTTAAATGAAGTTATCATAGATGATAATGTTTCATTTGAGAAGTATCTTATACACATCTTTGACCAGAGCATGAATGTCTTGTAAGGACGGTTTGTTCTTCTCGTATGGGAGATATGGTAGCATGACATTATAGATGATGAGGCTTGGGAGCAGGGGGATAACATACATGACCAGTGGCCAGAGTTGTTCTTATGATGCGTTTCACCACCTTTGGAAGTTTTACTGGGGGATGAGTTCCTCAACGATGGGAATATTGTAAGATCACAATTTTTAATTCAGGTACATATAGTTTAATTATTTTCCTAGTTCACTTTTATGGACCTATTGTGGATACCTAATGAGTTCATTATGGTCTCAATTTTGACAAGGGATTGTTCAAAGTAGGAAATCTCACTTTTTGGATGGGCTTTAAGCACGATTATTGAAAATATTTTAGGGAGGACACATAGTAAGTCAAAATAGTGTGGATAACATACCTTTTTATGATAATACATATCATATTATTATCACATGGTTTTTCAAACCAAGTGTCCTAGCCATGTGAGTTCACCCATTCCTCCAGGCCCCCAATAATGGTAGGCACACTATATTGAAAACTGTGCGGCCAAACCATGCACAATCTATTTTCTATAAAGAATTACTATTTACCCTTAGAGATAAAATTAACCCTAAAATCCTTACCTATTAAAATTTATAGTTGGTAGAACCTATAATTCTATCCTTTTGGATCACAATGATGTTGTAAGAAAGGTATAGAAATATATCCTTCGTTTGGTATCCGATTGTGATTATGTACTTCATGTTGGATGTGTAACAATAACTACTCGAGTCCTTTTTACCCGTTTGTAATTTTTTGTTATCTTGAAAATTTTATCAATGTGTACATTCATATCTATATTTTTTAAATATACTTATTTCCAGACCATGTTAGAGGCCAATAATAGATGATGATATTTGTACGAGTATGAGGTGTGTGGTCTATAATTCATCCCAGAAGAACATTTTATTTATAATTAATGTATGGGACCTACTGATTTTATTGGTAGTAAATTGTTAAATTTATATTCATTTATTATAGTCCATAAAAATATATAGATAGACTCTTTCCAAAAAATTCATTAGTTCTAGTGGTTACTTTAATAATTCCCAGCACCCCAAGACGGGTGACAAGGTTTAAATTAGTTTTAATATTTTTTACATTCTAAACCACCATTCAGGTGTGTTCAAGCATGACCAAACTAATAATAAGACTTCCTTTATTAAATTAATGTTGAATAATGTAATGGTGAAGGAAATTTACCATGTAACTCTCACTTTTCCCAGCTTAGGAACATTCCAAACATTAGTTAAGTTGATTTAAGTGATAAATTGGATATTGGGTTTTGTGAATATGACTTGGCCCTAATAAAAAATAATGAATGGCTGGTTGTAGGAAGTATCACCCCTTTCCACTTATTCTAGAATTTCAAGGATGAAAAAAATTAAATGATCACGACTTATATTGTTTATTTAATAAATTTCCCATTACATAGCATTGTTAATCTAATGAAAGGAAATGATTTTACAAATGCAATGTGATAAATGGTAAAATTATTATATGGCCTTAATAATATAAATGAATAAAATATAATGAGACTAATTACATATAGATCATGACATATTTAATGGTTTGGATTGACTTGAAATAGATTTTTGATTCAGGATGGAGTGCCTTAGGTCACTACAGGGAAGGGGGTCTTTCCCCACATATCTATCCCCATGGGATTTCTAAACCAGGGGGATATGTATTTTTTTATTATCTATTACCACAATTTTATTAAAATAGTGTGTAATCAATCCATAATTATCCTCTTCAATCGCACTTCTCATCCATCTTCAATCGCGCTCTACCTTTACTCTTCCATAGCTCTCCCTCTTCAATCGTGCTCCCCTATTTAACCCTTACATTGGGGCCATATGACCTCCACCTCCCGGCCATTTGACCACCATGTCTCGACCATATCCTACTCTCCCCAGCCTCCACCTCAACTCCCAAACTAGACCTCCTGGGGTTCTCCTGATCCTCAACATCCCGGATTCCGCCTCCCTACACCCATCTCCAACGGCGTCCCCCCTCTCAACTCCTTCTCTTTTAGAAACATCCCCTCTCATATCCCTCTCCTCTCATCCTTTCGCTCCGCCTCAACTTCTGCCAGCTCTAGAAACTTCACATCATGGCCTCTACCTCCCATCCACCAGCTCCAACATCTAGGTGTGAAAATGGATTGGTTCCCATAGATTTCGATATCTTGTTTAATTTTTGTTAGGAAACATCTAGGTTATTTATTGCTTGAATAAAGTTCTTATCCTGTGATACTTAGTGAACTGCATATTTTATTTATCCCTATTAATTATATCCTAATGGAAAATGTAGGACACTGCAATTTTTTGTTATAGTTCAGATCTCGATGATTTAGTGGCATTTGGATATGTGTAAGCATATTTTATATACTTAATCAAGCCTAATTTCATTAAAATTCCATGAAGGCTGCATTAAAGGATGTTTGGCACCTGTTAAGGTTTTTATAAATTTAATACTACATAATCAATAGTGCATGATGCTACTTTGGGAAGGTTCTATGAAATTAACAAATAGAAGAAATAAATATTCAAATATTTGGGCACATTAACACTCCATGAATTATATTTTCATGGATTGTAATTATAATTCTAAAATTGGTATTTGATGGAATATATCTTTATTTAAGGAGAGGTTGGCTGGATTTTTTTCTCACGGATCTAATCACGGTTTGTTTCTTTTAATGAATGATAAATTTTTATCTTTTAGTTGCTTCTAGTTGATGTCCTAGAGAATTGTTGGAAGCTAGTTGGACAATAAAAAATGACATTCAGGGTTGAATGTAATTATCATCATGATAAAAATTAGTATAAAACATTTTATTCTAATTGACTTGAAAATATACACAAATGGTTGGAGCTTTAATCCCCTTGCTGATCCTAGAGTGTTTTATTGTATTCCTGTATCAATCTGTTAGCATGCCTAAAGTGATTAGTTATGGGGATTAAATGTTATAAGTATAGACTTAGTATATGGGGTTTACCTAGGCATTTGTAATAATGGTTTAAAAGATTAATAGTTGGAATTTGGTTCTTTGTTTACTAGGGGTTTTTTGTTAACTGGGCATTAGTAACTGGAGTTTATTTTTTTACACCATCCTTTATTCCCAACCATTATCATGTTTCCATTATTTAAATCTATTAAATTTGATTGTGGATATTGAAATCCTGGGTCTGATATTACTAGTGGTGATTTTATTCATATCTTTTTGATTGCAAGACATCAACTCATTTTCGATTTCTTTTTCAGAATCCTTTGTGCAGGTCTTGGCTAGTCCAAGTTATACAATGAATCGCATCAATTATGATTTTTGTTTCCCTCTCATTTTTGTAATCATTTCATGATTATTCCTTATATTATTTATTCAATAAATACAATATCCCTTGTAAAAACATTTAACCTGAATATCAGAAGATAAAACAATGAAAAATATGACCAATCGGCTTGAGTATCAACCTGGACCCAACACCCATTCATTGTCATAGAAACCCTACAATCAAAAACATCATGTGCTTTACCAATTATAAATATACAATATAAAAAACATAAAAACTCTAATTCATGACTTCTAGGGAAGAATGTGTAGGGTTTTGTTATAACTTGGTTATACTCTAAAGATGGTGATATTAAAATTAAAATTCAATTATATATTCATTGATAAGGGCATTAATAATAAATTATTTATAATCATTTTAATATTTGAAAAATTTACAATTTTTTAGTGTGTATTTAAAATACTACTGATGGTTGATCACAACAATGACAGTCAACATTATTTTTATTTACTTTTTCTATCACTAGTGTGTGTATAGTCATGGAACATGTCAAATATTAAATGATAAAAATGTAAAAATTTAATCAAACCAAGGGAATAATATTCTATGAGAACCTTGATGTGTCAATATATAAATCTCTATTGATAAAAAACATACAAAATACAAAGGGCTGAGAATTTACATTCTTTATAATCCATTCATCTAGTTTAAACTCAAGGAAACATCTTGGACATTTAGAAGAATTTTAGTATTATATCCCATAGCTTATGATGGAGGTATTCCAACCAAATATGTCATGTCTAATCCAGTCGACTGATCATTAAATATGAATTGATGGTACACCATACGAATCCAAAATAGTAATAGATAACATTTGATACATAAAGAATTACCTAAATCCCAAGGGAGATTCCCCTGGTCATTTCACTTCAATTTACCTCATTTTCATTTCTTATGAGAACCCTAATCAAGGTGTGTAAAAAATTTTGTGTTCTATATTAATATAATAACATGCTTTTTATTTTCCAATGGATGTTAAATTCTTTTTTTTACCAAAAAGTCCTTTTTCATTTTAAGATACTTTTAGTGACTTGTTCCACTTTTTATGTAGTAGGTGTATCTCGGTAATTATTTTATTTAAAAATTAATGAAGTGATTTAGATTATTAAATTCTTATTCTAGAATATTTAAACCAATATTTGATAATCATAATTGTTTATATAAATTGTCCAAATTATTTTCATTAATGGAGATGAATTGGTTTTCATTAAATTTGATTTCCCTCGTTGAATTGACATTTTAACCATGAATAATATTAAATCACATAAATATGGTGCTCATTTACAATATTTTCGATCTTGGGTGAATTTTTTATCTCTTCCTTTGTTTTTAAAAGATATAACCCATGTTTAAGGTTGCGTTTTAATGTTACACGTTGGTTTTTTTGATACACCAAATGGAGGAAAAACATTTTTATCTCTCCATTATTTCAAATATAATGACACATTACACTCTATAATAGACATGAAACCATTATTTGACTATTATGGATTACCTTGTAGATCATCTTTTTATATGATATATGTATTAATTTTCTCTCTAATACTGAAAGGGTTGAAATTGGTTATAAAAATAAAGGATCATTCAATACAAATTTGAATTTACTATTATGTTTTTATGTTCTAATAGTTTTATTTTTTATAGTACATATCCATTTTTATTTATCATTTACATTGTTAATTTTATGTTAATGTTTTTTTTATAGAATTGATAGAAGCTGGATGTATCATACCGATAGGATTTTAACCTCATTTCAAAATAATTTGGAGAATTTCATTGATTATTCATTTGACAATGCTTCATATTGAGGTTGTATATAGATTTTATTCTATAAATGTTTTGGAAGAAAATGGTTTTGCCGATCAAAAGTTAGCTACCACATAATGAAATTTGGATTTCAAACAAACTGTAATGTTTTGTATCACCATAGAGGGACGAGTCGATGTACAACTAGTCATAAACATAATGAATGAAGTGGCATGGAGAATTTGATATTTGAGCTGTTTCCATTTCTCCATCATCCTGATAGAGATAGTATGCCAGTGAAAGAAGACAACTATATCAATACAAATGAGGAATAAATTGAAGATGAAGATGAGATAGTGGAAATATTATTGGATGATTCCAGAACTCCCGTATATCCATAATATTCAAAAAATGAACATGTTGGAATTTTTAATGTAGTTATATCATGGGAAAATAGTGTATGGAATTTCTAATACCGCTATTGATTATATACTTACTTTATTGAAGGATATGATTCTTAATGGTCTAGATATTCCCTCAAATCAATAAAAGGAATGGACTTTGATTAAGGATCTTGGATTTGATACTAATTACTTCTATTATTGTTTGGAAGATTTTAGTTTATTTTTGGAGGAAACAGATGAACATAATGACTGTAATGTTTGTGGTATATCTCGATATAAGAAAAATGTAGATGGAACACCATCTTTTGTGGAACCAAAAGTCATGTGACAATTTCTATTGATTCCTTGACATCAAAATATATTCATGTCTACAGATATCTTATCCAATATGAGATGGTATGATGTTGAGAGAATAAGAGGTTATGCTAAGATGGTTCTTCCGGAAGATGGATTATAATTGAGGAAATACGATGTAGAACATCCTAATTTTGCTGCTGAGGTTCATAATTTTAGGTTGGGTCTATCCTATGATGGTTTTAATCCGTTTTTCATATGCATACTTGTCACAACACGTGGCCAGTTTTTATCCATGTTTATAATATTCCCCCATGGATTTTAATGAAAAAACCATTCAATTTTTTGAGTATACTGATATTTGAACCATCTTATCCCAGTAATGATATAGATTTCTACTTGCATCCATTAATATGAGAGTTGAAAAAACTTTTGTATTTGGGTGTGCGATCATTCGATGCTTCTTCAAAGAATTCTTTTTTAGATGCATGATGCCCTTAAATGGATCATAAATTATTTACCTACAAATGAAATGATGTCTGGGGGAATCACGAAGGGAGAAAATCATGTCCCATTTGTATGAAGAATACATGATCAATAAGGCTTTAACATCGTTGTAGTTTCTGTTTCATGGGGCATCAACTATTCTTGCAAATGGATCATCAATACATGACGAATCATCAGAGGTCAAATAATACCAATGAGACTGAACAACCACCTCAATGTATGTGAGGAATTGGTGTGCTTAATGAATTGAATGATTTTAGATTTTCATTAGGTAATGGTTGGTTGAAATCATTTAACAGGAAGAATATTGACACTGAAACCACATACAATTTAAAGATGAGAAGTATTTTTTGTAATTTATAAATTTTTCTTTCCAATTTGATACATAATTTTTTAGAAGTAAGGAATATTGAAGAAAATATATCTGAAATATTGATTTCATTTCTCCTGAATATCATGAGGAAAACAAATGATGACTTCAGATCTCATTGGGACTTGTTTGATTGGGGTATTCGAACAGAACTACATTCTGTGTGTATTAGTGAAATAAAATGGAAAGTTCCATGTGCTTCTTATTTGATCAAAACGTTAGTGAACAATCAATTTCTATTAGTATTGAAGAATATTAAGGTTCTCGATGGCTATTTCACAACATATCTAATAGAGTCAACAGAAGATATGTGAAACTAAAATTTCTGAAAACTCAATATTATTACATTCTCTGTCATGAATTGATTCTAATAGCCATTCGGAATTTATATCCAATAATTTAATGGTGAAATTGATTCTATTATGTCATTATTTAAAGACCTTTGCGTTAAAATGTTATCCAAATCATCCTTGATAAAAATGTAGCAGGAGGAACCATTAATTTTATGTGAGATTGAAATGATTTTTTCTCCTTCCCTTTTCACCAGCATGTTGTATTTAATGGTTCATCATCCAACTAAAACAATTATTGGGGGACCAGTTTCTTGTTAATGGATGTATCATACTAAAACAAATATGTGTATAATGAAATCATATGTCAAAAACATCAATTATCCTGAAGGTTTTATTATGAGGTGTTATCTGGATAATGAATGTATGGATTTTTATTCACTGTATTTTCCTGATGTCACCACAAAACAAAATCGACCAATGAGGAATTAACATGACTAGTATGGAGAAATTGATCCCTTGTTTCTATATTTTCCCCAAAGAGGAGGAATTATTGGGTCTTATACATTGGGTACATTGAGCCTTGAAGAACAGGATATGGAACATTGCACAGTCTTGTTTAACTGTGGATTGATCAATGAAAATATTATGTAAGTAATTTAGATATTTATATGTTATCTCATATTAATAAATTTCACATATACCATATACTTTTATTATAATTTTATGTAGGGAACATAAAAAATTTATAAGTATAGTTCAAGGATCTTTCCCATTGAGAAGAAGTGAGGCTTTGCATACTCTCGAGTTTCCTCCAAGGTGGAAATCAATTGTATTACCATTACTTTAATAAGATTAAAATATAAATATCCATTTAATTTTATTATTAATATATATTTCATGGGTTGATTTAACCTATTGACTTCATTTCTCAATAATTGATAGCTTTAGATTTTGGTTATAATTCATTGGTTCGTGAATTTAAGTATTTAATAATCAATGTGTATAAATTTATTACAATGGTACGAGTAGTGAAAAAAGATCACAACATGATGTTGTTATTTTATCCTCCATAATAGATTTTCATTCTGGTGTATCAGATAGTTATCCTCAATATGAAGATGTGTATTATTAAGGTCTAGTTGATAAAATATTGTTAATGGGTTACTAGTCTCAAGGTAGAGTCACTATGATGAAATGTAAATGGTTTGATTAAATGAGACGACATGGTACATTTATTAATGACTGTGGATTCCATGATATTGATATGAGTTGATTCATACATATCAATAAACCAGACATTTTGGAATCAATGGATAAACAATTGTTTTGTGTGAAAGATCATCTGAGACCCAATTATGGTGTCATAAATGTCATAATACCCTGAAATATTTTTCATGCTTTTAGTGAAGAAATTGCCACCATTTATGTCCCCATTGTCATTGGACAAATTATTGCATTTGATGAATAAAATTGTCCCATTATGATAGCTGATGTTGAACCTGATTTAGTGGCCAGTAATATATATAATAAGAAACTATATATATTCATTGTTCATTATTTTACATTGAAATGAGTTTCTATGGTTAATATTACTATAATTACATTAATTAAGATTGAGTTTGGAATGATATGTTTGTTTTTTTATTTTATTGTGTCGTTTCATTAAACCATGATTATTTAAATGTAAAAAACAGGGTTTAAATATTTTTTTAAATATATATAACTAGGTAAGTTGTATGCATGATTTGTAAAAAATATTTATAAATAAATTTAATTTCATTCTTTTGTAGATTATGCCAAATACTACATATAGTCGACAGAATTGACTATTTGATCCCAATTGGCCAGGGCGTGAGAGTGTTCTGTATTCACTTAAATTCACGAGTGCTATACTTTTTATTTTTTTCTTCTGCATTATATATAATTTCATGTTAATATTATTTATCAATTTTTAGGATCATTCAGTTCCACTGGATTTGGATCATAATCTGGTAGACATGGGTATGAGTGGGGATGCTCCTAGAACAAGATAGAGAACCCATCATACCCATTTCTACATAGACCTACCATCATATACCCCTCCCACCACACATTTCTATACTTCTATTGAGACTTTGGGGAAGTTTTTATCCATGCCTCCATCATCAGCTCAACATCCTTCTAATTTACATGCCATGTCTTTTCCAGCATAAGGGATGATCCCACTAATTCCTCCATTATCTCATTTAGACTCTTCTTCCCATATGATGACTACACCACTTCAACAATATTTTCCTCCATTACCATTTCCATACATGATGATGTATCCTCCATCTTACTACCCATATGATTCCATGTCTAGACTTCTTCTAATTCCTACCATCTAACCAGCATCTGATGAGATTTTTCTATTAGATACTACTCTGGTGCATGAAGGTCACCCAGAGCATGCACTAGAACATACACTTCTTGCATAGGCTGCGGAGTCAAGACAAACCAAAAATCCCTTAATGTCTATTCAGAATTTTGTAGAGTGTTTATTTGATTATAACTGTTTCAAATTATATCACATTACGTTTGATGTGTCGGACCGTGAGATAATTATTCTTTACCCTCACATTTATTATTTAGTGGCTTCTTCTAATAGGCGACATGGATGCACTAATATTAAGGATGTTTGGAATCACCAGAGACAACTAATGGTGGAATACATTCAACAAAGCCGATGGTAGGTCAAATTTTAATGTAGTGTAGATGATTCATGGCCACTTTGGCCAAGTATTGTGATATTATTCCAGTGGAACCGGTGTCATAAAGATGTATCAGTAAAGATATAATGTTCAAATTATGTGAGAAAATATGTGTAAGAAAAGATTATAATGTCATATCAATATTTTTGGTTTATTTAAATGAAATAACATCTTCATTGAAGATTCAGTTTAACTTTCCTGATTGAGAATCTACTAAGACAACAAGGTTGATGGATGTTGGGGAGTTTTGGTGCACATACAAGAATGATATGTAAGTTTGTTTGAAGATCAGGTTTGGTTCTGATATAGAGGGGGTACCCATATTTCTTGACTATACAAAATGTCAATATGAAAAACTGATTTCACGTTTAAAGACTGCTAAGTTTAATGTAATCTAAATATTTAATTGTTGGAATTTAAAATTTAAATCTTATTATTTGTACTTGAAGTTTTTTAGAAGTGCCAGAGAAAAACATTTAGAATAAGGATTCAATGACAAATTTGTACACATTGGGGCACACTACAATAACGATCATGAAATGCACAAGGTAATTTAATCGGGTATTATGATGTTATAGCCGATGTTCTACTGAAAATATTATTAAATAGACATAGGCTATATTATTTCATTTCCCATATGTGGTTATAATCTAGATTTTTACATTTCACATTTCTAGCAAGATGAATTGGGCATTGAAGGTCATGTACCTCATTCCAAATTATTGTACTTTTATAGATAAAAAAGGATGGAAGTGCAGTAAATGCATAGACAAAAAATATAATTTAATGGTTTTTAATTTATATTTTATATTTTTATACTAAATTCATAATTTTATATTTTATAATATCAATAATCATCCTTGGAGGCCCTCAATTTTGAATGATATGACAACTTTGAGCAACATGATCATTTAAGTTAGGTATTAGTAGAGGAGAACCCAGGGAGTGTACATTGTCGACCTGGGAAGAACAACGTACCCTCTTGGTATTGGTCATTATCTAGATCCTATCAAGTCTCCCAGACCCCTGAGCTAGAAATTTCACATGATGAAGCAGTTGAGGCTATGAAAATAGCATTATAGGGGCATGAAAGATGTAAGATGATGACCGAACATTTCATGAAAGCTGTGTCAGCTTTGATTCATTCACTTCCTTTAGAGGATGGGGTTACTTTTAAATCATATATGGAGTCAATACGCTCTTCAAATGATAAATCTAGTGATTCCAATGAGGTTCGTAGTGGCGATGAAGGTGGTGGAGATTGAGCTATTGGTGGTGTGGATGTTGTTGATGATGATGTTAGTGATGAGGCTGTTGAGACTGTTGTTGCTGCTGATGAAGATGTTGATGATGATGGGCATGGACATGATGATGGGGATATTATTGATGGGGGGATATTAATCCCCTCTATTTTTTACATATTCATGAGACTTATGTATGTACATTAGGAATGAAAATTGAATTTTTTTGGGATTATAATGGTTAATTTATATTCTTATGAAATGTTTTTCATAAATTCTTTCTTGCATTTACATAAAGATAACATTAGAATCCTTAGTCATTCATATGGGTAAGTGATTCCCTTATTACTATAGAATACACAGGTCTAAATTATATCCCATATAGTGACATTGGATTCCATTAATTATTCTTGTGTAGCTGATGGATGATGATGAATATGATCTTTAGATGTTGATATGTCTTTTTCTAATAACCTACACTTTTATCATTGTTTTATATGATATTATAGCTTCCTGTTTTTTTATTTCTAATCAATAGGTGTCTCACTTGTGACTATAATTGAAATTAACTTAGAGTAACATGAGTATATATTCACCAGAGGCTGGGGCTGGGTGTAGGGGGTAGGGAGGGGTTCCAGGGGAGGGGGGATGAGTGTAGGGGGTGGGGCTGGGTGCAGGGGGAGATTGTGACAGGGTCAAGGGGTTGGGTATAAGGGGAGGGGTGTTGGGTGTAGGGGGTTGGGTGAAGGGGGTGGGGGGGGGTAGGTGGATTGGTGCAGGGTTTGGGGCTGGGTGTAGGGGAGTGTACAAGGTGAGGGGGAGGGTTTGGGGGGGGGGCAGTGTGCAGGGGGGTGGTGGTGGTGAAGGAGGCGGTGGGAAGAGGGTTGAAGGGGGAAGGGGGTCGGGAGGTTGGGGGAAATGGGGGTGCAGGTGGGGGTGGTGGTCCTTGGGGGTGCAGGTGGGGGGGGGGGGGTCAGTGGTGGTGATGGTTTGGTAGGGGGTAGTGGGGGTGAAGGGGGTAGGGGGGAAGTGAGTATGGGCTTGTGTCGGACCCAGTGTAGTATCATTATTGGATTATTGAATTATATTGTGTATTTTCTATCTATTTATACATATATTGAATTATTTTATTATTATGTAAATTGTTTTATGTATTAGATAACTTTTCTTATTAATATATTTAATTGTATCCTCTTTCGATGATGCCATTGTGCCTCCTCGCTGATGCTACTCCAAGGAGACCCATCTTTCTCCTCTAGCGCATATTTGATTGTATGTAGATCAATTTTCCAATTTTTTTGATTCTTTTCTCATTATGCAATAAGTTTCTCACCCTTATATGTTTATATTTTAAATTTATTCTACAATTTAACCCATTCTAGTGCACCAACTACAATATAATATTTTATAGCATGAATATACTGTGTCATTTACTTATTTTAAAATATATAATCATTAAATAATTAGTTTATTTTCTGATTTGTAATTGTATTTTTTCTATGATAATATGATTTTTGTTCTAATATTATTATACATGGGAGATAGAAATATCCAATCAAGTAAAAATGAGTGGCTATACAAAATAGGCTGAAGAGTCATTGAAATAGGTTGGATATTATAGGCATTATGTGCATTGGATTCAATTCACATATAGTTATATATTCAATATTCATTTATATAATAACATAAACATGGCTTGTTTCCAATGTTTTTTATTCTGAAATTTATTTCCTGTGTATTATGGTTTAGGTATAAGTACATCCAAGGATGGAAGATAATAGATCAGTGAGCTCAAAATTCCCAAGAAGGAATTTTTGTGGGTCGATGATGAATATTGCAATGCTATTGAGCTTTCATTCCGGAAGAAAAACAAAAAATCTTGAAATAATTGGCTTCGACAGTTTGAGGTTCGAGATTGACATTGAAAATTTATTTCTAGGGTTATATGTAATAATCATTTTGTGTTGATAAAAAATTCATTTGTGATCCCTCATGAAGTTAGTAGTGGTGTTATAAGATATCACAACAGGCGAGTGTCATCCTTGGTATTCCATCCCAAAAATAATGTCATTGTACTGTCTGTGGATATGGTTGGTTCATTCATTGTTCATTTGATGTATAAATTATGAGAAGAATTTATTTTATGTAGTTCATATATATATATATTCCTCCCACCTCAACTGTGTATGTAAAGCTTAGAAACAGATTTCACAATTTGTGATAGGTTTAATTGTACAAATGATGGATCAGTATAGAGCACATCCTCAGATGGAACTATTTTGTTGTAATGACAGGGTAACTGGAATAGAGACAACATTCATGGACTGTAACAAAAATGGATTGTAGTTAGTGTCTTCCTATGGGTCAGTGATTTTGTTCCATTGTTTGACTTATTAGTAACTTCAAATTCATTATATGGTTTGGGACAACCACTAAACTGACCATCAGGTGTTATGGTCCTATAAATTTTCATTTTTGACTTATAGATGTCTTTTGTAAGGGCCAAAGTAGATGGAAGGACCTATATGGTTTTGATATTAACTTTCATAAATGTCTTATCCTTATTGTAGATAATTTTGGGTTTATTTACGTGTTAGTATTCCCATTAAGTACGTTTTAGTTTTACATTTGGTTCCTTTTGAAAAACCATACAATATAATGTGATGGTATATTAATTATGTAATTAGAATGACTGAAATACATCCTTACAAGCATGTCTATGTTATTTTTTTTATTTTATTACAAAAATTTGGGCTTGATTAATTTATATTAAAAGTGATTGATGTTTATCCATGACAAGAATCTTTTTAAGGATATGTTTGGAAGATGTCTGGTTTGTTTTATTACTAATTCATTGTTATTTTTATATATATGATTCAATTTTTCTACCTCAAGGCTATTGAAAAAATGTTCTAGGTTTTCATACTCATTAAATGTTATTTTTTGGTATATGATTTAAATCAGTTACTTTATGGTTAGAATTATATTTGAATTGATTCACTGAAATATAAAACTAGAATTTTTGTAGAGAGGGGGGGGAGTTGAAGGATATATCCATTATAATTGAAATAATTCATCTATATATATATGTAAAATGATATATGAATAGAGAGGGTATATTGTGGGTGGGGGGGGGGGTGGGGAAGAGGGCATGGGTGTGTGGGGGGTGTGGTGTGGGGGTGTTTCTAGAAGTATTCTGGGGTGATTGGTGGGAGGGGGTGGTACAGGGGAAGAGGGAAGGGGGGTGTGTGAAGGAGGACGGGGGAGGCGGTTAATAAGTATTGGGGAGTTTGGGTGCTGGGGAAGAGGAAATGGGGTTCTGGGGAAGCAGGATCTGGTGTCTGCATGGGGGTGCAGTGTTAGGGGGAATGTCCCCGGAGGGGGGGGGGGTGATAAGGGGTGGGGGTGATGGGGGAAGTGTGTAGGGGGCTGGGAAAAGGGCAGTAGGAGTGCAGGAGTGCCTGTGAATATATATTGGAAAATAGTTGGGTGAATGGGGTGGGGGGAAGGGGTTGTGTATAGGGGGTGCATGTGGGAGGGTTCATGGGTTTGGGGTGCATCAGTAGGGGGATATCTAGGAGTGTACATGTGGCCGATAGGGGGCTGTCCATGAGTATGCAGGGGGCAGGGAGGGGGTAGTCCAAGAGTCTTCAGGAAGGGGGAAGGGAGTTGGGGGTGCGGGGGTGCATTGGGGGGGGGGGGGGGGGGGCTGTCCCTGAGGGGGGTCGGGGGTGGGGGGGAGGGGGATATGAATATATACATGTGAAAGAGCTCAAACTACTGTTTGGATTCTTGTGTATGGGTTCTTATTGTCTTTTCCTTTTCTAGTAGTTGTTGATTTTGATTACTTGTATTTTTATGCTAGATAGGGATGCATTATAAGAGAGAACCATCAATAAAACATAGCCAATGTAATTGATTTTCTTCCATGACATGAAATCGAGATTAATGTTGAGATAATATTTTGGAGGTAGTGATTATTTTATATCATTTCTCGTATGTAAGTAATATCAGTTTTGTTTCTTTAATCAAATAAACAAGGCACACACCATGCTTGTAGAATTGATGATTTCGAGTTTACAACTGAGCGTGAAATATTCAATATTATGGACATTTCTCTAGGTCAGGTTTGAATGGTTGATCCCCACGTATGCACTTTTCAATCATGTACCTTTATATTTTTATAGAATAAAATTATTTTTTACATTCTCAATTTTTACTGTTTTCCTTTTTTACTTTTTCTTCTTGAAATTTCTTATGATGAATGCTTGCACATATATGCATGCATGGGGGTGTCCAAGGGGTGTTTCTAGGGGGTTTCCAAGGGGAGGGGGTGTCCAGGGAGTGTCCAGGGGTGTAACAACCCAATCTTTTATGGTACGTTTCCCTTTGAAGAATGCAATAGCATGCATTGTACGCAACTTTGAGATTCTAACACAACACGGCCAATCAATGTAGCCCTTATGAATAGTAATATCCAATTTTTTAAATTTTTAAAATTTTATCGTTCAAAATGGACTTCATTTGTTGGATTTGGAGTCTCTAAAATAGCCTAGTGTGAATTTTTTTTAGAAAACATTCAAATTTTGATGAATAGTGAAAAATACAAATCATTAATTGAAAACAACTTTTTAATCCAAATAATTTATAGTGATAATTTATAATATCGAGGCTTTTTAATGTATAATTAGAATATATTTTTACCATTTAATCAAATATTGGTAATTTTATGTAATTTAAAATTTAAACTAGACATAAAAAAGTGCCAATGTTTTATAGATATTATTTCTTAAAAAACACGCTCTTTCTTTTGATGATGTGAATTAATTTTAAATTAATTTCTGCCACTTATGTGTGTTAAATTTATAAAAATGGATTCCATATTTATATTCAGGAGGTCAAAAATATGTAAATAGGTTAATTTTATTTTTAAACATTTTGATTAATTACTTCGGTAAAAATTTTATTTACCATGGTTAAAGGGTAAATCCAGTAAATAAGTGCAAAACAGTAATATTATAATAATATTAAAATACCTAAACTCGTGTCCCAACCCAATTGTATGATACATTTCTGACCATGGGAATATTTTTTTCAATTTGGGGACCCCATGGATCCACTTGTAAGTGATAATGACACATTATATTAATTAAGTTAAATTAAATACAAAAATGGCATAATCATATATGTTTTAGTATATTTTTTTACACAATTCTATACAAGTTATCTCTTAAACTATAAATATGAATTAGAAAGATAAAAATATTCCCTACATATTTTTATTTTATTTATAATTTTTAGACATTTAATAATTAAATTTGTTTATGACACAATGATGATGCAGTATTTTGTTTATTAATGAATAAATCAAGTAAATGGTATTATAAATTTTAAAATAAATATAATTTTATAGTTTTGATGACATACACTAATTTTATAGGATAATATGACATTTTAGGATTTATCAAAGGAATTTAGTTAGAATTAATAAAACATTTAGGACTTTTAAAAAAATCAAGTATTAAATAGTGTCAAAATTGACATAAAAGAGTTTTTAATACAAATATTATATTATTAAATGACATTATATTCCAAAAAATCTATGCTACAGTCAATGGACTTATATAATGATATTTTTATCATTAATGAACCACATTAGGTTCTCTTGGATGTATATATAGTATGTTTATTAACTATATAATATTAAAATACAAAGAGACATGGTAAATGACAAACTATTTAACTAAGAGTAAAACCTAAATGATATGGTTAATATAGTGACCCAAACCTATCTAAAACCTATTGGTTGAGTAGTTATCTCCCATCCCCACATTATATTTTAAATAATCTACTTTTAACTATTAGAAACCGAAATTGAGTTTTTTATAAAATAATATTTCTTGTTTTCCTAAGGTTCCCCTCACCCCTCTTATAAATGGGGACTCCCCCATCCTTATAATTCACACCTTCAAATAATTTTGGCTTGAACAAACCCTTCCCTAATATCCTCTAAATTTCTATAACATCATGTTATAGTCCCTCTTTTGGTCAGAAAGACAACTTTAAGAGCCCTTTTGATCAAATCAAAAGGAAGAACCGAAAGAAGTGGTAATAATTTCACCAAACTCTTTTAAGTTATTTTCTTCATCCACTTTTCTTTCTTTGTTATATAAATTCTAAAATAAAAACACTATTATCTTCCATATACTATGATGTTATTATAAATATAGTACATCCATCTTCATTATTCTATCCATCCTTTGAATGACATGTCACCATACGTGTGTACGTATGGATTACCATCTCCACGTCGTGGTGTAATTGTTATTAAATACATTATTATTTGGATTCTTATAATAATGATGTGTAATTAATGTAAATAATAAATATAACATGATTATGATTATTTATATATGATTTACCATCCAATTATATATTATTTTAACATCAAAAGAATGATATTGTCGCTCTTGCGTACGTACGGATTACCGTCTCCACGAACGCAATGAGATTCATTCCCTATCGTTCCCATTCAAGAGTAAATTAAATTTTATAATTAAAAATAATGTTTAGAGACATGATATAATTATGGATATGAATCAGATACATCCCATCCATAAAAAATATGGCTCACATAACAAATAAAATAATGTAAAAAGACTCTGTTAACACCCGAAACGATGATAATACTAAGATATTATTAACAAATCAATGTTAAAAGATCATATATTATATCATATTAATGCATATGATTCTTGTATAATTCCATAAACAATATTTTACCATTATAAAGGAGGTTAACCTACCCTCGACCAAGGAAAATGTACTATGTAAGGGGTTTCTTATCTCACTTTTAATTCCGTGAGATTTCTATTGTTCACCACTTATTTATTGCATGTGGTTTGTGTACAGCCCATGATTGTATTCATTGTATAATATACTTTAATTGCTGGATATCTACATCATCATTTTATGATCCTTCTTTCTTGGGTATATGTTTCTTAAGATAACAAATCGATATGTTAATTTTAAATTTCAATTTCCACTCATTCGTCTTTACACTTACTTTGTTGATTATTTTAATCCATGATTATGTATGGAATCACTATTCATTTTCTTATGTTATAATTTCCACTCCCATTTCTATGGATTTACTTTTCTATCATATAATAAATCCATTGATCAATTGTCAAGTCATCAATATGAACTCGATAAGATTAATTTTAAATCAATCTCTATTTGTTGAGTTAAATGTCCAATTCATTGGTGTGGTTTTTACAAGAATATGTGTGAATGTCTTCTGATTGATTTGCACTAAATATCCAATAATATTGAGTGTGTTTATATTTTTCAAACATAATTATGTTATTGATTTATCCTTAACCTATGGATAAGGTCTTTATAATAGATTTCATCTCAATTTACATTCCATTGAGACTTCTTTAATGTTATACACCAAATCACTTTTATATGGTGTATATAATGTACATTAATATATTATATGATGAATCCATTTATTCTTATATATTACAATGTTTTTATTACCCCAATTATTTTTATTCAAGTGTCTCTCTTTTGTTTAATAACTCTAACTAAAATATCATTTAAAATGTTTTAAAGATTTATTATTATAAATCTTTCTCATTAATGTCCATTTTTTAATAATGGTTTATGGTTTTATTTATATGGAAATTAATGTTTTAAAATTAAAATACTTTTTAAATGATTCGAAGTGGTATGGGACACTATGATTCAAAAATCTATTTTTAAATGGCTTCGTTACAAATAGTGTGACTTTTAAATGATTTCAAGAAAAAGGGGGATATTTTTCTCTAATAGTTTTGATTATTATTCCCATCTATTTCAACATCCTTCATTATTATCGATTGAGATTAATTTGATACAAAAAAATCTTCAATATTGTATCAAATGTGTTATGTTTGACCGTGGATGTGCTATATTTATACCATTAATGGGTTGTGGTTAAATTATTGACATTTACTATGAATGTTTTAATACGAATGTTTTTGTTATGTTTCAAACTTTTAAAATGAAGAATTCATTAGACATAGTATGTGGTGGGTGGAGCCCTCTATAGCTCCTCGATGCATCGGTTGGTCTAATGAGACAAACTACTGTCTGGCATAAGGCCTTGACAAAGTCTAATTTGTAGTCTTGGCACAAGGCCTTGACTATGTGGTTATAATAGTATGGAATTAGGAATTCCATCATTATAAAAGTGGTTATTGATATTTAATGTCATTATTAGACTAATAGAATATCCATGTGAATAAGTAAATGGATTTATTTGATTTTATCTTTTCCATATTATGCTGAAGTTCATGTTTAAAAGGCTTTTTCTATTCTTATACACTGCCTTAAATTTTTATGCATATTTATGAAAGTTTCCACTATAATGATATCCTTTCTGAGCATCTGATCTCACCCCTTTATATGTTTTATTTATCCCAGGATTCATAGAAGTATATTATGAATGACTTCGAGGGATAGACTATGGGATCCCAGTTAGGTCTATGGAAACAATGTTGTTGCAGTTTTTCATTTTATTATGTAATGTAAACCATTGAAATGTATCAAGTACTTCTATGGCTACTAAACTAATCGGTCATTCGAGACTTGATATTTTATGATCATGAAAATTATCTGTAATAATGCACTAACTCTGGGATTCTGGGGTTGGGGTGCTATAGTTAGTATCAGAGAATGTTTAGTACAAACTTTGGATACTAGATTTAGAAAAAATTTGATTAGAGCACATAACCCTAAGATAGACTTCGAGGATTAGTATAGAAGAAATTTCTATAATTTTGGTATTTCATAGATTTTGTGAGTTTTCCAAGAAATACATCCATGTCAGGATACGAGCAGGTAGAGGTGGCTCTGGCACAAATGTTCATAGGGGTAAAACCATAAGAAACCACTTTGATATCTACTTGAATGGGAACTGGTGCACGACAATGGTCCTTGTTTCACTCATTATTACGACACTCATGGGGGATATAAATAGTATAATATACATTTTATTTACAAACCGATTTGAATTATTTTAATATAAGATGAGAATAAATGACCTTGGTTAATCCAAAGGTGTTTCCAATTGATAATATGGTGTCATGGTATTCTCTAAATTATTTTAAAAATACTTTTACTCACACAATGATTTCTGGTTTTAGTCAATGGATGGATTCCAAGAAAGTCATGGTAATATTGAGAATAATGTATAAGGTGGGTGCATTGGTGGAAATGAGAATCAAAATGGAATGTTGATTGGCGTAAAAGATATCGTGTTCATGCCAAAATAGGATTCCAAAAATATGAACAACAACATATATATTAACCAACTCCTAGACTCAAAAAAGAAGAGAAGAGTAATGAATAATAAGTGCTCCAGTAGTGGAGACCATGGTAAAAAGAATACTCAATTTCAATCATGCATTAAATATGGAAGAGAAAACACATGAAAGTGTTTCAATGGAACAAATAAATGCTTTACATGCTGAAAAGAAGGACATAAATTGAAGAATTTCCAAGGAAAAATGAAGAGTAATATAGAAGAAAATAAAAATGGTACCAAGAATCCATTTACAATCATTTTCCATTAATGTAGGGGTTATGGACATTAACCGAGGGAATGACATATTCTATAGGATATTTATATTGTTATGGAAGAAACTATTTGGAAATAAATGGTTGGAAAATGTTTAAAAGTATTAGTTCTACGTGTCCATGGAATTACATTGGAAAAATTTTCTCTTTAATTTGTAACCCTACAGTTTTCCTTGTGAGAATGATATTTGAGGAAGTATAATCTTTTCTCATGTGGATATAGTTATAAATAACACTATGGATTTATATGATCTATGGGTTTGAGGAAATTACAAGTAATTATATTTTGGGATGAAAATTCAAGGTATGAGATATCATTTGTGGTTAAATTGTGTTATAGTTATTTTGTGGAACTTATCTCATTTGGTAATGTTATAAAATATAGTTTTTGAAAAAGGAGAACACGTAGACTGTGTGACAACTCGTCGCGTCAGACAAAGATGTGGGAATATAACTGACAACCAAAGTGTGATTGGGATTCATTTCCTACCACTGGACTACATGAAGTACCCAGTTAGTGTGACCAATTATTTTTAGTTTAATGATTTTATTGATCAATAATAAGTTTATTTCGGATCTTATGTCTTATCAAATGAATAAAATTAGTACTAAAAAATGATTTGGTGATAAAGTGATAAATTTTATTTTGGAAGATTTTTTCTTTTTTGGTGACACTATATGCCCAAGGAATATAGAATAATATGGGAATTAATTTTAGGAGTAATGATGGATTTTATCTATGTTTGTATTGTGGATTTATAGTGATTTGGGTTATTTATTAAAATGATTAACCTATAATAGAGAATATGTGATTAAGTAAATTATTTTATGTATGTGAATTTAAGAGTAAGTGATGTCATTTGGAGATACAATTTAAAGTGGTAGACTACATAACCAAATTCTTCTATGTTTTGGGTTTCAATATTATTTCGGATTATATTGAAGGAGTTTAAGGACAATTATATATTGAATGCTATTTATTTCACTTTGGGGTATTGTTGGTTTAATTTTATAAATTATGATTAGTTTTTCTGTCTCAAATGGAATATCGTTTTGGGGGATCATCAGATCTTACACTAACTATTTTGGTTTTGATTAATCTATAAATCCAAAGTAAATATACAGTTTATCCTTCTAGGATCATGTGATTCTATAGAAGTTTATTATAGCTCTTCTAGTGTGACCAAGTATTCTTGAATATTCATTGTTAAAAAAAGATTTATTGTCTAAAATCATTTAAAGAATGAAACTCTACATAAAAATTATGTATATATCTTTATGTTCATAGTCAATATCATAAATGAATTCCTCATATTTATGTAATGTAACTTAAAACAAAAAAATGTTGTCGGTTTACTTTTCCTACTCAGAGACTAATGACCATTTTCCCCATCACATGTTTGTGGTTTTCTTATTGCTAACTTTCTGCTGATCATATTTTCTATCCCTCTCCATCGGAACATGACAGTTATATTATCTTCCATATCAATGTTTTCCAACATGGAATCCTAGTATGGGTTATCTTGGGTGACCTTTGTACTTCTCTTTCTTTCTTTTAAAGTGATAGTTTTATTGACTCTTTTACTAATGTGGGACATTCCATTATATTCCCGAGAACAATTTTAAAAATTGCGAGGAATCAATTCTTTTTATGGAGGGGGGAATTTAACACCAAAAACTTCAATGGTTCGTTTCTCTTTGAAAAATGAAATAGCTTGCATTGTACGCAATTTCGAGATTCTAACACACCACAACCAAACAATGTAGCTGTTATGAATAGTAATACACACTTTTTGAAAATTTTTTAATTTTACCTATCAAAATGGACTTAATTTTTGGATTTGGAATACCAAAATTATCATTGGGTGAATTTTTGGTATTTTTTAGAAAACATTCACATTTTTATGATTAGTGAAAATTAATAAAGATTAATTAAAAACATCTTTTTTAATCTAAATAATTAATGATAAATTATACTATTGAGAGGTTTTAAAGTATAATTTGAATATATTTTTACCATTTAATTTAATATTGTTAATTTAATGTAATTTCACACTTCAACTAGACATAAACAAGTGTCAATCTTTTGATAGTTATTATTTTTTAAAAAACACTCTCTTTATTTTGACTACAAAAATTAATTTTCAATTAATTTATACCACATTAGTGTTATGAATTTATTAAAATGGATTCATTATTTATAATCAGGAGTTCCAAATTTCGTAAATTGGTAAATTTTATTTTTATACATTTTGAATAATTACTTCGGTAAATAATTTATTTACCATGGTTAAAGGGTAAATCCGGTAAATAAGGGTAAAAAATATTATTATAATAATATAAAATTACCATAACATGTGTCCTAACCTATTGGATTATACATGTCCAACCATGGGAATATTTGTATCGATTTTGGGACCCCATCGAGCAACATTGTATGTGATAATGACACTTTATATTAATTAAGTTAAAGTAAATACAAAATTGACATAAACATATATCTTTTAGTAAACCAATTTTTACCTGGGGTTATAAATGTTATATCTTCTACTATAAATATTCGATAGAAATATATAATGATTTCCAAAATAATGGTATTTTATTTATTATTTTTAGTCATTGAATAATTAAATTTATTTATGACACAATGATGATGTTGTATTTTCCTTATTAATGAAAGAATCAAGTAAATGTTATTATAAATGATAAAATAAACACAATTTGAATGTTTTGATGATATACATGAATTTTAAAGACGAACACTACATGTCAGTATTGTTTAAATTAATTTAGTTTGAATTAATAATGTTTTTTGGACTATAAAAAATAAATTTTTAAATCGTGTCAAAATTGACATAAAAGAGTTTTTTAAACAAATATTATATTAATAACTGATATTTTATTCATAAATATCAATGGTTAAGAACAATGACTTATATAACGATATTTTCATTATTAATGAACCACTTGGGGTTCTCTTGGAAGTATATATTATGTTTATTAACTATATAATATAAAAATACAAAGTTACATGGTAAATGTCAAACTATTTAACTAAGAGTTAAATCTAAATATTAAGGTTAATATTTTGACCCAAACCTGTCTAAAACCTATTGGTTGAGTGGTTTTACACCCATAGCCACCTATAACTTTAAATAATACACTTTAGAACCATTATAAACCACAAACTATTTTATTATAAAAAATATTTCTGGAGTTTCATAAGGTGCCCCTCACCCCTCTTAAAAAAGGGCACTCCCCCTTCTCTCAAATTCAAACCTTAAAACCTTTTGTATCAAACACCCCCTACCAAAATATCTTCTCAACTTCCTTAAATTAATCATATATTCCCTACTTTGGTAATTAATCCAAATAATGGAGCACTTTTGATAAAATCAATAGAATGAACCCGAAGAAGAGGTAAAAATTTCCCCACCCTCTTTCATGTTATTTTCTTCATCCACTTCTTCTTTATTTGTTATTTCCATTCTAAAGTAATACATCCAGTATCTTATATTTATTTTGATGTTATTGTAAATATGGTACATCCATCTTCATTATTCTATCCATTATTTGAATGACATGTCACCATACGTGCGTATGCATAGATTACCATCTCCACATAGTGGTGTAATTTTTAATATAAACATTATTATTTGGATAGGTATAATAATGATGTTTAATTCATTTAAATAATAAATATAACATGATAGTGATTCTGTATATATGATATAAAATCCAATTATATGTTATTTTAATATAAAAAATGATATTGCTTCTCATGCGTACGTACAGATTACTGTCTCCACAAACGCAATGACATGTATTCCCCACCGTATCCATTCAAGAATAAATTTTATTTTATGATTAAAAAAAATTTAGATACATGATATCATTATGTAATTTAATAAGATACATCCCATCCATCACAAATATGGCTCACGTAACAAATAATTTGAAGGAAAATGAATCTGTTAACACCCGAAACGACGATAATACTAAGATATTATTAACAAATCAATGTTAAAAGATCATAGATTATATCATATTAATGTATATGGTTCTTGTATAATTAAATAATAATTATTCCATCATTATACAAGAGGTTAACCTACTCTCAACCAAGGAAAAAGTACAAAGTAAGGGGTTTCTTATATCACTTTTAATTTTGTGAGATTTCCATTGTTCACCACTTATTTATTGCATGTGGTGTGTGTACTGTCCAAGATTGTATTCATTGTGTAATATACTTTAATTTATGGATATCTACATCACCATTTTATTATCCTTCTTTCATTTTTTATGTTTCTTAATTTACTAAATCGATAAGGTAATTTAAAATTTCATTTTCCACTCATTCGGCTTTATGCATACTTCATTGATTATTTTACTCTAAGATTTTGTGTGGAATCACTATTCATTTGATTATGTCATAATTTGCACTCCCCATTATGTGGATATACTTTTTATACACATAATCACTCTATTGATAAATTCTCAATTCATCTATATGAACTTGATACGAGTAATTTTAACGCAATCTCTTTTTGTTGATTTAAATATCAAATCAATTTGTGTTATTTTTAAAAAAAAAATGTGTGAATGTACTCTGATAGATTTACAAAAAATATCCAATAATATATAGTGTATTTATATTTTTCACACATAATTACGTCTTTGATTTATCCTTAACCTATGAATACGGTCTTTATAAGATATTTCATCTCTATTTACATTCCATTGAGACTTCATTGTTGTTATACACCAAATCACTTTTATATGGTGTGTATAATGTACTTTGACATAGTATATAATGGATCCATTTATTCTCATGATATTAAAATTTTTTGATCACCTCAATTATTTGTTTTCATGTGTCTCTATTTTGGTCAGGAACTCTAACTAAAATATCATTTTAAATGATTTAATGATTTAGTATTCTAAATATTTTTCATTAATGTCCATGTTTTAAAAATGGTTTAAGGTTTTATTTATATGGAAATTAATGTTCTAAAATTTAAATTCCTTTTAAAAGATTCAATTTTTTATGGTAAAATTAGATTCAAAAATCTATTTTTAAATGGCTTCTTGACAAATAGTGTGACTATTAGATGATTTCAAGAAAAAATGGGTTTGTTTCTATATAATAGTTTTGATGATTATTTTTATCTTTGTAAACATCCTTCATTATTATTGATTGAGGTTAATCTGATACAATAAAATCATCTATATTGTATCGATTGAGTTATTTTTGACTGTGGATGTGCTATTTTCGTACCATTCATGGTTTGTGGTTATAGTATTGACATTTCGCATTGTAGTTTTAATATGAATATTTATGTTATCTTTCAAACATTTCACATGGGGAATTTGTTGGACATAGTAAGGGATGGGTGGTGCCTGCTATATCTCCTCTAAGAATCGATAGGTCTCATTAGACAAACTAGTGTCTTGGCACTAGGCCTTGACAAAGTCTTATTTTTAGTCTTGGAACAAGGACATCATTATGTGGTTATAATAGTATGTAATTATGCATTCCATCATTATGAAAGTGGTTATTGATGTTGCATGTGACTATTGGACATGTAGAATATCCATGTGAATAAGTAAATAGAATTATTTGATTTTATCTTTTCCATATTATGCTGAAGTTCATTTTTAAAAGGCTTTTGTTCTACCCTTATACACTACCATAAATGTTTATTCTTATTTATGAATGTTTCTGTTATAATGTTATCCTTACTGAACATCTGATCTCACCCCTTTCTACATTTTATTTTTCCCATGATGAAAAGAAGTATATTATGGGTGACCTCCAAAGATAGTCTATGGGTTGTCAGTGTTGTCTATGTAAAACAACATTGTTGTAGTATTCCATTTTATGATGTAATGTAAACCATACGAATGTATCTATTACTTCCAAGGCTACTAAACTAATCTGTCCTTCGAGACATGATTTTTTACAATCATGCCAATGATACATAATAATGCACTGAATCTATGATTCTGGGTTCAGGGCATTACAAGGGGAGTCCATGGTGGTCCATGGGGGTGTCTAAGGGGGGGGGGGGTGTTCAAAGGGGGTCCAGTTGGGAGTGGATGTCTAGGGGGGATGAGATACTCATGGGAGGGTGGTATGGTCTAGTTGGGGTGTCTAGGTGGGTGTCAGGGGGGGGGGGGGGGGTTCTTGGGGGTCTAGTTGGGGGGGGGGGGGGTCCAGTGAGGGTGTCTAGGGGTAGATTGGGGGGGTGTACAAGGGGGGTGGGAGAGTGCAGAGGGGGTGGGGTATATCTAGGGGAAGGGAGGGGATTTCGGGGGAGTGTTGGGGTGTGCAAGGGGGAGTGGGGTGATGGGGGTCTGTCGAGGGGGAACCGGAGGGGTTGTAGCTACTGTTCAGGGGGATGTTGGGGGTGTGAAATGAGGGAGGGGTGTGCTGGCGGTTGGTCCAGTTGGGAAGGGAGGAGCGTCGAGGGGTTTCCTACTATAGTTTCTTGAAAAAGGAGGGGGTTCTATCCCGGGGGAAAGGGAGAGGCTGCAGGGGGTGTCCTGCTTATCATTCTAGGAAATCCATCTATACACATGGTTTTAAAAAATGTGGATATATATACTGCTAGAAACTATTTATTACCACATGTTATTAAATTTTAGGTATGTGTACTATAAAAAAACTATTATATACCCATGATTTTTTTAAACATGGGCACATGATTTATATTATATAAATATATACCCATGGTTTTGTAAACTGTGGGTATAGATGTATTACCATAGGTTACCAGAAATGCGGGTAAGATGACATTTCAGTGGGATATACCCATGGTTTCTACAAAACTATGGGTATAGTGTAATCTCGACGCCATGGAAGCCCATGGTTTATCAAACCGTGGGTTTTGGCTATACACATGTTTTGATGGGATATACCAATGATTTAAAACCATGGGTATATATAAATTTTCTAGTAGTGTGTGATCAAGGATGCCATTCCAACTCAAGGATGCTTCTTCCTAAGTGTGTGACCCACCTTGGAAATCAGTTCTCATCATTCTATAGAGGCCTAGTCTGACACTATATAATCTATTATATATTATTACAGGATTCCATGGATACACTCCTTGAATCATGTGTGATGTGAGGTGTCGTGGTTACATCTTTGACCAAGAAATATATTATTCCCATTTTAACTTGGATGTATTCATTGGACTCCGTTAGATTCAATATTTTGTAATTCCTTGGAAAACACTCATTAGATTACTCTCTCCACCCTTATCTAAGCTGTAGTTATTAATGAGTTGGAAACCATTGAGGTTTTGGTTTCCGTGTTTTTCCTTGGAACCTCAAATACAACTATAACGAGATTATGAGGTCATCGATAGATATGACTCACATTAACTATTAATATAAATTGTAATTAATAAATAAATAAAATGGTTATATGTTCAAACACCATCTAATGGATAAAAAGGTACTTTTAGTATTTAGTTACATTGTACTAGTTTACATTACAGAGTCTTGCTTTCTCACTATTACAAAATACATTACACATACTAGATGTTATAGACACCATCAATAGTGGACCACTATGATTTATCTCATACCCTATCTGGGCTCCATTGGTACCTGGATATACTACATGAATGTAGGTGTTGACTATGTGAAAAATACAAATTTAGAGAAATGATTTCATGGTTTATTAGTATTGGGATTGTAGTAGATAATCGAGTTGGAGCATGGGATGATTTGGATAGTGTTGATATTTCATTTATTCCTTGTGTGTTTATTTCGTATGTATGTATCCATGATTTATTGTTTTATAGTATAGTAGATTAATTCCACATCATCACTTATTCATTATGATTATGAATTGATCTGTTTTTTATTACTTTAGTCTGCTTATTCTGTTTGTTACAAACACTAATTTTTCCTATTTACATATTACTTATTCTATTTTCCACAGTTTATAATTATACATTCTTCTAAACACTATTAATGAGGCCATAAATTTTTGATGTACAAACCCTATACCCTCAAAACATGTTGATAGTCTCTAAATTTCATGGAGTTGGGATTGGGGCCATGTGGACAGTCAATCTTAGTGAATCTATTAAGTGGGACCTGGGTCTAGGATGTCACATATCTCCCATTGTATAATCATCCTTTCTCATCAACCTGCAGATATATAAGTCATCAGAAACATGATGACTCAAATTCAAGCTAAAACCATGATATATATTGTGATTTATTAATGAATGTGATCCATAATAAATATTCAATGGGATGTCCCAAAATGTAATCCATGCACCCAACTGGAATGATACATATTAATTTATAGCTCTTATTTAATACACCAAGAATAGTTCACATAGGATTATTGAGTATTTATGATCATATAATTTGAGTCATGAATCTAATTTATCTAGGGAAAACAAAATCTGTAAGCCCCAATAAATGGAAAGAAATCATTTCTAGCATACAAGGGGGTTTACCTTAGGACATGTCACATGGGAATGATTGAAATATGATGAATCTGATTCCTCTCATAACCATGAAACATAGGACGCCTTTTAGAGGCTCATCATTAATATCTATAAACTATTCCCCCATATATATTTCATTTCCATATGAATTTAATCAACATGGATTTAATGAACTATGTGGGGTTTGATTTCACTTTTTAGACATGATATATAGGATTCCCCAAAATATATCAATCACATCCTCAAATTATTAACCACCTGCAGGTAAAACAATAAACCCAAGAGTTAATGGTTTTAAAAAATTGACATATAATAATCTAACCACCAATGGGAAATGTATGATGATATACAGGATACTAAAAATGGATTCACAAATAATATTCCCCCCTGTGTTATATAAAATTGTTTAGCATATGATCATTTCATGTGGGTAACTGGTCCCATATCAGGATTAGGAAGAGATTATATGACATATTCTTAATCTATATGGGAGACCATGAGTATGAAAAAATCACCCAAAAAGGGTGTGATGTGTCCGACCACACAGCCTCTTGACCAATGTGACTTCCAAAATGCAAATATGTATGAAACCCCAATTGAGTGCCTACCATTGAAAAAAATGTATATGCACATTTATAGATGTGTAAATTGTTTGGAGTTTCATTGAATTATAAACATGAATGGTAAAAAAAATTGAATAATTGTATAAGACATTGACCCCCTTTAATAAAACCATCATATTTTTCCATCCACTCCTTTTTGAAAAAAATATTGAAAAAAATGACATGAAATTATTTAAATGTGGAATATCGTTCACAAGATAAAATAGGATAAACTTCCCAATCATCTTCAGGCCATTTTTTTCTATCATGTGATGTTATAATTTCTCTATAATATGAGACTAACATTACATCTATCATAATAACCATCCATGAATGATGGTGTAGGAAAATGAATTGTATTTCTATGTGTAGATGGTAACATATACATACAAACGATATATACATCTACATATTATTTTATTGAAATATGGTGAATGAAGGTAGTTTAATAATCATATTAACACTTTAGTATATTTATGAAATTTAATTTCATATAATTTTAATAATATAAAATATTTATTTAGGGTAAAATAAAAAATAAAAATGAAATGATCATTTAGTCCATTACCACTTATTTGAAATTATTCCTTTAAATATTCTCTTTCCAGGGTTAGTATTTTGGGAAGCTTTTTACCTATATAATGTGTTTACTGACGTGTAGAAGAGGACACGGGGAAGGTTAGACGATCTATATGGCTCAATGTTGTGGGAAGAAAAGAATGATGTGTTCATTTTTATAATTGAATGGAGTCATACTCAAAGAATTTCATAAAATATTAAATTAATTTAAATATATATTTATGTATATAAGTTTCCAAATTTATAATATGAGAATAAAGTATGAGTATTGGATGAAATTGTCCAACCAAATAAAATTTGGATTAGTTCAGGTCTCATTTTTACCCATATAATGGTTTTAACCCTTTTTAATCATTTTGAAAATTATTGTAATATTAATGATTTCAACATTTTAAGGGTTTACAATGTTAGTATTATGAATTTTATAGAATTTCATAAAATATTTTTTTTTATAAAATATCATTAATTTCATTTTTAAAACTATAAAATGACATTGATTTTAAATCAATCCTGAAACAAGTAAATTTAGAGAATAGTACTTAAAAACCACCCAATATTGTCTGATAGATATATAAAATCCATGAAACATATTAAATCAGTCAAATGGTATCACATTTAATATTTTCAATAATATATATATTTTTTTAAATTAATAAATATTGTCTCAATGTTATATAATATTTTAATGTAATTATTTCTTCTCTAAAATTAAAAATAAACTAACAGGATAAAACAAGATCAATTATCTTTTAAATTATTTTTTATAATATAAAATATCATCTATTTATCTATATATTAAAATAGTATACTTATTAAAGGTAAGAGAGTGACATTTTTTAGTGATATATTCACTTAAATATTATAAAGGTCAATGTCATGTTCAAATGGAAAAGGCCATAAATTTGAATTTTGGATGATTATAGATGAGGTATACTAAAAAAATAAAAATTTTGTATTGGGTTTGGGTATTTATCTTGTTCTTATAACATTATTTTTACCCATAATTACTTGATTTACCCATTAACACGGGAACAATATTACTAATGATACTATTGAAAATGCCAAAAAAATAAAAGGAACCAATTTTTTAAAAAATTAAATATTAATTCAAAATATTAAACCCAAATTTAAAAATTTAATTTCTAATTGTTTAAAAAATTCAGATAAACATTTAAAATTAAATGAAAAATTTTTATAGGAAAAATGTTTTATAATCCAAAAAATAAATGTATACCAAAATCGGGTACACGTTTTATTAACATTAACCATATTATCATTAATATAATTAAATTACAAATAGGTTAATTTTACATCAATTTCAAAACATAATGATTCTATTCAGTGATAAGGAAATGGATTATTTTAAAAAATTGGTATTTTCACTATTTGTTGAGAAGTTAATATATTTAGAAGAATACCAAAATTTCACAATAACATTATTTTTATATTCATATTCTAGTATGTTTTTCATTTTATAAAAAATTCAAAATGGTCATGGAATTAATTATAATTACATTATCATAAAAACCGATTTTTGAAGAAAAAATGTTTTTGGAGAATAAAATATATTTATTAAAAATTGAGTAATGATTTATTATTAATTAATCAATACATTTATATTGAATATTAACTTTATATGTATTTCATAAATTAGTAAATATTGTACATATCAGCCAATTTATGATATATGTTATAATAGTCATATAATAATATTTTCTTTTTCTTTAAATATGGTGTGGCATTTAACACAAGCTATAAATTAAAAAATTTATTAATAAATAAATTTTTCATAAATTATAAAAGTGTTACATGTTGAGTCGATAAGGTTTTGCTAATGACTTTTCCATTCCATCTTGTTTTGAAAATCACAAACACCTTATCTTAAGTAAGGTTGCTTTTATAAGAAAAATTGCTTTCTTAAGGAAAATCGCTTTTATAAGGAAAATCGTTTTCTTAAGGAAAATTGCTTTAGTAAGAAAAATGCTTTCTTAAAAAATTTCTTTAATAAGAAAAATATCTTTTATAAGAAAAATTATCCTTATCTTATTTTCATCCATATTTTTATTAATTATGAGATTCGCATTCATTTCTATTTTCTTGGAATCGTTGAAACTTTGATATAAAGCATTCTGTTTTAGGATTCAGATTCTAGATAAGAACTATAAGGAAGTTTCATTCCGAATTCCGGATATGAACTTTGACTAAGTTCTATTCCAGATTTAGGATATGAATTCTGAAGAAGAATTTTCATTACAAATTCCAATGAAGAATTCTCATTACGAATTCTAATGAAGAAATCTCATTCCGAATTACCATTACGAATTCCAATGAATAATTCTCATTACGAATTCTGTTGAAGAATTCTCATTACGAATTTTGAAGACGAATTCTCATTACGAATCCTGATGATGAATTCTCATTATGATTTCTGATGACAAATGCCTATTCCGAATTCTCATTCCGAATTCACCTATTAAACAGAATTTGAGTATCATTGTTTTATACACTCTGAATTAATTCAGACTCCGAAAAATATCTTTGTTAGACTCCGAACTTTTATATTGCTTACACTTCTAAAATTTTTCTACTCTTTATTATTGTTCCTTACAATCCGAACCTTTACTCCGAAGCGTTCATTCCGAACCTTTGAGTTAGAATTAAAACGATGTCGTACTTTCAGTTACACTTGGTTTTTTATAAAACGATGTCGTCTATTTTGTTATAAACTAACCATTGTCTAAGTGACACGTGTACAGGTCCCTCCGATCTTTAAGGAAAATATGACCATTGGAGAATGAGCCGACCTTACCTATAAATAGAAGCTCATTTGAAAGAGCTCGTAGCTGTTGAAAATACTGATGACAGATGGACAACTTGGTTTTGTGCATACATGCTGTTGAAGTGAATTCTAGAGAGAGAGGCTCTTATTTACTCTCAAAGATTCGTGCGACTCCGAATGTTGGTGATTACATTTGAGGGCTTCCAAGGATAGGAATACAGAGGTGCTGACTACCTTAATGTTCGAGGGATTCTTTTCTAAGGAAGGCAGAGGTTTCCAACTACCTTGAAGTTGAGGGCTTGTGGGGATAGCAAGACAGAGACTCCGATTTTCGTATCGAGGGCTTACCCTTGTGTGGGTAAGACAAACATGCCTGAAAGTATAAATCAAGGGACCTTTATCCAAGGTTGTTGGATACCCTTCTGTTTGGGTTAAAAGACTTATATCTTGTTACCTGTAATTTTACTACTTGTTTATATTCCGCTGCATTTTGTAATATAAGGAAAGTATAACTTTCTTATACTTCCTTACTTGTACTCTGTTTCATTTAGATTCTATACGCTTTAAGGTAGAATCTCATATTGAAATCTTTTGTTAAGTGTCAAATTCCGAAACCATATTTACGGAACCTACGTTCGGAATCTCTTTCCAAGTGTGCTTTTGGAATTAGAGGTGTTGTGAATCTACTAAGTTTAACTTTGTTAAACATAGCACTTTCCTTTTCTTAAGGAAAACATAGTTATTCTTAACTAAATTTAAATGTTCCAAAGGAATTTTTAAAGTTTACAATTCACCACCCCCCCCCTCTTGTAAATTGAGCATCTACATCTCTATTTCGATCCTACAATTGGTATCAGAGGTTGGAAACCTCTTACTCTATACCAATCTTACATTTGGTATCAGAGAAGGTCTCTGAAATACTTATACTCATGAATAAGTTTTTCTTGATTACTTTCTCATTCCAAACTTTACCATTCCGTTTCCCATTCCGAACTTTGTTATTACGAATCTTCTCTACTAACAAGTTTGTTTGTCCAATGTTATTTTAAGTATGGCAGGAATTAATGTTGGTTCAATTGATAATCTAAATCCTAAAAGACCACCTATCTTTGATGGTAATGATTATGAATACTGGAGAGATCGTATGAAGACATTTTTTATCAATACTTGATTAGACAACTTTGTTATGCTTACTGGTGATTATAAAATTCCTGACAAGGAAGTTAGAACCTTTACTAACCAGGAAAAACAAAAAAATCAACTAAACTATAAGGTACACAACACTTTACTATGTTCAATGACCAGAAATATATATATCCAAATTTCTTCTTGTGAAGAAGCTAACTGTATATGGAATAAGTTAGAGGTTACACACTTTGGGACTTCCAAAGTGATTGAGACTAGAAGAGCTATGCTTAGAGATGAATATCAAAGCTTCAATTTTCCTTATGGAGAACCTATCTGTAAAGTTCAACAATGATTTATGACTATTGTCAACAGTCTACAATCTTTGGGAGAAAAAGGTTTAGATGATGAAGCTCTTGTGGATAAAATAATTGATATTATTCCCAATGAGTGGGAATCCAAGAGAACAACTATAGATGAGAACAGTAAGGTCACTCAAATTACTCTTGATGAATTATTTGGAACTCTTCTACAACATGAAACTAGAATGAAGAGAGATGCAGACAACATCAAGAAGAATAATGGAAATGGTACTGCTGCTTTTACTACAACTTCAAATCAGATGAAAGCTAAGACTCCTGAGAGAGTAACCAGATCCAAGTCTAAGAAAGTTATTTTCCAATACGAAACAAGTGAGAGTGAAGTTTCCGAAAATGAATTAGAAAATCTTGCTCGAAGGATGAACAAGATAGCCTGCCAGAGAAATTTTCAATCTAAGTATAAGAAAAAGGAAAGGAAAGATAAGAAATATGTAGAAGTTACTTGTTATGAATGTAAATAAGCTGGACATATTAGACCAGATATCCCTATGCTCAAAAAGAAATAAAGGAAGGAAAGACATTCAGACAGGAAGAAAAAGAAGTATTATAAAGCTAAAGCTAAGAATGTTCTGAAAGTTAATGACACCTGGAGTGCCAGTGGTGGTGACTCTTCAGATGAATCTTCTGGTAATGAATCTTCCGGACAGAAGAATCGTGGTCTTATAGCCAGATTACCTATTGATAATCATTGTTTTATGGCTAAGGTACGAAATGCTGAATCTTTGACCAATGTTTCTTTAAATTCTAATGATAGTAAGTATTATAACTCTTCTGATGAAGAATCATCTTCTGATGAAGAAAATACTTTACCCACTTATGAAGAAGTATCTAGGTTTGTTGAACTTCTTGAGATTGAGAATTCCAAACTCAATAAGAAACCTGATAAGGCAAACTCTAGGAATACTATTCTTACAAAAGAGATATCAGATCTTTCTAAAGATCTTGATAAGAAAAATGATTATTTTGAAAATATTTCAAAAAATCCTGAGGAAGTAAGTTCTGAGAAGAACATACTTTCTAAAGAATTAGAAAAAGTAATTTCTAAGAAAAATGTTTTCGAGCCAAACTCTAGTTCAAAAACTAATGATTTTGAGGATAAAAACATAGTTGTAAAACTCATGTCCGAAATTTATTCCTTAAAGAAGTGTTTATCAAACATTACCCATGGTAAAGAAAATTTTGATAAGATGTATTCCCAAATATGACCTTTAAAAAATAAATCTGAATTTGGTTATACCCATGCAAAACCTATTTTCAGTAACAATTATTTTGTTCCACAAAGTGCCCCATTTTTTACCAAGGTTCAATGTGGTGGTCACTGGGCAAAGAATTGTTCCTTAAACAAAAACCAATCTCTAGGATTTCACAAAGCTTACTTTTCTAAGAAGATGTGGGTTCCTAAATTTTTATTTTCTGGAAATCTCGGATCCAAACAAGTTTGTATTCCGAAAATCTAATTTTCTTATTAATTTCAGGAAAACAAAGAGAGAAACAGCAACAATACATGGTACATGGATAGTGGATGTTCCCGACACATGACTGGTAACAATAGTTTTTATGAAAAAAATTATCAAAACGAAAGGAGGAAAGGTTACTTCCGGAGATAATGCTAAGGGAGAGATTGTTGGTATTGGTAATATTGTTTTTCTTGGTAAAACCTTGATTTCAAATGTTCTTTTTGTTAAGGGTCTTAAGCATAACCTCATTAGCATAAGTCAGTTATGTGATGAAGGTTACCTTGTGAATTTTATGAATGATAAGTGTTTAGTTCACAATTCCAAGAAAGAATTTATTCTCTCAGCCAATAGGCAAGAGAATGTCTACACATTGAACCTAGAAGCCCTCAGGAGTCAAGATTTACCTTGCTTAAGTGAAATGGAAGATCATTCCTGGTTATGGCATAGAATATTAGGACACTGTAATATTAGAAACCTTTGTAAACTCTCTAAGAATAAACTAGTTAAGGATCTACCGGAGCTTAGATTTGATTCTTCTTAAGTTTGTGATCCTTGTCAAGATGGAAAGCAACAGAAATCTAGTTTTAACTCAATCGGTGAAGTCTCAACAACCGATGCATTACAGTTAGTGCACATGGTTCTTTTTGGTCCAACACAATCTGGAAGAATTGGAGGCAAATACTATGTGTTTGTTCAAGTTGATGATTACACTATATTTACTTGGGTCTATTTTCTAGAAAAGAAATCTGAAGATTTTTCCTATTTCAAAAGTTTTAGAGCACAAGTTAAAAATGAGAAAAACCTTCCATTGAAAAATATTCATAGTGATCATGGAGGAGAATTTCAAAATTCATATTTTGAAACCATTTGTAGTAAGAAAGGTATTACTCACAATTTTTCAGCACCTAGAACTCCTCAACAGAATGGTGTAGTTGAAAGAAGAAATATAATTCTTCAAAGAATAACTAGAACCATGTTGAGTGAATATTCTATTTCTAGACATTTCTGGGCTGAAGCTGTAAGTACTACTTGCTATACTATAAATTGAGTTTTGATTAGACATTTTCTTAATAAAACACCTTATGAGTTATGGAATGGTAGAAAACCAAGACTTTCCTACTTCAAGGTTTTTGGTTGCAAAGTATTCATTTTGAATACTAAAGATAATTTACATAAATTCGCACCAAAATCAGATGAAGGAATTTTCTTAGGATATTCCACAACCTCTATGTCTTATAGAGTTTTTAATAAAAATACTTGTACTATTGAAGAAACAGTACATGTAAAATTTGATGAATCAAATCCTTTTGATTTTAAACCATCCCAGCCTTCTCCCTCAGATGTGTTTTCAAAAACTGATTTTCAACCTTTGATAGAAGAACCTTCTGATATGGAAATTATTCTAGAAGATACTTCTGAAACATTTACCCCAGAAGACTTTCTACCCTATGTTGATGAACAAGTTTTACAAAACCCAAATCAGGTGTTTCTTAAGAATCATCCCAGTGATAGTATCATTGGTGATGTAAACCAACCTATAAGGACTATAAGTTCCTTAAGAAATGATGTAGAACATCTAGCATTTATTTCCCAATTAGAACCTATAAGCACTGATGAAGCTTTAGGTGATGAAGATTGTATCAAAGAAATGCAAGATGAGCTAAATGAATTCGAAAGGAATAAAGTCTGGACCTTGGTTGAAAGACCTAAGGAAACTTCTGTTATTGGAGTAAAATGGGTTTTCAGAAATAAATGTGATGAAAATGGAGTCATTGTTAGAAATAAAGCTATACTTTTTGCTAAAGGCTATAATCAACACGAATGAATAGACTATGAAGAAACCTATGCTCCAGTAGCTAAACTTGAATCTATCTGTATTCTACTTGCCTTTGCAGCTTTCGTTAATTTCAAACTTTTCCAAATGAATGTGAAATGTGCTTTTCTTAACGGTTATGTTCAAGAGGAAGTTTTTGTTGAACAACCTCATGGATTTGAAGATACAAAACATCCTGATCATGTTTTTAGACTTACCAAAGCTTTGTATGGCCTTAAACAAGCCCCACGAGCATGGTATGATAGACTCACTGGATTATTTCTTCAATATAACTATGTTAAGCGAAATGCAGATCCAACCCTTTTTATTAAGAAAGATAATAAAAATGTTTTGATTGTTCAAATTTATATTGATGACATTATATTTGGTTCAACTCCACAATCTTTGACTGACTCTTTTACTAGTCTAATGAAATCTGAGTTTGAAATGAGTATGATGGGTGAGTTAACATTTTTCCTTGGTTTTCAAATTTCTCAAAAACCAGAAGGAACCTACATATCTCAACGTAAGTATATTAAAGATCTTATAAAAAATTATGGTTATGACAACACTAAGAGTATAAGTACTCCCATTGGTACCTCAAAATCTTTAGATCTTGACGAATCTGGGAGACCAGTAGATCAAACATCATTTAGAGGTATGATAGGAAGTCTACTTTACTTAATAACTAGTCGACCAGACTTAATGTTTTCAGTATGCTTATGTGCAAGATATCAATCCAATCCTAAGGAATCTCACTTAAAGCCAGTAAAAAGAATTTTTTGCTACCTTAAGGGAACCATGGATCTAGGATTATTTTATACTTCTGGAAATGATTTTGTTCTAAAAATCTTTTCTGATGCTGACTTTGGTGGATGTATAATGGATAGAAAAAATTACATCCGGAACTTTTCATTTATTAGGAAATTATTTAGTTTCGTGGTCCTTCAAGAAGCAACATTCTGTAGCACTGTCCACTGCTGAAGCTGAATATGTAGCAGCTGGAAGTTGTTGTGCACAAGTGTTGTGGATGCAACACACAGTCACAGACTATTGCTTCAGTTTTACTAAAACTCAAATTTTGTGTGATAACACAAGTTCCATTGCCCTCATTAAGAACCCTGCACATCACTCTCGTGCAAAACACATAGATATTAGACATCACTTTCTTATGGATCACACACTTAAAGGAGATATTATTCTTCAGTTTATCGGAATGCAAGAATAACTTGCTGATATTTTCACAAAATCATTGCCTTTTGATAGATTTGAATATATTAAACAGAAGTTAGGAATGATAACCGTAAGGTAATCCTCCTTAATTAACTTTCTGTTGAAAAAGTCTCCTTACAGTAATGAACTCCTTTTCATAGCGGGAGTACATTTGATTGTTTGTTTAAAAATGTTTTTCAAAATTTGTTTTCAAACTTTTCAGAACGAAGATTTCCGGAATAGAACTTCCGGAAATAAAATTTTCCAAAATGGACATGATCGTACAGAATACTTCTGGAATAGAAGTGTTCGTATTAAAAATTTCCGGAATGGAAAATTTCATACTAGAATTTTCATAACGGAATTTTCATACTAAATTCTTCGTAATATCTTTTTCATACTTAATTCTTCGTGATGTGTATTTCATACAAAATTCTTCGTAATGTGTTTTTCAAACTAAATTTTCCATAATGAATATTCCGTTATGAGTTTTTCGTACTATGTTTATTTTCCATAGTAAAATTTTTGCGAAGTCTGTCTTCTCATAATAAAGTTTTTTTTAGTCTTTTATATATTACCCATTACTAATAATCCTCCAAATCCAATCCGAATGGTATGATTATCTTACTTAAGTTTTCGTAGTCATATTTTACTTGCTAGCATTTTCTTGTATTATGTTTTCGGATTTTAGTTTTCGTAATTCCTTGTTTAAATAAAAACATCAAAAAGATTGGAATTTAGTTTTCTTAATTCCTTGTTTAAATAAAAACCTCAAAAAGATCGGATTCAAGTTTTCAAATGTCAGATCTGATCTCAGCTTTTCACAACCGTTAGATCAACCGTGGAAGTTGAACCGTCATTTCATTGCCTATATAAAGGGGACCCAAATACTCGTCCCACATCGATTTCAAGCACTCGCGTCCCGAAGCTCTGCCCCTATGTTTTAAGTCCGTTCCGAACTACAGTTGTCTCCATTCCGATCTTCTCAGAGGATTACAGATCCGAATGTCTGCGGAGTTAGCGTCTCAAGAAATGTCATCCACTAAGCCTATTTCGCAATGGTTAGTTTACAGAGAAAGGTTAGTCCATCCGGATTTCTCCAGCAACTATGATTCTCTTATTTCAAAGAACATTAAGTTGAATGGCTGGGAAGATGTTGCTGTATCCAAACCGGGGACTCAAGAAGATGTGTTTACAGAGTTACTTGTTGAGTTCTATGAAACAATTTCCTTCTTCCAGGAAGATAATAGGGAGAAGTTTTCTTTTAAGTCTTATGGAAAGACCTACAAACCTTCTTATACCAAGGCGGCAAGCTTGGTAGGGTTGTCCTATGAAGGAGAAGCCGAATTTACTTCTCATGTTTTTCCGGACTCTAAGGGTAGCTTAGACAAAGAAAAGGCCTTCGAAACTCTCGGACTGGCTGATGACAAGGATCCGAAGATTTCCAGTTTATCCACAAATTTCTGGATTCTAGAGTTGTGGGTGCAAGGGCTTATCGTACCGAGGAAAGGTGATAAAGATAGATTGATGAAGAGTGAGATCTATATCTTAGATTTCCTGATAAATCTAAGAAAGTTTAACTTCATGAGGCACATTCATATAACCATTGAGAATCTTAAGAAGGGAAATCTCATAGCACAAATCGCAATGTACCCAGAAATATTATCAATGTTGATAGTTCGGTGCCTTGAATCTTTCAAGGAAGCCTGCAGATCTAAGCCATGGGTTTGTAAATTTTTTTTGGTTAGTGATGACACCCTTAAGAGGATGGATGTGGCTTTCAACAAGGAGATTGGTGAGTTTGTTGATTTTCCTAATCAAGAAGAAACGGTTCCGAAGGCTGCTGAACCGGAATCATCCAAACCAGTAAAGAAAAGAAAGTTAAAGGAAGTAGCAGCTGAAGTCGAAGATCCTAAGTCTAAGGAAGTTCAAACCGATCCTCCCAAACCAAAGAAGAAGAAGGCCTATCCCGATGAGGTTGTTGCGAAGTGGAGAGCAGATAAAGTGAAAAGGAAAGAAGGGGATCCGCAGTTCGGATTGGGCCCTGCGGAAGCTAAGGCCCTGAAGGAGAAAACTGCTGATGAGCTTCAAAAACTAGTAAAGGAAAAGAATCTTTAGAAGAAGATGTCAGAAGCCGAGGCAGTCCATGCTTTGTTGAAATTTAATGAAATAGTATCCGGAAGCATTCCAGTTCTGAGATCTTTCCCCTTGGAATCTCTACCTGAGACTCCAGAAAGAAACCTTGATTTTTCGGAAGAGACTACAGTTGAGCATGTTTAGAAAATCGAGCAGATTCAGCAAGTGGGTGAGGAAGAAGAAGTTGCTGAAAGAAGTGGTGAAACATGAGATCTTTTGAAACATGTCGATGATTATAAAGGATCACCTTTGGAACATCTATCACTCCGAACTTCAGAGGCTGAATCCTCTAAGTTAGTAACTCCAGAGAAGGATAAGAATGAGGAAGATGTTGTTTAAAAAGTTGTTGATGAGATTATTCAAGTGTCTACTGGCGAGCAGAAAACTCCTGATCAAGAACCAATTCCGAAAAAAGACAAGGGAATGCAACTCCTTGTTGAAACTCCGAAATCAGTGGCTACCAAGAAAAGAAAATTTTGTGATTCATCTAAAAGGAAGTTGGAGCTTATTGAGGAAGAAAACTCTCCAAGAAAGATTTCAGATTCAGAGTCATCCTCGTTGGGGCATGACTTTGTCGTTAAGTCCTTAAAGAAGTTGGTGGGAACCATTCCGACCTTCTCTAGTATTGACTCAAGATGCCAGATTCTCCAACATGCTCTAAATCAGAAAACTGACTCCGTATCTATGGTTATGGACAAGTGTGTTGAAATAGAGGCTCAGTTCAAAACGTTTTGCGTTGGATACGAAGCTCATAGAAAATCTTGTAAGAGGATGACAAACTGGTCGAAGAAGACTGTTGAAGAGATGAGGTTATTCGATGAGTTTCAAGCCAATGTTAAAGATGCCTTTGAGACTGAGGAAAAGAAGATAAATGAGTTAACTTCATCCTTTGAAGAAAAGCTGACAGAAGAAATGAACTTCCGGATTCAAGAAGTGAGAGATCTGAATGGGATGCTGAATTACGTTTCTCAAAACTGGAATTTTGAAAGGGATCATCATATTGATTTTGAAGAAAGGATGAAGGCTCAGGAAGAAAAGATCAAAGCTCAGGAAGAAAAGCTGAAAGCGCCGGAAGAAAAAATTGAAGCTCAATCCGCATGAATAGTTGTCTTAGAGAAGTAAGCTGAAGAAGATGATAAAGACCTGAAGAAGATCAAGACTATTCTAAAGGGGCTCATGACGAAGGAAAAAGATCCTAAATAACAAAATACGATCTTTTTGTTGTATTCTTTTTGTTACTGAGATTTCAAATTTAATGAAAGTCGTGCTTGTCATTTCAATTGTTGTCATTACTAATTTTTCAGATACTTTGTTATTTTTTCCATTCCCTCCAATTCTTTTTGAAAACCACAAAGGGGGAGAAGGAAAAGATCCTTAAGAAAAAGAAGAACTCTAATAAGAGTTTATCAAAGGGGGAGAAGAAAAAGATCCTTAAGAAAAAGAAAAACTCTAATAAGAGTTTGTTTAAGGGGGAGATTTTTCATTAAAGAAGACCTTCTTATTTATCATTACGAAAATCTGAATACGATCCTTAGAGTGTCAAAGCCTAAGGGGGAGTTAGTCGTATTCATCAATATCCTTAAAGCAAATGGAGATAAGCCTTAATGTTTTTCTTTCTTCTTAGAATTTCTTTTTCGTAAGGATGTTTGTTCTTTCCAAAAAAAGGGGAGATTGTTGAGTCAATAAGGTTTTCCTTATGAATTTTCCATTCCTTCTTGTTTTTAAAATCAAAAACACCTTATCTTAAGGAAGGTTACATTTATAAGAAAAATTTCTTTCTTAAGGAAAATCGCTTTTATAAGGAAAATCGTTTTCTTAAGGAAAATTGATTTCATAAGAAAAATGCTTTCTTAAGAAATTACTTTTATAAGCAAAATCACTTTTATAAGAAAAATTATCCTTATTTTATTTTTATCCATATTTTTATTAAGTATGAGATTCGAATTCATTTCTATTTTCTCGGAATCGTTGAAACTTTGATATAATGCATTCTGTTTTAGGATTCGGATTCTGGATAAGAACAATAAGGAAGTTTCATTCCGAATTCCAGATATGAACTCTGACTAAGTTCTATTCCAGATTCAGGATACGAATTCTGATGAATAATTCTCATTACAAATTCCAATGAAGAATTCTCATTACGAATTCTGATGAAAAAATCTCATTCTGAATTACCATTACGGATTCCAATGAAGAATTCTCATTACGAATTCTGTTGATGAATTCTCATTACGAATTCTGATGACGAATTCTCATTACGATTCCTGATGATGAATTCTCATTACGATTTCTGATGACGAATTCCTATTCTGAATTCTCATTCCGAATTCACCTATTAAACAAAATTTGAGTATCTTTGTTTTATACACTCTGAATTAATTAAGACTCTGAAAAATATCTTTGTTAGACTCCAAACTTTTATATTGCTTACACTTCTAAAATTTGTCTACTCTTTATTATTGTTCCTTACACTCCGAACCTTTACTCCGAAGCATTCATTCCAAACCTTTGAGTTAGAATTAAAACGATTTCGTACTTTCAGTTACACTTGGTTTGTTATAAAATGATGTAGTCTATTTTGTTATAAACTAACCGTTGTCTAAGTGACACGTGTACAGGTCCCTCCGATCATTAAGGAAAATATGACCGTTGGAGGAGCCGACCTTAACTATAAATAAGAGCTCATTTAAAAGATCTCGTAGCTGTTGAAAATACTGATGAAAGATGAACAACTTGGTTTTGTGCATACATGCTGTTGAAGTGAATTCTAGAGAGAGAGGATCTTATTAACTCTCAAAGCTTCGTGCGACTCCGAATGTTGGTGATTACATTCGAGGGCCTCCGAGGATAGGAAGACATAGGTGTCGACTACCTTAAAGTTCAAGGGCTTCCTTGCTAAGGAAGACAGAGGTTGCCAACTACCTTGAAGTTGAGGGCTTGCGGGGATATCAATAAAGAGACTCCGATCTTCGTATCGAGGGCTTACCCTGGTGTGGGTAAGACAGACTTGCATGAATGTATAAATCAAGGGACCTTTATCCAAGGTTGTTGGATACACTTCTCTTTGGGTTAAAAGAGTTATATCTTGTTACATGTAGTTTTACTACTTGTTTATATTCCGCTACATTTTGTAATATAAGGAAAGTATAAATTTCTTATACTTCCTTACTTGTACTCTGTTTCATTTAGATTCTATACGCTTTAAGGTAGAATATCATATTGTAATCTTTTGTTAAGTGTCAACTTCTGTAACCATATTTCCGGAACCAACGTTTGGAATCTCTTTCCAAGTTTGCTTTTGGAATTAGAGGTGTTGTGAATCTACTAAGTTTAACATTGTTAAACTTAGCCCTTTCCTTTGCTTAAGGAAAACATAGTTATTATTAACTAACTTTAAAGGTTCTAAAGGAATTTTTAATGTTTACAATTCACCACCCCCCCTCTTGTAAATTGAGCATCTACATCACTATTTTGATCCTACAATTGGTATCATAGGTTGGAAACCTCTTACTCTATACCAATCTTACATTACAAATGGTTTTTAATATATAATGGATAATTATATATTCATTTTTTACATCAACAATAAATATTCATTAAAAAAAATTATCTAATTCGGTGAGTTTGTATTATGAAGAGTAGTTTCAAAATTTATAATATTTTAATTATAAATTATGGGATTTACATAGTCATGTTAATATAATAATAAGATAAGTTTTATTATTTTATCTGAAATGATTTTTTCATTGAATAGTGATACATAATGTTTTTTCTTCAAAACTATCATTTCAATTAATTAAATGAAGTAATTTTACATTCCTATTATGTTTTAGATTTTTTTTGTAATATAATATCACTTTTATTTAACATAATATAATTAATTCCATAAGAATAATTATTGTATTTGATATTGGTATAAGTTTACTTTAATGTTTTAAAAAACATATTTCAAAAAACTATTTTTCACATAATTGACAAATATATATAAATTTAAATTTATAAAATATATGTTAATTGAACCATTAAAATGTATATCATGTTTAGAATAAATAGGTTAATATTTGGTAATGTGATCTATTTAATTTTTAGTTGTAACAAATTGTAACCACATAAAAATTAATCATCATGGTAAAGGGTTAGTTCGGCTTAAGATTATGGGATTATGTCTTAAAATTAATCCAAAACATTCATTTATTTAATTTGATTAATTTAATTTAACCGAAACCATCATATAATTGAAAATTTTTAATTATGGTTCCACTTTTCATTGACATCAACTATTATATTATTTGATTTTAGGAGTAATTAAAAAATGACACTCTCTCACACATATAATGTTACAATGATATATATGTAGATAAAAATGATATATTAAAAAGTAGAGATCCTTAATTTTATGAGTTAGATTATATATTTGTGATTTTTTTATGAAAAATAATTATTGATTGTATAATTACATAGAACGTTTATATAGTGTTAATGTATTTTCTGTCAAAGATGTATAAAATTTAAGTAAATGATTTTAATAATACTAAAAATAATATTATTTGGATAAATTATTATCTTAAATGAATTAATGTATAATTATAATATATTTAAAATGTTTTTAGTTTTTATATTCCAATTCTATTGTTATCATGATTCATTTAAATTAATTTTTTTTGAGTATTCTTGAAAATGACCTTGAATGGAATTTATTGTTTAAAATCACCTTTATATCATCATAAAATCTTTAATATAATAAATTTACACATGTCGATCTTAAATTTTAGATACAATCATTCATTTTCCATTTTTTTACTGTAGAAATTTTTAGAATTACAATAACGGCCCCTAAAAATTGGAAAATTTCAAAAATTACATTACTTGTTTCCTTTAAAATGGGATTCAATTAAAAAAACTGTAAACATAACTTATTGTAGGTTTTATATAAAATAAATTCCAAAAATACCTTGTTAAACCTCAATTCTCATATCACTATTCCCTTAAGTGACAATTAAACTCCCCTTAAAATACTGTAAAATCTATTAAAAGGATTATATCAAAAGAAGATGTATGAGTCGGAAGTAATTTTATTATACTTATTTCATCTAATGAATATTTAAAATAAATCATAAAAATGAATATATTATAATATAATTATCTTAAAAATAAGTAAATATTTTTATGTTGATGGTAAAACACTTTCATCATCCAATTTTCTATCTAATGGAAGAACACTTTGCCTTTGAGTTTGTGTGGAATTGCACCTCCAAGACGTGATGTGAATAATTTTTTATTATCATCAATTTTTTTATAAATATGAAATAAATTAAAGGATAATAATATAATAATATACATATGATTATATAATTATAATAAAATACTAAACTTATTACCCTTTTATTAATTGTAATATGATAACATCACCCATGAATACATGTGGTCAAACAACTCTACAAAGTGATGTGATTATTTTTTTCCATTTTTACATCATAAATATTTTTTTAAGAATAGAAATAATGAATAAATACAACATTACTAACATATCTGTGATTCTATAAAACTAATATATTTTACATTTTATTTATATTACACCCAATAGAAAATTAAAAACAAAATTCATTCGTATATATGGAGAATCATCTCAATGAAATGGTGTCATTCTTTTTTCTTGAAATTCATCCATGGATTGTTCTAATAAAATATATTTTTATAAATATGATAATAATTTCATGTTTAATATAATTTTTATGATGGAATAATGACCACTTTGAAAATATTAATCCAAACAATGTAGTTTTGGGACTATAAACTAGTCATAAACAAAATATATGAATATAATATGACTGATTTAATAACTAAAAAAGTAATGTAAATATATTAAGTAATAGAAATAACCATAAAGTAAGTAAAAATAAATTTTTTTAATAATAATTTATAGAAATAAAAAAATATTATTTTTCAATAGTTGAAGAATATCAAAATCTTGATGAGACATAATATGATAGATTTTTTTTCTAATTTAAATTATTTGAGACCAATACCATTTTTATCACATGGATTATTTTTTGGTGTATAATTCTACATATGGATGTATTTCAAAATTTCTTAATAAAATTCAAATTTTATTGAAATATATTATATTATTTAACCTTCAATGATATTTTTAATTAAATGTTATAAATCACTTAATAGTATTTCTTTAAAAACATTATTTTAATTGTTTTAATGTCATTTTAAACCATGAATTTTAAATGTTTAAAATCATTTCCATTCATACAAAAATATATTTTAATGTTATTTTTAGCATTCTTCATATGATAATTTTGTTTACACATTAACACACTGAAGAACAATGTTTTTTACATAAAAGTCCAACATGGATTTTACTACCATTAGGTCATTTTTTGATGTTAATCTTCTTATAATTTTATAATATTTTTAGAAATTTAATTAAATTCTCATACTTTGGAGAAATTTTTATTTTAATTTTTTTTCCAAAGAAACAGATAATTATCATTATTTTAATATGAAAATGGATTGTGAATTTTATTATAGGATCAAATGCGTTTCTAAAGGGTATTATGATAATTATGGAAAGAATATTAATTTATTTATGATAATGTATATGGAAATTATATATGATAAACGATGATTTTTATATGTCCTATGATGATTTGTGAGTCTGATATAAATTCGTATCTCAATGGAAATGAATTTTATTCAAAAAATGAGGGAGGTTACCAGATATGTTTCTCATATAAAAATTACATGACATAATATTTTTTTCAATGAGTTAAACATGAATTAAAATGGGATATGAATATGTTTTTCTAATATTTCTATTCCCTTATAATTTTTTTTATTGACATCATTTTATTTTATGATTTCAATAATTTCTATGAAATTTAAATTTCAAAAGGCTTATTTTTTAATGAAAATATATCGTGTGTTCTCAAAATCACTCGGTACATTCTGGATTTTAATATTCTTGGTAATAGGATTCAAAGGTTTTAATTATGAGAAATATTATCTTATAATGTAGATCATTTTAATTTATGAGCTCAATCATTTATTGTGAAAAAATTAATCATTTTCATGGATTTATATATTTTTTACTAGAATTATGTATTTCTATTATTTTATACATCTCAATATTTTTTTTGTTCTTGTAAAGTGTATTCGAATGTTTTTCACATAGCTTATGGATTATTAAGAACTATATAAAGGCTTATCTCTAGGATTTGTAGATTAATCATAAGGAAATTGAATGTGATATGAATGATACCTGAGTTTAAATTTAATAATCATGGTTTTAATAGAAAATAGAAAATGAGTGTAATTATATAAAATATATTATAACCAATTAATTTTTAATAGATTTTCACAATTATATAAAACTTTAATAATAATATATTATTGGAATTTACAAAAAATCAACCCTTTTATAAATCATATAATATGGGGTTATTTGTGAATTTGGAATTAGAGTTTGTATTAGATAAAGGGATTAGATAAATTTAGATGTTATTATTATTCACATGATGATATTTTATAGTTTTTATATACCATCATGTGATAATAATTATATGTATTATCATATGATAAAAGTATCATATACCCATTTGAATTTTTATGTGATGTGGGTTTATGAAGATTGATGATATTTTGGGTGTCATGAAAGAGAATACAACCCTAAATTTGAGTATGTGTTTTATTGAAATGTTTATTTCAGAAGGATGGATTTTATATTATATTGACATAATATTCGTGGTACTGATAAACATTAGGTTTAATATGTTCTTTGGTCTCGAGTTAATTATTGTTAATTGGGGATTAGTGTTTTTTTACATTTGGGGAATATATGTTTTATTGTATAATTAACTAAGATATTGAAGACTAATTTTTTTACTACACAAATAATTATATTTTTGATGTTGTTCACTAGATTTGGAACATTACATGGTTAATTTAAATGAAAATATTATTGGATAAGATTGGATATTAATTGAAGAATAAAAGTTGACTTTTCTTTTGGAATACTATATTATTTTTTATTATTTATGGTGATTCATATTATTTTAGGGAAAATATTAAAATATCATGGAGATTATATTATTTGAGAAAGTAATTGTTTATTTTTATCATTGTATAAATAGAGTAAATTTGTATAATAAAATTAATTTTATATTTGAAGAATACGTGATCAACTATTTATAATCATTAGGATGCGATTTTTCTCTAGCATGTTTTGATAATTTTTATGTAATGTTATTTATATAGTGTATTTTTTTCATTTTTGGGGTTTTAGGTGATGTATAATAGTGTTTTATTTTTACAATTCGATATTAACTTTATTTCTGGTAAACAAGTTTTTTAGTTAATTTTGAAATCGAGGATAAATAAATTTTCTCATCTTTTTATAGACCTTTGGATGTCTTAAATTCTTATTTTAGATCATTAGCAATGTAAAATACACCTTAGTAATTTAGATATGATCAAATAGAGGTAAAAAACTACTTTGAAAATAACCAGTGTATGAAATAATGGGATGAAATCAAGTATGTATATTTTATCATGTTATTTATCTCTATGGTAAAATAATTCTGGAATTCAATAAAGAGGAAGATTAATTTATTGAGTATTATATGAAAATCATTGCTCTAATATCATGTTAAATGTTTATAAAATCATATTCTATTAATAGTATTATTTTCGTTAATATTTTAATGAAATAATAATTTTCTAGGTTATAACAATGAAATACAAAATAAGGATGAAATATATAATTGATTTTATTTCTATATCTTGTAAAAAACACTTTGATAGAATCAATTTAAATTGTGTGGAAATAATGTATTTATGAGTGAGAGAATATGAAACCTTGATATTTTAGATTATTATCATATAAATGGATACATTTTTCAATAGGATGTACTATACACAAAAAAAATAAACGAACCAATGAATACTACTAAAATATTATTATATTTATATTACAATTATAACCTAAAAACTAGAAAAGTATGTAGGAACAAGATTAACCAAATTTTGAGAAATATTTAAGGTATTTTAAATTATTAAAAATTTCCTTATTAATTTCTATAAAATAAAAATATAGTTTTAAATATGATCATATATGATTAATGGGTATATTTATTAAAAAGTAATTTATGTGAACGATGAATTTCAATCAATTTATATTTTGTTAAATAGTATAGGGGAATAATTTAAATGAAATTTACATATACTATAATTTATTAAATAAATTAAAATTCATATAATAGTGGTAACTAGATAAAGAATGTGCACTTCAATCATATTTCATATAGGCTATCACATCCATGAAGATATATAATTCATTTTTTACCTTCTTAGACTTCTAGTTATAAAAATATAATTAATGAAAAAGTTTTACATTAATGTATTTTTTTATCTTATAATTATAATATAATACCCACCTTATTACATTTTCATCCATTGTAATCTGATAACATCACTTGTGAATATGTGTGGACTACAAACTTCAAAATTTGAGGTGATATCATTCTTCCTTACACCACACTTGTTTGGTTATAAGGAAATAATTTATATTTATGAAATTTATATCATATTTATGAATATTTTAAATAAATATATTATCTAGTTTATTTCGGTTCCGACATGTAGAAGAATAAAAATGTCGATCATGCGTACGTATGAACTAATATCCCCAGGTGACATTGTGGTACATTTTTCAAATCACCATACATGGATTCTTATAAAAATATAGTAATCGTATTAAAAAATAGTTCATGATGAATATTATTGAGTTCATGTAATAGTGATATCATTTACTTTGGTAAACCTACAAAAGTTGTTTTGGGATTATAAATCAGACATCCTAAAAATTTATAATGTAATCTTTACTAATTTAGTATGTAAATATATCCAGGTAATAAAATATATAATATGAATATTGATAATGGAATTAAAATTTTATTTTTTTACAAATAATAAAAATAATATAATATTATTATTCATCAACTATAATAATAATGATTCTATATGATACATAATTTAAGGGATTTATCATTTAAATTTTTATTCTTCGAGACATATTCCATTTTAACCACATGTTGAATTTTGACTGGTGCATATATTTACATATAATTTTATTTTATAATTAATTAAATGAATTCAATTTATTTTCAAATCCATTAATTTATTTATACTTGAATGTTTTGTGAGGTTAAAATTTTATCAAGGAAATCATAAATTTTTCTATAAAAAAATTGTTTTAATTATTTTAAAATATTTTCAACAATTTCTATGTTATATTTAATATTTCAAGAATATTTTTATTTTTAATTAATTTTATTTTAATATTAATTCACAATTATTTTAAATTTTTTTATGAAGACATAAAAATGATTGTTTTTAATGTTTTTTATATGTGTCTATTTTAACTCTTTTTACAAAAGTCTAAAATAATCTTTTTACAAATACAGTATCAATTATTTTTAACAAAATCATGTCATTTATATTTTTTATTAACATTTATTTTTTTTGTATTATTTGTTTTATAATGTAAATTAAATTCAATTTGATTTTAAAATTTTTAATGTAAATTTTTTTTCAAGAGTTATTGATATTTCTATATATTCTTATTTGAAAAATTGAATGAGATTTTACTTATACCATCCAAATTGTTTTTAGAGTTTTATAATACAAAGTAAAATACTGTATAATTTTATCTTCATGATATGATACTTTGGAATTATATATGATGATAGATTACCCTTATAGAGCTCTTGATGATGTGTTAGACCTATATAGACATCTAATTCATTGGGTAATGAACAATACTTGAAGGTGAACATGAGGAAGATAAACAGGTAAGTTACACCAATTGAGTTAACTTGTCCTAGATTATTTATAACATGGGTTAAAAAAATTAGCTTTATTTATGAAATTGATGCTCGATGATTCCAATTTTTTGATAACAAATGGTTATTATGGAAGTTTATTGATTTATAGAGATATATGGAAATTATAAAATATTGACAGTGAAAATATTTTCTTATTATGAATATTTTGAATGAGTTGTCATTCTCATAATTATGCCACCTTATTTTTCATATTCTATCCTAAGGATTTGTAATGTATTCTATTAAAAATGATGATTTTTTAATTGTGACATATGTAATTTATGTGATAACATATTAATTTTCTAAAATGAATAAAAATTCATTTGTTTTCTAGTATTTTCTAGAAAAACGTTTATTTTTATATCACTTACATGGATTTTTGTGTGCATCGAACATTTTCATATGTTCATTATAGGTCTTAATTGTTATAAGAAACTATATAATTTTTTAAATTTCCACTAAGGTAATTAATATTTAATAAAAGGTAAAATGTTTTTAATGAAATGTGAATCTAAATTTGTCAATACCCCTCCATCCAATGATGCCACCATGAGTAAAGAGATATAATGACCCCTCGGTACACACCACAAGTAGGCCTCAGATTGGCCACTAGAATTGGCGTTATAAAAATCTTATGAAATTAGAGGTATTACACTCTATAATAATTTATTATTAGGCGATAATATAAATCATCAAAAAATAAATCCATGACATATTATAAAATGAAATCCAAATAATCCAACATGAATCTAAATATTAAATTAATAAAAATAAAAGTATCCAAATTAAATATATAAAATCAATTCTAATGATTCGACACCACATCTATCAAATGGTCTGAGGTATTTATATCCAGCAAGGTCAACATATTCCTCAAATAAACCTAAAAATATTATTATACATAGGGATATCATAAAAGTATACTCTTTAAAAAAACAACGTCTCTCATATACATGTGAATGAAAAATACTTATGAACATGTGAAGAAAAATTAGAACAAAAATCACCTATTAAGTCAATAATTCATCCCTACCTCACCATGGAATTCTCACTAATAATGCCAGACATATTATACAAAATAACCTGAGTCACATCGATAATGGTTTACCCATAACGCTTTCCGACCGGGAGAACACTCTAACACCCCAAAATCATACATATTCGTTCTTCCATTTCTTTCAAATACCTCACCACCCTATAGGCATAGGCACATCATATCTGGCTTAAATAAACCTTGGATCATCGCCCCACATGCATGGTCAAATCACATCTCACCTAAAAACACATGGTCTACAACACGTTAACAACCATATCCATATGATTAGGTTATCATGAACATTAAATAAATAAACCATGTTCCCACATCCTACCACGAATGATCTATATAGTAAGACACCTCATCCCATATAATCCTACCCACATACCCTTTGTCTACGTTAAATGTCACCTGAAGACACCTGGGCTCAACATACCCAATAGCACAAACACATCACATCTCACTCGAAGACACATTGGCTATCAAAACAACCATATATTGCACTATATGGCCTCTTGGTCAAGGCCAACAGATTACCTACCCCACCTAGAAGAGAGATAGAGGGAATGGTAGGCTACCCATCTATCCTTCCTCTTCCGTGTATTCAGGGAAAATACCCAAAATGTGAAAATATGGGTGTAATCACATATTGATCGACCCAAGTGGGATGCAAATAGAAATTAAAAGTAATATATAAGTAAATAAATTTAGCCACAAACAAGAACAAACCATAGGTTCACAATAATACATTAACCAACTCACAACATCCCCACCTTCTTTTATACGTATTAATGTTTAACAACTTAGAAACCAGAAGTCAAATTTCATATTTCCAACCAAATAACATTATTCAAACCATTCATTTCATTATAGATAATAAGTATCCATTAACCACAAATCCAGTCACTTATATTATCATTAACTATTTCCATTACACTAACCAAAAAAACCCATGCTATTTCAATAAATAGTAAATAATTATTCCATCACTACCGGGGAATATAGCAAATCAAAACTCCACATCATAAGCATCTCATAATTTCTATCGGAACATGTTCTCATCATCCCAAAAGAATGTCCAAACCAGCACCACCTCACAAATCCAAAAAGTTTTGAAATTACCACCACCTCACCCCCATAAAATCATTTCCAAATAACCATTGTATCACCACCTGAAAAGTACAGCCAAATAACATCAAATGCATTATACAAAATCAATTTAAAAAAATAGATCCTCAGCACGCCAAAAGAATGGACAAAAAAACACACCTTTTTGTCCAATATCATGACCACATTTCACCCATAGACACTAAAACACATTGAAAACAAAAATCACCAACCCACATCATGAATACACATCACAACACATGAAAGATAATTTTAAATTTTCTGAAAGGGGCTTCAACCAAATTTCACTTTATTTTAGGGGTGTTATACCAGAATCCATAAATCATTGGAAAATATTATTTTAACATGATATTAATGGTAAAAAATATTTCCATTTTAGGTTTATATCACAACTATATTTAAAAAACACATGTCACAAGATATATAAAACGGTGAAAAGAAATCACCACCAACAAAAATATTCCTGGGAAATTAATCCCTTACATTCAATCGTATTATAATAATATAAATTATGTAAATGTATGTGAATGTTTTCTGTTTACCCCCCCATTAAGTTCAAAAAACCAATTATTTATTTTGGATTTATTAAGATAAATTATAACGAACATATTAACATGATTAACCCCACTAACATGATAAAAAATAATTTGAAAAGATGTATTCTTTACCTTATAGAAATGTTTCAAACTAACTATGCACCTTAGAGAGAATAAAAAATGGTCGAGAACACAATTTCTAGAAAAAATCACAAATCAACATATAATACACCAAAAGAACATGATAACTCATCTCATATCACCCCAATATGAAAAAAACATCACCAAAAAATACTCATGATAATAATAAGAGGATAATAACCAAGAAGAATGAAGGGCTTACAATTGAACACTAATTTGAATCTAGTTGATCTATTGAATCAAATAATGTGGAAGAGTGATTAAAGATACCTAAACATATCAAAGGAATTCTAAATAAATGAGTGGGTGGAAGATTTAAAAAAATGGCTAGAAATAAAGAAAATTAAATTATTGAAACAATCTCGTTTCACATCTCGTAACTATTACACAACATGTAATACTATGTTGTTTTTTAAAATTATTTATTTCTCTAAAGAAATCATAATCCCATAATTATACAATAAATTTTATTAAACTTAAAAATTGTATAAATTTTTCACAATTTCACCATATTCCAATTTAAAATACATGAACTATATGATTTGAGAGGTTGTTAGACACAATTTAACATTATGTATATAATAAACGATCTGTATTTCCATCAACATCTCTTCTAAACCTCCATCCTAAATATAAAAATGGAAACTTAATGGATTGATAAGGCCCAAAATGGTACATCAGATACCTCTAAAATTATATTAACAATTTAGAATAGAAAACCAATACCACAAAGAGAAGGGGTCTGAACAACCACAACTCAAGAAACCTCTCATGGATATAATCTTACCTCAAATGACATGACCAATAATTCATGCCAAACCAAATAGCCATAAAATTTATCACATAACCACATCACTACATAGCCACATTATGATAATCATCCATCATCTAAATGGAAAAAACTATAAATCATCACTACTATAAAACTGCTCAACATAAAACATTTGAATCCGGGAATTCCATCCTCTAGGTCATGATACTTCCCGCTCTGGGTAAAAAATTATTAACCCACATGAGTTTAATCACACCATAGATAATACCTCTATATTAGGAAATACTTTTTTCTCTATCTATATGTATGGAAATTATCACACATAATATATCATAAAGAGGATAAAAATTCATTGAATTAAATAAAAAGGTCTTAAACATCACATCAATTGAAAAATAGTGTGAGGAAAAACTATCTGGGAACATATTTATATATCTCTCTCCCAAATAATGTCTTATTGTCCACCATGTTTCAACAATACACAAAATAATTAAATGGTTAATCCTAAAAACACATTATCATGAAAAATATAGATAATTACTTCTCACTAAATTAATGTCACATTATCCTTGATATGAAACTCTTACTAATCATTGACATGGGATTCATCATTTTTATACTGATGTTGTTGAAAGATGTGTAAGAAATCATGGATACTATCTAGCTATGGTGGAAACCCCAATTGATACACAATATTACTGACTTAACCCAATAAATAAAATGTCAAAAACTCATAGGAGAAAGATTACTCACCATTAAAAAACTCCACTTCCCATGTTGAGTGTAAACCATCAAGATCATTGGTCCCCAACCTCAATCTCCAAGAGCCCCCTCGTAAAATCTGTATAAGACTGCGACTGGTCTCTTTCTACTCTCATTCTCTCATGAACAAGTTGCATCTTTTCTATCATGCTTCACACCTAATGGGATCTTCGATCTACTGCCTCGCCAACTTCCATCTACTATAATGGAGAATGAAATATTTTCCTATACAATGCCTCAAATGAAGATATACAGATGGATGAGTGACAATTTTTATTATAAGAAAACTAAATCTAGAGATATAGTAATACCAAATATCCACCAATTTCCCAGACACACATCAATTATATATCATCCAATATCAGGATATTATACTACATCCACAATATATTATATTTTTAAATGTAGTGCTATGGAATAACTGAGATCCAAAAATCTGTATTCCCCTCCAAACTCAAATTGTAATGCATGCATTCAGATCCAAGACAGTGAAACATTGAACTACATTCAAACACACCACCTCATCCACATACCATTTATCCAAATCATCAATTTTTCTCAACTCCACGATCACTAAGAAGTGTTATGATTTTAGTAATCTATCCATGATCACCATGATAGCATCACAACCTACATAGAATTTAAGTAACCATGAGACTAAATTTTTCAATATTTTATCCAATTTAAAATTAGGAATATCAAATGGAAAAAACCCACAAGTTACATGATTCTCACCATTTTCCTAGGGGAAAACCAATCACTATTCCATAAACTCCAACCCCAAATGTTTCATCTCGATCCACAAAAACTAAATCATATTTCCACAATATATCATGGAAAATTCTAGTTGTACCTCCATATTATAGATACGAACCTCCCAAAGGACTCCCCCTTCTATAAATACTAGAAAAAACAATCCTCCCATGAAACAACCTTTAATTCGGAAAATCCTATTGCCATCCTTTCAGAGTATAACTATAGAAAACATGATTGTGCATTATATTTGCATATAAGTCTCCCAAATGAGAATCATCCACCAAGTGCATGAAAGAATAATACACCATCATCTAATACTAAGATTATCTACCATCATGAAAATTTTTATATATGTCCAAGGATTCTAATTCATCCATTTCTCTCTATAAATCTTAACAGCCCTAAACAACATATCTATATGAATTTCTACTCGAAGAATCAGCAGTAACAATTCAATCTTCAATGATGTAAAATATCTCAAAATCACAATTATTAATAAACTACATCAATATATGCTAATGAAAATACATATCATTCTAATAAAATTTATAAATCACGAATTCTTTATTAGTGGGGACAAAAAAGTTTTCCATAATAAGATATTAACGTTATAAATTCAGCTCAAAAATACCACTGCTAGCTTTATATAATGGGTGGAATAGTTATTCTTTTGTGGATGCGACTACCTATACTCATAAGAGATAATCACACTCTCCTTCATCAACGAGAAAAAAAAAATAATACATTGAATCATAAAGATACATCAAAATCATCACACCCTCCTTGGGAAAATTAATTCATGGGGAACTGACTACATTCCCATTCATGTAGCCAAATTTTACACAGTGTTGATCAGTACAAAAAAATCATATTTCTTCCAAGAACATGACATAAAAAGTAATATAAATAGCGATAAATTAGGAATTAAATCATCCAATAATATCATGAAATACCATTAAAACTTTGAACCACTTCTATATTCTTGTGTGCTTCCTAGGAAACAACAGCCTTGTCTTTCGTTAGGACTAATGCAAATCCCATCTAGGACAATACATTCCTAATGATATGAAACTCTTGTGTCCAAAACATACACCTAAAATACCTTCCACAAAGATAGTGGAATATAACATCCATTAAGGTATCTTTGATATGATTGGTATGCTCCATCTCTATCATCAAGTACATCAACATATCAAAAATGAATATGTTAATGGACAAGAAAAGGAAATATTGGAATATGGAGTTAATAATCCCCATAAACATAGAATCTATGTTTATGACACTGAATAGAATGACTAAAAAATAAGTTCTCATAATTTCACCTAAAGGTAGACATAGGAGTATTTCACCCCATAACCATTAGGTGGTGATATCTATATGGTAAATTGATCATATAAAATCAATTATCCCCTCTTATTTTATCGCAAAGATATTTAATCGTTGGATATGGGTAATAGTTATTGAACAACACCTGATTAAAACTTTATTAGTCTATATACAAGCTCATAATACCATCCTCATTAATAGAGAACAAAACCATAACACCGCACAACAAAACACTAGGCTAGATAAAACACATATACGTGATATTTTATATCTAAATTCTCGACTATCACCACTCTGATGATTCCATTGTATAAGGATCCACTGAAATTAGAGATGTATGAGAATGAATATTTATCAAAAATTCAACATATTTTCTAGTGGTAACATCCCAAACCCCATGGGGAAACTATCCATGAAATCCTTAATGACCCATGGTACATCCACAGCCCCAAAATCCACTAATTCCATCGATAACTCTTCAAATATACATAACACCCCATGCTTCCATGGAAATTTTCATTTTAAATAATTCAATAGCATGAACTGCATGCAACACCAAGTTAAAACACTCTATGAAATTCTATTTAAGATGTGGTTATGAATATTATTAACCATATATTGAATTTTAATTATTCCATATAATATTAATATAAATCTCATTTGTTTCTTTGACATTATATAAGAACAAATTGAAATTTTCCACTTGAAAAATGATGTTTGACACATTTTAATGGTGAATCCTTTTAGAATATAATATATCATAAAATTATATATTCAAATTGATAAAATAAATTTCATCATTATAATCATGAAATAAAAATTTAGTTTTAAATTTTTTTGGGGGTTTTTCTAATAAATTTCATATTTCAAAGAATAATGGAAAATACCTAACATTATTTCAAAATTAATTTTCCATCTAATTTATTTATATTGTTGGAATATTCCATTAATTGGTTTCAGAGAATAATAAGATATTTTTTTAACATTTAATAAAAAAATTTCATTAGGGTTACTCTCACATTTAAATTTCATATGAACACAAGTCGATCGTTTGATGGTTTTATATTTAAAAATTACCAGTTTTCATATTTTTCCAATGGGAATTAGATTTTAATTAGTTACTCTAACATTTGGGGTTTAAATATAGAAAAATGGATTCAGTATTTCGAATCATACAATCCAAATTATGTAAATAAGTCCCTTTTATAATTGGACATTATGAATATTAACTTCAATATTTTTTTGATTTACCATGGTTAAAGGGTAAATCATGTAAATAAAGGTAAAAATAATACTATAATAATATAAAACAACCCTAAAACATGTTACAATCCTATTGGATGAGATATGGATGACCTATAAAACCCATTGGACGAAAATGTGTCCTTTTGAAGCCACTTGGTTGTGATTTTGACATTACTTTTAATTTTAAGTAAAGGAAAAAATATTTTAAACATATATATCCTTAGAAAAATAAAATTATACTGGGTTAATATAAGTGATCTATTAAATAATAAATATTATTTATAAAGCTAAAAATATATTCTATATTATGGTATTTTTTTATGATTTATAAAATTTATTTAATTAAATTTATTTTTGACTCAATGAAGATCCAGTTATTTCCATATTAATGATTGAATCAATTAAAAGTATTTTGAATATTAAAATGAATAAAATTCCAAATAATTAAGGACAAAAACTATTTTATTGATAACATAGACACGTAAGTGAGTGATTATAATTATAGTTTGGAATTTAGCATGTTGATTGTATATATAAAAAACAAATTTTTAATAGTTTCACTATTGACATAAATGTTATTTAATAATAAATAATGTTTATTTAAATGATATAAAATTTATTAAAATATATGTTATATAAAAATTACTATTATAGTTTTAAATATGGTAATAATGATCCCATTGGGATTCCGATGGAATTTCATAATTACAATATAAACCTTATAGTGTATAATTAAAAGAAGAGTCGCGAGAGTTAAACTACTTTATTATGCATAAACCCAAAATATAAGGTAAATATCATGACCTAATATTTTATAAAAACATTTTTTAGGTGGATCTCGACCGATAATCATATTATCTTATAAATAAATCACAGTGAATCTATTTTAAAATTAAAATAAATTTATAATAAATTAATATTTTTTGATCTTCTAAATTTTCCCCCACCCTATATTACAAAATTTAACTTATCCTTCTCTTTAATTAACTTCTATAAGTCATTTTATATAATCCAAAACAGCCCATTTAATCTCAAAACATCATTTAATTCATCTTTGCGGCCACACTTTTGGTAGAAAACCATCTTATGGAGTTATTTTTTGGAAACAAAAAGAATATAATTGAAAAGGTTGTTATTGTTGTATCACATCATTCAATGTTCTCTTATTATTATACTTCCTCTATCTATTTTGTTTTTATATCAAAGTAAAAAATCTTGTATAATCTATATATTGAGATATTATTATAATAATGGGACCACCATATTTATCATTTAATTTATCATACGAATAACAATATCACAATGCATGCAAACATACGGCTTACCATCCCCACACAACTGTGTAATTTTTTATTCAAAACTACATTAATTTGATGGAATTATGGATGATTAAAATGAATATAAATAGTAAATATAACATGATAATTATTCTGTAAAACAAATATGACATCCATTTCTTTACCATTTAACCACCAAGGTAATTATACCATCACTCGGGCGTAGATATGACATATTGTATATACAACACTGTTATATTCATTCTCTACATTAAACTTTTTTGAGCGATTATACAAATTATATGATGAGTAAAAATAATAATTTGATACTTAATTTAATTCAAAAAATGAATAAAATAAATCCTATTCATAAAAACCATACTTTCTATGAAAAATAGTAATGGGAAAATGAAACAGTTTACACTTAAAATAATGATAATATTGAAACACTATTAACAAAATGATATAATAGGATCATGTATGATATAATAATTATATATATAATTCTTAAATAATTTAATAACATAGATTAACCAATATACATGATGTTTAAAAACCATTGAATAACAAATATTATAGTGTAAGGGTTAATTATGCAATCTCACTTTATTATGATATTAATTATATGTAAGTATTTTCTAGGACATTTTTATTATCCACATACATGTTTCGTAAAAATACATTTCCAAATATTATTATTATTTCTATAAACTTGTTTAATGTCGGTTATACCCATCTTTGAATTTTTATAAAAAAATTAAATGCAATCATTCTATGATTTTCCAATAAAGGAACATTGTGACCTTTAAATAAAAATAATAAATTAACATTTCTAAACATATGTGACATGTGAGGATTTTTCCACCATTATATCACCTCAAAATTTTAAATCCTCCGTTATATTTTTATAAAGTTGTTGTTTTTGAAAATGGTTAATTTTATAATTTCACAGGCATCAAAATGATTTCTATGTATAAAAGTTATTTTTCTATAAATGGGTTTTAATGATGTTATTAGATTATTTTCATCTATGTCAACATTCGTTTTTAGATTTTATAGTTGATTGATGTTCATTTATTACAAAAAAACCTTTCATATTATATTTAATATTATACGATATTTTTTACGATGGATGTGCTATTTGAGTAACACTTATAGTTTATATTTCAATTATTAATATTTTTAAGCTAGTTTTAAAACAAATAATTATGTTATGTTTCACCATTCTTATATAATTAATTAATTGGAACTAATAATTGATTGGTAGAGTCATCTATATCACCTGAATTCATCGGCAGGTCTAATGAGACTAACTAGCCTCTTGGATGAAGGCAATGAATAAATGAGTATATTGTCCAACATTATGCATTCACACTGGCATTGGAATTATTATGTGATTGCTAAGGCCCACTATAGTGTCGCATTGCATCAGTTGGTCTCATAAGACAAAATACAATCTTGGAATGAGTCCTATATAAAAATGGTTATTTATGGCCTTAGCATGAGGCTTTGATGGTAGGATAATGGTCTTGGAATGAGGTCAGGATAGTATGGTTATGATGTCCATAATTATTCATTTTATTATTATCAGATTACATTTGATATTACATGTGATTATTCAACTATTAAAATATCCATGTGAATGATTAAATAGAATTTTTTTATTTATTCTTTCTATATTATGATAAGGATAATGTTCTAAATGTCTTTTGTTTTAACTTCAATCCTTTCATTAAGTGTTTATGATTATTTATAATAACATAGAATATATTTTTTGTCATTATTTTTAATTTGATATAACCAATTTCTTCTGTTTTATTTTCCCTGAATTCCATCAAGTGTATTATGATTTATATGTAGGGTTCATCTAGGAGATAATGTCCATTTAAAAGGATTATATATGTTCTATTTAATGGTTAAAATGAAAATGTAAATTTCATGTCTATAATATATTTTCTAAATTATTAAATACATCGTTCCTTCAAGATATTATTCATTGTAATCATTACAATGGATTAAAATGGCGCAACAGATCCTAGAATCTAGGGTCGGGGCATTAATGTTTGAATTAGAGAATGTTTATCCAAAAAATAATTATATTTAGAAAACATAGAATATGGATGATAACTATAAGATAGTCTTTGAGGATATTAATAGAGGAATATCCTACAACATTGGTAATGTTGAGATTGTGTGGGTATTCATATAAAATACCTACATATTTGGATACTACAAGTGGATGCGTTTCTGGATATGACTAGGGGTAACCTAGTTCATGAAAATGAACCTTACTACACACCTATTTTCAAACTCCCAGGTGATATGATTCATTCAATTCAAAATTTCATTATGAAACGTTATAAAGTATTTATGAGTGAATATGTCCCCAAAGAATCAATTTTTATGATCATGAGACTTGATTCATTTAAATATTCAATTAATGATTTTCATTTTTTTTATATTTTGGATTATACACTACAATATGATCTAACCTATTGTATGTAATCATTTTGAAATGGCCCCCAAATGAAATAATGAGAACTCCATCCATACAAATGATCTGAAGAGTATGAAGGAACATATCTATCTTGGTCATAAGAAATTATTTAAAAGGAAAAAGTCTCCCATATATTACCATCATATTAAGAAATTATATAATTTTTTAATAAGATATGTAATGAATGATCATAGTCCTATGGTATTAAAGGGAAGCAAGAGAAGAAGAGGATGATAGTGTATAAGATAAATAGAGGGGGGAAGGGAAATAAGAATTTTTCCACATGTGATAAATGTGGAAATAATCACCCTTGTAAATTCTTGGAGGGAATGAGAGTCTGTTATAAGTGTGGAGAAAAACAAAACCTTGTTTTTTAGTGTAATGGTATGGAAAAGGTTTCAAATGTACAATGATTCATGGATATGGCGAATGGACACTATGGGAATCAATGTCCCAATCATCAATGTATAACCCAAATGATATTATTGGATAAAAATTAAGTTATGTTACTATAATAGATTAAGAGGATTGATTAATGTTATTATGTTGTTATTGATGAATTAGGTCATTTGAGTATTGTATCAATGATGAACTAGTAATATGTATTATTAAATTAAATATGGATTGTACTACAATACTTTTTTATTAAGGAATTGAGATTGTATGGTACCATGTAAGGTGACACAATTTCATGTTATCTTTTTTGGAAAATATAAGGTTGAGGGAAAGATAACCATAAATATTTTTCTAATATTGAGATATTATTTTGGAATAAAATGATGACTGATTTAGGTAAATTATATTATATATTATTTACTACCTTGGAACTAATTAATGTTTTGTTTATTGAATCATTATTAGAGGTCATAAATTTTTTTTAATTAAGGAGTATATCAAATATTCGATGTTTCATAATGATTTATGGTACTTCAGGGTGTTACCATGTTTTAGGATAATACAAATTGACGTTATTCACATGCTTCTATGTGACAAAAAGATCATCATTATTTCATGTGACCATTAAAATAAATTTTTTTATAATGATTTTGGAATGATGTATTTTGGATAATCCTAATTGTTTGAATTGATTAAATTGGATATTGGATAGTAATTTTTAAGGTAAAAAAATTCATTAAGAATATTTATATAATGTTATATTAATATAGTTTTATGGAAAGGACAACCTAAAGGTTGGGAGGCAACCTCTCACATCGAGTAAGGTTGTGGGAATCAATCTAACAACTGAAGTGCGAATAGGATTATCACCAACCACTGGCCTACATGAAATTGGTGGTTTGTATAAAATATTTCTAAATACATAAATATTATATTGTCATTTTTTGAACTGTATTTTTTTAAGATAAATAGAATATTTATGAATTTTATTATCTTTTGGAGAGAAAGATGTGTTAGTTGTACAAATTAGATAATGGATTAAAACTCTGCATGTCAATTATGTTGGATTCCACGTATTCTTCGTCAACAGAGTAAATTAATTCTTCAAAAATATGGAAAGGATACTAAAAACAAAAAATCCTAGTAATTTCTTTTATTATGAATCAAATGGTCCTTTGGAACATCACATATATACAACATTCTAGGTTTTAACATTCCCCTAATAATTTTCCCTATAACTCTCCATCAAAACCTAATACTTATATTTTCATTCATGTCCATCTTCTCCTATATGGAACCATATTATGGGTTATTTCCTATGACCACTGTACTTCATTTATTCATTTTAAAATAGTGGTCTCCTTAATCCATTTTTCAATGTGGGATTTCAACAATTATATTTTGAAATTTTAACCCCTAGTTTTCAATCCGTTTTTTATATTTTGACGATGCAATTTATTTAGTGATGGGATAATGTAACACCATAAGCTTCCATGATTAACTACTTTTTAAATAATTCAATTGCTTGGAATACATGGAATACTAAGTTCAAGAACACAATGACTAGACATTTAAGAATTGGTAATTAATAGTATTAAAAATAACTTTTAATTTTATATATTCCATATAATTTTAATATTCATCTCATTTATTTCATAGACATTATATAAGAACAAATTCAATTTTTTATTATGTTATAAACAATTTATTGAGTAAGACATTTTATATAAAATATTTGACACTATTATATGTTCAATTTAAAAATATAATCTTTTTCCTTAGAATAGAGAAACAAAAGTTTAGTTTGGGAATTTTTTTTTGCGTTTTTTTGATAACGGTCATATTTTAATGAATAGTAAAAAATAATGGATTTAAATTCATAAATATTTTTTATCTAATTTTTTATATGGATATAATCGAATATTAATTTATTTTAATGTATAATTAGATTAATTTTTATCATTTCATCAAATTTTTATCGTTGGATGTAATTTTACCTAGAAATATGACATACCCACACGTTAATATTTTAATGGATTTAACATTAAAAAAACATGTTTTCTCTTTTTTCCAATTGTAATTAATTTTAAATTAATTACTGAATCATATGTCTTTTAAATTTTGAAAAATGGATTCCTTATATGGAATCATAATGTACAAATTATTTAAATTGATATTTTTAATTTTTTGACATTATGAATAATAAAATTAGTAATTATATTTATGTACCATAGTTAATGGGTATATGTAGTAAATGAGGGTAAAAATAATATTATAATAATATAAAACTACCCTAACACAAGTCATGGTCGTAATTGAAAAGATATGGAAGACCAAGAAAACCATTGAGATGTAAATATTTCCTTTTAAAGCCACTTGGTCATGATTATGATGCATATAATATTTAATTTAATGTAATGGAATATATATTTTAAAAAATTTGTTCGTACAAAAAATCATTCTATTATGGGTTTATATAAGTGATATATTTGACTATAAATTATCATTAGAAATATTAAAATATTTGATAAATCATGGTATTTTTTTATAAATATTAAATATTAAATAATTAAATTTAATTATGACACGATGATGATGTAGTGATTGTCTTATTAATGATGTAATATATTATATCATATTTAAAATATTTAAGGAAATATAATTTGACATAAATATGGAATTATATATTTTTATAGATAACATAGGCATTTTAGGGACATATTCGAAGTATTTTCTAGAAGCCATAATGTTCATTGGTAATTTTTTAAATAGAAAATTATGGTTAAAAAATTTAGATAAATGGTACTTTAAAATAATTAATATGTAGTAATATATTATAAAATTCATAAAAATATATTCTTCAACAAAATAACTATGACAATGTTAAATATTTTATAAATGGTGTAATTGGGTTTCTTTTTGTATTTTATATTAAAAATATAACCATATAGTTTAAAAATACAAGAAGACAGAGTAAGAGTTAAATTGTTTATCTAAGGTTTAATCCCAACATATATGGTTAATTTCGTATCCTATACTTGTAAAAAAAAAATTTCCTTATATGATTTAGACCGTAAATAATATTAACCACGAAATAAATCACTTTTTTTCAATTTTATAACGATAATCAATTTATAATAAATTAAAATGTTAAAATCTTACAAATGTGCCTCTAACCTCTCTTATAAAACAGTACTTCTCCTTATCTCTAATTCACTCATCTAATGACCTTTGTTTCAGAAAACCCCAGACCATTTCCACTCCAAAAATCACTCAATTCATATTATAGGCCACACATTTGGCAGAATCTAATATAAGGAGTCCTTTTTTGAAAACATAAAAAAGATACCTGAAAAAAAAATATTGTATCACCAATTTCAAATTTTTATTTTTCAAATACATCTTATTTATATGTTTTTTAATTATAAATTTAATATCTCCGGTATTATATATATACTAACATATTATTATAATCACATTACAACCATATTTGTCACCTAATCAATCATACTAACAACAATATCACCAAGGGTGCATACGCATGACTTACCATCCCCGAACCATGGTGTAATTTTATTTATTTAACACTAAATTAATTGGATCGATATAATGACGAGTATATTTGAAATAAATAAAAATATAAAAATATAATTATTTTTTATAACTAATATATAATAAAATTCCATTACATTTAACCTTTAAAGAAATGATAACATTGCTTGGGTGTTCATACGGCCTACCGTCTCCACTACGCACTGTGATTCAATATCCACATTTACAATTGAAAAATGTTTATAATATTTATATGATGAGTAAATGTAACTATTATGAACATAATTTAATTCATAAACTGAATAAAATGCATCATATTCATAACAAACATAGGTTACATAACAAAACATGAATGGGAAAAAAGAGCAGTTAACACTCAAAATATTGATAATAGTGAAATAATATTAACAAAATTATATAATAGGATCATATTTTATTCCATAATGTTTTATATGGTAATATTATAATTTAATAACATAAATAAACCATTATAAATTTCGTTTACAGACCCTTAACAAATTTAATTTACAAGGTAAGGGATAATTCTACAATCTCATTTTTATCCGAGATTAATTATATGAATGTATTTACAAGGACAAATTTTTTATTCATGTAAATGTTTCATAAAAATACATTAGATAATATTTTAACTATTTATCCAAATTTTTTAAACTTATATAAACCAATGTTGTACAGTTTATAAAACAAGTTAAAACAATTCTCTCATCCATTTTTCAAAGAATCTACTTTTTGACCTTATTGATAAATAAAGAAAAGAATATTTTTTAACTTATATGATATGAGTGGTTTTATCCAACATTATGTCACCTTAAAATTTAGAGGCTTTACATACATGTTAAAAAGATTATTTTTAAAATTATGTTTTTCTTTTATAGTTGATCATTCTTCTAAATGATTTCAATGTAAAAGGGATATTTCTATTAATGAGTTTTAATGATTTTATTATATTATTTTCATCTATGAAAACATAGATTGTTGGAGTTTTTTATTAATTGAGGTGTATTTATTATGATTAAATCATTTATATAGTATTAAATTTTTATGATATGTTTGACTATTTTTGTTTTATTATTATACCAGTCATGGTTTATGATTAAAGTATTAACACATTGTATGATGGTATTAATAAAAATATTTATGTTATGTTTTACCCTTTTCATATGAGGGTTGCATTGGACTTAGTAAGTGATGGGTGAGGCCCATTATAACTCCTTGATCCATCAGTAGGTATCATGAGACAAACTAGTGTCATGGAATGAGGCCTTAATAAAATGATTTTTTTTCTGACATTATGCATTCACACTGGCATTGGACTTATTATGTGATGTGATATATCCGATATAGAATCTCGACATAGTAGTAGGTATCCATATAAAAAATGGAATCAGTATGATACCTTGACAAAATGGTTATTTATGGTCACAGAACGAGGCCTTGAAGGTAACATAATGGTCTTGGCATGAGACCTTGATGCTAGGGTTACAATATTATGAATTATGTATTTACAAATTATAATATTATTTATTGATATTAAAAGTTATTATTCAACTAGTAGAATATCTACGGGATTTTTAAAAAATAATTATTCGATTTCTTCCTGCTATATTGTTATGAAGATATTATTTTATAAGGCTTGTGGTTTTTTATACATTTATATAAGGGGTTATTCTTATTTTTGGTATCTTACACTATATTGTTTATTATTATTGAGAATCTGAGCTCACAAATTTTATATGTTATAATTTTCCCACATTTACAAGAAGTGTATTATGATTTATATGTAGGGTTAATCTGAGAGAATAATTTCGTTCCAAGTGTATTTATAATGTTTTATTTTTTTCAATTTGAAATGTATTATATATTTTTGTAATATATTATCAAATACTGTTAAACTGGTCAGTACATAGTGATTTGATTCATAGTAATCATTCCAATGTGTTAAAACAATTCATTGTCTCCTTGCATCTGGGTAGAGGAATCACAATATATAAGGAAGGGGATCCAATCACCAACTCCCTACCTAAATGACCCACCCCCTATAAGCACCACATGATGACTATCCACATTTTAAAAAAAACTCTCCTATAAAATTTTTCAATAATAGGAAACACGGAATACAACTAGTTAATACAAAGGATAACATTATATGGATACAGATGTATCATGAAATGATCCCCATGGGATTGATGTGTCCACATCATCATTCTACAACCCTAAAGCTCATAAAAAATGGGTTTGAAGTCTTTTACTTGTGTATTTAACAACATGGGCACATAAATACTCTCTATGACTATTATCAGAGAAGGAACTAGTGTTGGTGATGAAAAAGAAATTTGAATCTCTAGAATACTACATGGAAAAACATAGGTACTAAACAGACTATTAAAACCTATGAAAATCCTTGGACCTTTATTATTTCATACTCCAATTTGTTTAAATGACCATCCCTGGCTCCACTATCTATATGATGATTCTCATATCTAATACCTCACCTAGGTTGAGGTACTTAAAGATAACGAATATCCTGAGGTTGGATTATACCTTCTCAATCTCAAATCGGTAGAGCATAAGAATTTTTCCCCATACCAATTAATCTATATAACTCAAATCTACTTCTGAGGATCAAATTGAACCTATTCACATCCGCCAAACAATGCTCAAATGACTAGTTTAAACCAAATAAAACATTGTACAAGAACAACATAGATATAGAACAACAACATGATGACCCCGTATTTAAAAAAGATACATTCCCCATACGGCTTATAGGATGGTGTTGAGGTTGACCCACTAAATGATGAAACATCAATTATCCATGTCCCAACCCCATTACACTAGAAAATCTAAAACTCAATGAACACTTCTAGTTCCCATCACATGAGAAAACTCAACCCTAATGCTTCCAATCTATCACATCCTTTATATTAAAAAACTCTAGATACATTTATAACATAAAAGGTGTAACTTCATACTATATAGAAAGAGAGAGTTCCAACTCAAGACATCATACATGATACTATTTGACTGTAAAATGATATAGGAAAAAACATTGATTATACTTGAACATGAATACCAACTATTGCACCGACATGCTTCGATGATAATGTGAATGATGTTATTTACTCTTCAATCCTTCATGGTACATGAATGAAACTCCTAGAATTATTTTTTTAATTTGATCCGTGAAACATCTATCATTTTCTGCACTTCCTTATATAGTGTTCTTCAATGACAAGAAGATGCTTGCACGAAATTACCTGGAAAAGGGACCATTTATCCCACTGGGGCCGAGATCAAAATGAATGTAATCTAGAGTTCCTTTAGTCACCTCTCTAGTTCCACATCTAACAAACTACTTTTATACTTCCCCAAATCTTATTGCTAGAAAGTGTGCAATTTCATATTTCACCGATCAACCTTATTAAATTGACCAACACCCCATTTATCACGGGGATTTTCCTAATACTACCTTAAATCATGATCCCTCCCTAGAAGAATAAAATGATTCATAACTAAAAATAAAATAGGAATTTATAATTCCCAATATTATTTATTTTCTATTTTGAATAATTTTAATTTACTTTATTTATTTTATTCTTACAAAAAAACCCGACTAGAATAGGAAAAAAATTCATCATGATGAATTTACCTATCTTAGTTCTACACCTTGAAAATAGGTCAACGTCACATAGTACTTCAACATACTCAGAGTATGTGAACCTGATAATGTGGGACCCTAAAATATCATTTCCAAGCTACTGTCCCTCTCTTATTTCACAAAAAAGGTCAATTAGAATTATTTTTTTAACAAAAAATGAAATAATAACTATTCTTAACTCCAATCTTCATCATATCTCTCAGCCATATCCAATGATACCACCCTGTCCTGAACCCGTCCATCCTAAAATAGAACAATGATGGGAGAGAGATAATGAACCCCAAGTCCCACCTCTAGTAGGCCACTAGTTGGTGAATCATAGTAAGGTTATCCAAATTTCATTAAATGAGAGGAATTATCCTCTATAATAATGTTGGAATCGAATATAAAAATAATTATTGAGAAAATGATGAAATAATATAAAAAAAAACTGAAATTATCTCAGATACATGTATACACAAACATCATACAGATAAAATAATCCAATGTAAATAAAAAAAAGAAAAGCTATAACATCAATCCCTATTTCTATTTAGAAATGTCTATATGGTCCACATAGACCTCTTAGAAACCTAAACAACATTTTATATGCGTAGTGTGACTATAATAGTATACTCAGTAAGAAAACCAAAGTATCTCTTTCAAATGTGAAAGAATAAAAATAATGAAACTATGGGAAAATAGTAGAACCAACACCACCTAAGAACTAAATGATCGATCTGAAACCTCACCAAGGCATGCACACCATGTAATTCTTGTCATGTAATATAATATAACATGAATCACATCGATAAATGGTACCCCACACCACTTTCCCGCCGGTATTTCTATCCTACATGATAACATCGTACATCCTAGGGATTTAATATCTTTTGAATACCACACTAGCCAGCAACCATGTTCTTAATACATCTCACTCAAAGAAACCCAGGCTTAGCGCCCCACAAGCACGTCCATATCACATCTCTCGTGAAAAAAACTTGGTAAAAACACATCCATAACAATTAGTACAGAATTATAGTATCATGAAATTGGAGGAAATCAACCACTTGATTTCCTCCTACCATGAATGGCTCCCACCATTAGACACCACTTCCCATATCATTGTGTTTATAGATTCATGGTCATCATCACACCTTTCCAAAAAGACACATGGGATCAAAACATAACAAGAACGTCCACATTACATTTATCCTAAAGCCACTAGGCTATTACAACCACTATCTAGTAAACTTTTAGACCACTTCTAATCTCAACCCACGGAATACATAATTCCCTTTTAAGACAGAGTGAGAATGAGTGGGAACCCACCCATCTATCTTCCCAACCGGATGAATGGAAAATCACTCCCATGTGAAAATATGGGTCTCGAAACATAATGTCAGATGTGGGTGGGGTTGATATAAAAATCAAAAAGAAAATACATACATATGAAAATATCCAATGAAAAAACAATCCAATGGGTTCGCAAAAAAACAGTAAATAACTCACAGCATCCCCACATTTTCTTCCACCTTTTAATGTGTAACACCACAAAAACCACATTTCAATTTTAGAATTTCCAACCAATTTCCTATTATACATACAATTAGTTTCACTATTATGTATCAACCACATAAAACCACATATCCCATAATATAAATAATATTAACAATTTCAATTCCATTAACCAACGAACACCCAAGCCATTTTAGTAATTTTTAAATAATTATTCTAATACTACTCTAAAATATATAATAACACAACCAAACATTACAAGAATATCATAATTCCGATCAAACCATTGACTCTATATCCCAACATCATAGATCAAATACCACCACATCTCCACCCAAAATGAATGACTGAAAAACCACCTCACCACAAAGAAAATCATGGCCAACCCACCAAAATATCACCACCCCAAAGAAACAACCAAACAATGACCATCATTACACCAATAAAAATACCAAATACATAACACCTCAACACCGAAAAATGATTTACATACAATGAAAATATCATCTCCCAAAAAGCATAGTGACATCCAACCCAAAATCACAACACCACATCACAAACAAAAATCACATCATCAAAATATTACCACACAACACAACACTTAAATGATCATTCCAAAAATTTATAATGGGGATTATGTTACATTTATCATTTTTAGGTGCATTACATAGAAGAAATAATCCCGAGGAAACTATTTCAATAACAAGATATTTATGGTTTGATGATTTCAATTTTTTGTAAAATTAATGAAATAAATATTGAAAAAAATCATGATACACAATCCCACACATAAAATATCCGTCAACATCCACTGTTTTCAAAAGGGTATCAAAACTGTACAATACATCATATCAAAACAATATAAATGATGTTAAAGCAGTTGAATCATTCATATTATGCCTCATAAAATTAAAATAACAAATTATTTATCATTTATTGTGCATGAATAACCATTACTCATAGATAAAAAATAGAAAAACCCTCCAATACACTACATAACAAAGAGGAACAATGGATTACATACCTCATAGATGATTTTCCAACTCAATGCACACAACATAAATAAGAAGAAACTCCTACAAAAAAAACAGAATAAAAACCCACATATTAACCGACACTACACTAATAGATCATCAAAACACTTCCCAAATCACATCACAAACCAATAAATAACCTCTTAGTGAATCCCCAAGAGAAGAACAAGAGTAAAACCAATAATATGAAAGGTCTTACCACCAATTGCAAACATGCATCCACTAGAACCAATGAATAAAAACAAATGGAAAAGGGATTAGTGATCACTCAAGATTACTTGGGTGTCACCAACAAATATAGCTAGAAGGGTTTGACTGAATTAACCAAATCAAATTTAAAAAGATCTTAATATTTAGACACTAATTTATTTATGGTCGTGTAACCATTACATGTGGTCTAATACATATGTTTCTATAAATTACATCTTTCACAAAAAAATTCATCGCCTTGGAAGTTAAATATTTCACATGTTGTATTCCACTTACACTTTGAAAACCGATCTCATGGTTTCCCCCTCTTGTAATTTATAAGATATGAACTAGCCGAAATCAAAAAATTTGAAACTCCATTTCAAATAATGTAAAAAAACATGAGGTTGGTTTATTGTAGCATCTCTAATGAACCTCCAACTTCAACTAAAATTAAAAATGTAATGAATTGGGAAGGCATGAACTATTAAAAAATTTATGAATCATATTTTTTTTAAATAATGAAAATGGATTAGAATTGTGCACATTATGTTTTATGTATTTTATTTTTAGTAGTTTTTACTAAATCTATATAACCCTAAAAAAGATTGAAATATATGAAAAATTACCCCTTGTTATAAATCATGTAATAATTCGTAGATTATGAATTGTGGTGTTAAAATGATTTTTTAAATTTTTTTATTAATTAATATTTCAATATAGACCTATAATTGATTATTTAAGTTACTAAATTTTTTATTTATATTTATAGGAAATAATTATATGAATATAATTTAGTAATTCCAAAAATTGTTTGTAAAAGGCTTATTAGAATATTTGTAGATGCTTTCTACTCTGGTTAAGAGTTTCAATTGTAATGTTATTAATGCTTTTTTTTTTCACAGTAAAAAATATTTTTTATTAATATTTTTTTAATTTATAAAGTTTCATACTAATTATGAATATAGGGAAATAGGTTATCACAAACATAACTTGAGAAATTATCTATTAAAAAAATTTTATTTTAGATATATATAAGACCTATGAATGGGTTATTTTCTCAAATATTGTGTTTAGAAATTTCGGGTGAGGTCTTAAACAAATATTTTTATAATATATAGTAAAAATTCAATATTTAAACTATTTATTGGTTTCATGTGTCATAAGTGATACAAAAGCAATCCAACATATTTTTATTAAATATTCATTTTGATGGATAATTCATTATTTGTACATATATATTTTTTTTCAAGATCATATATCCAAATAAACATAAAATCTATAATGTTGTCTTATTGTGAAATTTAAAAATGAATATTCATAATGAAATGGTTTTATGTTAAAATAAATAGATTTTAGTAAATTTTTGATTGAAAAACATTATTTTAAATTAATGAATTTAATTACTTTCTATAGACCAAGATGTTTTAATTAAATTAAGATAGATGACATGATGAAGTTATTTTGGATAATTATTCTTCGGAATTGTTATAAATTATTGTTTTAATTATGATTACATTCAATGATAGTATTCAATTTTTTATATGAAAGTATCAGTTTTTAATTGAAATTGACATTTAAATTGATTCTTTTTTTTATTGGTTTATTATAAGAATTTTTAAAAATTATATATTTTTTATTATGAATGAAAATAGAGATTATGTGATTGTATTATTTTATTTTGGTTCCAAAATTTTGATCAAATATTTGGGATTTTTTTTTGAAAAGAAAATTTTATATGTATTTGAAAATGTTATGATGGGTATTATAGTTGGGTTGTAGTTTCCTTGGTTTATAGAGCATGGTATAGAAAACTAATATTGGTTTCAGATGGTGGACACTATCTACTATGCCACCAATTTTTAGGCACATGGTTATCACTCTAGTTGGGTAGGTTCCACCATCCTACCATTATATGAGAGGTGAATTCATTCTTGTTATGTTAATAATATTGGTAAAGTAGTTCATTTACATTCACATACATCAATCCCATTTTTGTATATCTTTTTTAAAATATTTCACAATAAATTGATCTAGGGGATTTGATTTTATTCTTCCATATTTTCACCATCATTCCCATAAATCAAGGATTTTAATGTAGTTTTCTATAGATAAATCTATGTTGAGCATCCCATTATTGTACAATAAATATTGTTTTATCATTTCTCTAACAACATTTATCTCATATTATGGGTTATATATATTTTTCCACCCTGGAATGGGGGAAAACAACATAGGATGATGTTTTATTCTATTTGTATAAATATTCTCTCAGTTGCTTAAATGTAATCATTAATATTTATCAATATTGAAGTCATCGTATAAATAGTTATATGGATTACATAGTTATGTGTCTTCCTTATTATAATTAATAGATAAAATGGATGAGTTTTTGATATTATTCATCATAGTAAGAGTTTTAATGGGATGATGTTTACTGATAAAGAAAACAATGATATCTTCTAGTATAATTTAATTTTATATTTACACAGGTGTTAATTCAATTATATCATTTAATTTATATTTAAATATTTATTTGATAAATCATAATATCATATGTTATTAGATATATTCTTATAATGATACATATATGATAGTTCAAATAATATTTACTTTAAAAATCATTAACCTTGTTATTAAAAGTATAATCTCATTATATTGAAAATGATTTTCTTGTTCGTACATACGATAAAAATAATTTTATATGGGTAAAGATAATTTGATATTTTATCAATGTTAGTAGTCTAGTTTATTTCACTAAACTAAATTTATGTGATTATAGTGACTTGAGTGTGGTTCTAGTTAAACGATGAGAGTTTTTCATTTGGTATATTTCAATTGAATATAGTCTATGAATAGATTATTATTATAAAAGAATATATGTTTATTATAAAAAAAATGAAATTACCTATGGGATTTTGAAAAATAAATGATGTAGAAGATTATAGAATATAAAATGAACCGGGTTACAAAACATTGTATTTTTACTGTAAAAATTTTGTAAAAAACTAATGATGGTTTGTAAAAAGAATGTAATAATTTCAGGAGAGACATAATTGATTAATACTGAGGGGTTCAGTGATTTTACGTTTCAAAACAATTGGGACTTTGTATTAATGGATATTTTAATAATATTATTTTTATAATGCAGTTGGGGATAAAAAGTATTAAATATGAATTTTAGGATAAAGAATTAAAATTTTGAGAATATAGTATTCAAATGGGGTGGAATTCCTTTTCCATAACAATTAATTAGTAAAATAATATTTTAACAGGATATTATTTTTTATATAAGTGGTTATTTTATATTTTAACATTCTGTTTTTTTTATTTACATTCATATTTGGATAATTCAATATGTTTGAAATTTTTTTTGAAATGGAAAATGACATAGAATAATTGGGTTTTTAAATTTTTAGAAATTAATGTAATAATAAAATGTTGTTTTAGAGTATCATATGATGTGGTAACAACTATTAGATTATTTATATTTTTTAAAAATATTCTTTTACTTAAATCTCAAGGGTTTATGTAATAGTTGTATTTACACATACATATATTAATTTGAAATAAATAATTGTAAAATATTATATGATTATATATTTATCATACATAAAATATTATAATTTTTTATACTAGATAAAATTTTCTTCCAAAATTTGTAGATTATTAATATTTGTGTTTTTTAATGTGATATTTGAAAGTGTAATTGGTTTAGGGTAATTTATAGAAATTTATAACATAAGAATTTTCTAATAATGTTTCATTCCACCATTTGGCCTAAATGATTAATAAATCACCAAAAACATTTACACAACACATAAATGATAGATTATTGGTGAAATAGCTTAATGGTTTATAAGGATGTTTTTATATCAAGGATTATATATTTATTTGAATCATAATATTTTGTTGGATTTTGGGGTTAATATTATGGTAAGATTTTATTATAATGTAATCATGGAGGTAATAATTTAGGAAAATGTTTTTCTTATACTTCTCTATTAAGATAATGATATATTTAATATCAAGGATGATTAAATTGTGGGGGTTTCATGAACATTTTTTATCAATATATTATTGATTTATTTTAAAATTATATTTCAATTTCGTAGCCAATTTCTTGTTGAATAGCCTATGATTATTATAGATGATCAAAATATTAATGGAGGGGAGGTTGTAATGAACATTATTTTCAATCCATTGTTCACCGTTTTATTTTTTTTCATGATTTGGGAAAATGGAACATTATGTGTTAGATATAAAAGAGGATAATTATTTTTTTGTACCACAAAATATTCTCCTATTTTTCTATTAAATTAATGTCTCAAATCAACTATTTTTATGTGGATTTTTTATACCTTATTTATTGATATTTTCAAGGTAATTTTCGGATGGATGAGAAATAGGAGGAGTAATGAGTGCACCGATTATCTAGTGTGATTGTACTGGGTACCCGAGGGGTGTTTTTTTTGGTATATGTGGTCTTATTATGAACTAGTAGGTACCCAATGTCCTTGTACGATGTACCTAATAGACTTATAGGGAAAATAACATAAAATAAGTGAATTTTGGATATTTCAATCTAAATTTTTTTACAATATTTAACTCTAGAATCGGGATATAATTTCATTTAATACCAGTATTCTTCATATATACTTGATCGTATGATTTAATGTGAAATTTAAGAAAAATATTCCATTATTTGGGATATATTTTCGTAAATGAAATTATAGTTTTACTTTATGATATGAAAAACATTCAACGAAATGTTTTCCCAATTTTGATATTTAGATTCCTGTTAGATATAATTTTATATGGAAGTAATCTTATCATGTTCCAATAATAAAAGTAAGATATTATCATAATGGTTAGAGGTTTCTTTTTATATATAACAAAGAAATATATCATAATATTACAATGAAATTTAAATATTGGTGTTGACCATTGTTTATTGTGTCCAATTATAGAAATTTGTATTGATTATACATTGAGTCTAATTGTTTTTCATATGATATATTTCTCCATATGATATAAGTGGCCTCATACAAATGAGGGTTATGTATATGAATATATGTGTGTGTGTGTCTATATGTCTGTGTGTCTATGTGTATATTTCTTCCTAATAGAATATGAGCTACCTATGATATGAGGGTCATGTATTTTTATATAATGTTTCTCTCTATAAAGAAATGAGTGGATTCAGATGTGAGGTAGATGTATATGCACATATGAAATTTATCCTTTTTGGTGAGAGTGACCTACAAGATAAGCAAATTACACCCATATAAATATATATATATTAATTTACCCTTCCTCTTATAAATGATATTTTTTTTCTAAAAATACATGATTAACATGACCTTTATGGTGGCTACATAAAATACATGTTTTTCAGGCATTGATGAATGTAGTTTAGTTTTATATCATCAAAAATTATTAATGATATATTATATTATTATTAATTATTTTCATAACTAATTGACAGGTATATAAAATTATATTGAAAGACATTAAATGAGTAGACTAATTATTTTATGTTTACAATTACATTTTTTATACAACTATGTTATAATAATTATTTAATGACAGATTGGTTCTTGTTAATTATGACTGCAATACGGAACATTGTACTCACACCATATATCTACTCCTTTTATATTTATTCAAAACATGTTTTTCATTATCCAGGTAACGTAATGGGGTATTCAAATAATTTTTGAGGGATACAGAGCTTGGGTGGAAAACATGTTTGGTGAAATGAAATTCGGATAGACCCTTATAGTTTATTGTGGATGTATAGAGTGATTTTTTTAGAGAAATACTTACTGATATACATGGGGACTAAATAATTTGGGACATTTTTTTTGTATAGTTCATATTTTTTGTTATAATTTTGAAAATTGATTTTTATTTAAATTTATCATGTATAGTATATTTTATATTTTTAGACTATCGATTAGTTTTTATGCATGTTCAAATAAATATTTTGTTATTTATTTCTTTTTTAATGCATGAATTTTTTGTTCCATAGGTGGATACGTGGGTTTTGGTCACACAATTCCAATGACCATAGTGGAAAAACAAATATTTGTGTAGGATATTACATGATTATTTGTATTTCATTGGTTTATTTTCTAATGATGGTAAATCATTTCCCACGAATATTAAACTTTCCCTTGTGATTTATGTCATACACTAGTGATTGGGAGGTGCACCTAGGGTCTGGTGGAATGACATATTGGGACTATTCATGTATACAATCCAAGTTGTTTTGAAAAGATCAAATCCTATCATGTTTTATTTTATCACAACAAAATGTTACCAATTCAGATCCTAATTGCCTAGGATGCCTATTCAAACAACAAAGCATTACATAAAACCATATTCAACCACCCTGAAATATCAATATATAAAAACCCACATAATAATTTCACTCCACTAATCAACCATATACAGAGACACATAAACACAGAAATATATCATCTTGATTAATTGAAATCAATATTGCACGAAACCCCTATACGTACATATAAAAATTATATCTTCAATTCTTGTATGCGTCATCATAATAATATTATACATTATCATTAAATATTGTTATGCACTTTTATATTATCCTAGTTTCTTTAATATAACACTATTCCATTAATTATTACACGGAATATATTTATCCTTACCCACATGTTTTAGTAATCTTGTGGATTGTCCAGTATAAATATACTGGGATTAATAATGAATTCATAAATAATAGAGATATGGTATTTCATTTCTATAGATAAGGCATAATGGAGGATCATTTCAGAACAAACTAAGCACTTTATCCTAGTATATTGTGGGTATCATTATGGGTAAGTACACATTCAATGGACATAATATTTATAGATATAATTATGTTATTGAATATTTTTTACTTTAAAATGACATATTTACAATTATATAAAAAATAAAAAATATCAAGAACTAAATTTTTTATTAAATTCACTTAATAGTAAGAAAAAAATTATTATAATAGACAATAATAAGAAGAAAAAACAAATGAAATCATTAGATTCATGTAATCAATTACACTATAATCATTCAAAATTAACATGATTCAAAAAAACAAAACAAAATTAGTTTAAAAATATTAAGTATAATTGAAACACAAAAATACAATCAGCAAAATAGATGTAAATGATGGGAAGTATCTATTTATATAAATTTGAAATGAAACCAAAAAAGGGGACATCGGGATTTAACATGTTTTAGACAATTGGATTAAATTTATAGGTAAGGGGAACTTTCGATCTATAGTGCATAAAAAATGAGTAATATAGAAGTGAAAAATTAAGAATTTTCAATAATGAACACATGTGTTTTATCGTATCATAGATGAAAACATATAATTGAAAAAAAATTATAATACAAAAATACTTGACAAATACCTTTACAAGGGGTTTTTATCATTCCTTAAGAAATAAATATTTTATTATAATTGTAATCAGTGTTTTCATCAACACAATAGTCACCAACCAAGATTTCATCATCCACAAAATATAAACTATCAAGAACAATAGTTTTTTAAATAACTATATTACAAAGTACTATAGAACATAAATACCCAAATACATATCCATTCCACATGTTAAAAAGGCAACATACTTCTGTTTAATATTTTTAATGAAAATATGATTCCAATCACCAAGAATGTATCATCCCATCTCTTTCAATGTTCATAAATTTTTATAACCAAAGGTAGTACACTTATTTACGTACCCTAAAATAGCAGTGCACCACATAGTAAATATAGGAGTCATAGTCATAATAATGATGAAACATAGGTGTAATAGTCCATGATCGGTGGAGGGTCATGATGGAATCTATGGTAAAAACCATATCTAGTTGTATCAATGAATGAATATTCAATTCATCACGTTATGGTCACCTATTGAAATTTTTGGGACATCCTTTAAAAAAATAGATGGTATAAAAAGTCATATGTGAGAAATATAACTATTAATAATGGTACTCAATACAAAACAAAATTGTAAATAATAAAAAAATCAAGGGAAGAATATTTGTTTACCCATAAAAAATTAATACTCAAGGTTTTCCCCAAAGAAAATGATAAATTCATAATGGTCGCTCACGGAACAAATAAAAAACATAATGGTAAATAGAAATTCATCATCAATATATAAGTATTGGTAATTTTATGACTAAAAAATATTGTGTTATGTTAAAAAATAATTCCCAGCATATGAGTCATATGGGAGTCCAAAAATAGATAATACATGGAATTAAAAAATGATGAAGAACTCTTTAATTTTCAATATACTAGTAAATAAAATTCATACAATATTTTTCAATCAGTTTATCTGACCACCTATCTTAGAAATTTTATATATTAAATATGATATGTTGACCTACCATGTGTCTTATTTTTTTAAAATGGTAATGATTGAGGTTATAAATTAGAATAAACAAAAAATATCAATTATCTACATCCACTTAAACAATTTATTATGTCCAAAATTTTAATGAATATATTTTCTAGGAAAAAATAAATACTAGTTAACCATTACTATAATATTGATTAAATAACTTTACCATATCATTATATTCAATTAAACCCACAAAAACATTCAAAATTAAATTTTTGTATATTTACGTCCCATTGAATAACTGAATGAAATCGATATAATGAAGGATAACACATAATTCCACAAAAACCCTGACATAAGTATAAAATGATGAATCTATTAATTTCAGGATAGATTCCATCAATAAAGAGCAACAATAATATAAAATATAAAATACAACACTGTTGATGTTTCCACGTGATATTTATTATATGCATCGCTTGTATGTATGGTGAGAAGTGATAACCCTAAAAAGGATTCCAATAATAAAACAAACATTTATCTCACAAAAAATTATATGTCCAATAAAAATAACATTTTCAGTGAGAATTTATTGGATTGAGATATGAGTGACATATTATTTTTTACAAATATCTAAATATTCTAGTTTCATATCCATTTGAGTTTATTCTATCTAGAAGATACCCCACCAATTTGATAATTAATAACAAAAATCTTCTCCTATAATAATAATTTTAATCCTTAATACATCATAGACCGTGTATCCTGTTTTTGAGCACTAATAATCATTTATTTTACATAAAGGATGAGTTAAAATAATTATAATTTTAAAACCAGGTTCTTATATGTTTTCTCTATATCAGCAGGGGTAAGAATTATTGAGAAAACAACTCTATAAATATTTTCATAAAATATCAATGTGTAAATGGTATTTATAATTGCAAAAAAATACATGTTACGATAGTGTGTATTTATATTGGATTCAATTAGAGGGGAATTAAAATATTACCTAGAAGGGGCATGATTCATTTCTAGGGGATGAGGCATTTTATGATCAATCAATGTTGAAAATTCTTCAAAGATTAATCCCATCATTAAGGTGAAATTATTACATTTAATTCCATTTAATTATTATATTAATTGATGTTGATGAGGGGGATATGTGTAATAAATCGTATGTCATAATTTATAGATATCATGAATGTTCATAATTTTTAAGACTACTAAATATGTTTTCCATAATTCATACTATAGACAATTAAGATAATTTATTTCCTATATAAGGGGGTTCGATGTAATTAGATTACATGATATCATTTTATAATAGATATTTATTCTCCCAATAACAAATTTTTAGAGTTGCATAGTATAAATATTTCACCACAATAGAATTTAAAATTATATATACTAAAAAAGGTCTTCTCAGAACAAATTTAGTATCTATAAATTCATCTCTAATAATGGGGACCTTTATTAATGAATTTTTATTCCCATTTAAGGGTCAACACTACTAATTTAATTTTTTTTAATGTGACCCAACAACATGAAAAAATAAAAAAATCACCATCATAGTCAATATAAATAATATAAAATTTACTAGAACACATATAAAAAGTAAATTTCATTACTGTTTGAGGTGATTAATAGTGAATAATGGAAAAAAGGATTGAATCAGTTTTGATATTTCATCAATTTATTTCTTGTGTAAATAACCACTATGATTTTTTAGAATCATGATCACTCATTCTTGAAATCTCACACTCATCCATATGAAATATATTTGATCAAGAACACAAATTAAAAAATTAATTTTAAAATGATCATCCCTAATGGGGGTTAATAATTTATTATTATTTTCATGTCAAGTTGAACACACATATGTATCACTTGTATCATAATGTAATTACACAGAATGTTGTATTGTTCTTAAGCATGGAAGTTGTTTTAAAATATTTAATTCTCCCAAATAAAATTTACACTAGAACAATCATGTATTAAAATAAGTTTTAAAAATGTATTTAATTGTTTCGTTTAGACCATTGGATACTATAGAACTAATTTGAAAACTTAATTGTAGGCCTGAATAATCATCATTATGAATTTATTGTTCCTTTTCTTCAAGAATAATGACTTCCAAAATTTCAATATTTTTTACATCTCATCTGTCTTTCTCTCTCAAATTAGTGTATCTTATATATATTTCAATTACTCTATTTTTTATTAATATATTTATTTCGAATCACTGTTAGGATTCTGTGAATGTTTTCCATAATTTATATATGATAATTCATTGATTTTATGAAACCCTCTCTTTAATATTATAAAATGAGTCAAATAATAAAATTAAAATAAAAAATATATTTGATATTATGAAATTGTTAAAATTTTAAGAAATGAATCCTTATAAATATCATGAAAATATTGTTTTCAGTTTTCAGATTAATCCTAAAAAAATCATAGATTCATGATTTATTCAAACTTTTGTAAAAATTGACATCTTCCTTTCATGTATGCATGATAACATATAGTAACAATATTATGATATGATGTCTCATAAAATAATTCAATCTAAATATAAATATTTGAGTAAAAATATTTTTCAAAAATCCCAAATCAATAAATAATTAATAATGATATATATTCATTGAAGCATAAAAAAACATTTTACATTTTCCCATAGAAAAACACAATTTAATGTGACCTTGAAAAAGATATAATGTTTTAGTTGAAACCACTAGATACTTTTATTAAATCCATAATCCATAATATATATAATATAAAACCACATAATTAGTCTTATATATTTTGATGATAATGTTTCAAAACTAGTGGAATAATATATTTAACTTTACCTATTAATAACTTATTCATACATACATTTTTCGTTACTCTTATGTATTACATGAAATCTTTTTGTTACTAATATGTATTCTATATAAGATATTTTATTTGAATTGAGATAAATTATATATAAAGAAATTGATCACAAATATCATCACCAAGATGCTACATATTTTTAAATTAATTCTATATCTGACAACATAAATTTTCAAGAATATTGATAATTAATTCCAAAAGATATTATATATTCATTATACTTTTTCTTATAAACAAGAAGATATTACTTATGAACTCTAAACTAAATTATTTTAGCAAAAAACCAATTAAATTAAAATATAATATTTTAATAAAAACATAAATATATTCTCATCAACATACCATGATTTTCAATTCTTTAAATACGTTATTGGAAAAAGCATAATAGTCCATAAATAATCCAATGGATTATTCAATTTCCCCTTATGGATTTATTGTAAAATCCACCAAATTATAAATTCCCATTAACTCATCAAATGACATCATTTATCAATTATAAATTTCATGAAACAACACTATAAATAAATTTCTATTTTTAAGGAATACCATCCTACAATGATAATCAATTTGTGGAAATTGATCTTGAATTTATCTAATTAATAATTAAAAAAATCTTAAACATTTTTTGATAAAAATATATATGGATTCCTAAAAACAATATTGATAAGTGTTTTTAATATTTTTCCTATTTGTAAATTGTGTCCAAATAATTTTAGTGGAAATCCCAATTCATTAAGTGATTGTGAATAGATTAATATGAATTTATCCCAAACTCAAAAAAGTCATACCATGGTATATCCATGGTGAATATATCTAAAATATGATCTAATGTAAAAATGTATCCCATTTTCACATCACTAGTATACAAATATTATTTAATTAAATTATATTTGATATAATTTAATTTATATATAGAGTATTTTTATAATTCCTAGAAAAATCTATTGCACATAGATTCACATAAAAAATACCAAAAAACATTGTCAACTTCCAACTTCAGGTCTTCTAACTATTATCTCATCCATATCATTTGTTATCAAACATGTGAATAAAATATATACAAATATTATATAATACTAAATATTATATTTTATTCGTATAATATTGATAACTAAAATAATTCCCTCCAAGAAAAATTTACCCCTTGATATTGATTTTTTGAGGGAGGTCATCACCCTAATTAACACCAGTTTTCCAAAATAGAATCTATTTATCACATATTCACTATAAAAGAGCACAATTAAATGTTTTTTATTTTTGAGAAATATTATCCTAATGGAAAACAGATAATATTATTTTAGAAATTTTTTTTACCTTATAATCTATGTAACTGTAAAACATTTGTTATTCCTAAATAGTGTGAGATACATTAGGCATTCACTTAGCTACCTAAATTACTTTAGATTCACACTTTTCCTTGATGTGTCTTTTAGGAAATTTTCATAAGATACAATGCGTGTGGAAAAATAATTAGTGTATTTTATCCCAAATTTATTCTACAATATTATTGGATATTTCTCCATAGACAATAAAATATATTTCTATTTACACGGAACATATTTTACAAAAAATAATATCATACCTCGATGCATTGAAATATCAACTTGAATCACTATTCGATATGAATATTACCTGTAGATATCATTCTTCATACCTTTAATAATTATTATATTCACAAATAAAATAATTATAAAATCACATATCATCCACTCATTCATATTTATGATATTATCCACCTAATATTTGGTGAAATTAATTTTGTTCAAGAATCCAATGATCAAATAAAAATCTAGGGGCCTATTTAATCTCATAAAAATGATTATTAATCATACAGACCAATTTTCCATCATTATAATGAATAAAATCCAATATGTTAAGCTAAAAACAATTATTCATAATTATATCATTACAAGAATAAAATTAATTTCTATTTTATAAATTATAAATTTAATGTGAGTTGTACAAACATTGAAAAATATAATTATCTTATTCAATGAACCAAGAGAAAATGATTCCATATAATAAACTTCATTATGAAATGAATTGAAATTAGTCATAAATTTGCACATGTTTAATGAAATCATATCTTTATAATTGTTTTTATTTTTAAAATCACACATAGACCCCATAATGTTATTCTCTTTTAGTCAAGGTAAAAGATATCATGTCCCATTATTTTAAACGTTAAGCATCACCTCATTCATAACAATTATCAATTATCTATTCTGAATAGCCTCAATAATATGTTTTATCTCAATTTATGACACTAGGGATATTTAATTATCAAATAATGTTATTATTATTATTTTTAGTTCTTATTTTTTATTTATAATGATATTATCATATTCAATATGTTTTTGTAATCCATAACAGATTTATATTTCATGCTCAATAGAACCCCGAACATCACTTCTGGGATATGAGATGATATCATCTATAATTGAATAACTAATATATTATTATTAGCATTAAACTACTAAATTATTTATGTTTTATTCACCATAATTTGTGTTTTATTCATTATTAACATCAACAAAATAGGCTTTAATTTCAAAAAATGTTCCATAAGTGAAATTTACCAGTCCACGTAGCCATTTTTTCCATCACTTATATCCTTTGAAACTAGATAAACATCTGATAAAAACTCTCTTTTTAGATTTATCATCAAACATTCACATATCTAAATTTAGAGTATTTATAAATCATACAATGTTAAATAATTTGAAATAATATATTGGTGTAATATATTTGTATAAAATTTCATAGAAATTTATTTTTTATTTAGGTCTTTATAGGATTTTTTAATATAGAATACAATACATAAAACATCTCCCTAAAATAATTTTATGGTTTTGAATCACTAACTATGGTTCTCACAATTTTTCAAAATATTATTATTTTCCTCTATATATATACATTAACTATATTTATTTTTTATCCCATTAGTTGAATGGTATGGTTCAAAATATTTACTTTTGAAATACCATCCATTATTTGATCATAACATGTTGATAAATAATCCTATTTTTTCAACTTATCCAATGAAAAAAAAAAATCACCCCTTCTATAGACATCTACTAGACGATCAACCTATTTAAATCATTAATGGTTCTATTAATATTTATATTACATATAATGAATTTATGTCTCATTATACCAAATAAATACTAATTTATTAATTAATGTTTCATAGTAGGATGAATTTAGACTCGTTTATGACATACATCCACCATTAAATATTTTTTAGATGTTCCAAAAATGATTTCTATTAATACCTTAAATTAAAATTCTTATATTACCACATATCCTTTAGTGATCATATTTATACTAAATTTATCAATATCTCAACATCCACTTTGAATAATATGATTTTAATCTCTTGTACTAAAATAAGAAAAATTAGGTGCATTTGAAATTTTTATAATGTCCCAACTGGTACACTCTCTGTTAGTGAAATTATTATATTATTTTTTCTATTTATGATAAAATAATTCATTAATAAATTAAATTATCTAACATTACTATAATCATATATATATGTCTCAAAAAAAATTTGGAGACTATTCGTATATTAGGAATACTTGGATTTCAATTTCTCGACTTCAGTATAAGTCATACAAACTAATATATTTTCCAAGGAGATTTCCTTAATAAAAATAAATAATCCTCTATAATGAAATTATATTTCATACATGATTTTGTAAATATACACTCATGTGGAAAAAATTACTACTATCTGAAATCTATGGAATATATCTCATGGTGATTTTAGATCAACATCAATACATAGAGTCATCATTGATTTACCTTTCCTATTATTATTTTCAACTTTAGTAACCTGAGATTATTTTATTTGAAGAATACTCTTTAATTATTTTGAACAATAACCTCACAAGAATCACATTATAAGGAAATATTAGTTAATAAAATATTTTTTTTGTGTATAGATTTATGAGATATATTATCAAAGCATCCCATTTCCTAGAATTTCTTATTCATCATATCAGTATTTATTATTTAATTAATTAAAAAATCTAATCCAATAAAAAGTTATTTTTTATCAATTAACATGATTATTATTTCAGTATAACCCATAAGACAAATAATTTCCTTTTGATATAGTAATTTCATTATAGTATGAGTAATATCCATTTAAATTCAATTTTTGTTTAGATAAATTCATAGTGATTTATTGTAATATATATTAATTATCATATATATATGATATAGGATTATCATTCTCATGAATTTTATGGTCCCAAAAATTTCTTGTTTGGAGATTAAAACCAATTCTATTAGTAAAAACTTGTTCAATTATTTTTGATTTTATTTTCAATATTTTTCCTTGTTTTTTAGATATCATTATCATGAACTATAGATTGATCTAAATTTATATTGACATATTATTTAGACCAGTATACATTTTTTATGTATTATAACCATTTTTAAACATAAATTGATAATTTTTTAACTCATATTCATTTAAATTGATGTTATCATAAAAATCAATTTTGTATATTACCATTTTCTACCAATTTCACCAAGAGAAGAATGAGTTATATAATGAAATTAACAAACATTATTTATAGATCGTATTTAATGAAACTTTTTATAGTGGACCAGTCTTAACATGAATGGATATTACATTATTTGGGATGAATATTCAACATAATACAAATGTACATTCCCAAAGACTATATTAGTTTAGTGTCTTTGGATATGGGGAACACATTCCTCTAATTTGGTGAATGATATCCAACATATCACATAAATATCATACACATTTATTTATCCAACATAAATACTTAATTTATAACATGTGGAAAGTAAAAATAATAATATTTGATCGGGGATGCTCAATAATGGTAAATAAGGTATATATGTAAGTGTAATCATGAGCATAAGGATATGAGAACATGATCATAAAATAAGAAAATTGTAACCTGAATATAAAATATCATAATACATCTTCATTGAATAAATTTTGGCATTACATAAGATATTAATCATAATGAAATTTAGATTATAATTCATATAATAAAAATATTGTAATAAAACATGGAATTTTGGAAGACACATAAACATGTAATATCATTTCCTATAAAATAAATCTAATTTCCATTACTTATCATGGAACATAATTGGGACTACACATACTATGATGGAAATTCCACCATCCCCATTCACAACCCTTTCTTTGTATTAGATTAGGTTAGACCTTCTTCCAATAATACACCAGGATGAACCCTTTTTCGATTATGGATCAGGATGGACATTCTATCCACATTGGATAAATCCCATAAACATGATTCAAATCTCTATCTCATGATATATAAATAATTTCACAAGCTATTAGAGGATGATATAGATCCCACATTACATTTAAGCTGTAATGGGACTACCTGTTGTTATCTTGACCACCCCATTTTATGTTGTAACACACATACCTAGTGCTATCTAGGGCCACAACATGTTAATATTTAATTGGAATACCCTAAAATATATATTAATCACATATTAGGATATAATGACATTACCTAGTCTTATCTAGTATACCTTATACTCATCTATTACAAGCATGCCCAATCCTATTTGTGACACCCCAGCCTATAAGAAATTTCCATGAACCTTAGCATAAATAAAAACAAATATCATGAATATAATGAAAAAAATCATAAAAACATGTATTATTTCATATAATAACTAACATAAGAAATATAAATTGGTTTCATTTCAATCACTTTGAATCAATTTTAGCATATGGGAAAGAAATTATTTTCATAACAATCTATTTGAAACATGATTGACCTATCAAAAAGAAATAGATTTCATAAAAATATCACTGAAACATTATTAATATTTGGGACATAAAAGGGTTCTATAATCATCAATCTAATAAAAAGTAATCTATTTAGGTATATATTGTATATGATATCATTGGATAATATCTACAGCAAAGCATAAACAATATCAAAAGATGTCGTCTTTGATGGTGAAGGATTTTGAATGATCAATTGGAACATAATGTTTCTTTAAAAATAAAATTTTAAAACATATAAAAATTTTAATATACCATCATTTAAAAAAAATTATAATTTTAAGGAAACATTAATAGTCATTATAAAATATTCCCGAGGAACACATATTTCCGACCTAAGTGAGAAAAAAAGTCAGATTCCCTTATAAAAAGTTACTATTTATATTAAGTACCAAACAGTGTTAAAATGGAATCATTACCTGAATATATTAGTAAGAAAAATATTTAAATAGTATATTTCAGAGATGGATAATAATATTTTATTAATGGAAGCATAATAAAAAACAATCAGGATAGATGATGATTTTATAACCATAAATTCATACATAATTTGTTACTCTCAATAAAAATATACAAGATATAATAAAAAGAACTAAATAATGAAATTTAATTTAAATAAGTATATTGATTACTTAAAATTTTATATAAGAATTATAAACACCTCGTAAATTAATATAGGTGCATAAAAAAACAAGTGTCTTAATAAAGGTAAATTGAGACAAAATTACATTACTAATTAAGTATCTTATGAACCATGAACCCCATCAATGATAGATCATAAAATTGATAATAAATACAAATTAATATAAGGATAAAATTAATAGAATAAATTCCTTTTCACTTTATACGCTAAAAATGAGTGGTGAATATTGGCTACGTATAGCAGAAATAAAAGATAGACTAGAAATCCCCTTACTACATGAGTAACATTTAAATCATGTGATACATGAAAAAAACATCAATTGAAACATTTAATATGCATAAATATTATAAATTTGTGATATATAAACTTATAGTATAGAAAATAAACCACACAAAATGAATATGTGTTGAATATAATATATAACTCACAGAAATGAATGTGATATGTGAAAACCCTTACATTAAGTCATGAATTTATTCATATACATTATGAAATTATGTATAATAAATATAAGTTTAATATATATACACCAAATAATATTATTATTATATATATTTCCATATATTATATGAATAGAACTTGATATTTTCAATTTATTAACAATTGCATGTTAATTTTATGTTTTAGGCAATATCTATTTTTCTTTCGTTTTTGTTTTGACTTGTTATTTTTAGTCATTATCCATTGATCATGATTTATTAATATAATTAAATAAAAACATGATATAATCATGATTTATTATATATATATATTTATAATAATATATAAATAGTAAAATTGAAAATTAGAGACTCCTTTCAGGGAGATGGTAGGTTATACGTACACATGAACACAATGTCCATTTTCTTATCTTGTTAAAATAAATAATGAAAAGGATATATATGTGTATATATAGATAATCATCCAGGTAGGATTAAGTTTTCATATATATCAAATATTTTTATTCAAACCATATTTAATACATTCTATATTAAATGTTAACAAGTCATATCGCATTGAGGAGGCGGTGGTCCATACTTCCATAAACGATGTTATCATATTTTCCCAAAATGGTAATCATTAAGGTATTAGTTATATAATAATTCAAGAATAATGTATAAAAACAAAATATAATATATATTATATAAAAATAGAAAATCCATCATCATTACCAACTTTCATAAGTGGTATTGGATGAAAAATTATATTAGTTCTTGAGGCATTAACCCACCATATACACGAATTATTATTATGTATACCCTTTGATGGAAGTGTGTGGATTTATTGTTTTTAATATAAATAAACATATATTTATCTTTATAATACTTATTATATTATATATTCACGTAATATTTATAATATAAGGAGTAAAAAAAAAATTAAAAAAAAATTCTATTGAAGAATGTTACCTCTTTTTCGAGTAACTCCTTTTGGGTTGCAGCAAAAGATATCATATGATTTCCTTTTGAAAAAATTTAGGTATATAGGATTATATTTTTCAGTTACTGAAATTATGTGGATAGTTATTTTATGATCATAAAGAAATTATTATTGTACATTTTCTGGGGGGAGTGGTCTTTTATAGTGGATTAGGAGTGGTGTTCTTGTATATAAAACAACAAACACTATTGATAGGTCTCCCCTACATTTTGTTTCTAAATTTATAGTGCCTTTTATATAATAGAGGTTATATGGTCAGAATCGTTCAATAGATTTTCTTTTGAAAAACTTTTCGTGCCATTTAAAACATTAAGATTAATGATATTCCACTATGTATAGGTGTTTTTATATTAATCACTCAAATTCATTTTAATTGGTTTCAAATTTTTTTTTAAATAATAATTGGACCATATCAGAAATCATAAATTATGTTGGTTTAATATATGGAATTAATTTTCCAAAAATATTTGGTTATGTGTGGAAAAAATTAATTTAAAAATAATCCTTTCGATGGGACGAAATAACAGGATTTTGAAGTGAATATGGTCAAAAGTTTGAAATGATCTCATATACTGTTTCTATGTCAAATTGATTACAATGAAAAAATTTTACATAAAATTTTTATTATATATATAAATATACATTTATCCCAATATTATATATAGAATAACAATAAATAAAAATTAGACAAAATGCATTTTTGAATTAACATTTGGTGTTTTTCTCTATTCATCAAAAAATTGAATCTTCTCATTAAATAATTCACCTAAAATATATTTTTATATATTTAAAAACTAAATTTATTTTTAAAAAATGAATTTTTCAGACGTGTGAAAATATATTTTTAACTAACCATACCATTAAAAAGAGGAAAACTATCATTCGGTGAAATTTATATTTTTGGGGGTATAATTGTATTTAATCTTATCTATTGTCTAGAAAACATATAAAATGAATGTTAAATAGTTTTTTGAATATATAATAGTTACATTCCATTAAAAGAAATTATCTATGTTTTTTTTAATTTATTGAGTGAAAAAAATATATATATAGATAAGTGATTTTTATAATAAAAGAATTTCATTATGTTCAAATAGATAATAATTTAATTTATATATTATTTATAGGAACATGAATCTTTTTATAATAATGTTTTATCCATATTATTTCTATTTATGTAATCATATTCATAACGTAATTTTCAACAACATGGTGATAACTATAATAAATGTTTAATAATATTATTGTTGTCTTATAAGTGTCAGTCTCGCGGGCAACACAAGATATCAAAGGAAACAAAAATTGTCCGTAACACAAGAAAATAATAGTGTTTCAATTACCTTAATTTAATATATTCTTTTAATGTAATGAAATATTATGTATATTTTAAAAATAATTCATAACTTATCACAACATGTAATGAAATCCATAAATTATATTTCATTTATTGGAAGATAATTAATTAACTAATTCTTAGGGTGTTACATTATACATCCCTTAAAGTGAATTTCACCCTCAAAATTAATTTGGGTCATTAATGGTTTAATACATGAATTTTCCCTTTATCGAAACCCATAATATATAAATAATGTCCAAAACGTCCTTAAAAAAAGAAATTATTGGATATAATCGTTACCCAAATTAACTCAAAAATAGTTTTCAACATAAGAGAACATTGGTGGTGTGTGAAGACATAGACATAGAATAATGGTTCAAATAATTATAGAGAGTTATAAATATCATTGATCACAAGAAACATGGTGATCTAATGAATGATAACAATCACAAAACCATATTTTATATGGTTTTTAATATTCATTTATATCAAAAAATTGATGATAAAAATGATCCCTTTAACATAAATATTTTTTTTCATAATGTTGGATAATTTTTACCATGATATATACATACTTGAATTCATTGCATTCATTATTCATAATCATACAATTTGGTTTTTCTCTGATCAATTCCAAATTCATATAATTCTTCTTAGAATGATGGTGAATTTTTTAATCAAAAAGAACTAATAGATAATGGTGTTTATAAATATAATGAACAGTTTTTACATTTATCTTTAGATATATTAATAGAAAAAATTTTAGAATAGGTTATCCTATATTCCTAAATCTGCACATATTAAGATAATACATTAATCATTGAATCCTCATCATAACATTATCATAAAAAATTTGATAAATGGTTAATCTTGTGTCCCTTTCATGAGATTAAAATACAAATATTCATAAATATAGTCAATAAATTTATCAAAATTATCTTAACATTGATCCCCCATATATCGAAATGTATCTTTTCTTTCTCATATACCAAACATGTAAATATCTTCATTATGTACACTCTTGAAACATGGTAATTAAATTAATTACTATATATTATTAATGAAAACATGAATTATTCATAATTATAAAGATTATTGGATATATTTCATTAATATAAATCTTTTGTAAACAACCTCAATGACAGAATAAACCACTTTTTGAACAAATTCATTATTTATTTGGTGGGCATGAATACAATCCAATTTACATTTCCTACATCTTCATCTATTTAACCATAATAAATATCATTTTATCATCTTTATGAACATGTTAAGGGTAACCATCGATTTATTTGACCATTCAATTGAATCCTTCATCTATGTCATCAGTATCAAATATCATATTATTAAAAATAATTAAAGATAAAATTATACAAACATTCCTTATATACATCTTGATTCATACAAAATAATACTTGAATTAAAATACAATATCATTTTGACCATTAATCCTCTTACTTAAGATATTATCTCAGATTCAATATGTTATTCACAAATTATTATTTCCAAAAATATGAATCATTTTAACTCATCTTTTTTATTCTTATAAAAAATACTATAAGAAAAAAATCAATTTCATATTTCACTTGTGGTCTCTTTACCATAGGCATAAAAACTGTTACTAATACATCATTTTTTAGTTCACTAATGTGATTTACCCCGAATTCAATGATTTTAATAATAAATATACCTTATAATACTAAAACGTTCGACTATAGATAAAAACATAGGGAGACCATTTGTCTCATTAATTGCATTAGCTTTTTTTCCTTTTCACTTTTCTGTAAATTTATTTGTGTCCATTTCCATTTTTAGAATATATTCATGTTCAACTAATACATCCACATGTAGTATATAAAAAATTTATTAATTTTAAGGAAACCAATATCTCTATTCCTTACCACAAATATAGGCCATTTTAAATTACATTGACTTATCCATTGCCTTATCCTTTGATAAATCACAATACATATCTATAGAAACATCCCTAGGGTCCACAATACATTTTTTATCCATGTTTCCAATGAAGACTAAGAGTTTCCTTTTATACCAACTATAAATATGTAGGGTTAACATATATAGATATAACATCAATTTTGATTAATATTCATCACATATGAAAAGTACAGGACTGAGGACCATAATAGTTTCGTGTATTTTGAAACCTGGAATAAATTCATCTACATTTGTTGAAGATCATTAACATCTCTTATAATGATATTACTTTATTTAAATCCTACTTAAAATATTTCCTTATAACATGGGGAAAGTAATCATAGGAAAAATTGTGATCATATGCTCAGTAAGAGTATAAATGTGGGATATTTAAGCATAATCATGATTATAAGGGTATTAGAACATGATAATAACATTCTAATATCATACACTTCATATAAAATATAATAATAATAAGTCAATAGAAAATTATTTGATGTTCATAAGACGTGAATCGTATGGAAATCATGATCATAATCCATAAAATGTATAACATAGTAATAAAAAAAATTATGAAGATATATAACAATGTAATGTAATGACCATTAAGTCAAAGCACATTTCCATAACATAATGAGAAATATCATGGAGATAAAACCCATTAGGAGGAGAAATCTCCCATCTCAGTCACAGTCCACTGTATATAATGGATCAGTTTATACCTTTATTCTAGTGTATTAGGACACACTTGTTTCCCATTGTGGATAGGACTCAACTATTTTCCATTACGGATCAAACCGTCTAACTAGATTACCACCATTAAATCCTGATATATAAATAATACCTAATGCATTTTAGGTTTAGATATGTCCCACCCATCATTTAATCTATTACATTCTTAACTGGTGTTATTTGGGCTACACCATGTCAAGCTGTAACGGGCTTCCAATACGTTATCTAGGTAACCGAATGTTAAAGTTTAATTAGTTTACCCCCCCACCAATATCTGGTCCAACCCTTGTAAAACTATAATGGTATTACTCATTGCTATATGGGCAACCCCATGTTAAGATGTAATAGGATTACTTGGCATTTTAAAGGCCACACCATTATATAATTAATTCCCATGAACGACAACATTAATATAGTATAAATAGATTTGTATCCTCATAAAACCCCAAAAAATTATTCATTAATTTCATGAAAAAAAATTTAAATATAATGGGTTTCATTCTGATATTTATGAAATATTATTAGCTTGAAGAAAATAAATTTGATTCATTCTAATGTGTTTATATTTTAATGGTGTGATTTTTATAGAACATTTTTCTTTTTTAAGGCTCCATAATTTTACACAGATATTGTTATGAAACCTATTTCATTTATGTGATTCAATCATAATTCAGTAGTAAATCATAAACTATATAAAAATTTTCCATCTTTTTAGGAGAAGGATATTAAATGATTACATTGAACCTAACCTTTCATCAAAAATCACATTTTAAAAAATATAAAATTTTCAAAATCTTTTTCATTGTAAAAACGTCTGGTATAATAAAAAGTAAGAATTAAAAATAATTTATAACATTTCTTGAAAATAAAATTCCATTATTCATTGAATATTTCTTTTAAACTCATAAAATTTTTAAAACCCATTTTTTTAGAAATAACCGAGAAAACATTCAAAAAGATATTTGAAAAACATTTGAAATACTATATAAAACATAAAATAACGTTAAAATATTTTTTCTGTAAAAATTAATTTAAAATATTATTGAAAATCATTTTTAAAATTAGTTTATAAATAATTGACTTGAATGAACACAAATTTCCGACTGAAGAGATAAATTACGCTGGATTCCCATAAAAGCAATACATAAGTATCTTAAGTACCAAATATTTGAAAAATGGTTCCATTTATTAATGATATCTTTAATAAAAAAAGTATAATCAAATCATTGACATATGGATCATAATATTTCATCGATGGAATCATAATCATAAACAATCTAAAAAAATGATGAGATCGTAGAAAAAAAATCATACAAATAAAGTAACTCTGAATCATAATATCCATAAATGTGAAAAATTACATTAATCATAAGATATCTATAATATATATATTCATGATATAACATTCCAATTTATAATTATATACACCTTGTTAATTAATATAGCAACATAATATAACATGAGTCTCAAAGAATTAAAATTTATAAAAATTTACGTTATTGATTTTGTAAATTTTGTAACATCATCACCATGAAAATTAGATCATAAAATGTATATGTAAATACACATAAACATAAATATATGAATCATAGAATAAATTATTTGGAATTATTTACACTATAAAAAGAAATGAGTGGTGAATATACAATAAGTCTTGTATAAATAAATGTGGGACTACAAATTCCCTTACTACTTGACTATGTTTAAAATCATAATATCCATAAATTAATAACATCCACTGACACATTGAATATAATTAATTAAATTAACATCAGGATATATCATTTAAATATTTATTATATATGCTACAGAATAATAATATGTGGCGAATATAAAATATATCTCACAAAAATAAAGGGTAGACAAGAAAACACTTACCTTAAGACATGAATTTCATTGTATACAGTCAAACCTACTGAATAATAAAAATAATTTTATTATAAATATAAAATGTTATCGTATTAGTATAAATAACTTCGTATATTATTTTTTTATGAATTTAAATTACCCATTTTTACCAATTCCATGTAAAGATACATTTTTTGGTAATATCCACTTTGATTTTTGATATTTGTTTTGCCTTATTATTTTTGGTAAATTTTTGTTAAATATTTATTAAACATTACAATTAAAAGCATCACTAAAATATCATATATACTCAACATATATATATATATAATGATATATATATGATAGAAATAAAAAAATAGATACACTGTTAATGGAGAAGTTATGTCATATATATAAATAAAAGTAGTTTCCATTTTCATATTGTATTTCATGAAATAAATTTAATGAAATATTTGTGTGTGTGTGTATATATATATATATTATCAATATAGTATCATAAATATTACTTATATATAAAATGATTTTATTAATCCCATCATTAATATATTTCATGTAATGTGTGAATAAATCACATCGCATTGTGGAGACAGTAGTCCACATGTCCACAAATGATATTATCATATTATCCCAAAATGTAAATCATGAAGGTATATATTATATAATAATTAAAAAAGTATAAATACATAATATATAAAATATATATCACATAAAAATAGAATTTCAAAATTTATTCCCAAACATTATAGGTGGTAGTGGAAGATTGAATGATATCAGTTCATGTGGTTGTAGTATGTGGTACAAACAAATGATGATTGTGTATCACATTTGATGGAAGTGTGTGAAGGTGTCTCTTATATCCATAAAATAAAAAACTATAAGTATATTTAGGATAATTAGGTTGTTATATAATTATAGAATAATTAAAAGTTAATGAGTAGAAAATAAATAAAATAAAATTAGTTATTAAAGAAAATTAATTCTTCATTGGGTCACTCCATTTGGGTTTTAACAAATAATTTCATTGGTTTTATTTATATGCAGAAATTGTATCATAATTTTTGAGCAGTTAATTTGGGATATTTTTTGGATATTTTTTTAGATTAATGGCTTGAATATTGGGAATATTTAAGGGAGGGGTTCCCTTTTATGGTGAAGGAAACTTTTCATTCTTATAAATACAAAAAGGTAAACACTATTAAGACATTTCCCTTACATCACATGCCTCTAATAATGGTACATTATTTATAAAATAGTTTATTTGGTATAAATGTTTCCTTATTAATTTATTTATATCTTGTTTCTAGGTCATTGGGACACTTAATATTAATGTTAAATCACCATGTTATCTCACTTTCAACATTATTACTATAATAATGTATAATGGATTTCACTAATTTGTTTTAAAAAAAATACGGGTTTTTTGTTTATATACAATATATATTATGATTATTCCAAATATAGAGTCAATTTTTACAAATTAAAATCTCAAATGTGGATAAAATTAATTTTATAGTAATCCTTTAGAAGGGACGAGTCAACAAGTTATTAAAGTGAAAATGTTCATACGTTTGAAGCGTTATTATAAATAATTTTAATGTGAGATTGTTTATACTGAAAAAATGTGTATTAATGTATGTATAATTGATATAAATATACTTTCAAACATTTTAATTTATAATTTAACTATATAAATACATTATAAAAAATTTAGTTTTTAATTAAAATTTTATTTTTTCACTATTCTTCAAAAAATGAAACTTCATAAAAAGGTAAAAGAAATATGCCATAGTGGATTTTCATATTATGATAAAAAAATTTAATCATATTTTTTAAAATAAAAATTATAAATGTTTTATAAATTTATTGTAAAACAAGTCTTCTATTTAATGTTATTAAAACTTCCATTCAGAAAAATATATTTTTCACTCCAAAAAATTGATTCATTCTTATCTCTCATATACAAAACATACAAGATGAATGATAAATATTTGTTCAAATATATTATATATAAGTTAAATTATAATAATTAATCAAAAGTTTTTTGATTAATTTATTTTGATACAACATGTTTATAAATTGAGAAATAGTTATCATAGAAGACATTTGTATTATATTTTAAAATTGTTATTTCATTCATTTTAAATAATTAATATCCAAATTATTTATTTTATATACTTTTGAAAACAAAATTTTCACAATTATTTTATATTATCAATAAATTAAATTCCAAAAACAATTTTATACTAATAATAATATTTAAATAATATTATAATAGTTCGTTAAACTCAATCTTTTATAAAACACTATATATCATTGAAACATGAAATTGTGTGTAACAGAATCCCAACATAGTGTTGCGTGTACATCATGATAATGTAAGGGTTTTATGTAGTTTAAAAATAACTAGAGTGTATAATGAAATCATAACATAGAGTGTCATGAAATGAAATCCATTAAATTAATATAATTTCTTAAAAAAAATCATAAAATCTCAAGATGTTTCAATTTTTCCTTGAAACACTTTATCATTCTGAAATATATCATTCATGTGTATGGTACTTCCTGATGATAATCTTGATTCTTAACCCTCATTATATTTTTAGTGTAGGTCTCTTCATTTTGGTCATCAATACATGATGTTTATATATGTCTTTTAATATGAGATATAATGTTCAATACCTAAGAAATATGTATTCAACTAAATAAAAATTCTTGGTGTAGTAATCCCCCTCTTTATTTCCCATTGTTCCTCGTCCTTTTAATCTTATTAATCTCTATTTAATTCTAATAAGTTTCATAAAATATATATTACTTTTAATCAATTTTTTCTCTAAAAACATTCTCATTTCCCATCCTGATCATATAACAATTATTATTCGGATTTTTAATTGAAAAGTTCCTAAATATCATATTATTAAAATATTTTAGTAGGTGTTTTCCATGATATTGAACATATAAATCAATAAAATTAATTGAAATAATTATCATTGTTCACTCATATTCTCTATCATCTACTTAATCATCTTTGCATTCATATGTTTTATAATATTCATTATATTCCATTATTCTATGATTTTTCTTTTCTTTGAATTTGATATCCATGTCCTCCGTAATATTATTTCTGAAAAAAAGGACATCTCATTTGGTAAGAAATAATATTTGGTAAATAATCAAGAGGCAATTCATCTATATATACTAATGAATTTTTTCATTATATTTATCTGTAATCTGTATCATTAATTAATTGATAGTGTGGAATCATGTAATTTTTCTCAAAACCCTGAAATTATTATAACCATCCAATTAAATATTATGTTGAAATCATCAACAATATCTTCGTCATCCACTTTTACATCTTTAAATTTTTTTCCTGATCTATAAAATTATTTTTTCACATTAACTTTATCATTATTAATATTTCTTTGTTTAATTTTAGATTTATTTTCTAGCATCAAGCCACATAAAATTGTTATAATCATTTTCATATCAGAAAATTAATATTTCATTACCTGCAAATGTATGAAAATCTATATTATTCTAATTGAAATGTTTCATGGGAGATTATTCTAAATGTCTATAAAACCAATAGATTCATAATTTTTAATGTCATGTTAGTGTATTTGTAACACTGAGAGGGGGGATGGGGTAAATCAGTGATACACCAAATCTTTTTATGTTTCTTTTCAATTTAATAATCATTTTCTTCCTGTTAAATATTTCAATTCCGTTCTGAAAAAATATAACACACATCCAATATAACACAATGATTTACAATTTTTAATATTCAATAAGTATATCACCATCCTTGGTATGGTTAGAAATTATCCAATACCATATACTCCAGTTCAAATGAATCCTTGTTTTTAAAAGATAGTTATACCCTTTAACTCATTTAGTAAATTGTCATAAATCCACATGTGCAAACGTATCCTCTTTGTAAAAATATGTTAATTCAAATTTTTGTGAAACAACTCAAGTTACCTATGATTATTTGAAATTAAATATATTTATTCAATTTAAATACAATTATTCAATTCCTTAACTAGAAAATGGTAAGCACTTTCAAGACATTGTTTAGAAAAACTGAGTCTTATTTTCCTGGTTCCGACTTTCCTAGTCCAAACGTCATGAGTACAATTCATTCAATATAATTATTCCAGTAAAATTTATATTTCAAAATAAAATAAAAATTATTTATCACCACTTCAATTCATGAGTATGAAAAAAACCCAGTAGGATTCATCCTCAATACGAGAATCCCAAAACAGAAATCCTAACGCTAATTATTCCAGCCTAATATGATGATCATCATAATAAAATTTTTTATTCTCCATCATATCCTCTTCAAAAAAAGATCAGTACAAAGACATCTTCTTATCACTAAACATTTCGAGCATCTTTCTCAATTTTGGTGATCAATACATCATAGTTGGAAAATTAAAATGTACTTTTCCCTTTTTATAGGTGATGCTCGAGACATATGGGGGGAATAACAAAATTCTTTCCTACTCACCAAAATTTTAAAAAATATCATTTCCCCAGAAATATGAAGATGTATTTTGATTTCGCCATCTCTTATCAAATTTCCTTGATTCTTATTCAACATTCATCTCATTATTCAAACTTTCATTTGAATCATCAATACAATTTTAATACATGATACCAATAATTATCAATGTGATTTTTTTAATAAGAATCACTACATCAATTTAAGAAAATGTATCATGAAATGGATAAAATTATAATTTGCTGAATATGATTCTCAAAACAGATTTGAATACAAAAACATTTCATTTGAATGTTCATATTCCCCTTGAAAATTCATTATTCAATATAATTATTTTTTTATCATGACACACTTTACATTAAAAAGTATATATTATATTCATCTCTTGACCATGTTGGAAACGTATAATATAATTCAACCCTTATGAAATGGTCGATTACATTGTTGATCTCATTCTATCCTTCGCTTCTCATTACCCAAAATAAAAATCATTCACAATCTAGTGCTTCTTTCATGACCCCCTTCATGACTTCATATTCATTTGAGAACATCATTAGAATCATAAATCATTATATTGAATATATAGAATCTTTCCATTCATTCTATATTCTTTATTTTTTCTCATCCCGAGAATGAACTTTTCTGAATACAATTTCTCTCAATAAGATCATTCTAGGTACATTCATTCAAAGTAAAATTTTCTAGAATTTGGTCTTTTTGAATAGGATTGTCCATTGGATGGTCATTGATGGAATCAATAATATTCCTCCTAAGTATGAGTGTGGTCATACTTTGTAGGAAATGTTTTTTATGAACACAATGGATGATCAGATGTTATAACATCTTACAATGATCATTTGGAGTTATATCATCAACATATTTCTTTCTACCCTTACACCCGTATATGTTAAATCTGGTTACAAGATTTTGAGTACAAATATAGAAAACATTTCATTCCTTCTCACCTAGAATCTCATTAAGCTATGTAATATTTCTTTGAGATCGACTACATCCCTCATCCCATTTTTTCCTTTAAGATTTCATCCTATGTTCACCAATAAACATATAAATTATAGGAAATTCAAATAAAAAATGCAACATCAAATTTTTATGTTTTATAGACTCTAAACTCAGATACTTCATAAAAATAATTAAATTTTCTGCATTGGATCGAGAGTGATGCAGATGATTATTTACTTTCAGTAGGGTGTGTTCACATTCATTCTTGAATCATGTTAATTTTGACCAAAACTGTTCCTTACAATGAGTTTCTTATCATTATGATAGACTTTCACAATAAGTATTAATATTTTTCCAGTTATCCTCAATATGATTTATACAATAAAAATGTGATTTTATTTCCTTTCTTCCATTATTCAACATTTTTCTCGAAAAAAATTACAACACATGAAAACCATCACCTTCATCACCAGGTTGATCATGACACACATCAATAACCTCTAGTAAAATTTAATGTACATTTAGAATCTTCATATTGTTGCATAAAATAAATTTTTTAATAGAAATATTTACATAAATCTATTATAGATTGAAATATTATTTTCCATTAATTATCAAATCATGATGGGTTTTTTTAAAGGGATCCTAGACTACTCTCATACCAATTTAAATACCTAGTTTATTGTGTATCCACAAACAGATAGTGTGATATGACTTGATAAATATTTTATTAAAATATTTTTTCATTGAACTATTCAATCATCTTCCCATTTCTATAAGAATAGATCAATTTAGTTATTCCAAAAAAACACAAATTTCAATTTAGTTTTTCAAAAATGTAAAGTAGTACATTGTATTTAAAATGATTTACCCAAATATAGGTGAATATATACATTCTATGATAATATATTTTCTGAGATGAAAATTTTCATCAAATGAATAATAATGTATAGTATCAACCATAACCCCAAAACTATTTATTAATAGTTTACTATCTCGTTATAGGTTATTTGTAATAATTCCATCTTAATTCAATAAATGGTTCCTAAAATCCATAAAAATGATCTTATTATCACTCCATGATTTTATAATGAATCAAAATATAAATAATTTTCCCCATATAATGTTCCTCAAATCATAGATTGATTTTCAAAAAATATATTTCATTTTATATTACAATAAAATTGAACATGATCAATTCATGTGGAATAAAATTTCTTCACATGTTGTATTTTTTCACAAGAGTAGGTATGTAACACCCCATACATTATTCATCTTATTCTTAGTTGTTATTTATTACATTGTAATTATATCTCATGAGATTATGATCCCAAGATCACAGTTTTGTAGTCAATAAGAGTGTAAATTCATAAACATTACCTTACAAAATAAATTTTCATATCATTTGAGTATAAATAAATATTCATTAATTATATCCACATATATGATCATACATTTTATTCCTCCCCATTATCTAGGGAAATGGGAAATTAATGGAATGGGTGAGCTGAAATTCTAGTAATGTACCATGTGTTGTAAAAGAAATCATTTCATAATAATGGAATAATAATTTTAAATGGAATAGATATAAATTGACGCAACATCAATGGATACATAAAAAACATATTATATGGATAGAAAATAAATAAATAATAATAAGGAAAAATTTAATGATCTGATAATGATCAATATAATTGGAATTTATATAACATAAAATAGTAAATTCACCATTGAGGTCTTTTGTGAAGACATCATAAAAAGTGGGTAAGAAACCACATATTTCCCTATTATTGTTTTATCAGGATTTCTAAAAGTCCATCTAAGGGATATAATATTATGGATTACACCCATCACTAAAATAATATAAATTACATCATATAATAAAGAGTGTATAAAAATATGTCACAAAATGTTCAAGAACGAGTATCATAGAAACACATAATATTTTTCAATGAACATGATATTACAATATTTTACTATATATAAAAAAAGATTATATAAGAATGTAAATATAATTTAGCAGTAAAAAAATTAATTATTATTTCTACATTAATTACATTAATAATTTATTTAGGAAAATAAGGATTAATATTATACTACTAGAACACTTACCAAGATGAATAATATGTAATGTCACGTATTTTTAAATTTTTAATATTAATTTTATCAATATGACTATATAATAAAATAAATGTATATTAAAAAATATGGTGTCAAATATATTGTTGAATGATCCCCTAAAAATACCTTATTATTTTATAACACATATTTGATGTGAATTATGTATATTAAATTCTTGAAAGGAAGGCTTCTAAGTTGGAATCCATTGTTGGAAATTGTAAACATGTGCGAAAAATCACTTTATTATATTTGAGGCCAGGTAAATGGTCCATTAGATTCATCTACATAATCCTTCCTTAGGATATAATCAATAATTGAATATAATAAATCCATAAAAAAATATTGGACATATGCAGAAATATATATATTAGAACTTATGTAAACATGAATGATTAAACATTATAATAAAATATTAATGTATTATAATGTGAGTAAAATATAAACTTGCATGTATATGATATCATAACGAAGTTACTAAAAATGTTTCCATGAAAATAATGGAAATAAAAATATAATTTTTAAATTAATTGATAATTTAATGGTAAATAGAAATTGAAAAGAGATAGAAAAGGACCCTAACATCCATCATGATTTGTATTCAAGAGTAGAAAATTAGAAAAAACCAAAACCATCAAGATTGAATAAAGATCTATCTAAGATAATCCATGATAGATATATACTAAGAGAATTGCTAATTTAGAATTATAGTAATCAGAATAGGCGAAGGGTGTATATAGGCATGGTGAGTGGGATATCACGAAAAATTTTATTGAATATTTTATTTTCCCAATATCCTATGGGATCAACTACCACCCACAGTTCCCTATATGAAACAATAATGATTTAATATAATATATAACAAATAATTATGAAAATATTATTACCATGACTATGGTGATTTCCGATTACACATAAATAATTCCATATTTATCATATTTTACAATAATTCCATATTCATACCATAATTTAATATTTTTTCACTAATTAACAAATTTCACCCCATAGAATGTTTTTTTCATCTTAATTAAAAATATATAACACATTTTAACAAATTTGGAATCGAATTATAAATATATTATATTTTAAAAAAAATGGATGCTTTTAATAAAAATTGGTGCTAATATAAATGCAATTTAATTTCTAAATGGAATTTAAATAATTTTTCAAATTTTCCCAGGGCTATATATTTCCTTTTAAAAAAATAAGTCCACATGATTATGTTTTGAAATGATTGTAATTTAAAGGTGAGGTTAGATAATATTTATATGGTATTGATTTCCACTAATGTGAACATCCCCCATAGAGGATTCTTCTAGAAACTCAAATGTTTATTGTTTCCATTAGCTATTCCATGAGAGAACCCCTATGATTCTATGATCTTATATAGCTCTGATAAATGAGACGCATAAGGTATCTAACTAATAGTTGAGAAAATGATTTATTCCTTAAACATAAATTAACATTCGTTATTACCCTTAATAGACATTTCTAAAAAGTTACATGATATTGTTATATTAACATCAATCAAAACACCCAATTGCCATAATTCAATGTGATCATGTAAGAACAATATTTTCTCTTACTTCATATAATGTCATTGAAAATAATCCATTAAATAAAACATCACATCTATTTTAACTCAATATGTCCATATTATGGACTATATAAATTTTTATTGATATTGGTATTGTTATAGGCATTATGTTTTTTCAAGAATATAAGTTATAATACATTGATATTTTATTTTAATTATTTTTTATATTAATAAATATTTGTTATAATCACAATAATATTTTTTTGGATTTAATGTAAATATTTTATAATATAAATTTATTACTAGTTACTATAATATATTTTGTATCACATTATACCATTTATAATAATTATATATTTCAAAATGAAATTCAATCCACGAATAATTGATTATTTAAATTTATTACTTTATTGCCATGATCCCATGTTTCCTCCTATAGTCGGTGATTCTTTTATGGAATCCCCATTAGTAGAGTCATTTATTTTAGGTAATTTTCTGTCTCATATCATTAATGTAAATTTTTCGTCCATTATATGATAATATGGGCTCCAACTAAACTTGATCCAATTTTAAAAAATTTGATGGTCATGGAATACAATTCCATTAAAACAATTTATTGAATATATAATGCACTTTTCACATTTATGAAGGAATGTATAAATGATATGGCATATATCACATAAAAATTAGTATTTCAAATGACATAATGTAACTTGGACATAACTTCACATTTCTTTCAAATCACAGGTTCTCTTCCAAATGTGATATATTTTGGCTGACATGATACTTTACCTGGAATTATAGATTATATAATTGGTTTTCGACATATAATTTCGATCTAATTAGTCTATATTTATTATATTCAATATATATCACACCCATTTTGATAAGACTTTTCACATGTTTGGGATCCAATAACTTATATTCTCTAACTTCATCCCAAAATGTTTTATTACCTCATCTCTTTCCAAAAAAGAAATAATAAAGAACAATTTTTATTCAATTTTTTTAATTTATATTGTATGTAAAATAAACTATATATGAACACTTATTCCAAATTCCATATAAGATAAGAGAGAAAGACGATATAATGTCCTATGATGTATAGAATGTACTTTAACTTTTTATAATTAATTGGATATTATATGTAGTGTATTTATTAACCATTTTAATTAAATATTTCTAAATAATCCTCTAATATTTTTCTATAACTTGTTTTCATGATAAAAAACTACTGATAGTGGTGTTCCATGAAGTATCCCAAATTAATTTATATATAAACTACTAATATGATCCTCTGGAAAATATTCTTGAATTTCAATGAAAAGTGATGAATTTTCAAAATGATATATAAATAATTGTATCTCATTATTCACAATTGATTTATATGAAATCCCAGTGATGATATAAATAATATTATTATACCATTTCCACCTAGGTACAGGTGAATCTTTCATAGCGCCAATATGATGTTTCATTTTATCCATCATGTGATGGAATACTAAGCATATTATGGTGAAATCCATAATCTATCAGTTCATATTTTCCCACCACAAATGATCTTCGATATCCATATATATTTTTATGATGCTATGATATAGAGAGAATTTCACTATGTCATCCCCCAACAATATTTATTTTTCCACTAATGTAATTGATGAATCACATTAATTATTTTAAACATGTAAACCCCTGATATCACCAATGATAAACTCTATTAAAATCTAATTTTTCACATTTCCATATTCCTTAATAGTGCATCACCAAAATTACAATATATTTATACTCTATCTAACAATTATTATAGGGCAATTACATGGAATAATTATGACCTTTCACCTTTTTTTATAATATAAATTAGTCTTAATACTAAATATATGAAAATTAGATCATTCTACACTAATATCAAGGATAAGATACCACAATATTTTCTATTAAACACATATAATATCTTTTTTTCTTTCCCATGATAGTAATGGATAATATATTTATAATCCATTAGAAGTTCTTTTATCACATTTTACTAACTTCAAAATCATTGTCAGAAAATATATATTCCAAAATCATCAGGTTAGTGTTTATATAAAATATACATATATAATAATGATATATTACAGTATTTAAGGAAAAGATAACTATTTAGAACTCTTTTTCATGTTTTGGATTATTAATTTCATTGGGTTTTATTTTTTTTGAATTATAATACACCACTTAAAAAAAATTTATTTGACAACATATAGGATCCTTCATTGATGCATCACTGTAAATAAAAAGATTAACAAATTAAATAGTCATTTATATGTAACCATTCTAATATCCTATTTAATTTATCAAATATATCTTTAAATTCCTTTTTAAATATTAATTTTACCTAATTATACGTTAACTTGGATATAAGATTATCTAATTGAAAAATAATTTAAAATATCATCAACAGTATCCAAATGTGTAATGAAAACTAACTATGTCATGTATGATTTTGGGTCTTGGAAAATATTTAGAAAAAATTATTTATAATGGGTAAACATATATTTTATCGTTAGAAATAATATTTCTATGAAAAACATATTGAAAAATATATGATTTCCATTTACCGAATTTACCACAGAAACTCATTTTCCTTTGAACCACTAGAACTATTATAAATAATTTTTATTCTACTCATGAATATAAATTTATATTTGAATTTTATTAATAACTAACACCATAAATTATCAATAAACTCCTGAAACATTATATTAATAAAATCTGTATTCCATGAGGGTGTATTATTACACTTAAAAATCAATAAGTTAAACTCTATAAAAAATAACCTTTAGGATACCCTTTTTCATAATTTTCTACTGTTTATATCTATATTGATGAAAAATAATCAATAAGAATTGATCCCTATAGAGTTGAATAATTATAAAATAAAAATATATAAAGAATTCATGTTATTTATTTTATTTCCATTTATTTCTCTATTATAAATTCATAACTTCATTGAGAAATTATTTATTAAAAAATATTATAGTGCATTCCTATAATGAATAATTTGAATGAATTAAAAAGATATCACATAATTCTTACAGTTGTATCTATAACTAAATAACACAATAAGTTCCATTCTATATGATGTCTTATATATAGTCTTTTCATCTTGGATAATATCCATTGTGAATTCAAAACCATGATGAGGTTTACATTTGGGAAATTCATTATTAAATTTATCAATATATTCATGCACAATTTTCATGTGTTATATTATTAAAAATTCATTTCTCTTTTAAGATTAAATATAATCCATTTTAAAAATAAGTATTTCATTAAGACAACCTACCATGGGTGATTCGTATCAAGATTGGGATATTAAATATCCCCTCTAAAAACATGAAATTAAATTATTTTCTCAATAATTATATCATCTTTATATCTATAATAAAACAATTTTTTTAATTTTGATATAAAATCTATACATAAAATTACATTAAAATCTACCATAGGGATGATAATATAATTTGTAACTAGATAACACATATTCATTCTAATGTAACTTCACATTATAAATGTATTAAAATATTTAATATAGTTTTATTAATAATAAATCATTCAAAAATTTATTATGGGTAGTTTAATATTCAATTCCATCATTTATGATATTAAAGAGTAATTGGTTCTGAATTGAATGATACATTAACGTACATTGAGTGAAAAATAAAAAAAATGATTATAAAATCATTTGGATCTATACCTTCTATTGTTGTTATTAAAAATGATTATCCATAGTTCATAGGCCTCTTTTAGGTTATAATATCTTAGTTCTTGTGTAATTGATTAGAGTAACATCCACTATTTTTATATTTTAATCATTGCAAATTTATTTGTTCTCTCATTCCTTTTCATTCATGATCTGAAAAAATATTCTATCTGTATTTAATGTTTACCCTTAATACCCTAAAGAATGAAATTTTCTGTTTCTTTCACAAATTTATTAAATAATGGAAAAACCTCTATTCCCTTGATATATTTTATATAAGTATTTCCCATGTGGAAATCATCCAAAAAATTCACCATTATTTTCACTTTTTAAACAAATTATTTCTTGGATACATTTTCTCTATATTTACATCACCAATTTATATAGTCTCATAATTTGTAAAATTTATAAAAAATATTGATCTTTTATGAATTATAATTAAAGAATAAAATAAGTAATAAAACTTATTTTTCCTGAATGGATATATAATCCTCAATATACCATGATAAACATGTGAAGTTGTGAAGACATAATAAAACTATTGCATCATCCAATTATCTTAAATTTATGAATTTTCATTCAATATCAGCAAGATTCTACCATGGAAATTTTTTTCTTGAAAATTCACGTTGAATTCATTCCACTATATGTGTTATAACCCCTATTACTACTTATTATAAGTAATTATTTTCCATCTTTGGACTGTATTTCCTATTAAATTATACCAACCCAATATAAAATTTTATTTTTTAACACACATTAATTTCATAATAATATTATATAAATACCTTATCTATTTCTCTTCCACTATTTGATCAATGGAACAACTGAATGATAGAGATTATGTCCACATTTAATGATCTATATTTGTTGAACCTCATTGAGTGGAATATAATTTCTCTATATAAGATATATTATATTTTATAAACCTAGTTAATTAAAGAATAAAATAAATAATTTATTCCATAGTAAAAATAATTTCGTAACCCCATTATTCAGATGATCTCCACATTTTCTTTAATTATTGTATTTGTTGCCATTCATTCTAATGTGTTCCATTATCTAATAAAAAGAATAACTTCATTAGTAATGGTATAAGAAACTATTTTAGAAATTATGAGATATATATCATGTTCTCTTAAAATCTATTTATATTAATAGGATAACTATTGAACCAATTATTGAATAATATATTGAATTTTTATATAAGTAAAATCTATGTTTATTACAAATGATCTTATAAATATATTCCTAAATTTTTCTACTAACCCTTTATTTAATACCGATTATAATACCACTATACATAGTCATAATGGTTTGGTGGATTATTTATTACAGTAAATTTATATTGGATGATATTAAAATCCAAAGGTAACAATTCATTTATCATGGAGATACTATAAAAAGAAATATTAAATTAAAACATAAAATATTGTAAAATAATAGTAAAAAAAATATTCATTACTATTTTAAAAATCTCTAATAAATCTTATTAATCTTACACATTGCATAAATAATAGAGAATAATATGGAATGTGTAATCCTAGGGACTTAGTAACAGTAATAATTTATTAAATGCTAACATGTAATAATAATGGTATATGAAATATACTGGGAATAGTTAAAAAATTATTCCATATCAATAAAATCTTATGAATTACATACTAATTATAGGAGAAAAGAAATAAACAATCACATTGGAAAACAAAAATGACCACATAATAAAATAAATGATGGGAATACATAATTATTTAAATCATAAAAAAAATCAAGGATTTGTGCCAGGATATCATATAAAATGGGTATCGAAACTACCATCTCCCAATTATTATGGCCTCATGAAACCTAATTTTATATTGATAGGATATGTAAATTTGAGACACAATTGTCATAAAAAATCAACGAATTCCATAATGTACTCATGTGTATAGGTAATACAAGAAATATAGTCTAAGAATGAACAACTTCAAGTTCATTAATGAAATGTCTCAATTAATGTTCACTAACAAGATATTCTATATATGACAAATAATTAAATTGGAATATTAATACTTTTTTCATAGTTATTGAATTAAAAATTATGTATTATTTAATTGCCTTGAATCATATTATGAATAATAAATGGTCAAAATATTAAAAATGATTCAATTACTAACGGAACAAATTGTGAAAATAGTTATCTATTTATTATTTCGATTAATATGATCAATGTAAAAATGTAGTGAAATAAATTAATTTTTAATTATAGGATTTCAAAGATATTATTGATATATCTCCTCAAAAATTCAGGGGTATGTTATCAAGTATATTCGATACACTTTATTGATATAATAGTGAAACAAATGAATTTGAAGCTTATATTATATAATGAATATGATGATATTGTGCCTAAATCTAGTGTAATCCTTTGGGGGGATAATATAAAAACCCCAAAATACATCTATATCATCCTTATTTATCCAAATACCACCTCTTATAAATAATAGATCTATTATAAAATAAATTAATCACATATATAGGTATTCTGATAATTTATTTTATGGATATAGGAATGTTTTAGAATAAAAAAAACTTGGGATGGTAGTATAACATGAGAATGATGGGAAGTCAAATAAATATGGTATCATAAAGATATAAAAAAATGATATAATGAAAATATTGAAATAATAACTTGGAAATAAAAAATTATACTGTAATGAAAATGTATATTGGGCTAGAATATAAAGAAAAAATTGAACCTTACCTTTCGTCATCATCTCGTCCAATAGAAAAATATTTGAATATACAAAATCATTAAAATTAGAGAGATAGATATGGGTTTTTGGAGTCTTAACAATGTGGTATAGAATCCCATTAATAATTTATGAATCCAGATTTATAAAATGTGTAGGAAATAAATTTTGAAGGGATTATACTAGTGTTCTACTAATTAATCTATGTAAGTACTATAGTGGGTACTATAACATGGAACTATAATTGTATTAGTATTCACAGAAATATGGATTTTTTCCCCTGTATTGAGCCTTTATGAAACATGGACATTGGACCGTCAATGTAGAGAATTATGACTATACCGGAGTAGTCTCTCTAATATCGAGAAATAGTGGTAGTAGTCCCTTGAATAAGCTAAATTCACATGGAATGTAAAAGAAATAAAATCCAATCTATCAGGATTATGATTACTATAACATAGTGCATGGTAAGGACAAGTCGACCACATTATCTGGTGATGAGATATGTAGAATCATTAAAGTGGTTTTGTTGAGCAGTTTATTCTGTATAGTCGGGTAAAATATAATATATAGGCCCTCTTCCACTATTTCATTAGGAAACATAATTCGGGATAAATTTCTATATAAGGGTTCCCTCTAAAAAAATTTTAAATAGTAATTATATATTGAATAAAAATAACTGTAATTCAGGATAAGGAGTACAAAATAACTATGGTAGAGAACCCATGAGAGAGATATTAGTAGATAATTTGGAAGTTATAGTGGGTTAATAGAGGTGGTGTTGTGGGTATTTATGATTATTGTGAGAGGTGTTATATAACCATGTATTTTATCATATATATGAATAATGTAACTTTCCATATCCTCAAATAAATATTATATGTACATATTAAATTTTAATTTAATACTACTTATCATCCAAATATTCTTATGTGAGCTCTGGGATTCATTTATATTTCAATATATAATTATAATTACACTTATGTATAGTCTATGTGATATTAGTTATCATAATTGAGATTTTACATAACATTAAAGACATTATGGTTGTTATTATAATTGATGAGATTGATCGTACATACCAGAGTGTGACATGCTTAGAACTTTTTTCATAATCCTTTAAGATATATCAAACACATTCCAATTCAATTTTTAAATTTTATCCTAATATTTTGAATAACATATATCCAAATGAAAATAGAATCAAAATAATTGAAAATTTCTATAGACATAAATATCCATTTCACCTCATCTTACAAGATTGTTTTGAAATAATAAAACTTCTATATCAATCCCAAACAAATTTCCCAAATTGAATAAAATATATATAGAATATTTTTGATTCTATTATCAAATAGCAACACCATCAATTACAATGTTTTATATTCATAAGATGTTATAAATGATTTTTGATTAATTATCAATAATTAAACACCTCTCATTACCAAATAATTACATTTATATACTATAACACTCTCCAAGAATTCTCATAGCTATCATATCATATTAATTTTTAGGAAACTTTTATTCAGTGGTCTCTATTCTCTATTCAACATGAGACACATTTCAATTCATTATCTTTAATGTCCAATTTTTGTAGTCTAGAAACATCATTTAATTTGTATAATATATGGAATGTTTGTTATCTATATTTATATTACGTATATGTGTATACCATCTTGGATGTTTATCTCATTTAATCGTATTTTACACAAAATCATCCTATTCCATTATATAATATTTATTACAAAAACTACAATTGATTCAATACAATCATCTATCCATAATAAGCCCAAATTCATGCTTCAGTTTGAATTTACATAACCAAATTCATCATGAAACATCACCATCATAATCATATTTTTGATGATTAGTCACACACACACATATATATATTATTAGTCATAAATTTCCAATAAGTGAATTAATCTCTATTAGTATGTATATTGGATGAAATAAACAACACAAATTATCCAAAATAACTCTATGATATATATCAAACGAATTTAGTGGGATCCTTAATTCACTCTATCGATGAAACATAACATAATTCAAAATAAACATCAATCTCTTAACATATAGCTTCAACTATTCCAACAAAATACACCATCTAATGAGTCTATATTCATTAATAAAAGATACACTAATATATATCAAAATTATAAGGGAATAAAGAGGTATATATGTTTTGGGTTCTACCACTAATTTTATATAACATTTCAAAGTTGGTTAGATATCATCAAATATTAAGTACCTATATGAATATGATTATGAGTACCCTATCAGAGTGAATATATATATTTATATTTTTTTAATAAAATTATAATAAGTGAAGCTAATAAGATAAGATTTATATGATAAATGAATAAGAGGATTCACCAATATATTATGGAAATAATTAAATAGAAATTATTCTTTTATTGATTGATAATTATCATTTATAAAAAATTCAATTTAGATATAAGGTGTATCTCTCTATTGGATAACTATCTAATTTTTTCTGATTGATTTATAGTATTATTAAAAAAAATGTTCCTTTAATGTGGTGACAAAAATATTTGTATTTATCAAATTTCTATTAGAAAATAATTCATATTTATTGATGGTTTCAGATTATTTAGACAAGTTTTATCTTTGAAGAAACATAGGTTTAACAAATCATGAATTAAGTTAAATCCATGGAGTATCATATATCCTTTTATATTGAAAAATTTTCTCTCTAGAAAAAAATAATTCATAAATATCATAGAACATAAATACAAGATACGATAAATTAGTGCTACTAAGATTCATTAACAAGAACATACACATAAATCTTCCATTTATATGAATAATTATAAATTAAAAGAAAATTATAAAGAAATAAGTATCATTATAATTCCTGTAATGTATAATTATTTTTGAAGAACACATTGAGATGATAAAATTATTATAAATATAATGAATGAGATTAGTAGAGGATGAGAAAAATACCTTCAACATGATGTTTGTTGAAATGGAGGTTAAAATATGAAATCTGTACATGACACAGGCTTATTGTTCATTTTTTGAGGGGTGAAAATATTTTACCATTAGAATTATAATATAAATTTTCCTACTAAAATACATCATATTTTGTTGAATAATGGCTTGAAATCATCTATTAACATATCTAATATATGTTCAATGAAAAAAATCACTATTTCTCAAGAAAATGTTATTTTTAATAATATTTGTACAATGGATTGTGATGGATACAAGATAAATTTGGGAAAATTATGGGTTCATAAAATAATTGTAAAACCCACCACATCATAAACGGTGGATGTGGGAACGGAATTTTTTGGATTTCCCTAAATGAAATGAAAATGATGGATTCTCAGTATAAAAATAAAAATAAGATAAATCTATCAAAACCATGTTCAAATGAAACAAAAATCAAGTTATGTTGGGTATTATTAACGATATGAAAAATTATATTACAAATATATTAGATTATAATATTAAATTTCAATTATTTAAATACAAATAAGGCCTATATCTGGTGGAAGGAAATGTAGAGTGAAATATAATTTTGATAAATTGAGGAAATATAAGCATTTGAAATGAATCCATCCATAGTGAACATATTTGAATCTCATGAAAAAAAATATGAAAATTGAATTAAAGGTGGTCATTTAGATGATGAGTTATGGTTCACAACTACGAGGTATTATTATTATTGTTATGAATTTACAAGACAAAAAAATTTAAAAATGAAATAAATAAATACATTTAGTTCACCTTGGGGTGTAATAAAAAGAATAATGATGAAAGCAGTACACTGAATGAGGATAATAAATTTAATATTCTAAATATAATTTAATTATAATATAGAAGTAAATTATATATAAGGTATTATTACAATAAATACATAAATATCAATGATTATTGTTTATTATAATAAAATGAATCAAGGGCATTAGTCCACAATAGAAAAAAATTATTGGTTGGTGCATGACATCTATAATGAATAATTTGAAAATGTTGTGTTTTTTTGAATGATATGACATAAAAATTAAGGAGAAACTATATTGAAGTGGAAATCACGCTAGATACATTGATAAATAATGAATGAAACAGATTCCATCATAAGATGAGACATTTATTAAAAAAAATAAATCCCTAAGGAATTAATGTACTATTATAGATGATATGGAAAGGAATAATCAAGACAAATAGATAGCCAGTTAAAAGGGGTATGTGTAAAGATATCTCATTAAAGTGGAGCTGAAATAAAATAAGATTCTAGGGATATGATGAAAATCCTAACGATGTTTATTTGAATAAGGATTTGTTAAAAACCAACATGACAATGATATCTTCTTCTACGTTTTCCATGTTTGGAATTGAATATTATTTACATACGGGGAGAAATAAATGAATACTATGAAACTGTAAAAAAATATGATCTATTTTGGTGTGATTTATCACTTACTACATCAATTCAAGAAAGTTATATATGAAAAAGATGCATGGTTGTAATTAGAATAAGTGATTAACCCAAATGATGAATTAATAAAGTTAACCCTTGAGGGTCTATTAATTGAAAAATTTATATGATATAGATATTTCATGTGAATCTAGATTTTTAGAATAGGTTGTAATCAATAAATGAAGAGGTATTAATTTCATAATTCCATATCCATTTGTGAAATAAATATTTTAAAACTATTTCATATATATTTATTATATAATGATAATATTAATAATTTTTTTTGGACACATGTTATTTAATTGATTTTTTTGGAATTTAATTGGCCTATCATGTATTTGATACTGAACCCTAATCTGGTTGACATTGATTTATTTAATTGATAATCCTTGATTATATTAACCCTTCAATTTATTATCAATAATTTCTGGATAAAATCATGAGGTAAACTATTAAATAAAAATAATGAGAATTATTTTTTACACTATGGTATGTTTAATATTAATATCGGTATTGACAATTAATAAAAAAGGGGTGATGTATGTCATATATTTGTCAATTTAAAAAGGTTCTTTTTCTAATGAGTTAAAATTCAATATATGACGAGGTTAATTAAATGACATGAAGGAATTGGTGAGATGATTGAAATATCATATGAATGATGAGATGTTTCATGGATCAATTTATATTAAACGAACCATTGAATAATTTTGAGATATAGTTTTTATTTCCTAAAATTAATATTTCTAGTGTCAATATTCTATAATATATGAAGATGGAGACATATTGATATTTTGAAATTGAAAATACTATGTAATTGAAAAAGATAATGATTTGATGAAAATTTGTAAAAAATTTGAAGAAGGTGATATTCCATGATGAATAGGTTATACATATTCAAGAAAGAAGCATGCATATGTGATGAATATGGAACAAATATTATATTGAATCAATCCAGTTTTCTTCAAACAAAACCAAAAATATGTACCAAAGAGGTTTGATATGAATTTTATAAGTTTATATTTACCTCATGGATATTCTACACATTTGTATAATATTACTATAGATGATAAATATTTTTTGTTATCTATACATTAGATGATGTTGGTGAACTACATTAGTTTTATATTGATGTTAATGAGGTGTAATGAGTTTTATAATGAATGGTGGTTTCATAATATAATGTTTCCATGAAGAATGATGAGATTAATTTAATTAAAATATTTTGAGAGTTATTGGGTGGTATAACAAAGATGGATTTTAATTACATTTGATGCATTATTTTATAGTTTATTCAATGAAATTAAGACTATTTTACTTATATAAAATTGAGTAATTTTGGTAGTAATGATTCATTTATGTAGAAAAAATGAGTATTTATATACTATATTTCCTCTTTGAATAATGTTGAAAACTATTATATAGTTCTGATTTATTCAAGATATATATTGAGTTTTTTTGCATTGAGAAGAAATGGTAGAAATAATATAATGAAATTTAAAGTTAATTTGATGAAGTTTTAGTTTTAAATAAATCTTACAAAATATTTTCTCTAATATAAAAACTTGATAATAATTTATAATATATCTCAATATAGAATTTTTTAAATAATAATAATATATCACACATTGATAAATAATGTTAATTTTACCATTTATAAGACTGACTATGATGTTTCAAAGGATATATAGCTGCTCGTTGATGATACATAATATCAAATAGTTCATAAAAAAAATGTGAGATCTCAGTTATTTTAATGAGTAACTCAAAACATAAATAATAATTGTATGATAATGAAAAATAATATCAATTATCCTCTACATACATATGATTATCTTGAGGATATAAATGATTTAGTTTTTTTATGTAATTGTTATTAGAGGGTTTCATATGATATGTATGAATTATTTTGGCTCAAATAAGAGTATTCTTTAGATATGTAAGTGTATTATAAGTATTTCGGCAAATACATTATGTCTTTTCAATGATTATGTAATGATTTATGATGCTTCACTAGGAATACATATTGTTAAATGTGATATTGTTTTTTTATTCTCTACTGAATATATATCTTTATTATTTATAGATTCATGCCTGAATATATTCTATATTTGAGGATAGATATTAATAAGAATATTGTACATTTATATGATATGTACGACCATTATATTAGTTTATGAATTTACGAAATAGTGAATTATAATAATATTTAACATTTTTTGTAATGTTGAATTAAAAGTAAACTTGTTTTTTCTATGAAATTAATATGGAAGATCATAAATATGTGATAAGATCATTATTTAATGTTGGTGGAGGTCTGAATAAGGAAAACGTGTCTCTATATCCCATGTATAAATAATATGGAATTTTCGTGGATATTTGATTAATAAAATAGAATTGAGCTATAAATGATGATCATGGTTCAGTGTATTTTGGGGGAGTTTCACAATTTTTTAAAAATTTATACGTGCAATTTATCTTGATATTACAAATTATTATGAATTAAAGTGAAATGTATAATGAATATTATAATATTTTCAGTAAATATATTAAATGTTAGGGAAGATTGATTTAAGATAAGATGGACTGATGCATAATCATTATTTCTATTTATAATCTTCATTGAGGTTAGTTTCTATTATATTAATTAATTATTAGTCTCTTTATTTTACAGGGATAAAGAAACATGTTTCATCATTCACATTCACATGTATTTATATCAATAATATTGTGTGGATGACAAAAATGATGATATTATTTCTAAACATACCAGAACATGGGGCACACTATCTGAGTAATAAGATCTATAATTAGATGTCCTAACATCCAAGAGTGATGATAATATATTTTCCATGAAAGAGGTGTGGAAATCCTTTTAAATTGAAGTCATCCAATATCGAAAATCATTATAATGAAAAATAACTACTTGGAAACAATTTTCTAGGATGAGGTCGATAACTTACCTTTATAATCACATAATGAAATTTGATTATATTTTCATCTTGGACATGATGACAATACCAAATGTATGCAGTAACATTCATTTTTTGTGTGAAACATGTAAATTACAAAGGAATTTAATTTTAAATAATTTTTCCCATGTGGTGTGTTATTTTGGGGATTATTAAACACATCTATTCATCCTAAAAGTTATAGAGGATTGAATTATTTAAAGATACAATACATCAGTATATGCTTTTCCACAAAACATTATCCCCACTAAATATTGATGTATGATTCACTTGTTGTTTCATCAATCATATCACCATGTATACAAATATGTATTTATTATTACAATTATTAATTATATAAGGACATGTATATAAAATAGGGTTGATTATTCAATAATATTTTTATATTTAATAGACGTCATAAATGTAAATCTAATTAAAATACATAAAATAACTATAAGTAATGTAAAAAATTAATTTTTAATTAATAACAAAAAATAAATATAAAACTATTAAAAAATGATAAGAATATACATTCTGTCATTTTAACCTCATCCAAAATTATGATGATGGTAATTTAATTCCTATATACCCAAAATCATTCATTATTAATTGTAATGGAATTTTATGTCAAATCGAGGAATTTTACTCGGTTTTGGGTATATGAAACATATTTTAAACTTATTTAACACTTAAAAAGAAAATATAAAATATTGAAAATTATAACTACATCATGGCTCTTGGTGAGGTATGTTACCTTCCTACATGTCTCAAATTAATTAGTGATTATTTCCAAATTGGTATAATGGAAATCTATGAACATTTTATTTTTTTATCATATTATATGTGATTTTAACTAGAATATCATTTTTATATAGGAAAGGCACATAATTATCCACTCTAACAATAGAAAAAATCTATATGATGGATAGTTATTTCATAAATTTCCTAATTGAATATTTGATCATTATTATATAGTTTGATGAAAAATCTAAAGTAGTTTTATTGGTTTTATGTTTGAAAAGAATATATGGAACATATTTAATTCTTAAAATGGAAAAGTATTATTTATTCTATTTAGAATATATAATGATTCCAAATGAAATATAGTTCATTTTTATAGCTCACCATAGAATAAATGATAATTTACCTAGTGTTTCCTGATAGTATGAGATAATAATTTGGGTTTTGATAATGTGGCCCATATTTTTTATTGATTAATTAGTTTTTATGATGAAAACAAATACTTTTATTCATTATAACTGCATCCTGAATCAAAATGATATGGGATTGATCTATATGTTTACAAATTAATGACAAATAATATTTATTTAGTTTCATGAACATATGTGAATCTTCTATTATTTCCCAATATCTGATGCATGTTTTATACTTATTTAACACTTAAAATTAAATTATAAACTTTATACCATTTTGAATATCATATTAATAAAAATTATCTTTGATTCATATATATTTAAAAAAATGTTAACATGATATTTTTTAAAATAATTATTAACATTTGTTGTCCATATACAATATTTTTTAGCTTGTGTCACTCATTTTATTTTACAATATAATGTTTATAAAGAAATTATTAACATCTATTCATTTGAAATAGATCAAACTTCAAAATTATATATGATTAATTTTTTTAATCATAAAATGAATCAACAATTATGTTCCTAGAGTTTCATTTCAATACAAAAAAATTCTTTTTTTTGAGTAATTGATGGGCATTTTAAATTTATTTAACTCTTTAATCATAAAAATACAGTTTTTGATATTTTGATTACACCTTTAATTGGAATGGACTATATTTCACTAGTAATGTTCAATAAATAAATGATTATTGTTTCATAAATTTTCATGAAAAATCGAGATTATAATCTTGGTTATGAGCATATAATACGTGTCTTGAAGTAAAATATTGGTTTCATATTGAAATCGAATAGTTGTTGGTATTATGAATATAAAATATATTAGAATTATTTTTGATTAATTCTTAAATTTATCAAATGAATCGGTGATTATATTAATATATTTTCATAGAAAGCGAATCATTATTTCATGTGTTTTGATCATGTGACATGTGTTTTTATCTTTCGTAAATCATATAATAGATATATGCACCCTAAAATATTTCAACTGTTATATGCATTAGAATAAAAAGTTGTTGATTCATCTAGGAATCAAATAAAAATATGGTTATTTCATTCAATTTTAAGGAAAATCTTATATCATCACCTCATTTTAAGCATTTGACACATTTTTGTAACTAAAATAATAGTTTTATATTGAAAACATATAATTTTTGTCATTATTAAAATAACTACAATAATAATGACGTGCATGTAATTCAAATCTATTTTGGATTAAGTAAAAACTAATTTTTATATTTTTTCTTTTCACTTTGTGTTTGTTTTATTGATTATGAGTCTGTTATTCTCAATTTGAACATATTTATCTCCGCAAATAGAAAAAATTATCATTCGATCATTCTAACTAAAATTATATATGAATTATGTGAATTTTATTCTTATAGTTCACAAATGAATCGATAATAATTTTTATAAAAATAAAATTCATGTGCTTTGGATTGTTTGATAATTCTAAAGGATTGTGAATATTTATGTTGGTAGATTGTCCAAATCATTAAATTAGCCTCGAGAATTAATTTTGGCAGCTGTAACACTTTAATATTTTTATTTTGGATGGGTTTTAATGGTTAAAATATGTCTTTAGTGTTTACATGAGTTTTGGGAGAATCATGATGTAAAAATATAGTATATAGAGAAGCAGACATGGGTTCATGGTTGGTGAAAATTCAGTTCTAACCATAAAGTATTTTTTTACAATGACACTATTTTTTGGAACCATGTGGACCCTAGGGGAAACCATTTGAATAAGTGAAGACAATTTATAAAGGATTCACATGTTCTGCACAAGGTTTCCAAATATTTTGCACAGACTTTAGGGACAATGCATCATTACTAGTAGTGACACATTATTTGGGTGCACGATTTGAAATTCTATGTTAGTATACCTTGAGGATCTTAAAAATGGTAAAGGTGATGATCTTATCCCAACCAAATTTAATATTATCACCCCCCATTCCTTCCAAAAATGACACAACACATCCTCTCTAGTGTGAAAGGTCCACTTAACTCTCCTCCAACACGTGGTGGTATGTCTATTATACAACATCAGAATTGAACAATGTTTATTATGTTTGATCTCCCTTGGTTTGTTATTAGTTACCAACTTTTATTTTATTCATTTACCTATCCATAAATAATTCTAAATCAATCTTTGACGTTTTCCCTATACACTATTCATTTGAATATGTATTTAATTTATACCACTCTCGAATGAATCCAAGATCAATATTGGACTAGTGAAAGATTTATGTTATGAGGTAAGTGGTGTTTTTATTTTCCCTTAATGTGAATCTATTTTAAAAATTATTCATAGTTCCACATTCTAGACCACTCAAGTGTTTCTCATAAAACATGAGATACATATATTAAATAGTCATCCATTTTGGTGATATGATATATTTGTGAATTTTAATTGTCTATGATTATAAAACTCTACTGATACCACGCTTTGGGTTGTGTTTAATAAAACAAACTATTACATTCTTTACAACCCTGATATTTTTTGGGGAATCATTTTTAGTTCAATTTTATATTATTGATTTTTTAATGCATGTTATTATGATATTACCTTTTCTTAAACATAGTAATAAGTATAGATTACATTATATGCAACACCAAGTTAAAATTTTGGTACAAAAAATAACATTAGAATGCATGAAATGTTATAATGAGATTCTAGAAGCCATGAAATAGTATTATTTCAAATATAATAGTTATAACATAGCCATTAAATATGAAGATATGTATAAAATAAACAAATTTATGAAATATACATATAAATATAATAATTAATATAAATTTAGTTATAAACATATAGTAAATAATCAATAATTTTTTTAAATAATCATATTAATCAAAAATAATTTTTCATAAAAAATTATAACTATAGTTTTTTATGAGAAAGTAATATAATTAATTTATAGCTATTTAATAAAAATAAATCTATAATATGTTTTATATTTTTTGAATCAATATATTCTAATTAAATAATATTAGGATTTTTGTATTTTATAAACATATTTATTTTTCTGGGAATACAGAAATATATCGATATTTATAAAAATAATAATCAATTTAATTAAATTATATAATTTATACAGAAAATATTAACATAATTTATAATATTTATTATTTAGTAAAATTTAATCCACCAAATTAATTTTGAGTCACCAATATATTGAATTTATTATATTATTTTAATTTGGGTTTAAAAAAGAACTTTATTTTACAAATTGTCTTAAGGTGCATAAAACTTATCTATTTTAAACAATTAAAATAATTTATAATGAAGTATTTTTTAAAATAAATTTATATATTATATTAAAAAATATTTAATATTTAACTACTGATTATTATATGACATATAGTTAGTATAAAATCATATTCTTCATAAAAAACACACTTATTGAAACTCTATTTTACATTGCAAATGTGGTTTTGATATTAGGATTGATATTTCCCACATTTATAACTATTATGTGATATGAATAAATATCAATATTGTACTCATCATTTAAATATTTTATTATGGTTAACTTTTGATAATTCAAGAAAATATTAATTTTTTTGATGAAGAGTGAAAAATAATGAATTTTATTTGAACATTCCATCTTCATTTAATTTATTAATAAATTAAAATTATATTTAAAATTAATTTAATTCTAAAATAGTACAATTATGAATCCATTAATCAAATTTAGGTCATTTTAATCAATATCAAAATTAATGTTTATATAAATACATTGAAAACTTTTGAACAATTTCTCTGTAAAACCCCACTTACTCATATGTCCACGAGATTAATTTTAAATTAAATTTTGAAACATATATTAAGGGAATTTCAAAAAAAGGACCACATATTTAGAATATAAATTATATATACATTATACAATGGTCAACATAAAATATGGCCAAAATGAATTTTGAATTTTTTAAAAATTATTTACCACAGTAATGGTTAAAATCCGTTTACTGGGGTTTGAACTAAAAAGATAAAGGTAAAAATGACTAATAAACAAGAATTAAAACTATTTTATTTCCATATTTAAATCAATTAACTTATAAGGATCTATAATGTCGAATGATTTACCCTTGATAAATAAGAAAAATATGGTAGAACTCAATTAATTTCAAAAATACCAAGTGTTTCATCTGCCCTACTTTTAAAAGGCCACCCACTCTCCTTTCATATTCAATCCTTAAAACACTTTTTTCATTCCTTAAATATATAAATAACGTATTAAATAACCAATCATGGTTATATAAGCCTTATTTTTCATATAAATCGATCCTATAAAGGCTTTAAGTGAAATCCTAATGAGGATACCCGAACAAGAGTTAATGTTTATAAACAAGAATTTTATGATTTATTATTTCCTCCATCTACTACAGTAATATTTATTCCATTTTTATATAATATAATATATATACTCTATATAATTATATTTTTATGTTATATCAGGACTTAATATTATATACCCTTCCATCAAATGGATTGTGAGATCATCTTTGGGGTGTACGTCAAAATACAACCATATGAACTGATGTGTTTCGTTTTCCATTACCACATCTCAAGGATGGAAATAATGATAGATTAATTATTAATATATTATATTAATGAAATTATTATTATTTTTTAATGATTATATCACACATAAATTCAAACTCTCTGTTTTTTGGGAAAATGATAACATCACTAATGCATATGAAAGACTACTGCCTCACGAAGCGATATGATTCATTCACACTTTACATGGAATGAATTAAGGATGAGTTGGAGAAAAATATGTCATATATATGAATTAAAAATTATTATGGAATTCCAATATATATAATTTTATTTTATTTTGATCATTTCTCCATGAAAATAGAAACTATCTTCATGTGTATGTATGACCAACTATTTCTGTGAATGATGTATTTCATTTTCTAACACAAACATTTACTAATTAATAAAAATAAATGCATAATTAATTTATATGATATTTATATAATGGTTAATATTATATATATAATGAATCCATGTTCGGGGTAAGAGGACTGAAAATAACAATTCAAAACATACATGAAAAAAGAAACCTTTTCCTAAAACATGACTTTAATATGTAATTATTAGTTAATTTTTAATAACACTTCATATGACAATAATATATGGTATGAAAAAAAAATTAATATGGATGTATAATGAATTTTTAGTAAACTTATATTTATTATAATATTTCTTTTAATGAGTACTGTGGAAGGATGGACTTATGATAATGAATTTTTGTCTCATTTTTATCAAATGTTTGGTTAATGTCAAATTGACCACTTATTCATTTATGTGATGTATATAATTAATATTTTATGGTTTTATGAATATTATTATGACTGTTATTGGAAATTACATATCCATTTTTAGACATCTCATTTATTGGGTTTATTGTTAAAAATTAACCAAAGGAGTGTGATATTTTCTCTCAATTTTCTTTCATTAAGATTCATGTATTTTTATGACCCAATATTATTTAAATAGTTGTATATAGAAACCATTTAATCTTTGATATCATGATTTTATTTAACCTTGTTATAAATTAGTTTATATTTTAATTTATTACTCAATGGGGCTTATAATCTAATGTTACGAATGTGGTGATGATTTTCTGATATGATCTCATTTGCTTGTCAAGATTATTTATGATTATATTTATGACGATAAAATATTATGATCCATGTACTAGGAAACACACTATAATTCTTATCCTATAGTTATTCAAGATGTTTTTATTAAAAGTACCATTTTATGAATCTTTTTTACTTAAAACTAGTTTGAGAATACATTTAAGAAAATATTATATTTTAACATTATTCAGTTAGAAATATTTTATCATCAAAAACCATGTTTTCTAAATATTTTATTCGAAAATGTTCTATTATTCTATAAATTAATTATATATGAAATTTCTACTCATCGTTTAAAAAAACGTTTTTAATGCAATATTTTATGTATTTTTCCAAATAATTAATATCTTATCTTTATTGAAATTGGAATGTAATATTTGTTTTAACATGAAGGAAAAATCATCATTTTCTAACATCATTTACAATAATAATTTTGAAGCATCATATATAAATTTTAAGGATATTTTAAATTTAAATAATTTTAGAATCATTTTACATTTTAAAAAATAAATTTAGAAAGGTTATTTTACTCATGAAATGTTATAAATAATTGGTCAAAATCATATTCCATCGAATATATCTTCATTTTTTCTTCCCTATTGATTAACAGGGATATGATACATGAATAAAATTTTTATACTTAATGTAAATTCATTTTATTATATCTTTTAATGATTTTTATGAGATTAGTATCCCTTACGTGGGTTATAAAATGATTTAATTCAAATTAAATAAACTTATATTCCCAATTTATGATATGAAAAAATGATAAAAAATGATGAATCATGGCTCTTTTCCTCTAGTTATGACTATATTGAATGTTTATGAAACCCATATAATTTAATGGGGTATGATATAGTGCGTGATTTATAACTTTGTGGAGCACATAAATTTGGTTTTCAATATGAGACGAGTGTGACATATATGTCCCTCCAATGTATTAGTTAATGATTTACATATTAGGATAAATTGAAAGAATAAAATGAAATGTGAACTCAGTTCATTATGGGAATTTTCCCACTATAATGGTCTTGGGAGTTAACCATGACTATAATGATGGAGGGAATAGTGAACCGGTGGTAATATAATATCCTTGGAAGTGAGCATTAATAAATAGAGAAAAGATGTTCTATATTTATGTTCACGCCACAAACTCATATCTAATGCATATATTATTCTCTCATGGGTCATTTCATTTGATTAATTTATGAATCATGTCTATGAAAATCTAGTGTTTATTCCATGATTTGAGATTATGATCATTGATGTGCGAGGATTAGTTTTCAAATGACAAGCTCATGTTCTCAAAAACATTTTCTCATTTTACTCTTTTATATCGTCTTTGTTCATCAATACTGGGTATCTGATCTCCGTTTTCCTATATATAAATTCCCCAGTATATGAAAATATGTATTATGTATTGTTTTATAATAATTGTGATAGATATGATGATCGTAGTGGATGATGATGTAGCACACTTACAAACTGATTTTTCTATGTTTCTATGATTTTAAAGACACTAAAATATTATAGTTTTTTAGAATGTGTTTCCATAATGTAATGAATATTACTAAAAATAATTTAATATCTATGTATGGAAAGCATTAATCTCTATTGTTGGTATCAGGGAAAATGTTTAGTTATACTTTTGAAACACGGATAATAAAATATTATTAGATCCTGATGGATATATCTAAGGATACATTGTGGAATATCTCTATGGATAAGTCTAAGGATGATTCAATGTATAATAAAATTTCCTGATTTTTTTAATATATATAGAAATAGGATTCTAAAAATAAAATCAATGTTGAATATGAATAGAGGTACCTATGGTTAATAACTACAATATCATAACATTGACCTAGACTCGATCATCATCTCGTGTAGTAAAATAGTCCTATGTAAACACTTGGTTTGCAACACATGGGGGGTATTATATAACCAATGACAAACCCTTTATGAACTGTCATAGAGTATTTTAATATATAATGACCCTGACTAACCTAGATTTTCCTAGGTTTTAAAATATTAGAAACAAGGCTTCACGATTTTGACACTCTATAAGTTATTTTTTATTATTATGTGGTTTTAAAATATAATTAATGTTTCTCAAACTATGTTTTTTGGATTTAGTAAATGAAGGGAACTGGAAGGAACTGCAATAACATTGTATTTGATTGAAAATTTTCTAATTATATTCTAAATGGGTGACTAATAGAGTGAAGGGTATTAGAATTATTCCATATGAGATATCATGCAAAATGATTAACAATACGAACCTTAACAAACATGTATACTAAATAAAAGAGAAAAATATAGACTATAGAGAAGATTCAGGTAGTTGAGACCAAGGTGGATGGTTGTTTTAGTTTCTTATATGTCAGGAATTTTTGAAAAAGAATCAATGTGATTGTCTCAACAGAAAGGGAATATGTTTTATTATGGAAAAAAAGCACACAAAGGAAGTAGTTTCCATTGAAAAAATTAAATGTTTAAGATATTTAATAAATGGTAATATTGGCCTTCCTAAGGAATCATTGATGGTTGAATGTTTTAAATGAAGAAATTATGGTCATTATAAAAATCAATCTCCAAAGGATAAATCTATTGATGAAAATATAAAAATTTGTATGAGTAATGGTTAATCTGTTGATGATGAAGAGAATAAAAATTCCATATGAATGAAAACATGTATTACATAATAATATGATAAATCATGATAAATGGTTTATATATGTGGTTGAATAATTGACGTGTTTATCTATTATAATTCATTAATAATTTTATACGAATCATGTAATATATATTTTTTCTAGTAATGGGATTTTTGGTTGAGGATTTTCAAGACTATTTTTAATGGAACCATTATATTATATAAAGAGTGATATATTGATTTAGGTAAAGATAAACGTTAACTCATTCTTAATATTGATATAATGATGTTTGTATAGAGAGATGATTGTTATGAGTAATGAAAATTTTGTATTATTGATGAACATTAAACAAATTACTGATTTGTAGAAAAAGGTATTTATGTTATTATTGATGGTGTTTTCTACATTTTTTAATTTTGGGAATATATCCAAAATAATATTTTTTATTTAATGAATATGGACGATTTTATGTTTCATATAATGTTTTTTAATACTTTGGGTTATTACCATGTTTCAAGAGAATACACGATTAAGGTATTAACATGTTGTTCTATGACAATTAATAGATATATAATGTTTTTAGGGGATTAATTATAAAATGAAATTTGAAATTTAGTGACCCTTTTTGTAATGTTTTGGATTTTAATATTTTTTAAGGGTTATAAAGTTAACCATTAATGAAATGGATTATGTTTATTGTTGGATAAGGTTTTTATGATTTATTTTTAAATTCAATGTATGAATATTTTTGAAAAACTTATACTAACAATTTTCTTGTTTTGATAATAATTATGGATATATTGAATAACTTATCAATATTGTATGGAACTTATTTAGTGCTTTAGACATGAAAACCCAACTCTTACGGTAAGATATGATGTAGCAAATTGTAAAGGCCCAACCAAAAGATAAACTTATACGTATGAAAAATAAATATATGATTTAAGAACATTTTTATATGTTCTTATTCCAATATGTAAAATAATTAATTAACATCAATAAATGGATATTGAAACATTTTTTCCCCTATAACCATTATAATTAATGAATAAAATGGTCCCTTAAATCATCATGGATTTAGGGTATTAGTTCATTAACCTTCTTTGTTTCACTCACATTCATGTGATGAATATTTTCTATCACTACCTATTAGTATTTGGGTGTTCGTATTCTATTATATGTCCATTTTTTCACATCCTAGATTTTCATTCTATGTTGAAGAATATTATGTGTAATTCTAGGTAAAATTATCACATCCATTTATATTTTTCATGATGAAATTTTATTAACCACTTTTATGAGGTGGTTTTAAATAATAGAATTTTTAAATGTTCATCATATGATGACCAAGATGAATTTTCTTGTTGAAATTCCTTTTAAGGTAATAGAATATAACACCTTGAGATTTTGTGATTTTTTCAATTAAAATTATTATTTTTGATATTTTTCAATACAAATAACACATAGATTATGTTACATGAAATATTGAGTGTATCTTGATTTATACACATCATTTAGAATAGTTTTTTTACACATAGTAATAATACATAGCATTCACGAAACAAGTCTCTAAGACTCATCAAACTGTGAAATAATATTATATTAAATACAACTATTATAAACATGTAATTAAATAGGAATGGATATATATTATTAACCACTTTATTTAATAAGAATATAATTTTCCTAAACAAAATAAATTTATTTATGAACTCAATGTTAATAATCATTCAAATATTCGAAAAGTAAATATATTCTTAAAAAATATATTTTCCTAAAAAATAGATTTTTAAATATTTTTTTGAGAAATTAATTTAATTATTATTTTTATATATTTTATAACATTAATTTAAAAAAAATTCAAAAAAATTAATCATCATATCTATTAAACTTATGGTTTCTTTTTTCGATTTTATAAAAAATATTGATTTCTCATTTAATAATGAAAAATGTAGATTTTTTTAAGAAACCATTGTTTTTTTGAAAATATTATGTACTTTCAATTATAATTTATTTTTAAAGTAAAATAAGTATTATATTTTATTATATAATATTCGTAATTACATTTTTGTCCTCATTATACTAGATTTAAGTATATGTTTATTTTTGTGGTTTAAAAGACGATTTCTCTGAATAACAATTTGACAGAACACACTGTTTCTATATTTTAATTATTTAAAACAATGAATAATGAAAAATATTATGAATGAATATTATATATTATATATCAATAAATTTTTATTATTAATAATATAATGATTATTGTTAGACATATAGTTAATATAAAATCATCTAATTTTTATTGAAAATACATTTATCCAAAACACATTTTTTCATCATGTAATCTAGAATTGTTTTCAATTTCAAAGAATCCAATTTTAGGATGTTTATTTGAAAAAATAAAATAAATATTTGAAACTATATTTTAAAAAAAAATTGGGTGATTTTTTTAATTTTCTTGATAATATTTATTTTTTTGATAAATTGTGAGAAATACAAAATGTGAAAAGATAACATCCATTTAATTTAATTTATTTATAAATATGAATTATATTTTAAATTTATTTATAATATTTATTAGTTAAATTTCAAATCCATTATTCTAATTAGCGGAAATGGAATCAATTTCATATCAAATTTTGATATAAAAAATTTATAATCATTTAACCATTTTATCATTAAAACCCCTCTATCTCATCACATCTATGGGATTAATTTAAAATATAAATTTACCATATATGATAATGTAATATTGAATAATTAATTATATATTTGGAATAATAATAATTAATATTATCCAATAATTTAAAAAAATCAGATAATGAAAAGTGAATGTAATAAAAATTAGTTTCCACCGTTTTGGTTAAAATGTCCTTATTATGGGTTAAAATAATATGATCTGGTATAAATGGCCTATACGTTTTTTAAGAAAAAATTGTGTTGACATATATTAATTACTATAATTATAAGGTCATTTAATGACCCATTTTCAACCTTTTTTAAATATGATAAACATGGGACCGCTCAATTATTTTTTGAAATACCAAGTTCATCCTCTTCCACACTAATAAAAGGCCACCCCCACTCCCCTATTATATAGGCATTGAGGCCCTTATTTTTTAGAATATACATAAACAAATAACTTCCAAAATTACATCCCATAATTCTACAATTTTTATTTTTCATAAATAATCCATCCTACGTAGTATATTAGTGAAAACCAAAGAAGGATAACCAAAGAAGAGGCTATATTGATAAAAGAGAACTTTTGTTTTACATTATCATCTTCTTAGATCAATTTTTTATAATAATTATATAAGATTAATTAAATATATTTCATATAATTATATTCTTTAAGTAAATGACCTACAACATTCCGCATATCCATAAAATGGGTTAAAATTCATTGTTTGCGTGTACAGTGGACTGTCGCCTCATAAACTAATATAAATTATTTTCCCCTTACAACGTCGCGTGATTGTGTTTATGAAGAATTTATTATTTTTATGTTATATTTATTGTGTTTTTATTAATAATTAAACATTATATATTTCATGTTTTCAAACACATTGTTTTATGGTTACATGAAAATGTCTCTTAGGTTTCTGGATGTCTACTACCTTACAAAGCGATTGTGATTTGTTAAAACATTACATTAAATTTATTATGGATTGGTGAAATAAAAATATGTCATATTTAAGGAATAAAATTTATTCTAGAAAGATAATATTTATAATTTAATTTTCTTTCTTTCAATCTGAATGTTAAATGGAAACACAGTTCATGCATATGTATGACCTGCCATCTTCATAATGTGTGTAATTTAAAATCTATCATTAAATTTTATGAATTAATATAAATACAAATGTAAATAATATATATAATATTTACATCATGGATTCAATTTTTTATAATAGGAAACAATGATCAAGGTAATCGGACCAAGAATGACATGTTAAAAATCTTGACAAAAAGTAGTTATTTCAAGAAACAAGACTTTAAAAGTGAATTGTAAATAAAATAATACTAAAACATCATAATATTATAATATATGGTGTTATATACATAATAATATTTTCTCTAATATTTAATTATAATAACCACATATTTATCACATATGAGGTTTGAATGCGTGTGATGGAATTCTGGACCTAAGATAAGGGATTGTCATCTCACTTTTTACTTCACTAAGATGCATTCCATTTCAACCTCCTATTTATTATATCTGGATATATACCTTCCATCAATTAAGTTCATTCCATTTCCCATGAAAACATTTTTTATTTACATATCCATTTGTCATTTCTATTTTATTGGATTAATGGTTCAATATTTACCAATGTAGTAATTGATTTTTGTCTCTATTATCTTTATATGAGGTGTTTATTAGGTTATGTGACTATATTATTTCAAGATGTTTGAATACCACCTATTTTTAATTTAATATCATGAATTTTATTATAATCATGATATTTTAGATCCCATTTTATTTTATTCCATCATGGGGCTTATAATTAATTATGGCCAAATTAGTCATTATTTTCTGTTAAAATATCATCAATTATCGAGATTGCTTATGATTGTGTTTATGATGCTAAAATAATATTATCCATCACAAAAGATACTCATTATTTTTTATCCTATAGTTATTCATGATATTTTAAACAAAAATTCCCATTTTCCACACATTTATTCTAAAAATAATTGATAGTTTTTTTAAAGAATATCATATATTATTTATCTCTTCATCTAGGAATCCATTTTTTTCAAAGACAGTGATTTAATAAAAAAATTACAATTTTTTTTAATTTTCACTGAATTATTTATTAATGATTATTTAACAAATGTTTTTTGTTTTTTTTAATTAACAATAATGTGTTTTTCTATGGATGTAATTTTTTCCATTACCTAAAATATGAAAATAATCTTATATTAAACATGTTTAGTATGAATGGATTTTTGACATCATAAACGTTAATTTTATTAATGATTCCTTTTATGTTATTTAAAAAATCTATTTTCCATATTTTTTTAAATTTTAAAAAGTAATTTTATACTGGAAATAATGTTTTCCCCATGAAATGTTTTTAATGAGAGATCAAAATCATTTTCCATGTAAGATTTCATTTGATGATGAAACATATGAATTTCCAGGATACAATCCACGGATAAAATTCTTATCATTTCTATGAATGGTTTATGTTTATTATTAAATGTTTTTTATGATACATTTTTCTCTTCCATGATTTATACCATGATAAAAAATTTATGAAACCCATTACATTTTATGGGTTATGATGTAAGGAAATGGAGATGAAAATTGCCTATTTTTGATAGGTCATGATATTATGAAATAAGTACAAAACCCAATTCATGTAATTTCTAATGATATGATGAATTATTTATGATTTTACAGGATACATAAATATGTATTTAGTTATTTAATGGGTTGTAATTATATATATATCTAATTCAAGGGTAAAAATATATACCTCATGTGATAGAAAGGAGAAGAATTATGAGTTGACATGATTTTGTAAGGATCTTTGTCCACTATATAGGAATTTGGTGTGAACTATGACTACTTTTATTTTTTTCGAATAATATTTTTTCATTATGATAGCCTTGGAAGTCATATATAGATTGATATGTAACAATTTTTATATACATATGATTATACCACAAATACATGTCTTATTCCAATGTTATGTTCGCATAGCTGATGTTCTTTGATTCCCTTGTGATTATTGTCTTATGAACTGCCAACTTTTATTCTATAAATCATGATTATAAGCCTTGATATTGTAGTGTATTGTTTGAAAATTTTATAGTCATGTTCTCGTTCCCTTATCTTCATCATATTCTTATGTATCTCTATTTTTATCATTTAATAATCATCATAGATCACCCTTTTTAGTGTTTCCATTTTCTAGATTATGAATATATGTATTAGGTATAATTTATTGAAAAATAATGATCGATATGAATATATTAGCGGTAGATTCTGTATCTCCTCAAATAATAAGTTCTTAATGTTTCAATGCTTTTAAATATACTAAACTATTAATGTCCTCGGGTTAATGATTGTGTAATGCATTAAATATATGAAAATATTAAGTAATATTTATTTTTCATAATCATGAGTCTATAAAATTGTAAATATATATGGTACCCTAACACGTACTAAGAGGGTTGGGATTGTACTTTTGATGAAGTGACATGAAATGATGTAACTAAATAATTATTTATTGAATTCTGTTGATATCCATTAATAATGTATTACAATAAATTCATGTACATTTTTAGTAAATGTTGTTTCTGTGTCATAATAAACCCACCATGTAGTGGTTTTGTCTTAGTAATTTTAAATATCAAGATACTTGTAATGTGATTAAATTATTTAAAATATTATAATGTAAAGTGAATTCAATTTTGAAAATAATTGGGCTTTTTGAAACTGTTAAAATAAATTTAAAATTGTTCGATACCAACTATTGGATACTATTTTTCATGTTAGTTGTGAATGGTCTCCATTATTTTTCAATGGTCATTGGGTTTGGTGTCACTTATTAATCATCATAATCAATAATTTATTCCCTTATTATCATATAAGTGATAGGCATTGAGTCCCTCATTATTTATAGTCTCTATGAATAGAATCCATTTTTATTATATGAGTAAATGATCATGATGGCCATTATTAATGTATGATACCCGCATTTTTTGGATTATTATATTATCCCTAAGTGTATTTATTGGTTTCAAGACCTATGTTCTCACCAGTTCATCTATATCTATAAATATGTACTTCATTGTGTGATTATATAAAAATTATGTCATGTTTAGAGACATTAAAACTTTGTTCCTTGTAGGAATGGTCAGCCAAGTGTCCATGAGTAACATAAGATGAATTGATTACATTTGCAACATATCACTTCTTTAATTTACCTATACTTGGGAAGTGATTTATCTGATACTCACAAAATTAATTTCAACAGATATCATTGGAAGTGGCTTACTAAGTATAACTCACACCCTATTTAGGCCACTGATTAGAATCCAAAATTATCTTCTTGTCTCACGTTAGGAGTTAGGCTTATTTTTTTTCCTTTTCATTATGGCTAGGACTAGACATGGGATCTTTGGTGTAATGGATGATAATGTACTAATGATTTTACATGAACATGGATTCATATATTTATTTTTTACTTTTCATAGTATAACCCTACATTTGATATAACCTACAGTATCTCCGAAATATGTAAATTATATAATGTTAATGCATCATCAACTATTTATTTATAATTTATTGTCGATTATTGTTATATTTTTATGTTATTTAATAATTCATCTTCTTAATAGAACATATCTATAGGGTCTATTATCCCCCACTATACCATCATTAGACCCTCCCTACATGCCCATAGCCTCTTTTAGATGGGGAGGCACACTTGAGGCTATGTGCTCAACTATCCCATGGTACCATTCAAGTGTATCACATGTTAAAAAGTAACAAAGTTCTATGAGAGTATGTTGGAAATAAATCCCCCAAGGAATTATATAGATTTTTTGTAGTAAAATTTTATGTTGAAAAATCTAGAAGATCATGATTGAGTAATGTTGGCGTTTTCCAAAGCATGTATATAACATGGTGCAGTTTCCCAGTCTTTGCCAAGTTTTTTTGTCTCAAAATTGAGAGATAATTTTTTGGATAAGAAATATTTTATTTGTAGTAGTACATAGTTCATGGATCATGTATCATAGTTCATTCAAATAAAAGGTAGTATGGAGAAAGAAGAATGAAAATTAGAGATTTATGGATTTTCGTATAGAATCACTATGCATATCACGAAGCATGGTTCCTAGACTTCATGGTGGAAATGGTTCACGAGATAAAAATGGTTTGTGGGACGTCTAGTGGTTTTCAGGAAGAAACTGTTTGACAATGTCTCCAAATTTATGTCTTAAATGTAGTGATTTTTTGGAATAATATATTGGTGACTGAAAATGAACAATGATTCTAGGTGAATCAGAAAGGAAAACATTTTGCAAGAGGATTGCAATGTTCATTGAAGTATATACCACATCAAATATTTTGGAAATGTATAATAGAAATTTATATGATTCTATTTTAATATATAATAAATAAAAATCCCATAATTACTTCGAGTGACTATTATTTGAAATCCTCTTCTCTCAATAATAATTTCTGAAATTTTGGAATGGTTCATGTTGGAGGATTCATCAATGTGACATGGTCCATGAGGTAGAATTACATGAAATGTGTAATAGTTCGTGCAAATAATCCATGAAAATGTTTTTTAGGGATCCAAAGATCATAATGGATAAGGTTCCATAGAATGAGTTGTGGCTCGTGGAAGGAGAGGAAGTCCACTGAAGCGAAGGTAGTCAAAGGAGGATGAGGAGGTCCGGGAAGCACTCATGCCACGCCATACACCATAGATCACAGAGGATGCAGGACAGTCCATAGAGGACTCAAGGATGGTCATGAAGGGACCAAAATATTTCATGATGGAAAATCCTACTATATTATCTTATACATAAAAGTTTATTTCAACTGTAAGTGAAAATGGGACTTTAATGGAGCATTTACCTAAAGTGGAGGATTTATGATTTCATGAAAATAATGTGACCTACATGTCCATAAAATGTGTGTGGAACCCTTATACGAGTTTTGAGGGAAGATAGAGGAAGACGATGATCCATTCCACTAGTTGTGATCCAGATAAAGAGATATAGATAGTGAAGCTTAAGAATGTATTGAAGAGACCGTAAATCTTGTAAATGTTGTGAGTCTTAGTACAAAATTGTTTTTTCCAATACTATGAAATTTCATAGTGAGACATAGTTGATTAAGTACATTAGAAAATCATCATTGTATTCTCTTATGAAATATCAATACTATCGTGAAAAATGTAAAATTTCTAAATCTCATTCATGATTAATATGTTGTTCACACATTTCACTAGGAGAGAGAGGGGGAGGCATGTTGAATAGTGTTTGGTTTAACAATGAAAAAATATCTAAAGGGGTAGTTGTTTTAATATTTCATACCCAAATTCACCCCTTCATAGGGTATTTAACATAATTGGGTTAACACTAGTTTATTTTTAACATTGTATGATTATGTTGGGATAGTAGAGAGGAGATAAGAAATGTGGTAGAACATGGTTTATTTCTCATGTCTTGGTATGGACAACACTCACTTGGGGGAATGATCAAGTTTCCTTGGATGGTATTGTTGTTCACTATGAACTATTTTTAATGTATATTATGATTTCATCTTGAGTGATTTATGTACATCTACTTGTTACTAATTTATGCGATTTTACCCTTGGCTAATAATGGAAAAGAAGAATCATTACATAAATCATTAAAAGAATATATAAATTATCATTCAATTAATATTACATACAATTTAGGATTAATCAATTATCTTATTGATTTTCTTATTGAGTATGAATTTTTCATACCCTTTGTAGGATCTTACATTGCATTTTTTCTTTTATACTATGTTGGGATGATTATTTCCAATTATTTCTATTATATATTCTTAGGATGGAAAATTAAAGGATAACATTAAGTGATATGATTGGTTCGAAAAGTGTATTCATTAAAATAAATTGTTTCCATCCTTATATATTAATGATGACACATTAATGAAAGAAAAATTAATTTTTTGAACCTTGGATCATTAGATACATGGGCTACAACATTATTGTTTACAATTAAATGGGTTAAAATTTCACAAATTATATGTAGAATGGGAAAAATATAATTTGTAAATGGTTAAACATATAATCATAAAATCATATAGTTGGTTGTTATACTGTGACACTAGAGGTAAAAACATGGTTGTAGTTACCAGAATTCTAATTATATCATATAAAGGATAGTAAAACTATAATTTTGGAATGATAGTTAATCTAAATAAATTATTATATATTATAAATGTATATTCATGTTGAGAATGGTTTCCCTTGTAAATTTTTTAGGCTATTGAACATAGGTATAGTGACCTATATGGATAAATCCTAAATTGAACAACTAAACCAATTTATGCCAATTGGGGAATCAATTTTATGGCTTAAATTAGACTCAATTCACATATTTTAGTCTTGAAATTATATAAATTTTTTAAAACCCCATTAAGGAGTAATTAATCATTATTAAAAAACTGGTAGTTCGGATTAATTTAGTTGGATGCAGGTAAAACCAGTTGGACCCTCGTATTTTTTCTTTATTTCATTACTATCCTGTAACATAACCCCATGGGGGTATATTTATACTAAATTGATATTTTTTTATTGTTTTGTTTTTTATATAGTTTTACATATAAATGAATGGTTGAATCCTCCCTTACTTTCCCCCATTATTTATTAAATTTCTAATTTTAAATTTTTATTCAATATTATTAATATGAGTTGTAAGTTAATTAAAATTACAATTATACCTAAAATATTCTTTTCCTATAGAAATTGAATTTAATTTTTTTAATAAAACCTTATTCTAATAACATATTGTTAAATAATGAATAAAACGTAATTATGAGACGAATTTACTAATCATGCAAAGCATCATCTAAATAAAGTTATAAGTATAGTATCTTTTGGAACTGGTTCTTGATATATCTTATTATTGAGATGTTTGAAATGTTAAAATTTAGTAGATCTTGTTAAAGGACCTAAAAACGTTTTAGAAGTGTTTGTAGTGTGAACCATATTTTACGGTCTAACATCTTTTTCTCTTGAGATATTCCTTGAATAAAAGTGTGGGTGAGATTCATAGATAATAGTTGGATTTTATTCAGATTTTCTCTAAATCAAATGGTATAGAGGTAAAAATGAGTGATATTTTATGAATTGATATATTATTATTTTAAAAAAAATTACAAGAAATTGGTTATCAGATTTAGTTGAAACCCTTTGGAATGTGAAATAAGTAGAGTTTGGCACTGAGTTCCTAGGAAATATGGATATATTTATAGGAATGTCTGATTCGGTTAGAATTCATAGATAATGAAATGAAACCCTTGCATAGATGAGTGTTGATATTATGAGTTGAACCTCAATGGGGTATTTAAATACATGGATACCTGATGATTACTAGCTCTTTATCCTTTTACATTGAAACAACAACCCAATTAGAAGAACTACCATATGAAAATTATAATAGAGAGGATGAGAGAGATTTAAGGACTAGGAGTCCAATGCATGGCATGTGATACTGCAACACCTTTTGATATGTTCTAACAAGAGTTGGTTGATTATCTTTTATCAACATTCCTATATCATATATTTAATGAGTGTCAGAAAAAATAATATATTTCATGTAATATGTACCACTGAGTGGGATATGGTTCCTATGTGAGAGACCACAGGTATTGGTGGATAAATCATGTTGCTTTATTTTGAGACATCATGCATCATGCTATATGGGTGATCATGGGGCCCTTTCTTCTGACACAAACCCATATTGTTTAAATGATTTTCATTTGATTAGGGGAAACCTATGAGAAAGGATAACCTGGGGTTCAAATTCTTTTAATGGATGTTATCTTTTTTATTAACTAATTGGGTGACTGATTCGTAATGATTTTTTAGGTTTTTCATTAAAGGAATGATAATGAATTTATTTTTCATGGAATCACATGGGGTTCATTTTTATAAAAATGGGTTTCCTAAGGTTGGACTTATTTGGGGAATAGTATTATTGAAAAATGGTTTCCTAATTTACATATTAATTATTGGGAAAATATTGTGTTGTGCATGTCCATTTCATAAATCCTAGAATATATATGTACCTGATTTTGAATAAGAGTTCCATGAGAACTCCTATTGTTGTGAGGAACTAATGTTTCAGGTGGAATAAATATTTTGATCTTCTAGATGAACAACTGATATAGGGAATGAGTTATGTATTGAATTGGGTCATATGTGATATTACAACATTGGGATTGAAAATTATAATTTTCATTATTTGTGAAGGATACATATTTAAAATTTAATTTTGTTTAGTGGGTATGTGTGATATAATGATTTAAAGATTCTATGAGAATATTTTTATTGTCAGGTAGACCATATGTTTTGGGTAAATTAATTAAAATTCTATACGATGATTGCTAATTATAGAACAGCATGAGTCCCATTAACCATTTGAACAGTGTTTGGATATAGAAATCCCACCACAATGGCATGGTGTAAGGTGTTGTTTTAATAAAAGAATTTCCATTTTAATGAAGTGTGGATCGGGAGAGTGGTACCCACCAATCTATAATGTCTTATTTCTCTACTAGTATAGAAATTATCAATCCCAATATTATATAATTATCATGAGTAAACTAAGAGGAAACTGACCTTGTGTTGAGCCTCCAGTCCACATTTTATCATTTGATGAAGAGACTTCATGGGAGTTGCTCTTAAGGAGAAATTTTAAAATTAGAAGGATGTTGTTGTTTAACCATTTACCATTTGAGTTCATAGATCCTCAATATAATTTGATTATGATGACCACCATGAAAATAATTATATATGATTAGTAATTAGGGATGGATAAATATTATTATTATGCTCAGGATGTGTAATTTATAATCCATGCCAGTCATAAAACAATGATGGATGGGCATGGGAAGTGGTAATTAGGGTTCTATTTCCATTTTTTTATTCGATGGAAAGGATCATCCTTATATGTAGAGCAGTTCATCAGTAACTAGATGGAGACCCACATTTGAAAAGGGATGTTGTAATTTTAGACTAGATGTGTGATTGCCTTTATATAATTATTTTGTTTTTAAAATGATAAAATTCATTATTTCATTTTTAGTAAATTATATGATTATGTGTGTGTACAATTATAGTATAATTTTAGCATGGGAATTAATCACAGAGTGTCTTATAACAATCCTTGGGTGATGGATCAATAACACAATGATTCATATGATATATAATGAAGTTAATAAAAATCATTCATATGAGAAACCATCAGAAGATGGGCATATGATTCGGTGATCATGATAGAAATGATTTCATTTGAACTTGGTTAAAGGAATTATAATTTGACTTTAATAATGTATCAACTATTGATACTGATATTTTCAATGATAATTAACTAGTATTTGATCAATTTTCATTCTTATATTTAATAACTATTGTCAGGCAATGATCTACATTAGGAATGTCCTCATAAGAGATGAGTGTAGTGAAAGAGTCAGTCATGGGTTTTCATGGAAAACCATCATGAACATTTAAAACTTATTCAATTTGAATTTGAATATTTTAATCTGATAGAGGTCCATGATCATTGAGCCTATGAGTAAATAGTTGTTTTTAGTGGAATATAATGCTAGATACGTCCTTAGGTTTCTGGCGATATTTTTCAATAGGTAGTTTCAATAATGAGAGTGTGGTTGTTTGGAATTGGTTGTAAAAATATAGAGCATATAGTTGATGGTTATATAGCAAGGATGATGTAAGTGAATCCACATTATCGTGTGTTGGTATAAAATAGCCTCAAGTATGCATTGACATGATATATTTTTTTTGTTAAGAGATATGGGTTGTGTTATTTTGTTGTAAGCATAGTAATCTTAAAGAAGAAATTTGTGAGTTTTTTGGATTTTAGTGAAGCAATGTGGGCATCGAAAAGGAATGTCATGAAACCAGTAGTTTAGTTTTTTAATTCATTGTTCTATAAGGATTCTCGAGGATGAGACCTTTTATTGTGTGGAGATTTTAATGTATCATTCCTTGAAAAGGTTCTAAATTCATATGGAGTTTAATATTTTCGTTTTTTGGATTGAAAATTACATAAACTATGCCTCATAATATAATTTCCAGAGTTTGACAAAAAAATGGGTTGTATTTGGATGGTGTTAAATGATAATGTGTCTTATTATAAATATATATTAAATAATTTTTATGAATATTAAATACATTTCAAACATTCATTAATGAGGACTATAATTGTATAGTGTCCATAGAAACATGAAAAAAGAAAAAACATTCCTATAGGTAAACTATATAATCCCCACAATGATCATCATGACTAGAACACATAATAGAAATATGATAGAAATTAAATTTATTGATATCTTACGGATAAGAAACATAAGAAATGGTGAACTAAGATGCTCATTAATGGAAAACAAGGGAGATGCAGAAGCATATCAAGAACATAACGTTTTGTGAACATGATAAATAAATTTTCGAACCATACCATTCAAATTAAATATCATAATATTGAGTCATGGAATAAATATTTGAGGTTTATAAGAAATTAATCATATAGGAATCAATGAAAATTTCTCATTGGAGTATAACATGGGAATAACACATAGTCTAACATCCTAACTAAATAAAGAATATTAATTTTCATATTTATTAATATTTGTGAATAAAATATTATTATTACTCTATAGGTAATTCTATGTTCGATGGTGTACCCAACAGGAAACAATGAGTTTCTTTGAAATATAACGTTGCACACTAATAATATAATAATATTATTTTAAATGGTAGTTAATACCTAGCCATTGTAATGGCGGGAATGATTATAAGAAACTAAAAAAGTATTATATACTCTTTTCAATTATTTTTACATTTATTCAATAAATGTGAGAGGCTTAAAATGCAAATAAATCAAATTTTACGAATAAATATTCTAAAATTATTTAAAAGGCCGATTAATCACCTTTTTATAGAGAACCCTTTTTAAATCTAATTTTTATCACTTTTATATGTTATATATGACAGAATAAAATCCTTCTTTTGAATCAATACATCAAAATTTACTTTGTGTAAATTTTTGTTATTTTCTAATAAAGATCATTTTTTAGTGAAAAATGTTGTATTTTAATTCAAAACCTCCTTTTAATCTAATTTATTTATATTGATTGATTATCTTTTTAATTGGATTTAAAGTGTAATTAGATTATATTTTTACCATTTAATCCAATTTTGTTCAATGTGGTTGATTTCACTTTTTAATTGGTCATAAATAAGTGCCAAACTTTTAATAGATATTGTTTCAAAAAACCCCCTCTTTTATTTACAACGAGAATTATTTTTAAATTAATTACTAGAATTTCTGTGTTTGTAATTAGGTAAAATTGATTCCATATTTGGTATCATAAGGTCCAAATTATTTAATTAAAACTCTTTTGTTATTGGACATTATGAATAGTAATGACGGTAATTATCTTTATTTATCGTGATTATTTAGTAATCGGGTAGTTAAGGGTAATAAAATAATATCATAATAAATATAAATGACCGCAACATGTGTCATTAGGATACTTTTTGTGTCATGGGAGACCATGGTATGCCTTTTACCAAACTTTGGGACCACATGGAATCACTTTTGGGTGATAGTGACACTTTATCATTTTATTTTTAAAGAAAGGAGAATATCACAAAATAATGTAACATCTAAGTAAATAAATTTTATTTTTGTATATGTAAATGATCTCTTAGACTATAAATATTCATTGGAAAGATAAAAATATTTCCTACATCATATAATTTTGTTTATAATTTTTAGACATTAAATGAATTTATTTATTTATGACACCATGATGATGAAGCGATTACCTCATTAATGAACGATTTAAATAAAATAAAATGATAATGTAAAATCAAAGACCTAAACTATTGAAAAACATAATTTATTGGTGGACGTATAACCCTTATCACCTTATCCTCTAAATATATCATTTTGGGTCCTTTAAAATACCAAGAGAATTTTAAAATAAAGTGACATTTCATGACTATCCAAGAGTACCCATCCTCCCTCTTATAAAAGGCCCCCACCTCTACCTCCTTACCCACACCACTCAAGAAATTGAATCAGCCAAAATCATCTCACATTTTCACCCCACATCCCCTTATTCACCATATAATCATTCCATTAGGCATAATGGTCTTAAAAAAACCCATTTTGGTTTAAACCAAGGGGAGTTGCCCGATTTAAAGGTAAAGTCTTCTCTAATGTTCTTTTGTTTTATTTTGCTTCTCCAACCCCTAAACTATTTTTATTCATTTATTTTATAACAAAACCATTATATTCAATATACTGTGATGTCTTTATGAGAATTATTCAAGCTACACTTACACACACCTTCGTCTAATGGTTAAATAACATTCTGTTTCCGTGGATGGGGAATTACTACCACACGAAACAATGATTGTTCTATCTTCTCCTACCACCTCTCATGGTGGCCATTAAGATGGAACTGTATTTATTTTTGATATATATTATATTTATTTCCTCTATATTCTTCTTTATTTTACATTTAAAACATACCTTTATGTTTTTCATGATGTGAAAATGCGATAATTTCATTTGAGGAAATGTGGATTACCGCCCCATCCTGTGATGTGACTCGTTCATGAAATAAATGGAATGTATAAAGAATGAAATTAATTAAATAATTTGACCTATATAAAAAAATCATTATACTGGAATTATAATATAAATATATCTCTCCTTTAGTTTTTATTACATAAATGTGACAAAGAAATGAAAGTAGCGTTCATGTCTACGTACGACATACCGTCTCCATAAACGGTGCATTTCATTTTTAATCTCCAAATGTTATGGAATAGTATAAAATGAATATATACTGGATATATATGATATTTAAATCATTAATAATATTCTAGAGATGGTGTAATTACAACTACATGGACAATTCTTTTCAAATAAGTTCATTTTTCACTCATATTCTGAACATCTACAAAAACGTCTGATATGAATTCACATAATTAATTAATTATTATAACATTATAATATGTGATATGAATTGAATAATAAAATTTAACGGAGGTACTTAATCAACTATTAATTGACCAAATTTCATTATTCAGGAATATAAGGAAAAGAACAAGACAAGTCGGACTTGAGTTAAGGGATCCTACCTCTCCCTTTCCTTTTAAGTACTCACTTTTATGTCATCTCTTTTATGATACTCTTTCTTATGTTGGGGGATGTCCTTTTATATTCATCGTAAAATAATTATTATTTTGATATGATTAGAGACTCTATTTTATCTCATCAATCCATTTCTGGATGTTTTATGTGGCGCAGGTAGGCTGCCAAAATTTCGTAAGGGATTTCTTATGTCACTTTTAATTCCATGAGATGTCCATTGTTCGCCACATATTTATTACGTGTTCTATTTTGTACTTCGAATTAATATATATTATCATTATTCTATTTATATTCATGGTATTATGTGATTCATTTGGGGTTTATTATCTTTTGGTCATACGACTCGATTGATCAGAACAAAGTAAGGGGTTTTATCTAACTTTGTGTTCCCATAAGATTCATGATACATTTGCCACTATTTCTTTTTCTGTGGTGTATGTACTGACCATGATTGTATTCTTTGTGTAATATACATTAATTTATGGGTATTTATATCTTCATTGTATGATAATTCTTTCATGGAGTGTACATTTCAAAAGTTACCCAAATACGTAAGGGAATCTTTCACCCGCCTCTTTTTGAAAGACTTCTTTTGTTATGAATTTTAATTTACATATTATTATGTTGGGACACGTTCTTATATATCCTTATTGATGTAAATTTTATGGCCTTGTGATCAGATACCATTTTTCCCCACATAAACTCATTTTCTTGAATTTTAACAAGACGCTGTTAGGCTGTCGAATATTTGCAAGGGAACTTCTTAACTCATTTTAAATTTTTTGGGTTAAACTGGCACTCCTTGAATATGTCATTCTATGAATATGTGTGAATTACTATGATTGTTTTACACTTTATATCCACTTATATTGGGTGTATTTATATTTTTCACACATAATTATGTAATTTATTTATCCTTAATCTAAGGATACCATCTTAGTACGGGACTTCGTATGAATCTCCTTTCATTGAGGATACTTTTGATTTCAACAGGACAATATTTTTATAGGGTGAATAAAACCCTTTTTACATTTAATTTTATTCAAAATGAATCTTTTATCTACGAACCATTTTACTAAAAGACAAAATTTATGTTTCTTTTTATCATACGTGGTGATAATGACATTTCCGCCGTCATGAGTATTATTTGATCATTGGCTTCCATAATAAGTTGTAATGTTTTTAAAAGGAAAATAAATACCATATACACTTTTATGTACTTTGGAATTGAAAATGGTTCTGATAATTTTTTGATTATATCAGCATGTTTTATTTGATATCATTTGATTGAAATGTGGAAATGTTATGTTTCCATTATTCAAGTTTTATGTGATACGATTATGTTATGGTTCATGGGCATTGTTTATGAAATCGGGTGGTTCTGTGATAAACTAAGGGTCGGTGACCCTGAGATTGCTCTCCAATGCATTGGGTAATGCGAATGAGTTAATCTCTACGGTTTCTCCGAAGAGATTTAGGGAATATACTGTGGTGGATATTCCAAACATAACCATGAGGGTTACACCCTACGTAAGAATGTTATGAATTCCTCAAGTTACATTTATGTCTTATGAGTTCTTTGAGTTATTCATAAATCTTATGATTTCATGAGGTATGATAATGTGCTTATTTTTTAAGAGTAAAGTATGATATCATCGATTCTTATGTATACATGGAATAGTGTTTTCTTTTCGTATTTTTATATCCCTTACTGAGCTTTCAATTCTCATCCCATTTTTTTGAAATGTTTTCCACAGGACATAAAGGCGAATAGGGTCAATGATTGGATCAAGGAAAGACATGCTATCTAAAACATGGAAATAGACATGTTACTTTTTAAGATTTTTTATTTATGGAAACTGAGTAGAAGTGTATTCTTTGAAATCTTATGAGATGTAATAGTTATTTCCTAATTATATAAAACTGTAAACCTGAAAAGATCCTCAATGTAAATTATTCATTTAATTAATGATTTTGTAATGTTTTTAGGCTGGGTCCTTATACATAGATTTTTGGCATACCCATAAGCATATTAAAATCATTTTCACTATATTTAATCCTCACAACCAAGGCTTGCATTATGTAATTAGTTCACTCAAAAAATGATCATTAAAAAATGTATCACAACCATGAACATAATTGATGAATAATCACTTATTGATCCTTGTTCAATCAATATTATTTTTCTATCTATCAGATGGGATATAACTATTTAACCAATTCCACAGAGGGTGAAATAGTTCCCACACATCACATAATGAAAACAAAATTTATGTGTTCCACAAGATCATATTTCATTTATCATATCATAATCCATGAAATTAAATATGTACTATAAAAATTTAATTATACCATTTCTCTTATAAAAGTGAGAATTTTCAAACAAATTTCATCATTTCATCACTTCCTATCCTATGAAAAAAGATTGTTTCATAAGATTATTATCATGGTATAAACCGTGGATGGGAAAAAGGCTTAATGAACATCATGACACCATAAAAATAAACCATTTAGGGAAATAATATAAATGTTTTCTATATATCATATCCCAGTAAGGAATATATAACATCAACATATTTTATCTTTTGTGGAAATTGATTATGAATGATCATTTAAAACATTTCATGAGGTAAATATTCATTGTTCATAGAGAAGATATAAAAATTAATTTTTTTATAGTATTATTCTTTTAAAATATCTTTTAAAACATACAACTTATTATTATCCAAAAAAATTATTCATGACCATTGAATGTTTCAATTATGACATACAAGTTCAAAAAAATATTCCTTTCATATTATCTATAAAAGATGAACACTTTTTTTGGAGAATGACATGGAGATTCATTTCAAAAAAAAATTCATTAAATATTAGACATGGTTAAAAATTTATATATAAAATCCTATGACAATACTGATAAATATATAATTTTTTTAGAAGAAATGGTTTTGGAAGAAAATGGATTTATATCTAAAGAAATAAATATTGTTGAATTTTATTAAAACAACATTCTAATTTTTTTAAAATACTAATGAGTGGAAAATTGTACATTGACTTTAAATTTTGATGAATAATAATTGTAGAATAAAATATAAGAGTTACTTTTGATATGTATTAAAATATTTTAACATTAGAAACATTTTAATAAACAATAATGATACATGATAAGATTATAACATAAAATCATAACCACTTTAGTAACATTTAAATATAATCCCCATGAATAAATAAAATAAAGTGAAACTAAAAATATCATGTGTATAAATAAATTCATAATATTACATTTCAATTATGTTTTATGTGTATATCAGAAAATAAGATAGTTTCACAACAAAACATATGTATCAATGAAACGATAATTGGGAAAAAATCTATTACCTTATGTCATGATTTGAATCATACATATTCAAACATCCTTTATAATAAATATAAGTTTATTTTAAATATATTATAGAATAATATTTATATATATCATACAATATATGATTTTCTTATGATCATTTATTTCCTGTTTTTAAAAAATTTCATATAAAAATTAGGTTTCTGGTAATAAGAGATTTTTCATATATATTTAGATTTTTTATCTATAGTATTCTAAATATTATGAAGTTATAATACTCATCCTAATTTAAACCTTGATATAAATATAAAATTTGTAAGTATATATTTAAGTAAATTAATCTAGAAAACTTAGTGATACAAATTGAATCATACCATTCTTGAAGATGGTAGCTCATATATAAGCTTGAACGATGATTATAATTTCTTGTATAATTGTAAAAATGAATGTGAAATGATTAATAATAATTAAATAATAATTTTAATCATGTATATCACATATTTTCACAAAACCCATACTTATTACCTTCCTGGTAAAGTGTTAGTGAATCACACTACTTCGCAAGGTGGTAGTCTTCTTTACACACGGGTGACATTATCATATTACAATCATATGTATATTTTAAATGTATTACTTATTTAATTATTATATATTTTTAATTACAAGAAAAATATCTTATATAAATTTTTAGTCCATCATTATGTACATTAATTATCGGTGGTAATGTAAATATGAATGACATCAGTTCCTAAAGGTGTTGTCTGTTGTACACTCGAATGATTATTTCACAACCCATTTTATGGAAATGGAAATTGATGTAGGTCATTAACCTAAAATTGGAAGAACATAGTATAATGAAAATTATAAATATATTATATCGTTATGGTAAGATATGAATTGTAGTGGGAGGAGGAAGAAGAAAAAAAATTCTCATTGATGAACATAACACATTCATTGTGTATCCTCCATAGTTTTTCACCAAAAAACATCCAATGTTGGACTACTATCCAAAATAAGGATTCTAAGATATGGATAAGGAATTTTGGAAGAAATTTTAGAAGATCATTTGTAAAAAAAATATTTAATTTTTTTAATATGAAAGGATAGGGGTGGCTTTTTATAAGGAGGGTTAGTGGTACACCTGTAAATTTTTTTAGTGAAATGGGTACCATTTTTTTAAAGAAAAAATGTTTTAAAATGGAAAAATATTGATAACATATTGTATGATGTAAAAATATTTCCACATAATGGGTTTGGAAAAATTATTTTTTTTAGCAATTATATTTTTACTTCAACCCCCATAGTAAACAAATAGTTACCTTCATAATGGAAAATATTTGTCAAAATTCATTCAACTAATTTATGCCAGAAATTAAATTGAACATAATATAAATTATAAATTATTAATATTATAAATATGGAATTCAATTTTTGAAATCCCATATATATATTTTTCAAAATTTAATATTAAATTAACCCTATAGAAGTGACGAGAAAGTGGGGGTTTAAAGAGAAAATGTTTTAAATTTTACAAAGTTATTATATCAAAATTATATATCAAATCGATTAATAACACATAAAATAGATTCATGGATGTATAATGTAACTAGTTTTACATTATATAAAATTTACTATATAATTTAAATTTATAAATAAATTAACAAAAGAGTTGTTATTGCATAAAAATTCAATATTTTTCAATTTTAGTCAAAAATTGATACTTTTCCGAAAAAAACACTATGAAAATATTGAGATGATTATTGATAATTTTTTATTAAATTAAATCATTAAATGTGGGAAAAATTAAATTTATTATTTTTATTAAAAGAAATAGAAATCATTTTTAAAGAAATAGTATTTTTAAAACATATAATGTTTTTATATAAAATTACCTACTTATTTTTTCAATAAGTTTCCTTCATATAATACCATTATAATTAATAATATAAAACTATTAATTAATATTCATATTTTTAATTTTACTTTCTATATTATAATGGTCATGTATAATAATCATTTTTAATACTATAGACTATTTTTTAAAAAAAATCAGTGTCGTGTGTAACACATGTAAACCAAATTTTTCTTTTTTTGAATGATATAAAAAGTGTTCTGTGTAATGTAATATATCAATGGAATTTAATTTATTTAAAAAATCCTTCAAAACACTGGTTGTTGAATTTTACCCCTCTTAAAATGAATTTCTCCCTCAATGTTCACCCCTCTGATTCATAACAAAAGATGATACATATGCCTCATCATATCCCCAAGTTCCCATGTAGTTTATTAAATTGGTGGATTTTTCAATAATCCATGGACCAGGTGAGTGGTTTTGTTTCATTAAACATAATCTATATGATCTAGAATCTCTATAAGTGGGTCCTTATATATAATATTTTACATTAATGGTATGACCTAAAATTTTAGTACATATGAATATATAGGTATGTACTTCCATAAAAGTGATACATAAAACAAATAATGGATTGCATAGAGGTCTGGTTGATGCACCCAAATGTAATAAAAAACCTTTCATGATAAATAATTTCAAAGGAACTGATATACCTGTGGAAATATTTTGTATCCCCCTGAATCTCATCACTCTCTTTGATAGAGAAATTCTCAGATACACCATACCATCATCTTATAATAATATGTCACACTGATGATTATTAATATTACATTTCATCCCATTCAATAACACCTTGATGTGTAGCTAAATGGATACAACATTATTTTCCATTTAATCACCTATATTATGTCCCAACAACTTTCTTTCTATATCTTCATTCCATACCATTTGAGAACTACCATTATTTCCACATAGGGATTCATATTGACCCATCAGAATGATTTACTAACAGCTATTGTTATAGGAAAACTCAAAGTGTGGAAGGATTGTAACCATTCACCTTTGAAATCCAAATAATATGTTATCAAAATATTCTATATGTTTTTACTTTTTCTATATGATTGAATATCTAACTGAGGATGGTGTATAGTGTAAAAACTCTACTATGTATCAATATATTGGTTATGTTTTATTTAGAACATTAAAGCAACTCTCAGATCATAATCAGACATAATGAAAGCTGGTTCGTTATGAATTTTTACCACATACTTATTGTATATCCTAAAAAGATAACATAGGTTTAATTATTAACTAATATTAATTAAGCGTCCTAAAATAGTAATGAGATCAACTTGAACCAATATTGCACTAGGATTTTTAGATGATTTGGGAAATCTGATGAAAATATCAACAGTGATGTTTTCCCATTTCTATTCTACTATAGGTAATGTATGTAGCATCCTCTAAGTGTTATTTATTTCATATTCAACTTTTTAAAAAACCAATAACTAAGATACACACTCTAATATTTCCTCATTCAATCCCTACAACCAAAAATAACCTTTCAAATCTCTATACAACTTCATACTTCATAGATAAATAGCTACTAAAAAACAATGACATTCCTCTAAAAACATATTTTTCAAAGATATTATGAATAATAATAATTCATATATCATGAAACATATTATAGAATTTTGATAAATATTAAATTGATGAACTTTTTTACCCTTCGTTTACATCTATAAATCTTCTTTCTACACCTCATTAACATTTATTTTGATAGATTATTGAACATTCAATTGAAAAAGATATTATTTAGTCAATATTTATTTATTTCCATATCAAACCTATTCAAATATTAAATATTGAAACATTTTTATTCCTCATCATGGAAAATTTATCAAGACCATTACATGAGAAAGTGAAGAACCCAAAGTTCAATTTCATAGGGTGGTAAAGTATTAGGAATTCATAATGATTTATCTGCTCTTACCATCTTCTTGGAAACATATTAAAATCCTTTTATGTGAATTTAAAAATAATATTTTATTATATTTATATATATATATATCAAACTTCTCTCCATAAATACAATTCCTCCATTTCATTAATGGAATAATTGTTGTAGCTAACTCCAAATCATGGGTTGATTAATTTTTCTAATGAATCTTCAATCAATGAGATGCATATGCTATGACAATTTCATTATGAAAAATAAAACACTTGAATTCCTTCTTAGATGCATCACTATTGATTAAAAAAACTTATTAACTCTAGGGCAATTTAATTATAGGTGTGCTAACTATACATCCCCCCAGTTCTGTGAAATATTCCCAACCTCATTTTTTTAGAGGAACTTATCACTGTTACAAGTTATCATTTTCATAATAATATATTTTCCTAAGTAATTATCTACAGAAATGAAATATCATCTTTCTATTCCATCAAAAAATATATATCATAGTCTCTATGTTTGGTATGGAATAATATTAAATAGCCTCTATTTTTGATGGATATACTGATATACCCTCTCAAGATATTATATGAATAGAAAATAAAATCCATTTCAACCAAAATTCACTCTTTGAGAAAATTTATAATATTTTATCCTTTATTATAGTATTTTTCAAAATTCTCAAGTGGTATTTATGATATTCCTTTCTTCATGGAAAAATTAGAATATTTTCCTTAAATACCACTAAAATTGGATCAAGGTAAAAACTAAGGACTGTATTTATTAAATCTGTGATGATAGTGGGATATTTAGTAATAGTAAATGGAATCAATATATATTTGTAGTTTCCATAACATTTATGGAATGTTTTCTTCGGTATATCCTCGTTCTGGACCCTCAGTTGCTGATATCCAAAAATATGGTAAATGTTGGAAGATTGTTGATCTTTGTGCAATTTTGGAAACATATAATCAATATTGGGAAGTGCATACTTGTTCATAATTATGATCTTGTTCATATCTTAGTAATCAATGAATAATAACAATAATATATATATCATTTTGACATAAAAAAATAAGTGCACCCCAAGGTGACAATCATGTTCTAATGAATCGATTATCAAGGTAAACAAGGAGTTTCATCTTCAATTATTCTACCATGTATTTGGAAATTATATAAGGATTATTTTAAATTGTAATGGAACAAGGTATTAAATCTATCAAGAACTATGTTACAAATATTAGTGGAAGGATAGAAAACTCTTAGAAAATGATCTCGTAAAATTTCTACACAATAGGCATATCATTGATTTCATGTTTCGCCCTAACCATTTTAGATTAAAAGCCTTTCTAATTGTGAATTAATACCCATACAATTAATGTGATCTCAATTGAATTTTCATAATTATCATCACATTTATTTATGATAATTATTAATTTTTAAATGTGAAATATAACTTCCCTTCAAAAAAATTGTAGTGTAATTTAGGTAGATAAATTCAACACACACCCAATATGACAAAAAATTAAAACATAAGAAGAATGGAATGATCTTGGGAAATAACATTCCTGAAAACATAAATTAGAGAGGAATCATATACACATGTCCATACTAACGTACCATGAAGTATTATAAATTAAAATGTGACATCTATTCATTTGGGTGGAATCTTCATAACCTTATAAATAAATTTAAATAAGAATGAATGGGTAGATCTATTGTAATATAATAAAATAACAATTCTAGACTGGTAGGTAAGTGTTCATTTAACCACGAAATTTTGAAAATCCTTTCCATAAATAGTGATATCAAATGATTACCCAGTATTTCAGGGATAAATATTTTTGATGGTGTGAACCATTATAATTAACATTATGATCTGGGAATGGGTTAGAATTATTCAAACACTCCTTGAATTCTAAACACTAGACGGTTGGTGGTGCATTATATAAAACATTATACCAATTAACATCATTAGAAAAATTATACCCTTCACATTAGAAAACAAATATCTGAATAATAATTCATAAACAATTTAAACACTTAAAAATCAACACAATAAAATTTCTGACAATCCTGTTGACACATTTTGAGCATAAATTAATTCACATCGTAATTTCTCCATGGTTATTATAATTTCATTTGAAGTCAATTTTTTCAGTTCATAGAAAACCTATTTTATTGATATGTAACTCTAACCACAATTTCTTACTTAATACCATGACAAATAATCTATTCATATCTACTAATGTCTTTTATGGGTAACTCCTTTTAGAGACATTATTTTAATACACTGAAGAATAAATCAACATTAGATTCTAACTGGATGATAATATTAGAAATATAAAACTAATGTTTTGTAAAAAAATTCTTTCAATGTACATGTAGAATCATTGTAAATTTTATTTGGATAAAGGAACTCCATAAAAATCATTATATGATTAATTTTAGGAATGTAAATACATCAAAATAATTTATGAAACTCATCCAAATCAGTGGAGTAAATTTTGTTCTTTTTTCCTCGTATTCTTGATAACAGTCCTCCATTGATCCTGTTTACCATCCAAATGATATATATCGAAGACGGGTTTTTAATTTTTTAAAACTAACAAATAGAAAATAAATTTATCTACTATAAATATATTATAAAATTATATTAAATCCAAAGACCCTATAAAAAAGATATAAATGGACCCATGACTGACTCAATTGAATTTTGTTCCCTCCTGTGTGCATTTTGAAGTCATCTATGATTGATATATTACGAAATTTTTGTGATCATTAAAAATATATTTTTCATTCCATATCCCATAATGATTGGATAATTAGGATGAAAATCATTGAATTTTCCATCACACACACCATTAACATGGTTTATTCGTGGTCTATAAATTAATTAAATCTAAAAACGTAGTGTTTGAATTAAAAATCATGAATTTGAACCATAGAATCAAGAAAAATGAATTATTTATTATCTAAATCATGAGATTATACTTAATCTATAAAAACTATGTTTTTTCATATTTTATTCATAGTCATAATATATTTGTATACTTCAAAATGGTTCTCCAAGAGTGAGTAAATTTACAATGCGTATCCCCCAAGAGCATGAAACCAGGTGTCAAAAACATCATGTTGTTAAGAACAAGGTGATGATAATTTCTAGATAAATATTCCATTTTTAATGTTATTACCCCTAGGTATCTCTATTATAGGTAATCATTCACATTTACTATTCAAACGTTGATCTAATTTCATAAAGACCACTTGATCTACCCATTTCCTATATATCAAGAGATTTTATGAACATTGACTTATCCTTAGACTTGTCCTCAAACACATCTTTAGGGATGTCACTAATGTAATCTCATCCTATTTTTTAATGTTTAACAAAAAATTATCTATTATACAAACAATATTGACAAAATATTATCCAATCTATATATGTTACATCAATATTCATTAATTTTTATTACATTACAAAAACACACGCCAGAGGACAACAATAGTTTTGTTTGTTTTGAAATGATAAAACATAAAAAGCATTCCTATATATATACTACATCATATACAACTATAATATGCATAAATGTAAACCTTCTTAGACATATCATAAGAAATAAATTCCCTTATAGTCTAAGGATATAAAACTTAAGAAAGGGTGAGATCACAATCCCAGTTTGGTAAACAATGGAGATATGTCATCATAACATGAATGTAAAGGTATGTGAACATGAGAATAAAATTTGAAATACATACTCTACAAATCATGTATCATAATCTAGAGACATGGAATAAATATTAGTAGTTCATTAGACCACAATAATATTATAATTAATGATAATAGGCGATGAGATAAAAACAATGACATAAGACATAGATGTATGGGAAACACATAAGCATAGAAAATAAATTCCATATATGTATAGGATCACTTCATTGTATTGCATATTGTATTGGGTTTAATCCCTAAACCTTTATATTTTTTAATGTACACTCCTAAAACCATCAAAGATGACATTTTCCATTACAAAACCATTATAACTCTCCATTATCGTCTCATCTATCTTACGGAAAATTAATCCTTACCCAATTAATTATATGTTGTTATATGTCCCATACATCTCATAATGAAAACCATATTAATATTTTACACAATATAAAAAAATAATCATTTTATAATCTATTTTAGGAAATGAGTTTCATACACATTTTTTCTAATCATAACCTCTAGAAAAATATAGGATCTATAATAATTTCATGATTTTGGGATAGTATAACCAAATTAAAATTTATGGTTTTATTAGAATTTTATCATGGAATAATCAATAGATGAAATTTGAGTTTGATAATACTCATTCCATTATATACACATAAAATTTAGGGAAAGAATAATAATTGTATCTTTGGTTCATATACATAGTAAGTCATATGTTAAATTAATTTTTGTCATCTAAAATGGAAAATATGTTTGAATGATTATTTAAAACATGTTTTGGAAAAAATCTCAGTTCAAATTTGAGTTTTTATTAAAACATTAAAAATATTGAAAATATTTTTATTAGGAAATGAACATGAAAACATATAAAAGAATATTCAAATAGAATAATATTAATCATAATGGTATCATTCATTCATGTCATACATGTTAATATAAATTTGGTTCTCACATTTTCTGTAAAAGATAAATAGGATTTACATTGAAACAATCATGAAAAGGTATTTTTAAATAATGATAAAAAATAAATTTTTTGTAAAACTGCATTTCAAAAATAATAGAAGAATATTAAAACATTTTGGAATTTTTTTAGAAAACATTATTTTGAATGAAAACAGTTTTTCGATAGAAGATAAAAATGATGTTAGATTATCTTAAAAAAATTAGTTATATTATGTACCAATGTGTAAAAACATGGTTCTGTTACATTAAAATATATATTATAGAAAAAGGTTAATAAAATTTATATGTCTCTTGGAATATTGATCATATAATTTTATCAATGGAAACAAAATCATGAACAATCATGACAAAAGTTGAGATTGTAACATAAAATCATTACTACATTTATATCATTTAGTCATATTTAAAATGTTGTAATAAGATAATATGTGACATAAAATAACATGATTATAAATAATTTTTGGATAATTCTTGTCAAATGGTTTTTAAATACACCGTGTGAGAAAATATTGGTGCATAACATGAAGAACGTCTTAAAGAAAGAATATCGAGACAAAAATAACATACCATAAATATTGACTTATGTCATACACATTCACGACATCCTATATAATAAATATTTGTTTCCATAAATCTATTAATGAACAATATTTATAAATTTAATACTATATATGATTTCATTATGACATTTTGTTACCCATTTATTAACAATCCCCTGTTAATGTTACATTTTGAGAAATAGTTTCTATGTTTTTAAGTTTTTTTTATTTTTAATCATTCTTCCACTTAATTTTAGGATGATTTCATAATATCTAGAATGATAAAGATGATATAAATTTCATATATATATTAATTAAAATATTTATTTTGATTAATCAATAAAATTTAGTGATAAAAATGAAACAATTCATTCATTGAGAGGGTAGGTCATACGTATAATGAATACTATTTCCACGTTCATTTTGAAGGGATATTATGAATAGAAAATGATATATTATCATTATAGAATTATTTTTATTCTATATATATCACATATTTTCATTAAATCCTTCTATATTACCTTCTATGTAAAATGTGGATGAATCACATCATTTCATGAGGTTGTAGAATGTCGTACACATTGTTGATGATGTTATATTCCCCTAATATGTAGTGTATAACTATATTTGTGATATAATGATTTAATAATTATAATAATAATCTAAATATTATCTATATATATGAAATGTATCTCTATTTTCATACATGAAATATTGTAATAGATAAATTAAGGACATCAATTTTCACAGAAGTAGACTGTCATACATAAGAATGATGATACCATAACCTATTTTATTGATGTGGATATTGTTTTTGGTCACTAACATAGCATAAAAAAATTATATTATATATAATATGGTAATTACACCATAATGGTATTATTATAATTGGTTGAGTTGTAGGAAAAAATAAAACAGAAAATGATTATTTATGAACATTACCTTTTCTTCAGGTATCCCCTTTTTGTTCACACCAAAAGCCTTTCTAGGATACTTTTATGTACCAAAATAATGATTATATTATGATATTAAACAATTTTGGAAATTATTTGGGTAGGTAATTTTAAACCCAAAAGTGCGTTAATGTGTGAAGAAGATAAGAGAGTGGGTGGTGATTTATAAGTGAGGTGAGCGGCACACTTGTAATTATTTAAATTAAATAATTGTTCCCAAGTTCGTACCATGAACTGGTTAAATAATGTACTATTATTTACCCTAGTAGATAAAAAACGAAATATGGCATGAAAATTAGTGTTCGATGTGTTTCAGATTCTTTTTAACCATTATCTTTATAGTTTAACCCTAAGAAACCGATTACTACCATAACCACTATAAATAATTTTTACATTATTTACTATTATTTTTTGAAAAAAATTACTTTTTCCTTATTAGATAATTTAAATTACTATGATTAACAATATGAAATATATTTTTCCAAATTCAATTAATAGAAGTGGAATATTATAATTAAATATTAATCCCACAGCCACTCTGAGAATATTATTTTTTAAAGAGAAAATGTTCAAATGTTTACAAAGTTTTAATATCTAAATTCAAAATTAAATCCATTTAAATAACCTAAATTTTATTAATGGATGAATAATGGAACCAATATTTCTATGATAATTGAATATATTATATAAATATTTAAATAAAATAATCAAAACCATAATTTTTAGCTAAACTTTATTATTTTTAATTGTTCATAAAAAATTATATTTTTAATTAATATCTCAAAAACCACATTAAGATAATTTTAAAATAATATATTTAAAAATTAAGAATATATTATAATATTTGATTAATAAAATAATTAAAAATTCATTGTATTAATTTTCACAGAGAGAGATAAAAATCATTTTACCAAGAAATAGAAATTTATAAATATAGAAAGTCGTTACAAAAAATTAAGACCCCATTCAATACAATCCATTTATTTAAAAACATTATAATTAATACTTAAAAATTAGTGATTAATACTCATATCACTATTTATAAGAACTATGATATAATGTCCCCATTTGAATAAATATATTAATAATATATCACTTTATTTTAAAAACATTAGTGTCGTGTGTAATGATTGCTAACCTAGAGTTTCCTATATAATAATATTACATTGTGTTGATATTAATTATTGTTATCAATGAAATTTAATTTATTAAAAAAAATTAAAAAATATTTTTTAGAGGTTTTAAAGATCAATAGGAATTTTATGTGTTAAGATGACATCTAGTGTGATTGGACTCTAAAAACCCAGTTTGGGGTGAAACAAAACGGGTTGAATGTTTGGGGATCAGTTAGTACTAATAGATCAGACCAAACAATGTAGATCATTATAAAAGGTAATGGTATGTTGATCCCATGAAAACTATTTTGAATAGGTGAATTCTTGGTTGAAATCATGTCGCCCCTCGGGGAAACTGTGTGAAATGGTGCCAACCTATTATAGAGTATCCACATAGGTGGCACACGGTTTTCCAATCTATGCACCTAACCTTCATGGTTAGTGTCACATTAAATGTATAAGTTCGCATATTATGTGAATGGTTTGTAAATACTTTTCATAAAACTAGGAATCTATATAAGTGTTGGAAATGGTAATTTCACCACTTTATACTTTACAATAGTCACCCTCATTTTCCTTCCCCAAATAACACAACACCTCCTTCCTCACATGGGAGATCCCCTTAGATCTCCTCATAGGAATGGTGGTATCACATTAATTTGTTGTCATAATCAAACAGACTTTTTATTTTTATGACATCCTAATAATTTTCATCGAAATAATTCCTTATCTTTTTAACTATCTCATCATATGAAATGTTTAATCCATTTGATTTCTTTTTTCTCTATTTATATGGAATTTTTATATTTCTCTATTTTATATAATTTTTGTTTAATAAAATCCAAGTAATGGTGAGTGTTTCTCACTTCGTATGATTTAGGTTGCCAATATTTTTTTTACTTTATTTCCTTGAATTTTTAAAATGTGTCGTTATGCTACATGTCAAACAATTCATGCTTTACTCCCAAAATGTATGATACATTAATTATACTAGTTTAACCATATTATATGAAATCTGTTTTTTGACCAATTTCATTATTTATATTTATCAAGCATGTATATTACCATCATTTTGGGTCTGTATAATAAATATATTGGAAACACTCTATGTGTGTATGTAACCCATGAACTGAACTTGTGGGTTGGGATTGACTCCCAGATGAAGTCACATGTAATGAGGTAAATTAATTATTTAATTATTTAATAACATTATAAAATTAACATATTGTATAATATAAAATATGAGAATTTTTTTAGTAAATCATGGCTCGATATCATAATAATATTTCATTTTATGTGAATTGTGTTTGTAATTAAAACAAATAGGGAAACATTAATCATGTTTATCATGTTTAAATTAATTTAATTGAATGTGAGATTCATGACCATCTAAAATGTCTTTTTGGATATCATAAATAAATTATAAAATGGTTTTAGACAATATCTTTAATTATTATTCTTGACCTTCAGGAACAATATCCCATATTATTCTACTATTGATGAGTTTGGTGTCCTTTTTTATTCTCAATCCTCAAGAATTGCATCCATTATTATTCAATGATCGATTGGAATGGCGTGCCTTATTATTTATAATATTCCATTACGGGGTACCTTATTGTGATTTAATCAATGGGAATAGATTCCATTATTATTCATAATCATTTTTTAGGGTTTCCAGTATAATTATATGATACATATTGCAATGATGACCACTATTGAAATATGAGACCCTCTTATTATGATTAGTACATTATCATTGTGTGGATTCCTTGATTTTAATCCTCTTTTCCTTGTTGGTGCATGTATATATCTTCATATATAGTCCCTCACATTCTTATATATACAAGATGGAATGTTTAGAGACATTATGTCTTTAGTTGAAGTATGTATGGTCTTCCATGTTTCAATGAAGAACCTGAGCTAGCATGTTTACATTTACATTACATTAAATTATTATAATTGTGATACATGATTAGTAATTTATTTTATACTCAATAAATGGATTTCACTAGATTCCATTGGAGTTGGATGACTATGTGTATCCCACATCCTGTTCATGCCAATGGCTGGTGCACAGAAAAATCGTCTTGTTAGATATTAAGAGATAAATTGTTTTCCACACTACTTTTAATTATATCTATGACTTTCTATGGGATATTTGGAGTAATGGATGAGCATATAATCATTATTCATTTTAGAGATGGATTCTTTTTTTTATATATACCTTTTTTCATCCTCTACTTTTTATTATAAAACCCACTGTATGAGCACTGCTTGTACATTTTATCATGCCCAAGAATGATCATCAATACATTTATTATATATTTTTTGTTATTATTATATTCTAATATTCATTATTTATGTATCCACTGATTATAATTTATATCAATGATATTGTCACTCCATTGTACTACATATAGACCCTTGCTACTAGTTGTTGTCCACTAGTGTGTGAGGAGGCATGCCTGAGTCTATATGACCAACTAGACCTTAGCACTATTCCAGTGGATCGCAGGTTAGTATGTTACGTAATGTTTTATGAAAATATTATAATATCTTCTAATTTTTGAGTACTGAACCATGTTCTGTAAAACTATATATATTTTTAGTGAAATAATATACTTTTATTCATTTTAAATACATAAAGAATAAAAAAGATTTGAAATTAATTTCTAGATATTGAAACTGAATAGTCAATAGTTTTCATATATTTAAATGAAAATAATATCCTGTTTTCTTTGTTTGGAGTATGTGAAATGCATTGAGAACATATTTAAATATTAAAATGTCAAAATAATTTTGAGGAATTGTTTACTACCACATGCGTAAAAATGATTTGTGGTCCATTCCTATAGGAAACAAATGAATATGATGAATTTTTCTTAATGTTTAATGTTATCATGAGATATTATACATGCATTTGGGCATGTAATTCATGTTATCAGATAAAAAATCAATTATATATTCAAATCATGAACATTAGGTCTTTCCAACTTCATCATAAATCCAAATGAAGTATGATTAATTCTTACATTTAGAATAAATAATCTATAACAATTTTCAAATATATTGAAAAGAAATTACATGAAATTTATTTTTCATTTGTGATGTGTTTTCTGAACATATTTAACTCCTAAAACGAAAAAATACACTTTAAGACATTATGACTATACAATGAATTATAATTTCATAAAATTCAATCCTACATGTCATAATTGAAAAAATGATCTTTTCTGTAACCATTTAGGGAAATCTAAGGTCATTTCCTAAATTGTTTCATGTAATGCATGTTCTGAAATAAATTATCATTTTTTAAATAGTCTTTTGGAAATATTGGCTTCATTACTCATTGGAATTGCATGATATTAATTCTGTAATTTCTTAAATTAATCAATGATAATTCTTATAGAGTATAAAATTATATGAGAACTTTTTCTATGTTTTTAGTAAATGATTTATTTTTTGAAAATATTTAACTCATTAAATAAAAAACACTCTCATTGTTATATAATAAATAAACCATGCATTATAATTTTTCATGGATAATTCATATATGTCATTTTCATAGAATTTAATATCTCTAAAAAGTAAAGAGACAATGAATTAAATGTTATTAAACATTAAATTAGAAATCATGGAAAAAGTAATATGGGTTTTTTATAGTAGTATGAGTCAAGGGATCATGAATTTACTCTTATTAGAATCTTTAATCCTTATGAAGTATTTATCACACTATAAATATAGATTCCTAACTATATTATCCCATTTCTAGTGACTAAATTATTACATTATCATAAGATAAAACGGATTACATCACCATGGATTGATTTGATTAATAGTCCTAAAGAAGTAGAGACATAATTGGATCCCATTTTACATTACAAATAAAAAATAATCCATAACATAGTATATAAATTTCACCCTTTAAAATCATTCAATAATTCATTCATTACATCATGGGGAAAGGAAAACAAAATAAGGGTGATCATAGATTGTTTGAAATGGTTACATACTATGGAAAATATCAAGAGTAAATAAGAAAAATCAATATGATAAGGTAAATAACTAATAAAACATTTTATTAAATCAACAAAATGAGAACATAATTCATATGCGGATAATATTTATGTTGTAATATCATGAAAAATAATATCTGAATATTCATTGTAGAGAATTTATAATGCTTGATTCTTTAATCAAGGCCTTTTTCCAATATATATTCAATCCGGGGTAGGTATAACACCAAACACCATTTAATATGTATATCTGGATAGTTAGTCTCATTAGATATGTCGATAAAACTGGGGGATAAATTATTTTGGTATCCACATATCAATGTTTGCCTAATGAGTTCCCCATACATTTAATGATAAATTTAATTCCTAAATAATATTCCTTATCAATAAATTATCAACATTCAACAATGAATGAAAAATAACATGATTTCACCATCTAATCATATAACTATCAAAATAAAAAATTTATCTCTAACAATAAAATATAAAAATAATTTGAATGGTTTAATATAATATTAATTTCTATCAAAATTAATATAGATATGATAGATAACTTTAAATTCTTAAATTGATTGATTTTTTCGAAAACTAAATCCATATTGGTAAAGGAATAAAATGAGTGAGAAACATTTAAAATAAAATTTCCTCAATTAAATCTCTTTTTAAAACAATTAAACACATATAAAAGAAGTTAAATATAGTAAATAAAATATGGTGGTGGGAAAATCAATCCACACCTAGATCCTTTAAAAGAAAAAAATTTATTTATATTTTATTCAATGATATTCTAAAATAACCCCTTCTAAAAACATTAGATAGATTCTGTTTAAACCCTGAAAAAACTCAAGGATAACATAAATATTTTTAATAAATCATTTCAGTATATAAGGATGGGATTTTGTATGAAAATTTGAAAAATATGGGATTGAATGAAAATAAATACCTGAAAAATAAAAGAAAAAAACTACACATTTATATTAAATATTTATTTTCTATATTCAAGTTATAATGTTTCATGAACCAGGCTAGGGAACCATCTCCTAACACCCGAACCATTATGCCGCATGACCCAAAAGGTGTTATTGATCCCTACAGTTTGGAAACATGTGATTGGGTTTCAACAAAATAATTATAAAAAAATTTCCCCTATTTCATAAAGAAAATTAACCAAGAATAACAACAATAAAAGGATGAAAAAATTATCATCAAACACGGAATAATGATTTATAGATTCAATTTAACAACATTAAAAAAAATTAAAATGGTGTTACAACAATATGGAATAATCACTATCCCAAAAAACTCAATATCACTGAAGGATCAAAATTCCCAAGCCATCATCACCTCCAAGACCACTCAAGGAAGGCCACTAGAAACATGAATTCCTATATCTCTACATATTTTATTTACCTGACTCAAACATAAAAATATTTTCATACACCCAAGTGTGTGTGTAGGGTTTGAGAAAATGCCTAGTAAGATGCCACCCAATTAAGATATTTTATGCTAAAAACATAACAAGTACAATTAAAATGATAGTTTTATAAAGGGAAACTATGAATATTTTCATGAGAATAATTTTTTTGGAAAAATGATTTCTTTTAAAATAATCAAAATAGTATTATATATAGTGAAAATAAGTAAAATATCACAATATAGCACTATGTCATTGGAAATCAATATAATAACATTATCTAGTCAGTATCTATGTACATCATATGTTAGTGAAACATGGTATAACAACTGAACTAAACAATGTTTTCAAGAATGAGCCACTAGAGAGGATTGCCTCAAAAATTATAGTGGTCTCCAAACATTATATTTTAGTTACTTTTGTAAATATGAATCCAGCTATGTGAAATAAGGACATTCCACTTTTGAATCACTAGAAAACTTGTCATAGTCCATCCACCTAGTCACCTATGATTCCATTTGTTCTCAATTCACATATCATATACCACATACAACATCACTTTCACATATACCAAAGACAAATAATTTAATCATTTTTTATTAATCACAAATTTGATAACTAAAATCATTTTCAAAACAATGCACACACTAAAACCATTTAAAAACCATTTTCCCACAATTAACTCACTTTATAATATAACTTACACAATTGACAATGTACATTAAAGAGGAATAAAAAAGTGGAACCCTTAAAACCCAACCAATATCTTTTAAAAAACAATATTCAACCCATAATCACCTCACCCCCCTTTTGAATTGTGATTCACAGCACAAACCCATTTTATCAAAAACCATATACCATTTACAAGAAAATATTAAGAGGCACATCATGGGTTCAAAAATGAAACTCAACCCATATCATTTGAAAAAAAACATATTTCAAAACACACTCACCATAAAATATTTTCAGAAAATCATTTCACAACCCATGAAAAAACATAGAACCCAAAAAAATTCAATCATATTAAAATCATCAAATAATGTATATGAATAGAACCACCTACATCATGTGAGGACTCTTATGAAATCTAGTGGAAACTACTTTCCGAACAACAAGTAAACCTCAACAAGACTAGATAGAACCTCAAACATCTATATCAACCCACCATAAATATTATTCAACCCTAAAAATATCACCATAATCAGTAGAAATATGAATCCTATGAGATAAGAAGAGAATCAAAAGATATAAGGGATTAATCTAAGAAAAAAGACACTATCATGATGAATCATGGAGATACCACAAAAAAATTGCCATCAAAATACATCCCAAGGGTGAGGAGAGGATGGGTGATGACCACCTAGGTCGTAGAATCCCATATGAGGGAGTATTTGGCTATAAGTGATACATTTTGAAAGGGAGGAAAGAGTTCAAAACATATTTTTACTGACATGGACATGCTCATGGTTTTCTCTTATGGTTTCATACACTGTGTGGCGACTTTGCACCCTCCCTACTGAATTGGAAACTACCAAATAGTTAGTCTGCATGGCTAGACATACCTTTTATAATTCCATTGTTATATTCTACCAAAAAAATCAAAATGTATCACATAGTTACCTAGAATGGGGTGCACGGTTTCTACTAAGCATGCGCCAACCTTGCACCCCATGTAATATGAAGAAAATTTCCCATTTTTCACCAAAAACATATTAAGAAACCTTGCGTAAAATCTAGAAAAACAATAAATTTAAATAAAATAATAATAATTCAGACACATTACATCCAATTCCCAAGAGTAAAAATTGAGTCCCAAAAACAAATCAGATTCTGTAGTGAAACCAAAACATGGGTATGACAATTTTTCCACCCACAATGCTTTCCTCCCAAAAAAATCAAAAAAATGACTAATCCAAAAACCCCAAAACTCCTCCCCATCACAAATAGATTCCATAAAAACATCAAAAGAGATTTATACATGATCAAACGAAACTGAAATAGAGGTTCAAGAGTTTAAATTTGAGTAGCTAGAATGGTCTCTTTATCATATGCCTTTTTCCCCCAAAAAGATACATCACCTATAATAGATCGATCAAAAGTACAGGAATCCACAAAATGCATAATAAAAAATCCCAACTTAGAATCACATAAAACAAAAACAAAAAAACTCATACCACATATGTCATATAAACAAACTAACTAAAATCACATAAAGAAGAACTCCACCGTAATATTTCTGTATAAAAATGTTGGGTGCACTCCAACTCCAATGTTGACTCAAGGGGGAACTCGTAATTAAATGGCTCTAAACAAGACCACCCACATCCAATTAAAAACTAGAATCTAAATCGGATTATCACAACATGGGGGGCCCGAATGAACACCCCAACATTATAGAAAAATGACACTGATTTACTTTTGATGATATTTCAGTCAGAACCGTGATGCGTCCCACAACCATAAGAACCTACCTAATCTATAAAATATAATATAATAAAATAGGAAACCAACATGGGACATCATAATAACTTCCCACCAAATCCAAATCCCTGCCATAAGGGACCAAAAAAAGAAATAGTGAACCAAACAAAAAGAACTACAAAAATAACCATTCCCATGGGATGGGACCACATATAAATGAGAACATCCAAAAATGAATGTGATTAAAAGGATTGTACTACATAGAACATCAAATGGGAAGATATATTCTGAATTACACAACCCCGAAAAATTCTATAAAATGGGACCAAGCTTGAATGAGGCTTCCATGCTATGTCCCTCAAAATCAGACCCTTCCAAAAAAATGATGTTACAAAAGAGAAGTTTAAATTTCCCTCATTCAAGAATGGATACCAAACCGGACCATGGTTCCTCACACTCAGGCAGTTACTAACTACATGAAATATTCAGTATAGAGACTATTTCCAATGCGCTTATCTTTTAAGCATCTCACACATCAGTGTAATTCTTTGAAGTTGTTCGGAAAAAACACTAATTTGGTTTTATGAGTGATCATGTATCATTCCAAGATATTCCAAAAAAGTGCAACACACCATAGAACACACATATCTTCAACATGGTGCATTCACTAATATTGAGTCTCCGAAAGAATACACTAAAAATAAAATTTCAATAAGAACAAAACAATGGAAATAAGAAGGCATGGAAGACATCTCCATTTGGAATAGAGAATTTGGGAAATTAAGAAAGAAGAAAATGCTTATGTGAAAACATATATTCTTGATAGAGTCAAAATAATACTCTTACATGTGGAGAAAAAAAAGAAGACAGAACTAAAAAATCAACTAACGTAACCATAATAACCTATAGAAGAATCAATAGTAAGGTTCTTTAAATCAAGTCCCAAACATTACACTATTTTTGAAATTAGAAATAATAGAATATCATGATATGTCATGCCTCACAGATGGAACAACAAGATACATCAATTAGAAGAAGCTGATAATGATCAAAAGACCTTTATGCATCGCAACCAATACCAAATGCCTCTAGCCACTTTTCACTCTCCTTACATGAATTCCCTTCACCGCTTCTAGACCAGACCATTGGGAATAAATGAGGAATACATAACCCTTGATGACTCAGGTTACTCAGGATAACAATGGGTTCCATCAATTCACTACATTGACTCTTCCACGTTGATATGATCTACTTAACCATGAAGTAAAGGTGGATTGAATTCCAAAACTCATGAAGAGAGACCTTATGATGATAAACTTTAGGGTCTTACAACACTGAAAAACCAATTTCCACACTTTTATTTTCCACAAATTCATTATGTAGGAATACACTAGCCAAAAAGGGAAACGTAGGACCCAATAAAACATGTCCATTAGAAAAAATTTACCAAAAAAATACCCATCACATTGAGGGTACCAAATCAAGGGCTCCCTAACCCATCAATGAAAACTCACTAACCCTTATTTTTAAAAACCACTCATTTGAAAAATACCCACTTGAAAACCCATTAAATAATAAAGGGGTTTCAAACTCAAAAACCATGAATGAATCATTCACAAACCACATGATGCCACACCACACAACAATAGGTTATCAGAACGTCACTTTTTTTATTAATAGATTATTTTAAAAGAAATCATGATTGGGGAGTTTCACAATAACCAATGGTAATCAATATAGACTTACACATGAATCATATCATTCTAAACTTGGCACCCATCACCTCATGTCATTATAAATACGTATACATGCTTGTGGTCACTCATAGAAACACCAACAGTCAAAAAAAACATTTCTACTTTTAAAATAAAAAAATTTCTCCCACATTTTCAAAAATTTAATTTCATATCCCATTTAGAAAATTCATAAATGTTTTTGATAAATTAATAAGCACAAAATCAAAAGATATTTTCATGCTCCACACATAGTCCGATATCATTTTTTATGAATATAATTTTCAATTATTTTACAAAAAAAATACCAATTAACGCTATTTGAAATATTTCCACCATTTTAAAAATTCAAATTACATCAAACAAAATTTTGTAATTAAGAAATTCCAAGCCCTACATATACTAAAATTCTTTTTATTATACAATCAATTTTATTAAGTTACAGATATTTATTACGATTTTCCCAGTCATGATCCAAGTATCACTGAGTGGGGGAGGAGGTGAATAAGTGATATATTTTTCATTTTATGATTCATTTAAATTGAAACAACCTTCCACTCTTGTTAAATATTTACTTCTCTTCTGAACACAATCAACCACAGGAACAAAATATTTACATGGTTCACTACTCAACAAGAGTAGCTACGTCCTTGGTATGGTACGAAAATAACCCAGTACCACAAAATCAACTAGAAAATAATCCTTTGATGTGGAATACAATGAGTAGGATATACTGTTACACTCGTGTAGCATTTGGAAACAATCCACAAGCACGTGTGCAGCCTCTTAGCACAAATACAGAATTAATTTATTTCAGTGCTTCTTCATAATTGAACAGTTGAAATCTCTGATGTACAAATCTTCACTTTCCAACCCAGAAGCTGGTAAGAACTCCCATATGCACAACTAAATATGTGTGAAGACCACAAATTTCTCACGCATCCTTTTGGATCACTTTCACACAATTCAAATGGATTGTGTGTAAAAATTCCCTTTTGGCACGGAAAACCTTTTTTGTGCAACATTCATCTTTTCGCACAGTTTCTCACTTTTTCATGCAGCACTTCAATTTTCACGCAAACTTCTTTCATTTCGCGCAACTCACTTAGCGTAAAATTTAACGCATACCAGAGGTATGAATTTATTCTAAGTGTCGAGCATTAAAAAATGAGAAGGGTTCACATAATATTTATAGGCATCTATGACCTGGTGTGAAAACCACTAATCCACACGTAAAAACCTCTTCGTGCGAGTAAAAAATCTTTCACGCAACATCACATTTCACGAAATGCTTCATTATATCGCGCACCTCATGCCATTTAAAATTTTTGAGCTTCTAATCCTGAAACACCTTTTTTGCGAAAAAAGGCATTCCTCTATTTTGTGAACCATGCTAATATTTCAGACAACCATAATTTTTTGCTCATCTCGATGATATTTCAAGCACCGATTCATTTTTCGTGCATCCCACTGATATTTCGCGCCTCCCTCAAATATTTTGGGAATCCTTTATATATTTCATGCATCCTTTTCATTTTTCACACATCCCGCTGATTTTTTGCACGACACGCTACTATTTCATGCACTAGTTTATTGTTTCGTGCAACTTTCCTAAATTACCGCGCACTCCATGCCTTTGTAATTTTTCAATTTTCTGACCTTGAATCATGCACTGTTTGCAAAAATTTATTGCATTGTAATTTCTCTTTTCACTGTTTCCCATAACCATTCTGTAGCTTTCATCCCAAATTCTACTATCATTATATATATCATTTGATAAACCTTATCTGTCACTGTCTGAATTACAATGGGAAGTATTGAAACTTCCTTATCTTGTAGCAACATGACTCTTTCCAATCAAAACTGTATATGACTAGCATCATCATTTCTACACCCTTCCATCATAAGGTTTACATCACAAGTTATCCTGACTTATAATATTTGTGATATACATATCTGCAATGCATCTTCTGGTTTTATGTCCTTTACAAAGAGAATTGATTTGTCTTCTTTGACATCAAATTTAAACACTATACAAATGCTATCTCATCAAGATTATTTCTTCGTCCAACTTGGTCCAAACTTATTACATAAATTTTACCTCATTCATCCAGTATTCATTCAACTAACCAAGTGTTCATTTCATAAAAATCCATTTTCCATCTTCCTAAAATAAACAACATTACTGCATTACAATTCCAGTTTTCAAAATTTCCAATATAAGGGTTCCAATAATAGTTTATAAAACCCATGAAGACGAAAAATGATTTACAATAGGAAACCAGTCTCAGTGAGTGAATTGTGCATATGGTTAGTGGAAATACTCAAATCACATCACCATCACAGAGAGTATTATTGGAACTTTTCCCTCGTACCACATGGAATTCTAGGCCCTGTGATCCCACAAAGACCATTATAATAAATATATTTTTATTTTATAAATACAAAAAAAATAGAAGAACAAATGAAACTAAAAGAAATATGTTTTACAAGGGTATCTAATGCCCCATCATGAGTTGTGTGTTCCAAGACCCCTACTCGTAACGAAAACATAAATTCAAAAAAATCCTAGCTCCGGGCTTCCGAGACATTTTGCAAATAAGATGACATAAAAGTGAATTACCTCCCTTTGATACCACTTTTTACAAATTAGACCTCATCTTCATCCATCCCAACACCTGACTGAGTCTAGGTAAAAACAAAATGAGATTTACTGATCGCCATTGTCTAGAAACTAGTGCATGGGTAACCCAAAAATAATTTGTGTATGATTTTACCCAATTTAAAAAAAATAACAAAAACACATGGCTGAAAAAACCAACATGTCATAATGATTTATAAATCCAGGTTTAAAAAAATAAAAAATATCCAAAAGGGGATTAAAAAAATGAACAATAAATATCATAAATACAACTTTGTGATAGGAGGACAAACATCCTACTACCATCATCAACACAAACAACTAGATATGTAAGGCCAATAGAAACCCAAAATATGAGATCCCAAAATCATTTCTTTACCTAATTAAATCATAAAAAGATCTACAAATACCCAAATGATTATGTTTGGTATGATCAAATTCCCTATAGGATTCCACCCAATAAAATGATTCCATCATAAAAAAAATACAAAACTAATTAAAATGAATGTTTTAAAGATGGAAACATTAATCATTTTTATGAAAATAAATTTGAAGGAAAAAATCATGATTTTCAAATACCCAATAATATATACCATATGTAGATTGTAATTACGATATCATTACATATTAATAGTTTATTGGAAGTCCCTATAGGTACTAACTCTATTGGGTATCTAGGAACATAATATCTCATTGAAATGGGGTATAACAACCACAATGAACAAAAACCTCATTCACGAGCCAGTAGGGATGATTAAATCCCAAAAATTTAGTTCCCTATAACCATAATAGTTTAGTTAGTGTTGTAAAGATCAATCTAGATAAGTTAATCTGGTAAATTACAATATTTAATCAATATTATACTAGAACTACTCAATCCACCCAGTCACTTAGGATTACCATTGTGCTCAATTCACAATTCATATATCACATACAACTTCACTTCCACATACACCCTAGAAAAAATAATACAATTCATGATAAATAACTACTTTTGAAAACAAAATAACTTTTAAGTAAAAATACACACCAAAACAATTTATAAATACATTTCCCAATATTATGGAATTTTATAAAATATCATACACCATTTATAATGTACATTCAAGGAGCATAACAAAGAGGAACACATAAAACCCAAAAAATTTATTTTAGAAAACTAACATCCAATACAACACCACTCATCTCCCATTCAAATCATGGTTGTATCTATATAAAAATATTATCAAACACCTTAAACCCATTAAAATCATATATAAGAGGAACATCATGGGTTTACACATGATACACAACACATTTCATCGGAAAAATCTATTTTTAACACCAAAATTCCTTAAATAAATTTTAAATAAACCTTTTTCACCTCATGAACAAGACATATAACATATATAATGAACAATTCAAGTAAATTAGAATCACTAAATATTATTTAACAATTGAACCACCTACCTTATGTGAAAAAACATCCAAAATATAGTGGAAACCAACAAAAACTTTCCAAGAGAACCTAAAAGGGTAATGATCAATCCTCAGTCATTACGATCAAACCCTATAAACATTATTCAATCCTAAAAACAACACCTTACCTTCTAGAAATTTCAATCCCCCTAAGAGAAGAAGAGAAACCCTATAAAAGGTGGGTAAATAAACAAAATATGACACTTTCTTGAAGAATATTTTAGAAACCAAACCAAACCACCATCAAAATGTAGCCCAAAGAAGAGGATAGAAATGGTGTGGCATAGATAGGATAGAGAATCCCGAGGGGGGATGAATTGGGGGTTTAGTGTTAAATTTTAAAGGTTAATAGAGTATAAAAAAACATTTTTAATTACTAAGACATGAGAAAGTTTTTACCAAATGTTTTGGAAATATTTTGGTGACCTTCTACATGTCTCTTCCTAAGAGTCACCTACCACATGGTTAGTCCACCCATTCTAAATTACCCTATGGAAGTTGAGATGCATCATTTTTCTGATAACCATAACCTACAACATAGTTACATGGATAGGGGTGCATAGTTTATACTAAATGGGAACCAACCGTGTTCCTCATATGGTATGACCCAAATATTACATTACTAAAACAACTCTATGATAACCCAATGGGAAAATCATGACCATGAATAAATGAAATTAATTACTTAAAAATGCATACCCATCACAACCAGTTCCTTAGAAGAAAAATTGATTCTAAAAAATGAACTGAATCCAAAAGTGAATAAAAACACTATTTTGAAGTAAAGAGTTGAACGATAATGAAAAAATTATAAAATATATAAATATTAATAGAGTTATATAAAAATTATTTTAAAATGGAATTTTTATAAAATTAATTCTATGAAAAATATAATATATAATAAAATTATATTTTAATATAAATTCTAACTGCTTTTGTAAATTTTAAATTATAACCCATTGAATTAGTCAGCACGAATTAAAACATTAATTACTGTGAATAAATAAGTATTCATGTTAAATAAATAAAATGCGTATTATATACACCGCATAAACAAAAATTGTTTCTTTAATACTTTTTATGTCTTATTGGAATGGTAATTAAGACGAAATCCCTTACTCGGGCTTCCAATAAGATTAATATTCATTATCCACCACTATAAAAAAATTTGGATTTATTATTTTTTCATAATTGAATTATATATGTTTATATTATCATATATGATACAATTTAATTATCTTATAACCCCTTCATTAAATTTTTTTCATTATTTTCATTATTCTAGGTTCTATTATTTATTTTTTCTTATCTGTTTTTGATTTAGTGATTATGGTCCCTATCATTGGATCATGGTTCTATAAATTCCAAAATTTTAATCAAGATATATAATTTATATTTATATATATATATTATATGCATATATATAATAATACTTTGAAATAATATATGAAAATGTAATCATATTACGTCTTTGATGTGGTAGAACAAAGAAGAGATATTGTCATTTTTTATGGGTGGATGGGTAAAAAGATAAATGATGATTTAAAATAAAAATTAATAATTATTCCATTAATATCATATATATTCACTATTTAAATCATTACAACATATATTTGATTTGGTGATTGAAATAAATTAAAATAGTTTGTGAGGTGGTAGTCCTCCTTACACACAAGCAATAATGTTGTTTTCTATTTGATGAAGAATGGGATGTATAAATATCATTCTAGAATTATTTTAGAAAGCCAATATATGGGATATAATTTTATTGTAATAACCCCAACCCTAGTGTACTGTAACCACTACCACACATTATTAAATTGGAATTTATTCAATATTTGAATCCCAAAGTACTGATATGTTTAGTAGTTTTAAAACAAATTTTACATCTAATAACCCCAAATTACTATTAAAAATGTGAAATAAAACATATAAAATATTTTCTGAACATAATTATTCTCCTAGATTTACCATTCTTTAAGCTATAAAACACTTCTTAGCATCATGAGAAATATAAAACATAATAAATGGGTGATCCCAGATTAATTGTACAGGTAATCATAAAATAGAAGAAATTCTTAAAAATTAACGTAAACAATATGGAATTATTTATAAATAACACAAATTCCATTTACACATAATATTAAGAAAAATATGTAAATAATATATAATATCATTAAAATAATCACACGATCAATAAAATGTTAACATGGATATTCTTTTTGTAGAATAATGATATTGAATATCAATAACTATTCTCAAAATGAGGTACTGAATAACACCATATTTCATAAACATACCAACAAGGATTTTGGAAAGACACCATAAATAATCACAAAAGTCATTAACCAAAACCAAAATTAGTTAATCTAATGAGTCATATTGATGAATCAAGGGGTTATAGTGTTCCCCCCCCCCATAATCTACGAATTCTAATACATTGCACATATTAAAATATTGAAACAAAAATGATGTAAAAATTCATATTGAAAAAATAGCAAACGAAATTTGAATACATTTCCATAAACCAGGAATTGTATCAAAATTGAACATCATCAAAAAAACACTTCATATATACTTCAATAAAAAAAGTTTCAATGTCTCATAATTAATCAAGATCAGTTATTCATGATATCCCTCAAAGGATGTGGACATTGATTAAAATAATCTAATATAATAATTAAATTTATTTAGATATATTCACCTTTTATTTTTAAATAATTTATTTAAAATTCCACACTATTGTAAATGATTTTTTATAAATTAATCATGTTATATTTTTATGGAACTATTAAAATTTTATGTTATCATGATGGAAGTAAATCCACTCTCATCACATAAGTTAAAAAAATCATTCCTTCAATCGAATAAATCACAAAGTACCATATTTGTAAAATGTAAAAAAAATATTCCATTGAAACAATTATATTAAAAAATATACATGGGTGAAATGATTATAAAAATAAATAATTTAGTAGTAAAAAACATTTGTAATTTTTTATTAAATATAGACATTGTTGATATATAGTCCCTAGTAGTTACTCAAGTAAAATAATTTTTAATAATACTGAGGTTGGGAAATTGACCCTTACATTGTACATTCCATAATATTAAAATACATTAACATCATTAATAATGGTTGAAATCATGTTATTATATTATTCCAAAATCACAGTTAAATTTATTATATCACATATGGTATTCTTATATCATTTTGTTAATAATATTTCATCTTTAATCTAATTTCATGTGTAAAATATCTTATTTTTCTATGCATGTTTTATCATGTTGGTACTATTTCTAATGATTAATATATATATATATGTATATATAATTTATAGAATCATTTTAGGAACATAGATAATAAGTTCAGTCATTAGATTTATTTTTATAATCATTATTAAATGGTTAACATGGAAAATGAATTTCATCAGGTCTTGGAGACGGTAGACCGTACATAAGCACGAGTGGCTATATCATTCTGAAAATTGTGTAATGACTATAGAATGAAATGGTATGTTAATTATAAAGAATAAATATCATGTCATAATTACTATATATATATATATTCATTAAATCCTTTATTATACCTATCCATGTAAAGAGTTGATGGAAAACATATTTCACCACGATGTGGAGACGCTAAGTCGTATATATGCACATGTGGTGATTTTTTAGGATGTATAAATGGTAAGATATTTTTTTCCCATAATCATAATAATATATCAGAATATATTTTAAAATATATTTATAAATTTATAATGGAATCTACAGGTAAAGTGGAATTAAAATAATAAATGAATTTGGATATGTTTGAAAAAATTGTTACCTCTTTTTCGGGGATCTTGTTTTAGATCCCATCTTAATGGATCTAGAGTTGTTATTTTTTGGAACAAAAGAACCTATTAAAAATGGATAAGGATGTCGGTTTGTGAATAGAGTTATGTTTGGTTGATCAGGAAGGCTCAATGTGGCGTGGGTAAGTGAGGGAGGATTTTCCCTTTTATAATTGCGTTGAGGGACTCATTTTTATACTCTAAAAATAATAAATTATTATAAATTAATTTCTGCTTCCAAATGGATCCTAAGAGTTTTATTTAAAATATTAAACAAATATTGATCTAAATACTCTCATCCGATGATTTTTAGTCATTTTATTTCATATTATGAACCTTATATCTTGGATTTAACCCTTAATTAAACCATTTAACCTTTTTTATGAATACATGGATTTTTATTCATTAAATGATAATAGATTTACTCAAAAATTTTAAATGAGGAGAAAATGTACCTTTGGTGACATATTTGAAGACAAACCATTTAGTTATTTTAATTTTATATTTTTTATGAATTTTATATCATTTAATAAAATATTATTTATTTTAAAATATAATTTTTGTCAATTTTGACATTATTCATTACTTGACTTTTTTAAAAAATATATCATAAAAAATGTTACCTTTGAAATTAATATTTTAACTCATTATTAAGATGTATAAATATTCTAATAAATTCATGTATGACATTAATTGTATCAAATTTTATTTAGTGAGATATTTTAATAACGTTTATATGATATTTCTACTTATTAAAAAATTAGTACATCTTTAATCTATAATACATTATTTTAATTATTTATTTATAGAAAATAAATGATAAATTAACATGATAAATAAAAAAAATTATATTTTAAATTAGTTCTTATAGTCTAATTTATTTTTGAAATAACCCTATTTAAAATATTATAATTATTAAAATATGAGTCTGGCATATTTAACTCTTCATTAAATAAAATATAATGAATTTCATACTCTCATCCATGTTTCATCAAAATGGTCATAATTTATTACCAAGGTTGATTTTGGTTGAAACCCTCCCATATAATGAAAATAGGGCATGTTTTAGGGTAATTTTTAAATATTTATATTTAATTATTATCATTAATTACTAAATTTACCCTTCACCATGGTAATAAAATATATTACTAATGTTAGAATTAAAATATACCCAAAAACTGAAAAAAACCCATTTAAAAATATTTGAGCCACGAATCAAATATGTGGAATATATTTTATTCAAAACAACATAATGAAATTATTGTAATTAATTTAAAATTAATCCAACTAGCAGGGTGAGAAAACGGGTTATTAATGTTTAATCATTTAAATTATTAAATAATTTTTATATATAACGTTATTTTTAATTTTAATCCAATGAAATAAATTTGATGAAATTACAAAAAAAATGTATAATTATAATTTCTAAAAAATATGTTTAAAAAATATATCCTTTTTATGAAAAAAATTGTTTTCAATTAAATATTAATATTTTATACTATTAATCAAAACATGAAATTTTTCAGAATACTATGAAAAATTTAAGAAAATTGAATTTTTATATAACGATATAAGTGATGTTTATTTTTGAAAATATAGTATATAAAATATTTAATAATTGGATATAAAAGGGTTTCCTTTAAAATGTTGAAAAACTAAATTTATAAAATATTGTTTTTAATGTATAAAATTTGGCATGTTCTTATCTTATGCCTATAAAATCTATTTGATGAACATAAAAAATACATGAATTAATATATAAAATATATATTTCATTACTATAATTGAATAACTGTAATTAATTTCATATATAATGAAGAAAAATATTTGGGTGCTTAAAAATAAGAAACCATTCTTTATATATAATTGGTTAATATTTTCATTTAATAATAACTATTAACAATTCAATTAATATTATATTTTCAGAAAAATGGTTTTTTATATATCATTTTACACTAGTAAAATAATTTATCTTATGATTGGGTTATATATTATCATAATAATATTTCAATAATATATTATTTTGTTGTAATACATGGTCTTGGGTATAATGAAATCGATCAAAGAAAGTAACTCATGTGTGTAACACAGGAAAACTAACTGTTTTATGCATTACAAGCTATAAAATATATTAAATTTATTTTAAAAGACAAATATTTTTAATTCCAGGGGTTTTACACTCTACCACCTTCAAAAAACATGTGTTATCATAATTTAAACTTGATCTCAGCAATCAAGTTCGTGAAATTTTGAAAAAAATATTATCAAAGAACCTGTATCGTAAATAGGGTTAATAAAACACACTTTTAATTACTATTAATGGGAAATGTGATTGTTTCTAGAAAAGTAGACTTTTGAATAAGAGAAAATTAGTGGCATATAAGTTTATGTAAATAATGGATAAATGAAAATATTTATAGGGAGTGATTGAGACAATCATTCACAACCACGTTAATGATTAGTTTAAAATTATGGGCCTAAAAGACAAAAATATATGATGATTTAAAATACCATAAGATTAAAAAAATAACATTTTATTATATCATTTTCCAAGAGTTGATGAATTCAATTACTCAATAAAAATTTAAGGAAATATAATTTTTTGATATATTTCGATAAATACAATATTATACTTCAGTTGTTTGTAGACCTATTTTCACTTCATTTGATATGCCTGAAGATGGATATTCAAGATGAATTTTTATGCCTGAATCACATACGATGAATCAAAATGTCTGAAAGTATTTTCATCAAACTATATTTATTTTTTGGAACCATAAATAGTGTTAAAAAGTATCTATTATATCAAACATTGTCATCAATAAACTATCCAATGTTAAACCTAATCAATTCCATCAATAATACTTATTTAAAATTCATCTGTCAAAATTCAAAGTCTAAAATTATAAGAATGGTCACTAAATTTCAAAAATAGACTCGCCAGCGGATTTTGCCAAAAAAAACATAGCACAAATATTTTTGTCACATAATAAAAAATGAATACCATTATATCCATTAAAATGATAAAGATGGCATGCATTCCTCCAAATCCTAAAAAATGAATTATTATAATCCAATCCATATATGATTCTTACAACCATGATTTCTTAACATAGTTCATGAATCGAAAAATACAAATACATTAATTATTGCACTTCAAATATAGTAACAACAAAGAACTAACCTTTATCAAATATTCATTTTTATCCATCTCTTTCTCCATTGTTATCTTCTTCTCTTGCATTCCCTTAATTTCATAGGACATATATAATTCATTCTATATCGTGATATAACAATAGACTATATCTTTATATGATTAAAATTTTAAGGAGACCAATAAATTTCAAATGAATGGATGAATCCAAATAAATAAAAAAATATACATTAATACATGGGTTACATATATCATCCATATCATTCCTTGACAAACCTATAATGTTGGATTCATATTTTGCAATATTCCCATTCACCTTTTTCATCAGATACAATAATTGCCTTTCTATATTATCTCTTTGTTCATGACGAAAATATTTTTTTCCTTAAATGTTCTATAAAACACATACATTCTTTATTTCCTCTTTCCTAACCTGCATTATAAATATTAATCAATGAAATATATTGACCCCGATCTACAAAAAGATGATGAAATGCAATGAAAAAATTCTCTCTTTACATACTTCCCAATGAATAAAATATATTCTCTATTGAAAATATCCATTATTCTGATAAAAATGGATTTTTAGTACCATATAATGTTTGAGTTTTTGGTCTAATGAAGTAGTCTAACAATTAACCTCCATGATAAGGATTTTGATGCTCCATGTGGTCAATTTTATTATTTATAACTTGAGCCAGCTTTCCCAGTATTGTTATAAGTTTCATAGACTAGGTGTATCTCTACTTCCAACATATGTATATTTAATTTGTGGGGAATACCTATATGGATTATGTGAGTTTATCTAGTTTCCATTCCTTCCACAAGAATCTATTTATTTCCAAATACTGTTAGGGCCAATAGGGGCTTATATACCCTGAGAGGGGTGGTGAATCAGGGTAGGGATATTATTTAGAAAAGTTCTTCCTACCCCACTAGATCTTGACCTCTTTATTACAAGGGTCACTTTGTTTTCACTCGTGTGATTATTATAACCACTTATTTTCTTCTTTATCTGATGATGATGCTATAAATGCAATGCAGGGAAGTATGCAGGCAGACACAAATATTTGTACTTGGTTTAACCTCACTGGGCTACATCCAAGGAGCATATGCCAACAAGTTTCTGGTCGTACCTAATCCCACTATTCTTCACTAGATGTGGATACAATTTTTGGGATAGGTCACTTCTATTCCCAGGCTCACTGCCTCTTTTACAAGGATTAGGGTTAGCTCAGTACTTTCTAAAGGGTCACTCCATGTTTCTCTCTCTCTCTGGCTCACTTCTGGTTGAGAGGATCACCTTCTTCCTCTTCTTTTCCTCACTACTCTGGAAGGAATCCACTCACAGTTTATAGACCTGTAGGTATTTTCACTTGCATGAAAGAATGCATCTTCCTCTGTATGTAGATGCTCTGTTGAAGTAAAACTTTCACCCGTAGATGATTATATTTTTTCACCGAAGGTATCGGGCATACATCCAGCTTCCACGCAGCCTAAAAATCTCTGCTGGAAATAAACCTTACATGGCGTGCAGGTCTATCTCGCCGCGCAAGTATCGACGCGCAAGTCACAACTGTCGCGCATGTCCTCCTCAGACACTTGCACGACTCAATATTCCTCAACTCTATACCTGCACGACTCACTTACTTTTATGCCCAATCCAATATTGGCGCGCAACTCCACACTGGCGCACAACTTCAAACACTGGCATGCAATTATCACCCTAGCGCGCAGTCCCACCTGCGCGACCACACACACCACTTGCGCATCCACCACACCTGCGCGACGGGAGCTCTGATTTCTTGAAGTGTTGAACTCCGGTTAAGAATGAAGAGTGTTGGTCCAGTATTCATACGAAAATTGTCCTCCTTACGCGACGACACGCAAGTCACATGTGTGACCCAGTCTCGGCGCGCAAGTCATCTGTCCTTTTAGACACTTGCGTGACCAACACCCAAAATTGCTTGAACCTATTCCCTTAGCCATATTTTGATCTTATGATCATGAAAAACATATGGAACTCAAGTTTCCTATACTCAAAGTCCTCGGCGTGAAAGTCCCTTTGCCAAAAACACTTTTCTTCATTTGTCGATTTTCAGGCCCAAAAACATGGCAAACACTGGAAAACGGCACCACCTTGTATCTGTTCTTTTTGTACCGCCTCCAGATCATCCATTCCATTTTTCTACGTTCTAGAATCAACCATGGATCATTGACCTCAGCTCTTGAACTCGACATTCCATCATGATATCCTCTTTGTCAACAAATTTATATGTCATTGTTTTGCTTTGTCAACAATCACCACTCATATGTCCACTTTTTCAACAAACACAATCGCCTCAAAAATGCTTCAATGATGGCTTGAGAGATTTTTGTCCAACAAATACACACAATATAGTAGGTTATGAATCATATAGAAGAATTTTAATATTTCAAAAAAACATCAAATAAAAATCTATACATATATAATTTCATAATAAAAAATATGGTTTATTTTGGGGCATATTAACTTTTTAATACATAACAATGTTCTCTAATTATAATATTAATTATAATAATCATATACACAAGGATTTTAAAACCATGAGTACAGTAAGGCATGTGGTAAGTAACTGGGTTACACCGAGTTAGGCCCGACACACCTTGACTATTTTGATACCCAAATATTTATGTTCCATGACCACATCTACAAGAAATATCCAAATAATGATATATTGAATATAATACACACATAATATCTACCTTACAAAATTCTAGAATTTTTTTATGCACATATACTAAAATATCTAACTTAGTATTATGTTCTCTATTTGTTGTTTTTAAATCTCATTTCCAAGGATTCAACTGTACTTTAATTCATACCAACTGTAATGATCTTGAACCTAGTATTCCAAAGCTCGTGCATCACTGTTTTACATTACCCTTGATACAATTTTAGAATCCTAATAGAATAATCAATTTATTAGACTTAGAAGTCATATAACATATATTAACATTATATTACAATTTAAAATTTAAAACACAATATTGATAATCATTTAAGTAGTTCATTATTATTTGAGATTAACCCTATAAATCATTCATAATATACTTATTGGAATCATAGGAAAAAAATATATGAAAAGGGTGAGATCAGATAATCAGTAAGGGTATGTGTGCAATGATATCTATTATGAATAATAAGAATCAACATTAATTCATGGGGTATAACTAAAACAAAATCCATTTAAACATAATCATAATCATAATATAAAAAAATTATGAATACGATATAAAATAATAACATGATCTCGAAAAAAACCATGGATATTATATTATTTATATAATGACTTAGAATATTAGTAAGTAATCTCATAATGATAGAATGCATAATTTTCAACATATGTATCTTTAATATGTGGGGAATACCTATATAGATTATGTGAGTTTATCTAGTTTCCATTCCTTCCACAAGGATCCATTTATTACCAAATACTGTTAGGGCCAATAGGGGCCTATATGCCCGGATAGGGGGGATGAATCAGGGTATGGATATTCTTTAGCAAAGTTCTTCCTGCCCCACTGGATCTTGAACTATTTATTACAAGGGTCACTTTTTTTTCCTTCATGGGATTATTATGACCACTTCTTTTCTTGTTTATCTTATGATGATTCTTTAAATGCAACACAAGGAAGTATGCAGGCAGACACAAAGATTTTTACTTGGTTCAACCTCACTGGGCTACGTCCAAGGAGCATACGCCAACAAGTTTCCGGTCGTACCTAATCCCACTATTCTTCACTATATGTGGATATAATGTTTGGGATAGATTACTTCTTTTCCCAGGATCACTGCCTTAACAAGTTTTAGGATCATCTCACTATTTTCCCAAGGGTCACTCCCTATTTCTCTCTCTCTGTACCACTGCCGGTTGAGAGGATCACCTTCTTCTTCTTCCTTTGCTCACTGATCTGGAAGGAATCCACTCACAGTTTATAGACCTGTAGGTCTTTTCACTTGCATGAAAGAATGCATCTTCCTCTGTATGTAGATGCTTTTTTAAAGTACTACTTTCACCCATAGATGAATATATTTTTGCACCGAAGGTATCGGGCAAACTTCCAGCTTCAACGCAGCCCGAAAATCTCTACTGGAAATAAACCTTACTTGGCATGCAAGTCTATCTCGGTGCACATGAATCAGCGTGCAAGTCACAACTGGCGCGCAAGTCCTCCTCAGACACTTGTGCGACTCAAGCTTCCTCATCTCTAAACCTGCATGACTCACTTCTTTTTACGCCCAATCAAATATTGGCGCGCAACTCCACACTGGCGCACAGCTTCAAACACTGGCGCGCAACTATCACCCTGGCGCGCAAGTCCCACCTACGCGACCACACACACCACTTGCGCGACCACCACACCTGTTCAACGGGAGCTCTAATTTCTCAAAGTGTTGAGCTCTGGTTAAGAATGAAGAAGGGTGTTCCAGTATTCATAGGCAAATTGACCACCCTATGCGACGACGCGCAAGTCACCTGCGCGACCCAGTCTCAGCGCGCATGTCATCTGTCCTTTTAGACACTTGCGTGACCACCTCCCAAACTTGCGCGAACCAATTCCCTTATCCATAATTGGATCTTCTAATCTTGAAAAACATATGGTGCGCAAGTTTCCTATACTCCAAGTCTATGGCGCGCAAGTCCCTTTGCCAAAAACACTTTTCTTCATTTGTCGATTTTCAGGCCCAAAAATTTGGCAAACACTAGAAACGACGCCACCTTGTATCGGTTCTTTTTGTACCGCCTCCACATCATCGATTCCTTTTGTCGATGTTATTGAATCAAACATGGGTCATTGACCTCAGCTCTTGAACTCGACATTCTATCATGATATCCTCTTTTTCAACAAATGTGTATGTCATTGATTTTCTTTGTCAACAATCACCACTCATATGTCCAAAATGTCAACAAACACAATCACCTAAAAAATGATTCAATGATGCCATCAGATATTTTTTCCCAACAAATACACACAATATAGTAGGTTATGAATCGTATAGTAGAATTATAATCTTTCAAAAAAACATGAAATAAAAATCTATACATATAAAATTTCATAATAAAAAATATGGTAAATTTTGGGGCATATTAACTTTTTAATACTTAACAATGTTCTCTAAATAAAATTTTAATTATAATAATCATATACGCAGCGATTGTGAAACCATGAGTACAGTAAGGCATGTTGTAATTTACTGGGTTACACCGAGTTAGGCCCGACAAACCTTGTCAGTTTTGATACCCCAATATTTATTTTCCATGACCACATCCACAAGAAATATCCAAATAATGATATATTTAATAGAATACACACATAATATCTACCTTACAAAATTCTAGGATTTTATTATGCACATATCCTAAAATATCTATCTTAGGATTATGTTCCCTATTTGTTGTTTTTTAAATATCATTTCCAAGGATTCAACTGTACTTTCTTTCATACCAACTGTAATGATATTGAACATAGTATTCCAAAGCTGGTGCATCACTGTTTTACATTACCCTTGATACAATATTAGAATCTTAATAGAATAATCAATTTATTAGACTTATATGTCATATTACATATATTAACATTACATTATAATTTAAAATGTTAAACGCAACATTGATAATCTCTTTAGTAGGTCATTGTTATTTGATATTAACCCTATAAATCAGTCATAATATACTTATCGGAATCATAGGAAAAAAATATATGAAAAGGGTGAGATCAGATAATCAGTAAGGGTATGTGTGCAATGATATATATTATGAATAATAAGAATCAACAATAATTCATGGGGTATAACTAAAACAAAATCCATTTAAACATAATCATAATCATAATATAAAAAAATTATGAATACCATATAAAATAATAACATGATATCAAAAAAAACCATGGATATTATAGTATTTATATAATGACTTAGAATATCAGTATGTAATCTCATAATGATAGAATGCATAATTTCCAACATATGTATCTTTAATATGTGGGGAATACCTATATGGATTATGTGAGTTTATCTGGTTTCCATTTTTTCCAAAAGGATCCATTTATTTACAAATACTGTTAGGGCCAATAGGGGCCTATATACCATAAGAGGTGGGGTGAATCACGGTATGGATATTCTTTAACAAAGTTCTTCCTGCCTCACATGATCTTGACCTCTTTATTACAAGGGACACATTGTTTGCACTCGTGTGATTATTATGACCACTTAGTTTCTTCTTTATCTGATGATGATGTTATAAATGAAATGCAGGGAAGTATGTAGGCAGACACGGATATTTTTACTTGGTTTAACCTCACTGGGATACATCTAAGGAGAATATGCCAACAAGTTTCTGGTCGTACCTAATCCCACTATTCTTCACTAGATGTGGATACAATTTTTGGGATAGATCACTTCTATTTCCAGTCTCACTACCTCCTTTACAAGGTTTAGGGTTAGCTCACTACTTTCTAAAGGGACACTCCATGTTTCTATCTCTCTCTCTGACTCACTGCCGGTTGAGAGGATCACCTTCTTCCTCTTCTTTCGCTCACTTCTCTGGAAGGAATCCACTCACAATTTATAGACCTGTAGGTCTTTTCACTTGCATGAAAGAATGCATCTTCCTCTGTATGTAGATGCTCTGTTGAAGTAAAAATTTCACCCATAGATGAATATATTTTTCCACCGAAGGTATCGGGCATACATCTAGCTTCCACGCATCCTGAAAATCTCTGCTAGAAATAAACCTTACTTGGCGTGCAGGTCTATCTCGGCGCGCAAGTATCGGCACGTAAGTCACAACTGGCGCGCAAGTCCTCCTCAGACACTTGCGCGACTCAAGCTTCCTCAACTCTAAACCTGTGCGACTCACGTCCTTTTACGCCAAATCCAATATTGGCGCGCAACTCCACACTGGCGCACAACTTCAAACATTGGCATGAAACTATCACCCTATTGCCCAGTCCCACCTGCGCGACCACACACACCACTTGTGCATCCACCACACCTGCACGACGGGAGCTCTGATTTCTCAAAGTGTTGAACTCCGATTAAAAATGAAGAGGGTTGGTCCAGTATTCATAGGTAAATTGACCTCCTTACGTGACAACACGCAAGTCACATGCGCGACCCAGTCTTGGCGCGCAAGTCATCTATCCTTTTAGACACTTCCTCGACCAACACCCAAACTTGCGTGAACCTATTTGCTTAGCAATATTTTGATCTTATGATATTGAAAAACATATGTCACACAATTTTCATATACTCAATTTCCTCGGCGCGCAAGTCCCTTTGCCAAAAACACTTTTCATCATTTCTTTTTGTACCGTCTCCAGATCATCCATTCCTTTTTTCGACATTCTTGAATCAAACATGGATCATTGACCTTAGCTCTTGAACTCGACATTCCATCATGATATCCTCTTTTTCAACAGATGTGTATGTCATTGTTTTGCTTTTTCAACAATCACAACTCATATGTCCACTTTGTCAACAAACACAATCGCCTCAAAAATGCTTCAATGATGCCTTGAGGGATTTTTGTCCAACAAATACACACAATATAGTAGGTTATGAATCATATAGAAGAATTATAATATTTCAAAAATACATGAAATAAAAATCTATACATATATAATTTCATAATAAAAAATATGGTTTATTTTGGGGCATATTAACTTTTTAATACTTAACCATGTTCTCTAAATATAATAAAAATTATAATAATCATATACACAGGGATTGTGAAACCATGAGTACAGTAAGGCATGTGGTATGTAACTGGGTTACTCCGAGTTAGGCCTAACACACCATGTCAGTTTTGATATCCCAATATTTATGTTCCATGACCATATCCACAAGAAATATCCAAATAATGATATATTGAATATAATACACACATAAAATCTAACTCACAAAATTCTAGGATTTTATTGTGGACATATCCTAAAATATCTATCTTAGGATTATGTTCCCTATTAGTTGTTTTTTAAATCTCATTTCCATTGATTCAGCTGTACTTTCTTTCATACCAACTGTAATGATCTTGAACCCAGTATTCCAAAGCTACTGCATCACTGTTTTACATTACCCTTGATACAATATATGAATCTTAATAGAATAATCAATTTATTAGACTTCGAATTCATATTACATATATTAACATTACATTACAATTTTAAATGTAAAACGCAACATTGATAATCTTTTTAGTATGCCATTATTATTTGATATTAACCCTATAAATCTGTCATAATATACTTATCGGAATCATATTAAAAAAAATATATGAAAAGGGTGAGATCAGATAATCAGTAAGGGTATGTGTGAAATGATATCTATTATGAATAATAAGCATCAACATTAATTCATGGGGTATAACTAAAACAAAATCCATTTAAACATAATCATAATCATAATATAAAAAAAAATTATGAATACCATATAAAATAATAACATGATCTCGAAAAAAACCATGGATATTATATTATTTATATAATGACTTAGAATATTAGTAAGTAATCTCATAATGATAGAATGAATAATTTCAGACATCACAATCATACCATCAAGTATTTGTACAAGACACCCTACATAAATAGGCAATAAACTAACCAATACCTTAAATAGTTTGTCTCATGTGAACTACCTATTTATCTAGTTGAAATAGTAGGAACCAAATTTATAATACTATGTACATTTAATTCATCATCTGAATATACTAAAACATAAACAAAATTGCCATTTTTATTGAAAAAATAGCTTATGAAATGTGAAAACATCTTCCATAAACCATGAATGGTATCAAAATAACTCATCCATAGTCAAAATAATCATAAACTCTTAAATAAAATATATTACCGAGTATTATAAGTGATTAACCTCTACAATCATGAAATCCATTAATTTATAGTCACATATATGAAAATAATCTAATAAAATCCTCAAATTTAATGAGGGAAATATAAATTTTGAGGTTTAAAGTATCTATTTAAAAATCTACACAATTATAAATGATTTTTTAAAAAAAAAGAAAAATTCAATTCACTGTCATTACACATCAAATCAATTATATTTATAAATATAACTTATATTATAGGGAACACCCTAGGTCATCTCTCAATGAGAGTTTTGGGGTTTAGGGTGACTATTTTTATTATAATTTTCTAAAAGAGGGGTGTTTTTAAAAAAGTTTAAAAAATGAAATGATTTAAAGTGTTTATTAGTTGATAAATAGAAGTGGTGTTTTTGAATTATTAGATAAGGAGATCATATCAAGTTAACAACACATCTTAGTGATGTCATTATTCTGAAAAATAAATATGGTTTAATAGAATAATTTAGTTGAGGGTTGTCAAGATCTCAACATCCATATTGCCTCTTAAATGATGCTCAAAGAACCACCCCTTGACACAAAAATTGGGTTGTTATGGATTGGTTGTCAATCATAGACAAAATGGATAATAAATCATACATAAATATTATGTATGAGGGAGAAAAAATAGGACTCTTGTCTTTTCAAATTTGAACAACCCATGATTCCCATTAGAAATATCAACAGAAATGGTGTTGAAATAAAAAGTGATTCAAATAATTTTTACAATATAAATAAAATAAGAGGAGAATTATGTCAAGATAAGAAGAAAGTGAAATATTTATCACAAAATTTCTACAAAACTGGTAGAATAATATGTGTTGGAACTCCCTCCCACGTGTGTGTAGCTCCATTGAAATTATCGTCCACCATTTAACTCGACATCAGGAGGGGGAGGAAGCTCGGGTGGAACATCGCCTTCATTCATAATCCCTCTATGAAGATAGTTTTGAGTCAATAAGGTTTTCATTATGACTTTTCCATTCCTTCTTGTTTCAAAAATCACAAAAGCCTTATACTTAAGAAAATCTATATTCTACTTTTATAAGGAAAATTTCCTTTCTTAAGGAAATTTACCCTTACCTAGATTTCTGTATTCATATCATATGTTTGTCTAAGTATAAAATTCTGATTGATGTCTAAAACCTCAAAATCATATAATACATAGATATAAGGTATTTTGTTTTTCACTATGAATTCTTGATACGAACTCTAATGAATTTCCACTCCAAATTCTGGGTACGAACTCTAATGAAGTTCCACTCCGAATTCTGGATACAAACTCTCATGTAGTTCAACTCCGAATTCTAATGACATATTCTGAATACAAATTCTCATTAAGAATTCTTGTGCAGAATTCTCATTACGAATTCTGATGATTAATTCTCATTTAGAATTCTACTGATGAATTCTCATTACAAATTCAAATGTAGAATTCTCATTAAAAATTCCAGTGATGAATTATCATTACGAATTCTAATACATAATTCTCATTACGTATTCTCAATATGAATTCTCATGCAGAATTATCATTACGAATTTCAGTGATGAATTTTCATTACGAATTTTGATGATGAATTCTCATTATGAATTCTGATTATGAATACTCATCACGAATTTCTTTGAAAAACAGAATCCAATCATCTCTTTATTATAGACTCCGAATTCCATTTTTGGTTAGACTCCGAAATTTATTTTTGCTTACAATTCTAACTTTATTTGCTTACATTCCGAACATCAGTTTTACTTATGCTTACACTTGTTTCTTTAAAAAATGTTGTTGTGATTTTAGTTATTAACTAACCATTGTTTAAGTGAAATGTTTACAGGTCCCTCCGAAATTCAAGGAAAAATATGACCGTTGGAGGAGGGAGCCGACCGTTGGAACTTTGCCTATAAATACGAGCTCATTTGAAAGTGTTCGAGAATTTTGGAATTTTTGGTTATCAGAACTTCCAAATTTGATTTCTAGAGTGAGAGGCTCTTATCAACTCTCAAAGCTTCATGCAGAATGTTTGGAAATCATTTTCAATCTTTTCCTTGTTCAGACTTCCTTTGTACGACTCCGATTGTTGCTGATTACAATCGAGGGCTTCCGGAGATCGGACGATAGAAGTTCTAACACCATGAAGTTGAGGGATTCCTTACTGAGGAATATAGAGGTTCCGACTACGTGATAGTTGAGGGCTTTCAGGGATAGCAATTCAGACTCCAATTTTTATATCAAGGGCTTACCCTGGTGTGGGTAAGATAGAATTTCTTGAAAGTATAAATCAAGGGACCTCTTATCTGGGGTTGTTAGACACCCTTCTCTATGGGTTATAAGAGTTATTGTTTGTTACTTGTAGTTTTTCTACATTGTTTTTTCTATTGTATATTGTATTATTAAGGAAATTATAACTTTCATTTACATCCTTACTTATACTTTAATTTAGATAGATACTACATGATTTAAGGTATAATCTTAGATTGTGTATACTTTTTGTATGTTTCATTTCTGGAATCAATTTTCCATAATCAAGAAAGACATTAGAACTTAGAGGTGTTGTGAATTTGGGTTATCCAAAAATTTTTAAGGGAATTTTTAAGTACAATTCACCCCCCCTCTTGTATCTGAGAATCTCATTATATTTTGATCCTAAATTTTGGATAATATAGTATATCATACTCAGAGTTATACCATACTAACAATTGGTATCAGAGTTTTTGGTTATGTCTGAATTAATCTCATGATTAAATTCAGAAAGAAATTCTCGAATTCACATTTTCTGGATTCATATTTCCGGGATCTATTTTTCTGACTCATAGTTCGAATTCTATTTTTTCTCACTTTACTATCATGTTTGTGGGCCAAATATTTTCTTAAGAATGGAATGTTTATATTTTGGTTCCATCGACAACTAAAATCCTACTAGACCACAAATTTTTTATTGTAATGATTATGAATATTGGAGAGATCGTATGAAGACTTTCATTATCAATACTAGGGTTGATAAGTTTTTCATGATTACTGGTGGTTATAAAATTCTTGATAAGGAAGTTAGTGATTTTACTTATCCAGAACTGCATAAATACCAACTCAACTATAAGGTACACACTACTTTACTGTGTTTAATGACTAGGAACATATATAGCCAAATCTCTTCTTATGAAATAGCTAATTGTATATGGAATAAACAAGAAGTTATCCATTTTGGTATATCTAAGGTTATTTCGACTAGAAAAGCCATGCTCAGAGCTGAGTATCATTGTTTTAATTTTCCTTATGGAGAACCAATTTGTAAGGTGAACATAGATTCATGACTATTGCGAATAACTTACAGTTTATGGGAGAGAAAGGTCTAGATGATGAAACTCTTATTGACAAGATCATAGATATCATTCCCAATGAGTGGGAATCAAAGAGAACTGATATCGATGAAAACAGAAAGGTTACTCAAATTTCTCTTGATGAACTATTTGGAACTCTTCTTCAACATGAGACATGAATGAAGAGAGATGCTGACAACACAAAGAAGAAGAATTGAAATGGTAGTGATGCTTTTACTATATCTTCAAATCACATGAAATCGAAGACTCCTGATAGAGTTACTAGATCAAAGTCTAAAAAATGTTACTATCCAATCCGAATATAGTGAAAGTGAAATATTAGAAAATGAGTTAGCTAATCTTGCCCGAAGGATGAACAAGATAGTTGTGCAGAAAAATTTAAAATCCCAGTCTAAGTAGAAGGAATGGAAAGATAAGAAAGATTCATATGTCACATGCTATGAATGTAAGAGATTTGGACACATAAGGCAAGATTGTCCATTTCTTAAAAATAAAGAATGAAAAAAGTACCATTCTGATAGAAACAACAATATGTTTTACAGAGAAAAATCTAAGAATGTTCTGAAAGCTAATGACACCTGGATTGCTAGTGGTGGTGAATATTCAGAATGTGAATCTTCAGAATATGATTTATCAGCATAGATGAATATAGGATTCATTGATACTACTTCATTTCTACATACATGTCTCATGGACATGGTACGCTCTACCGAGGCTTTAACAAATATATCTTTTAATAAGAATTACTATTCCGAAAACAATATTTCTAATTAAGTAACTTCATCTTCAGAAAATGAAGAACTTCATATGAATAACTATCCAAATTTTCCAAGTTACATGAAGCAAAAAATTGTAAAATTTCCAAGAAATTAGACAAGGAAAATACTAGGAATGAAATTCTTACAAAATAAATTTCAGATCTTTCTACAGATCTTAGAGATAAAGAAGAGCTTTTAGAAAAACTTTCTAAAGACCCTATGAAAGCAAATTCTATTAAGGAAGAACATTCTAAAGATCTTAATAATTCTATTTCGAAAATGAAATTTTTTTAGGAAAAATATAACTCTAAGGAAATGATTCATGATGATAGGAATTTAGTAATCATACTAAAATCCAATATATTTTCTCTTAAGAAGATCCTTGCAAAATTTACCTCTGGGAAGGAAAATTTGGACAAGGTATATTCTCAAATAAAACCTCATGGAAACACTACTAAAGTAGGTTATACTCACCAAAAACGGATTTTCAAAAACAACTATTTTGTTCCATCTAAAGACCCTTTTTGCACTAAGTTTCATTGTGGTGGGCATTGGAAGAAATTTTTTTCCTTGAATAGGGTACAATCTCTTGGGTTTCATGAAGCATATTTTTCTAAACAAATGTGGATATCCAAAAAAATTTATCTAATAATTCCGGATCAAAGCAAGTCTGGATTCTGAAAATCTAACTTTTTCTTATTTTTAGGAAAATAGAGAAGGTACCAAAAACAATACTTGGTACATCGATAGTCGAGGTTCCCGACATATGACTGGTAACAAAAGCTATTTTGAAATGATTATCAAGACCAATGGAATAAAAGTAACTATCAGAGATAATGGTCCTGGAAAAATTATTGGTATAGGTAGAATTGTTCTTCTGGGAAAAACTTTGATTTCAAATGTTTTATTTTTTAAGGGTCTTAAGCACAACCTCATCAGCATAAGCCAATTTTGTGATTAAGGCTACCTGGTGAATTTTTGGAGTGAAAAGTTCCTAGTACACAATTCCAAGGAAGGATTTATTCTTTCTTCCAATATTCATGATAATGTTTACACAGTAACCTTAGAAGACCTTAGGAGCCAAGATTTACTTGCCTTAGTGAAATGGAAGATCATTCTTGGTTGTGGCGTAGAAGGTTAGGACACTATAACCATAGGAACTTATGTTAACATTCGAAGAATGGTTTAGTTAAGGATCTATAGGAGCTTAGATTTGATTATTCAAAAGTTTATGATACTTGTCAATATAGAATGAAACATAGATAAAGTATTAAATCAATCAATGAAGTCTCAACTACTAATGCGTTACAGTTAGCGCAGATGGATCTTTTTGAACCAACAAAATCTTGAAGCATTGGGGGAAAGTACTATGTATTTGTCATAGTTGATGATTACAATATATTTACGTGAGTCTATTTTCTAGAAAATAAATCTGAAGCTTTTTCTTATTTCAAAAGTATTAGAGACAAAGTAAACAATGAGAAAACCTTCCATAGAAAACTATTCATAGTTATCATGGAGGAGAATTTCAAAATTTTTATTTTGAAACATTTTTTAGAAGAAAATGTATTACTGACAAATTTTCAGCACCCAGAACACATCAAAAAAAATGGTGTTGTTGAAAGAAGAAATATAATCCTTCAAGAGATAACTAGAACCATGTTGAGTGAGTATTCTGTAGCTCATCATTTTTGGGCTGAAGCTGTAAATACTTCTTGTTATACTATAAATCATGATCTGATTAGACCTTTTCTTAATAAAACTCATTATGAATTATGGAATGGTAGAAAACCTAGACATTCCTACTTTAAGTCTTTTGGATGCAAAGTATTCATTCATAATACTATTGATAACTTACAAAAATTTACACCAAAATTTGATGCAGGAATTTTCCTAGGCTACTCCACAACTTCTATGGCTTATAGATTGTTCAACTAAAACTCTTGTACTGTTGAAGATATAGTATATGTCAAATTTTATGAAACTAATCCCTTTGTTTTCAAACAATCTCAACCCACATCCTCAGATGTGTTTCCAAAAACTGATTATTAAACTTTGTTAGAAAACCCTTATGGTAAGGAAAATGTTCAAGAAGATGATTCTGAAACATTTACCCCAGAAGATTTTCTACCCAATGTTGATGAACATGTTTTAAAAAACCCTAATCAGTTGTTTCTAATGAATCATCCCTGGGATAGTATCATTGTTGTTGTCAATCAATCTGTAAGGACTAGAAGTTCTTTAATAAATTAAGTAGAACATCTAGCATTCCTTTTCCCAATTGGAACCAAAAAGCACTAATGAAGCTTTGGGTGATGATGATTGGATAAAAGCAATGAATGATAAACTAAATGAATTATAATGGAATAAAGTCTGTACCTTGGTTGAAATACCTAAAGAAACTTCTGTTATTGGTGTAAAATGGGTCTTCCGAAATAAGTGTCATGATAATGGAGTTATTTTAAGAAATAAAACAAGATTAGTTGGTAAAGTATATAATCAATAAGAAGGAATATACTATGAAAAAATCTATGTTCTAGTAGCTAGACTTGAATCTATTCGTATTTTACTTGCCTTTGCAGCATTATTCAATTTTAAGATTTTTCAAATGGATGTTAAATGTGCTTTTCTTAAAGGATATGATCAAGAAGAAGATTTTGTTGAACAACCTCCGGGATTTGAAGACACAAAACATCCTGATAATGTTTTTAGACTTACCCAAGCTTTCTATGGCCTTAAAAATCCCGACGAGCTTGGTATGATAGACTTACAAGATTTTTTGATTCAAAATAACTATGTTAAGGGAAATGCATATCCAACCCTTTTTATAAAGAAGGATAAGAAAAATTTTTTGATTGTTCAAATTTAGGTTGATGAAATTATATTTGATTAAACTCAGAAATATTTAAGGGATTCCTTTGCGAATCTAATGAAATCTGAGTTTGAAATGAGTATGATGGCTAAGTTTACATTTTTTTTGGTTTTCTAATTTCTCAAAAACCATAATGAATATACATATCCCAACATATGTATATTAAAGATCTTCTTAAAACGTATGTGTATGACAACACTAAGAGTACAAGTACTCTTATTGGTACCTCAAACACACTTGATTTTTATGAAGCTGGGAAAATAGTAGATCAAAAATATTTTAGAGGTATGATAGGATGTCTACATTACTAGACTACTAGTAAACCAGACACGATGTTTCAGTATGCTTATGTGAAGGATATCAATTCAATCCTAAGTAATCTCATTTAAAGGTAGTGAAAAGAATTTTTCACAACCTAAAGGGAACGATGGATCTAGGACTATTTTATACTTATAGAAATGATTTTATCTTAATTTTTTTAGATGATGACTTTGTTGGATGTAGAATTTGAAGTGCCCAGATCAGTGTGAATCACTGAGAGGGGGAGGGGGTGAATCAGTGATCCTTTAAAACATTTTACTAATTGATTCTTAATCAATTAAACCTCTATGGCTGGTTAAAACCTCGATCCACTCTTCTTGTATCTCTCAACCTTTCCCGAATGATGCAGTAATGAAAAGGCACAGGAAACAAGGATTTACAAGGTTCGACACCAAAGGCCTACATCCTTGCCATGCTCTCCCAGCATGGATTCTACCATTATAATCTGTTAGTATTACAATGGTCGATACAGAGTCCCACTGTATCTCTCCTGAGTCCCACAGGAGGGTCTTTATACTGCGTCCCACAGTGTTACCAGAGTCCCACTGGCCTGCTCCAGAATCCCACTGAAGACTTCTTCTCCCTGAGTCCCACAGGGTCTTCTCTTGGCTCCTCGAGTCACACGAGTAGCTCTTCTTCTCTTTAAGGTCTTCAAGTAACTTCAGCAGCCTGGGATAAAGGCTGCTGGCCTTTCTCTTCTCTTCTGTTCACTTGTGATGAACAGGACTCCACAACTTGCTCAGGCTTTATCTCCTTCTTATCAGGATGACCTGGCCTCTCTCTTCAAGAATCTTCAACAGCCTCTGAAAAGGTCTGTTGGTCTTGCTCAGCAATCTTCTGATCACTTCACTTGATCAGGCTCTTCTCAATTACTGAATACTCAGACAACTGATATCTCTCCTTTCAGTCTGGCTCAGTCTCACTTCAACTTCACTTCATGCACTGAGTGCATGGCAGCTCTTCATCCTCATGCACTAATAGCACGGCCTTCTCAATTTCTTCAAGATCCTCTGGTCTTGGTCAACTCAAATGCACACTCACTGATTTGAACTTTGATTACGTGCGCATGTGCATGCATGCATGCATGCACTTCCCCTTTCCTCTTCTTGGTGCAGTAGACCCACAAAGGGTGTAACACTTTAAGCACACACCAACTCCTTGAACATCATACACTTTATTCTCTTTTGATTACACACATAAATGTGTGTTCTACTTTAGTGTGGGTCACTCCTTATTTATTCTAAGTGTATACACACTTCTTAGTGCACAAACTTAGGTTCGACCAACTTGTTTCTTGTTTGCACACACACACTCAAGGTGTGTTCTTCAATTTGCATACACAAGGTTCTCCACTTTTCACACAACTAGGTGTGGTCTTTGGCCTTATTCACTTACACACACTTGGCTACGGCCTATTCCACTTGCACACACTTCCTCTCGGCCTTTTTCACTTCACACACAATGTGTGGTCTTCTTAGAACATGGCACACACTTAAATGGCCATAGGGTGTTCTTGTTCTTTAATGTGTGCACCCACAAGGCCACGACCTTCCTTGCTCAATTTTCACACAAAGGCACTAAGCCTTGGGTTCTCCCTCTTTGCACAAGCTACTGCCCGTAGGGCGTTCTCCTCACTTGGCACACACACACAAAGGATGTGGTGGTCTTCACTTCACCCACTTGCACACACACTACCACGGCCCCTTCTTTGTTCTTGTTTGCACATACACCCAAAGGGTGTGTTCTTTCACTTCACACAAGGCACTCCACTTTTCACACACACAACACACAACTTGGTGTGGTCTTCTTGTTTGCACAGGGCTACGGCCTTTCCCTCCTTTGCACACAAAGTGCCTCGGGTATTCATTGCACTTAGCACACACCGAAGGATGCAAGGGGCTCGGCCTTCCTTCACTTCAACAACCGCGCAAGCCTCAAGGGTGCAACCAGTGCAAGGTGCGCAAGGCCTCGGGTGGCCACTGCCGCGCAAGTGCTTACTGCGCAGGGGGGCCGCGGTGCATAGAGGGGGGGAACGCATGGTAGCGTTGCCCTTCCTCCTTCTTCTTTTGCACAAGAAGTTCGCAAAAGGAACTTCACGGGGCCAAGGGGTGGCTCCAGGCTTCACTGCCGTGCAGGGGGCGCGCAGGCTGTTCTTCACGAGGCAAGGCACTCGCGGGACTTCTCAAAAAATATTCAGCACATCAGCAAGCATAAACGAGAGCCTCGGGTGATCCTTTTATAGGCAGAGGCGGCTTCGGCCCATCCGCGTGATAAATCTCAAACTCCCGAGATCTTCGGATCTTTTAAAAATCTTTTCAAATCTTGTTTTCCTTTACTGTTTCACGCGGGCTTCATCTCTTTTACTTTCCTCCTCGTGCATGCGATTTAGAACGCATGCACGGCCTCTGTTTTGGCCATCCCATGCAAAACACAAATTCTTCAAAGCCTCGCACCTTCGGTTTGCTTCGGCTTAGACCGAATTCATTTCTTGATGCATGCATGCAACATTTTAATGCATGGATGGGTTCAGTGCGTCGAGACGATCCCAATGGAGGTCTCGGTTTGCTCGGAGGTGGCCGGGAACTCAAAAACCATCTTCGGGAGTCGCCTGGTTCAGCGGCGGCAAGCAGGTGGATTCGGGGAGGCCTCGGACGAGCTCGATGATGAAGACGAGCTCTCGGCCGTCGGATGCGATGTTTAACGGCCAAGATTAGATCATCGCCGCGGAGATGGATCGTGCGGCATGGATAAAGCGTGCGATGGCTTGTACGGCTGAGATTTGCTCCCGGGGAAATTTCCGCGTCCCACATCGAATCGGCGAGAGGAATTTCCGCGCCTTATCAACCTCGTGCTGCCTCAACCCCGCAATTGAATCTCCTCCCTCCACGGTGCCGCCCCGCACCGTGTTCTCCCTGCGGGCGCGCTCTGCGGCCACTCTGCTCCCTGCGGGCGCGCTCCTAGCGCCCACTATGCACACTCACGGGCGCGCTCCTCGCGCTCACGCTGCGCGGGCTTCATCACCGGGTGGCCTCGGGGCTTATACACGGCCCCTGCCTTGCCTTAGGGAGCGCCTTGGCCTTGAGGGTTCCCCATGGGCGTGGAGCCTTAGGCCCATATGTGCCTTGGGTGATCCCTCGGCTGGCCTCCTTGGTGGCACATTTTTTGGCTAAGTCTTGAATAAGACTTTGTCAAAAAACAAAGTCCTCCATAAAATCAAGCCATATCAAGAGAACCACTTCAAGCCTTTCTTCTCCTTCATCTTTCAAGTATTAATCTTCTTCATTAGAATTCCTCCATTTTTCTTCAACATATAATCAACATTTAAGAATGGAATTCCCGAAGGTTTCTTCATCTTCAACTGAGCTCCTGAATCAAATATTTCTTCAATAAACTTCATTGATCTAATCAGAGATCAATTGGAACATCTTCTGATTCACATGAACTAAGTGATTGTGCATGGACTTCATTAAACCACTTCATCCACTTAGAAGTAGTGAATGGATCATCTTGCTTCTTCAACTCCTCATGCATTGTCACTACAATGCATGGTCTTCTAACTTTGTTGTGACTTTGTATCCAGTTGATACAAGTTCATGGAACTTTAAGAACAGCTCAACAATCGTCAGTTGTTATGATGATGCTCCATCATCATCCATTCTTCAAGTGGTGTAACTTAGTATCATCTTGATATAAGTATTGAAACATTATGATCAGTTCTACAATTGTCTGATATCCATAGAGAATGTTTGAACCATATTCTCTAATGCCACTTAGTGAATCTCCTAAGTGGCATGCATCTTTATGTTCCATGGCCATTCTCCATTCATCACCATCACCATCACATCCTTTGACATTCACATCTTGACTCCTTGACATCCATCCATTCATTCCGTGACAACAACATACCTCATTGACAACAAATGCAACACAGTGCACTTCAATCTCCCCCTTTGTATTTGTTGGCAATACACTAGAGCACATATGAATGGGTCAATATGTGTGCCAATATTTCTCCCCCTTATTGGAAATCAAATGCAAAGGTGTGGTGTGGCTCTCTTTCAAAAATCACTTCCTCCCTTCGAATAGCATTTTCTTGAATATCACTAAGAGAGGGTTGATGTCACATGTTCTTCTTTAGCAAAGAGCCTTTAGTTGATCAACTCTAAGTCTACTTGGGCTAACCCGGTGTAGAAAACAAGAGTGATGTAACCAAGGAATTCAAAGCTGTCCATAATTCTCTACACATGTGAGATCATGCTTAAGGGTTTGAAATTTTTCAGATATAACAATGAATTTGCTAAATCCTGCACAACTTCACAAAACTCATTAGAAAGTTCAAGTGCAAAGATAAAGCTCCCCCTTTAATCCATTTGTCTTCAATCCATACTCCCCCTTAATTGATAAGTTAAACTCAATTACGAAACAAGGGATGAATGTATGATTGGAATACCTTCACTTTTCTCATGATGGTATTAATCTCAGAATCCCATCTTCTTCAGATTGGCTCCCCCTCAAGGGGTGCACTCCATTCTGTCCAAACCACTCTCTAGATGAGAATGATCATCATCTTCAATTCCGTGCAGTGTTAGCACATGTAAATACAAGTGATTAGGGAATAAGATGGAACCTCCTTGGTTCATCAATGTGAACAACAAGGTTGAGAAGATTCTCTCAACCGATATGTCCCATTTTCACCATTCTTCACTCTTTCACATTTGATCTTCATTGATGATTGTGCTGGTGTGGTTCTCAAAACATTTTCATGTGAAACCTTCTTCTTCCCTTTTGCTTTAGCAATTTCCAGAGCTTCATCTTCAACTCTTTTTAGTTCTATGGCCAGTTGCAACTGATTTGGCCATATGACAAGTTAGTCACTTGGAAGTTTGGCCTCAGTTCTGGAAGTTTCACATGGTTCCTTTGATTATGTCAAGCTACCTCTCTTAGGCAACTTGTTTTCAATCAATCCCTTCTGCTTCTTCTGGATTGATTGTCTGTTTGAGTCCAGTCTGCCTCTATTGAATTTCATGGCTTCTTTACAAAGATCCATGATATGGCCTTTCTTTCCACAGTAGAAGCATGTTTTCTTCTTGGTGGTCCTTCGGGATGCATCACCCTTCTTGGATTTAGACTCCAAGGACTTTTCTTCCTTTTTCAACATCTTCTTGGGAGCATTGTCACCTTTCTTCTGTTTGCTTCCCAAGGATTCTTTCTGAGCCATGTTCAGTGATCTTCTCTTCTTTTTAGCTCTGTATACAGTTGGAGATTGACATGTATCTATTTGACCACTTGTGCAATCATCCCAGATGTTGTCAAGTAATCCAAATCTATTTGCAGTAAACAGATGTCTATGGACCTGTGGATGTTGCTTCCTTCCTTCTGGCTTGCTCCCCCTTGGCATGGGCTTCCTCTGTGCTTTGGCATTCAGTGGTTTGTACCAACAATCCTTTTCACAATGCCCATACTTGTTACAACACCAGCATTGTCCCACGAATCTTGACCTTTTCAGTCCATCTGATTGCTGGGTAGTTTTCTTGATTTTTTTGTGATGCATTAGGAGAGCTATACTTCTTTACTGTCTTCATCCATACTTGTTTGGATTCATTCTTCCATCCTTCACTTTTAGTAGAAACACTATTAGAAGCATCAGTACAAGATGGGATGGATGGTACCTTCTTTTTAGAAGTTGTTGCACTTTCACTAGAGGATGTCTTTCTTTTAGAATCATCCTTCTCAATGCATACTTGTGTAGCAACATTTCTTCTTACAGCTGACTGGGAGGATTCAGCTTTGGGTGATTGCAGATTTTTCAATATCACCTCTAGTTCTAAGTATTTCATGTTGAGGGAGTTCTTCTCATCCTCAATAGTTCTTAGCTTTCCTTCCCAATTCTCCACCAGTTGTTTCATCTGGTCTTCATGCACCTTCTTTAATACTTGCAATGAATTGTCAAGCTATTTCACCATTTTGAATTTGCCTTCGAGTTGAGCATTTCTGACATTCATTGAAACTTTGTGCCTCTTTTACAGTGCATGGTAAACATCTTTGATTATTACTTTAAAGAATTCTTTATCAGAAAGACTTCTTTGCAATTCTTCAGTAGTGTCTTCATATCTTTCATTGCAAAGGGAAACGGTTTCATCTTTAGCCTTCACCAGCTTTCTGAGAGTGTTGGTTATGCCAACCCTTTTTTCCAATTGATCTTCCATTGCATTGGCTTCTTCTTCTAACTGTGATTTTTCTTCATGAAGATCATGGATGCCTGTAGCTATACACTTTGCCACTTCCATGGGAACTGTCTTCTGAAGATATTTGAGTGCACTCTGAAGATCATTCATTGTTTCAACTTCATCACAGCTAGGACAGGCTTTCTTCATCTTCTTGGCCTGTTTCTTCTTTCTATTTTTCTAAGTCTTGGCAGATATCTCCATTTGAGGTTGGTCGCTCGTTTCCTCAAATATTCACTTCATAAAGACTCCCTTGGTTCTTATAGAGGTAACCTTCACTCTGATACCAATTGAAGTGCCCAGATCAGTGTGAATCACTGAGAGGGTGAGGGGGTGAATCAGTGATCCTTTAAAACTTTTTACTAATTGATTCTTAATCAATTAAACCTCTATGGCTGGTTAACACCTCGATCCACTCTTCTTGTATCTCTCAACCTTTCTCGAATGATGCAGTAATGAAAAGGCACAAGACACAAGGATTTACAAGGTTCGGCACCAAAGGCCTACATCCTTGCCATGCTCTCCCAGCATGGATTCTCCCATTATAATATGTTTGTATTACAATGGTCGATACAGAGTCCCACTGTATCTCTCCTGAGTCCCACAGGAGGGTCTTTATACTACGTCCCACAGTGTTACCAGAGTCCCACTGGCCTGCTCCAGAATCCCACTGAAGACTTCTTCTCCCTGAGTCCCACAGGGTCTTCTCTTGGCTCCTCGAGTCACACGAGTAGCTCTTCTTCTCTTTAAGGTCTTCAAGTAACTTCAGCAGCCTGGGATAAAGGCTGCTGGCCTTGCTCTTCTCTTCTGTTCACTTGTGATGAACAGGACTCCTCAACTTGCTCAGGCTTTATCTCCTTCTTCTCAGGATGACCTGGCCTCTCTCTTCAAGAATCTTCAACAGCCTCTGAAAAGGTCTGTTGGTCTTGCTCAGCAATCTTCTGATCACTTTACTTGATCAGGCTCTTCTCAATTACTGAATACTCAGACAACTGATATCTCTCCTTTCAGTCTGGCTCAGTCTCACTTCAACTTCACTTCATGCACTGAGTGCATGGCAGCTCTTCATCCTCATGCACTGATAGCATGGCCTTCTCAATTTCTTCAAGATCCTCTGGTCTTGGTCAACTCAAATGCACACTCACTGATTTGAACTTTGATTACGTGCGCATGTGCATGCATGCATGCATGCACTTCCCCTTTCCTCTTCTTGGTGCAGTAGACCCACAAAGGGTGTAACACTTTAAGCACACACCAACTCCTTGAACATCATACACTTTATTCTCTTTTGATTACACACATAAATGTGTGTTCTACTTTAGTGTGGGTCACTCCTTATTTATTCTAAGTGTATACACACTTCTTAGTGCACACACTTAGGTTCGGCCAACATGTTTCTTGTTTGCACACACACACTCAAGGTGTGTTCTTCAATTTGCATACACAAGGTTCTCCACTTTTCACACAACTAGGTGTGGTCTTTGGCCTTATTCACTTACCCACACTTGGCTACGGCCTGTTCCACTTGCACACACTTCCTCTCGGCCTTTTTCACTTCACACACAATGTGTGGTCTTCATAGCACTTGGCACACACTTAAATGGCCATAGGGTGTTCTTGTTCTTTAATGTGTGCACCCACAAGGCCACGGCCTTCCTTGCTCAATTTTCACACAAAGGCACTAAGCCTTGGGTTCTCCCTCTTTGCACAAGCTACTGCCCGCAGGGCGTTCTCCTCACTTGGCACACACACACAAGGGATGTGGTGGTCTTCACTTCACCCACTTACACACACACTGCCACGGCCCCTTCTTTGTTCTTGTTTGCACATACACCCAAAGGGTGTGTTCTTTCACTTCACACAAGGCACTCCACTTTTCACACACACAACACACAACTTGGTGTGGTCTTCTTGTTTGCACAGGGCTACGGCCTTTCCCTCCTTTGCACACAAAGTGCCTCGGGTATTCTTTGCACTTAGCACACACCGAAGGATGCAAGGGGCTCGGCCTTCCTTCACTTCAACAACCACGCAAGCCTCAAGGGTGCAACCAGTGCAAGGCGCGCAAGGCCTCGGGTGGCTACTTCCGCGCAAGTGCTTACCGCGCAGGGGGGCCGCGGTGCACAGAGGGGGGGGGGGGGCGCAAGGTAGCGTTGCCCTTCCTCCTTCTTCTTTTGCCCAAGAAGTGCGCAAAAGGAACTTCACGGGGCCAAGGGGTGGCTCTGGGCTTCACTGCCGCGCAGGGGGCGCGCAGGCTGTTCTTCACGAGGCAAGGCACTCGCGGGACTTCTCAAAAAATATCCAGCGCATCAGCAAGCATAAACGAGAGCCTCGGGTGATCCTTTTATAGGCAGAGGCGGCTTCGGCCCATCCGCGTGATAAATCTCAAACTCCCGAGATCTTCGGAACTTTTAAAAATCTTTTCAAATCTTGTTTTCCTTCACTGTTTCATGCGGGCTTCATCTCTTTTACTTTCCTCCTCGTGCATGCGATTTAGAACGCATGCACGGCCTCTGTTTTGGCCATCCCATGCAAAACACAAATTCTTCAACGCCTCGCACCTTCGGTTTGCTTCGGCTTAGACCGAATTCATTTCTTGATGCATGCATGCAACATTTTAATGCATGGATGGGTTCAGTGCGTCGAGACGATCCCAATGGAGGTCTCGGTTTGCTCGGAGGTGGCCGGGAACTCAAAAACCATCTTCGGGAGTCGCCTGGTTCAGCGGCGGCAAGCAGGTGGCTTCGGGGAGGCCTCGGACGAGCTCGATGATGAAGACGAGCTCTCGACCGTCGGATGTGATGTTTAACGTCCAGGATTAGATCATCGCCGCGGAGATGGATCGTGCGGCGTGGATAAAGCGCGCGATGGCTTGTACAGCTGAGATTTGCTCCCGGGGAAATTTCCGCGTCCCACATAGAATCGGCGAGAGGAATTGCCGCGCCTTATCATCCTCGCGCTGCCTCAACCCCGCAATTGAATCTCCTCCCTCCACGGTGCCGCCCCGCACCGTGTTCTCCCTGCGGGCGCGCTCTGCGCCCACTCTTCTCCCTGCGGGCGCGCTCCTAGCGCCCACTATGCACACTCACGGGTGCGCTCCTCGCGCTCACGCTGTGCGGGCTTCATCACCGCATGGCCTCGGGGCTTATACACAGCCCCTGCCTTGCCTCAGGGAGCGCCTTGGCATTGAGGGTTCCCCATGGGCATGGCGCCTTAGGCCCATATGTGCCTTGGGTGATCCCTTGGCTGGCCTCCTTGGTGGCACATTTTTTGGCTAAGTCTTGAACAAGACTTTGTTAAAAAACAAAGTCCTCCATGAAATCAAGCCATATCAAGAGAACCAATTCAAGCCTTTCTTCTCCTTCATCTTTCAAGTATTAATCTTCTTCATTAGAATTCCTCCATTTTTCTTCAACATATAATCAACATTTAAGAGTGGAATTCCCGAAGGTTTCTTCATCTTCAACCGAGCTCCTGAATCAAATATTTCTTCAATAAACTTCATTGATCTAATCAGAGATCAATTGGAACATCTTCTGATTCACATGCACTAAGTGATAGTGCATGGACTTCATTAAACCTCTTCATCCACTTAGAAGTAGTGAATGGATCATCTTGCTTCTTCAACCCCTCATGCATTGTCACTACAATGCATGGTCTTCTAACTTTGTTGTGACTTTGTATTCAGTTGATACAAGTTGTTGGAACTTTAAGAACAGCTCAACAATCGTCAGATGTTATGATGATGCTCCATCATCATCCATTCTTCAAGTGGTATAACTTAGTATCATCTTGATACAAGTATTGAAACATTATGATCAGTTCTACAATCGTCTGATATCCATAGAGAATGTTTGAACCATATTCTCCAATGCCACTTAGTTAATCTCCTAAGTGGCATGCATCTTTATGTTCCATGGCCATTCTCCATTCATCACCATCACCATCACATCCTTTGACATTCACATCTTGACTCCTTGACATCCATCCATTCATTCCTTGACAACAACATACCTCATTGACAACAAATGCAACACAGTGCACTTCAATCTCCCCCTTTGTATTTGTTGGCAATACACTAGAGCACATATGAATGGGTCAATATGTGTGCCAATATTTCTCCCCCTTATTGGCAATCAAATGCAAAGGTGTGGTGTGGCTCTCTTTCAAAAATCACTTCCTCCCTTCGAATAGCATTTTCTTGAAAATCACTAAGAGAGGGATGATGTCACATGTTCTTCTTTAGCAAAGAGCCTTTAGTTGATCAACTCTAAGTCTACTTGGGCTAACCCGGTGTAGAAAACAAGAGTGATGTAACCAAGGAATTCAAAGCTGTCCATAATTCTCTACACATGTGAGATCATGCTTAGGGGTTTGAAATTTTTCAGATATAACAATGAATTTGCTAAATCCTGCACAACTTCACAAAACTCATTAGAAAGTTCAGGTGCAAAGATAAAGCTCCCCCTTTAATCCATTTGTCTTCAATCCATACTCCCCCTTAATTGATAAGTTAAACTCAATTAAGAAACAAGGGATGAAAGTATGATTGGAATACCTTCACTTTTCTCAAGATGGTATTAATCTCAGAATCCCATCTTCTTCAGATTGGCTCCCCCTTAAGGGGTGCACTCCATTCTGTCCAAACCACTCTCTAGATGAGAATGATCATCATCTTCAATTCCCTGCAGTGTTAGCACATGTAAATACAAGTGATTAGGGAATAAGATGGAACCTCCTTGGTTCATCAATGTGAACAACAAGGTTGAGAAGATTCTCTCAACCGATATGTCCCATTTTCACCATTCTTCACACTTGCACATTTGATCTTCATTGATGATTGTGCTGGTGTGGTTCTCAAAACATCTTCATGTGAAACCTTCTTCTTCCCTTTTGCTTTAGCAATTTCCAGAGCTTTATCTTCAACTCTTTGTAGTTCTCTGGCCAGTTGCAATTGATTTGGCCATATGACAAGTAAGTCACTTGGACGTGTGGCCTTAGTTCTGGAAGTTTCACATGGTTCCTTTGATGCTGTCAAGCTACCTCTCTTAGGCAACTTGTTTTCAATCAATCCCTTCTGCTTCTTCTGGATTGATTGTCTGTTTGAGTCCAGTCTGCCTCTATTGAATTTCATGGCTTCTTTACAAAGATCCATGATATGGCCTTTCTTTCCACAGTAGAATCATGTTTTCTTCTTGGTGGTCCTTCTGGATGCATCACCCTTCTTGGATTTAGACTCCAAGGACTTTTCTTCCTTTTTCAACATCTTCTTGGGAGCATTGTCACCTTTCTTCTGTTTGCTTCCCAAGGATTATTTCTGAGCCAGGTTCAGTGATCTTCTCTTCTTTTTAGCTCTGGATACAGTTGGAGATTGACATGTATCTATTTGACCACTTGTGCAATCATCCCAGATGTTGTCAAGTAATCCAAATCTATTTTCTATAAACAGATGTCTCTGGACCTGTGGATGTTGCTTCCTTCCTTCTGGCTTTCTCCCCCTTGGCATGGGATTCCTCTGTGCTTTGGCATTCAGTGGTTTGTACCAACAATCCTTTGCACAATGCCCATACTTGTTACAACACCAGCATTGTCCCACGAATCTTGACCTTTTCAGTCCTTCTGATTGCTGGGTAGTTTTCTTGATTTTTTGTGCTGCATCAGGAGAGCTCTGCTTCTTTACTGTCTTCATCCATACTTGTTTGGATTCATTCTTCCATCCTGCACTTTTAGTAGAAACACTATTAGAAGCATCAGTACAATATGGGATGGATGGTACCTTCTTTTTAGAAGTTGTTGCACTTTCACTAGAGGATGTCTTTCTTTTAGAATCATCCTTCTCAATGCATACTTGTGTATCAACATTTCTTCTCACAGCTGACTGGGAGGATTCAGCTTTGGGTGATTGCAGATTTTTCAATATCACCTCTAGTTCTAAGTATTTCATGTTGAGGGAGTTCTTCTCATCCTCAACAGTTCTTAGCTTTCCTTCCCAATTCTCCACCAGTTGTTTCATCTGGTCTTCATGCACCTTCTTTAATACTTGCAATGAATTGTCAAGCTCCTTCACCATTTTGACTTTGTCTTCGAGTTGAGCATTTCTGACATTAATTGAAACTTTGTGCCTCTTTTACAGTGCATGGTAAACATCTTTGATTATTACTTTAATGAATTCTTTCTTAGAAAGACTTATTTGCAATTCTTCAGTAGTGTTTCATATCTTTCATTGCAAAGGGAAACGGTTTCATCTTTATCCTTCACCAGCTTTCTGAGAGTGTTGGTTATGCCAACCCTTTTTTCCAATTGATCTTCCATTGCATTGGCTTCTTCTTCTAACTGTGATTTTTCTTCATGAAGATCATGGATGCCTGTAGCTATACACTTTGCCACTTCCATGGAAACTGTCTTCTGAAGATATTTGAGTGCACTCTGAAGATCATTCATTGTTTCAACTTCATCACAGCTAGGACATGCTTTCTTCATCTTCTTGGCCTGTTTCTTCTTTCTGTTTTTCTAAGTCTTGGCAGATATCTCCATTTGAGGCTGGTCGCTCGTTTCCTCAAATCTGCACTTCATAAAGACTCCCTTGGATCTTTTAGAGGTAACCTTCGCTCTGCTACCAATTGAAGTGCCCAGATCAGTGTGAATCACTGAGAGGGGGAGGGGGTGAATCAGTGATCCTTTAAAACTTTTTACTAATTGATTCTTAATCAATTAAACCACTATGGCTGGTTAAAACCTAGATCCACTCTTCTTGTATCTCTCAACCTTTCCCGAATGATGCAGTAATGAAAAGGCACAGGACACAAGGATTTACAAGGTTCGGCACCAAAGGCCTACATCCTTGCCATGCTCTCCCAACATGGATTCTCCCATTATAATATGTTAGTATTACAATGGTCGATACAGAGTCCCACTGTATCTCTCCTGAGTCCCACAGGAGGGTCTTTATACTGCGTCCCACAGTGTTACCAGAGTCCCACTGGCATGCTCCAGAATCCCACTGAAGACTTCTTCTCCCTGAGTCCCACAAGGTCTTCTCTTGGCTCCTCGAGTCACACGAGTATCTCTTCTTCTCTTTAAGGTCTTCAAGTAACTTCAGCAGCCTGGGATAAAGGCTGCTGGTCTTGCTCTTCTCTTCTATTCACTTGTGATGAACAGGACTCCTCAACTTGCTCAGGCTTTATCTCCTTCTTCTCAGGATGACCTGGCCTCTCTCTTCAAGAATCTTCAACAGACTCTGAAAAGGTCTGTTGGTCTTGCTCAGCAATCTTCTGATCACTTCACTTGATCAGGCTCTTCTCAATTACTGAATACTCAGACAACTGATATCTCTCCTTTCAGTCTGGCTCAGTCTCACTTCAACTTCACTTCATGCACTGAGTGCATGGCAGCTCTTCATCCTCATGCACTGATAGCATGGCCTTCTCAATTTCTTCAAGATCCTCTGGTCTTGGTCAACTCAAATGCACACTCACTGATTTGAACTTTGATTACGTGCGCATGTGCATGCATGCATGCATGCACATCCCCTTTCCTCTTCTTGGTGCAGTAGACCCACAAAGGGTGTAACACTTTAAGCACACACCAACTCCTTGAACATCATACACTTTATTCTCTTTTGATTACACACATAAATGTGTGTTCTACTTTAGTGTGGGTCACTCCTTATTTATTCTAAGTGTATACACACTTCATAGTGCACACACTTAGGTTCGGCCAACTTGTTTCTTGTTTGCACACACACACTCAAGGTGAGTTCTTCAATTTTAATACACAAGGTTCTCCACTTTTCACACAACTAGGTGTGGTCTTTGGCCTTATTCACTTACACACACTTGGCTACGGCCTATTCCACTTGCACACACTTCCTCTCGGCCTTTTTCACTTCACACACAATGTGTGGTCTTCTTAGCACATGGCACACACTTAAATGGCCATAGGGTGTTCTTGTTCTTTAATGTGTGCACCCACAAGGCCACGACCTTCCTTGCTCAATTTTCACACAAATGCACTAAGACTTGGGTTCTCCCTCTTTGCACAAGCTACTGCCCGTAGGGCGTTCTCCTCACTTGGCACACACACACAAGGGATGTGGTGGTCTTCACTTCACCCACTTGCACACACACTGCCACGGCCCCTTCTTTGTTCTTGTTTGCACATACACCCTAAGGGTGTGTTCTTTCACTTCACACAAGGCACTCCACTTTTCACACACACAACACACAACTTGGTGTGTTCTTCTTGTTTGCACAGGGCTACGGCCTTTCCCTCCTTTGCACACAAAGTGCCTCGGGTATTCTTTGCACTTAGCACACACCGAAGGATGCAAGGAGCTCGGCCTTCCTTAACTTCAACAACCGCGCAAGCCTCAAGGGTGCAACCAGTGCAAGGCGCGCAAGGCCTCGGGTGGCCACTGCCGTGCAAGTGCTTACGGCGCAGGGGGGCCGCGGTGCACAGAGGGGGGGCGCGCAAGGTAGCGTTGCCCTTCCTCCTTCTTCTTTTGCACAAGATGTGCGCAAAAGGAACTTCACGGGGCCAAGGGGTGGCTCCGGGCTTCACTGCCGCGCAGGGGGTGCGCAGGCTGTTCTTCACGAGGCAAGGCACTCGCGGGACTTCTCAAAAAATATTCAGCGCATCAGCAAGCATAAACGAGAGCCTCGGGTGATCCTTTTATAGGTAGAGGCGGCTTCGGCCCATCCGCGTGATAAATCTCAAACTCCCGAGATCTTCGGATATTTTAAAAATCTTTTCAAATCTTGTTTTCCTTCACTGTTTCACGCGGGCTTCATCTCTTTTACTTTCCTCCTCGTGCATGCGATTTAGAACGCATGCACGGCCTCTGTTTTGGCCATCCCATGCAAAACACAAATTCTTCAACACCTCGCACCTTCGGTTTGCTTCGGCTTAGACCGAATTCATTTCTTGATGCATGCATGCAACATTTTAATGCATTGATGGGTTCAGTGCGTCGAGACGATCCCAATGGAGGTCTCGGTTTGCTCTGAGGTGGCCGGGAACTCAAAAACCATCTTCGGGAGTCGCCTGGTTCAGCGGCGGCAAGCAGGTGGCTTCGTGGAGGCCTCGGACGAGCTCGATGATGAAGACGAGCTCTCGGCCGTCGGAAGCGATGTTTAACGGCCAGGATTAGATCATCGCTGCGGAGATGGATCGTGCGGTGTGGATAAAGCGCGCGATGGCTTGGACGGCTGAGATTTGCTCCCGGGGAAATTTCCGCGTCCCACATCGAATCGGCGAGAGGAATTGCCGCGCCTTATCAACCTCGCGCTGCCTCAACCCCGCAATTGAATCTCCTCCGTCCACGGTGCCGCCCCGCACTGTGTTCTCCCTGCGGGCGCGCTCTGCGCCCACTCTGCCCCCTACGGGCGCGCTCCTAGCGCCCACTATGCACACTCACGGGCGCGCTCCTCGCGCTCACGCTGTGCGGGCTTCATCACCGCGTGGCCTCGGGGCTTATACACGGCCCCTGCCTTGCCTCAGGGAGCGCCTTGGCCTTGAGGGTTCCCCATGGGCGTGGCGCCTTAGGCCCATATGTGCCTTGGGTGATCCCTCGGCTGGCCTCCTTGGTGGCACATTTTTTGGCTATGTCTTGAATAAGACGTTGTCAAAAAACAAAGTCCTCCATGAAATCAAGCCATATCAAGAGAACCACTTCAAGCCTTTCTTCTCCTTCATCTTTCAAGTATTAATCTTCTTCATTAGAATTCCTCCATTTTTCTTCAACATATAATCAACATTTAAGAATGGAATTCCCGAAGGATTCTTCATCTTCAACCGAGCTCCTGAATCAAATATTTCTTCAATAAACTTCATTGATCTAATCAGAGATCAATTGGAACATCTTCTGATTCACATGCACTAAGTGATAGTGCATGGACTTCATTAAACCACTTCATCCACTTAGAAGTATTGAATGGATCATCTTGATTCTTCAACTCCTCATGCATTGTCACTACAATGCATGGTCTTCTAACTTTGTTGTGACTTTGTATCCAGTTGATACAAGTTCTTGGAACTTTAAGAACAGCTCAACAATTGGAAGATGTTATGATGATGCTCCATCATCATCCATTCTTCAAGTGGTGTAACTTAGTATCATCTTGATACAAGTATTGAAACATTATGATCAGTTCTACAATCGTCTGATATCCATAGAGAATGTTTGAACCATATTCTCCAATGCCACTTAGTGAATCTCCTAAGTGGCATGCATTTTTATGTTCCATGGCCATTCTCCATTCATCACCATCACCATCACATCCTTTGACATTCACATCTTGACTCCTTGACATCCATCCATTCATTCCTTGACAACAACATACCTCATTGACAACAAATGCAACACAGTGCACTTCAGAATGGATAGAATGAGTACGACCAAAACTTTTCGTTTCTTAGGAGATTCATTAGTTTCTTGTTCATGCAAGAAAAAACATTTTGTAGCACTATCCACTCCTGAAGCTGAATATATAGCATCTGGAAGTTATTGTGCTCAAGTTTTGTGTATACAACACACACTCATAGACTATAGCTTATGTTTTACTAAGACTCAAATTTCTTGTGATAACTCAAGTAAAATTTCTCTTAGTAAAAACCCTGAACATCACTCCCATGCAATGAACATAGATATTAGGCATCAATTTCTTAGGGATCACACACAAAAAGGAGATATCATTCTTCAGTTTAACGGAACGCAAGATCAACCTGCTGATATTTTCACAAAGTCATTACCTTCAGATAGATTTGAATACATTAAACAGAAGTTAGGAATTATAATTGTAATATAATCTTCCTTCATTACCGTCTTATTAAACCATCCTCCTTAAAGTAATTAACTCTTTTTCATAGGGTGAGTACATATGTTATTCAACATTTTTCATAATTTTTGTAATGATGTTTTTCATATTTTTCATAGTTAAGATTTTCAAAATAATTTCATAATGAAAATTTCTATTATAGGGACTTTCTTAATTTAAATTTGGGGAATTGAATATTTTTTCCAAAGGAAATTTTCAGAACTGACATTTTCATAATATAAGTTTTGATAATGATGTCTTTAAAATGGAAGTCTTGAGATCTTAAAGATTTCATACTGAGAATTTTCGTAATTATGTTTTTGAACTGAGAATTTTGGTAATGAAGTTTTCATACTGAGAATTTTCGTAATGAAGTTTTTGTACTGAGAATTTTCATAATGAAGTTATCGTACTAGAAATTTTCGTAATGAAGTTTTTGTACTGGAAATTTTTTTAATGAGGTATTAGTACTGGAAATTGTCATAATGAATTTTTCATACTGGAAATATTTCATAATGAGAATTTTTGTAATGAGAATTTTCATAATCGGAATTTTTTGTACTTTGGATTTTCATAATGAAATATTTTCATACTCATGTTTTTCATAGTGAAATTTTTCATACTCAAATTTTATTGAAGACGAATATTACCAATTATGAATAATTTTCCTAGCCAAATCCGAAAATTATAATTTCCTTACTCAATTTCTCATAGACATTTTTAGTTTCTAGTAGTTTCTTTTACTTTTAAAAATTCTCGGATTCATTTGTTCATAAATCCGAATGTTTTTTTAAAACCTCAAAAGAATGGATTCAGGTTTTCCTTGTGGGTATGATATCAAACGTCAGATTAGATCAGTGAAATTTTTAACTGTTATATTGGTTTTGGAAGGTGAAAGGTCACCTCCATCGCCTATATAATGGGCACCCCCATATGTGTCCCACATCGATTTCAAGATTTTGTGTGTTGAAGCCCAGCTTATGCTCTTAAATCCCGTTCTGAATCCCTCAGATCTCCTCCATTCCAAATGTATGTATAATATACATCCTATGATATGTCTACCATGAAGCAAATTAAAAAATGGTAAGTCTATAGGGAAAGGTTATTTCTTCTTTATTTTATCAGTGGGTATGATTCTCTAATTTCAAATAATATCAAACTCAATGGTTGGGAAGATTTTTTCGTATCAAAACTAGGGGTTAGGATGTTTTTTATTCAGATTTTCTTATATAATTCTATGAGTTTGTTTCCTTCTATGAAGAAGATGGAAGAGAAAGGTTTTCTGTTAAGTCTTATGGAATGACTTACAATATTTCTTACACCAAGGCTGCGAGCTTGGTGGGCATATCATATAATGGAGAGGCTGAATTTTTTTCACAAAATCTGCCGGATGATCAGTTAAGTTTCAACAATGTTAAGGTATTGAAATTCCTTGGCCTCAAAGATGATAAAACAACATAGATTTCTCATCACTCCACCATCAACTAGATGTTTTAGTTGTCGGTTAAGGGATTTTTTGTACCGAGGAGAGGTGATAAAGAAAATCTGAATATGAGTGATATTTACATCATGGATTTCTTGGTAAATCTAAGAAAGATCAACATGATGAGGCACATTCTTATTACAATTCAGAATATTAATAATGGAACCCTGAATGCCCTATTTATTATGTACCCTGCTCTTATCTCCAAGCTGGTTATTAGGGGTCTTGATTCTTTTAAGGTTCCTTGGACCTCCAAGCCGAGAGTTTTTAAGGTGATGCTGATAAGTGATGACACATTAAAGACGATTAAAGATAGTTTTTCCATAGAATCAATAGTGTTTTATGATCTTCTAGAGGAGGAGGCAGAATCCATTCCGGAAAATGTGGATAAGGTTGAGCCAGTGAAGATGTTTGATAAGAAGAGGAAGATGAAGAAAATAACCCCAAAGCTATGGAAACCCAATCCGCACCTCCTATGTCGAAAAAATAAAAAGGTTATCAAGATAAGTTCGTTGGTAAGTGGAGGGAAGATAAGGACAAGAGGAAATAAGGGGACCCAGAGTTGGGACTGGACCCAGCAGAATCCAAATCCTTAAGGGAGAACATAGATGAGTATCTTGAGAAGGTTGAAAAAAAGATGAAGAAAAAGATGTCTGAAGCTGAGGTTGTACAATATCTTTTGAGAGATACTAAAGTAGCTTCTGAAAACATCCCCGTTACGGAATCTTTTGTTGTTCAAGCATTACTGGAGACCCCTGCAAAGAACTACTCCACTATGAAAAATCTAAATGGAAAGAGGTTGTTGAAGGAGTAGAAAAAAGATCTGGTGAATAAGTAGAGGAAGATGTTTTTGATGAATAGAAGTAGAGGAGAAAGTAGAGGAACCAGAAGAAGTAGATGAAGTAAGTGATTATCTAGATGAATCGATTAAACAGGTTGAGGATTATCACGAAAAGGTTGAATCCTCAAAGATTTTCACTCCGAGAAAGGGATATGACAAAGATGATAAGCAAGATGAGGACACATAAAAAGAGGAATAAAATGAACTGTCTAAGGAGGAAAGCAATGATAATAACTTTCATGAAGAAGGAGCAGAGAAGGAGAAACAAAATAAAGACAACGTAGTTCAACTATCTGGAAGTGAGTAACAATCTATTGATGAGGTAGTTCCGAAAGTTGATAAGGGGAAGAAAGTACTTATGGACATCCCAACAAAAGATGTTATAAGAAAGAAAGATGTTGGTTGTTCATCTAGAAGGAAGTTGCTGGAAATTGAAGAAGAACAATCCCTAAGTAAGTTATCAGATTCGGAGTCATCAGCACTGGGTCAGGAATTTTTGGTTGAGTCATTGAAGAAATTGGTGGACACAATTCTGATATATCCCACCACAGACTCCAGATGCAAAATTCTTCAACAATGTCTTTATTAGAAGTCAGAATCCTTATTGATGGTCATGGATTATTGTGTGAAGAATGAAGTAGATCATAGAAATTTCCTTATCAATTATGATGTCCACAAAAAATCATGCAGAAAAATCACTCTATGGTCAAACAAAGTTGATGATGACTTGACCGAGTTTGATCATTTTTAGAATTAAGTAAAAGATGATTTTGATATAGAGGATTCGAAGTTGAGGAATCTTCAAGACAAGCTGACCCATGAACAAAATTCTCGGAATCAATAGTTCAGGGACCTGAATGGGAAGCTTAATTCTGTTTCTCAAAACTGGAAAGGGAAAGTGATTTCTGGAGTGAGTTTGAAGCGAGGCCTATAAAGAAAGATGAGTTACTAAAGATGCAGGAAGAGACCATGAAGGCTCAGGAAGAAGTCTTGAAGGCTCAACAAGATAGGATCACATATTTGGAGAAGCAATATGAGGAGGATGAATAATACTTGAATAATCTAAAATCCTTTTTAAAGAATATAATCTTTTAGGAAATGGAATACAAATAGACAAATCCAATTTTTTTTTGTATGGTATGTCCTTGTAAAAATTCTTTCAACTGTAATGAAATCATTGGTTGTTTGTATCTTGTGTTGTTATGTACTAATGGTTCATGTACATTGCCTCTTTTCCATTCCCTTAAATTTATTTTTAAAATCACACATTGGGAGAATGAAAAAGAACTAATCAATGGGGGAGAAGGACAAATCTAGAAGGGGGAATAAAAATTTATAAGCTAACAATGTAGAGACCCGAAGCTATACGTACATAGATATTACATTACTTTTGCGGAATACATAATACATAACAAAAACAGACACACAAGGACTGTAATAGTTTAGTTTCTTTGAAACTTGCAACATAATCTTCTAATCGTGGTGAAATATCTTCAACATCTCCCATAATGATCTTACACTCTTTGTTTCCTTACTTAAAACCTTTATTTTAATACTGGGGGAAAATAAAACATAAAAAGGGTGAGCTCAAAAGCTCAGTAAGGGTAAGCATGGATAAAATAAAACATACCATATACATTTGAACCAAAAAACGTGAAAATAATGTTTAAACATCAAAATCTTGAGCAACGACTTAAAACATGGAAGTACATAAGGCATAGACCATAATGGAACATAAATAATGATAACATAGCATGGGAATAAAACATGTAAATGTGGCATCCATTAAGAACATGTAATGATTTCCATAGTAGCCAAGGAATTGCTGCCAGGACTATCATAGTGGACAAATTCCCTTTCTGAATCGAGTTCACTCCTCGTTCCAGTCCTGTAATCCTGAACCAGATTAACTTACCATTCCATCCATGTCTATCTCATGAGATATAAATCGTTACCCAATGCATTGGAGGGCGATATAGGTCTCACCCATCTCATAATGAAATCATTCTTACTTGTGCCACAAAATATACATACATCATTCATAATAACCCAACGAATAAAATGGGCTTCATAAACATCATCCCATCATCACATAATCCATATAAAACAAAAGGATATTTCATCATAAGAAAACTGAAACAATTTAAATTATAGAGACATTATACTTGAAACATTCACATATGAAATAATTTCATCTTAGATAGAAAATGGTTTTGATAAAACACTTGTAATTAATTCTTGAGTAAAATATCCTTTCTTCTTCAAAATAAATTTCTTTTCACAAAACATCATGCAATTTTAAAAGAAATGGATTTTTTTTATAATTGTCATGAAATCTTTTGGAGGAATATTCATGAAAATAAGGCTTTATAAAACCGTAAAAATTCGTTCGTGCCGTATAAGTTAAAAAAATCTTCTCGTACTTTTGTTGAAAAAGTCAAAAAGAACCTCGTAATGTAAACAAAACAAAGATTCCTTACATACCATGTAGTAAAAGTCAAGAATGGGTAAAAAGTACTTAAAACATAAATGAAAACACTCTAATAAAACATGGACATGGATGATAGAAATAAACCCAGTAATTACTTACGAATAAGCAATCTCGGATAAAAAAGGGGATTTGCAAAATTATCCCTTACCATAGGTCTGATATGCTTCGTACGTATCCAAAACTCATATATATTGATTTAAATAATTTCATTGACTTATTAAATAATCATATTCAATGTTATGATGTCATATATGGTTCACTTATGACTTTATATTACCCCTTCTTTTGTAAATTCCATGTTAAAGAGCGTTTTGGGTAAAATCATTTCATTTGTCATCCATGATTTGACTTGTAATTATTCATATGATTACTTAGAACATGATTACATAATTCCAGAATATAAAACATTATTTATATATAATATATATTCCGAATATAAAAATATATAATAGATCGATTAATGGAAAGAAATACACCGTTCATGGAGACGGTAGGCCGTACGTACGCATTAACATTGTTTTCGTTTTCTCATTGAATTGAATGGAATTAATTGGATGACATAAATATATATATATAAATATATCCAGTATCATTATTATGTCATATATTTCATGATTACTTATTATATATACTTTATAATCATTTATGAATAGTTAATCATTGAGAATGAATCTCATCGCATCGTGGAGACGATATTCTGTACGTACGCACGAGCGATGATAACGTTCCCATGGTCGTGGAATTTTATTGGAGTGTATGTATACTATTACAGAATCAATATCACTTTACAATAATCATATATAGTTATTATATATATCATTATACTCATCCAAGTAAGGTGGTGGTGGAGAATAGATTTCACCATGGCGTGGAGACGGTATTCCATACGTACGCACGCGCGGTGATTTTGTTTTCCGTAGGATGGATAGATCGTGAAATAGGGTTGTTTCATACTTATAATAACATATCAGTATATGTGTGATACTAATGTTATTACTTCAGAATGAAACAACCTAAGAAGAAGAAGTGGAAGAAGAAATAAAGTTGAAAGACTCGGTAACAGACATTACTTCTTCTTTGAAGCGCCTCTTTGAGACCTCCTCTTAGGGAAATAAAATTGGACTTTGATGAAGACCAGAACCTCAAGTATGTTTCTAGGGAAGTGGAGAGGAGATATTGGAAGGGGTTTTCCGAGCTTGAAGGTTCAATGTGGTGTGAGGAAGAGAGGGAGGAGGTTCCCTTTTATAAGGGAGAAGAGGGGCACCTCTGGAATAAAAAAAATATTATTTTATTATAAAGTCATATTCAGTTTTAATAGCTCCAAATTAATTTAATTAGAATATAAAGTGGGGATAGGTAGAAATCATCTCATCCAATAGAATTTAGACAAGTTTAGTTCATTATATTAACCTTATCTTACAGTTTTAACTCTTATTTAATTAGATTGACATTTACCATATCACTTTGTATTTTTATATTATATAGTTACTAAACATAACATATATATCCAAGAGACCCCCAATTAGTCCATTAATGATAAAAATAGCATGATATATGTATCTTGTCCGATCCTTATATTTTTAGGGATATAATAACAATTAATAATAAAATTTCTTTTTTAAAAACTGTTTTATGTCAATTTTGACACTATTTGGTAATTGATTTTTTTGAAAATCATAAAAGAATTATTAGTTCGAAAAAAGTTAATAAAATCAATACTAACATGTCATATTAACATATAAAATTATTTTAATTCATAAAAAGTCTCAAATTACATTTATTTGGGTTTTTATAACATCAATTATGTTTATAATTGATTAATAAGATAATTACTGCATCATCATTGTGCCATAAATAAATTAAATTATATTAAGTCTAAAAATTACAAATAAACTACCATTATGTAGAAACTATTTTTATCTTTCTAATTAATATTTACAGTCGAATTTATCTTATGTATAACCATATATTAAAAATGATTTATTTATTAAACATTGATTTTAACTATTTTAATCCTTCTTTAAATAAATTAATAATAAATGTCATAATCTAATCCAAGTGGTCCTAAATGGTCATATTGTATTCCAAAGGTTGTTTTGTGGTCGAATTAAACTTATCAAATAGAAATAGGACATGGTTTAGGGTAATAATAAAATCATTTGTTACCCTTAATTACCCTATTTACTTTTAACCGTGGTAAAAAAAGTAAAAAGTTAATATTCACCAAAAATTATTTTCATCTCATTGAACCACATTTTAGTCCTTGATATTAACTGTGTCTCTCATATTTTCAAAATTCCACTCATAGAAGCGGTAAAATTAAGTTTTATGAAAAATTCAGTTTTTCTAACTACCACTTAGTGGTTTCACTATTCATCAAAAAAATGAAAGTTTCTAGAAAATTACTAAAAAATAGGCCTAAGATGTATTTGATATTATGAATTCATAAATGATGTCTATTTTAACAAATTAAAAACATATCAGTTGCATTAATGAATTTAAAAATTAATTCCTAGCATCAAAACAAATAGCATGTTCTTAAGAGATAATAACTATCAAAGGATTGACACTTGTTTATGTCTGGTTTAAATGTGATATTAAATCCAATGACCAAAAATGTATAAAATTGTAAAATTATATTCTAAATATACTTTAAACCACTAAAATTAATAATTTATCATTATTAATTATTTCTATTAAAAAAGTTTTTTTAATTAAAATTTACTAATTTTCACTATTCATCAGAATTTGAATGTTTTCCAAAAAGTACCAAAATTTCACCATAAGTTAATTTCGATATTATGAATCCAAAAATGAAGTCCATTTTGAATGATAAAATTTATAAAATTTCAAAATGTGGGTATTACTATTCATAACGGCTAATTCATAAAAATATTAAAATAATATCTCGTTTAGTGAAACTCGGTATTGGGTACTACACACGCTATCGAGGAAGGTCGTGATTGCATGTAATGCAAGGAAAGTCATGGATGCGTGTTGTGCAATATTCTTTTGGTGTAACATACAACAGAAGACATTAATAAAATTAAATAGAATATTTTTCTTAAAATTTGGGGGTGTTACATTCTACCCCCCTTAAAATGAATTTCTCCCTCGAAATTTGTCGGGGTTATAAATGGTTTACTACTCGAAAGTTTCTTTAATAAAAACTCACATCGTAAAAAGGAATACCAAAACTTGGCTTTATAAACTAATGTATGAAACGTAACGGTTACCCAAATTAACTCATCACTGGGTTTCCACGTAGGAGAACATAGGTGAAAATATGGATATGGAAGAAAAATATAACCATCACGTTATGATGGAGAGTGGTAGAGAACATGACTATGAAAAAGCCAAAAATCACAATGCCATAAAATTTTGACGATATAAGGTACCATCTGATTGATCAGATATAAAAGCACTAGGACAAAATTTTTGGTTTTCAAGATCATTTCCCTAAAGTTGATAAATTAAAAGAAATATTTACATGATTTTGGTACAATATCACAGTTGTTCGTGAATTGAACAATTTACACTTCATCCCTTAAAGAAATGAAGTTGAATTTGTTATTCGTGATGTGTTAGCAGATCATGTGATAGAATGATGGGTCATTCCATCTATTTCAAAAAAAAAGTTTATAAAAAGTTATAAGTCCATATTATGGTTAGATTAATCATATATGGTTCCAAAAATGAACTTATACTTCATATATCATACCAATTAATAAAATAAAACTATTTTCCACTAACCAGGGACTTCTTGTAGGCCAGTGGTAGGTGATAAAGGCCAGTCACACTTTGGTTGTGGGTTCGATTCCCACAGCCTTGTCCGACGCGATGAGTTGTTGCCAGTCCTGCAGGTTGTCCTTTTTCTAATACTAAATTACTATTACATCTCATCAATAATATTGAAAAAAAATCTATCCTTAAACAATACTAACTTATGTATAACATAATCCATTCCAATCATTAGGCTTATCCAAAATACATGTCCATTCTCATAGTATAAAGAAAACGATTACTTGAAAGGTCATCAAAAAGCTTGTGAATACAATCATTTATCCCCAATATATCTTTCTGGTCACATTCCAATAATGTGAATACCTTAATCATGTATTCTCTTGAAAAATGAATACCCGTTAAACCTTATTGAAAACATGAATGCTGTCAAATGTTATTTCTTTCCACATACCAAAATCAAAAAATTCTATATACTCAAACCATGATATAACCTTCTCCTTATATTAGTCATGAGCTCATGAATACTATCGAACACTTAATTTTATCCTTACCTCTTCATTATGCGCATATCATCAACTTTCTGAAAATATCTGAATAACCATTCATGGTTACTGGTACCATTCATCATACACTTTAAAAACATAAGGAAAGACAACAGTGTAACGATCCTTAGATGTCTCTTTAATCCATAGTACCATGATATTACATATACAACCTTACACTTTATAAACATGTAATCATTCCACTACCTTCTTAAACCATTGACCGAGCTTCAACAATTCTTTCATCTCACATATCATTTGTAGTCTCTTCAGAATCATCAACATAATTACTACCCATACGACCATACTGATTGTCTTAAAGAGACTTTCCCTTAGGGAATTGGTTTTCATAATACCCGTACATTCCACATTTAATCATTTGACCATTGTTGATGTCGTAGCAATACCATTATCCTCATCCATGGTGTTTACTGGATGTTTTCCTTTGCACTTACTGGATTTGTGTCCTTCATTTCCACCCCCAAATCATATTTCAGTTCCTTTGAAACATTCTCCTTGATGCCTCTTCCCACATGATTTCCATAGGGGAAATTGAACTTTCTTTACTCTATGATCATCATGAAACTCCATCTCTCTCTTATTATCTGTGTCGGGAAACTTACCAAAGTTGAGATTATTGATCATATTATGAGATAGATGATTTCGCATAATAATGTTGTTTGGACTTCCAAATCCCGTTTCATTGGGTTTCTCATGAAGAATATCATTCCATTGTCCGTCATATCCTCCATTATAATGAATCTTCCTGTTTCCAGCCATTTTATAAACCCAAAAAGAATAGTGTGAGAGGCAAAAATAATACTAGGAAAAACAACATAGTAAATGGGGAGCACTTTCAATATCTAACATCTTATGTTAAATTCTATGATCGTTACCGTAGTTCTAGGACTATATCCTATATGTATACCTATCCTTAGGGACATCCCTATACATACCATAGAAATATCTCTTGGGATCTAACTAACGTTTTCGCATCCTAGTTTCTAAAGGTTGACTAAACCTTTCCTCTGATACCAACTGTAGAGACCCGAAGCTTGACGTACATAGATACTACATTACCTTTTCAGAATACATAATACATAACAAAAACAGACACACAAGGAATGTAATAGTTAAGTGTCTTTGGAAACTTGGAACGTAATCTTCTAATCGTGGTGAAAGATCTTCAACATCTCCCATAATGATCATCCACTTTTTGTTTCCTTACCAAAAACCTTTCTTTTAATCCAGGGGGAAAATAAAACATAAAAAGGGTGAGCTCAAATGCTCAGTAAGGGTAAGCATGGATAAAATAAAACATACCATATACATTTGAACCTAAAAACATGAACATAATGTTTAAACATCAAAATCATGAGAAACGACTTAAAACATTGAAGTACATAAGGCATATACCATAATGGAACATAAATAATGATAACATATGATGGGAATAAAACATGTAAATGTGGCATCCATTAAGCACATGTAATTATTTCCATAGTAGCCAAGGCATTGCTGCCAAAACCATCTTAGTGGACAAAGTCCCTTTCTGAATCGAGTTCACTCCTCATTCCAGTCATGTAATACTGAACCAGATTAAGTTACCATTCCATACATTTCTATCTCATGAGATATAAATCATTACACAATGCATTGGAGGGAGATATAGGTCCCACCAATATCATAATGAAATCATTCTTACTTGTTCCAAAAAATAAACATACATCATTCATAATATCCCAATGAATAAAAAGGGCTTCATAAACATCATCCCATCATCACATAATCCATATAAAACAAAAGGATATTTCATCATAAGAAAATTTAAACTATTAAAATTATAGAGACATTATACTTGAAACATTCACATATGAAATAATTTCATCATAGATAGAAAATGGTTTTGATAAAACTCTTGAAATTAATTCTTGAGGAAAATATCCTTTCTTCTTCAAAATAAATTTCTTTTCACAAAAAATCATGCAATTTTAAAAGAAAATGATTTTTTTTGAAAATAAACATGAAATCTTTTGGAAGAAGATTCATGAAAATAAGGCTTTATAAAACAGTAAAAATTCATTCGTGCCGTATAAGTTAAAAAAACATTCGTCTCATACTTTTGCTGGAAAAGTCAAAAAGTACCTTGTAACGTAAACAAAAGAAAGATTCCTTACATAACTTGTAGTAAAAGTAAAGAATGGGTAAACATGACATTAAACATAAAATAAAACACTCTAATAAAACATGGAAATGGATGATAGGAATAACCCCCGTAATTACTTATGAATAAGCAATCTTGGATAAAAATTGAGATTTGCAAAATTATCCCTTACCTTAGGTCTGATATGCTTCGTACGTATCTGAACCTCCTGTATAATGATTCAAATAATTTCATTTACTTATTACAGAATCATATTCATTGTTATGATATAATATATGGTTCAATTATGACTTTATATTACCCGTTCTTTTGTAAATACCATGTTAAAAAGCGTTTTGGGTAAAATCGTATCATTTGTCATCCGTGTTTTGACTTGTAATTACTCATATGATTACATAGATCATGATTACTTAACTTCAGAATATAAAAAATGATTTATATATAATATATATTTAGAATATACATATATATAATAGATTGATAATTTGAAACAAATGCACCGTTCATGGAGACGGTAGGCCGTACTTACGCATGAACGTTTTTCTCGTTTCCTCATTGAATTGAATGGAATTAATTGGATGACATAAATATATACATACATTAATTAAATATCATTATTATATAATATATTTCATGATTACTTATTATATATACATTATAATCATTAATGAATGGTTAATCATTGAGAATGAATCTCATCGCGTCGTGGAGACAGTATTCCGTACGTACGCACGAGCGATTATATCGTTCCCATGATCGTGGAATTTTATTGGAGATTATGTATACTATTATAGAATCAATATCACATTACAATAATAATATATAGTTATTATATACACCATTATCCCATCCAAGTATGGTGGTGGTGGAAAATAGATTACACCACGGCATGGAGATGATACTCCGTACGTACGCACGCACGGTGATTTCGTTTTCCGTAGGATGAATAGATGGTGAAATAGGGTTGTTTCATACTTATAATAACACATAAGTATATGAGTGATACTTATTTCATTACTTCATAATGAAAAAACCTAATAAGATGAAGTGGAAGAAGAAATAAAGTTGATAGATTCGGTAACAGACATTACCTCTTTTTGAAGCGCCTCTTTGAGACCTCCTATTAGGAAACTAAAATTGGTCTTTGAAGAAGACCAGAACCTCTAGGATGTTTCTTGGGAAGTGGATAGGAGATATTGTCAGGGGTTGGCCGAGCATGAAGGTTCAAAGTGGTGTGAGGAAGATGGGGAGGAGGTGCCCTTTTATAAGGGAGGAGAGGGGCATCTTTGGAATAACAATAAATATTATTTTATTATAAAGTCATATTCGATTTTTTATAGCTCCAAATTGATTTATTTAGAAGATAAGGTGGGGATAGATCTAAATCCTATCATCAAATAGAATTTAGGCAAGTTTAGGTCGTTATATTAACCTTATCTTTTAGTTTTAACACTTAGTTAATTAGATTGAAATTTACCATGTCACATAGTATTTTTATATTATATAGTTACTAAACTTACCATATACATCCAAGAGACCCCCAAGTGGTCAATTAATAGTAAAAATATTATGATATATGTATCTTGGCCGAGGCTTAATTTTTTAGAAATATAATAACAATTAATAATAAAATATTTGTTTTAAAAACTGTTTTATGTCAATTTTGACACTATTTGGTAATTAATTTTTGTGAAACTTATAACAGAATGATTAGTTCAAAAAAAGTTAATAAAATCAATAATAACATGTCATATTAACGTATAAATTATTGGAATTCATAAAAAGACTAAAATAACATTTATTTGGGAATATATAATATCAATTATGTAATTTTTTCATTAATAAGATAATTACTGTATCATCATTGTGTCATAAATAAATTAAAATATTTTAAGTCTAAAAATTAAAAATAAAATACCATTATGTATTAAATCATTTTATCACTCTAATGAATATTTATAGTCTAATTTATCTTATATATAACCATATATTAAAATTTATTTATTTATTAAACTTTGATTTTATCTATTTTAACCCTTCTTTAAATAAATTAATAATAAATGTCCTAATCTACTCCATGTGGGCCTAAATGGTCATATTTTATTCCTAAGATGTTTATGGAAGAATTACCCTTATTCAATAGAATTAGGACATGTTTTAGGGTAGTAATAATATCATTGTTAACCCTTAATTACCCTATTTACTTTTAACCGTGGTAAAAAAAGTAAAAAGTTACTATTCACCAAAAATTATTTTCATCTCATTGAACCACATTTTAGCCTTGAATATTAACTGTGTCTCTCATATTTTCGAAATTCCACTCACAAAAGCGGTAAAATTAAGTTTTATGAAAAAATCATTTTTAACTACCACTTAGTGGTTTCACTATTCCTCAAAAAAATGAAAGTTTCCAGAAAAATACCCAAAACTAGGCCTATGATATATTTGATATTATGAATAAAAAAATGATGACTATTTTAGCAAATTAAAAACATATCAGTTGCATTAATTAATTTAAAGATTAATTCCTCGCGTCAATACAAATAGCGTGTTCTTAAGAGATAATAACTATTAAAAGATTGACATTTGTTTATGTCTGGTTTAAATGTGAAATTACATCCAATGAACAACATTGTATTAAATTGTAAAAATATATTCTAAATATACTTTAAACCACTCAAATTAATATTTTATCACTATTAATTATTTCGATTAAAAAAAGTTGTTTTAAATTAAAATTTAGTAATATTCACTATTCATCAGAATTTGAAAGTTATCCAAAAAGTACCAAAATTTCACCCTAAACTAAATTCGATATTCTGAATCCAAAAATGAAGTCCATCTAGATAGATAAATTTTATCTAATTTCAAAAAGTGGGTACTACTATTCATAACGTCTAGTTCATAATAATTTTATAATAATATCTCGTTTAGTGAAACTCGGTATTGCGTACTACACATGCTATAGAGGAAGGCCGTGATTGCGTGTAATGCAAAGAAAGTCAGGGATGAGTGTTGTGAAATCTCCTTTTGGTGTAACGTACAACACAAGACATTAATGAAATTAAAAAGAATATTTTTCGTAAAATCTCGGGGTGTTACATTCTACCCCCCTTAAACTGAATTTTGACCTCAAAATTCGTCAGGGTTATAAATAGTTTACTACTCGAAAGTTTCTTTAATAGAAACCCACATCGTAAAAAGGAATACCAAAACATGGCTTTTAAAAACTAATGTATGAAACGTAATGGTTACCCAAATTTACTCATCACTGGGTTTCAACGTAGGAGAACATAGGTGAAAATATTGATATGGAAGAAAAATCTAACCATCATGTTATGATGGAGAGTGGTAGAGAACATGACTATGAAAAAGCCAACAATCACAAAGCCATAATTTTGTGATGATCTAAGGTACCATCTGATTCATTGGATATAAGAGAACTAGGACAGCATTTTTGGTTTTCCAGATCATTTCCCTAAAGTCTATGAATTAAAAAAAATACATACATGATTTTGGTACAATCTCACTGGTGTTCGTGAATTGAACAATTTCCACTTAATCTCTTAAAGAAATGAAGTTGAATTTGTTTTTCATGATGTGTTAGCAGATCATGTGAAAGAATGATGAGTCATTCCATCTGTTTCAAACAATAGGTTAGAAAAAGTTATAAGTCCATCTTATGGTTAGATTAATCGTATATGGTTTCAAAAATGAACTTATACTTCATATATCATACCACTTAATAAAATAAAACTAGTTTCCACTAACAATGGACTTCTTATAGGCCAGTGGTAGGTGATAAAGGCCTGTGGCACTTCGGTTGTGGGTTCGATTCCCACAGCCTTGTCTGACGCGATGGGCTTTCGCCCATCTTGTAGGTTGTCCTTTTTCTAAAACTACATTACTATAACATCCCATCAATAATATCGAAAAAAATCAATCCTTAAACAATAATAACTTCTGTCCAACATAATCCATTCCAATCTTTAGGCTTATCCAAAATACATAGTTCAAATCTCATAGTATAAAGAAAATGATTACTTGAAAGGTCATCAACCAAGCATGTGAATACCATCATTTATCCCCCATATATCTTGTTGGTCACATTCTAATCATGTGAATACCTTAATCATGTATTCTTTTGAAAAATGAATACCCATTAAACCTTAGTGAAAACATGAATGCTGTCAAAAGTTAATTCTTTCCAAATACCAAAATCAAAAAATTCTATATACTCAAACCATGATATAACCTTCTCCTTATATTAGTCAGGAGCTCATGAATACTATCAAACACATAATTTTCTCTTTATCCCTTCATTATACGCATATCATCAACTTTCTAAAAATATCTGAATAACCTTTCATGGTTACCGGTACCATTCATCATACACTTTATAAACATAAGGAAAGACAAAAGTGTAACGATCCTTAGATTTCTCTTTATTCCTTAATACTGTGAGTTTACTTATACAACATTACACTTGATAAACATGTAATCATTCCACTACCTTCTAAAACCATTGACCGAGCTTCAACAATTTTTTCATCTCACATATCATTTGTAGTCTCTTCATCATCATCAACATAAATACTACCCATACGACCATACTGATTCTCTTCAAGAGACTTTCCCTTAGGGAATTGGTTTGCATAATGCCCGTACATTCCACATTTAAAACATTTAACCATTGTTGATGTTGTATAAATACCATTATCCTCATCCATGGTGTTAACTGGACCTTTTTCCTTTGCTCTTACTGGCTTTGTGTCCATCTTTTCGACACTCAAAGCATCTTCCAATTCCTTTGAAACATTATCCTTGATGCCTCTTCCCACATGATTTACATAGGGGAAATTGAACTTTCTTTCCTCCATGATCATCATGAAACTCCATCTTTCTCTTATTATCTGTGTCAGGAAACTTCCCAAAGTGGAGATTATTGATCATATTATGAGATTGCTGATTAGGCATAATAACGATGTTTGGACTTCCAAATCCCATTTCATTTGGTTTCTCATGAAGAATATCATTCCATTGTCCGTCATATCCTTCATTATAAGGAATCTTCTTGTTTCCAGCCATTTTCTAAAACCCAAAAAGAATAGTGTGAGAGGAAAAAATAATACTAGGAAAAACAACATAGTAAATGGGGAGCACCCTCAATATCTAACATCTTAGGTTAAATTCTAAGATCATTACCGTAGTTTTAGGACTATATCCTATACGTATACTTATCCTTAGAGACATCCCTAGAAAAACATGAGAAATATCTCTAGGGATCTCCCTAACGTTTTCACATCCTAGTTTCCAAAGGTTGACTAAACCATTCCCCTAATACCAACTGTAGAGACCTGAAGCATGACCTACATAGATATTACATTAATTTTGCAGAATATATAATACATAAAAAAACAGACACACAAGGACCGTAATAGTGTAGTGACTTTGGAAACTTGGAACGTAATCTTCTAATTGTGGTGAAATATCTTCATCATCTCCCATAAAGATCTTACAATTTTTGTTTCCTTACCTAAAACCATTCTTTTATTCCTGGGGGAAAATAAAACATAAAAAGGGTGAGCTGAAATGCTCAGTAAGGGTAATCATGGATAAAATAAAACATTCCATATTCATTTGAACCTAAAAACATGAACATAATGTTTAAACATCAAAATCTTGAGCAACAACTAAAAACATGGAACTACATAAGGAATAGACCATAATGGAACATAAATAATGATAACATAGCATGGGAATAAAACATGTAAATGTGGCATCCATTAAGCACATGTAATGATTTCCATAGTAGCCAAGGCATTGCTTCCAAGACCATCTTAGTGGACAAAGTCCCTTTCTGAATCGAGTTCACTCCTCGTTCCAGTCCTGTAAAACTGAACCAGATTAACTTACCATTCCATACATGTCTATCTCAAGAGATATAAATCATTACCCAATGCATTTGAGGGATATATAGGTCCCACCCATCTCATAATGAAATCATTCTTACTTGTGCCATAAAATAAATATACATCATTCATAATAACCCAACGAATAAAATGGGCTTCATAAACATCATCCCATCATCACATAATCCATATAAAACAAAAGAATATTTCATCATTAGAAAATTGAAACTATGTAAATTATAGAGATATTATACTTGAAACATACACATATGAAATAATTTCATCTTAGAAAGAAAATGGTTTTTATAAAACACTTGAAATGAATTCGTGAGGAAAATATACTTTCTTTTTCAAAATAAATTTCATTTCACAAAACATCATGAAATTTTAAAAGAAAAGGATTTTTTTAAAATAGTAATTAAATCATTTGGAGGAAGCTTCATGAAAATAAGGCTTTATAAAACTGTAAAAATTCATTCGTGCTGTATATGTTAAAAAAACATTCTTCTCGTACTTTTGCTGGAAAAGTAAATAAGTACCTCATAACGTAAACAAAAGAAAGATTCCTTAAATACAATGTAGTAAAAGTCAATAATGGGTAAAAAAGACTATAAACATACATGAAAACACTCTAATAAAACATGGACATGGATGATATAAAAAACCCCAGTAATTACTTATGAATAAGAAATCTCGGTTAAAATGAGATTTGAAAAATTAACCCTTACCTTAGTTCTGATATGCTTCGTACGTATCCAATCCTCCTGTATAATGATTTAAATAATTTCATTGACTTATTAAAGAATCATATTCATTGTTATGATATCATATATGGTTCACTTATGACTTTATATTACCCGTTCTTTTGTAAATTCCTTTTTAAAGAGCTTTTTGGGTAAATTCGTTTCATTTTTCATCCGTGTTTTGACTTGTAATTATTAATATGATTACTTAGATCATGATTACTTAGTTACAGAAAATAAAACATGATTTATATATAATATATATTCAGAATATAGATATATATAATAGATCAATAAATGGAAAGAAATACACCATTCATGGAGACGGTAGGCCGTACGTACGCATGAACGTTGTTTTCGTTTCTTCATTGAATTGAATGGAATTAATTGGATGACATAAGTATATATATATACATAAATACAGTATAATTATTATGTCATATATTTCATGATTACTCATTATATATACTTCATAATCATTTATGAATGGTTAATCATTGAGAATGAATCTCATCGCGTCTTGGAGACGGTATTCCGTACGTACGCACGAGCTATGATATCGTTCCCATGATCATGGAATTTTATTGAAGTGTATGTATACTATTATAGAATAAATATCACTTTAAAATAATCATATATAGTTATTATATACAACATTATACCCATCCAAGTAAGGTGGTGGTGGAAAATAGATTACACCACAGCGTGAAGACGGTATTCCGTACGTACGCACGTGCGGTGATTTCATTTTCCGTAGAATGGATAGATGGTGAAATAGGGTTGTTTAATACTTATAATAATATATCAGTATATTAGTGATACTTTTGTTATTACTTCCGAATGAAACAACCTAAGAAGAATAAGTGGAAGAAGAAATAAAGTTGAAAGACTCGGTAACACACATTACCTCTTCTTTGAAGCGCCTCTTTGAGACCTCCTCTTAGGGAACTAAAATTGGTCTTTGAAGAAGACCAGAACCTCTAGGATGTTTCTAGGAAAGTGGGTAGTAGATATTGGAAGTGGTTGGACGAGCTTGAAGGTTCAAAGTGGTGTGAGGAAAAGAGGGTGGAGGTGCCCTTTTATAAGGGAGGAGAGGGGCACCTTTGGAATAACTAAAAGTATTATTTTATTATAAAGTCATATTCTGTTTTTAATCGCTCCAAATTGATTTATTTCAAATCTAAGGTAGGGATAGGTCTAAAACCTCTCATAAAATATAATTTAGACAAGTTTAGGTCATTATATTAGCCTTATCGTTTAGTTTTAACTCATAGTTAATTAGATTGACATTTACCATGTAACATTGTATTTTTATATTATATAGTTCATAAACATACCATATACATCCAAGAGACCCCCAAGTGGTACATTAATGATACAAATATCATTATATATGTATCTTGGCCGAACCATAGATTTATAGAAATATAATAACAATTAATAATAAAATATTTGTTTTAAAAACTGTTTTATGTCAATTTTGACACTATTTGGTAATTGATTTTTGTGAAAATCATAACAGAATGATTAGTTAGAAAAAAGTTAATAAATTCACTACTAACATGTCATATTACCATATTAAATTATTTTAATTCATAAAAAGTCTCAAATTAAATTTATTTGGGTATTTATAACATCTATTATGTCAATATTTCATTAATAAGATAATTACTGCATCATCATTGTGTCATAAATAAATTAAAATATATTAAGTCCAAAAATTAAAAATAAAATACCATTATTTAGGAAATTATTTTAGATTTCTAATGAATATTTATAGTGGAATTTATCTTATGTATAACCATATATTAAAAATGATTTTGTTATTAAACAATGATTTTAACTATTTTAACCCTTCTTTAAATAAATTTATAATAAATGTCCTAATATAATCCATGTGGGTCTAAATGGTCATATTTTATTCCTAAGGTTATTTTTCGCCTAATTACACTTATTCAATAGAATTAGGACATGTGTTAGGGTATCAATAATATCATTTTTTACCCTTAATTATCATATTTACTTTTAACCGTGGTAAAATAAATTAAAAAGTTACGATGCACCGAAAATTATTTTCATGTCATTGAACCACATTTTAGTCTTGAATGTTAACCGTGTCTCTCGGATTTTCGAAATTACACTCATAGAAGCGGTAAAATTACATTTTATGAAAACTTCAGTTTTTTAACTACCACTTAGTGGTTTCACTATTCATCAAATAAATGAAATTTTCCAGAAAAATACCAAAAATTAGGCCTAAGATATATTTGATATTATGAATTCAAAAATGATGTCTATTTTACCAAATTTAAAACATATCAGTTGCATGAATTAATTTAAAAATTAATTCCCGGTGTCAAAACAAATAGCGTGTTCTTAAGAGATAATAACTATCAAAAGATTGAAACTTGTTTATGTCTGGTTTAAATGTGAAATTACATCCAATGACCAACATTGTATTAAATTGTAAAAAAATGTTCTAAATATACTTTAAACCACTCAAATTAACAATTTTTCACTATTAATTATTTCGATTAGAAAATTTGTTTTTAATTAAAATTTAGTAATTTTCACTCTTCATTGGAATTTGAAAGTTATCCGAAAAGTACCAAAATTTCACCCTAAGCTAATTTCGATATTCCGAATCCAACAATGAAGTCCATTCTGAAAGATAAAATTTATAAAACTTCAAAAACTGGGTATTACGATTCATAACGGCTAGTTCATAATAATATTATAATAATATCTCGTTTAGTGAAACTCGGTATTGCGTAATACACACGCTATCGAGGAAGGTCGTGATTGCGTGTAATGCAAGGCAAGTCAGGGATGTGTGTTTTGTAATATCCTTTTTGTGTAACGTACAACACAAGATATTAAGGAAATTAAAAATAATATTTTTCATAAAATCTCGGGGTGTTACATTCTACCCCCCTTAAAATGAATTTCGCCCTCGAAATTCGTCGGGGTTATAAATGGTTTACTACTCGAAAGTTTCTTCAATAGAAACCCACATCGTAAAAAGGAATACCAAAACATGGATTTTAAAACTAAAGTATGAAACGTAACAGTTACCCAAATTAACTCATCACTGGGTTTCCACGTAGGAGAAAATAGGTGAAAATATGGATATGGAAGAAAAATCTAACCATAAAGTTCTGATGGAGAGTGGTAGAGAACATGAATATGAAAAAACCAACAATCAAAAAGCCATAAATTTGTGATGATGTAAGGTACCATCTGATTCATCGGATATAAGAGCACTAGGACAACATTTTTGGTTTTCAAGATCATTTCCCTAAAGTTGATGAATTAAAAGAAATACTTACATGATTTTGGTACAATATCACTATTGTTCGTGAATTGAACAATTTCCACTTCATCCCTTAATGAAATGAAGTTGAATTTTTTATTTGTGATGTGTTAGCAGATCATGTGATAGAATGATGGGTCATTCCATATATTTCAAACAAAAGGTAAGAAAAAGTTATATGTACATCTTATGGTTAGATTAATCGTATATGGTTCCAAAAATGAACTTATACTTCATATATCATACCATTATATAAAATAAAACTATTTTCCACTAACCAAGGACTTCCTGTAGGCCAGTGGTAGGTGATAAATGCCAGTCGCACTTCGGTTGTGGGTTTGATTCCGATAGCCTTGTCTGACGCGATGGGCTGTCGCTCGTCCTGCAGGTTGTCCTTTTTCTAAAACTACATTACTATAACATCCCATCAATAATATCGAAAAAAAATCTATCCTTAAACAATACTAACTTCGGTCCCACATAATCCATTCCAATATTTTGGATTATCCTAAATACATATGTCCAATCTCATAGTATAAAGAAAACGATTACATGAAAGGTCATCAACCAAGCATGTGAATACCATCATTTATCCCCCATATATCTTGTTGGTCACATTCCACTCATGTGAATACCTTAATCATGTATTCTCTTGAAAAATGAATACCCCTTAAACCTTAGTGAAAACATGAATGCTGTCAAAAGTTAATTCTTTCCACATACCAAAATCAAAAAATTATATATACTCAAACCATGATATAACCTTCTGCTTATTTTAGTCATGAGCTCATGAATATTATCAAACACTTAATTTTCTCTTTATCCCTTCATTATGCGCATATCATCAACTTTATGAAAATATCTGAATAACCTTTCAGGGTTACTGGTATCATTCATCATACACTTAAAAAACATAAGTAAAGACAACAGTGTAACAATCCTTAGATGTATCTTTATTCCATAGTACCGTGAGATTACATATACGACATTAAGCTTGATAAACATGTAATCATTCCACTACCTTCTTAAACCATTGACCGAGCTTCAACAATTCTTTCATCTCACATATCATTTGTAGTCTCTTCATCATCATCAACATAAATACTACCCATACGACTATACTTATTCTCTTCAAGAGACTTTCCCTTAGGGAATTGGTTTGCATAATGCCTGAAAATTCCACATTTAAAACATTTAACCGTTGTTGATGTCGTAGCAATACCATTATCCTCATGCATGGTGTTAACTAGACCTTTTACTTTGCACTTAATGGCTTTGTGTCCTTCTTTTCCATACCCAAAGCATCTTCCAATTCCTTTGAAACATTCTCCTTGATGCCTCTTTCCACATGATTTACATTGTGAAAATTGAACTCTCTTTCCTCTATGATCATCCTGAAACTCCATCTTTTATTTTATTATATGTGTCGAGAAACTTACCGTAAAGTTGAGTGCTTCCTTGCAGAGGAAGACATAGGTGCCAACTACCGGATACATGAGGGCTTTCGGGGATAGCAAGATAGACTCTGATCTTCGTATCGAGGGATTACCCTAGTTTGGGTAAGACAGCCATTCATGAAAGTATAAATCAAGGGACCTCTCATCCAGGGTTGTTGGATACTGTTCTCTTTTGGTTAAAATAGTTATTATTTGTTACTTATAGTTTTACTACATTTTTTTCCACATCATTTTGTATTGTTAAGTGAAGTATAACTTTCTTATACTTCCTTACTTATAATCTGATTTAGTTAGATTCTATACGCTTTAAGGGAAAATCTTAGATTGTGTAAAAAAAATTTAAATTTCATTTCCAGAATCACTTTTCCGGAATCAAGAATGAAATTAGAACATAGAGGTTTTGTGAATTTTGGTTATCCAAAATTTATTAAGGGTATTCTTAAGTACAATTCACCCCCCAACTTGTATATGAGAATCTCATTATATTTCGATCCAAAGTTTGGTATAATAGAGTATATCATACTTAGAGTTATACCATCCTAACAGATAGGGGACTCCAGAAAACTTTGGATGATGAGAGGTCTCTTTTGGGTCTCCCAAATACCAGAGCATTGCCTCCTGGTCGAACTTATAAATGAATATCCCACGGTGACATCTTATTGGAAAATATGACGGTTTTATTGAGCACACAAATATCACAAAAACATTTTTTTCATGGTTTTAGTCCTTCATACTTCCTTATCTATCTTTGAAAAAAATAAAAAATTGTAGCCCTGCATCTTGGTTGTCTTATCCGAATAGATGGAAAAATTTGTACAACTAGAGCCCAAGATACAAATTGATCACAACACACCAATTTTGACTTTTTGCTGATTCAGTGTGTTGGACAGATCAGTTTGGATGGGCCATCAGATTGCCGAATGTTTCTTGGGTTCATTCAAAGGAAATGTATCCAAATGAATTTTGGACCAGACCACAAATGTTCAGCCCATTTGGATGCAAAGTTTAGGATAATTGTGCAGTTGAATCAACTAGTGTTCATCGATCTTGCGCAGTTTGGACCATTTTTCTTGGACATCATCATGGGTCCTCCAAATCACCTCCTCCTACAATGGAATCATAAAAACTGTAAAATTTACATTTTTAAATATGATATATTCAAAATAAATAATTTAAATATGGATTTAATTTTGTTATTATTTTTATAATTTTCAATATTAAACTAATTTAGCACAATGGTCTATGGCTGAAAATGAAACAGCGAATCCCAGTGCGATCATACCCCCACAACTAAAAATTTACAATCTTAGGAAATGTGGTAATTCCAAAAATTATACATTTAGATATTTCCAACTTTATAATGATATAACATTCAATGAAAATTTAATTCCAGGTATAAATTTGATCAATGAAAAAATCACAATGGGGAGTTATTCTCATTAATCATTAAAAAAGAAATCTCAAAAATTGTATCCAAATGATATTCTAAGAGAATCATGATAATAATCAATGAATATAATTCAAAAGTTAATCTTGTCACTAATTCTAAACACGTGTTTGTGAGAACCACTTCATACTATTCTTTCTACTTTTTATCGAGTAAATATAATTTATTTTAAATATTGTCTACCTTCAAGATCTATTCCATTTAACATGCCCCACATCCTTTGCAATATAATTTCTTGACTCACTCACTTACGCATTCCAAGAAGTAAAACCCTATACTCTTATTTTAGATATCCCCATATGATGTACATTTCATCACTCCCCTCATTTATTAATATTTTTAGTGTGTCACATGGATCAAATATCACACACATCCCCCATCCCAGGTTTCTTCCCCTCATGGAAGTAATTTTAATAGTTATAACAAGATAAAAATTCAAGGAAGGGTGTTTTTGGACCTTCCCAATATAAAACACTTTTTTTTTGTTTTCAATAGGGCGTACAACAGTTGCGTAACAGGTATACACAGATAGGTCAATCTAGTACAGTAATAAAACAGATCTGATAAGGAACAAAATGGTGGAAAAATGATGTTAGAAAGTTGAGAAAAATTATCCAATCTTATATTTACCTTCCATTAATTATGAAATTATCACATTTCATGGTTTGTTGACTAGATATACAGAGAGATTAGGTGACACTATTTTCCCTTACACTATTCAAAAAAGGGAACCATTCTTCTCAAATGTATCAAAAGGATACGACCATTTATATAATTGACAATGAACTAGATTTTAAATGAAATTCATCCAATAGTGTATAATTCTTATTGAATTTCACATTTCATATGATTTTTTTAATGTTAAAAAACATGAGTAACGGAAATTCTAAATGAATTTTAAATAACATCCATTAATAAATGGGAAACATTTTCCTTGATAAAATTTTCATAAAAAAATTAATATTCCAACACAAAATAGAGGGCAAGGGTAGTGGTAAAGTAACTGTAAAATTTAGAAAACTAAAAAGAGAAAAAGAAGAAAGATGATGACAATTCCAAACTAACCCAAGAATATACCCATCCCACCACACCTAATGTTTGTAGTGTCCTCACTATAAAAATAAGAATGATGAAAGGAAAGATAAAACCTTGTGAGTATCATTCATAGATTGCTTTATAAAAATGGTCTTCCTCTATCGGGGACACCAGAATGGATTCATAGAAGTGTTTCAGCATATGCCCATTGATAGTGAAGGTGTTCTTTTTTTCTCCATTCTGAATCTTTATAACAAAAAATGGAGAGACGTTAGTAACATTGTATTGTCCAAACTAGTGGGAAGGAAGATTACCTTGATGAAACTTCAACCTTTCATTATAGATAAGGACCTTCTACCCAATTGGGAAATGATGATAAAGATGAGATGGTTGTGGGTAGCCTTGGTTCGCTCCAAATAAATCACTGAGTTCTCATATGCATCTCTTCACATTTCCTCCAACTCCTAAATCAGGAACTTCCTCTGAGAAACTGCACTAGAAAGGATAGAATTGCATTTTTTAGTGGACTAGTAGGCTCGACACTCAATCATAATAGGGAGGTGACAATGATTTCCAATCACATGTCAATAGTGTGACATTCCAATGGGAATTTTTCACACTATACGTTATGAAAATAAAGAATCATCAAATCGAAGACTCTGACAATTTCTATTTGGTTTAACCAATTATCAAGAATCTATAATAACTCTCTATTTGACACCTCGACATGACCACTGGACTATGGGTGATATGTAGTATACACTTGAAGGTCGACCCCATACCGACTCAAAAGTGACTACATTGTTCGGTTGTAGAAATGAGAACCGTAGTCACTGATGATAAACCTAGGTAATCCAAACCTACAACAGATTTGGTTTCTCAAAAATTCTATAACTTACAGAGAATCATTAGTCCTTGTATCATGTGACACTAACCATTGTTTCACATAATAAACTACCAGAAGAATGTACATGTTGCCAGTGGAATTAGGAAATGGTCCCATAATATCATTTCCCCAAACATAAAAAATTTCATCAAAAAGAAATAGTTGATATAGAATTTCATTTCTTTTAGATACATTCCATATTCATTGATAATGTGGAAAATTTTAATAATTCATGTGCATTCTGAAAAAATGTTGGCCAAAAGAGACCAAAATCTAGGGCTTTGTGAGTAGTCCGTTGAGGACCGAAGTTCCCCCCACAAGCAAGAGTGTGTCAGAATGTATGGATAGACTGAAACTTGCTATCAAGAACACTACGCCTAAGGACATGATCAATACTTGTGCACCAAAGGTAGGGGTCATCATGAATGTAATAATTAGAATCATGTTTTAGATAGTCGTCCTGGTTTTTTTTAATTAGTAGAAATGCTAAATGCTACCAAATAATTTATAATTTCAGCATTCCAAGGAATAAAATTTTGCACTCGGTAATGATTCTCATCAAGAAACATCTTATTTATGGGAATATTGGGGGATGAGTCAATATATGAGGATGGGTGAACCCTACTAATATTGTAACCCACCACATTCTATGCTCCTTTTTTATCTCTAATTTGTAATTTGAATGCCTCAAGGAGGAGCATCCAGTGAATGAGACGTGGTTCGGCTTCCGGTATCTTATGGAGATAGCGAAGGGTTGTACGGTCTAAGAACACTATGAATTTAGACCCTAATAGATATGACCTAAATTTATCCATGTAAATCACAATTGTATGATATTATATTTCAGTTGTGTTGTAGTTTTCATGGGCAGGGTGGTATGTGAGCCAAAGGAAATTCCATGTGGAGTTCGATCAACCATTCTGACCGGACTACCCCAACTGTATAGTTAGAGGCGTCACACATGAGCTCAAATATTAAATCCCACATAGGTGGATGGATTATTGGGGGTGACGTGAGATGCCATTTTAACTTATTAAAAGAGTTCTCAAATTCTAAATAAAAAAATAATTTTTTTTCTTTTTGGATTAATCGAGACAGTGGGAGTGCAATCTTACTAATGTCATGAATGAAATGATGGTAAACTCCAGCCTGATATTGGTAATATTACCCATCCTGTACATTTTTGGGGAATCGTAAGGAATAAATGGCATCCAAATTTGATTTATCATCATGTATACTATCCCCAGAAATGAAATTCCCTAAAAATATATCATGTCGCAACATGTAATGGAATTTATCATTATTTAATATGATAATTTTTTCAGTACGGTGACGTATGACTGAATCAATACTACTCAAACACTAATTTAAAGAAGATCCTTAAACAGTGAAATCATCCATGAATACTTCCATAAAATTCTCCAGGTAATCCAAAAAAATACAAACCATACATCGCTAGAAATTACCTCCACATTGCACAGACCAAATGGCATCCTTCTATTGGAAAATGTTCAAATGAGGAATGTGATAGTCTCCTTTTCATGGTCCATAAGGGAAATTTAGATTTGATGTTATAAAGAATGCCCATCATCGAAACAATAGTGGGACTTACCCACTTGCCTCTCTAGCATTTGGTCAATGAATGGACAAGAGAAATGGTCCTTCTAGGTGTGTTGGTTTAGTCGGAGATAGTCTATGTATACAAGACAAGTATTCTGCACAATATTTGGAACATATTCATTATATTAATTTTTAATACTGTAAGTCCAGTTGTTTTAGGAATTAATTGGATGGGACTGGCACATTGGCTATCAGAGAGGGGGTAAATGATTCCAAACCCCAATAATTTAGATAATTTATATTTAAGAACTTATAAGAGGTATGGTTTCAGTTGACATTGTGCCTACCTCATGTGTTTATCCTCATCCATTAACAGAATTTAATGTGTACAAATTGATTGGATAATACCATAAATGTCAGCAGGTTTCCATCCAAAAGCTTGTTTATACTTCCTCAAAATTTCAAGTAGTTACAATTCATTCCTTGGAGGGAGTGAACTAGTAATGATGACGAGAAACTTGTTTCCATTATCATGATATGAATATTTTTAAACTTGAGGAAGTTTCCTGAGTTCCAATTCAAACGGACTTGGAACTGATTGGTGTTTTTGTGAAATTGATAGGTCAATAATATCATCTAATTACTCAATGGAATCATATTCATATGAAGAATAAGCATTTATGTGCTTAGCAGTATCATTGATGGTCATTGGATACTAAGTGTTCAAGTAATCATAAATTAAAAAACATGCATTAAATTTATATTGACCACAACAAAAATCAATTCATAATTCATTACCAATAATTTCAGTCCAGTATAAAAACACAAAAATGGGATTTGGGGATGGATAATAAGTGATTTTAGGAGAAGTGAGTACATCAATTGACTTAACAGAGAAAGAGAGAGAGGAATGTTCTTATATTGGGTGCTCCATGGAGTCAATGATGTTGAAATGGACTATGTTACCACCAACTTCCATATATAATGTACCATTATGGACCTTAATTATTGTTTTTTCTATTTTCAATAAGGGTCTCTCAAATATAATTTGCGTATGTTCATTCATCCTATCATCTTCCATTTTTATCACATAAAGGACATCTAGAAAAAAAACTCACCATCTTAAGAACATCCTCTAACACACCAAAAGGTTGCGCAGTACCCTGGTTGGCCATTTTAACAACAATTACAATGGGATTTAGTTACCTACCTATAATGAAGATTAAATGGAGTGCGGCATCACATTTATAGAAGCACATAAATTAAGCATAGCATTAGAAAAATAATACTCCCACATGGTGCATATAATTGATAATGTTCCTAAAACATTACACTTGGTAAGAAGTGACAACTCTATCAATGTATAAACATTCCTCCCTAATCTCACCTTCTCATCTCCACGAAGTCAAATTCAGTGTGTACACATCCCCTTCAAAAACATGTTGTATTATGGAATTTTCTTCACAACATCAATCAAGGGGATTTTGACATACACCATTTTGAATTTTTCTAGTGTTTCATTATCAAGTTCAGTTTATTATTGTTTTTTAGATTGGGTATACATAATGGGAAATGGAAGAGGTATGATTGGGATAAGATACTCATCAAAAAATACACTCATTCCATTAGAATAAATTCTCTCATGACAAGGATTTTCTTCTCTATGATAATTTTTAGATGTGGTTGGGTGGATGTTTCCTCAGGAGGGGATCACTCTATTGGAGGAATCATTTTTTTATTAAGATGTGTTCCACTCTTATGGGTGATGGAACTAAAATTTCCTTTATCCCTAGTGTTATCTACTGATTGAGAGGTTATTTTACATGACCCTTGACTTTAAATTCCCCCACAGAGTTAGCTAGTTAGACTAATTTTGTTTTTAGGTCATGTATATAAGCACAGGAGGTTTGGTGGAATTCGATTTTTTTGACATCCATTTGTTTCATCATATCCTATAGGCAAGGAACAGGTTTGTAAGGGGGTGGTTGTGAGGCCCATTGGGGTGGTTTAGGATTTCTAGTTGGTGGTGATGGATGACTACCCTGATCATGTTGGTTCCATGGTTCTTGATGTAGTTTTGAATACCCCCTGCCTATATGTATGGTTTTATTTCACCCTATAGTTAGAATAAAAATATGGTTCTTTCCTAAAGGGTTGGTCATAGGGGTGTCTTGGAAAGATTTCCTCACAACTCACATAAGTTTCACTTAGTTGGGGGAATTTCACAGAGTAGAGGATGTGAGAAGAACATATTCCAAAATATATGGGAGGAGGAGAATGGGATTTTCCTTTCAAAAGAGAAAGTTTTTGGTGAAGGGTACATACCTTTTCAAACATCGCATCTACCATCCTCTCGATATTGGTACTTTACACCTCATGGAAACATTAAATGGGTATATTGGACCTTGTAAAAAATAATTCAGTGTTCAATGTCATGTTCTAAATCACCATTCATGCAGCAATTGGGGTCTTATCTACCAGTGCACCACCTGCATCAGCATCATTCAAGTTTCTATCAATAGGAATGAATCCTTCATAAAAATATTAAATTAAAAGTTGATCACTTATTTTTTGGTGTGGGAAACATTAACATTACCTTTTAAGTTATTCCAAATATTCATGTATTGTTTCCCCTTATAACAACCTTAAACCAAAAATTTCTTTCCCTATAGTTGCAGTTCGAGAGGCTATGAAATATTTTTCCAAAAAAGGTATTTTCTATCTTCCAAGAATCTAATTGGTGAATTAACATAGTATATCCAATCATTTAGTGTTACATATAATGAAAATGGGAATATTCTGAGCCTTACATGTTCTTCATCCACATTTGAAGGTTTTAATGTTGAACAAATTGTATGAAATTATTTTAAGTGTTTATGTGGTTCTTCTCCATGATGTCCATAGAATTAGGGTAAAAATGAATTTGACCGGATATTAGATCAAAATTGGTCAACTCGCATTGCATATGAATGTATGTGGAATGGATATAGATCTCAGGAGTGGATAGTTAATTTAGTTTCTAGTTTTTTTCAGACTTGTTATGTATGTTTTTTTTAGTTTTGATGTTAGTTTCAGAAGAAGAAGTAGAAAGATCATGAAGAGTGTCGATGTTTTGTGTGTTCTCCTTCGAAGGATTCTCTTATGTGTCTCAGTGTCATTGACATAAGATCCTATCCAGTTCGTGTTTGAAATGAGGAAAATTTCATATATTAGAATGTTCCATGCCCCAAACTTACACAATAAATAAATCAGAACACAAAAGGCTTGAAAAGGTAAATAAATATTCAGAAAATATACAAATATCTTATCAAAAACACCAACTAAAAAACGAAGTTCTCCACTACAACGACACCAAAATTTGACCTCTCTTTTATGACTCAGAAAATTGATTATATTTATAATATTGATTTATAATCTTGGTCAGACCCTAGGTCATCACTCAAGGAGAATTGGGGGATTTTGAGTGTGTGTTGTTTTATAAAAATTACTAAAAGATGGGTCGTTTTAAAACGGTTTCATGAAAATGAATTTATTGAATGAGTTTAATTATTGATAAATAAATGTTGTGTTTTAGAATTATGAGATAAATATATCATTTCATGTTCACTACAAATCTTGGTGAGTTTAACATTCTGGAAAATACTCATGGTTTAATAGAATCTGTCACTTGAGGGTTATCGGGACCTCAACGTCACTCATGCCTCTTAAATAATGCTCAAAGAACCACCCCTTGAAACCAAAATCATGTTTTCAAGGTTTGTGAGTCATGAATTGTGAATAAAGGATACCAAAGAATACTATGATCTTATGTATGTGTGCGATTAATAGGTCTCTTGCCTTTTCCAATCAAAATAACCCAAGATTCCCACTTGAAATCTTAACCCAATCAGTGTTGAAATAAAACATGTTTTACATTATTCTAAAATTTTAAATGAAATAAAAGGAGAATGATATCAATATAAAATATAAATAAAATATATATAACAATAATTAAAAAATACCATAAAAATAAAAAGTGTTGTAACTCCCTCCCAAGTCTGTGTAACTCCATCGAAATGACTATCAACCATTTGGCTCGACATCAGGAAGTAGAGGATGCTCGGGTGGAACTTTTCCTTCATCATTGATCCCCAATTGAGGATACAGGCCGATAAAACACCTTTTATTATGAGGGGACTCATTTGGGCCTTTAAAATACAAGAGTTTTTCCTTCTAGTCAAACCTAAAAATGAGGAGCCAAAGGTTCTATTTGATTGGAAATTGGGAAGGTGGTTTTGAACACACTGATATTTTAAAACTAATTAAAAGATGGGTTTTGACCTAAATACAACCGTATCATGCTTTGGGGAAAATAAAAAAGATGTATCTCCACCTCTTGGATGTCTCCACCAAAATGATGGAATAGTTTTAACAATTAAAGCCCGAGATATAGACGTATAACAACACACCACTTTTGACGTCGTGTAGATTCAGTGTGTTGGATAGATCAGGTCAGTTGGCCCACTAAATGGATGAATGAATCTTGTGTTTCTTTAGAGGAAATGTAGCCAAATGATATTTGGACCAGCCCAAAAAACATCAGTCCATTTGGATTCACGGTTCATGATAAGTGTGTGGATGTGTCCACTAGTGTGCTTGCATCTTGCACAGTTAGGCCCATTTTTCTTGGACATCATCATGGGTCCTCTAAATCATCTCCTCATACATTGGAATCTTGAAAACAAGTAACATTTCCTATTTTAATATTGATGAAAACAAAATAAATTATCAAAATCTTGAATTAAATTAGTTATTATTTTTTAATTTACTATATAAAGCATGTTTAGAATAATGGTGTCATGGTGAAAATGAAAAAGTGAATCGCGGTGCGATCAACCATTTAAGCATGATAATTATGGTTAAAAACATTAAGGATTCAATAAAGAGAAAAAATACGCTTTCATCGCATATGTTAAAAAACATTCCTTCTATAGGTAGGTCAAAAGGTTCCTTGTTTGGAAAATGCATGATAAAATACCATTGTAACCATTTATAAAATGTAAGACATGGGTAAAAATTATTTACAAACAAATAATATAATATTAAATCTTTTTTTAAAAATAGTTTTATAAAACATGGACATGGATGAAAAAATAATTTCTACCAGATACTTACGTTCAACGAATCTCGAATAATAATCAGATTCTGATGTTATCACTTACCATGTATTTTCCTTATGGTAAATATGCCTTAATATCTTATATAATTATTGAAATCATGTTACTAAACTATAATAGGATTATATAAAAATTTATGATTTCATAAATTATCTTTCTATAGCATTTTTTAAATAATATTTCAGTAGTACCCATATTTCAGGTGTTAAATATTTCTTTTTACTATGCATGTTTTGTCAAGTAAGTCCCAATTCATATGTATAAGATATATATATATATATATATATATATATTAAATTTATAGAATGATATTAAGATCATATATATTATATTTAATCATTATAAACATTTTTTATAATGCTTATTGTATGTTTATCAGGGAAAATGAATCTCATCACATCGTGGATACGGTAGGTCCGACTTATACATGAGCGATAATATAATTCCATTAATGGATAAATGGGTAAATAATCAGGTTTTTTTACTATAATTAATCAATATCATGTAATAATTACTATATATATTCATTATATCCAGCATTAAACACATAAAAGTAAAGTTGTTATGAAAATATAATTACACAACAATGTGGAGATGGTAAGTCGTATGTACACAAGGAAAGTGTTTTAGTTTTTTAGGATGTATTAAAGGTGGTATATGGTATTAAAATAATCATAATAACATCTCATCATATATATTATAATATATTTAACATTTTATAATTTAATAAAAAAATAAAATTTAAATTGAAGAAGAAATGAACTTCGATGAGTATGTAAAAACTCTTACCACTTCTACAGTGGACTTCCTTTAGACCTCTTCTTAATTGATCGATGTTTGATCTTTTTGGATGAAAAGAACATCTAGAACTTGTATATGTATTTTTTGAAGAGATATGGTCAGAGGTTTTTTGATCTAGAATAATAAAAGTGGTTTTCATAAGTGAGAGAGGAGGTTCCCTTTTAAAATTGAGGTAACGGTCATGTTAGAAATCTCTCAAAATAGTGAATTAATATAAATTAATTTCTAATTAAAAATTGATCTAATATGATTATTTTCATAGTAAATACATGGATAGTTCTAAATACCACAAAAAGAATTTTTATACATGTTTATGTAATAATATTAACCTTATATTTTGGATTTAACCGTTAATTATATAGTATATCTCTTACTATGAAAACCTGTATTTTTACATTTTATGGCTTAATATAGTTACTCTAAAATGAAAAAAGAGTAATAAAAGGTCCATTGATGATATATTTAAATTTATTAATAATATGGTTTATAAATTTTACATATTATTAATTTTATATCATTTAATTAATTATTATTTATTTTAAAACATCATTCGTGACAATATGGTCACTATTCATTACCAGAATTTTTTCAAAATAACATAACATGATATACTTGATCAAACTATTATAAATAATAAATAATATATCAATTTAATGTATAAAATTCTTCTATGACCTTAATTTTATCAAATTATAATTGTTTTATATTTTTAATAAAATATATATGATATTTCGATTAATTAATTAATTAATTATTACAAAATAAATTTATAATCTTTTAGGATTATTATTTTTCTCCAAAAAATTGTAAATAAATTACCATGATAAAGAAAACAATTTCATATGTCAAATTATAATTTATAATCTAATTTATCTTCGGAATAACCCAATATTAAAAATACTATAATGATTTAAATATGGGTATGACATCATTAAATAATCTTTAAATAAGATATAATTATTGTCATACTCTAGTCCAAGTGGATTCCAACAGATTATTTTTTCTAAAATATGAAAATTTTGGTCAAAATTATCCCATAAAATGAAATTATGATACGTTTTATGGTAAATTTAATATGTATATAATTTAATTTTTAACTATAATTACCCAATATACCCTTAACCATGGTAATTAAAATTATTACTAAAGTTAATATTACTATGTCCAAAAAATAGAGAAACCTATTTACAGAATTGTTTCACACTATTTTAAAATATCCAATCCATTTTTCAAAAATTTAGAACACATATGTTTTTTAATTAATTTTAAATAATCTCACTGACCGGGCGAGAAAATAGGTTATTAAAGTTTTATCATGTAAATGACTAAAATGATTTTATTTTTAAATTAAGTGTTCAATTTTTCAAAATTACATACATTTTATTAAATGATAATAAAATAATATAATTGTACATTAAAACAATTATAAATTATTTTTAATCACAATATTTTTATTGAAGAAAAAAGTTGTTTTCAAATAAAAATTATTATTATTCACTATTAATAAAAAACAAATATATTAGAAAAATAAAAATAATAATAATTTTAAATATTTATCTTCCTAATTAAAATAATAAGATTATATTTTCAAATATAATATATAAAATATTATTGAATTGGTTATAAATTTTGTTCTCCCTTAAATCGCCTTGAATATGCCTTCAGAAAATATATGTTTTTATGCACAAAATTGGTGTTCTTCCTTTATTTTTCATAAAAAAAAATATATCATGAATATATAACATATTTGATTGAATATATAAAATATATATTTAATTTAAATCATTTAATAATTTCAATTAATTAAATTTATTAATACAAAACACATTTCGGATGATAAAAATATAATTATTTCCATTTTATTAAATTGGACTAAATTTTCATTTCTAATTAACTACTTTCCAATGAATTAAAAATATGTTTTTATATAAAAATATATTTTAATATCATAGTTAATAGTTTTCATATATTTAATTTATCATATACTTTATATATTTATAATAATATTTTAATAAAATATTTCGGTTTGGTAATAATCTGTCTTGAGTATTACCAAGCTATCAAAGAACATCACTCTTTCATGTTATAAACGCTAACTTAGTGTGGTATGTATAACAAGATATAGAATATAATAAATTTCCTTAAAAATAAAATTATTTTGAAATCTTGGGGTGTTAATTTTTTTTTAATATTGTGGATGTGAAGACACAATTTAAGGTGGTAATAAAAGAAGACAAATGTAGATGTTTAGTTATGTTGATTATTTATTCATTGAAGGATCCCCTTTATATCTTTTATAACTGAACCTGGTTTCATTTTTTTGGTAATAAGTCACATATAAGAGATGGATAATTCTGTTTGGGAGTGATTTTTGTTGGTTTATTCAAGATAAATATCTCAATATAAGTGAGTAACTAGAGTGAGTATTTCATCGTTTATAATTGAGGTTGGTGAAACATGTGTAATGTTTCCATGTCCTAAAATATTACTATGTATATTTCATGGGAAATGATCTCAAATATGAATCTTTTTAAAAGTACAGATATATACGATTGAAATGTAATCATCTACTAAGGCCAATTTTACGATTCTAAGTTTTCTTTTAAACCCCCAGATAGAACCACATAGACCTTAATCGTGGAAACAAATTGTTGACATCTTTACTGTTGGTAGTAATCAAAAATGAATGTGAAATCATTACCAAATTTCTAAATGATGATTCTATATTTGGAAACCATTTTCAATAATTTCATTCCTATAAGTGGGTGAAATAAATTCATAAATAAACATTAAAAATGTCAAGAAAATTTTTTTAGATCATTTTTCAACCATATGATGATATTACATTAAAAATATGAATATTATTATTTATTATATGAATATAATTTCTTTTATATATATATTTTTTATAAATTTAATTTTAAAAATTATTTATTACTTCATTTGTTTACTATAATGGTAAAACATTATGCAATTTAAAAAAACCCCCATAAAAATATCCTTTATACCTATAAATGAGATTTTAAGTATTTTTGTTAAATTTATTAATATTAAATAGTTATTTATTAATATAAAAACATATCATTATAAATTATAGTATAATTTTTTAAATTATATATTATAAATTATTCTGATAATCCTATATCGAATAAAACATTTCAAAAATTCATTCAAGGATTGTTTTGACCTAGTAGGTTCAAAGTTCATATTCATACTATTTAATTTGAATTCATAGGAAATTAAATATTATAATATTCCTTTTACTATAGTTTTATGAAAATTTATTTTTACCCCACTAAAATTCATGAATGGGTGTTACATTATTCCTTCCAAAAAGTTCATCCTATATTTTTTATGTTTTTTAATTTCTAATCAAATAAGTTTATTAAAATTTCGTAACATCCTTAAGAACAAAAATAGTTTTTTATATTATGTATTTTTCTCAAGGAACCTTTATATTTTGTGTAATATGATTATGCGACACTGGTTATATAGTGACTAGGATCTTGAAATTCTCTACACAGTATGATAGAGAAGGTTCCAATTCGAATTCATCATTATTAAAAACCCGCATTAGATCTAGCATACACTTCTTTAATAAATTGTTGTGGATCACATCATGTTCATTAAAGAGGAAACATTTAATTGAAAATTTGTATTCCACAAATCTAATTTTTTTGTTATTTTTCAAAGGATTGATGTACTATGTGCTCAGTTTTCCTATCCTATCAGACCACAAAACTTTTTTCGTGGAGATACATTCATGAAAATGTGATCTCTCTCTTATAACTCCAAATAATTATTTTATATAATTGTTTTTATATTTTTCCTACATTAAGATTCATCAATATGGGTTTGAATAATATTTATATTCATTATTTCTTCCTAAAAAAGTTTAGGTACGATAAGATTCCTTTCAATATCTTCATCCTAAAAAGTTTGAGTATAAAATTTATTCCAATAAAATGATTCATAAAATGACAATTGAATACTTACATGCATGTTTTTGTTGTTAGAAAACTCCACAAAATGTAAATACTAATCCCACATGCCTTTAAAGTTATTTTATCTCGACCTAAACAGTTTTGGTAATGATTTCATCCTAATTTTGGATTTTCCACCTATTTGATGATGATATTATTAGCTTAAATGAAGCATAGTATCATTTTATGTTTACAATCATTCCTATAATTTCAATGTAAATCATTGATCGCCAAAAAAAATTTAAAGTGGTTCACTTTTAAGTCATAAATCAAAAATAATATAGAGTCATGCATGGTGTTCTAGAGGTAAATATTTTCATATTATGAAGAAATGATTATATTTGTTACATTTTTCAAAAACCCATATATGATCATCCATTCATGAAGAATTTTTTATCCAATGACAATTTCAATTTTAATCTCATCTTATCTCCATATGGAAATTTGTAGAGGTAGTATGACTCCTCCTGCATATTTTCTCTAAAACATCACGAGTTGGAATATCAGTAATCCTAATAAATAATCATTCATTTTCCGCTTCACATTTCCCCCCAAAAAAATTTCATTTATATCCTTATACATTTTAGTAGTAACATGATGTATAATGAGATTCGAATAATGAGCATCATCTAATAATCACATATTCATCTTTGGTATATATAGAACACATATTCTCATTCCATACTTCCAAAATCATCTTTATAAATGAGTTTTATCATGTTTCCCATCATTTATTGATTTTATTTTCTTTTAAACATTCTCCACATCATCCTGATAAATTTTTTTCTTTTAGAAAAATGATAGTTTAGCAATTATTTGGAAGTGGAGTGGTGTTATCCTTACTTATTAATTCCCACATCCATCCTCACTAAATCCATGAATATAGGATCCCTGTTAATCACCATTTCTGTTCAGACTCAATGATCATTATTTATTAATGCATACTCTATATTATTTTCCTTCAACAAGTGGAAGTGTATTATGAAATCATAACCCTATTGTATCTATAGTTGTATTTTGTTCATTATATTGATCTCTTTTTTTGAGAAGATGTATTTTAAATGCTTAAATTCTCTGAATCTATCACATATTTCTCCATAGACCAAATATCTACATGTATTTAAAGAAATTATTAATGTAGTCAAATAAACATTATGGCTTATAGAGTCATATGATGAGTATTTACATGATATCCCTACCTGAGATCTACTAAGCAGTGCCCTGAACTGGTGGCCACTGTGATTCATGAAATCCTCTTCACATTCCAGAGTCTTCCAACTAAAAGTGAGGGACTTCATTGTAATTGTGGGGATTCTACAACCTCTAGTTATAGTAGTGACCAGTACTTATATAAAAATTGAATAAATAGTGGAATATTTATAATAGACACTAATATGGAACTAAACACAATAATCCATCAAAAATATTCATATCAAAAGCTGTACAATATCATATTAAATATTATTATGTAATTTATAGTCCCTTAAAAATAAGAAAACATGTATTCATGGAAGCACTCATTTAAAAAAATTCATGTTGTCAAAAAGTATGAATGGCCAATAACTATCCCAAAATCATGTGCATTTTTTCAATCATCTGCTTCCAATATCCATCCTAAACCAAGAAAGTCATTTCATGTGTCCTAGGTAGGATGTGTCCCCTAATCCAAAAATATGATCATATAATAATCCAAAGTAAAAATAGTGGGCTCTATAGGAAGTGACATAAATCATATTAGGAAAAAACCAATGAGTACTATACAATTAAATTGATGAATATAATCTATATTGTGTTTAGGTATATAATAATGTAAAATAGTAAAATCAAATATTCTATAAAAGATTTTTCCTCATATAGGGTTTAAATGTGTTTCCATTTAATTATTTATTCTTTATTTAATATAGATATATCCTATAGAAGTTTCAACACTGTAGTTACAAATCACAGTGATAATAAGAAAGGATCCAAGGTGACACTGGGAAATAATTGTCATTAGGGCCTGAAAAAGTCATAGTACTAACCCATGAAGCCTATCTAAATGAGGTATTATTATAATAAAAAGGGATTACCCTTTTCATTCCACTGTAAATGTGTCCAACCAGGTCCATGTATCTCATCTATGGTAATCACAAGCTAATCACCACTGGTTCAAAGGGGTGAATCCATGACACCATGTGTTCGAAAACATCATGCTGAATCCATGTAGTTTTTTGGAGGAATTAAAATATATGGATATAAGTCATGTGAATCATCAATACAACATTATGGAATTTAAATAATAATAAAATCACAATATTATCTTGTGCGTATCTTCCATGTCATTTTTCTTAACGAATCGGAAAGGTTTCCTCTATGTGCCCAATGTATTACATCAGAAATCCATTTTCGGATCCAGTCTGAACATTCATATAAGTATATGAAAGGTTGAATGAAATATTCTCCTTATATTAATTAAATTATTATCATATTTATTCATGGTATATGTAATTATCATTCCCATCAATTATTTAATAGGTTCAGTTAATAACATTTCAATTATTAGGATAGAATGTTTAATGAACATGAAACCAATTATCACATTCATCTGTAATAATTTAATATGTTCACTATATACCTTTCAATAATCTAGACATGATATTTTTTTAAATGAAACCAAGTTAAATTAAATTATAATTTAGGTAGGATAATTGATATATATTAATATAGTTTTTATTTATCAATTTAAATATCGATTAAATTATTCTGGAACACTTAACTATACAAGCCCAGGATAAATCACAATTGAATGGTGTCTCATAAAAATCATATATTGTGGAATTTCCTAACTTAAAAAAATAATAGGGTGGAAAATATTGATGTACAAACCAACAATATGATGACGAAAATGTACGAAAATAGATTCATCACACAGGAAATAAAAATATAATTATTGAAAATGAATTTTAAAATCATTTCCTGGTGAATCCAACATAATCACAATGAAAAAAATTTATAAATGAGTATAATTTTATTGAAAATTCAATGACAACATAAAAATAGTATATATTACACCCATTGTCTATTATTGGCCATATGATTATCATTGATTATTAGAAAATTAAAAAATAGATGAAATCCAATAAAAATAGGGCATATGATCTAGCTTTAAAATAACATCATCAAGGGGATAAAAAATTAATAACTTAACCTAAGGTTTGTATCACTTTCTGAGAGTAATGTGATGAGATTAATGGATCTAGATTTTGTGTTTAGGTTGAGGATTTATCAGTGTACCTGGAAGGATGGGAGGAGGAGCTCATCATTGTTGAGAATTGGGAGATTACATTTGTAGGAACGATGAATGATTTTGGTGAGTTAAAAATACAATACATAAGGTAAAATTTTAATTAAACTATTAAAAAATGGGTCAGACAGTATTATCATATTGTTTCCCAAACCATGCACTAATTGTTCATGGAATAGTTTCCAAAAAGTGGGGTCTCATGGTTCTTGATCGTGGTTAAAAAATCATTGAAAACAAGTTATCTTCACCTCTGATAAAAACTAATGATGATTAATAAGGTCATGTGGGCCTTGGAAAATGTTTACAGAAAATGGTGTTCCCTATTCAACAAACATAATATCTTATCACGATTAGGAGAAACCATGCAATTTGGATGGCAGGGTTTCTACTTACAATGTTCCCCAATGGTTTGTTCAATTGGTAAGGGTTTCATTCTCTTAACAAGGCATGAAACCCTATTTTCATTAATATACTGATTATACATTCATAATTATTCTAGAAAATGTACTAAACTAAAAACAAAATGATCCATAAATCATCAAAAAATTCGTTTCCTGTAATCATCTGCTAAAAGGACATCATCCCTGAGTTCACCTTTTGGGGGTGGTAGAACACTATCAATGAAAAACTATTAAAATTCAGCATCTACGTCAACCTCCCAGAACCTATTATCATCATGTACTTGGTTTTGATACCGTATAACTCATTCTAATATATCAAAAAATCCATTGAGTGACTTAATTCTTTGGTTAATGACTGATATGAGATACTCCTCAAAATAGGTATCAGTGTCTAACTGAACATCCTGGGGATCAAAATTATGGGATGGTTTATCCTAATAATAGTAATTTTATGAATAATTAAAGATATCATGCATGAAATAGTTCATTGGAGTTAATATAAATTGATAATCTACCCAAAAACCTATATCAATTATATCAAAATGCCTAAAAAGAAAGGTGGAAGTGTCCCCTACATCTATATCGTATTATGCTCAAGCTGTGGGGATACCAACATGAAAACATGATCCCTGACTCAAAAAATGTTGGAAATCAGTGGTATCCAACATAATATTTCAATCTAGATAGATTTGTATATGTACACTATCATTGAAAAATCACATACTTCAAAGCCTCCTCAACTATATATTAACCTAGTACTAAATCCTCTCCAACCTCAAACAAAAATATGGGTCAAAAATAAGGATTAACATATATGGACTCATATAGATTAATATGAAATATCACATGATTGACTTTTCTATAGGATAAATCCAAAATTATTGTATGCTTCTTTCATGAAAAACATAAATAAAGGATTCATTCTTAGAAAATGTCCTTCCAAACATGATCATCTGTTCTAACCGGAAATTGGTATATTTGTGAATTAGTAAGATAAGAATTAAAAATTTTCTTAAATATCATTGTAATGAAACCTAAAAAGTCAAGGTAAAATGAGATTTCATATCTAAAATGACAGTAATATGGACCCCATGAAGTGTTATAATGTCAAAAAACTACAGGATTCCTATCTGATCTACTAAGAAAGTCTCCTTGATTTGAAGGAAATGGGATACATTAGTTTTATGATCCCCACCTACCCAAAATATATCTCTACCAAGAGGAATATTTAGTAAGCTAATGATAAGATCTATCATAATGGTTATCCTTACCATTCAGGGACCAGAAATGGATATAAGAAGATATCATATCACTAATTCTCCGCCTACAACTATCGATAGTGGGAACACCTAATGATAAAACCAGCTATGTGACATTTCTTCCAAGGACAAAATTTTCTGTGACACATATCACAACACCTCATGGATATTCCACGATGAATGGAACAATAAGAGGCATCCGACTCTCACATCAGTTCCTATATATCTTATATTGTACCCTAGATACTCCAATGTATGCATGTGATTCAATCTCTTCCAATAGACCAATCCTAAGACATGTCCATAGATCTAGTGGAGGAGATCATTTATCAATGTAATGGATATAATTTCCAAACCATTATCTAGTTAAGACATTGGTAATCCATGCATAGCTTGAGGGTATCATTAACCTACTTTTGGAAAATAATGAGTGAAAACCAAGATGAATATTTTGGTTAGATAAGACCCTTAGATTATAAATCAACCAAAAATCTCTTTATCACTTGGATATCTATAGATTCCACATTGTATGGAGAAATATATACTTGATCTGCTCATGGAATGACATATATTTCAAAATCTACTTCTCTTTAAAGAGGAAGGAAATAATAATTGGTGGAGAATAGATACCTGAAATTATCTATATGTTGATGTAAATATGTATGAAGCACTATCCGATCATATATGAAAAAGTAGGAGATCTGGGTTTTCACCCCAACTTTTCCATAATGCTCAGATCCAGCTCGACCAGCCTAGTCTTTCCACATATCCTTGGAAAGTTAAATATCACCCTCTAGTTACATTAAAGATACCCTATGGGGATGACAATATATATAGGTTTGATTGGGGACTTTCCAATCAATCTAGGGAATTACATCAAAGCCCATCATGTAGTGTATTAGGATGTCCCATAAGAAGGGATAACTTCCAACATCGAGGGGAATTTCTATGCATTGACATATAATCTCTGACTATAAACCTTACAGTGTATTCATAATAACCACCCCATTGATGTACTTAATTTCAATCCTGATGCTTTTTATATATGATAAAGAGGTCATGGGTTGATAAACCTAATGGCTCTACTAATGAGAACTTTCATTTTTATTACTTATTTATTTAGATTACATTGTAAAAATAGAGGATCTTTTAAAATTTAGATTCTTGCCAATATGAAACATAATAGAGGAAAAAATAAAACATTATTACAATCTATTGGATAGGCATCTTCATTGGATCATCTTATGTTCATTATCTACATATCATATCCTGGGGACATACATAAATGTAAAGGGCGATCATAAGGCCTAGTAGTGGAAAATAATGGAAACAATTTACATGTGATATTCAGGAATATCAATAGGAACATGAGGATTTTCATTTAGGAATAAGAAATGTAAAACATGTAGTATCATAAAAATAACATGATATAAAACAAATAAATGTGTCTACAACATATTGAAGATACCTTTGTATGAATATCACCAAGGATTTTTATTGAGGTGTCATAACAATTACAATGGTTATTCACGACATTATCATAAAACATGTCATATATGGAGATTAAAATTTTTACCCAATGAATTAGAGTTATGTCATGGAAAAAAATTCATATGTATTAATTAATGTGAAAAAAATATATCATAATTACAAATTCAATAAACAATCCATGGATAATAAAAATTGGGTTTCATATCAAAATCATGGTATTTCAAAAGTGATAAAATACTGGATCATTAGGTCATTTTTCACCCACTAAAAGGGAATGTGGGTTTCATTTATATTAATTCTACAATAAAATAAATATGTTTTACATCTAGGTTAATACCCCAATAAAATAATGTTTTTTGGTATTCACAAAAATGAAACAAAGTAGCACATTATATGGAGAAGAGGGAAATTGTGATAAGTGAATTTGGTAGTATAATAGAATTAAAATATGTTTTTAGAAAAGGGTAAAAAGATAGAGGAAAAGGGTCTAGAATTTTTAATAAAATGTTTTTATAAGGGTATGAATTTAATGGGTAATATAAGATATTAACAATAAAATATTGATGTCATACAAGAAAATATGTTTCAGATTTAAATGAGAAGAAGGATAATTCCCTGAACATGAATAGTTAATCCTAAATCATGAACAATGAAATGTTGGGGGACTAAGGAGACCTTCGGGGACCCCATGAAAGGTAACAATACTATAAAATCATGGGGGATGTATTGGGAGTTATGGTAAATGGAGAAATTTTTTTTTGTATTTTTAAAAAAAGAAGAGAATTTTATTAATATTTTACAAATATAGGACATGGAAATCTAGGTTGGGGAAAATGGAAACCCATGGGCTCGACCATTGAATTAACATAGGTTTAAAAATTTGGGTCATATTTTATGTTATTTTAATTCCATATATATTTTCATAATTATATAATTCTTTTTTTGGAATGAAAATGTGATGTTATCTAAAAACTAATGTTTTTGATTTTAAAGATACAATTTTATTAGTTGGAAAGTAAATTATGGTTTTTGAAATTGATTAATATATATTAAAATAATTTTAATTAATAAAGTAACATGTTTTAGGCCATGGGGTTTTTAAAATATTATAAAATCATTATGATATAATGATGATTTCATTAATTATACAAAAAACTCAAATGTAAATTTTTACTATTCAAAAAAATGAAATATTTAAAAAATTATCATAAATTCACCCTAACCGAAATTTGATATTATGATTTTAATAGTTCTGTTTATTTTTTAATAATATATATGTAAATATTATAAATTTTACTTTTAAAATTAAATATAATTATTTAAGAATAAATTTCAGGTTGAAAATCAGTAGTAAAATTTTTCACTCATTAAAAATTTAAATACAAAAAAAATTAATTTTATATCTATATTAAAATAATTTTTTTATCAAACTATTAATTTAAAATATGTTTTATTCATAAAACACTAGTTTATTATAAAAACTTATTTCTTTCCATAAATGTACAATACATGTTGGAAAAACAAATTTATCAAATTCAATCTCAATTATACCTATTTTTACTATAAAAACCAATTATTTAAATATATTTGATAGAATGAATAATTAAATTTTGAAAATGAGTTATCAAATATGTTTGGGACCCATAAACTATTATAAAACAATTGTATAACCTTATGGAAATTTTTGTGATGGTGATAGATTAATGGTGTGGCTCACCTAACGTCACCTGAGTGGAAATTTAATCTAACTTGAACATGTCACAAAGTAAATTTCATACATGCTTCAAATATTGAATCTCAGCATGAAAGTGTTCACTGGAGAACCCCTGTGAATTTACCTCGCTCCTAAGTTCATAAAAATGGGCTTCATACGAAACATGTCTTCTTATTGAGTTTATCTATTCTATTTTTCTGCCTTAATTACCCTTGTTCATTTATTATTATAAAAAATAATTAAAAAATTTCCATTATTATTAAGAGTATAGTTTTTAATGGTTATATGTCGATTGAATCTTGATGGTCATTTTTCAATTCATATTTATAAAGTTATTGTAAATATATGGTTTATTTTTTATAATATAATACAACACACATTTTCAAGATAAAATTATTATTCCCAATGTTCGGGTCATTACATTCTTCCACCATAATTAATTTTTTTCAATAAAAGTTCAACCTTTTCATTCAATTGATAAATAGTGTGGGTATTTCTACCTTATTTTATCATCTGGTTTCCATAACACATTATCATATTTATGGATATTCTACATCAATTTGAATAGGTAGGTAGTCAGGTTGCATATAACTTTTTCTCCATGGTCCAATATATCCAACATATGATCCTCGTAAGAGAGTTCATTGTAACACCCCAAGATTTCATTGTGTGTTATTTCTTCAAAATAATTCAATAACTTGCACTACACGCAACACTGAGTTCAATCACACCATGACTTACAAAAAAAAATCCATTCAAAAGAGGTTATGAATAGTATTATCTAAATTTTAAACTTTATATAATCCTTATAATTTTAGAATCCATATTATGAGTTTCTTAGATATAATGCAAGAACAAATTCATTTTCAGTATTGCACTTTTATCAACTTTTAATAGTGAACCCTTTTTAAATACAATATTTTAAGCTTTTTGACTAAATGGGGACATCAAAAAATTTAAAATGAAACATCCCAGGCTTCCACGGTACGCTTTCCTTTGAATAAAACAGTAGCGTGTGTTGTACGCAACTTCGAGTTCTAACACACCGTAACCAATCAGACTAGCTGTTATGAATAGTAATACCTACTTTTTGAAGTTATATATATTTTATATTTTAAAATGGACTTCATTTTTGGATTCGGAATATAAAATTTAGCCTAAGGTGAAATTTTGGTACTTTTCGGATAACTTTCATATTTTGATGAATAGTGAAAATTACTAAATTTTAATTAAAAACAACTTTTTTAATCAAAATAATTAATAGTGATAAATTATGAATTTGTGTGGTTTTAAAGTATGTTTAGAATATATTTTTACTATTTAATATAATGTTGGTCATTGGACATAATTTTACAATTAAACCGAACATAAACAAGTGTCAATCTTTTGATAGTTATTATCTCTTAAAAACACGCTTTTGGTTTTGACAGCGGGAATTAATTTTAAATTAATTTCTGCCACTTCTGTGTTTTGAATTTAGAAAAATGGATTCCATATTTGGAATCAGGATGTTCAAATTGTGTAAATATGTGACTTTTATTTTTAGACATTTTGAATAATTACTGCGGTAAATATTTTATTTACCATGGTTAAGGGTAAATCCGGTAAATAAGGGTTAAAAAATAATATTATAATAATACAAAATTACCCTAAAACGTGTCCTAACCTTATTGGTGGACACATAACCGACCATGAGCATCCTTGGGTCAATTTGGGGACCCCTTGGAGCCACTTGTATGTGGTAGGGACACTTTATATTAATAAAGTTAAAATAAAAATAAAAATGGCATAAGCTTACATCTTTTAAAAGAACAATTTTTACACAGGGTTATACATGGTGGATTTTCGATTATAAATATTCATTAGAAAGTTAAATAGATTTCCTACATAATTATATTTTATTTATAATTTTTAGACATCAAATAATTTAAATTATTAATGACACAATAATGATGCAATGTTTACCTCATTAATAAATCATTTAAATAAATAAGATTATAATGATTAAAATATAATCTAAAACCTGTCCAATTCTTATTGGTTGATGTTATTTAGAATATGAGTCATCTTATCTTCGACCTCAATGATTTTTGGACCATTATAAACCGAATATAATTATATTATAAAGTAATACTTTCACTCTTTCCTAAAGAGCCCCTCTTCTCCCTTATAAAAGGAGACCACTTCTACTCATTCCTCACACCTCTCAAGCCACTTGGCTCGTCCAAACTCTGTCCAAATAAGCTCCCCACATCCCTCTCCTCCTCCTTGAAGCTTACCCTTAGGCAGAAAGCATTTCAAGAAGTCCTTTGGTTCCAACCAAAGTGAGTTACCTAAATTAAAGGAGGTTAACCGACCCCAACAAAGGAAAAGTACAAGGTAAGGGTTATTTCACAATCTCTTCATTATCCGAGGTTGTATTATACGTAATAATCTACTGGGACCTCTTTATCATCCACATCCATGTTTCTTCGAAATGTATTTCAAAACATTTTTACTATTTACAAGAATATGGGTTAAAGTCATTTATACCCTTGTTTTACTTTTTATAAGAGGTTTATAAAGGAATCTTTCCGTCGTTTTCAAAACAAGGTCCTTTTTAACCTTTTCGACAGAATTGAGGTAAGAATGTTTTTTTTAACTTATACGGCGGGTGCGGTTATTTTCCGCCGTTATAAAATCGTCGAAGCTTTCCATACAAGCTTATAAGAATATTTTCAAAGAAAATGTTTTATTTTATATGACTCTTAAATGATTTCAAAAATAGAAAGAGATATTTCTCTAAAAATTGTTTTGATTTCATCTATGTCAACATCCTTCGACGGATTTTACGCTTATTTGAAGTTGATTTATTATGATACAAAACTTCTATATTGTATTGAAGGTTTTGTGATATGTTTGACTGTGGATGTGCTATTTTTATACCATTCATAGTTTATGGTGAAATTATTGACATTTCGTATGCTAGTTTTAATATGAATGTTTATGTTATGTTTAAACCTTTTCATATGGGAATGAATTAGACTTAGTAAGTGATGGGTGGAGCCCGCTATAGCTCCTCGATGCATCGGTAGGTCTCATGAGACAAACTAGTGACTTGGCACAAGGCCTTGACAAAATCTTATTTGTAGTCTTGGCACGAGGCCTTGACTATGTGGTTATGATAGTCTGGCATTATGCATTCCAACATTATGAAAGTGGTTATTGATTTTTGCATGTGATTATTCGATTAGTAGAATATCCATGTGAATGAGTAAATGGCATTATTTCATTTTATTTATGCCATACCATGTTGAAAGTTCATGTTTGAAAGGATTTTGTTTTAGTTATACATTGCCTTAAAAGTTTATTCTTATTTAAGAAAGTTTCCGCTATTTTGTTATCCTTACTGGGCATTTGAGCTCACCCCTTTTATATGTTTTATTTTTCCCAGGAAGTGAAGAAGTAAATTATGAATGTCCTGCAGGGATATTATGTGGGGATGAGTGTGGATTATGGAGACATTATGTTGATGTAGTAGTTTTTCATTTTATGATGTAATGTAAAACCTATGAATATATCTAGTGTTTCCAAGGCTACTAAACCAATCGGTCATTCGAGATTTGATCTTCTTGTGATCATGCCAATGTTACGAAGTAATGCACCGACTCTGGGTAGCTGGGGTCGGGGCGTTACAGTTGGTATCAGAGGAAGTTTAGTACAAACCTTGGAAGCTAGATTTAGATAAACTCTGATTAGAGCACGTAGACCTAAGATGAACATTGAGGATTAGTATAGAAGAACTTCTTAGAATTTTGGTATTGTAGAGATTTTGTGAGTTTTCCGAGCAATACATCCCTGTCTGGATACGAGCAGGTAGAGGCGGCTCTGGCACAAATGTACCTAGGGGTAAAACGCGAAAACACCGCTTTTAGCTAGACTCGAACGAGAACTGGTGCACGACAACGGGCCTTGCTGCACTCTTGGTTACGACACTACCGGGGGATATGCTTAGGATAACTCTCATTTTCTTTACAAATCATTTTGAAGGGTTTATGAGTATATACTTCCTTAAAGAAAACATTCTTATGATTATGGATTATATCCATAAATAGTTCAATTTATGTTAAGTGTTTTATAAGTATGGGATTATGTATTTTGATTCATAAACTGATCTAGTTTATGCCATTGTTTAGAAATGGCGCCCAGTAGAAGGAATGAAAACTCCAGAAATGCACATGATCCAAAGAGAAGGAAGGATCATATCTTTCATGGTCTTAAGATAGAATTTATAAGAGAAATAGTCTCCCATGTATTATCATCATATGAAGAAATAATATCATGTATTGATAAGATAAGTAAAGAGATTACTGAGTCCTATGGCTTTGAAGGGAAGCAAGAGAAGAAAAGGATAGAAGAGAGAAAGATGGATAAAGGGAAGAGGGAAAAGAAGAATTTTCCCATATGTGGTAACTGTGGAAAGAAACACCCTGGAACTTGCCTGAAAGGAATGGGAGTTTGTTATAAGTGTGGAGGAAAAGGGCACAAAGTACGTGACTGCAAGGGTAAAAAAATGGTTTCAAATGTACAATGCTTCATTTGTACGGAGTTTGGACACTACGCGAACCTATGTCCCAGTCATCAGACTATGACGCAAATGATGCTATTGGATAATAATCAAATTATGATACTACCACAGATGAAGAGGATTTATTAGATTTCTTATGTTGATTATGTCAATTGAGTGTTGTATCATCAATGTACTTGTTATAATAATTATGGAGTATATAAGGATTGTACTGCAGTACTATTTCATTAAGGACTTGAGATTGTGTGGAACAAAGAAAAGTGACTCAATAACAGGATAAAGTTTTGGAAAATATATGGTTGAGAGAATGATAAACCATAATATAGATCTGATACCAAGGTAGTGATTTTCGAATAATACATGATTATTTTGGAAAAAAATATATTGGATATTCTTGACTACCTTGGAACTGATTAATGATTTTTATATTCCATCATTGTTGGGGTTTAAAACATTTTTGGATTGATGAAGTATATCCAGCATTCTATATGGAATAAGGGAGCATGAATGTAATCAATAAGGAATATGGTAATACATGATGAAGGTATTCATATGCTATTACGGGGTAAAAAGGATCTATATTATGTTTACCTTCCTTATAAATGTTAGACTGTGAGTTTGGACAGAAGTATTTTGGATAGTTCTAGTTTGGATTATTTTGGATTGCCATAAAAGGACAACCCGGAGGTCGGGCGGCAACCCGTCACGTCCGGCAAGGCTGCGAGACTTGAACCCGCAACCGAAGGGCGACAAGGGTGTATCACCTACCACTGGACCATGAGATGTCCTGGATTAAATAATGTAGTTTTTATTAAAAGATCATGTAGATGAATTATAAATTCGTTTATTTTGGAACACTATACGAATAGTGTAAATAGAATTTTTTTTACATTCTATTATCTTTTAGAGTGAAAGATGATTTTGTGGTAGAAATATATTAATGGATAAAACTCTAATTATAAAGTTAGTATATCTCCTTATGATCTTAGCCAATCTCATAAATAAATTCCTCAATATTAAGAAAAGAAACTTTGAACAAAAATGTTTTCCTAGATGGTACCTTAAATCATCACTAATTTATGGCTTTGGGATTGTTGGACTTTTTATAGCCATGTTCTCTACCACTCTCCATCAGATAATTGATGGTTAGATTTTTCTTCCATATCCATATTTTCCTACATGGAACCCTAGTATGTGTTATTTTCGGTAATCTTCATACTTTCCACTCTTTATTTTAAATAGAGGCCTCATTAATTCATTTTTCGATGTGGGATTTCAACTAAGATATTTTGAAACGTCAAAAATGTGTTATCCCAATACCCTATATTTTGTTGAACCGATGGTACTTCAAATCATCATAGATTGATGAGTTTAAGGACCTCAATTTTATACTTTTTTTTGATTGATGACCTCAATCACTACCTATAAATATTTACGTTTTTCCTTCAATTATATGTCTCTAATTGCCACCAATGTTCTCCTAATCAAGATCATAATTTGGTGGTGACCCTTTCATTTCTCTTTTCCTCATATTAAGACTAAATTTTAGTAACCCAATTTCCGATGTGGGTTTTCCCACAAATATATTTTCTATTTTCAACCTTTTATTTTCGAAGAACAATTTCAAATTGCGAGGACGCAATTTATTGAAGGAGGGGAGAATGTAACATCCCATGATTTCATAGTGTGTTATTTCTTCAAAATAATTCAATAACTTGCACTACACGCAACACTGAGTTCAATCACACCATGACTTACAAAAAAAAATCCATTCAAAAGAGGTTATGAATAGTATTATCTAAATTTTAAACTTTATATAATCCTTATAATTTTAGAATCCATATTATGAGTTTCTTAGATATAATGCAAGAACAAATTCATTTTCAGTATTGCACTTTTATCAACTTTTAATAGTGAACCCTTTTTAAATACAATATTTTAAACTTTTTGACTAAATGGGGACATCAAAAAATTTAAAATGAAACATCCCAAGCTTCCACGGTACGCTTTCCTTTGAATAAAACAGTAGCGTGTGTTGTACGCAACTTCGAGTTCTAACACACCGTAACCAATCAGACTAGCTGTTATGAATAGTAATACCTACTTTTTGAAGTTATATATATTTAATATTTTAAAATGGACTTCATTTTTGGATTCATAATATAAAATTTAGCCTAAGGTGAAATTTTGGTACTTTTCGGATAACTTTCATATTTTGATGAATAGTGAAAATTACTAAATTTTAATTAAAAACAACTTTTTTAATCAAAATAATTAATAGTGATAAATTATGAATTTGTGTGGTTTTAAAGTATATTTAGAATATATTTTTACTATTTAATATAATGTTGGTCATTGGACATAATTTTACAATTAAACCGAACATAAACAAGTGTCAATCTTTTGATAGTTATTATCTCTTAAAAACACGCTTTTGGTTTTGACAGCGGGAATTAATTTTAAATTAATTTCTTCCACTTCTGTGTTTTGAATTTAGAAAAATGGATTCCATATTTGGAATCAGGATGTTCAAATTGTGTAAATATGTGACTTTTATTTTTAGACATTTTGAATAATTACTGCGGTAAATATTTTATTTACCATGGTTAAGGGTAAATCCGGTAAATAAGGGTTAAAAAATAATATTATAATAATACAAAATTATCCTAAAACGTGTCCTAACCTTATTGGTGGACACATACCCGACCATGAGCATCCTTGGGTCAATTTGGGGACCCCTTGGAGCCACTTGTATGTGGTAGGGAAACTTTATATTAATAAAGTTAAAATAAAAATAAAAATGGCATAAGCTTACATCTTTTAAAAGAACAATTTTTACATAGGGTTATACATGTTGGATTTTCGATTATAAATATTCATTAGAAAGCTAAAACGATTTCCTACATAATGATATTTTATTTATAATTTTTAGACATCAAATAATTTAAATTATTAATGACACAATAATGATGCAATGTTTACCTCATTAATAAATCATTTAAATAAATAAGATTATAATGATTAAAATATTATCTAAAACCTGTCCAATTCTTATTTGTTGATGTTATTTAGAATATGAGTCATCTTATCTTCGACCTCAATGATTTTTGGACCATTATAAACCGAATATAATTATATTATAAAGTAATACTTTCACTCTTTCCTAAAGAGCCCCTCTTCTCCCTTATAAAAGGAGACCACTTCTACTCATTCCTCACACCTCTCAAGCCACTTGGCTTGTCCAAACTCTGTCCAAATAAGCTCCCCACATCCCTCTCCTCCTCCTTGAAGCTTACCCTTAGGCAGAAAGCATTTCAAGAAGTCCTTTGGTTCCAACCAAAGTGAGTTACCTAAATTAAAGGAGGTTAACCGACCCCAACAAAGGAAAAGTACAAGGTAAGGGTTATTTCACAATCTCTTCATTATCCGAGGTTGTATTATACGTAATAATCTACTGGGACCTCTTTATCATCCACATCCATTTTTCTTCGAAATGTATTTCAAAACATTTTTACTATTTACAAGAATATGGGTTAAAGTCATTTATACCCTTGTTTTACTTTTTATAAGAGGTTTATAAAGGAATCTTTCCGTCGTTTTCAAAACAAGGTCCTTTTTAACCTTTTCGACAGAATTGAGGTAAGAATGTTTTTTTTAACTTATACGGCGGGTGCGGTTATTTTCCGCCGTTATAAAATCGTCGAAGCTTTCCATACAAGCTTATAAGAATATTTTCAAAGAAAATGTTTTATTTTATATGACTCTTAAATGATTTCAAAAATAGAAAGAGATATTTCTCTAAAAATTGTTTTGATTTCATCTATGTCAACATCCATCGACGGATTTTATGCTTATTTGAAGTTGATTTATTATGATACAAAACTTCTATATTGTATTGAAGGTTTTGTGATATGTTTGACTGTGGATGTGCTATTTTTATACCATTCATAGTTTATGGTGAAATTATTGACATTTCGTATGCTAGTTTTAATACGAATGTTTATGTTATGTTTAAACCTTTTCATATGGGAATGCATTGGACTTAGTAAGTGACGGGTGGAGCCCGCTATAGCTCCTCGATGCATCGGTAGGTCTCATGAGACAAACTAGTGTCTTGGCACAAGGCCTTGACAAAATCTTATTTGTAGTCTTGGCACGAGGCCTTGACTATGTGGTTATGATAGTCTAGCATTATGCATTCCAACATTATGAAATTGGTTATTGATTTTTGCATGTGATTATTAGATTAGTAGAATATCCATGTGAATGAGTAAATGGCATTATTTCATTTTATTTATGCCATACCATGTTGAAAGTTCATGTTTGAAAGGCTTTTGTTTTGGTTATACATTGCCTTAAAAGTTTATTCTTATTTATGAAAGTTTCCGCTATTTTGTTATCCTTACTGGGCATTTGAGCTCACCCCTTTTATATGTTTTATTTTTCCCAGGAAGTGAAGAAGTAAATTATGAATGACCTGCAGGGATATTATGTGGGGATGAGTGTGGATTATGGAGACATTATGTTGATGTAGTAGTTTTTCATTTTATTATGTAATGTAAAACCTATGAATATATCTAGTGTTTCCAAGGCTACTAAACCAATCGGTCTTTCGAGATTTGATCTTCTTGTGATCATGCCAATGTTACGAAGTAATTCACCGACTCTGGGTAGCTGGGGTCGGGGCGTTACATTCATATTCTAGTTATACGAAATATATATTTATTTTCTTTAAAGGGTCACATATGTACTTCCTCAGGATAGATACATAAAAAAATCACAAATTTTTTCTATATTTTATCTATGATCTATATGATAGGAAAATACTCCTATAAGATATAGGATTTCATAGGGGATAATGTACTTGGGGCTAAGTATCCATTCCTTCCCAAACTGGACAACTCTCTTCTATGGTGATAAAAAAGTAAAACACTATTACCCACATCAAACACCAAGTACCTTTAAAATTTATTAGCATGTATCCTATGATGACTATAAGTAGCATTTATGTGTATTTTGTGGAAATGAACCTTCTATATCATATCATGCAGATGATCAGGGCTGTGAAGATTTCTCTCACCAAATTTATAATAAGAATTAGTAGTTCTTCATATTATTCCATGTAGATCAACATAGGGTTTCATTTGAATAATAATATAAAATATGTCATAGTATAATAAAGCAACTAATAGAATATGTTGACTTAACCCACTATTAAATTCCCTTGACCATGTTCTCGGTATGACCGCAAGTGGTTTAATAGACCATTTAGATTGGACATCAGTTGTTAGGCGATAATCTATACTCTAACTCAAATAAGTACTCAGATGATATTGATGTCTTTCCCATAACATTGATGTGAACCTTGAATCACAAATATTGAACGATATACTGTGGAACTCTATGATACCTCACCAATTTCATTTTGGAAATCGTAGAATGTTTATTTAGATATAACTATTCATAAATATTTATTAAAGTGGTATTCTAGGTTAGTCAGTCCTCTATAACGCATATCACATTATTTCCCATGCATGCTTTTGAGATCCTAGTGAAAATTAAATAGTGAAATTTTCCCAAGTCTATGTTTGTATGGGTTGTGGTTGTAATTACACATTTTGAATTTCTAGCTCTGCCTTCACATGTTGACACTCTATGAACCTTTCAGTGTAGTCGACAATCAACCTTTTAAATTATCCCACCAATAATGATCAAAAAGGCCCCTATACATTTTTCTAGGATCTATGATATATAGAGAATGTAGATCTATAAGATTCATAAATTATAACCTTATTTATATTAATAAAATTTGGGACACATGTCCTTCAATTAAATTTTGGTACATCTACATTATGAATATTTTATTTATGAAACCTCTCATTCATTATAGCCTATATCATCTTTTGTAAGAGGGGATCTTGTATTTGATAAAACTATATCATATATGGAAATGATGGCTGATATATTATTTGGGATTGGGTTGATGATTTTACATTCCTTACTGTTCCCATGTCCAGTTTTACTAGGCCTTATATAAAACGATCTCATTGAATCCTCATCATTTCATGATTAAAAGAGTGTTTCCTATATAATTCATCAGTGACATTGTTTTCTATTATACTGATATATTTAATTGAACATTCAAAATAATTATTAAGTTCCAACCATCTTATTTATCTCATATATTGTTCCATTTGTATGAATATATACAGAAAAAATTGGTGTTCTCTATTCATAACATAGTTATCCCCAAAATTATTGTGCTTCAATATCATCATATCAAAAAATAACTACATCATTCTCATGGTCATGAGTTGTATAATTATTCCCATGAGGCATTAATTATCATGATGCTTAAGAAATCACAATGTCATTTCTCATGAGTATGTACACAATAAATTATAGAGACGAATCTTCAAAAATAATAACTCCTTCTCTGATAGATAGTGGAGTTAACATGGGTGTAGCAACTAATATATTCATCAGATCAAGGAAATATTTGTGACACTCATTTGTACAGATTATCTTAGCCCTATTCAATTTAACATGGATGTTGAATAAAAATTATTATTTTATCTTAAAAAACCTCCTATAATATCGTACTTAAACAAGTAAATTACACTTCATAGTTACTATTGTAGGATGAGTCAACTAAGAAACATTCATTCGAAACTTTTTTTTTCAAAAGAATCTTTTTGTAATCGAAATTCAAATTTTATTTACCTTCTAGAAAACATGTCATTCCTCATAGTTTTAAATATATCCTTTTGATGATCCTCATCCACATTGAAACATTTTAAATATATTATAATATCAAAAATAAAAACTACCAAAAATTGATCAAAGTATTACATTAACTATCTACTCATTAAATCCATAAATATAGTTGTAGAATTATTCAATATGAAGGTCCAAAAAAACACATAATACCGATAAATCAATTGGAAGGGTGTTTTTTGAATATCTAGTTTTTTCAACCTGAATTGATGATAACTAGATCAATGATAAATCTTGGAGAAGAATTGTGCACCATGAAACATGTCAAAAAAATCATAAATCTTTTGGAGGGGGTACTTGTTCTTCAATTTGATCCAATTTCACTCTCTATATTCAATGCATTTCTGCATTGTTTCATCCAACTTACACAAGAATTGAAAATTTTCACCCTATAGAGACACAATTGATTAGTCAAAACCCATCTCTAAAAGATCTTGAGGTTCTTTCTTTAATTCCTCTTACTCCAAATCTTCTATTCTGCATTGGGTTCTTGATATTGGATTGAATTTAGTTATTAGTTCATTGGATAAATCTTCCACTCTTTTAAGGGGAGGTCTATGTAACTCCTGAAGAAAAACATAAATGTATTCCCGAATGATCGATACATTTTCTATTCTTAAACATTAATTTTATTCATCCTCATCATTAAAAATCTCCATAATGAAGCATACAAGGGTAATTTTTGAAAAATCATTGGTCATAATTTATTTTCAATGAAAATTACTACATGTCATCCATTAATGATGGCTCATATTTCCTTACATAATACATCGATCATAAACTTATACATTTAGATCTTTTCTATCCATAGTATAATTTGAATTATATCGTGGGAATAAATACTAGATTTACAGTGACATGGTACTCTTCAAAATTCAACACTAGAGTTTTTATACAATGTTCGTGATTGGATAATCCCTCTAGGATTATTGAATAAAAAATATAAATATATAATTTGTTTTATTTACTCTATATTCTATGAAAAATGTGTAATTAAAGGACTGAGTAAAAAAATCAACAAAACATTCTTTCTGTCATTGAGAGTAAAATAATATTAACTTCCACAACATCATTTTGAGCCACTAAATTAGTCATCATGATATAAAAAGATCCCCCATTATCCGTTTTCCAACGATGAGATTGATAGTGATTCCCATACACTGCCTTATGATATTCACATTGATTGGAAAAGATACAAAGATATCTAAACATATAGAATTGGACTTCAGTGGGGGCTTGAACACATCATATAGTTTTTGTTAGTGTTTAGATATTCAGGCTTCAACTCACTATGAATTTAACATGGTACAAGAAAAAAATCATCCACACTTTTATCATTTTCCACTTTGGAGATAGAAGTTCTCTGAATGTTTCCTACAAATTTTGTTTTATATGGGAAGTTTCACTTTCTTTTTCATCCTCTTCCATGACCAGTGTTCCTCCCTATGTTTGTCTCCAAATATATAGTAGTTTCTTTTGATTTTTGAAACCATTGTGTCTCTATAAATTTATTTTCACCTTAATATAACACAAAATTGCCTCCTCATAGTTTTCATAGTCTTGATAGTCTATATTCACTAGTAGATGGGCTCTTAGTCATATAAATAAAGTCCAATGTTACCATTAGGATCTATAATGATGATATATTTCTAACAAGAAATTATTGTAACCTTCAACTCATAGATTCAAACTAATTCATTTTTCCTTCTTCTTCATCTCATGGAACCCCTTGTCTATTTCCATTCTAATCGAATGAGCTATATTTATTGAAAATGATTAACTTGTACACTAACCACTCCATATAAACAATCTTATATCATCGATACATGTATTTAATTATTTTTTAGAACATACAAAATTTTCCATTTAAGTGGTTTATTGCTGGGGGTGACTTTATCTTGTCTCGTACAATGGAATAGAGAAAAGATATTTTCTATGGAGATTATCCACTTGCTTAGAAATTATTAGGTAGGTAGATTCACTGAATGAAGGTTTCCATTGATGCATAATAGAGTCAAAGGAATGATATTACATTCGTGGTGAATATTTCCTCTCATCTTGATTAATGTTATTATTCATAACTCAAGTTATTGGTTCATTATTCTCATAAATATTTCCATTTCAGACTCTGTAGTAGGGCCATCAGTGAATTGTCTATTGCACTCATCATTTACATGGTTCTTCTAATTTCTATCAAATTTATAAAATAAGAAAACATATGTGTGAATCATGTTTCATTTCTGAATATTATAATTATTGAAGAATTTTATGCCTTAAAACGTCAATCTTAAATATGTTATTATTTTAAAATTAATAGATTTTATATAAAATATACATTATGGTTTATAAAAATGTTGATATTGAAAAAAAAACATATCCATCAAGAGTGTCATTATAGAAATGTAGAATGTCCCTTTTTCATGCACCAATATCAATTAAACTCTATCTCAATATAGTTTTTTTAGTGGTTTCCACAAGATATATCAATGACAGTTACACATCCAATTGTTCAAATTAAGATATAAAATTCATTTCATGGAAACCACTAAATATTTAATAGAAATACTTGATGTTTCTCTATATTAAATCATTTATACAATGTTATCCATTATTTTTTCGAATCCTAATTTCCAAAACTAACTAAACCGTACATTTATACTTATTATTGAGTCTATCTGGTTTATTACATAACAATTTCACTAAATTGAACTAATATATAATTGTAATGGTTATTTTCTTGGAAATAATGTACATTATAGCTGAAAACCGTAAACATTCTATGAGTCCATGTAAAAGTCTTATTCATTATATTATCTTAATTAAATTTTTACATACAATATCATAGGTACACACATCAATAGAAAGGTTGACAACATGACCTATTATGGGAAAACAAGGAAAAAACTTTACATGTGATCATAAGTAAGATCGGTAAGAACCTGAGAAATATCATTATTTCATGAAAAATTGAACTTGAGGCATATCATAAAATGAAAATGATTTGTAACATGGATATGTGGAAATAATAATTAAATGTGTAATTCATAGACATATCACCAAGGTTCTTCACTGAGGTGTCAAAAACATTTCCATGGTAATTGACCAATGTATCATTAATCATTTCATCTGAAGTAATTAAATTTATTACCATATGAATAAGAGAGATTATAGGGTCAACCATTAGCGTGTATTAAATAATGTTATCCAGAAATATAGTTATAAATATTTCTTTAATATCCCATGGTTAATATACAAATTGGTTTTATGTTAAAATCATGGAATTTCGAAAGTTCTCAAAGACAATATCATTATATAATTTGTAACCAATTGGAAGGGAATACGAGTTTGATGTATGTTAAAACAAGAATAATGAAATTAATTTTTACATTTAGGTTGACACCCATGAAATGTAATTTTGTTTGGTAATTCAATGAATATAATAAAATATAATTAATTTTGTATGAGAGAGAAATTTTAGGAAATAAATTTTGATGAATAAAAGGAATAAAACTTGTTTTTAGAAAACTGTATAAAGAGTGGGGGAAAGATTATCCCACTGAAAAAAAAAATTTTATGTAAGGTTATGAAATAAAGGGTAATATAAGATAAAAAACATAAATTTTAGAAGACATATAAGAAATTAAGTTCTTGAATCTAAAAAGAGAGAAGGATAATTCTCTAACCTTAAAAAGATACTCCTTAATTGTGAGAAATTGAATATCTGGGGATTAATGAAAAAATAGGGTGACCCCATGACATTTGAATATATGAGATAATCATGAATTATTTTTTATTATTGAATGAATATATAGTAATGGTTGGGTATTTATAGAAAATCTGGACAATTTGTTTAATAATTTTAAATATAGGCCTTTGAAATATAGGTTGTGTAAAATAAATAACCCTATGCTTGATAATGGATTTAACATAGTTTTTGAAATTTGGGAAATATTTTATCTTATTATAATCCAAAATATTCTATCCTCTTTTTATAGTATTTATTTGGTTATGGACAGGTAAATTTCTCAAAAAATAATATCGTTAATTTTAAAGTTTTTATGATAGATTTTGGAAACTAAATTATAGGTTTATAATTTTATTAATATATAATAAATATATTAAATAAACAAATAAATTAGTTTTGGCTATGTTTATTCTTTAAATAATTATTAAATCATTATTATATAATCATGATGTTATTAAAAAAACCAAAAAAAGAAAACTGTATTAATTTATTCATTGAAAAACAAAATATATTAGAAAATTTAAATAAATTTACCATAATATAAACATGGAGTGATGATATTGGAAATAATATTTATGTTATCATAATAATTCTATAAATAAGGGAAAATTTATATATAACTATAAAATAATTCTTAATTAAAAAAAAATAGCTCATCGAAAATGAATTGTAAAATTTTTGAAAAAGAAGATTGTAAGGAGATAATAAATTTATTTTATCAATTTTATTTAAATAATAGTATTTTATCATACTATATAATTAAAATAGTTATTATTAATATTTACAAAGTTTATGATAAGAATTTATTTAATTTTGGAAATTTATAATTTATATTAGAAAAGTAAATTTATCAAATTATATCTCAATTAAATATATTATTATTTAGACATGATTTTTAAAATGACATTGATGGAATAAAATTTTTATTTCTACAAATTAATTCAAACTAATATTGGAACATGTAACGCTTATAACACACATATTGAACCTAATGGTAAGCTGTAAGATCATGATCGATTACTGGGGTGGCTCTGATAACAGCACCTGAGTGGTAATTTCAACTAGCATGAACTCCTAATATAGGCTTTTCATTTAATAATTAGATGTTGAGGCTCAACATTGTTTAGTTTAAGGACAAACTCCAGTGATACTACCTACATACAATGCCTACATAAATGGTATTTATACAGAATGACACTAATTTTTGTGGCCATCACATATCCTTTATAATTTAATTATACTTTGTAACTTTCTATAATAAACCGTAATTGAAACAATTAAATTTTTATTTACAGTATGGTTTCCCATGGTCATGTTGGAATAAAGGTCTTATAATTGCTAAATAATAATGGAAACATTTCCCTTTATATTCACTTCACCATTAAATATATACTTTTATGTTGTGTATATTATAACATAGAACCCATTTTTAGGAAACATTATTATTACAAATAATTGTGTTATTTTACCACCTCCTTCCACTAGTAGAATCATTTTCCTAGAATGGAAAAAACCTCTTTAACCATTACTTTTAGCTTATCTGATGGGGTTCTTAGTGATTGTTTCATATTTAATGATCATTGAAAATGTAGTTGGTTAAATACATTCACATTCAAGAATATGGAATTCGTGATCCCATCCTCGAAATATATCCCATGTGATAACTAATCACCAAATAAAATTGGTTCAATTCATTACAACATAGTATAAGGTGTATAATAGTCCACAACAGAAATAATACCTTTCTTATAGAGAATGAACTCTCTATCTCAATGAATTATTAGAATCTGAGGAAAAAGTTATCATAGATGTCAGTCTAGAATTCTGCCCAAACCATGCCCTAACAATGACCAGAATGATTATTCACATACCACGAATGGTTATTTGAATCACGAATCATGTAGGTGAAGATAACAAACCTCATATTTTGAGAAGTATATAGATTCTTGAAGATATAAATAATGGCCTCCATGCACGAATAAACATCCTCTAGACTTCTGTCCTTAAAAATTCTTAGGGATGATACATGTAGAACTCAGGAGTCAGATAAGACATTATAGTTACACGCAACGGAGAAAACAATATAGATTGTATCAGTCATAGAAAAAATTCATGAATCTAAACATCAATGAAAATTCATGAATACCAGGTGGTTCCTCGGGTTTAACTTGTTGAATTATCACATGTGTCTTATATCCCACCGACTTCGGTGTGTGGTCACTCCACCATCCAAGTGCATGAATAGAGGACTTTTTGGTGGAATCGGTCTATAAATTCAACAAACCTGTACCAAAATATGATTTTAAATAAAATAGAAACAGTAGCAGAATAAAATCATAATATTATGCATTAAATTTGGAAAATATTATCCTAATTACCCTCTTATAAAGCAAGGGAGTTGGTATGTGATAAATGTTTTTTTAAAGGTGTTTTGGAATGTGTAATAGTTAATTGAACATTATTAAGATAAAAACTCATTAAATGGAACATTCCCTCTACGTTTACTGAAAATAAAATCAATAATAAAACATAATTTACATTTTATGTATGTATGTGTTTATATAAATATATCATGGTTCAATTAAATGGTTCATCATTTAAACTTGTAAATTCCCATACACTATATGAGTAAATTCTACAACAATTTAATACCAATTATCCCCCATATGGTCACTCTTAGAATATAACAGGTAAAAAGGTTGATTGAAGGTATCTAATAAATTATTGATTGCAATTAATATGTGACCTTGAACATTATAATTATAATTTAAATTCATGATCAAATATCTAAAATACATCTCAATCAACTGGGGTAACATAACTTATATTTGTTGAAAATGGATTTTTAAGATTCCACCACTAATAAATACAAGATGTCCCCATTTATATTGATGTTGAAACATTATGTTTCCAATTTATTTTCCATATAGATGATGTTATTGGAATATTCATATATCACAAACAATAAACACTCAATAATCACAAGAAACATAGGCAATGAAAGCATTAAAATGCACATATATGTTATGGAATACATCTGGCATATTAATTTTATTTTCATATAATGATGAATATGATAATTTTACTTATTATACAAACCAAGGGAGATATTTTATAAAATATAAAAAATACCACAACTCATGTGAATCACCCAATGGGGAAATTATATCAACTCATATAAATAAAATATACATATGTAATTTCTAATTCCATGAAAACATTGTAATCAAACGAAAATAGAGTTAGCTACTCCCAAACATGGATTATGACCATGTTCCAAAAACAACATATTTTCCATTATAAATTGCCTAATAAATATGAAAAATAATAAACATATTTGATATCACCTTGTGTCATTTCGATATAAGATACATTGAGTAGTTCCCTGAGCAAATTTCCACAAGTCGTCAAGCACAAAACCCTGTTTGGTAGAGGATGTTGACTAGTAGTGGGATCATAGGGGGTGTTAGTGAGTAGACTATTCTCTCTAGTAAGAGTAGATAACAAAAAATATATAGTTGATAAATAAATAGTGGAAGTAGTATAATATATATGGATGTACAAATAATCAAAAATATCTACAAATAATCATGAACTCAAAATAAAAATATTATCATATAAAAAATAACATTGTAAGTTCATGTCTCAAAAAAAAAACAAAAAAAAACAGGTCTATATAGAAGAATGAAGACATTTATAAAACATTTTGTAAAAAACAATTACATTCCAACTATGAAGTATCCTTGTCATATTGTAATAACATTCATAAAAAATAATAGAATACATGTGTGGTATCAATGACAAGAATATTTGCATTGTTCGTACATTAGATCCATAAATTATCCTAGGTACCAACGATGGCTTGGATGGGTTGTGATATAAACATAGTAGGCACCCACAAAAGAAAACAATAAAATGTAGTATTTTAATATAAATTTTATTATATATAGGTATTTAATAATGTAAAACCAATAGAAATAAATAACAAAAACATGATTTAGCCACATCTAATTTATGAACAAGTTACCATTTAATTATTTCTATTCCAATTCCTATAGATAAATCATGTAAATTTTCCAAAAGAACTCTCATAGATTACAAAAATAATAAAGTAATATTTTTAGTGAGATGAAGGATTTTTATTGACCTCTGGGATAGCCAATTCATTGTAGAGAACATTTTGGCCTAGCTATAAGAGGTGTCTGTGTTATATAAGGTTCACACCCAAGGCATTCCATTATGAATCTGTATAATTGTGTCAATGAATCTCTTCCATTGTAATCCTGGGATAATCATGATTTGGTCCAATGGTTGGAATCAATGTAACCACATGTCCGAAGACATCATGTTAAATTCAAGGAGTGTATCAAATTAATTATAATATTTAGAGAATTTTGTAGTTAATCCTTGTTACCTCACCAAGGATTTCACATATTAATATAGTGAAAAGATTCTATGGTGGATATATATCATGGAATCTTGATAAATGAATATGAATTTCATCTTATAAGTTCTCAAGTAATTCCCATGGGATTCCAAGGACATCTCATGTTTGACCATTTATATATAAGAAGAAAATAGTCTAATAAAATATGAACCTTATACTCATTATTTTTATATAATATATAATCATGGGATATCTAATTATAAAACCTGTTAATTATTTAATATTTTTATTCCATTATCTTTCAATAATCATGACTTTTCATATAAAGGACATGAAACCAATAATAACATTAATTTATAAGAATTTATTTTTCCATTTAATACCATTCACTTATTAGGAAATGTTGTTTAGGATATGAAACTGAACAAAATTCATTTATAATTTAACATGGAAGTTTGATATTTATAAATACACATTCCATTTATAAATATAAATGTTTATTTAATTATGGTTGAACACTTTCCAAAAAAGGACATGTTCAATGTCACCTGAATGGTTGCTTAAATAATTCCCATAATTGGGAAAAAGAATAACATGATCCACCATCTAACTCGGTGGATTCCATTAAGGTACAACCCTAGAATTATTATAAAAACATATATGAATAGGTCTTTAGAAAACAAGAATGAAAATTATAATTAATTTAGATAAATTTTAGATGAATCACCTGGTGAATCATTCTTGTGCATAATATTGGAAATTTATAAATGTGGATAATTTTATGGAAATTCCATATAACACCTACATAAACTCAATAACACTACCCATGTTTATTATTGGACCTTTTTTCCATAAAAATTGTGATATTTTAATAAATAATAAACACTATAAAAATATTGCATATTAGCCGATATCAAAAGAACATCATCAGGAGAATGAAAAACGACGAAATAAGCCTAAGGTGTTTATCACAAAATAATTTAAATAAAATGAGTTGAAATAATATTGATTCAAATACAAGTATAATTGTATTCATTGTATCTTGGTGAAGGGGTGGATGATCACTTTAATGGTGATAAAATGGGAGCTTCTCTCTACTGGAATGTGGAAGGAAGGATGTCGGTAACAAATATAAAACACAAGGTAAAAATTGTAATCTAACCATTAAAACTAGGTTTTATGATTTTGATGCAAATTTCATCATTAATTGTGCCAACCATGTGTTACCGTATATCTAAAAGGTTAGGTTTTACGGTTCGTCTACATTGTTTGGGAAACCATTCACAACCCGTGATTTTCGCCTCTGTAAAAAACTATAGATATATAGAAAGATAATTTTTTCCTAGATGTAGGGTTATGGATAATCACCTTCCCTATTGATCTCAAATAACATAACCATATAGTAAGGAGACACATTGTTATTTGTGCTACATAGTATCCTCTATCTGTTCATCCTTGTGTATTTTCTACCGATCATGATTACAGGTTCTATAAAATCCTCTTACTCCCTCATTTCTTCTATAGTCTCACTAGGAATAAATATTATGTCATAAAAATAGTATTGAACTACAAATCCAAGGATTTATACCTCATATATAAATATGGACACTAAAAGTGAACGATTGTGATGAATATTCAATAACATTATTGTTCAAATAAGGATAAAACCATATCCCTTGTTCAATGGATCACTATATATTACAAGTCCTATATTTTCCAATGGTGGAGTCATTCTCAAATAATAGTCCAATTTTCACCTAAAATTTTTATAAGGTTGTTAAAATTCCATTTTTCAGTATGAATGTTTCCCCATTACAAGTAACCATTGTTAACAAGTTTTCTAATTGTTTTTTTAATAAATCCCCGATTATAACATATTAGTATTAGGAAACAATATAAATCCATTATTTTTTTGGTGTAAGTTATTAATTGAATACCTTTATCCTCACTACATGAACTATTATTACATCCTTCGAGTTAATATGAAAACTAGAATAATATTTCTAAAGTTATAAATCACACATTCAAAATTTCATTTAAAACAAATTTCATCTATGATTATTACGAATGATCTTCATGTGATTCTTATGGATACCATAGATATTATAGTACAATAAGATATCATTACTAAATATAAAAAAAATTATGAAAATATTCCTCGAATAATACGTTCATTACAACTATTAAAATGAGGGGTTCATTAGTTAATCCAAGTAGAATTATAGTAAAAATGTAATATTAATACATAATATAAAATGAAAATTTTAGAATATATTATTTTTTACTCAAAATTGTTTACACTCATAAAAATGTAAAATATTTTAAAATTATTTGCAACCATAATGTTGTTCAAAAAAGGCATCAATGTGATGTTGATTGTTTAATTTTTTTTAGTAATAATATTTTCCCTATAATCAATTAACAAATTGAAAGATCAAAATTGTTTCTGAACAAATAGTATATGGAATCCCCAAGGTGAAACACTACATTGAATAAATCCCATACCAAACAATATTTTAAATGTATATTCATCTCCAATAATTCCAAAATGTGTATTTTATGTGGAGTAATTGATATAGGTATTTCCTTTTGGATTAAAACAATGAAACTAGAACTCCAGGCCATGTTGCATGTCTATGTAATTCAACATGAAACAGATCGACGTATCCTAATAAAATATATACATATATAATTTCAAAAATTAATTCAAAATTATTCGTTTTTTTGTTCCCAACATCCCTAATAATCTCATTATCAGGTTTTATAAGAATTAAATCTAGACCTCACTTGGATAAAGAAATATCCCCTCTAAAGAAAATAAATTTGACATCTTCAAAATTAATTATAGTTGTATTCTCCTTGAAATATTATATTCATTATAAATTGAAAAAATATTCTATACCAAGGAGTATATCAAACTAAAAATAAGAATAATAACCAAGTCTTAACATACTCTACATATATGTTTCATAATGGGTAATGTCTAACACATAATTTTTAATGAGAGATTACTACATGGAGTCTTGAAAGATAATTTCCAACTTATGGTATTAAATAAATGTTTAATTTTCTAGGAAAAAATAATATATACATGTATATAAGAGTTTGAAGATCCAACTTAAATAAATAATTTTTTAAATATGAGGATATGAATAATGTACCTACCACCACATATTCTAAAACATAAACCTCATTGTAGTGAATTAATAATAATAAACTTCTCACATTATCCCCTTATGTTTTATGTTACCTTGATTATTGGGAATTTATTTGAATAAATACTCATTTAAATATAGTTATATAACAAAAAAATAGTGATTTATTTTTTCCCATTCAATTCATTATCTTGACGAATCATATATCCACAACTATAATAAACTACCATGATGTTATTTTCTTTTCCAGGATGTTTTTTCACCAATTTATATATGATAAAAAAAATTCATTCCCTTATTCATTTATGAAATAACATATTATTTGAAATCAAATTCCCTCTTATTCTTGTTATTTTTCATAAAGATATATTATATATAAATCTTATTTTATATTTTTTTAGCTAATATTATTTTATCATGAAATAAAGAAGAATGAAAAACCAATTCCCATTATAGGATTGTCTTAAGACCTTAATCGAAATGGTAAAAATTTCCTTTGGAAATATAAATGTTATTCAAAGTATAATTGTATAGTATTATAAAGGAAGTCATAAACTCAATGACACTCTTTTTTTTTATATTAAACTGTGGAACCTTCTCTCCATTTTGGTTTTTTTAAATCACGAGGGAAATATTTTTTTGGATGATTGTTGCAATAAAATATATCCATTTTATTTGTTACATTTCTTCATCCTCCATATAAATACATATAAATGATTAACTTTGATAAAAATCAAATTCAATACAATACCATACAATAAAAAAATTTCTTTTTTTAAATGATCAATTTGTTTAGTAGTCTTGAATAAAAGAATACAGACATGATACCCATATTTCATTGGAAATAAAAATAAATCCTAAGGAAATATTTAAATACTTAATATATTTCATAATATCCATCATCATGCATTGAGAAATGGAAAATAAAAAATGGTTGACAATAGATACATTTTAATGGTCACCAAAATTGCAATATATATTGGGAGGTAAGGCATAATAAATATATAAATGTAAATAACGGAAAGCATGTACCATTTAATAAATTATTTGACCCCAAAATGCATAAATGTATAATATAAATTTAGATATCTCACTAATAATAATAACTGAAATATCATTTGTGTGATTGATTAATGTTTTAAAATTTAAGAACATTATTATCAAGTCCTTATTCCATGAATGATTAATCAATGGGTAGGTATACACTAAAATCTTATTTATTATGTCCCACAAAATGATTTTTATCTTGAGACCAATTATTGTATTGAAGGGATATATAATTTTAATACTCACCCATCACAACATGTCTAGTTTGTTAATATTATATTTAATGAACAAATTAACTCATAAAAAATATTACCTAACAACAAATATTAGTATTGAGTAATGAATAATAAATATAAATAGTTTCACAGATAGTTAAATAATGTTCACAATGAAAACGTTTATATTGAAATGGTATACATTTTAGAAAATTCTTAAACCAATGATACGCTCAATATTTATATTTATGATAAATATAAATTCAAATGAAAATTTATCATATGAAGGTTAATGTTACAGAATAATATTAATGAATAAAAAATTAATATGTATTAAAATGATTCCTTTAATTCATTAGAAATATAGGGTTTTTAATAAAATCAATTTTTTGGAGAATAATGAAGAATGGAATAGAAACATTAAATTAGAAACCCATTGAATATTTTTCTATTAAAAACCTATAAAACATCTATGACAAGATAAATAACATAATATAGGTTTGTTGATGATAAAATTGGTTAATGTCATCTATGATACAAATAAATATCAATTTAAATTATTATAATGTAAATGAAAATAGACTTTCTAAAAAATTATAATGTTCCATATAATAAATTTTAATAATTAATGGATATAATAAAAGGTCTTTTATAATACATTTATATAAATAAAAATAACGTTTCTATATTAATTTTAAAAAAAATAACATGAATGACAAATATACCCAGTAAAAAAAGAAATAGGATAAAAGATATTATAAAACATTCATTGCTTAATTAATGTTCCAAAGGGATAAAAACATTAAAATAAATGGAAAATAAATAAATAACTAAAGGATAATAAATCATAAATTGATTATTAAGGGAATATTATAACATTCAATCAATGTAAAATATATATAATCTCAAAATTTTTATTAAAAATATAAATCATACCGATTTGATATCTGTTGAATTATAACCCCTTTGATAGAGTAAACATTTATAGAAAGATTAATCTAAATTAGTAAAATTATATTAATTTTAATTACAACAACATATATTTATATACATAATATATATGATAATAAATGGTGAAATGGCCCGAAGGCCTTCATTTTTTATTATTTTTTATAATCCACATTTCAAGGGGTGACGTGGAACCCTTTAAATGCCCGAAGGTTTAGGGAAAATTAAATGACCCTTCGGTCTTAGAGGGGACCACCCAGACAAGAAAACATGAAACTGATCCTCCCTAGCATAGATGATAATAAATGCATGAAATAGAATATGTCTCAATTGTGTGGAAATTGAGAAGATATCATGTATATCAAGATTAAAATAACTAGTATGTTATTCTAACATCCTACAATAAAAACGAGGATTTATTATAATTACATAAAATAAACATAAAAATATATAAAATAACTTATATGATCATATAATAACATCATACCACTATTTTCTAATAATCATTTACTATTATCATTGTTTTGATTATTTCCTACATCATTTTTTATGTATAATTTGATTAAGAGGGTATGCTCTATCTATCATGATCATATTTATATAATCTCTGTATTTATAATAATTATATTAATATAATATATTTTCATTATATATATATAAATATTATAATCCATGTAAATCAAACACGGAGAAAAATTAATCACATCACTGCATGGATGTGGTAGTCCACAAGTACACATTGGTGACATTACCATTGTTTTTATTGAGTGAAAGAGTAAATAAGTAAATGATATGATATATTTAAATAATTATAGTCATTTCATATATATCATTTTTTTAATTATTCGTTGATATGTGAGGTGGTGAGGGAAAATAAATCACATCAGTTTGCGAGGTGGTGGTCCGTCTTACACACAAATGCTGGTTTTTACCATCTAAAAGAGATTGATATTGATATATATTATACCATAAAATTAGTAACATATTTTTATATGATATATATTGTTATTATAATTTTTTTATGTTTAGTTAATAATTGATGGTGGTAAAAGAATAATAAAAATGGAAGTGTTCGGTGAAAATGAATACCTCTTCTTTTAAATATGTTCTTTTCATATGCACTTATGGACCCTTGGAATTTTATTTTTGAAATAAAAGATCCACTATATTGAATATGAGGATGTTGAGAAGAGTATTTAAATAATTTTATGAGATACGTTGCTCTAGGTGGTGTATAGAAGATAATAGTTTCCCTTTTATATTGAATTAAATGACACACATGGAAACAATAAACAGATTTCAATATAATAAATACATATTCATCTAAAAGTGAAAATATGTGTTCATAATTAATAAAATAATTGTTTATATGCTTCATATATCATCAAAAATTAATATTTTTATTGGATAATGTGGTATTTAAAACCTTATCTATAATGCCCTGACCCTAGTTGCCCAGATTCGGTGTATTATTAAATAACATTTGCATGATCACAAGAAAGATCAAGTCTTGAAAGACTGAATAGTTTAGTATCCCTAGAAACACTAGATACATTTATAATGTTTTACATTACATCATAAAATGAAAACTACAAAAATATATTTTCCATAGTCCACACTCTTATCCCCTCATACTATCCATGCAAGTCATTCCTAAATTACATCTTCACATCCTTGGAAAAATAAAACATAGGAAAGGGGTGATATCAAATTCCCAATAAGGATAAAAATATAGAAAAAACTTTCATAAATAAGAATAAACATTTAAGGCAATGTATAACTAAATCAAAATCCTTTTAAACTTGAAATTAAGCATAATATAGAAAATATAAAATGAAATAATGTCATTTACATATTCACATTGATATTCTACTGGTCGAATAATCACATTCAATATCAATAACCACTATCATAATGATGGAATGAATAATGCCATACGATCATAACCACATAGGCCAGGCCTCGTGCCAAGACTAAAAATAAGTTTTTTCAAGGCCTTGAGCCAAGACCCTAGTTTGTCTCATGAGACCTACCGATGCATCGAAGAGCTATAGCGGGCTCCACCTGTCACATATTAAGTCCAATTCATTCCTCATATGAAAAGGTTTAAATATAAATAAACACTCGTATTAAAATTATCATACAAAATGTCAATACTTTATCCATAAACTATGAATGGTATAAAAAATAACACATCCACAGTCAAAAATATCACAAAACATTCACTACAATATGGATGTTTTGTACCATAAAAAAATCAATTTTGAATAAACTTAGAATCCATCAAAGGATGTTGGCATAGATGGAATCAAAACTATTTGGGAGAAATATATCATTTTTGAAATCATTTAAAATTACCCTAATTATTAAATAAAACCTTTACTTTGAAAATATTCTCATAATCTTGTAATGGAAGCTTCGACAATGTCATAACGGCGGAAAATAGACGAACCTTTCGTGAAAGTAAAAAAAATAACATTCTTACCTTGTTTTGTCGAAAGGGTAAAAAAGGACCTTGTTTGGAAAATGATGGAAATATTCCTTTCAACCTATCTTATTAATGTCAAAAAAGGGTATAAGTGAATTTAAACCATAATCTAGTAAATACTAATTTTTTTTTGAAATTCATTTTTACGAAACATGGATGTGGATGATAAAGAGGTCCTTGTAGATAATTACGTAAAAACAACCTTGGATAATGAAGAGGTTGTTTAATAAAACCTTACCTCATACTTTTCCATGGTTGGGGTAGATTAACCTCATGTATAATGGTGAAATAATTTTTATTAAATTATACAACAATCATATACATTAATATGATATCATATATGATCTTTTAACATTGATTTGTTAATAATATCATAGTATTATCGTTGTTTCAGGTGTTAACATACTCATTTTCTTATAATTGTTTTGTTGTGTAAGCCATGTCTGTCATGGATAGGTTTTATCTTAATCATATCCAGAGTGATATCATGTCCTTATATACTATTATTAATCATCAAATGAGAATTATACTTGAATGGCCACAATGGAGAATGAATCTCATCGCGTTCGTGGAGATGGTAGTCCGTACGTACGCACGAGAGACAATATAATTATTTTGATATTAAAATACTATATAATTGGATATTATATAATATATACAGAGTCATTATCATGTTATATTTATTATTTACATGAATTAAACATCATTATTATACCCATCCAAATAATAATTTATTGAATAACAATTACACCACGACGTGGAGACGGTAAGCCGTACGTACGCACGTATGGTGAAATGTTATTCAAAGGATGGATATAATACTGAATATGGTTGTACCATATTTATAATAAAATCATCGTATATATAAGATACTGGAGTTATTATTTTAGAATGGGAAAGAAAGAAGAAGTTGAAGAAGAAAGGAACTTGACAGAGGGTGGTGAAAACATTTTCTCTTCTTCGGGTTCTTCCTTTTTACTTGATCAAAAGGGATCCTTAGGTTGGCTTTCTGACTAAAGGAATTACTCTAGGATGAATTGAAGAAAGTTGATAGAGTACTTGGGCAGGTTTTGGCCGATCCAAAAGGCTTTGAAGGTGTGAATTAATGAAAAGGGAGAGTGCCCTTTTATAAGAGGGGTAAGGGGCACCTTTGGAAATGCTAGAAATATTTTTTTATAATAAATTCATATTCGGTTTCTAATGGATCAAAAGTGGATTATTTAAATGTTATGGTGGGTAGGGGTTAAAAAAAACTCAACCAATATAATTTATAAAGTTTTGGGTCATTATATTAACCTTATCTTTTAGTTTTAACTCTTAGTTAATTAGTCTGAAACTTACCATGTCACATTTTATTTTTATATTATATAGTTTATAAACATACTATATACCTCCTAGAGACCCCAAAGTGTTCCATTAATGATACAAATATCATTATAGAAGTCTCTTGGCCTAACCTTATATTTTTAGGAATTGAATATCAATTAATAATATAATTTTTTTTTAAAACTTTTTTATGTCAATTTTGACACTATTTGGAAAATTTATTTTTTTGAAACTCATAATAGAATTATTACATAGAAAAAAGTTATTTAAATCATTCCTAAAATGTCATATTAACCAATAAAATTAGTGTAATTCATAAAAAGTCTTAAATTATATTTATTTGGGTATTTATAATATCAATTATTTTAATTATTCAATATTATGGAAATTACTGCATCATCATTGTGTCATAAATAAATTCAATTATTTTTTGTATAAAAATTATAAATAAAATATCATTATGGATGAAATATTTTTAGCTTTCTAGTTAATATTTATAGTTGAAAATCCCACATATATAACCCTATATATAAATTTTTTTCTAAAAGATATATGCTTATGTCATTTTTGTATTTATTTTAACTTAATTAAAATAAAATGTCCCTATGACCTACAAGTGGCTCCATGGGGTCCCAAAATCGACCCAAATATGCCCATAGTCGGACATTTATCCACCAATAAGGTTAGGACACGTTTTATGGTAATATAGTATTATTATTATATTATTTTTTTAACCCTCATTTACCGGATTTACCCTTTAACCATGGTAAATAAAATATTTACCGATGTAATTATTCAAAATGTCTAAAAATAAAATTTACCTATTTACAGAATTTGGGAATACAAATTCCAAATATGGAATCCATTTTTCCAATTTCATACCACAGAAGTGGCATAAATTAATTTAAAATTAATTCCTGCTGTCAAAACAAAAAGCGTGTTTTTAAGATATAATAACTATCAAAAGATTGAAACTTGTTTATGTCCGGTTTAATTTTGAAATTATGTCCAATGGAAAAAATTGTATTAAATGGTAAAAATATATTCTAAATATACTTTAAAACCACTCAAATTCATAATTTATCACTATTAATTATTCTGATTAAAAAAATTGTTTTTAAATAAAATTTAGTAATTTTCACTATTCATCAAAATATTAATGTTATCCGTAAAGTACCAAAATTTCACCTTTGGATAAATTCGATACTCTGAATCCAAAAAATGAAGTCTATTTTGAGAGATATAGTTTTTGAAATTTTAAATATTAGGTATTACTATTCATAATGTCTAATTTGATTGGTTGTGGTGTGTGTTAGAACTCGATGTTGCGTACAACACACACTATTGCATTATTCAAAGAGAAGCGTACCGTAGAAGCTTGGGGTGATACATTATCGTCTGGTTTTACCCATTTATTATCAAATATTACCCTTAGCAAAAGTAACAACCTTTTCAGTCATATAGTCCTATAATTTTACATGTCAAAAAATAATTAAATAATTAATTTACATGTGATGAATTTAATTAGAATTTTAAATCCAAAATGTTCACTTAAATTAATTTAATTTTTTTAAATTATTTTGTAAAACATAATTTAAAATAAAATACTATTTATGGTGTCATTTAAAGAACTAATTAAATTATTTGTTTTAAAAACATAATTAAAAATATTTACTTTGATTATAATCCTTTTATCCAGCAATAATAAACTATTTTTAACTATAAAATTTCAACAGAACAATAATTCATCCAAAATAAAATACATTTAATGCTTCTAAAATTATATACTTTGATTTCTTCCACTTCTTGAACATGCACTACATTAACCTTGTATATGAATTTAATGTAATTATAAATCATTAAAAATTATATATAAAATTTCATCATAAACATAATTTAAATACACTAAAAAACATTTATAAATATCTATATCTATTTTTATCCCTATGTGATCATTGAAGAGAAATTTAATGGAGAAAGAATGATATTGTTTCTTTTTCTTTACATAAAAAAATGTAAAAGTGATTATCAAAAGAATATGGAATAGAAAATTAATATAATAAAAGTTATGACATTATAGTTGAATTATCCTCATAAAATGATATAAATTCAAGTGTTTATGGGTATTTAAATCCTTGACACCATATTTTTACCTTTAATTACATAATTTACCCTTTATCAGAGTGATAAAATTTTCCAATGGTTACTATTCATAATGCTTACAAATAAAACAGACCAATTTAAAAAATTACAATATTCTAATTGAATATATGTATATAATGTTTCATGTTTATATTTTTATATTTATAAATGATTAATTTTAATATAAATACATAAAATGTATTGGAAAACAATTTATATATATATATATATATGTTTTTTTGCAATAATATTAACTTATATCAAATTAATTTAAATTATTAATCGTAGTGCAATTAATTAGATTATTTTATACAAAATTCATTTGATATATCATTAATACCCAATTAAAAGATGAATTGTAATTTTAAACTAAATCATTTACAGAAATAATGTCAGTTTTATAAAAAAAATATTTTATTTTGATGATTCCCTGAAAAATATACCTTCCTAGAAAGGCACCAAAATTTAAACCATTGATAATTTTTAAATGATAATTTAACAATTTTTATAACCTTCACATAATAATATTTGAATTGTTTTTCATGGTTTATTTCAAATAATAATTTTATATAAAAAATTAATCAAAGAAAATTTAATTTATATAAAAAGAAATATTTTATGAAGTCATATTTTGTTACATTTTAAAACCTTATAATAATTAATATATCTATATTTAATAACTAACATTAAAAATTAGCAAATTTCCCCTTATCACATACTGTGGTTCCTTTATTGCTTCCTCAAAATTACGTGGTTTTCAAAAAAAAGTGACCATATCAAAGGTTTTATTTTGTAATAATTTCTCAGCACGATCTAAAATCTCCATTGATTATTCCTAAATAGATATATATTTCTACTATTATATGACCTATTTTTTTAATACATAAGAAGACTTATGAATGTTCTTCCTATAGATCTATTGTTAGCACCCATAATTGTGTAGCAAGGATTTCTATATTAATGATTTTAGAAGTGTAAATCCAATGTAAAAATATAGATTTATTTTATATTGATGACATCGAAGTGACTGAAGGGTGATATTTAATTCAAAAGGAAAAATATATTTTCCACAATTTACCAATATTACAATGATATTTATTCTTTGAATTTTTTGAGATTCTCAAAGCCAAAATTTTTTCCAGCCATGGAAGGTCAGACAGTCTGCTCAAAAAGGTGACACATGGGTGTTGCCTAAACTATACCCATGGATCCATACCCACCATTTTGTCAATATTATGTGTGTTATGGAAACATAACACCAATGGGGTGAGGGTGAAGAACTAGGAGGGTGTGGAATATGATTCCCGGTGGGCTCTGCAAAGGATTGACATGACCGGGGAAGGCATGGGTGATGTGTGGCAGGTGTCGAACCACCATGTTAGATCGAATAGGAATAGTTGACATAAAAAAATATTAAGTTTGAAACATCCATATATTTATCTGATTCACAATGAACACATCTCATGCAACCCTACTTATCCATTAAGACATATAAATAAGATCCATGTTATCCGATCTAATTCACCTTTGTCACCTAATGAAGTCATTGTGTCATCATCACCCAACTCTCAAACATCGTAATCCTTGATGGTGCCATTTTGACACCTCAAACCATGTATAATGTCTACTATTCTACCCAATACTATATAATCCCAAAAATAATATTCTAGAATATATGTAATTTAATGATATCATCAGTAGCTAATGATATATTGTGTTGAGATTCCATTGTTACACATCCTTTGTTCATTTTTTCTGAATTATTTCACATGAAAATAGTTAATCACATGAATTATTTGATATCATGTAATCGTATATCCACTGGGGAACCTATCATTATTCAATTTCAGGTTTTTACGTGATTTCATAGATGAAAAAAGAATCCATGATGTCATATATCACCAAAATCCCTCACATGAAACACTAGGGATTACACTAACCATTTATCCATCAAGTGTTACATGACCATTGAAGAAATCATATTAGTTTTTATAGAGTACATGATGAGAATATGATCATCATATCAAAAAAGGTCATCATATGGTTTTTCTAAAAAATATAATAATTTCCCTTTGAGAGAGGATTCTACATTTTAATAGTATATCAATGTTCTTCCACCAACATGTGTCATGATTAGGTTAATATTCCAAGAATATCACAATGACATTTTTTCCAAAAAATATCTCTCATCAATGGAAGACAAAACTAATGCATGAATCCAATTTTCAATTTATCGAGCATCAACATAAGCCCGTAACATGAATCGAATTATGTTATTTTAAAAGTCTCTACAGAATTTTTATCAAATTTTTATGATTGTGAGATGTTGTTCTTACATCACAATGTCTTCATGAAATATATCAGTTCTGTCATTGTGAGAACAACCTATCATTTACTAGTTTTATTCATGTGAATCCTTTGGTGATTTTCCAACAGTTTTCCCTGGTCTTGTCTGTTGATATTGTGATATGATCATGTAAATCTGTTGAAGCACACACCACAAATGGTTTAAATACAAAAATTTAATAAAAATCTTAATTTTTGAATCCCTTATATAATTTATGAAAATCATCAATTCTTGTGATGCTTATGTATGATGACATAATAGGGATTAATCATATGAAGATATTAGGTGATCATGTGTATGACTTTGGTTCTGTTGAATGTGGGGAATAATAATGGGATTATGTAAAATAGGAAAGATATCCATTATAAACTGTGAATGGGATGAAATAGAAAAAGTATTTCAAATTATCCTATTGTACCTAGATTCCCATATATTTCACCCTCATTGATTCTGATGAAAATTTAGTTTCGATGGTTGATTGTGGGGACTTTTCAATATCGTTTCACAATATTTCACAATTAGGTGACAACATTTTTATCTCTCATGGAATCAAAAAATTGATCTTACATGCAAAAAATGTATAATATTTAATTTATACAGATACATGGTCATTTGGTGTTTCCAACCCAACAATGCTTATAAACTATCATTCATCGAGAGGATGTGCAGTTAGTATCATCACACCTTCGGGGGAAGTATTATTGCATACATCAAGACACTCTTATAGATTTAAGGTATACTTTTTAATCTCTTATAAATGAAAATACTACGCGGGTTTCACTAAGGAACTAACTAGGTGATAAATCCATCTTCATGTAATGAATGTTTTATTAGTACAACCATCAGTATGTTATAAAGGTTCTCAATCAGTTTCATATTATTTCATATTTTTTGGTAGATGATTCTGTTTACTATAACGATAACTAGAATCTTTTATGTTTACTTCCATATTATAAAATTATTTATGTTTAAAGGATGATATTGAACCTCTAATAGGCATCTAATGTATCCTTTGAGAAAATTAATAAAAAACAATGTAGTTCTTCATGTCAAATACAGGATGTTTAACATCATCCAGAAAGAAAATACATGACGGCCATTATGCATCAGGTATGGATATCAAGATTTAACAATGTTTCTTATTTATCTTACATATAATAGGTATTAGATTTTACATAGTTGGGTATTCCCTCAACCATTAGATGTGGGGGGTTAGGTTATTAATACTCATAATGAATATTTATCTAGTTATTTACAATATGGTAATTCCATCACAACACACACCAATGATGAAGCCTATTTATGGAGGAATTTTCAACAAGTCATTGAATGAGTCTTACACACAAATGTTAAACTGATTGGGTGAATTTTTTTATTAAACTAATAGTATGATTTAAAATCATTAAAAACATGTGAGCAATACCCACTCTGATAAATAATGGATAGATTGTAGACATGCTCACTAAATCATGATAAATGAGTTTTTCACTAGGGGGACACTGATTGAGTGTTTAATATGGATCTAGAACATTATAATGGTGTCATATATACCCAACATACAAAATAATCTGATTCACCACAGTTAAATTAACATAACAAGTCTCTGATGGATGAAGAAAAATGTTACACCCATAGGGAGTTGGTCTTATAGAATGACATTAGAGTTACATACCCCAATGTGATTTCCCAAGTATGACCCCATTCATGTATTCTCAAAGAAAATGATGAATTATAGAATCTTGGGAGTATTTTCTTCCCCTAACTATGAGTTTTTTGTATATGGACATGATAACAACCAGATGAATTTTCATTGGGAGATATCGAATACTTTCTTTATCATTGATAAAGGGTGGGAACGGTGATTGATATGAGGATATCATAACGAGTTTATAGACCTATTACATTAAGAAACATTCACATAATATGGGGATTTCTCAACCAAATACTCATATATTTGGATTCATATGATTTTAGTGTACATAAATGACTATTCATACTTGACAAGGCTGCGATGTCTGGGGGTGTCCGCAAGACAAGTAATGGTTGTTCAATAAAAATATCAAGGGTGTATGCATGACATTTCTTAAAGTCTTCACATGATTATAGATGACATGTCTGAGGGATTTCACATGATCAAGCTCACTAGCCTGGAGGACTTCAAATGATCTTCCTAACATGTGTGGTGGGAATCACATATATTGCTAAATATTCTAGCTATCATCTCATGAACATTATGACATGTATATAGGAATTTAGGTGAACATGATGATGTGTCTTGAGGACTTTTCATGACCTGAATAACATGTCTGGATGACTTTTCATGATCTTCTAGGCATGTCTCAAGGGCACCATGTGTGCTATCATACATGTTTAATGGTCGTCATGTGACTTGAATGATATGTCCTGATATAATTGAATGACCAAGATGATATTTTAAAATTTTATTAAGTGAAACAATTTACATTTCCAAATGAATTCACATGAATCCACTAATATGTTCACAGGACATCACATTTTAGTTGTAACATGTATACAGGAATTTAGAGGACTTGTTTGACATTTCCCAAGGTAGTCAATTGATCAACAGTATATCACTTGAATAATTTGAACCATCTTCATAAAAATAAATTTCTCTATATTCACATGAATATTCTATAATTTTCCTCATTTATATCATAAATTCATCAATGTTCATCAGATGTTGGCCTACTGATCCCTTACCTGGCCAAGTCAACATGTGCAAACTCCTTCGCATAATCTGAATGGCATGCATGTAGTACCTCATGTTATAAATGGAGTAATCATTCATGGAATATATACATATTGGGTAATACCATAAGTAATTTACCAATCTAAGATGGTTGAAGACTTGTTCAATTTTAGGGTTATCCGTTCTTAGATGTCATCTCTCACCTCTATGCTCCCATATGTGTGTTTTTTTCTATGTGGGGGAGGGAGTTTTAGAATATCTACCTCCGATCATTTCCATATTGCAAGTTGGGAAAATATCATATATGGGATTCATATGTGTAGGTTTTATCACATCACATGTTTCACAATAACTCGTTGTGTGACAACCTTGACATCATATTTTTGTCGCTTAAAAAAAATAGATAGATCACTTCCTCATTTAAATTTTCATTTTACCAACGGAGTCTCAAAAGGATTTATCATTACAAACAAAACATGTCAAATGGCCTTTAAAATATTGGTCTCTTATGTATTGTCCCCTTCATGAGTTCTGGTTGTCATCATTGAGGGTCTTCATTTGATCAAGGAATACTTGTTTGGGGCCCATCATTGGAAGAATATGACATTTTCAATGTGATTTAACATGATTAGTAAACTGATTTCAATGAAAAAAACCCATCCGTATAAATATCAACAGAACTATTCTTATAAAATTATTACTTTCTTTTTCATCTTTTACTAAATACTACCTACATTATTCATCCAATAGTTATACATCTTGGAATCACATGATAATTGAATATATCTATAATATTTCACATGAGTAGGTTGGTACGTATAGAATCCTTTGTATGATGATACCAACAAGTATATAGAGACTTCATGTGAAAAAATGATTATTCTTTTATAACACAACTTCCCCTCATATTAAAATCAATGAAACTCTTTTTCACATGAACCTTACATATTTTTTAAATTTTATTTTTTGAAGGGATTGGGTGTTAATAATATTTTAAAAATCATATAATATGGTTGGGGGAAAATATATGGTAGTATTATCGTTATCATTAGCACTCATCCAGGAGGCTTCATGAGATTATGAAGGAAATTCATATGTGTTTTGTATGATAATGAATAAATCACATGAAGCATATGACCCATTCATGTGATTTCCTTATGGAAACATGATCTGTATGATACATGTGACTAAACCCTATTTTGATATGATACATCTTAATTACATTTCCATATAAAATATTCATGATTATTTGAGTAGTTATATTGTCCAAATATGGTCGAATCTCATTTGGTGGGGAACAACAAATGCCCCGACCACATAGAACTGAGGACCTAAAGGGCTAAAGACATGGTTATTTGGAATGTAAATGACCTCATAAGACCATTGGTCTTCCATTTGTCAATGTTATTAGAACATTTTTCCTTTTTTTGATTATTCCTTTTCTATAGGCAACCATATAAATAGGGGGTTGGTTGGACATCCATTTCACCTTTGAAACAAGCCTCTAGTGCTCTCACAATCTCATCACTCGCATGGAATCTTTGCAACACCACTATGGATAACTTGTAGTTTGAATAATTCATGAGAACTGGTCACATATTCTCATCTATTGACCTCGTGACATTATCAATTTGTCTCTAAGACATGTAAAAACATATATTCTGATTAGTAGTAAGTCATTTGAACATTGATGCATGTCCTTCACTATATGATAACATTCCATGATATAACCCCATTTTTATGCAATAAAATATTAATATTACTATTTATGTGACCCTCATATGGTCACTTTGTCATATATAATAGAACATATCAAATAATCCTGAGATATTAAATTTGTTATGGAATTTGTGAGACCTATAACATGTCATGAGTTCACAAGACCGTATACATGTAAAGTGAATTGTGTGAATTTTCTTGAGCAATGTACATATTTTCCTCATGATGGAATGTTTCCATTACCCATCTGACATACTCCTCATGCTCTTGTATTGATGAGATTTAGTTTATAGAAGTATTTTTATGCTGCTGTAAAGGGATCCTGAATGACTGAATATTAAAATACTATCCCTCAGTGTCAGGTCTTTTCCAATGTTGATATTTTAATGTGGATTCGTCCCAGTGATTTTAAAAACAATCCTCTATGAAATATAAATACTTTGTAAGAATTTTGTATTCTAGATGATATTATTATCGCTTCAAATGACTTCAATCATCCATCCCATAGCTGATCTTACTCCCCATATCGTGTCGAAACTATGTTTTTTGAATACATTCAATAAAATATTTTATAGTTCTATGTGTTATATGATAGTTGAAATATTCCACTCTGGGCCTATAGGGTCATGATATTTCACATCAAATTTCCACTCAGATATACTAAAACAAACGCATCACCACTATGGATATCCAAAATATGGATATATTTTGAAGTGGTAATTGTACGTTGGTGTTAACATTTCTAATGAATGGGAATATACATTCATGGTTGTAAAGTGTTTCTCATAATTCTATGATAAGTAAAATGTTATCCACCATTTTTAGGAGAGAAAAATGTAACACCCCGACCCTTGTTAACCAGAGTTGGTGTATTATTTCATAACATTTGAATCATCACAAGGGATCACACCTGGAAAGACCGATCAGATTAGTATCCTAAGATTTACGAGATACATACACATGTTTTACATTACATTATGAAATGGGGAAAAAACAACATTTTATCCCATTTTAACACACTCATATCTTATAGCCTATCCCAGTAGGTCAATAATAATATACTTCTTCGATTCATGGTAAAAATAAAACATATGAAAGGGGATATCTCAGATGATCAGTAAAGATAACAATATAGCAGAGACTATCAGAAATAAGAATAAACATTGAAGGAAATGTATATGACTAAACCACAAGCCTTTTAGAAATAAAAATGATAATAATATGTCAATGATAAATAAATTAATTCCATTAAGTAATTTAAAATGATATTCTAATAGTTGAATAGTCACATTTAAATTCAATAGTTAATTTCATAATAATGGAATGCAAAATGTCTTACATCACAACCACATAGTCAAGGCCTCATGCTAATATTACTCATAATATTTTATCAAGGTATTTTTCTAATACACTATATTGTATCATGAGAAATACGGATGAATCGAGTAGCTATAATGGGCTCTCCCTGTCACTTACTTTGTCTAATAGATTCCCCATATGAAAAGTTTGAAACATAACATAAACATTCGTATTAGAACTAGCATACGAAATGTTAATATATTCACTGTAAACTATTAATGGTATTAAAATAACATATCTGTAGTCAAACATATCACCAAAATGTTAATACAATATGGAATGTTCTTTCATAATAAATCAAATTCAATAGAGTTTAAAATCTATCAATGGATTTTGACATATTTGAAATCAAAACAATATGAGAGAATAATCACTTAATGTTTTGAAATAATTTAAAAGTCCCATAATTATAAATGAAATATATTATTTTTAAAATATTCTTATTTACATGTATTTTAATCTTTAAAGGTGTTATAATGGTGGAAACTAACTGCACCCAATGTAACAATGAAAAAAACATTCCTTCCTTAATTAGTTGAAAACGTCATAATGTGACTTATTTGGAATGTGATAGAAATATTCCTTTATAACCATTTTATAAAAAAGTAAAACATGGGTCTAAATAAAATTAACCCATAATATGTTAAATAGTAAAAATTATTTGAAATTCACTTTTAAGAAACATATATGTGGATGATAAACAAGTCCCAATAGATACTTTCGTAAAAACAATGTCGGATAATAATGTTAATCTAAAATTAACACTTACCTTTTAATTATAATTATTCTAGGGTAATTTTACCTCCTGTATAATGGTTAAATCAATGTTATTAAATTAAACAATAACCACATACATAAATATGATATCATATATGATCTTCTAATATTTCATTGTTAATGATATTTCATAAGTACCATTCTTTTGGCTGATCACAGATTTGTTTTTCTTTATATGTTTTGTAATATAAGTCATGTTTTTTATGGATAGGATATATTTGATTCTTATCTAGAATAGTATTATGTAATTAAACATTAATTTTAATCGTCAAATGAAAATTAGTCTTGAATGGTCATGATGGGGAATGAATCTCATTTTGTTCTTGGAGATGGTAATCCATACGTTTGCATCCATCCAATGGCCCAAAGGCCTTCATTTTTTATATATTTTTATAATCTACCTTTCAAGGGGTGATGTAGAACCCATAAAATTCATGTTGGTGTAAGTATTACATGGCTCGCATGCCTTAGATGAATTCATTTCCTGTGGGATTCAAACATTACATAGAACCCAAACTAACTACTTGGAACTGCTCATCCCCAGCATCTAATCATGAAATTATCTCTCCAACATTTCATGGCTATTCGGCTAGGCTATCACGTGCATAAACAGGCGTGTCCCAATGGAAGGTTACATATCCTCTCATTCTTGTAATTCATGTAACTTCTAATACGGGGAATGTTCCTTTCCCATCCTCCTTATAGAGATTTCTCCTTGTAGGTTGTCTTGTTTGTATCTACAATTGAAGGTTGTCTGAAGGTGTTGAGGTGGCCTAAAGTCTTGGGTGGCCCGAAGGCCTTAATGGACTCAGGGAACAAATCGGTGGCCCAAAGTCCTAAACGAGGGAAAATTCATGGAACCAATAATTCATATGTATGCACATATGGTGACTTTTCCATTCATAGGATGGATTTAATAATGAATATATTTGTACCCAATTTATAATAACATCACAATATGTATAAGATACTTGTATTATTTTTTTGGTATGGTAAAAACAAAGAAAGATGTTGTGGAAGAATAAATGAATTTTGAAAGAGGTGTTAAAATTATTACCTCTTCTTCGGGTGCTTCCGTTTGATTTGATGAAAAGGGCTCCACTGGTTAGCTTAGCCTAAAAGTAAGGAATGTATGTTATTGTGAGAGTAGTTGGGAGGATATTTGAGCAGGTTTAGGCCGAGAAAAATGGCTTTCGATGAGTGAATTTGAGAGAAGGGGATGTTCCTTTTATAAGAGAGGTGAGGGGCACCTTAGTAAATGATTGAAATATTATTTTATTATAAATTAATTTTCGGTTTTTAATAGATCATAAAAGATTTATTTAGAAGATACGATGGATATGGGTTGACAAACTGTCAAAAAATCTGTTTTAGACTTGTTTAGTTCACTATATGAATCTTATCTATTAGATGTAAATTTTAGTTAAATAGTTTGACTTTAACCTTGTCTTTTTGCATTAATATAAAAAATGGTTCATAAACATACTATAAAAATACAGTAGAAAAAAATGTGGTTAATTATTGACATATATAACATTAAATAATTCCATTTGTTGATCCTTATATTTTAATGAATATAATAACATTTAATAATTTATTATTTGTTTTGAAATCCCATTTGTGGCATTTTTGACACTATTTAGTATTTAGTTTTTTTAAATGTAAAAAAAACATAATTTATAAGAATCAAATACATTAATTAAACCATTAAATGACATATTATCCTATAATATTAGTGTAATGCATCAGAATACTCAATTTACATTTACTTATATATTTATGGTATCAATTTCTTTAATCATTCATTAATAATTTAATTACTACATGATCATTGTCTCATAAATATATTTAATTATTTAATTTCTATAAATTATAAATAAAATTAAATGATGTATGAAAATTTTTTATCATTTTAATCAATATTTTTGTCTAATATATCCTATCTATGACCCTATATTAAAACGTTTTTAGTTTTTAAAAGTTGAATTCATCACTTTGAGCTCTACTTTAAATTAAATAATAATAAATGTCTTAATTTAATACATGTGGATCAAAGATATTAATATTTTATTCCTAAGGACGATTATGGTCGAAATAAACCAATACAATAGAATTAGGACATGTGTTAGGTTAATTATAATATCATTCTACCTTTAATTACCCATTTTACTTTTAAACGTGGTAAATAAAATTCAATAGTTACTATTCACAAAAAATTATTATCATCTAATTGAACAAAATTTTACATACTGATGTCGACCATGTATAAATAATTTTTAAAATTCACTTAATTAATGTGGTAGAATTATGTTTTATGAAAATTTTCTAATGTTCCTAGAAAGTCGTTATAAGATGTAAAAAAGTTCAATAAAATTTAATACATCTAATCTTATTAAAAATGACTCCAATAAATTAAATTTAACTAATATAGATATTATTTATCAATTGTGACTTAAAATAAATTAAAATAAAATAAATAATTATTTAACCAAAAAGTTGGTTATAAACAATAACACATTGTTTTTCACAATTCATCAAAAATTAAAATTTTTCATAAAAAGACCACAATTAACCATAATATAATTTTGATATTCTGAATCCAAATATGATGTACATATTGAAAATTAAAATGTATCAAATTTAAAATAGTGAGTATTATTATTCATAATGGATATTTTTATTTGTCATCATGTCCACAAACACGAATTTGCGTACAACACAAGCAATTGTACAATTTAAAAAGAAGTGTACCATGGATACAAGGGATGTTACAATCATTTCTCATTAAAATTATTCAGTCATTGAAATATCTAGAATATTACATCAAAAAAATATTTTCTTTGTTCTCTATCATATTTTCATCGGGATCCCATGTTTCCTCTTCCATCTAATGTTTTCTCAATATATCATTCACCAGATGAGTTGTCTGGTTTCTCAAAACTGTTTCTCTGGAATCAAGAATCTTGATTGACTCTTCACAATAAGATAGATCGAGATCCAGTTATATTTCATCATAGGTGAGTAAAAGCATTGGATCAGGCATGTATTTTCTCAACAGTGATATGTGGAACACATCATGAACTATGGAGATACATGGAGGAATTTCCAAACGGTAATTTATAACTCAAATTCAATCTAAAATTTAGAAAGGTATAATTTACTGGGGACATAATTTATCCTTCTATCAAATTCGTATAACACCCTTCCATGGAGATACCTTATAGAGAACGTGGTCACTAACATGAAATTACAAATCCTTTCATCGGTTATCAGCATTTATCTTTTGAATACTTTGAGATACTTTGATGTGGATTTGTATAATATTCATCATTTCTATTTTTTCTTAAACACATTATGGGCCTACTATTTTTGTTTCACCAGCATCATCCCGACAATTTTGTGTGAAAGATCTCTTTATATATAATTTTTTATAAGGTTCCATTTGAATACATGAATGGAAGCAATTTTAATAAGAAAATTATACCATAGTTTAATACTAATTACACATACCATGAGAGTGAAGTGAGTAGGATCTGAACATGTATTCTATGGTTTGAATAGTATGTTCTTACTGTCCATCAATTAGAGGGTGGTAGGCAGTTCTCAAACAATGTTCAGTGTCTAGTGATTTCTGAAGAGATTTCCTAAATAATGATGTAAAATGGGATCATGATTAGAATAAATTGAAAGGGGTACTCCATGAAGCCATACAACATCAATAATATATAGTCATTATGAACGTTCAAGTGGTAAATATTATCTTATATGAAGAAAATGTTCTCACTTGGTAAGATGATAAAAAATGACCCGAACTGAATCATTATTTTTAATATTCATTTGTAGCCGCATGAAAAATTCCATCATAATATCATTCTACATTCACTCATTTATGGGAAGAGGTTTCATGACAACTCTATGATGGTTTCTTCTATCCTTAACTTGTGGACATGCCATACATCTTGAAACATAACCAGAAATCACTCTCGTCATGTTGCCCCACCAAATATATTTTTTTCAATTCTCAATACATCTTAGTTGTACCATGGTGTATAAAAAACTTGGAGCTATGAGGATTATCAATCAATTCCATTTTTAGATCAGGTATGCTAGTAAAACAATGTCTCATCCGAAATTTCAAAATTTTGTCTTCATATATGAACTCAATCAATCTCCCATTTTTCACATCATTAATTTTCATTTGAATCTCCTTATCATCAGTCTGAGAAATTTTTATCCTTTCTAGTAGGTATAGATTGGAAACCATTTGAAAAATTATTGATGTTTCACCTTACATGATTATTCTAATATCCATATTTACTAGATCCAAGAACATCAGTTCCCTTTCAACTCTGATCTTGTTCAAAACACCCTGATCCTTTTTTCTAAAAGACTCTACCACCATATTTCACTTCTTCATGTTGTATTGTATAGTGAAATTATAATCCTTGAGTAGTTACAGCCATCTCTTTTTCCTCATGTTGAGTTCTTTTTATGAGAAATTATACTTCAAACTTTTCTGATCACTATAAATCTTATAATCTTCACCATAAGTAAATTGTATCCATTATTCAGATCAAGTATTATTGCAACTAACTCAAGATCTTGAGTCTAATTTTTTTTTCATGAATTTTTATCCGTCGTCATGCATAGGAAATAACCCAATCATTATGCATAAGGACACAAAAAAATCTTTTCTTGGATGCATCACTATAAATAAGAAGCCCATCATTCCCTAATGGTTGAGTCATGAAATGATTATTGACTAATCATATATTCAATTCTAAAAAAACAATCTTAATTCTATTTTTTCCCAAAAAAATTTACCCCTTTACATGTGAGCATGGTTAATGGGATAGACAATCAGGAAAAACTCAGGTTGAAATTTCGATAATAACCAGCTAAACCAATAAAACCGCGTAGCTCAGATTCACATGTCGGTGATTTCCATTCATGGATTACCTTGGAATTTGGAGGATGAATAGGGATTATATACATACAGATAATATTGCCATGAAATTAAATCCACTAAAGTCATAATTCACACTTTCTAAACAACCCAAATAACTAATTTCTTCTATGAGTCTTTAGATTAGGGAAGAAGTGATTTTCATGATCTCCGTTTCTTTTTTATTATACAATGATTTCATTAATAAATACCACAAAAATTTCATCATGATATTCCATGAAAACCATAATCCTTAGATTAATGAAAACAGAGGGTTCATTAGTTTTTTCAAAAGGAATTACAATAAAATCGTAATACCCATTACTAGTACAAAATTTTGTCTTTGAAATATCTTCATTCTTCACACACAACTGATGATATCTTGATCGAAGGTCAACAATTGAACAATATTGATCTCCATGATGTTGATTGAATAAATCATCAATGAGTGGTAGTGAAAACTTTTTCTTTATTGTTATTGCATTGATATCCATGTAGTCTATGTAAAACTTCATAGATCCATCATTCTTACTAATAAAAAGAACAAGGGATCCACATAGAGAAAAACAAGGGAGAAAAAATACTTTATTAATCTATTAAACTAGTTTTTTCTTCAGTTTCACTAATTCCACAGTTTCCTTTATATAAGGGGCCTTTGATATGCGCCTTTAATCAAGTATTAAATCAATAGAAAACTCAATTTTTTATTCTGGAGGATGTCCAGGTAAATCCTCCGGAAACACATAATCATATTCTTTAACAATAGGTACATCCTATTTTAGAACATTCTTTTCGTCACCCAAAGTCACTCCACTTCCTTACTCCCCAAATAATTTAATATAGTAGAGCTACTGGGGTGGATTTTGAAAAAAAATCAGGTGGTTATGCTTCTCCTCTAATGATACAGAATTCCTTATCATCATCAAAAATAGTAACCTATATATCCTTACAATATATTTTAGCACAATGTTCCCAAATTCAATCTAAACCGTGGATTATATCAAATTCAATCACGTGTATGACAATAATTTCAGTTGATAAAGAACATTTATATCCCATAATGGGTAATGATTCACAAAACGTTGTTGCAACGTTACTTCCCTAAAGAGTTTTGACTGAAAAGTCCATTGTTAAATCAATTTGGAAATATCTAATTTACATAAAAAACTATGATTATATGAAATAATGTGATGATCTATAATCAAATAAAGAATATGATAAATTTTATGAAACAATTAAAGTACCTGCTGCCACATAATTAAGAGCTTCAACCACAGTAGTAGTGATCGCATAAGAATGGCCTTGATCACTTGGCCTTTTCTGAGAGAAGTTTCCTTAATGATTAGTAAATTCATTGGAATAATTCACCATTCTTCCATAATTGTGTCATTACACATTGAAAAAATCTTTCTTTCCCCTTCAATCATGTTCTTTGTGGCATTTTTCACCACACTTGTATCAAATTCCCATTCTATTCAGGCACGTACCAGCTTGTTTCTTCCCATATTTACTATAGAATGTAAATTCATCTTTTCCATTTTCCACATATTTCCATTTCAAAAGTGTTTGTCATATATCTTATTCTCTGTAATTTATTTAAAGTCTTAATACATAGATAATTTATTTTAAGTCATTATAGCACATGATGCTATATGATTATATAACGAGAATGATTGTGGGACTAATGCTCGACAAAGAAATTGTTTTAACCACTCAAATAATCGATCAATATTACTCCATTGGTTACATATAAAATCATCATCATGCCATGATAACATTGTAATGTTATCATCATACATTGGGACATTTTTAACATCCATTTTCCATAGACTTAGAAATTGTATTTCTATATCCTTTTGATGGTCATGAAAAATGTATTTTTCTTTGAAAATATATTTAAACAACCTTCATTGCATATTTGATACTACTTCATCTTCTTTTTTGTTTTGAATAAGTGACCACGATTGATATTCATCTCCTATGAGGCGATAAACTATCGTGAAAACTTTTTCCCTTCTTTTACTCCCCAATGAATGAAATATTTTCTCAATGGAACATATATAGTGCTCAAATACAAATGGATTTGTAGTCCCATTTAATGATGGTGGTTTTTTCCACATGAAGAGTTCTAACATTGATACTCCACATTGTGGATCAAGGTACTACATACAGGTAAGGTTATTATTCATAACCTGAGTGAGTAGTGCCAGTATGGTTATAAGTAGTTATACAATAGTTTCAACACCATCTACACTGTAAATATCTTGAGTAGGAGGGAAATCCCTACCCAAATTATTTGAATTGATGTGTCTTCCACTCATTCCCCTAGATTCCAATTCTAAAAAATTCGATACTCTAGATTAGTTTATTAATTGAAATACAAAATTACAAACCTGTAAAACACATAAAATTGATTTAATAGTTAATTCATATAACCTATAATCATAAAAAATGTTTTTTGACGAGGAATTTTCTCATAAATTATTCATAATGGAATGTAAAAGAAATTTGAATTATCCTAATCATATATCATGGGTGTGTCATAACTATGTGTGCAACAAGACCCATTTCCATGTACCGGGATACCAGGGGTCAAACCCAAAACACCTTGTTAGAGTTTTCACTCCTAGATACATCTTTTCCAGAGCCGTGTCTACCTGCTCGTATTCATACATGGATTCATTTCCTGAAAAATTCACAAAATCGCTGTGTTTTCAAAATTCTAGTAATTTCTTCGATAACAATCCTAAAATATTATCTTAGGGTAATGTTCTCTAATTATATTTTTTATAAATCTAGATTAAAAATATTATACTAAGAATCCATTGATACTAACTATAATGCCTCATACCTAGTTATCTAGAGTCAGTGCATAACTACATAACTTTGGTATGATCACTAGTGATCAAGTCCAAAAAGACTGATCAGTTTTGTACCCTTGGAAGTACTAGATACATACATATGTTTTAAATTATATTATTAAATTAAAAAAACAATAACATTTTCCCACCTTTTAACACCCTCATATACAATAGAATATACTTTTAGGTCAATCATAATATACATATTCATATCCTAGGAAAAATAAAACATAAGAAAGAGGTGAGTTCAGATGCTCAGTAAGGATAAATATGTAGAAGAAACTATCATATTTAAGAATATTTATTTAAGGAAATGTATAAGACTAAAACACAAGAATTTTAAACCTGATATTCCCCATTATATAGAAAAAATTAAATAAAATAATTCCATTTACCTATTTACCTGGATATTCTACAAGTCACATAATCACATGTAATAGCAATAGCTAATTTCATAATGATGTAATGCAAAATTCCGAATATTATAACAACAAATTCAATGCCTTATTAAATAACTACAAATAAAATTTTATAAAGGCCTTATGTTTTGATAGTATTTTGTCTCATGTGACCTACGGATGCATCAAGGAGCTATATTAGTATCCACCCTTCACTTTATAAGTCCAATGCATTCCTCATATAAAAAGGTAGAAACATAACATAAACATTTGTACTAAAAATATAATATGAAATGATAATACTTTAACTATAAACCATGAATTTTATAAAAATAAATCATCCATATTCAAACATATCACAAAACATTCAATACAATGTGGAAGATTGTATCATGATAAATCAACTTCAAACAAGTGTAAAATCAATCAAAGAATGTTGACATAGATGAAATCAAAACTCTTTATGAAAAATATCTCTTTCTATTTTTAATTCATTTAAAATTAACATAATTAATCTTATACAATGGACTAGAGATTTATCATTAATGTTCTTCAAAACCATAGTTTTAATGATATTTTTATTAAGAGAATTAAATTCTTATTTAACTCTGTATTCATTTTCATTCTGATAAATGGTGACACTAATGGTTATTCTAAATTCACTAAATGTGTCTGGTAGGGTGATCCTATTTCTCAAATTATCTTTTCCATTTTTTAGGACTATCTTAGCTGATCTCTCACTCAACTTGTGAATCAAGAAAATCTTAACCCTATTCAATATTCTATAATCCTCAATGATCCTACCCATCTCTTATATCCTAACGACATCATTTTTTTATTAGGTGGAATGAAAAATATTCAAGTGCTTAGAAAAGCAGTGAGACGTTATGAACAAGTTTCTAGTCAAGATATTTGATATAATAAATCCTCAGTTTTCGTTGGGAACAACTTCTCACCACATAGAAAAGGTCTTGTCTCTAGTTATCTTGGAATTAATGTGGATTTCTTCCCCCTCACCTACCTTGGGGTTCCCATATTCTGGGGGAGACCTAAATCCATTTATTTTAACATCATTGTGGAACAAATAATTAATCAAATTTCCACATTGAAAGAGAAATATCACTCTATGGGAGACCAAATATGCCTTGTTAAATAAACTATTATCTCTAAAATGGTATACTTATTGATGATATACATATGGACTATTGGTCATAAAAAAATAATGTCTTCATTAAGAATTTCATTTGGGATGTAAGTATTCCTAAAAGGATTCTTGTCACCATCCCATGGGCTACCTGTTTTAAACCCTTAGATACTGGTGGTAATGGAATTAAAAATATATAATTACATAATGATGATCTCCAATTGAAACATACCTGGAGGTAAATCCATAGAAACTATAATGCCATTGATTTCCTTAAAAAATTATGATAAGGTTAATAAAGGTAACTCAGATTATATCACCTATTTGATATGGCCCTCTATTATGCATGCTTTCTATAACATTATGGAAAACTCGAGATGGATTGTTAGTACTTATTATTTTATGAAATTTCTATTGGATAATTGTACTAGTACTCTTTCAATATCCATGTTATCTCCAAAATATCCTCCTAGGAACAATAAATACACTATTAATGATGTCATTCAGTTACTTCACAACTACTTCAATGATAACATTGCTCATGTCATTGATAATTACCCTGACTCCAATTAGGATGTTTTCTTTATCTGGAACCTGCTCTTAATGGAATTATTGATTCTAAATTTTTTTACTACCACAAATTTTAAAACTCTGACATTATTTTGGGATTGTTTAATTTTTTTAACTAACCTTGGCTTAGGCCCTCCATACACACTCTTATTTTGAGGAATTTCTCATAACAGATTTCCCACTAAGGTTTGTCTTTAATCTTTTGGTGACCCAATCTTCTATTAATGTAACCTATGTAATCCTCATAGAGATTATACTAACAATATTTTTCTATCTTGTGATACTCTCTATTCTCTTTGGAAATATATTCCTGACAATTTTTATTATAGGTGGCCGATCCATGATTAAATAAACTATATCATAAAGAGAGGTGTTGAACATGAATCCCCCGAACAAATTAAAAATGTATTCATCGCTGTAGTTACTGAGATCCTCCCATTGATCTGGTATGATTGATATGATGTTCTTCATAAAAATACTCATTAAATCTTAAAGCAGGTATATCCTGAGTTCTCCTTGCAATTTTCAAGGATTCTGTGATATAGAAGGACCACTGTAACAATTATGTCGGCATCTTTGAGATTCTTCATAAGGTTCAGATTGATGGTGTTTGTGGAAAACCCAAGAACACTTTTGATGTGTTCTGGAAATCCCCACTTGCTGGATGGATCAATGTGAATATAGATGGAGCCTCTAATGGAAATCTAGGTACTGCAGATTCTGGTGTGATCTTCATGGACTCTATTGGTCAATTCCACGGTGGCTTATTCTGGATTTATGGATCAACCTCAAATTTAGAATTAGAAATGATGGGTGTGATTCAAGTCGCCATATTTTCTCTTTAAAAAAATGGATAATGATTTTTATTGAAAGTGATTCAACCACCATTGTCCAAGAAATATTGAATGGTATGATTCATTATGCTTTTCCCCACACCACATACTTTATGAACTATCTCAATTCACTTATGGAGATAACCCACATCATCGCACATGCTAATCTAGAAGCAAACATAGTTGCTGGCACTCTTTCTAATAAAGGTATCGACGGGAATATCGCATGGCTTGATTCCTTTCCCTATGATTTATTCCATAATTCTGATAAGTATTATAATAAGCTCCCATATATTAGACTTTGGTAACCTCCCCTTTTTATATATTCTATAATTGGTGCCATGGTCTAAAAAAAGCGGAAGTGGAAGAAGAAAATAAATTTGAAAGCGTTGATGAAATTGATACCTCTTCTTTGGTTGATTCCATTTGATTTGATAAAAAGGGTTCCTTATGTTGGATTATGATCAATGCAAGGCCTTTATATTGAATTTAGGGTAGTTGGGAGGACATTTTAACAGGTTTTGGTCTATCCCAATGGCTTTGGATGTGTGAATTTGAGGGAAGGGGAAGTTCCCTTTTATAAGAGAGATGAGGGGAGCCTTAGGAACATTTGGAAATATTATTTTATTATAAGTTCATTTCCAGTTTCTAATAGATACAAAAGGATTTATTCTGAGGATAATGTTGGAATGGGTTGAAATCCACTAAACCAATACATTTTAGTCATGTTTAGGTCTACATATTGACCTTATCTATTAGATTCAACTATTAGTTAATTAGTTTTGTTTTACCAAGACTTCTTCTAATATTATAATAAATAGTTAATAAAAATACAATAAAAATACAAGAGAACCCAAAATGGTTTATTATTAACATATCTAACATTATCTATGTCCTTTTTCGGACCCTTAGTTGTTTATGAATCTTATAACATTTAATAATATAGTGTTTGTTTTAAAAACAAATTTATGTAAAATTTGACAATAGATTGTATTTCATTTTTTTAAAATTTATCAAAACATTATTACATTGAAAAAATACATTAAATCAACCCTAAAAAGACATATTAACCTGGAAAATTAGTGTAATTTATCAAAAGTCTCAATTTACATTTATTTTGATATTTATAATATCTATTATTTTAATCATTCATTAACAATGTAACTAATACATCAACATTTTTTTATACACTACATTAATTTTTTAAAATATAATGATTATAAATAATATACCATGATGTAGGAAATATGTTTATCTTTATAATGAATATTTATAGTCAAATTTATCTTATGTATTACCCAATATTAAAAATGTTTTAGTTATTGAAAGTTGAATTTAACACATTCAACTCTAATATATATAAAATGATAATAAATGTCCAAATATAATCCATGTTGATCAAAGAGGATCATATTTAAGTATTAAGGCTGATTTTGGTCGAAATAAACTTATCGAAAAGAATTAAGACACATGTTATGGTAAATATAATATCATTTTTAACTTTAATTATCCTATTTACATTTAACAATGGTAAATAAAATTCAAAAGTAACTATTCCCCATAAATTATTTTCATCATTTTGGACCACATTTAACTTACTGTTGTCAACATAGTCACTGTCGTTTTTGAAATTCAATTCATCGATGTGGTAAAATTTATATTTATGCAAATTTTCCGATGAGCCTAGAACATGTGTAAAATGCATTAAAAATTTCAATAAAAATTTATACATCAAATATTATTATAAAATGAATCGAATAAATTTAATTGAACTAATATAGAAATTATTTATCTAATTTTATTTAAAATAAATTTAATTAAAATAAATAATCAATAAAAAAATGTTGGTTTTAAACAATAATATTGAGTATTTCACTATTCATAAATAAATTGAATGATTTCATAAAAATACGAGAAAATTACCCAAATCAAATTTTGATATTCCAAATCCCAAAATAAAGTCCATTTTGAAAAAAAAAAATTTAAAAAAAGTGGTTATTAATATTCTTTACGGTTAGTTTGATTTGTTGTGTTTTGCTAGAACTCAAAGTTGTGTACAACACAAGCTATTGTATTATTTAAAGAGAGGCATACCGTTAAAGAATGGGGTGTTACATAAATTTCTCAATTCATCATGTACTTACAAATGAAATTTTTTAAAGATATAATTACATTTCAGTTTACGAACACCAACTCATTTTATATCACCAATGGTGTCTTTAGGATAACCCTGTTGGATATTTTGATTCTTGGGGGAATTCCACCCCTTGGGAGGATGTATGATGAATTGATTCACGGTATGAATCTTTTGGATGAACCTAATCAAAATACTACCTTTACGTGGGATAAGGGAACTATTTGAGAGTATAATTAAAATAAGTTTCTGAACATTTGATCAATTATTTCTTTCCCAGATTGGATCAACATCTTCTTTTATTATAGAGGGTTTTGACCAACCACTACATGCCATCATCATTGTCTTTCTTGATATGTTAGAAATATTATAGTCTATCATTATTCAGATCCCAATGATTTTATTTATTCTTCATTAGGATACAATATGATATTATAGGTTTCACCATTTATTTTGTTGTATTGATTTTTTACATGGGATTAAATATAAATCTCTTAATAAACATGGATTCTCTACTGTGAATTTGATTATGCACATTTGTGATGGAATCATAGAAGGATGATGGGACACCCAACAAAAAATCCTTTCTAAACTATGTTCACCATTATCAACTCCTTATGCATATTAAAAATGGTAATGTCTCATTGTAAATTAGTGTACATTATATATTTTTATTTTCCTATATAGGGAAACATTATTGAGATATAATTATGATAATACTATTGAAATTCATCATCCACTGTTCAATCATAGGATTCTAAAAAATTCCGGTGTATAGATGATTCCATTAAAAATTTATGAGGTTATTAATATATTGATCCAACATGATAATTAAAATTTAATTTCATAAAATGCATCCAATGGGATGATAACTGATAATGGAAGTGGTTCACATTCATAAATATCATATATATATCATAATATGGGATAGATTTCATTATGTTTTTGTAGATGAACTAATAATTGATTTTTCATATAACCCCAATGTGGTATCTGAATTGATTTATTATACTCAAATGGTTTCAACTCCTCTCATAGAATATTTTCAATAATAATGGAATCCCAATATTATTCTCTTTTTTTTCTTATATTAGTGAATGGAGATAAAAATAAAATAATTTTTATCCCCTATGATAATGCACCAATATTCATATTTCAAAACATTTTTTAGCATGAGTAGAAGCTTAAACAATTATCATAATGAATTTATTAGTTCATCATATCTATAATCCATACTCTTTTCAATACCATTGTTCATTGAAGGTGATTTAGATTTTTCATGACATGGGGGAGAACCAAATGAAGAAATCTAAATATTAAAATTTCTCCCAATAATTGGACAAAAAGGTTTCTTAGAAGATGACCCTTCAGTTCCAGTGAATAATAATGCACCAGTTTGGGGAGAAACACATTAGACTAATTACATTTCTCATTTTTTTTGTGGATGCCCCTCCAATCAATGGACATGATTCCTATACATATGCTACTAAAAATTTATTCATCCAATGATCCCCTATCAAGAGGTCACTAAGAGATCTGTCCCATGATGGAAAATATGGAAGAATATCCATGTATTGATTACATGGACTCCCTTTTAGAACATTCATAACCAAGAGGAATTCCTTCTCCTGCTCTTTCATGATTTTGGAGAATGTGAATTTGACTATAAGAAACCTTATGATATGATATTATAAATTTTATTTTATTAGAAATAGTTGTTAAAAACTATTGGTTATTTCATTATGTTGATGAAGGGAATCCTTTTGTTTAATTATTATATGAGTATTTAGTGGTGATTGAATATATACATATGATATTTTAACTGCTACACACTTAGATGAACGTATTGAAAATGAATATAACAGAACACGATGTGATCATAGATCATGAAAATTTTTTATATTTTAATTTCACTATCCTTATAGGTGACCACTTAAAATGAAGGTGATTATTTAACAACTTCTATTAAGACTCATCATCCTCAGGTGATATAATAAGAAATTTAGTGGTCAACATATCAGTGCTCTATTGACTACTCTCTCTAAACTCTAGAAGATTTAGAAACTCTACATTGAAAATTTAATTGTAATCTATCCATGAATTGTTACCATTTTATAGAACCGTTAAAAAACATTAGAATGGATAGATTCCTCCCTTCTTACCACATTACCAATATAAAAATATTTGCAACATTACATGTCACCATCATGTTTTTTATCATTCATAATGTGCATCAAATTTGGTTTTCCTGGTATCATATATGTAAAAAAATAAATCAATCGTCTTTTATAACATAGTGTAAACCCAAATTATTTAATATGAATTATTTAATCATAAACAATATCTATCGATAATTACCGTTCAATTATTATTCACATATTAATCCTCATTGATGTATCTATGTCGGTCGTCCTTGGATCACCTAGTTCAAAAAGAAAAATTTCGGGGAATATGACCTAGGGGGAAAGTAATATAAATCATTCATTTTCCTATGGACATAATGTTCAAACAATATTTTTCTAGGGATAAATAATTATACATTCAATATTTTTATTTACCTTTATTATATGTACGTTACGTTTTCCTATGATTCATTTTTGGAAATATTAGGGAGAATGGGCTTAAATGTTTCTCAAGACATCTTTTATAGGGGTTTTTCCTGAAACTTGTTAGTCCTCTTTACATTTCATTAGGGCTCAATATTTCAGGGATCACAAACAGTTTGTTTCTGGAAGGCGGTGGATCAACGTTTTCCAAGGGTTCCATTTATAGTGTTTCATCTCGGAAAGTTCAATATATCATTCTATTTGATATTTAAGGCCTTATTAACTAGAATTAGGATTTGATATAATAATAGGTGGAAAAATATAGACCATTTCATGGGAGTGGTTTATGTTACTTTGGATTAGGGCATTAGTTATTATGGTTTATATTCTCTTTTCTATGACTGCATTTTGTTGTAGTTTAGGGTCATCAGACTTGGAAAATCTATTTTTCTATTTTGGGGTCTTCTCTCTAATATTACATGATTCATTAGTTTATTATTGTCTATATCATATTACATATTGTTGTGGTTTATATTCTTTTATATTGGACCATCTTTATCAATATTTTATTATCTTTTATATTGGAACATCAATTATTGTAGTTTATATCCTACTAGTTCAGATGTTATATTATTGGGTTTTTAGTATGGGTATTCATGAATGGTTTTGGAACCCCCCATAATATCATGTATTTTGAGGCATCAGTATCTATTGTGGTTTCTGATATAATCCCATATTATTAAATATTCTAATGATTAAATGTTATTGAATGGTTTTGAAACACTGGATTCTTTCCCAAATTGTGAATGATGGGTTTCCCTGAGGGAATTTGAAACCATTATTCCTAATTGGGATCCCTATTTATGTTTGGTGGCTTCATATTAGAGATGAAAAATTCTCATTGTCAATGTAAATATGGGTTTTGTAGGACAATTGTCCATATGTTTTAACTTGTTAATATGGAACATGGAAGTCATTTTGGGATGATTGGAAAACACTCTAAGGTGTAGAGTTCCATCGTTGTCCTACTAGGGCTCATGAGGATCATATGATTATTTTTATAGAAATATATTACTCTAGAAAATGTTTCAAAGGATTCTATGAATGATCTCATAGAGAGAACATGCATGAAAAAGAAGAGGGGTCCCTGCTACATTCCAAAGGTTGTGAAATATTTGACATGGTCCCTCATATTAATCTCATAAACATGTATATATTTTTAGCAGTCTCCATGGACCAACTTCCTATAGTATATAAGGTGATGATTTCTATGCTCCTATATTAAGATATTAATGAAGTCTGTGCTGAAAAAAGGTGTCACCAATTTCATTCAATATTTTCATTAATAAGACACGATTATTAGTTTCAAAAGCTGACAAACATTATTAGAATACTCAAGGGTCCAAATTGTTCCATGGTGGAATTATTTAAGAACCATATTCTTTTACACCTGAATATGAAGGCATCCAGTGGGTGATGATATTCTTAAACCCATAGTGGTTACTATTGTTATAGAGGGTAATGAACATTATCTTAATGAAGATATAATCTTGGGTCAAGGTAGTGTCTATGATATCTATTTTTGTAGTCATGAAGGAAACAAAGAATAGTTTCATTTAAAAGTACACCACTACATGTGTGAGACATGAATAATTATATATGAAATTATGACACAATTGTTTATTATATTTATTAATTCATCCATTTTCAAATTCTTAATTTATATGTTTAGATCTTCAGGATTCATGGGAACCCTGATATACTATTGATGGATTTTGCGTCGGGTATACCATTTTCAGTGTGGGAGACAGAATACTAAATGTCTCGATGTGTGGTTATATGATATTTTATTATTTTGGAGATTAAAATCATTTCAGATATTTTTTATTCCATTAAATCTAATAGAATAATTTACTGATTGAAATTTAAAAATCAATCATTTTTAACATGTTAATTGGTTGTCATAGTTAATGGATTTCACATCGCGGTATTATTATCAGATTAACATCAAGTTCACATTCACAACATTCGATGGACATTATGGGCTGGCGAATTTTTTTTTTGGGTTTTGAGTATTTTTTCACAAAAATTCATGTTGAGTATACCATTTTTTTCTCCAAGGGAATAACATATTGTCTCATACATCCATAACAAGGTAATAGATGTGTTTTCCAATGGTAAAACATTATTCAGGTTTTCAAACCCAATGATGATTATGATATCACATTAGACAATAGAATGAGTGTTCATGATCATAAATCACATTTTTTAGGATAAAAATTGATAAAATAATAATCACTTAAAGATTTATGATATGTTCATGGATCTCTTTCAAATCATTATATAATATTGGTTTTCATAATAGAATAACTCGATGTTTTGTCTTACTATATGTAAATGGGGTTCTATTAATGATACATTATATATATAAATAAGGTTCTCTATATATTACTTTTTATTTATTTACAATAGTTTAAATATTGTTTTTGAATACATATAAAAAGAAAATCTATATTTTTATACCATTTAGAAATGCAATTAATTCTTCAATGATGTGATTGAACAGTTAGGTGTTGTGTTATTTGATAACAAGATTCCAAATACTTGTAGTTCATTTTGTCAAAAGATGTCCCATTTAATTTCAAATTGATATTCTATATAAGAGTGATCATATGCATCATATATGGATATAGAGACATAGAAAGTAATCTTACATATACCACCTATAACAATAATTAGAGTCTTCATATGTTGGTCAACATTCATCCCACTCATGGGTGGGGATATATAATTAGTACCCATGAGGATTATTTACCTAGATTTTACCAATATTATAATACAATAGTGACATAAACCATGGTGGACTCCCTTCTATGAAGGAGTTTTCATCATCTCATTGAACATGGCCTACACACATTTTGTTCCAGGATTGGGGTAATTTCATGATGTTGTTGATAAGATCATTGCAAATTTTTAATCCCATGTAAGTCATTAGTAGTGTGAGAAACAAGGTATAACATATAATAAAACTCAATTCATACGTATATAGAAATTATTTACATGGGAGGCTGTGATGCGTTGTTTGATATGGATATGTTACAATAAGAATCCATCCTATGTACCATACGTATAGGAGGAATCAAAGACTTATTAGTTTAATTAGTATCCAAATCTATTGATGCATTATGAATAATGATAGGACCATAGAGGGAATGTTCTATGAAATAAAATATTAATCATTTTGAATGATGTGGTTTCCCAGATCTTATACGATTTCATTTACGATGATGGAAAATGTAAGTTGATCTGTGTGTCTTCTTGACCTTTACAATGGTATCCTAATGATGCATGATAATAGTCTGAAAGACAGCGGATGCTCATGAGGAAAGGTATAAAGGACTTCACATGATATGCCAAACATTTTAGGAGGAAATAATGTGACTTGTTTCCATGTATAAAGGGAACCACATGAAATTTATCACATGTAAGGAGGAATTCTCTTGAACTACCTTACATGTTCACAGGGCTTTTCATGACTTGCATGACTTGTTTGGAGAACGTCACATGATTTTACTGACAAGTCCCTTGGGCGTCACGTGACCTAGATGACATGACTAAAGGTCATTTATTGACATGGATAACATGTCAAGAAAAAATCCCATGATGTGGATAACATTATCAATGGTCATAGTATGAACCAACATCCATATCAAGTGGACTTCATAGGAAAAATATGACCTGTAAATAGGGAATTGTGTGACAATGATGACATGAAAAATGTTTTTCTATTGATAAATGAGAAGATTACTTGGGGAATATGAACTTATTTTATAAATATATTCCTGTCTATTCACATTAATATTTCATACATTTTATGATTTTATTTATTAATTCCAAAAAATTCATCATATGATGACTTATTGAGGCCTCACATGGCCAAGTCAACATGTATGAACTACATCATATTGTCTGGATGACTTTTTTAGAATTTTCATATGATTAATTTTGTGATCACATGAGGTGCATAGACATACAACGTAATCCCTTAAGTCATTCTCTATTCTTACCTCGTCCAAGGATTGAGCGATTGTATGGTTCTTTAGTATGAGAAGAATGCTATGTCCACTATGATCCCATGTTTCTTTATTTTTATTTATTATTATAGGGAGGAGTTTAATGGAATAAATATTTAAATATACAATTCTTTGGATTATACTTAATTCATATATATGGGATTTATTCGGTTGATTGATCATCACATCATGCATTTCGAGTGAACTTGTTGTGGGTGAACTATGATTTCATCTTTGTGTCATATAATAAATTCTTTCTATGACATGACTCTATCATTTCAATATTTAATGAACGAATTGATTTTCAATGGTCTATTATATAATAAACATTTTATGTCAATTGGCCACTTCGAAATCAGTTCAACATGCCCCGGGCACATCGTATGATCATGGTGACATGTTTGTGGCTCATAATGACTTCAATGAATACTTGTTTAAGTCCCATCATAAGATCCATATGGTATGTTAAGGTAACATCACATGATCAATAAAGTGATCATTCATGGTGAATAAAACATTTATAAGAAAAACACCAAAACTCTTCTTCACAGAAGGGTACCATTATTTCAGCTTTCACATTATAAGTCCTACAAAAAACAATCATCGGGTTTCCATTATGTAATTACATAATCCAATAAACATGTATGAAATACATTACATAATGAAGGTGAAATAAAAAATTTAATTCGCATGATTTGGCCATAATTTTCATAGGACATTCACATGACCAATGGACTAGTCATGTAGAATTTATAATACCTTTTCATGAAAACTATAATAACTCCCTTTATTATGATCCTTACACCATGTTTTATATTTTTTTAAAAGAAATGGGTTTGGTGATTTTATATTTCCTATCAATTGAAATAACATATAATATTGTTGAATCATCTAGATTTCTTTACATGATCATCAGTGCACATTAGGAATCCTTCATGGGATTAGGATGGCTAGTCACACTAGCTTGTAATGATTATGAATAGATCACAAGAATCACATTAACCATTAGTATGATTTCATTAGGGTAATTTTATTCTGGTGTACCATGTTCCTAATACCTATATATAATTGATTATCATATATTCCCATTACAGATAATATAATACCTTTTCATTGATTATTTATTTGATCCTAAATTTTTTCATTATTGTGGGATATGCGTCATTAATTATGTAACATCGATTTGGAAAGGAAATAAATCACCACATAATTTTTCATATGGAAACTTCACTGTAACACCCCAATCTTCCACGGTACTCTTCTCTTTGAATAATACAATAGCGTGTGTTGTACGCAACACTATGTTCATGTACACCATGACTTACCAAACTTACTGTTCAAAAGAGGTTATGAATATTATTAATTAAATTTTAAATATTATATTATCCTTCTAATTTCAATCCATATTATGAGATTCTAAGACATGATTTATGAACAAATTCATTTTTTCATATAAAAGAAGTATTTTTCAAAAAATGAAATTTTACCGCCTTTTAATAGAGAAGCATTTTTAAAACCAATATTTGAAACTTTTATATATTAAATTTGACAAAATGAAATTATTCTTTAGAATCGGGACATAAGAATTTAGTATCATTAATGTTTTGGTGTCTTTCTGATAACTTTCAGATTTGGGTGAATAGTGAAAAATTACTAAATTTTAACTGAAAAAAACTTTTTTAATCAAAATAATTTATATTGTTTAATTATAAATTTTAATGTTTTGTAAGTATAAATAGATTATATTTTTACAATTTAATCTAATTATGGTCATTTTATGTAATTTCACTTTGAAATTGGACATAAACATGTGTCAAACTTTTGATAGTTATTATTTCTAAAAAATACGCCTTTTGGTTTCGAAAGCAGGAATCAATTTTAAATTAATAAATGAAAATTTCCTGTTTTGAATTGGGTAAAATAGACTTCATTTTTGGATTTGTAATAACGAAATTATCCTAGGGTGAAATTTTGGTACTTTTCGGATAACTTTTATATTTTGATGAATAGTAAAAAATTACTAAATTTTAATTAAAAAAAACCTTTTTAATCGAAATAATTAATAGTGATAATTTATGAATTTGAGTGGCTTTAAATTATATTTAAAATATTTTTTTACCATGTAAAACAATGTGTGTCATTGAACATAATTTCACATTTAAACCAGACATAAACAAGTGTCAATCTGTTGATAGTTATTATCTCTTAAAAACATGCTTTTTGTTTTAACAACGGGAATCAATTTTAAATTAATTTCTTCCAATTATGTATTTTTAATTTGGAAAAATAGATTCCATATTTGGAATCAGGATGTTCAAATTGTGTAAATAGGTAACTTTTATTTTTAGACATTTCGGATAATTACATCGGTAAATATTTTATTTACCATGGTTAAAGGGTAAATCCAGTAAACAAGGGTTAAAAAATAATATTATAATAATACTAAATTACCCTAAAACGTGTCTTAACCCTATTGGTGGATACATGGTCGACCATGGGCATTTTTGGGTCGATTTTGGGACCCCATGAATCCACTTGTAAGTTATAGGGACACTTTATTTTAATTAAGTTAAAATGAATACAAAAATGACACAAGCATATATCTTTTATCAAAACAATTGTTACATAGGGTTATATATGTTGGATTTTAGAGTATAAATATTAATTAGAAAGATAAAAAGATTTAATAAATAATGATATTTTATTTATAATTTTTAGAAATTAAATAATTTAATTTATTTATGACACAATGATGATGCAGTAATTACCATAATAGAGAAAAAATAGAATAATTGATATTATAAATACCCAAATAAATATAATTTGAGACTTTTAATGAATTAAACTAATTTTATAGGATAATATGACATTTTAGTATTGATTTAATTGATGTTTTTAGAAGTAATCATTCTGTTATGAGTATCACAAAAATAAACTATTAAATAGTGTCAAAATTGACATAAAAGAATTTTTTAAACAAATATTATATTATTAATTGATATAAAATTCCTAAAAATCTAAGGCTCGGCCAAGAGACTTATATAATGATAGGTTTATCATTAATGGATCACTTGGGGTCTCTATAATGTATATGGTAAGTTTATTAACCATATAATATAAAAATATAAAGAGACATTGTAAAAGTGAAACTAAATAACTAAGAGTTAATACTTAAAGATATGGTTAATATAATGACCCAAACCAGTCAAAATTCTATTGGTTGAGTAATGTTCGACCCATCCCCGCCTTAACCTTTATATAATCAACTGTGGAGCTATTAGAAACCGAATATGAATTTATTATAAATTAATATTTCTGGCTTTTCCAAAGGTGCCCCTCACCCCTCTTATAAAAGGGCACTCCTCCTTCTCATTTCTACACACCATCATAGCCTTTTGGTTCGGCCAACCCCTGCCCAAATACTATCTCAACTTCCCTCACTAAAACCTAGAGACATTAGTTTGATAATAATGCCATCCTAAGGATCCCTTTTGATCAAATCAAAAAGAATGAACCCGAAGAAGAGGTAATGTTTTCACCACCCCTTTTCAAGTTCCTTTCTTCTTCCACTTCTTCTTTCTTTGTTATTACCATTACAAAATAATAACTCCAGTATCATATATATACTGTGATGTTATTATAAATATGTTACAACCATATTCAGTATTCTATCCACCCTTTCAAGAACATGTCACCATACGTGCGTACGTACGGCTTACCGTCTCCACGTCGTGGTGTAATTGTTATTCATTATATTATTATTTCTATGGATATAATAATGATGTGTAACTCATGTAAATAATAAATATGAAATGATAATGATTATTTATATATTATATACCATCCAATTATATATTATTTTAATATCAAGAGAATGATATTGTCGCTCATGCGTATGTACGGACTACCGTCTCCACGAACGCTATGAGATTCATTCTCCATCATATCCATTCAAGTATAATTATCATTTGATGAATTAAAAATGTTATATAAGGAGATGATATAATTCTGGATATGAATAATATACATCCCATTAATAACGATTATGGCTCACATAACAAAGAATATAAAGTAAAATGAACCCGTTAACACACGAAATGAATATAATTCTAACATTTTATTAACAAATCATTGGTAAAAGATCATATATGATATCATATTAATGTAAATGATTCTTTTATAATTCAATAACAATTATTTCACCATTATACAGGAGGATAACCTACCATCGACCACGGAAAAAGTACATAGTAAGGGGTTTCTTATCTTACTTTTAATTCCGTGAGAATTCCATTGTTCACCACTTATTTATTACATGTGGTGTGTGTACTACCCATGTTTGTATTCATTGTGTAATATACTTTAATTAATTTATATTTACATCATCATTGTATGATACTTCTTTCATGGGTGTATATTTTCTACATTACCAAATCAATAAGGGAATTTGAAATTTAAATTTTCACTCATTCGGCTTTACGCATACTTCATTGATAATTTTACTCCAAGATTTTGTGTGGAATCACTATTCATTTGATTGTGTCATGATTTCCACTCCCCTTTCTATGGATATAATTTTTATACACATTATCACTCCATTTATAAATTATCAAGTCATCGATATGAACTTGATAAGAGTAATTTTTACTCAATCTCTATTTGTTGAGATGAGCACCCAATTCACTGGTGTTGTTTTTACTAGAATATGTTTGAATATCCCTTGATTGTTTTACACTCAATATCCAATCATATTTAGTGTATTTATATTTTTCACACATAATTATGTCATTGATTTATCCTTAACCTAAGGATACAACCTTATGAGAGATTTCATCTCAATTTACATTACATTGAGACTTCTTTGTTGTTATACACCAAATCACTTTTATGTGGTGTATATAATGTACTTTGATATAGTATATCATGAATTCCTTTATTCTCATGATATTAAAATTTTTGGATTTCCTCAATTATTTGTATACAAGTGTCTCTCTTTTGGTAACAAACACTAACTAAAATACCATTGTAAATGTTTTAAAGACTTATTCTTCTAAATCTTTCTCATTAATGTCCATGTTTTAAAAAAAAGGTTTTAAGGATTTATTTATATGGACATTAATGTTTTAAAATTAAAACACCTTTTAAAAAGTTTCAAAGTGGTATGGGACACTTTGATTCAAAAATCTATTTTTAAATGGCTTCTTGACAAATAGTGTGACTTTTAAATGATTTCAAGAAAAAGGGGGATATTTCTCTCAAATAGTTTTGATGATTATTTTCATCTATGTCAACATCCTTCATTATTCTTTATTGAGGTTAATGTGATACAATACAATCTTCAATATTGTATCGAATGAGTTATGTTTGACTGTGGATGTGCTATTTTTATACCATTCATGGTTTGTGGTTAAAGTATTGAAATTTCGTATGCTAGTTTTAATATGAATGTTTATTTTATGTTTAAACCTATTCATATAAGGAATTAATTGGACTTAATAAGTGACGGGTGGAGCCTGCTATAGCTCCTCGATGTGTCGATAGGTCTCATGAGACAAACTAGTGTCTTGGCACAAGGCCTTGGCAAAATCTTATTTGTAGTCTTAGCACGAGGCCTTGGATATGTAGTTATGATAGTCTAGCATTAGGCATTCCATCATTATAAAAGTAGTTATTGAAATCTCATGTGATCATTCGACTAGTAGAATATCCATGTGAGTAAGTAAATGGCATTATTTTATTTTATCTTTGGCATTTTATGATGATGTTCAAGTTTAAAAAGGCTCTTGTTTTAATTATAAACTGCCTTAGTGTTTATGCTTATCTACGAAATCTCGTGCTATAATTTTATCCTTATTGAGCATCTGAGCTCACCCCTTTCAGTGTTTTATTTTTTTTCCCAGGATTATGAAGAAATAATTTATGAATGACCTGCTGGGATAGTATAAGGGGATATGAAGACAAGATTTTTTTTATGATGTAATGTAAAACATTATGATTGTATCTAGTGTTTCCAAGGCTACTAAGCTAATCGGTCATTCGAGACTTGATCATTCTTGTGATCATGCCAATGTTATGTAATAATGCACCGACTCTGGGTAACTGGTGTCGGGGTGTTACAGTTGGTATCAGAGAAATTTTAGTACAATCCTTGGAAGCTAGATTTAGATAAACTCTAATTAGAACATGTAGACCTAAGATTAACTTTGAGGATTAGTATAGAATAACTTCATAGAATTTTGGTATTGTATAGATTTTGTGAGTTTTCCGAGAAATACATCACTGTCTGGATACGAGTAGGTAGAGGCGGCTCTGGCACAAATGAACCTAGGGGTAAAACCTGAAAACACCGCTTTGATCTAGACTCGAATGGGAACTGGTGCACAAAAATGGGCCTTGCTTCATTCATGGTTACGACACTCCAGGGGGATATTCTTAGGATAATTTACATTTTCTTTACAAACCGATTTAAAGTATTATATATATAATATGAGAGTAAATGACCATGGTTAATCCTAATGTGTTTCAAATTTAGAATATGGTGACATGATAATCTCTAAATGGTTGTATGACTACTATAACTCACACAATGCTGTCTGGTTTTAGTCAATGGATGGATTCAAAGGAAGTCATAGTGACTTTGATTATGATGTACAAGGTGGGAACAGTGGTGGAAATGAGTAACAAAATGGAATGTTGGTAGGAGTAAAAGATATCATCTTTATGCCACATCAATTTTCCAAAAATATGATCAACAATATATATATTAACCGATTACCGGACTCAACAAAGAAGAGAAAGGTGAAGGATGATAAGAGCTCCAGTAGTGGAGACCATGGAGAAAAAAATCCTCAATTTCCATCATGTGGGAAATGTGGAAGGATACACCCAGTGAAGTGTCTCAATGGGACAAAGAAATGCTTTACATGCGGGAAGGAAGGATATAAAGTGAAGAATTTCCGAAGAAAAATGAAGAGTACTATGGAAGAAGATAAAAATTGTCCCAAGAGTCCATTTAAAGTCATTTGTCGTAAATGTAGGGGACCAGGCCATTACTCGAGTGAATTCCCTATTCTATAGGATATTTTCTTGGTCAAAGAAGAAGATATGTGGAAATAAATGGTTGGAGAAATTTTTAAAAAGTATTAGTTCTCCTTGTTGATGGGATTACTTTGGATTAATTTTATCCTGTATTTGTAACCCATCAGTTTTCCATGTGAGAATGATATTTGAGGAAGAATTATCTTTTCTCTTGTGGATATAGTTATAAATAACCATTTGATTTTATATGATCATGGGGTTTGAGGCAATTAAAAATTATTATAATTTTGGATGAAAATTCAAGGTATGAGATAACATTTGTGGTTAAATTATTTTATGGTTATTTTGAGGAATTCATCTCATCTTGGTAATGTTATAAAATATAGTTTTTGAAAAAGGACAACACGTAGACCGTGTGACAACCCGTCGCATCGGACAATGCTATGATAATCGAACCCACAACCAAAGTGCGATTGAGATTTATCACCTACCACTGGACTATGTGAAGTCCCTGGATAGTGTGACTAATTATTTTTAGTTCAATGATTTTATTGATCAATAAAAAGTTGATTTGGGTTCTTATGCCTTATCAAATGAATTTCCTTTGTATAGGAAAATGATTTGGTGATTAAGTGATAAATGTTATTTTGGAAGATGTTTCCTTTGTTGGGAACACTATATGACCAAGGAAAATAGAATACTATGGGGTTTCATTTGTGGAGTAATGGTATATTTTTCTCTATGTTATTATTGTGGATTTATAGTGATTTGGTTTATTTATGGAAATGATTAACCTATAATAGAGAATATGTGATGAGGTTAATTACTTTTAAGTATGTGAATTTAAGAGTATTTGATGTCATTTGGAGATATAATTTAACATGGAAGACTACATTCTTATAAGTTTTGAGTTTCAATATTAGTTTGGATTATATTGAAGGATTTTAAGGACAATTGATTATTGAATGGTATTTATTTAACTTTGGGGTATTGTTGGTTTAATTTTGGAAATTAAGATTAGTCTTTATTTCCCTCATGGAATATCCTTTTGGGGGATCATTAGATCTTGTACTAACCATTTTGGTTTTGATTAATCTCTAAAGACAATGTAAATATATAGTTCATCCTAAAAGGGTTAGGTGATTCTATAGAAGTTTATTCTAGCTCTTTCAGTGTGACCAAGTCTTCTTGAATACTCATCGTTTAAAAAATTAGTTAGTGGTGGAAATTTATTAAAGAATGAAACACTAATTAAAAAGTAAGTATATATCTTTATATTCTTAATCAATATCATAAATGAATTCCTCATCATTATGTAATGTAATTTAAAATAAAAAATGTTGTCTGTTTACTTTTCCTACTAGGAGATTAATGATCGTTTGTCCCAACACAAGTTTGTGGTTTTATTATTGTTAACTTTCTCCTGATCATGATTTATATCCCTCTCCTACAGAACTTGACACTTATTTTATCATCCATATCCATGTTTTCCTACATGGAATCCGAGTATGGGTTATCATGGTTGACCTTTATACCTCTCTTTATTTCTTTTAAAGTGATAGTTTTATTGACTCATTTTCCGATGTGGGAGTATCCATTATATTCTCAGGACCAATTTTTTAAAATTTCGAGGATGCAATTTATTGAAGGAGGGGTGAATGTAACACCCTAATCTTCCACGATACACTTCTCTTTGAATAGTACAATATCGTGTGTTGTACGCAGCACTGAGTTCATGTACACCACGACATACCAAACTAGTCGTTCAAAATAGTTTATGAATAGTATTAATTAAATTTAAAATATTATATTATCCTTATAATTTCAATCCATATTATGAGATTCTAATACATGATTTATGAACAAATTCATTTTTTCAGATAAAAGAAGTATTTTTCAAAAAATTAAATTTTACCGCCTTTTAATGGCGAAGCCTTTTTAAAACCAATATTTAAAACTTTAATATATTCAATTTTACAAAATTAATTTCGTCTTTAGAATCAGGACATAAGAATTTAGTATCGTTAATATTTTGGTGTTTTTCTGATAACTTTCATATTTGGGTGAATAGTAAAAATTTACTAAATTTTAACTGAAAAATTTTTTTTTAATCAAAATAATTTATATTGTTAAATTATACATTTTAATGGATTGGAAGTATAAATAGATTATATTTTTATAATTTAATACAATGATGGTCATTTTAAGTAATTTCACCTTGAAATTGGACATAAACAAGTGTCAAACTTTTGATAGTTATTATTTCTTAAAAATACGCCTTTTGCTTTTGAAAGCGGGAATCAATTTTATATTAATAAATGAAACTATTATGTTTTTAATTGGGTGAAATATAATTCATTTTTTGATTCTAAATAACGAAATTAGACTAGGGTGAAACTATGGTACTTTTCGGATAACTTTTATATTTTGATGAATAGAAAAAAATTACTATATTTTAATTAAAAACAACCTTTTTAATCGAAATAATTAATAGTGATAAATTATGAATTTGAGTGGTTTTAAATTATATTTAAAATATATTTTTACCATGTAATACAATGTGTGTCATTGAACATAATTTCACATTTAAACCAGACATAAACAAGTGTCAATCTTTTGATAGTTATTATCTCTTAAAAACACGCTTTTTTGTTTTAACAACGGGAAGTAATTTTAAATTAATTTCTGCCACTTCTGTATTTTGAATTTAGAAAAATGGATTCCATATTTTGAATTAGGATGTTCAAATTGTGTAAATAGGTTAATTTTATTTGTAGAAATTTTGGATAATTACTTCGGTAAATATTATATTTACCATGGTTAAAATGTAAATCCGGTAAACAAGGGTTAAAAAATAATATTATAATAATACTAAATTACCCTAAAACGTGTCTTAACCCTATTGGTTGATACAAGGTCGACCAGGGGCATCATTGGGTCTATTTTGGGACCCCATGAATCCACTTGTATGTGATAGGGATACTTTATTTTAATTAAGTTAAAATGAATACAAAAATGACAAAAGCATATATATTTTATCAAAACAATTGTTACATAAGGTTATATATGTTGGATTTTAGACTATAAATATTAATTAGAAAGCTAAAAATATTTTCTACATAATTATAGTTTATTTATAATTTTTATAGATTAAATAAGTTAATTTATTTATGACACAATGATGATGGAGTAATTACCATAATAGTGAAAAAATAGAATAATTGATATTATAAATACCGAAATAAATATAATTTGAAACTTTTAATGAATTAAACTAATTTTCTAGGATAATATGACATATTTGGATTGATTTAGTGGAATATTTTCGAAGTAATCATTCTGTTATGAGTTTCACAAATATCAACTATTGAATAGTGTCAAATTGACATAAAAGAGTTTTTTAAACAAATATTATATTATTAATTGATATTATATTTTTAAAAATCTAATGTTAGGCCAAGAGACTTATATCATGATAGGTTTATAATTAATGGACCACTTGGGGGTCTCTTGGATGTATATGGTATGTTTATTAACCATATAATATAAAAATACAAAGAGACATTGTAAAAGTGAAACTAATTATCTAAGAGTTAATAATTAAGGATAAGGTTAATATAATGACCAAAACCTATCTAAATTATATTGGGTGAGTGGTTTTAGACGCATACACACCTTAAAATCTAAATAATTAACTTTGGATCTATTATAAACCGAATATCAATTTATTATAAATTAATATTTCTAGCATTTTCAAAGGTGCCCCTCACCCCTCTTATAAAAGGGCACTCCTCCTCATTTCATCACACCTTCACAGCCATTTGGTTCGGCCAAACCCTGCCCAAATACTCTATCAACATCCCTCAATAAAACCTAGATGCCATAGTTTGATCAGAAATCCATCCTATGGAGCTGTTTTGATCAAATCAAAAGGAAGAACCCGAAGAAGAGGTGATGTTTTCACCACACCTTTTCAAGTTCCATTCTTCTTCCACTTCTTCTTTCTTTGTTATTAACATTAAAAAATAATAAAACCAGTATAATATATATACTTTGATTTTATTATAAATATTTTACAACCATATTCAGTATTCTATCCACCTTTTGAATAACATGTCACCATACGTGCGTACGTACGGCTTACCGTCTCCACATCGTGGTGTAATTGTTATTCAATATATTATTATTTGGATGGGTATAATAATGATGTGTAACTCATGTTAATAATAAATATAACATGATAATTATTCTTTATATATGATATACCATCCAATTATATATTATTTTAATATCAAAATAATGATATTGTCGCTCGTGCGTATGTACGGACTACCGGCTCCACGAACACGATGGGATTCATTCTCCATCATATCTATTCAAGTATAATTATCATTTAATGAATTAAAAATAGTATCTAAGGACTTTATATAAATCTGTATATTAATAATATGCATCCCATTAATAATGAATATGGCTCACATAACAAAGAATATAAAGTAAAATGAACCCGTTAACACCTGAAATGATGATAATTCTACGATATTATTAACAAATCAATGTTAAAAGATCATATATGATATCATATTAATGTAAATTATTCTTTTATAATTCAATAACAATTACTTCACCATTATACATGAGGTTAACCTACCGTCGACCAAGGAAAAAGTACAAAGTAAGGGGTTTCTTATCTCACTTTTAATTCCGTGAGAATTCCGTTGTTCACCACTTATTTATTACATGTGGTGTGTGTACTGCCCATGTTTGTATTCATTGTGTAATATAATTTAATTCATGTATATTTACATCATCATTTTATGATCCTTCTTTCATGGGTGTATGTTTTTTAAGTTACCAAATCAATAAGGGAATTTTAAATTTAAATTTCCACTCATTCGGCATTACGCATTCTTCATTGATTAATTTACTCCAAGATTATGTGTGGAATCAATATTCATTTGATTATGTCATAAATTCAATACCCCTTTCGGTGGATATACTTTTTATACACATAATCACTCCATTGATAAATTCTCAAGTCATCGGTATGAACTTGATAAGAGTAATTTTTACTCAATCTCGATTTGTTGAGATAAACATCCAATTCATTGGTGTTGTTTTTACTATAATATGTGTGAATGTCCCTTTATTGTTTTACACTTAATATCTGATCATATTTAGTGTATTTATATTTTTCACACATAATTATGTCGTTGATTTATCCTTAACCTATGGATATGGCCTTATGAGAGATTTCATCTCAATTTACATTCCATTGAGACTTCTTTGTTGTTACACACCAAATCACTTTTTTGTGGTGTATATAATGTACTTTGAAATAGTATATCATGAATTACTTTATTCTCATGATATTAAAATGTTTTTATTTCCTCAATAATTTCTATTCAAGTGTATCTCTTTTGGTTAGAAACTCTAACTAAAATACCATTTTAAATGTTTTAAAGACATATTCTTCTAAATATTTCTCATTAATGTCCATGTTTTAAAAAAATGATTTAAGGATTTATTTTTATGGACATTAAAGTTTTAAAAATAAAACTCCATTTAAAAAGTTTCAAAGTGGTATGGGACACTTTTATTCAAAAATCTATTTTTAAATGGATTCTTGACAAATAGTGTATCTTTTAAATGATTTCAAGAAAAAGGGGGATATTTCCCTCAAATAGTTTTGATGATTATTTTCATCTATGTCAACATCATTCATTATTCTTGATTGAGGTTAATGTTATACAATACAATCTTCCATATTGTATCTAATGAGTTATGTTTGACCGTGGATGTGCTATTTTTATACCATTCATGTTTTGTGGTTAAAGTATTGACATTTCATATGCTGGTTTTAATACGTATGTTTATGTTATGTTTAAACCTGTTCATATGAGGAATTAATTGGACATAATAAGTGACGGGTGGAGCCAGCTATAGCTCCTCGATGCATCAATAGGTCTCATGAGGCAAACTAGTGTCTTGGCACAAGGCCTTGGGAAAATCTTATTTGTAGTCTTGGCACGAGGCCTTGGTTATGTGGTTATGATAGTCTGGCATTATGCATTCCATCATTATGAAAGTGGTTATTGATATTTCATGTGATCACTCGACTAGTAGAATATCCATGTGAGTAAGTAAATAGCATTATTTTGTTTTATATTTTCTATTTTATGCTGAAGATCATTTTTAAAAAGGCTTTTGTTTTAATTATAAACTGCGTTAAGTGTTTATGCTTATCTATGAAAGCTTCTGCTATAATGTTATCCTTACTAAGCATCTGAGCTCACCCCTTTCAATGTTTTATTTTTTTCCCATGATTATGAAGAAATAATTTATGAATGACCTACAGGGATAGTGTGAGGTGACATAAAGGCAAGATGTTTTTTATGATGTAATGTAAAACTTTATGATTGTATCTAGTGTTTCCAAGGCTACTAAACTAATCGGTCTTTAGAGACTTGATCTTTCTTGTGATCATGCCAATGTTATGTAATAATGCACCTACTTTGGGTAACTGGGGTCGGGGCGTTACATTCACCATGAAAGGAGATTGAAATATTGGCCTTCGTTTCATATATAATCCCTTTCCACTCCCATGAAAAATATGTGAGAGTGCACACAATGAGAAGGTGGGGGGGAGAAAAGTATGGAAAAATAAGGGAAAATTGGGTGAATAATGAGGATAATTGTCTTCAGATAAGGTCACATATGTAATAATCATCCACCATCATGAGAAAAAAATACACAATCTATTTTATGTCACATGATTGCATGGTCAATTAAAAAATATTCAACATCATCATGTGGACAACCACTTTCATGCAATCAAATTACTCTTCCTGAATTATGTGATGTGATCTTGTGTCTTGGTTTATGATCACTTTTACATACACCACAATAATGACCATGATGATAATTATTATTTCATAAAATATTATTAAACCCCAGTCTTTGTGGATAAATTATAATCTATTACATAAAAAAGCATTTCAATTTTGTTAATTCATGTTAAAAAACCCCATTGTGTGACTCACTTAGCATCAGGCTATCACATTCACCATTGTCACGAAAAGAGTACATGAAATGTGTCTTTAACATGCATTTAAACCAATGGACAGACACTATCATTCTCCATAAAACCCAAGGATGTTCACCCTTTAAATGAACCCTCAGGCATAAACTCATGCTAACATTCAACCCTTTCCCATTTTTATAGTCCATGATGCCCTTTTAAATGAAATTTAATCCATTATACATGCAATATTTGTCATGAAAGCCATCCAATACATGTTCTTAGGACACTATCACATTATTATATTATGATTATGTGATCTAATGACTCATAAATGTTCACAGATTACCTCATTTTACCTTGTAAATGGAATACATGATCAAGAAAAAGTCTGTGGACATATCAGAAATGCTCACAGAAAATGCTTTATACATGACTACCTTGATAAATCAATAATACCAAGGAATGATATTCATGATAACATAGAATTCCCTGAACACGACTTATTTGATCACAAGAAAGGCAATAGACATGTCTTCATTGATAATGTGAATAACCCATGAAATGACATACTTGATCACACGAAAGGATGTGGACATGTCAGATTGGATCCCATGAAGAAATTTATACATGTCTTGTTTAATCGTACAAGTAACCTTATACAACACAGGAAGAAATTTTGGACGTATCAGGAAGAAAACCTGAACAAGTAATGAATTCACCTTGGGACTTGTCTACCATGTCTGATAGACACACCTGGATATATTCCATATAAACCACCAAACATGTAACCTTGGGTGAGTACCCCCTTTACAGGGGTTGTTTTCATCCTTGGATAAGGATACAAACTCTTGAAAAAAAATTCTCATACTCTTAGGTGCTCCTCCATTACATAACAAATAAATTTTTTGGACCATTCAAAATCATTGTATATCTTTACAAGTGAGAGGATAGATAATAAATTTGTAAAATGGGAATCCATCAATGTAGAAGTACAAAAATTTACTAAATCCTATTCTAAAAATGCTTTTTAATAAAATCAGCAATAAAAACCCATTAATGGGTTATTAATAACTGAAATATTCTAAATTTTATACCAATCTATATCATTCATGTATGATGCATTCGTTATAGGGTTAGGGATGAACTGAACAATGAGGACTCGAATTCTTATTATAAATAGTACACATATGACTTCTTCATATAGTCTGATCTCGATACCATATTATCTATTATATGGTTAATCATACCCATTTTTGGTAACCCTTAATTCCTAATCCCCATTCCAATTTTCTCTCATGTGAGGTTTCCAATTCTCTAGTGTCTCATGTTTCTCACATCGAGAAAGAATCTTGTTGAATTTTAGACCATCAATGATTGTACCAATATCATTATGAAGATTCTCCCAGTGTTTTACATTCATTGGGATGTATGTTCGATTAAAAATCATTTTCACTCAATCTTTTATAATCATAATGATCTACATTAAGGAGGACTTACAGGTTTATTTCCAACTCAGGCTCTATTGTTGCACCTTTTTCAACATAGATGTTGATTATATGATCTATGTGGACACTAATAACTATATTCAATGGATACAATGGGAATATCATAAATTCTTGACCAAATTACCAAATATTTAAGTTCCCTTTTTTATATCCTAGCTTAATTATGTTAAAATAAATGATGTATTCTTTTCATATGTCCTTAAATAATGGAAAAAAATCTATATCATTTTTTATTACTTTTGACATGTGATATGTAGGGTGCATCTTGAAGGTTCAATCCCATATCCAAGGCACCAACCACTTCATTAGAAGTTGATAAAAATAAGTGGGACTGAAAATCCATAGAAACTAGATAATCATAAATTTAGAGGAGAAATAACGTGAATATATAATAAGGGAATATTTTACTATTAAAAATGGTCTTAATATATTAATTATCAAGGGGTTACTAGTCCTATACCGAAAATTTGGAATTATTTATAAACATATCATAAATATTTATAATATTAGCTAGGTAGGAAGTAATGCCATCTACAAGGGTGTGACAATCCTGATCTCCATTCCTCAAAACAAATGAATATTCCTATGTTACATAGTGGTTGAAACCAAAAGTGACCTTCTTCATTGGGAAAGAATCATGATATTTTGTAAAAAATGTTGTAAATTTGAATTTTTATATAGATAAAACCTACCAATGTAAATTATTATAAAACTACATTGATTCCCTAATAAAAAACATTAAAACCAGAAGAGTATGATAAAAAAATGGGGAAACCGATGTCAAAACTATTAATTGTGTTAAACCCTTCACGGGTATAAAATAATAAATTGACCAGTTCACATATTAATAATTTTTCAATTAGAGATCCATGTAAATAAAATGTGGAACATGAGATGAAAAATTTTATCTATGATGGATCATCCATCGAAAATGATTACAACCACCTTATTGTTTAATTATGAATAATATTTAACATCCATGAAATATTATATATGATCTTTCAAAAATAATGAGTATTTTTTCACTCTAGGACTAATCGGATTTCTTATAATAAAAATGGAATCATCAAAATATTTAAAAGAATTATGAGGACACTAGAAAAGAAAGATATTCTAGTAAAACACATTGTGCTGAGGTGATCAACTAGCTAGAACACTTGTCCTATAAATCATTACCATAGGAAGCCTTGGCATCGAGGTAGAAATATAAATTGTCCCCAACTAAACAACACTAGAGGATATTAATGAATTTTGGGGTATGGAAATACCATATCAATGGCTCAATCCCATCCATGAATGTGGATTATAAAATCCTCTCAAGTATGATGCACCACATGTCATCTTTCCAATGAAAATATGTAGAAAAGTAGAGGCCAATGATTCCATATTAAATTTAAATACTAATTGATAACTATATTTTAAAAATACATAACTTGACTACCTCATGTAGTTATATGAGAATAACAACTATTTCAACTCAAACACTCAGGATCTATCGTGGAGGGATCCTATCAATTCTGGTTATCGTCATTGATATATTACCACAAGTCCCCATTGAGCTTTAGAGGAAGTTGTGCTAATTACCGCCATACAAGCTGGGGAATCCAAAATGAAATACTCTATAGGGTATCAAAATAGTGAAACTCTATATAATGATTATAACCAACAAATTTAAATATTTTTATGTCCTATTAGTGTATTCAGATTGTGGATAAAAATCAATATGATATTATCCCATGAGATGAACCTTTGACATCATCACAACTAGCCTTCTTGATTATAGAATCTTAAGGAGCATCACATCCTATAGAGTTAGGTAGATTTTTTTAACAATGGGATTATCTTTAATATGATACCTAATTCAACAAATTCTACAAGGGTCACCATCCCATCAAATGAACCATCGTTCTTCAACACATCAAATGAGATACTTATTAAATAACAAAAATGTATAAATATGTATCCATCAGTACCATATGAACAGAATATAATTAATTATCATCAATTCCATATAACAAAAAAATTTATGATCATTATTTTACAATTCTACATCAATTAAATTAATAATAGATTAGGAAACCTTATCCCCCTAAATTGGAAAAGAATGACCCAATGGTATCATTCATGCATCTAAAAAAGGCACTGTGAACCCCATTAAATCATAAATGTGTTGTATTAATCTAGCATAAACCCAATTGGAAAATTAGTTTTAGTTTCATATATCCACTTTGATCTCTGATCAACAACCACCCACTTTATCATTGATAAGAGGATAGGGTATTTTCATGACACATAACTGTCATCCTCTTAAGGATAAAAATACAATCCCTATGAAAGAGAGGAAAACTCCTCTTGAATGAGAACGTGATAAAATAATAGTGAATTCATCTATGATCACTTCATAGAATGATGTACAAGAAATGTCCTGACAAAGTTTCACTTGGATGTTATATTACAAACCCACATGGATGGGGGAATATTTATATTCTCTATCAACTAATTAGGTAAAATCAAGTCATTATTAAACCTATACCTAGCCTAAAGGGATGGGAGAAATACTATATTCTCAAGAAACACAACCCATAGGTTTTGGTATAATTTCTATAATTTCCATCTTTACATCGATAGTACTTTTGAAACCATCATCCCTAAACTGTTTCCATGTAGCCTCCAGGAGTGTTGAGATCCTGTAGTTAGTAGTAAGTGTCCGGATCATCCAAATTCTATATGTATAATCACCTCCACCCAAACATATAAAGGCTTTAGATCCATACTATGGTTCGAAAGTCAACAATATTACCCTAAATACATATGTATATGTACCTAAAAGTGAATAATCTCAGTCATCGGTCTATAGATTATAAATAAAGAAAGGTGTATTACTTTAAGACATAACATTTCCCCAGGTACATTGACTATACCATGAAAAATGATTTGATTGAACTCAAAATAATGAGTAACAAGCATGATGTGGAGTTGATAGGCCATATAATCACAAACCCTACCACCGAATTATGTGGCATAAAATAAAGTGTTTCATTAACTATAAATAATTTTTACAAAAGTTGATAGATGATTGAAAATGTTTATGACTAATACCTAAATCTTTACTCTAGTCATTTAAGAACTCTTAATAGGACACATAATTTATACAACATATCATGGGCCCCATATCTTCCAATGATTGATGACTATCTTTTAGAATAAGATAAAACAATGTCAATTCTGTTATTACTATGAATACAATCATATAATTATCAGGTTCATCAGTGTTGGTCAGAGTAGAGTACTCTAGAGGGGGGGTTAATTGGGTATCTATAAACGTTTTTGATTAAAATGTATTCTTAAAAGGGTTCCTCATTAAATTTAAATACAACCCAGTTAATCAAGGATATACTGTTATGAATGATTGATTGTTTAAATAAGATCAAGGAAGATCTATTAATTCTTAGTAATCATAATATTTGTTATTAACATTACATTTGAATCTATTATAACAATGAAATAATATTATAACATTTTTCAAAGATATAATATCAAAGAAAATTTAGTGAATTTTCAATTAAATGTAAAACAGAGACAACTAAAATAAATAGCACAATGGATTTAAAAAAAGTGGTTTAGTCTCATGTGGAGACCTAATACACTCCACTTGGTGATCAACTCCCACAAAGTAGTTTATATAAATAATCTTGATCCACACCCTGGATCGGGGTTTACAATATCACACAAGACTTTCTTGGTCCCACATCCTCATCCACAATTTTTCATGGGTGAACAATAACATGTCACACATGGACTTCTTCTACACTTATATATGGGAATACACTTGTGAAAAATATGTAAGAGAAAGGATATATTATATCATTTAGTTTGACGTAGGAGATATACTATTTTTTTATATAGATAAACACACTACTTGAAATATAAAAATAATAAACAACAGTTAAAAAATGATGAGATAAGTTAGGAAGTGCTCTGAGTGTTAGTCTATCTAGCTCTAGGATTTTGGGATAAGAAATTGTAGAAATCGAGTATTCTCGTGGAAAACAGAGTATCGTATGTCAGCTAGATCTGGCTAATGTTCTTCATGGTATTGTCTATGAGAATATGTGACCGAAAATTCTGATCTATGCAGTTTAGCATATTGATTCAGGAATGCATTATGTGTTCTTTAGGAAGGTTGAGTTTCATGTGTTAGTTCTTTTTTTCCAGAAAAAACTCGTGTGTACTTTGTTATTACACTATATCTTTTTTAGGTCGTACTTCTCTTTTATTCATGGAGAGCATGTTTTGGATTTAATAGGATGAATGTATTCTACACCTCATACCATGTAATATCAGTTTATATGTATACAATGAAACATTAAGTATATCAGTACATTTAAAAGCTTCAAATAAGACCGTTAGAAATTAAATTGAAGAAAAACAAAATATATTAAGAAACTGTGTCACAGTTTGTCTGTAAATGTTGTCCTCATTGAAATGGAGGATCCTTGAAATGGTCTCTAGATGGTCAGGGGGTCTAGATAGTCATAGTGTATGGATGGTCACGTTGTTTGGAAAGTCATAGTGTCTGGATGATCACGGTGTCTGGATGGTCATGGTGTCTGGTTGGCCATGGTGTCTGGATGGTCACCGTGTCTGAATGGTTACAGAGTCTGGATGGTCATGATGTCTAGAAGGTCACAGCATCTGGATGGTCATGATGTATGGATGTTCACATTTTCTGGATGGTCATGGTGTATGGATGGTCAAGGTGTCTAGATTGTCACAGTGTATGGAATGTCACAGTGTCTGAATCGTCATGGTGTCTAGATAGTCATGGTGTCTGGATGCTCACGGTGTAATAGACTTAGCAAAATATTTGTATTCATACAAAGTAGCGATATTTATTGAATTTATTATACTTAATCATTCATCAAATTAATCATTATAAATTAAACATAATATAGTGAACAATGTTTATTTAAAGCATAACATTACTATTCATGTTTACATGTGATTTAAGATAAATTACACAGGATTGAAATTTTTTTACAGAATGAATAAAATTTGTGATCATTAAGAAATGATTAACACTTGAGGAGTCCCACAATCTCTCCCATTTTATGATCACAAATCATGTGAGTGAGAGATCTATTCTTAGGTAATATGTCTCTTCCTTAGTGTGTATTGAGAGTGTATATGTATCCAATGTATATATAAAATACATATTTCACTATTATTTCGATAATGTGAATAGTTATCCCCGTTTTGGTATTATAAAAAAGAGTGAATAATAAATAGATAATAAAATTACACAGTGCATTAGATAATGAAGAGTTTCATTAGAATGAGTAGATATCAAAAAAAGGGAACAAGTTCCTATCAAAATATAGTAGTCACTATTCTTCAGCACTGGCTGGTATTGTCGTTGATGTTGGATGTAGCATCAGAAAAAGAATCCATAGGGTCAGAGGTATAAGTAGAGGATGGGAGGGAACCAGTGGATAGATAATGTGAAAGGATTCCTTCAAAACACAGAAGGGGCCATGGTCGGTGTAGTAGATGACTGAGGAAACTGTTGATCAAGGATTATAGGCCTGATCTGACTCAGGGTCTGATAGACAGACATAGATGAGGAGGCTATGGAAGAGGATGAGAAGGTAGTAAAACTTGATCTCAGAGGTGCTATTGTAAGAGCCAAAATGGAAGTACAAAAAATAGGAAGATAAGGCCACAAAAGCCTGATAAAATCAGAAATAATATTTCCATCATACTGTATGGAATTCTCAATGATATCCTTGTTCTATATAAGCATATCCAATAAGGGAGTAAATTGTTTGAGATTTTTTACTATATTTTTTAATGCATGATTTATAGGAGGGATCCTCATATTCTCCACAAGATACTTGAAGTGGTTTCTCATGTCATTCTCAGAGAAGAACCGATTGATGTATAATTCCACATTACTAGAAATTTCATACTGAGAATCATTAAAAATATTAGAATGGATGAGAACCATATTGAGAACTCTGTCACCATTCTTGATAACGTCCAATTGAGATTCATTATCAAAGCCACTAAGCACAGCCTGAAGTTCTTCATTGACCATTCTTCGAAGCATATCAATGTCTGAAGAATGTTGAATAGATTATCCAGAAGTACGAGAAATAGTGACAAACAATGTAAGATATTTTAGTTTATTCAGAACTATCATGAGTCACCCCTTATACTCACTAGTTATCTTGTTAACTCCAATAAAATGAACACAAATCTATTGAACAATTTTCTTATTTATTTCAGCTACATTTTCACCTAAATAAGTCAGGATAGGTTGAATAAGGGAGGATACATCCTAGGGATTCTGACTACAAAGATCATCACCAGGATGATAAACAAATTCTGGTCTCAAGTTCACCGCTTTATGAATATATTTATTTATACCTCTTATATTGGATGAATATTCTATACAATATTTTCCAATAACAGGACAACATCTCTTTCACTCAAATTTCTTACAAAGCAGGTCGGTTATTCAGGATCTTTTCAACCCCATCCTATCATGAACTAGCCCGGGTCGACCCTGAAACGGTCCACCGAGCTAGCCCGCAACAAGTCCTGAGGGGCGTTCCCGATCCCCACAGGCTGGCACAAGTGTCGGACTTCAAAACAAACAGTTGGGAATGGTTTATCCCTTAAAAAAAATACAGAAAATCAGAAATGAACACAATAAAACAGGTAAAAAATTTGCAGCATAGAAATAAAAATTGAAAAAAAACAACTAGAAATACCTCCAAGAAACGAGAGAGGTGTAGCATCTGCACACCACATCACCCACTTGCACGAGATGACCTCCAATGACCAGAACCACCATCGCTGAGCACGATGTCACAACATGGAAAGAAGAAGAAACAAAATCTATATACACCCAAGGGTGTATGTAGGGTGTGAGCTAAAATCCCAATAGTATGCCACCAAGAAAAGGTTCCACACATAATTATTAAATATGAATACATTTGCAACTTAACAGAATAAAAATAAATAAGTGTTTAAAGAATTTTAATGACAACGTTTTTTTAGGGGAAACTTCTCAAAAAGGAATACAACATAATTTAACTTACACACATGCATGCACACCCACACATGCATGCACACACATAGACGCACGCACACACACAGATGCACGCACACCCGTACACACACACACACACAGATGCACTGACACACATACACACGCACAGACACACACAGATGCACACACACACACACACTTTTATTGGTAACCCTAATGTCACACCGTGTGCCGACGGTGAGAAGAAAGTAGACGAAGAGCACAATACATGGGAGACCCTAAAGATACTAGCGAGAAGTGGGACCCTAGAACCTCACGTCTCGGTGAACCATATCACACATTCTCGTGCACGAGCCCCTGGTAGGGAAACACCTCCTACACTGGTAGGGAAACACCTCCTACCATAGTGGTCTCCAGTAATAATCCAATGTTTAATTATTATTGTAAGTGTCAATCCCGCTATGTGAAACTGGGCCGATGCCACTCCCGTATCACTAGCACGCTAGTCTAGTCTGCCCACCTAGTACCAAGGATTCCCATTTGTGCTCAAGTAATTCCAACCGCCACATGTCATAATCATACACTCAAACCCAATAAGATATTACACACTCTAAAACAACCATTTTCACACACAAAACCCATTTGAAATAATACACTTGCTAAAAACGTTTCCAAAACACGCTTCACACTATTGACATAATCTAATAAACCACTTAAAAAGTTTATAAAACAACATCAAAAGAGTTTCACATGGTTTTACACACACAAAGGTAACCACATAGAAATCCAAAACACATTCCAACATCACACGCACTCAAATACAATAAAAATTACGACCTGCCCCACCAAAAGGTTTGATGTAAAACCCTTATACCATATCAAAAACACCATTGTCTAAACCACATTGTTTAACATGCCAATAATAAAAGCTTATAAAACAATTTAGAAGAAATCACCTAACGTTAACCACTAAGCTCACGCAAAAAATTCTTTTACAGCCAAACTCACCCAACGCCATGTAAAAAAATAGTTTACACCACTTACAAGTCTTAAGAAGATAACCACACAATTCCAAAGTCACCAATAGAGTTCTCAACCGAAAACGCCCAATAATATGAACACTATACTAAACAATTTCAAATAAAATCAAAATTAAAATAAAACATAATTCTCACAACAAAAATTAATAAAAATATGAAAAACAAAATAAACATTGCAAATTAATTCATTGTATAAAAATTAGACAGGGAACCCCCTGCCTCAAGGTCGATTTCCCCAAAACATTGTTGCGCGACTTCAAACATGGTGAAAAACTTCAATCGCACCCCAAATGAACCACAACAAAAATCAAACAAACCCTAAAACAATAATAGGACCAAAGAATAATCCAAATCAAATCCTAAAAACAACACATTGAACCAAATAACACCAAAGTCGAACCAAAAACCAATTTAACCCTAGTCGCAAGAATGCCCAAAAGAGGAATCAACCGATTGGAGGAGAACGCACCAACGGAGAGGGAGTGGGAGGTCGGCTGGAGGGTGATGGAGGCCGTCGGGGGTGAATCACGTCGGAAAAATCAAGCCGGAACAGAGGGGCGAGGAGGGAGGGCGACCGAAGGAGAGCCGGGTGCCGGAGCTAGGTGTCGGGCAGTTGACAGGGAGCGCTAGGGTTAGAAGGGGGGTTGGGGGTGCGATGGGAATGAGGGGAAAAGAGGGAGGGGGAGGAAATGAGAGTAAAATGAAGGAGAAGAATAAAAAAAATAAAAAAATATATATGAATAAAGATAAAAATAATAGAATAGAAATAAAAATAAAATAAAAACCTAATAATCAATAATAATGAATTTAATGTCAATAATAAATCTAAAGTAATAAAACTATCCACAAAAGAATAGCATTAAATCATTTGTCTACACACGGACTTGTGCACAGTCGCATGCCCTTGAAATCATAAAATTAATAATAAAGTGTTCTGTTATTAAGGTTGGGCACTGCACACAGTTGCGTAAATAGTCACGCGCCCGTATATAGTCACATGCATGGTCAAGAGTATATATATATATATATATATTAAAATATGTATATATTTTAAACATGTTCAAAGTGAAATTCAAAAAAGAGACGTAAAATAATTAAGAATAAAATAAAGTGCCACACATTGCTACACCAATACACACATTTATCACAAAAAGCGTGAGACTCAAGTCGTTCTAACCCATACCTTAACAAATAAATTTTAATTCCAGATAAAATTATAAGATAATGATTATTATTATTACTATAGATGTCCGAGTGTGGTAATTATCCCCCCCCCCCATGACACTTTCTGCCCCTAGAATATCCTAAAAAGACATGATCAACTCTAGGTTCAAAGCGTGACCAAGAAGACACATAAATCAAAACCTCAATCACCCAAAGACTGAGCATAAAAAACACCCTTAACCTCAAATTCCATAGATTTCAAAACTAGAATCATGAAGAAAAATAACCAACGATAAGGACTTAATTTCAACATATCTTTAACCTGGAACACTCTGAACCCTATTTTAGGAAACTCCAAGGCCCAATCGAGACCTTGAAGAGCGTTCATCAAACTATCCACTATCAGAGATAACCAATTACCATGGTAAGGGTTGGGCAGAGCAGATTATACCGCTAAGGACACTTTGAAGACAAAGTTTCCCACAAGTTCGTCCTATGGTGGCATCCCCACCATATTGGGACTCTTGTCAAGGACTGGTCCTCCAAACTGAAACAACTCAAAATCCCAAAAAAACCTCTAACACTAACTTGAAACTCCGAGTACCCTAAGTTAATCCAAACCCACACAAGAGGAGACACTTGTGAGACCCGCAGTGGGTCTCCCCACCATTTTAGAATTTTCCTAACACAATGCCATTCGCACAGTTGGGAATTTCGAAGAATGACTTAAAGTGACCAACTATCCACACCTGAAGCTAGTGATTGAGAGGCTTGTTAGACACACAACATGAACTGGTGGAAGGATCACTTTTATGAATATGTCCCTTCGGTTCACCCTCCTCATTGGATGAGGGTCCATCACTTGAAACAACAAGAACAAGAACAATTATTATGAACTTAAAGTTGATACCCCCCACATTACCTCGGGGAAGCATGAATCCAGTTAATCGAAGAGGTCAACACACTTCATTCATCATCTGTTGACTAGTCGAGCACCTACAAGCTTCATGACATTCCCTTGCTTTCACTTCCTTAGGCACAACCATAGGGTGACTCTAGTCTTGAGGGTCACCCAAGACATCCTTGTCCGCACTGAAAATAGAACAATCACAGTTTACTTGTCTAGTCCCTCTCTTATAGACATACTCAAGACAACTTACGACTACACCACACCTGGAGTTCCTCAAAATGGGACAACTCTTATCTTTCCTGAAGCACTCAATGACAATAGACTGGCCACAACATCAACAAACAACCGACACAACTCAGCAGAACTCAACTCTGTCACTCCACTAAGAGTCTGGGCTGAACCAATAACTGAGAGAGACCCGCTGGAAACTCATGAGACCTATCTAGGGGTCATACCCGAACAAGAAACACAAAACCTACCTTCCACAAAGTCAAACACCTTAGAAAACAACTATCTACACCTCAGACATAAATCCAATAATTTCAACTTAAAAAGTCAATCATTTTCAAAGAAAAACACATGCTTGAAAACCAAGAACTGACCAACAAGGACCAAAAGCTATTTTGAAACAATTATTTTCACTTCAAACTCAAAATAAATTTTCCAATTCAAAATTCATTTAAGCATAAAGCCCCAATTTTTGAGAAAACTACGCTTTTTTTCTCACGTCCTTTTGGATAAAATCATCTCAACACTCAAGACATAACCATAACTCATAGTAAAACGTCATGTTATTTTCTATCCACTTATCAAAATAAACTTTTCAAGAAACAAGGAGTCTTATGAACCAATCACCAGCCACTAGTATTCCATGATTCCTCACATGTGTGCATTTTCGTGCCACTCAGGCACCTATGCACACGATCTGCCCACTGTTCACTAATCAAATCTGCAAGCCCCTGGGATCACCCATAGGAATACCAATGGACCAAACAAGGCCCTTCCAATTTCAAAACAAAACATTGCCAATATCTCAAAAAAAATATCCAAGATCCATTTCAAAAATTAAAAACAAAATTTCAAAATTCTTTTCATTTTCAAATAGCACACTTCAATTTTATATAATTCATTACGTTCCTTTAGAAATCTATTTTCAAAAAATCAAATACCAAATTCCTAAATCAAGATCTAAGGGAAATATGTCAAAAATCAATTAAAACTCTCATCAAGAGAAAATAAGAGCTAATCCAAAGTCCATTTTCATCTTAAAACCCTTTCACGTCAATCCAAAGTAGAACCAAGTCATCACCAACACTAAATTACCTAGATGGAGAACTAGTGGTCGCGTCTAGCCTAGCTGCATGGTTTAGAAGACCAAGCCCTAGGAAGGTGACAACCACTAGAAGTGTCGAACTGTACTCTTGGGCGTCACATGGGTCGCTACTCCACGTGAGACCACATGCAGTACCAATTTACTCCCACTCTCATCCCCCATCCACAGAAACCAAAAACCCAAACCCTGGACTACCCCTGGTTACTCGAGGATTGGAACGAACAAAAGTTTTCAACTCTCTTCCCTCACCTACCTCTCGAGTAGCGTCAATCCTATCTCCAATCTACCAGACATTAAAAATAACAAGAACAACCCTAACCTCCTTTGATACCATTTTTTCACGAACCAGCCCGGGTTGACCCTAAACCAGTCGCCCGACCCAGCCCGTGGCAAGTCCGGAGGGGTGTTCCCGATCCCCACGGGCTGGCACAAGTGCAGGGCATCAAATAAAAAATAGATGGGAACGGTTTTGACCATAAAAAATACAGAAAATTAAAAATGAACACAATGAAACAGGTAAAAAATTTGCAGTAGAGAAATAAAAATTGAAAAAAACAACTAGACATACCTCCAAGCAACCAGAGAGACGCAGCATCCACACACCACAACACCCACCTGCACTAGATGTCCTCCAATGACCAGAACCACCATCACTGAGCACGATGTCACGACCTGGAAAGAAGAAGAATCAAAATCTACAAACACCCAAGGGTGTGTATAGGGTGTGAGATAAAAGCCCAGTAGGATGCCACCGAGAATAGGTTTCACGCATAATTATTAAAGGTGAATACATTTGAAATTTAACAGAATTAAAATAAATATGTGTTTAAAGAATTTTAATAAAAACGTTTTTTTAGGGGAAACTTCTCCTAAAGGAAAACAACTTAAATTAACTTACACACACGCACGCACACCCACACATGCATGCAAACACACAGACACACGCACACACACAGAAGCACTCACACCGGTACACACGCACGCACACACACAGATGCATGCACGCACATATACACGCACACACAAACACAAACACAAACACCCACAATTTTCTCGGTAACCCCAATGTCACACCGTATGCCGAAGGTTAGTACAATGTAGAGGAAGAGAAAAATACATGGGAGACCCTAAAGATACTAGTGAGAAGTGGGACCCTAGAACCTCACATATCGGTAAACCATATCACACATTCTCATGCATGAGCCACTAGTAGGAAAACACCTCCTACACTGGTAGGGAATCACCTCCTACCATAGTGGTCTCTAGTCATCATCCAATGTTTAATTAGTATTGTAAATGTCAATACCGCTAAGTGAAACTCGGCCGATGCCACTCCCATATCACTAGCACAATAGTCTAGTCCTCCCACCTAGTACTCTGGCTTCCCGTTTGTGCTCAAGTAATTCCAACTGCCACATGTCATAATCATACACTCAAACCCAATAAGATACTACACACACCAAAACAACCATTTGCACACATAAAACCCATTTGAAATAATACACTTGCTAAAAATGTTTTAAAAACACGCTTCACACTATTGACATAATCTAATAAACCACTTAAACAGTTTATAAAATCACAGCAATCGAGTTTCACATGGTTTTACACACACAAAGGTAACCAGTTAGAAATCCAACAAACATTCCAACATCGCACGCACTCAAATACAAGAAAAAGTGCGACCTGCACCACCAAAAGGTTTGATGGAAAACCCTTACACAATATCAAAAACACCATTGTGTAAACCAAATTGTTTAACATGCCATAAATAAAAGCTTATAAAACAATATAGAAGAAATAAATTAATGTTAACCACTAAGCTCATGCAAAAAGTTCTTTTACGACCAAACGTACCCGACGCCATGTAAAAAAAATAGTTCGCACCACTTACACGACTTAAGAAGATAACCGAACAATTCCAAAGTCACCAATAGTGTTCTCACCTGAAAACACCCAATAATATGAACAATATACTATAAAATTTCAATGAAATTAAATATTCTAATAAAACATAATTCGCACAAAAAAAATTAATTAAAAATATGAAAAACAAATTAAATATTGAAAATTAATTCATCGGATAATAATTATATGGGGAACCACCTACCTCAAGGCCGATTTCCTCAAAACATTGTTGCACGACTTCAAAAAAGGTGAAAAACATCAATCTCACCCCAAATGCACCACAACCAAAACCAAAGAAACTGTAAAACAATAATAGTACCAACGAATAACCAAAATCGAACCCTAAAAACAACACATTTAACCAAATAACACCAAAGTCAAATCCAAAACCAAGTTAACCCTAGTCGCAAGAACGCCCAAAAGAGGAATTGACCAATTGGAGGAGAACGCACCTACAAAAAGGGAGCGGGAGGTCGGCTGGAGGATGGTGGTGGCTGTCGGGTATGAATCGCGTAGGAAAAATCAAGCCAAAACAGAGGGGCGAGGAGGCAGGGCGATCGAAAGAGAGCCGGGTGCCGGAGCTGGGTGTCGAGGCGGCAGACGGGGAGGGCTAGGGTTAGAAGGGGGGTTGGGGGGTGCGACGGGAATGAGGGGAAAAGAGGGAGGGGGAGGAAATGAAAGAAAAAAGAAGGAAAAAAATAAAAATAAAAATAAAAATAAAAATATAAGAATAAAAATAAAAATAAAAGAATAAAAATAAAAATAAAATAAAAACCTAATAATTAATAATAATGAATTAATTGTAAATAATAATAAAACTAATGTAATAAAACTAGTCACAAGAGAATAGCATTAAATCATTTGTCTACACACGGACTCATGCACGGTCGCACGCCTGTGAAATCATAAAATTAATAATAAAGTGTTCTGTTATTAATGTTGTGCACTCCGCGTGGTTGCATAAACAGTCACGTGCCCGTATATAGTCACATGCACGGTCAAGAGTATATATATATATATACATATATGTATATATTTTAAACATGTTCAAAGTGAAATTCAAAAACGAGATGTAAAATAATTAAGAATAAAATAAAGTGTCTCACATTGCTACACCAATACACACATTTATCAGAAAAAGCATGTCGGTCCGACCCATACATTAACAAATAAATTTTAATTCCAGATAAAATTATAAAATAATGATTATTATTATTACTATAGATGTTCGAGTGTGACACATCCAATAGGGTAGATCAAAATTCTTTCTAATAATATTTATTTAACTTGTTTGAAATATATTATGAAGGAATAGAAATAGAATCTGAGACATGATCAGGTTCTTTGGATGAGAGAGATTCTAGATCATATTCCAATTTCAACTGAAACCTAGTAGATAGATCTTGGCCATTGACTGTGACTTCTGATGAATCATTCACTTTTAAATAACTGGAAAATTTATACCTTGTAACCACAAAGCATGGATCAACAAGATATGGTAGTTCAACACTTTCCAGACTAGGGGGATTCTCTGCCTCAACAGGTTCATCATTCGTAGGACTGATTATTTTAGGTCCTTGATTTATTTAAATGATTTCATCCCTTATTTCCTCATCTATTTCTTAACTAGAAAACTGAAAGGATAGATCTATTTTCTCTTCAGTAGAAGGAATAACATCAAGAGAAGATGTTCCACCCTAGAAGATTCTTGAACAAGAGACAAATAAACTTTTATATTCTCTTCTACAACGTCCTTTTATCTTTAAATAGAAACATAATCTTCTTATAGGAAGTTTGTTCTTCCAAATCAACATCCTTTCAGGAACATGGAATTATTTCCCAGCTAAGTGTTGAAGAACAGGTTAACTGTCCTCCTCATTCAGGACAGTTTCTGTTGTAGGTGCAACATCCTCTTCTTCTTCTTCTTCATCTTCTACTTTTTCATTAGGATACACAACATATTCACCTGATTTCAATATAGGATCGGAAACATCTTTATTTTTTGAAGTTCATTCCATCAGATTTAATGTTTCATAAATCCTATCATTTTATTCCACCCATGCATTTCTCCAAGGATTCAAACTGATATTCAACCTTTTTTACAATAATATTTGAGAGAAAAAACACAAAATCCTTGATAAGTTCTTCATTCTATCCAAATAAACATTGGGCATGAAGTATCTCTAAGATAAGACTCGAATAAACAGGGATGTTGAATTCAAGGTGGTCATGAAAAATTCACACATATGGAGTATTACACACATGAATAAATTGATCTTATGCCCATTTGTCATTATATGTGTCAAAAATACATCCCGATAAATGACTACAATGAAATCTCCTTTTCTAGGGAAAATCAGATTCTGATCAAATTTGAACAGATTTCTGGTTTCTCCTTCCAACACTGCAGTTATAACTCTTCTCATTGTTGTATTTCTAGTTAGGCTTCCCAAAGAATTTTCTAAAACAAATATCTCACTTTGAGGTGAAGGACCTCTCTGATAGTCCTCATAGAAAACCTCATGAAGTTTCTTAGGGAATGCAACCCATAACCTCGAAGAAAAATTGCAGCTCTTGCCATTTATCTAGCTTCTCACAATATATCTATCTTACATATCCAAATATAACAGTACATACTAGTAAAACTTTGGAACTACTTTCGGGTAAATATGTATATAGTCATAGTAAACCCAGAGATCATGCCTTTTCATTCAATAATTTAAACGCTAGATAAATTCTATACATGGGCCACATGGGGAAAATATTCTTTTCAGGAACTACTATTCTATCTACCAATGATAGATTCCAAGGACCTTCAGGTGCTATATTCGAAGCAGTTTTTCCCTTCTTCTTAGAATTGTGCTTCTTAGGAGTTGACGACGAAGGGAATTTCCTCTAGGGAATTCAAAGAATGTTATAGAGAGTTAATTTTTAAAAGAGGGGTTATAGTTTGATTGTAGAGAAGGGACGATATCTTGAGTGAAGAACGAGTGAAACATCTTTAATTTTTATCATTTAGGAATTCCAAATGATGTAAAAACAGAAGCACGAGAATGTTAAAGGGTGAATTTAGTAATTAATGTGATATAGGTTATAATTTATAAATGAAAAAATAAATCATATTTATGGTTAGACCATAACAGTAATTCACGGTGACATAATAATAGTCATTCACAAAGGGAAAACAACAAGCATTCACGGTGACACCAAAACAGTATGATTTATAAACTGTGAGACAATATTGTTTGAAACAGTAAGTGTCAGACAGTATATGAGAAGTAGTTACTATGAGACCGTAAACATGAAATAATAAGTCTTGAGAAAATAAAATTATTGAACTAATATAGTTAAACATTAATCTAAAAATAATCATTTGTGAAACCGTAATGTGTGAAATAGTTAGATATGTAACAATAAGATATAAAACAGCAATATAACTACATAAGATTTGGCATACCCAATTCATGTATGATGTAACTTATTAATTCAGAATTTAGTGGTTTGGTGAAAATATCAGTGTGTTGATATTCAGTTCTAATGAATTCCAAATTGATGTCACCTTTTTGAAAACAACAACTTAAAATGTGATGTGTCGCATCAAAATGTTTTTTTCAAGACTGTGAAACATGATTTTTTTGGGATGTTAACAGCACTTGTATTGTCACAATTTATAGGTAAATGTCGTAATTTATATCCATAATCTTGTAATGTATGTTTCATTAACAAAACATGTGCATAAAAACTACGAATAGCTATGCATGAAGCTTCAGCAGTAGATAATGCATCATAATTCTGTTTCTTACTACACGATTATATTAGTATATTGCCTTAAATGTGACATGTTACAGAGGGTATTTTTCAATCTACCTAACAACTAAATAAGTCAGCATCATAATAACTATATAATTCAAATGACTATCCTCCATGTTTGAATAGTCCTATATTAGACGTATGCTTGAGGTATTTGAAAATTATATTAACATCATTTAGATGAGATTCATTAGGATTTTTTTGAAAAATAGCACACATACACACACTAAACACAACGTCAGGTTAGAAAGTAGTTATGTAGATTAAACATCCAATCATTCCTCTATTAGTGGTTTGATCCACAAGTTTTCCATCATCATCAAGATCCAACATACAAGTAGTACTAATTGTATTGTCACTATTTTTAGTGCTATTGAATCTAAAAATAATTAGAAGGTATCTAGTATATTTAATTTGATTTAATCTCATACCATCATTATTTAGATAGATTTGAAATCCATTAATGAATATGAGTTCACCCATTAATCATAGTTCTAATTATTTTTTCATCATTTTACAAAAATCAATACGTAAATAATTTTTTAAAGATCCAAGGATACTATCATATACATATATATAAACATTTAAATCATAATTGGAAATTATGTTTATAAAAATTTTAGGATAAGCTATTCCTTTTATAAAACCATTGGAAATAAGAAAAGTACATAATCTATTATACCAAGCTCTAGGAGCTTATTTTAAACCATATAATTTTTTTGATAATTTAAAAATATGATTTGGAAAAAGAGAAATAGTAAAACAAGGGGGTTACTCATCAAAGACATCCTCAGTTATGTACCCATTTATGAATGCACTATTATCATCCATTTGATATAGTTTGAAATATACATGTGCAACATAATCAAGAAAAATTTTGATGGCCTCAAATCTAGCTAATGGTGCAAAGGCTTACTCATAGTCAATTCCCTAATATTTATTATACCCTTGCGAAACCAATCTAATCTTGTTTATATCAATGATACTAACTTCATATAACTTTTCTCTAAACACCCATTTAGTGGCTATGGTTAATATGTTCTTAGTTAATTCAACATGTTTCCAATCTTTGTTCCTTTAAAACAAATTATGTTCTTCTTGCATAGCCATCACCCAAAGTTTATCATTGATAAAAACATTAATATTTTTAGTTTGAAGTTGTTACCAGAAGACATTATGTTTTCACTGATTTCTATGAGAAGCACTATTTTGAGTTCCTTTATCTATGTCTCCCACTACAACATCTAATGGATGGTTCTTAAGAGTTCTAACAGCTCTCAAAAAAGGAATGGAGATTTTAGGTTGTTCAATAGGATCTAGTTCGTTGTGACCAGAACATAAGGAATTTCTAGAATTGGGAGTTTTCACAAATTCCATTACATGATGGTTGGGGGATATGGAATATATGTCTAGATTTGATACATCATCCTCCAGGTTCTCTAGAGTGTTCTTAGGATCTTTTGGATCTGTTTCATCAAATTTGACATGGAGAGATTCATCAACACATATAGTTCTTTTATGGAACACTCGATATGATTTACAAGAAATTGAATATCCTAAGAAGATTTCTTCATCACTCATGGATGAAAATTTGTCATTATTTTCCCTAGTATTATGGTTATAGACATTGAAAATGAAAACATTGAAGTATCTAAATTTGGGTTTTCAATTGCTCCATAACTCATGGGAATTCCTTTTAAGAATTGTTCTAATCAACACTATATTGATTATGAAGCATGTTGTATTTATAGCTTCACTAAAGAAATAAACAAGTAGTTCATTCTCACTAAACATGGTTCAAGCAATCGATTGCAGGGTTCTATTTTTTCTTTCTACATCTTCATTTTGTAGAGGCGTTCTTGGGGTAGGGAAATTATGACTATATACATTTTGTGAGAAAAAGTATTAAAAATCTTGATTTTCAAACTCACATCCATGATTACTTTTTAAGGATTTAATTTTAGGTCGACAATGAATTTCGACAGTTTTGGAACATTTTGTAAAATGAGAGTAGGATTCACTTTTGTGAGCCAAAAAGAAAGTCAAAGTATATCAAGAAAAGTCACATACAAGAACATAAACATAGAGATTCCCATTTAAGTTAGAAACTCTAGATTTTCCAAACAAATTAATGTGAACCAATTCCTGAGGCTGAGATGTTGACACATCATTCTTTGGTTTGAAGGATATTTTTGGTTTCTTTCCTTTTTGACAAGGATTACTCACATTACCATTTGGAATCTCTAGCTTGGGTAGGTCATTGACGATGCATTTTTTTTGTTTACAATATATGGGAGTTATTGTTACGGTGTCCGAGTCTTCTATACCAATGCCAAGACACTTTTTGAAACACAATTAAATATGAAACTTTTTGAGTAGCTAAAGATTGTTTATTAACAAAATAAAAATTTTCATTTTTAATGCAGAAAACACTAATTATTTTTAAGTATTAAAAACAATTCAAGCATAATTTTCTTATTAAACATGAAATCCATTAATGTATAATTGTGAAATAAGAAGAAGATTATATTTCATACCAATATCAAAAATTACTTTGGAAATCCAAACTGATTGAGATATAACTATTTATCTAAGGCCTATGAAATTTCCTTTGGAATTTTCACCAAATGTTACATGTCCTCCATCAATTTTTATTAAATTCTTGATGCATGAGTAGTATCCTATCATGTGTCTTGAAAACCCACTATCCAAGTGCCATATTCTCTTATAGGAACTCTTTAATAATATTTCCTATAAAATACTCAAATAAAAATAGATTTTAGTACACATAATTGATTGGGTCCCGTAATATTAGTGATAAGTGATTTAGGGACTCAAATATTCCTCATAGATTTCTTATAACCATTATATAATATATTTGAAAAATAAACACTATTTGGTCCATAAAAGCATGAAATAGTTGAATGTGTGTCATAATTTGAACTAGTTGAATATTTTTCATAATTGGGAGAAAATATGTATTGGCTATATTTAGAAAAAAAATAGTTCATCCTAAATTTATTTTTCCAGGTTGATAGTCAATGCCAGTAGTATATTTTAGAGAAAATATTATACATAGAATTTGAGTAAGGGTATTTTTCCCATTGTTAAACATTTCTATGTCTTTCTTAAATTGTTCATTATAATGTTTTAGTTCATTTTTCTCTTTGTGTAATTAAGCATTCTTCTCCATTTCTACTTTGAGATCAGTTTTAACAGTTGAGGTAAGAGCATGATGTTTCTTCTAAGACATGTATTTATCTTTTAGTTCATTGCATGTATCATCTAAAATACTACAATAATCAAACATTTATTCCTTCAACATATTTTCAGAGTCACTCTCATCCCCAGAAAAGTATAAACTGTGTAATAGAGATTCTAGTTTTACCTCAGATGTGTTTGTCATAAAATACATATTGTCTTTGTTAGCCTGTTCATCATGTGAAGATTCCATGTCACTTAAACTGTCCTCAGAATCAATCCTTGTTTCTTTCATTTCATTTTTATAATTTCTATGTTTGTCTTAAATTCTAATTTTTTACTTGTCCTTTGGACAATCAGACTTGATATGTCTTTTTCTCTTACATTTATAACAAATAATCTCATCAGAAATGTTACTTCTTTTCCAATCATTCATCCAAATTATTTTATGATTATATCATCCCTTGATGTTAGGATTTATTAAAATCTTCTTCTTCTTGTCGAATCTCTTATACCATCTAGCTAATTGAGCCTTCTCCCCATCACTATCAGGTGATTATTATTCACTACTAGAAAAATCTACAGAAACATCCACTTTCCCATTTATTCTATGTTTAGAGGTAGTGGTCTTGAAATCAATAGATTTCCATTTGGGTTTATCCTCCTCTTCCTTGGGGACTTTCAAATCATATTCGTACATAATTAGTTTCCCAATGAGTTCTTTTACATGTAGCATGCTAATATCAAAAGATTATCTAATAGAGAAAGAGGTTCTTCTCCTTCTGTTAGGTAGGCATTTAAGAATTCTCAATATCTTTTCCTTTGAAATGACTTATTATCAAAAGATAAATCATTGTGTTGACAATTGTGTTAAACTAGAGAAATTTTTTAGAAATAGGATTATAATGATTCCATTTAATGTAATAATATTTAATATTATAGTTATTATGTGTCATTTATTTCACCCTATATGTTCGTCCTTGTGAAACAAATAATTTAACCCCAATTTCATGGGCAGTTTTACAAGATGGAATTGTATTAAATTAACCATCACCTAATGAGTAGTATAAATAATTCATATATTTTCAATTTTTATTATAGGTAGTTTAGGTAGGTTTATACAATGTGATTATATCAGTATGAGGTATCTTATATTGATCTATAATTGGAGACCAAATTTCAATGATCATAATTTCTAAATACATTTTCATTTTATTTTTTTATTGAAAATAATTGGTTCCATTAATGAATGGTGTTTTTTTTAAGAAAAATCCAATCTATTATCTATGGTAATGAAATAACATAAAAGATCTAGAAATTTATAATTGATAGAAATTTATAGTTCATTTAAATACAACTACAGTAACAATTGAATAGGGTCAAAAAAATGTTTAATAATATTTACAAATACTACGCTGATACCAAATTTTGGTTGGAGTGGAATACTGAAGAGGGGAGGTAAATTTATTATCTATAAAAATTTATTTTTAAAATGTATTCTTTAAAGAATTCCCCAATAAAGTTAAATACATCCTAGTTAATTAGGGTTATACTCTTACAAAAGTTTAACTATTTAAATAAGGTTGTAGAAGATTGATTAATTCTCAGTAATCTTAATAATGGTTATAAACATTAATTTTAAGATATTATAATATGAAAATACAATTAAAACTTATTTCCAATAATAACTATCAATTTATATTTAGTAAATTTTTAAGTAAACAGTACAATGGAGACATCTAAAATAAACAAAACAATAGATATAAAACTAGTGGTTCATTCAAATGTCGTGAACTAATTTACTGCACATAGTGATCACCAGAAACCAAGATTTTTATATAAATAAACATGATCGACACCATGGATTGCGGTTAACAGCAACCCATAAGTCTATCTAGGTCACACAACCTATTTCACATTTTTTGAGGGTAAACACAAAAAAGTCACACAAGGACTTCTCCCACACTTATTCGTGGGAATACACAGGTGTTAAAATATGTAACCAAAATTATATCCTGTATCCATCAGTTTGATGTAGAAAAGAGTGTGTTTTAATATAAACACACACACACAATGTTCGGAAGATAAAAATAATACACAATAGAGAATAAGTGATTAGATATGTTTAGAAGTTCTCTAAGTGTTATTCAATACAGCTCTATACTTTGGGGATGAATCATATGCATAAATTGAGTCCTCTTGTTGAAAATAGAGTATTGTAAGTCAGCTAGATCTTTCTTCTGTTCTTCGTGGTATTGAAAATGCGAATAATTTCTCGATGATTCTGAACTATGGTGTCCAGCATGTAGTTTCAAGAATTCATTATGTGTTCTTTTGGAATGTTTTCTTTCATGTGACAGTTCTTGTTTCTAGAAAAACTCATGTTTACTTCGTTATTACACTCTATATTTTTCTAGGCCGCACTTCTCTTTTATTCTTGGATTGTATGTTTTGGAGGTGAGAAGATCCATGTATTCTACACCTCGTACAATGTTCTATTAGATGATATGTCTACATAGAAACATTAGTTTTGTCAGTGCATTTACAATCATTAAATATAACCGTTAGAAATTAAATTGGAAAATGACAAAAAAAAAAAAGAAACAGTGTTAGTGTTTGTCTATAAATAGTTTCTTCAATGAAATGGTGTCTCCTTGAAACTATGTTTGGATGGTCACATTTTTAGGATTTTTACAGTCTCTGGATGTTCAAGGTTCTTGGATAGTCAGGATGTCTACATGGTCACAGTATTTGGATGTTCACGATGTTTGGTTGGTCACAGAGTCTAGATAGTCACGGTGTCTGGATGGTCACATAGTGTAGACACCATGAAATGTGTTCCATGCACTTTTCCGCAGAGTGATGTTATGATTCTCAGATAGGATAAAATGTCAGTACTGATAAACTTGTTTTCACCATGATGGAATAATATTCTAGATGGATTTTAATGATCCAAAATACTACTCCATACCCAATGAATAAGAGGAATGATTCCCCATCCTGAAGTAAGAAGTGGATTTCCAAGATTGATGAACAAAAAGTGTCAGAAAATTAAATATAATTAATTAGATTATTTCAAGAAAACATGTTGTATTTAACATCTCAAGAAGGTTATATATCGACATGATATTCGATTTGACTGTCCTTAGATCCCAAACAAACTTACGGATCAATAGATATGACACTTGGAAGACGGATAAATTTCATGAAGGGATCTACATGGAGGACCAACGTGGAGGACCTACACATAGGACCTATGAAAAAATTGAATATTTATAGACATATGTAGAAGACCAACATAAAGGACCAATGACGGACCTGCATGGATAACATAGCATTGACTAGGTCCCCTCCATGCCTATAAATAAGACCCTTGTGATCTCCATTTCAAAGATGGAAAACAAAGTTGGAAGACATCCCAAACCTCACATTCCATAGCTCCTTAACTGAGGAACCCCAATTATACTCAGGTAGCTCTCTAAATAATGAGAAATGAGATAATTAAATAGTAAAACATGGTTAAAAGTCCTATCATGATATAGAACACATGGAGAACCTACACGTGGCACCGACACAATGCACCTGCGTGCCGCACCTACGCGGATCCGGTCGAATACATTTTCTTTTTGCACCCTTTATGTAGCCCAACAGCAAACCATGGAATACCATGTTATAAGACACTCCATCACACTCAATTTTGTTCCTTGAGTCGACATACTACACTTTTTTCCATTCATATGTTATGATTTTGTACTCTCCTTATGGATTGCTCGAGTACCTTGAGTCGATACAATCCTCAAGAAACTCCTCACACCTCATCACCTGACACCTATTCTAGGATGAACCTCAAATGTGCATCCTCTTTAGGAGTAATCCCCAACCATTCTCAAATGGGAATCCTCCTTTTGAGTAATCCCCAACCAATTCCCAAATGTGTGCCCTCTTTAAGAGTAATCCCCAACAATTCTCATATTGGAATCCTCCTTAAGTGTATGCCCCATAAAAAACCTCCATGGGCAGCCATCCTAGTATAATCTCCTCACCTTCATCCCTTCCTCCATACATTGGACCCTGTTACAATGTAAATAGAATAGTGGGATGGCTTGTTGCCTCACCCTCTTCCACGGTCGACATTACGTCATCTATCAGCGGAGGAGGAAAAGTGTGAAGTGTCATTGTTGAATCTTTCACATTCTCTTGTTTCTCACACTGATCATGACTCACGTTGGCATAGAGAAATAAGATAGTTATAACATATGAATAAATAATCATTGGAAGGAACTGTGTGAGCTCTAATTCCCACTATAACCGGGATACATAGGATGTCGTCTCAAGGCCTGAGCTCATTAGGAATCCTCTTAGAAAATAAGCCCCAAATTATTCCCCAAATCATCAAGGAATCCTTTTCAGGAAGTTAGATAACAAGAATCTATCTAAAAATACCATACTCTCATATGAGACGTATCGAACTACATTGGCTTTGATTCTTATTTTTATGGGATACGTAGGAAGCCTCCCTGAAGTTCAAACCAAAAACATCAAATAAAACCTATTTTTCTAGGGCTATATTCCCAATAGGGTTCGATCCTTCTTGAAAAAACATATCCTTTCCAAGTACCTCAGGCTTCTTCAACATAAGTCCCACACAATGTACTGACAAATCGTATTTCACTACAAGGTCCTTAACACATGTCTTTAATAGGGATGATGTGTCCTATTAAGCATCACCGAATTATGAGGGATCTGATTCCATTCACAAGGATACATAGGTAGTTCATTTTATGGGCACGATCCCAAGATAGGAACAATACATCGTCTCCCTTGAGGAAAATAAATTCTATAGTTCCCCACTAAGTGGCTTATAAACCAATATCCTCACAATAACGATTATAAGAATCTGTAATCGGTATATTACATGATAACCTTGATGGAAAACCTCAACTACACAAGGATGTTTCTATTAATGATGAAACCTGAATGCAAAATGATGATTCTATATTTTACACATGATAAAAAGTGATTGTAACTTTCATGGGATAAATATGATATTCTTGGGTGTTTTCTATGAATACTGATAGTGTGGTAGGGCCAGATTTTTTTTCAAGCAGTTTTGTCATGGATTATTGTGATATTTTTCACATGGAGTTTGTCAATGCTGTCAGGGAATTATTTTATCATTTTCATTTCCCTATTATTTCCAATGCGAGTGTTATTTCTCTAATTACAAAGATAGACAATGATCTTGATATTCAGGATTTTTGGCCTATGGCTTTAGGGAATACTATTCCAATAGTTACCAGCAAAATCCTGGAGAATATATTGGAAAGTATTTGCTAAGGAATTTATTTCTACAAATCAATTTGGGTTTGTACATGGTTAAAACATTCAAATTTATATGTATACGGCACCTGAATGTGTTAATGTAAAGGGGAAAAAATGTGAAGTATGGGAATATGGCTCTGAAGGTTGATATTTCAAAGGCTTTTGATATGATGAAATGGAGTTTCATTATTGTGGTTTTAGGAATGCATGGTTTCTCCAATGGATGCATCAATTTAATTAGCTACATCCTTAAGTGTTCTATGTTATATGTTTTTGTAAATGGATCTCCTAGAGGTCTCTTTAACTTCTCTAGGGGAGTGAGGCAAGGTGATCACTTTTCTAGTCTTCTTTTCTCTATTGCCGAGGATTATTTGAGTACATGTCTTTAGGATCTTGTGAATGCCGGTTTCTATCAGAAAATGACTGTTGGTAGAGGTGTATTTTCTCATTCACCTCTTTTCTAGGTGGATGATATTCTGTTGTTTGGTAAGGCTGATAGAGTTACTGTTTGTTACATTAAGAATGTTTTTGAGAATTATGAGGATGTTTCTGGTTAGGTTATTAGTTGGGATAAATCCTATGTGTTTTTTGGGGAATGGATAATTGTTTCTAAGAAAAAAAGAGTTTCCCGGACACTTGGGGTTAAAAGGGGGGGGGGATTACCCTTTATTTATCATGGGGTTCCCCTTTTCTAGGGTTCTAATAAAAGGTGTCATTTGGACAATATCTATCTCAGGATTCTAAATCAGATGGCTATCTGGAAAGGTAAATCTACGTCTCAGGAAGGGCGTTTCTGTCTTGCTAACTCTGTGATCACTTCAATGTGTGTCTATATTTTCTTCTTATACAGATGGACTAGATTACTTCTTAAAGATCTGCAATGGCAGATTTGGAATTTTATTTGGACTGGCTCAATATATGATAGGAAGCCTGTTATGGTTGCCCGGAGTGATTGTAATCGACATGTTGAAATGGGTGGCATGGAGATTAATGATCTTATGTTCTTTAATAAATCTCTCATTAAAAATATTACTTGGTCCCTCTTTACTTCCAATGATTTCTCCCTAGATTTCCTATGCAATATATTTGGAACCGGGTTGCTGAATGGGTACTCTATTTATATCCATTCCTCGATATGGCCATCAATTAAGAATGCTTATATCAGTCTCTCAAAATCTTCTAAATGGGTTGTTTTTTGAAACATTTCTTTGAATTTCTGGAGCACTATATGGTTATCATGAACCATTGGTGAGAAAATTGATATTCCTTGTGCATTGAAGGATCTTTCAATTGCTTATTTTCACAACAATATTATAGCTTAGGAGTTTCTGCCTAATTCTATGAAATTGGAGGTGGGACTTTATCATTATGATGAGATGTATTATTTTATCTGGTTTCCCTGTGTTATTGAAACCATTAGCACTAACGATGATTATAGACTCATGTGTGAGATTTTATTGGTTCCTTCTTGGCTGATTATGTTTCACTCTTCTTTTATTCTTCTGGTTCATTATTTTCTTATGTGTAGGGTTTGAAAGTGCATTCTACCCTTGCAACGGATATTACAGCAAGTTGGTTTCTCTCTTTCACATTTTTGATTTCGTTGCCTTGCTACAGATGAAACTGTTGATTACTTATTTATATCATGTTGTTATTTATCTGGTTTATGAGGGTATTTGTACGGGGTCTTTGGATGCCATTTGAATTTAGGGAGTTTTGTTCTTCTTATGGATTCTATAAATCGAGCTGACTGCAGCTCTCAGGTGAAACCACTTCTTCTCTCTACAGTTTCAGCATTGGTTTCCTTTATCTGGAGAGCATGAAATACACTTTTCTTTGAAAATAAAATTTTACCAAGTTCTATTGGTATTCAAGAGATTTATATTTTTGTTCTTGATGATTCATTCACTCTACAAGGTTTTATAAGGAAAGATGTCTATGATTTTGTCATATTTCAAAGTTTGGGTGTTTCAGGCAGATGTAAGAAGCCGATTATGATGAAATATATCCTGTGGATCCCTCCGATCTACCGATGTCTCAATGTGAATGTGGATGGGGCAACATAAGGTGAATCAGGGGCTTCGGTTTGTGGTGGTGTTTTTAGCACATATATAGATTTTGTTAAAGGCTATTTCTATCACTTCTTAGGAAATGGCTTGGCATTTGAGGCGGAATTGTGTACTATGATTAAGGATTTTCAGTATGATTCTTTTCATGGTTGGCTGTCCTTATGGATTGAGTCTGATTCATTCTTTGTAGTTGATATTCTTAGAAATCATTCATGAAATGTCCCTTGGAGGCTGATTTCTACTTGGGATGGCTACCTCAAACAAGTGGAGAAGATTTGTTTGGTTGTCACTCATGTTTACAGATAGGCAAATAAGTTTGCAGATTCTTTGTCCAAGCATGTGATAGAGGAGGTTTGTTCTTTATGGTCCTTTGTGGCACTAACATTCTCTTATGATTTGGTTGATGCTGACGCGTGTGGTGATGTGTACACGCATCTTTATTGACCCATGTATCCCCTCCTTGATGTTTTTAACTTTTTATTAATAAAATTATTCTGGGAGAAGGCTTTTCCGGTTTCTGAGTCTTCTGATTATGATATAATTGGAGAATTAATAAGTATTCATGAAAATATATTAAATTTATGAAGAGAGTCCCAAAGTAGAAAATAATTCCCCCGAAATGGTGTGATGAATCTGACCTCCCATCCTCTCAACCAATGCTTGTTCTTAAGTATTGTGAAGTTCAAACATAACGAATGACTACCTTTGGGAAGAAGGTACCCTTTGGATAAAGAACTGCTGCATGTTTTAGGTTCCTTAAATATATATAATGGAAACCGCCAGAAAATAGAGATTCTTAAAACAAGAACACATGATTTCAGGGACTAAAAAACATGGTGTCTAGATGGTCAAGGTGTCTGAATGGTCACTATGTCTGGATGGTAACGGTGTCTGGATAGTCACAGTTTCTGGATGGTCATGGTGTCTGGAGTGTCATAGTGTCAAATGGTCACAGTGTCTGGATCGTTATGGTGTAACCAACATTTCCAAATATCTGTATTTAGACAAAATCAGTGATATTCATATAATAAGTTTGACATAATCGTTGATCAATGCAGTCATTATATAGTAAATTAAATATACTAGAAAAAGATTATTTAAAGAATTATGATTCTAATCATCTATACACATGAATTATGATAAATTACATAGGATTAACATGTTTAAACAGAATGAAGAGGATTTGTGAACATTAAAAGATGATTATCACATGAGGGGTCCAACAATTTGAACATGAATTTCTTACGCTCATAAATTCCAAGATACACTTGTAGAAATCTAGGAATGGCAACCTCAATTCTTATCCTTGTCATTTTTTATTAGGGAAGAAGATTGTATGATGATTAATCATTATGAATTATCTTGAAAATATAGTAAATGAAGTATTAATACAGGTAGAGGATCCCAATACTCATGAAATATGTATAAGATTAATTCTATCTCTATCAAAAAATCCACCCTTCATATAGGTGTTGGAATGTTAGTGTCTATGTCACATGAAGCTAAATTTCATGACAACATCCCAATATCATGATTTTAAATTCCATGAAGTGGTCCTAGTCCCATGTTGATAAAATGATTGAAAATATTCTATTTTCAAGAAATTAAAGTAAATGACAATTTAGAAGTAAAAATTTGTTAAAACTAATTGATATCATCTTTAATAGAAGATGAATAACTGCACATAACATGTCCCAAACAAGGATGTAAATTGTATGACATCTTGTTCTCTTGGATTTACCATCGAAATCAAGTGGAAAATGTAGTGTTCAATAAGTTTCATTGGAAATTTCAATATTTATCCAAAAAATACAAAACTATCAATATTCTTACTCCCCTGTGGAGGGAATTACCTGACATGTCACCTCCATGATCACAAAGATCTATGAATCATTAACCTCTTTCTTTATACGTAATGATAAAAACTAGATAGACTAAACTCATATACAAACTTCAAATAAAAATGTGAGAAAAATATTCATGAAAAAACAAATGAGTGGGCTCAATTCCCTGATCATTGAAATAATGATTTATATCATATTTAGGAAGTAATATTGAGGATGACATAGATGCACACCCCCATGCATAAATCCCTTCCACATATCCTAATGGAATGTGGAAAACATTAGAGGGATCAATCCAAACATAAATCAATAAAATTGGATTTAATATCCTAGAATCCAAAAACATTTTGGAATACAACCATGTGAAAACCCATATGAAGTTCCAATACATATTTATTGAGATAGGGGAGATCTAACAGTATATGTGTTTGATGACACAGGGATATGTACACATTCCTATCCCAACTAGTATAGTTGTATACGAATTTGATCAACATTACAAAGGTATCTCCTCATGAAAAACCAGACGTTGTTTAAGCTATACATTAATATTATCATTATATTATACTAATTGGTGATGTACAAGACTAGGATCATACCTCCATTCCCTCTAGGTTTCATTAAAATTGGTTTGGAAATCACCTTAGGATAGGCACATGTTACTATTAAAAAATGTCACCTGCATAATACAAATGAATCGGAGTGAGATCATACCATCACTAAATACATGGTCTTTTAGAATAGTACAGAAATTACATCTAGGTAGGATCAAATACTAACTAATGAAGATACTCCATATCCTATGGAAACATATAAGACTAGGATGACATCCCAATTATTGTTGATGAATGATTTCAGTAGAATAATTCCATGGTCATATAAGAGGAGTGTCACATACCATATCATATTCTGGTTGTCCTTTTACATATGCTAGTTGAGAATAAACATTTTTACATGGTCCATAACCTTTCTTTAATCGAGGATGACTGAAATTGTTTAATAACCGCCCAAAGAAAGGAATATATTTCAACCAACAATATTAAAATATCACAGACATATTCTCATAGCATCTCAGTAGTGGGATCATTCCATTGTATAAAAATGGTTTTGAATATATTCTGGATAACTAAATTTTATAGAATAACATTTTTAAACTATTAAAAATGGAATTTTATCCTATTCCATCAATGATGTAGAATGAGAAATACATTCCAACACTACATAATTCAAGTGTCCTCGAGACTGTAAAATTAATATCATCACCACCATGTTGGTATTTTTAATCATCAACATACTATAAAGAATATAATAAAATTATATTCCTCATTGCGGTAGAATGGATATGGATTTTGGGATCCCTATTTATGAAACCCTAAATAGATGCCATTACTATCAAAATATCTAACACAGATAAGGACAACCTCCACATGACTAGAATCTATAAAATACAGAGGTGATAAAAATACATAGGATTTCCATATATAGTTTCCCATAAACTATAACAATCACATTGGAAAGGTCAAATAAAAACATAGATATGGATTTATTATTGTCTAACACGGTGAAGTCATATTACCGTAAAATATAAGGGGATAAAATAGACATATAGAGTGAGTTGACCAGAAACGTACTCTAAAAATCTTTTGTGTCACATAGATAAAAATGATAATGAGTTTATAGATGTTTCAGATGTGGATTTCAAGCCTTATAAATTCATGAATATATAGGTGACCTATTAGTGATATAAGGATGGATTCCTCCCTTAAAAAACATGAGGTTCACCTCCATATCATAGTGCATTGGTTTGTCAACTTTACATGGTCACATTATCCATGTCCCATGACCACTGATAGAAATTTATGAAAAATGCATATGGTATGTTTTCCTCCAATCATAACATATTTCTAATGAATGATTTCCAAATCCACTTTAGCTTTTTGTATTCATAGATGTGGAATGTATTGACCGTTCAACAAAACCCTAACCCTATGATATAAAAGATCCATATTCATGGCTTAAAAATTATATTTTCACAAGAGAAATCATTGGATTGGGTTAAATGTATTCCAGTTTTAATATATTATTAGGTACCTCATCTTTGAGGATTAAAAAATTTCCCGAATAAACTGATATGGATGCAGACAAAGGCCTATGTTGGGGATTTCAACAAAATTGGAACACACCTAAAACATTGAATCATATTTTGTGGATCATTAGAGGGATTCTATGCGGATGTAAACTCCATCAAAAGTAGCCATTCCAACAAACCCACAAATGATTTATATTTCTCCAAATTAGGTGAATTGTAATAGAAGCCAAAACATAATCCATCTAGAAGTAAATCTATAAAACAGTACTGGGGACATTTTTTTGCACCACCACTACCCCGAGGGTCATCCAACCCAAATAGGGACAGAAAAAAATAAAATACACCTCAAAAAATACCTTAAAATTATAGGTTGTTAGAATTCTAATCTGATTCACCACCCAATGATTCATTGGATCCTTAACAAAAGAATAACTAATAGAAAATGATGGAACAAATCCACCCTCTCCTACTGTTGTGGGAGAAGAGTTTTACCATTTTTGTCTGGAACCAAATCCAATTTCACAGGATGTTTTCCATTTATAGATTAAGGAAATTTCATCTTTTGAAACTCACTAAACAAGACCAGGATCATTGTAGAAGAGTGAAATTCTCACATCCCAACATGTGAGTTAGATCACGCTAAAAACATTCTGATGAACAATATATTGATTTATTCTTATTACTATAGAAAATATTGTGACACCTAAATCTGAAATCCTAGGTACCAATGCAATATAAATGAAAAAAAACATGACCCTCCTACATATGGGTATATACTATGCATGGATTTCTCTATTAAAAAATCTACATGTTGTTGGATTATGTTTTCTACATTATATATAGTTAATCTAAAATATTAAATCCTTGGAAAAGTCAGAAAGTATATAAAAACGAACCAAAATCTACATATGGGAAAGACAGATGAAAGGAAAATCTTACTAAACTATATATAGAATAATTCAAATTTATACCACACATATAGTGATTCCCAGTTCCCAAATATTAGTTCCATCTAAAATATGATTAATATTCCCTATCCTTACCTAGAAACTCTAGAAATGTGATGAATAAAAAATATAGGAAATACATTAGGATTTATAACTTTAAAAATAGGTTACATAGGAATCCATGAGATTCCATCACTCCCAATCATTGTCCTCAATGATATTTAGTTCTACATAGATATTTTATTCCACATGATAATTTGATCACCCCTATAGATTCTCTATCACATACTCTCACCCGATGTAATCGAAAATCTAGTTCTCCCATGCTTCTCCTGCTATTCATGACTTATTTGAAAATAGGGAATCGGTGATGTCAGTCTTAACATCATGATTGCAGGTTTTCTCCAAATATAGTGAACAATAATATCTTTACATTACTCAAAATTCGACTACAATGTAATTGTCATATGACATTAAATAGAATAATAACATATTTGTCACATGACATTAAAATACAAGTCAACACCTTTATCGCATGATGTGAATTTTAATGAAAAGAGAGATTCATGTTAAATGGATCATAACTCAAATGAAAATGTATTCATTAATTGCAGGTTTATCCTTTATCCCCAAAATTCATTCAATAAATGTTTATTAATTCTCTTGGGTGATCAATCAATTCTTTAATCATACATTCTACAGGAACAAAATGTATATATTTTATATATTATTTAATACAAAACAATTTCTATAGTTGATACCCTTTTCCTAAATCCCCATGAAACATAGGCTCCTATGATTTTTGCCCCCCCTCTTACATAATGGTAGTATGTACTATTAAATCCCACAAAACCCCACTAGGATTCATTGGTGAATAGAAAAACTCCCCATATTTTGAAACTAGTGGTGCAGAGGCCCCTGTTAAATTCGGGAGATATTTTCTTGATTTAATAAAATATCGGATCTCCACCATCACTAATGTCTTACAGATACTTTTCGAACTATAATCACTATTGGCTTAGATATTATTAAGTTATGATTTAAACCGTCCATAACCAAAAAACTCATGCAGATTCAGATGCATTATAAATTTCTTATATGGGTATAATACCTATCCTATAATAATAATTATGAAATCAAATGTGTATTCTATTATATTGGGGGGATTGTGTACTCTATGCTGATCTATCATCCAGTATCTTCCTAAACCCTTTGGTCATCCACCATTTTTTCACCACACAAATTTGATGACCCCATTTCATGTTTAAATTGATAGGTGCCCTGAGGTCCCATCCTTTTGGTCCTCCCTTATAATATAATGGTAATACAGACTATATAATCATAAAGGTACCCTCCTTTATTCATGAGTGAATAAAATAATTCATAAGATCTTTTTCCTAGGGAATGTTTTGGTTCCTGAAGGAAACCCCCCACGGTACACTACAGAATCACACAACCACTAAGAGAATGTTCATAAGGGATGTTTTTGTTGTTTGAGTATTGGAACCCTTAATCCCTTGAATTATTTATCTAATGGTGTACTGTTGGTACAAATAATCAATGATTGATCATGTTTTATATATAAAATTAAATTCACAATTCAATTCATCTAATTACCCATGTCTATGTGGGTTCAAAAAAATCTAATGGTTTTCTTTCTATATAATCCTTATCATAGTGGAAAGTCTCTAACTATCATATCATTTATATCTGAACTATGTGTAGATTGATTCATGTTAACAAATGCTATGAATTAATGCCCATTACATCAATTAAGAGTCTTACCACAATACAATGATAAAATTACCCTTTCACACATACATGTTAGACGTATAAGGGATTCTAATATAAAAACCACATGTGGATTTATAATAATTAACTTGAGATATATAGCGATGTTGATTTTCATGTTAAGAATTAAACATGAAAAATTCCATACATTATTATTAGATACTTGATGAAGCCTCTCAAAATGAGTGACATGATCCTATGAGTAGTAGTTTCCCATTCCTTGTACTAGAGCATGATATTTATATGAAATTTTATTCCCTTATTCCAATTCCCACATGGTATGAAATGACACTAAAGTTTAAAATATTGTACTTATCACTAGTGAAAAGGATACATAATGAATATTTATCTTACATTGTGTATGAGTCAGACCTTAGTAGGGGAATTCCAATCAATAACTATGTGTGGAATGATTCACATACTATGAGATATATAGTGATACCTAGATCATATATTTTTTATCCATAAATGAATTATAAGGATAGAAAACTATCTCCCTTGAAGAGAATGAATTATTTTTGGGGATTTACAGTCATATTGAAAGGTGAACACCCATATATATATCCCATGCATGAACTCTTTCATGGAACAATTGATAATATAGTTGTATATTATTTCTCATGTAGATCATAACACATGTGAGGTTATAGAACGTAAAAATTAGCTCTATCCAGTGCAATAATGTTGGATTATACCCACGGATAGGAAACCAAAACATGTACATACAACATTAAAATCCATAAAATCTTCATTGTCACACAATGTTAAAATGTATAAAAATTTCATTATCATGTGATGTTAAACATAAAAATAAGTATTCACATTATAATGTCCATCCACTCATACAATTAGGTACAAAATAATAATATTCCTTCCCCTTAATCTCTAAATGTTCTCAACACAATATGGTTACCCATTAGAATTCTAGAACACTTATAAATTTTTATGTTGTCTAGAACAAAAATTATGTACCTGATATCTATGTTGATACCAATATATTCTTTTAGTTGATATAATTCTATTATAATCCATGGCACTTGGGCTCTCTTTCACTTGTTTTACTCAATAAAAAATCGGTAACATGGAGTAGTTATTCCAAAGGTACTCCATTCGGATTCATTGGTGAATAACATAATGCAGTAGAGCTTCGGCCTAGAGCATGTTCTTTTCCCAGAGGAGAGGTGATACATTTATTCCAAGAGGTATAATTGAATCTATGTGGGATATGAGCTCTATACCATTACTAATGGTTTACTTATACCCTTCTATTTCTATATACCATTGAAAAGGAAATTCCTGGGTTGTGATTTACACTTCCAACAACCTAATTATTCATAGTGATTTAGATAACCAAGATATATCACATATGTTCATCATACAAATTTTTAATGTAAGATTATAATGTAATATTCTTGTACCCTCTATCACATGGTATGTATGTAAATTGAAGAAAAAAATTCCATGTGTCAGTACTTCCACTTAACAATACATCCTAGATGCATGAAAATAAACAACATGACAGTATCCTTTTTCATAATGATAAATTTTATGAAAACATAATAGTCACTTGAAGTTAAAAACCATGAAAATATCCTTGTTACATGATGTTAAACCACATGAAAACATCCTAGATACATGATGTTAATCTTTACAACAACTTCCTAGCAAAATGACAACATCATATTCTCAAGATGTTAATCTAGAAAACACTGTCTTATTTACAGGATGAAAAAATACATGACATATGGTATAACTGGTAGGACAAAATATTTTATAGAGAAGGATGTATTATGCATAAATATTTTCTAGAGATGAATGGAATATTTCAATAATATAATGAAATATAGAAATTCCATTTTCATATAAATTATCCAAATCTATGTTTATAAACCCTTAACTGACTATGATGTCATTGATCACTATGGGAAGAAATGAATTCCCCATTCTAATATAGAGTTATAAATATTAGATGAATATTTTCATAAAAGTCTAATATATTTCATGATACTCACTTTTATGAGATATACAGTAATTCATAAGTATTCATCTGTTGTTCAATACATGAATTTTTAAAATAAAACAAAATGAGGTGGATCTCACTTTACAATAATATTTGGAAATTCCCCAATGAAACACCCTATCATTTGGGATGTACATATATCTCCTACCACTAATGGAGGTAAAAAATGAATGAAAAAATATTCATAAAATTTTCAATATTTCATATAAAATATATCTCTTTAGGTAATCATCTACTGTAAAAACTACATATGGTTTTATTCATGACAGATTATAATACGTAGTGATTCTTCGTTATATTTTCATGTGACCAACATCATGTTTGGAATTATTACTATTTTCATTAGTGATTGATACATATTAAAATATTTTTTCTTTGGTAGGTCATGGGACTATAAAAATTACTCCACAATTCAAAATCCACTACAGATATGAGATATATTTTCTTTAAAGTTTTCATCGACAATGAAAAGTCAAGGACCAAAAAATATTTCATTCTCCCCTACACGTGAGTCATATTTACAAAGTGGATTCCCCTTAAACTGGTAGAATTATGCATATTTACTACCCATAATATATATATATATATATATAATCAAAAGGAAATATTTACATATAAGTCACATATCCCCCTAATATATGGCATACCATAGAAGACCATAAAACTTATAAGGATGGATATATAATATCGAATCACTTCACCTATGAAAGAATAAGGTCTAGATATGGTTTTCGTACATATGAAATAAATTTTCATTGGATGATATCCATTATATTATTACACACCACTAATGTATTGTCTGTCTATAATATGATCCCACATCTATATTCCCATTTTCAAGAAAATGTGTCTTCAATGATATCTTGAAAAGTTTCACATTATTTTCAACATCTTTTAAATATGATATAATACTACGATGAAGAAATATATGTCACTTGATGTTAAAATTCATAATGCATGATTCCCTACTACATGATACAAAAATATGCAATCCATCATCCAACATTACTTATTATATATGTACCGTAAGGCCCTAAACCTAGTCGACCATTTATTAGTTTTCTCCTATCATGTTCCTAATAATATATATCTAAAAATCAAATGACTGGACTGTTACACCTACGATTTAAAAAAAAACCACATGCTTCCCTTGGAAATGTTAAAATATCCCTATATTTTACTATGAAAAAAATATATTTTCATAATGGCCTTAGACATAACAACTATCGGAATATTGTTCAAGTAGGATGGTCTTTCAGATCCTTGTTATCCTTGATATCATCTTAGTAGATCATTTAATCATCTATTGATTTGTGACCATCCTCCACATGGTTGTCCCATACAATTATTGATGAATTAAGAATCACTGTCCTTGAATTAAAATATTATCAACATTTACACAAAATGGTGATGGAGGACTCCAGACCATGGGAATAATTATTAGTTTGTTGTATTAAAATTTATAGATACTTATTCCAAGTACATCATGTTGTAAATTTATATGTACTTTGGTCTAAGTGGTATGACCTTAAAAATTATCCCCTGATGGTTGAAATTGTGAGAACCTAAAGAACTAATGAAAGAGACATAAATATTATCAAGATTAAAAACCCAATTTGTGTTCGATGAAAAATTCAAGTCTCATTTCACTATTAACTCTATATCTATAGGGTTTTCAAACTTAAGAGTGTAAATAAATAAAGCAGAAAGATTGTACAGATCATTCAGTGGCCCTAGTAAAAGACATTTAATGTGCCCTAGACCGATATGGTTCATGAAAAAATTAGAGTAACGATTCATCCCATATTCCCATAACGATAATGTTCTCACAAGGTGGTGAAAAAAATATATGGTTCTCAAACCCATAATGAATATTATATTTACATAAAATAATCTTCATGTCATCAATTTATGAGTTGATACTGAAAAATTCCTTGAGTTGATAATATTATCCTAGAACCTCATATCCTCAATCTATTTTACATGGTTCCACTATATAGTTCTTTGTTAAAAGCGATAAGATTGTCAAAAGGGACCCCACTAGGATTAATTTTTGAATAATTAAATTCGTCAAATACTTCGCCTAGTCGGTGTTTTGGTAAATTTGGAATGGTCCTCAATAAATTCAAGATCAATTTTCTTGGATACCTGTGATATTAGTTTCCACCACTAATAATGGTGGACTAGTATCAACTAGACCTGATTTTCAGTTGACTCCGTTTTTGGTGGATCGTGATTTAAAATCCTCAAAACCATATTATTCAAGTGGTTTCAAAAAACATTGATATTACATGAAAATGTATTGTACCCATTCTGGAAAAAGGAATGTGGTAATACATTCCCAAACAATTGGACTACACTCATCACTTGAATTGAAATCACATTATGTATAACCCGAGCTTCGTATAAAAAAATTAAAACAACCACTTTAGTGTCCAAAGATATTTTAATATAGAAGACCATAAAATAATGAATTAGATTGTCTGATCTACAACACCCTAAATAATATAAATGTCCTAGTTTTCATTACCTTAAACAACAAATATTGAGAGAGACACTGATTGGACTATTGAAAACCCATGAATATGATCCAATGAAAAATTTGAGTCTCTTATACCTATAAGTAAACTATGTGTGACCCAAGAAACATTGAACCCTAATAAAATGGAAATTGAATAAAACATGTTTGGATGAAACCCCATAAGTGGCATACCAAGAAAAATTTGAGTCGACACTCATGATTCTTATAGTTCAATATATTTTGGAAAATGTTAAGGCTAAAATAATAATAACATAATGACAGCGTAATTATTAGGTCCTAGTAAGAATCAAAATACTCTCTCCAGGTCTAATGACCTATGAAAAAATAATGAAAAAAATATATTTATAATGTCCCATATCTTGTAACCTTTTCCTCCCATGTGATAAAACTACATGAGATTTGTTATATCTGGTAAGAACATATGCTACATAAAAAGTCCTTCACATTGTGGCCTAAACTTTGGCATAAGAGACATATGCATGCAATATATCCACGAATACATGGGTCCCTACCCCTGATATCATCCCAAAATGTTGACAACACCTACCCTATATACATGCTAGATCTTTGTAGTATCTTCTACCATAATGTTATTTATTGATGATCTTATTTCCCTTAAACATGATATTGAGTTTCAATAGAGTTATACATCTTGGACATAAATATGAATTGATTAAAATTCCTTGGGGATAATATGAAATGTCAATGTTTTTATTTTTAGATCAATCCTTAAATTCTCTTCAATCTTAATCAGCTTTTAATATTTCAATTAATTAACATTACATTTTCTAGATATATATGCCTGAGATAGGGTTACACCCTACCATATATCCATCCAATCACTCAAGGATTGGGTATACACATGATATCACTTGAAATCCCCTATTGAACAAAATTCAAATAATCCATCATATAGGAATTGATATCAACGTGTATCATATCATCTTGTATATGGGAATGGATTCTACATTAACCATAGAATTTAATTAATTTTTTTTTCAAAAGAGTCTTATCCTAGTGGTAGATTTTTGTTACATACCATAAAAATTCATTATGAACATTACTGGTGATGATTTTAGATGTTTGAATACCATATAAAAAATACAGATAAATTTCCCAGGGAGTATATTGATGTGTCTTTGTCTTGGTATTAATTTTATATGGGAAAATAATATATGACTTACATTACAAATGTTATTTTAATATTTATTCTAATTATATTAGTTATTATGTTACCAAAAAGAAATTTCTAGATATGGATTTATATGAAGTTAGATCAAATAGGGAAACATTTGGGAGTCACCACAACCATTCATACAGAGATAGTAAAAACAGACAATCCAGTGATAAGGTGTTGGGAATGAATTTAACCCAACATGTGTGATAGAAACCCATGAAATGAATGGAACGTGTCCATAGTTGGTCCAAGCAATGGAGTGGCATGGCCATTGTGGGCATGGGTACAGTTTCTTTAATGATGAATCCCAATTCCTGCCCAAAAAATTAGATAAATCATAGAATCTTATTAAGAACAAACCATCTGTTCATATTTATTAATTTTTATTTGTAAATAAAATGTGGAAATGTTCATCAGTTAATAACTTATTGATAAAATCATTGTCATTTGATTTTATTAATCTTCATTGTCCAATGAATCTTCATTGTTGTTTTAAACCTACACATGACAAATTCACTTCGTAATGGAACATAATATATGATGATAAAATCATATAATGTTCACATAACTCATGAATATATCCAAGAAACATCAATCATCTTCTAAACCCTACATTCATTGATAATGCATTCAACATATTGTGATAATTGCCACCGACACTCTAGCAATCAACACCCTATTATCTTCATACATAAAATACATCATATAAAATTATTAGATTATGTGAATAATCAAATATGATGAGGTTATATATACACCTATTCACATTTCATGAAATCTATGTCTTTCCAGAATGAATTTTTCCGAAGATAATAATACACAATGAAGCTGTTTGTCCCATGAATCCCTCACATGAAGCATTATGGATTATGTGAAACATGTATCAACCTTGGGTTTCATAAAAGGCAATGTTGTCACATGAATATGATAATAAGAACCAAATAAATCCATCAGAAGAGTTCTTAAGTTAAATTTGATCACAATATGATGAACACATGATGAAACCTTACATCATATGGTTTGCATAAAAAGTGTATGTTTCTTGAAGGTATTGGGGTGTGCTCCATAATTCATTGGGTCATTATTTTAAAAAAATTAATCACTAGAGTGATTTAATTTCATGTTCTCTTATGATCAATGCTTTAGTAAAGGTATAATAATCTCACATGAATATCTCAAATCACAAAAATTTAATGGACAATGGCCTCGTTCTGATTGAAGACGTGTTCATCTGTCGTACATAGTGTTTCTTGTTGGATTTGATTTGAAGACCCTATAGGTAGTCCGTTCACACATAAACAATCGATGTATATTCCATTTTATTGTTTTTAAGTGCTATAGAGGATCTCTGTGGATTCCTTTGAGTTCATGATGATCGCCACAATCCTTCCCTTTCAAATTATGAAGAATACTGATGATCAGATGCTTTAATGGGAGCATTATCTTTCTTGAATCATGGAAATAAGATATATGAGAACTCAAATTTGTGGCTTCAAATATATCCTAAGAAAGATTTGTCTCATTTTTATATAATATACTTCAATTACTATGACTGGGTTCCTCTTCCCCTGTATAACTAACTCCCACTAAGTATGAAATAAATGAAAATTTATAAGGAACTAACTATGTCAAAATATCATTTGTATTTTTATCAAATACCATTAAAATTTTATATTAAATATATTATGATATCAATTATTTCATTAATGTGATTCATATTTTTCATAATATTAAAAGAACCGTGAATATTAAAATAATATTCAAGCGTATAATATATTTCAATATATTTACATAAAAACTGCTATATTTCATTAATAAATTAATTCAACCTAATTATTCTATTCTCAAGTTTTAATGAATTTATTTCTTCATAAATGATCATTAATGCAGGGAAAAACTCAAACCCTATGTTGGAGACCATCATATACTATAATCATATTCACCAAAATAGGGAACAGTCTTGAATACGCTATTGTGTGTGACCCTCTTTGACCATATATCTGTATAAGTAAATATTATACACTAATAAGAATTGGAGTTTAGAAACACATCAAGTACCCAAAATAGATAATAAATAGTAATAGAAAAATTAACAATTCTACCAAAATTCACTATGTAATATAATATATGTCCATGTGATTTCTCATAAATTGGAATTCATAACTTTTTCATTATCTATTGTTACTATATTATATTTTGATATACATGGATTCAATTACCATTAATAACTATATACATGGATTTAATAAAGGTAAAACCATCCTGATTAACTATACCCATGATATCACTTCATCAACATATATGTGAAAAATTCGTTCATGATCTTTCATCCAATGTTATACAACTAATGATGCATCTAAAACAGGATTCCTCTTCATGACATTAGTGCCAGGGTTTTTCCTTCCCTCAATGTATATGAACATATGGAGGAAAATGATAATGATCTCTAGGTAGGAGACCAATACACACATTCATAGATAGTAACACACAATGACACATGAAACATGTGAGGTTAAAATAAGAAGGCATATCATCATGATATTGCCTAATAGTGATCACTAATTGTGAACTTCTTAAGAGTAAGTCAAAAAATTAATTATCCACCAAGACCTGAAATTCCGAAGTCAAGTTTCCCAATTTATTATGATGTAGTTAAACCATAGTATATATAATTAAGACTAATTTCACTGATTTTTAATGTCATCATTATTGTATGAGAAGAGAAATAACCATTTGATATGACAAATGATCTGTTGAAATTACCATTTAAATGGTGGACACATAATATCAACTATATAATACAAAGTGAGCATCATGTATTACTCACTATATACATGTATAGTAATAAATAAAATATTGTTCATGTTGGTTTTCAGGAACCCACAATTACAACACCCCCATATGAACTAGATCTTACTTTTTGACAAACCTTGTCATCTCTTACATGATAATATCAGGTATCTACTATGTTATGGATTTATTAATGGGCCAATCATGGTTCATATGCATAAAATGTTTACTATATTTGACTTTACCTACTTGAATAAGATATTTATGAGATGATATCCACTAGTGTAACCTTTTTAACCCCTATCAAAACTATACATCTTGCTCAGTACTAATAGTAGAATAATCTGTTTATGGAAAAAGAGCATAGTAGGTTCAATTATAATAACACTATTTTTTCATATTATTTATTTATTCCATATATACCACTGATTCTTCACCACACATTTTATTTTTATACATGGATAACATTATCTTGAATGGTAATTAATTTAGCATTGCATTATCCTGACTAAGATATAAGAAAATATTGATCCAAGGGATTCTATTTTTCTACCAATAAAAATAGTATCCCTTCATATCCATGTACTAGGTATACATATCCTTTGTAATTTATATTTTACAATTGGATAGTTATGAATTCATCTAAGAATGTTCTATTAGATATAACTGATATTTTCATACCCTAAATTATATGTTCAAAATAATATTTCTTTTATATTCCATCGAATTTGTGATTGATCTATTGCTGAATTTTTTTAATTCTAATAACCTCATTAGTCTCCAATCTCTCATAAACATTACTTATTGGAGTGATTTATGAATTGTGATAATTGTAACAATTCTCTCTCATAATTTTCCAACATGTATTTTTTTTTAAAAACATGTACTGTTTATACAATTGATATTTTTAAGAAGCCTTTAGTTATACCTCAGCATATCACAACCCCTAATACATATAGTTATAATTTAAATCAATATATAGAGAGGTTATTTCATTCCATTATAAACGAACAAAATGACCAATAGTTTCATTACATATAATATCCAATATAGTGTACTTGGAAAAAATGGAAATACCAATATTCATTTAGAGAGACATTGAAAAAACCCATTCCTAATGATTATTATATGATTATATTTCATAAATAAATATTAAACTAGATATTACTAATGATTAGAATTATTGTAATTATTGGTTGTCATAATCCATTTCAGGTTGTGTTGTAAAAATTCTTACAACGATTGGGGATCTAATAATTTATCTATGAAAAAAAATCTTAATGGATTCCGACATAACATCTTTTTATAACCAATCGAGTCTTATTGGTACCATGATTGTATAATCCATTTATAGTTTAACTCTAGTACCCACAAAAATACACAAAATAATAAGCCCATGTACATTTATAAAAAGAATACATTATTAAATTTTAATTTTTTATGTAAATATTAACTTTTTGTAATTTACATATTACATATAGGAAATATTATTCTCAATGATTTATATATCACTAGCCATAGTGAATACAAAAAACATACCATGGTTTAATCATTCCCACAAAGTATATGACAATAGAGTAATAATTTTCAATAAATTAATCTAGAATATGTTTCTAATTAAACTATTTGTATAACCAAGGAATCGAAAAAATCAATTTCAATATTGTTCACACTATCTCATATAATGATTTGGACACTTCCACATTAACATAGTCTATAACATGAATATACTGTTACTATCAAAGTGATTTATATAATATACATAGAAACCTTTAGAACAATTAACATAGTGTTACATTGGGTTTTTCTTGATGAATTATTTTTATATCCAAAAATAAATTTCATTTTTAATAGATTTTATCATGACATGATGGATTTATTTATTATTATAACTCATATTATATAAATTTTTCTTTATAGTTTCATTTAGTAATGGGATAATGTAGTTATTTTTAATGAATTTCATGAAAAATATTTGAATAATTTTAAATGGATACAACTATTATAATATATGATCTTGTTACATATATCAAGACTTTGTTGTCCATAATAAATGTGAATTTAGGAATTACTTGGCGCTACATTATAATGATCGATTAATGCATGGTCATGATAGTTTTGGCATACAAATCCAATGTAACTAATATAATGAGGCCATTCATATACTATAGTTCATAATAACATTTCATAAAAAAGTCTAATGATCCTTATGTAGTGTATTTACCACTAGCCTATCCTTGGAATGTTTGATGCTCTCTAGCTGAAATAATTCTAATAGACTTATTGATCACAATTTTTTGTAATGGCTTGTTTTTCCTAAAAAATTTACATAAGTGTATTGATAATACATAAGGACTTTATCTTAAAAATATTTAAAACTATACAACCCTTATCCTTGAAAACTACATTCCTTTTCATAAATAGTAAAAAAAAATTCAAAACTAGGTATATAAGTCATATATTTTTTAATGTAAATGTTATTTCAAATGATTTTTGAAATAATAAACCATTAGTTGATTATTATAAATATAGAACAACATTAATTTCTAATCAATTATAATGTACATTTGAATCAAATATACATGTGATATAAATAATTTGTTAATACTTATCAAAAATTAAACTAGATTAAACAAAAATGGAAATATATAAATTGTGTACTTCTCACCACTGAATTATGAACAAAAGTTTATCATCTTCATTGTGAATTAATTTTTCTTTTTTTAATGATTATAAAATAACATGGTTACTATATTTAAATACAAATTTTTTATATTCATATTTTATTCAATTCATATATAGTAAAATTTAAACACTACATTGAATTGCATAATTTTCCTGATGTTGACAATGTCATTATATGATTCTTCAATTTAGATTTTTAAAATTAAAAATTCAAGGAAATATTTTTTTTATATATGAATAAAATAATTGATTCTTTGATAACCCATATCTTTTCATTAAAGGATGATTAGAAGGTGAATTTGGAAATTAACATTCTTTTGGACCTTTCCACCCTTTCATTTAACTTATTCATCATATGAACTAAAGATTATAACTTCATTAATTTATTTTATAATAATAAAACCTTTACCAAATATAAAATTACTAATTTCTCTCTATACTGATATTTTTATAATAATAAATGGAACTAATGTAGAAGGGAGAAAAGAATGTAAGAATCTAATGTATTGAAAAATGTGATCCTTCTATCCTATATAAATATATCCATTATAATAATCAACAGATTCAAATATAACATCATTTTCTCCTCTCATGCCTCTGTGGGATGAGACTAAAAGTGATATCATAAATGGATAGATGTACTTTCATCTACTAATATTGGAATTTTATTTTTAAATTATAACATTTCAATAATTTTCATCATAAATGGGTCACCTAGAAGCGTTTTTATAACATTCTCTTCCTGAGGTGGAATTATAGGTATCAGGGACACCAGCACCGTGACTTTCCTATATCATTGTACATTTCACAATAGAATTTAAAAATCAAATAATCTCATTATGTTGAAGAAATTTACATTTTATGAAATTAATCACATCGTAATTGTGTTATTAGTAGTCATTTTGAAAAAAAATAGTATTTACCAAAGCAATAAATTTATCATCATTACCTACTATATGTTATCAGTTATTAAAATCATTATATTTTTCACACTTTTTTATCAAACTATAGTTTTCTATATAGATTAACTCAGAATGCTATGTCACGTAACTATTTAATTAGAAATGATATTTTGAAACTCTCCTCATTTTCTATGATATTTGGATACTCCACTACCCAGAGATATCAATGTTTGAATTTGACTGTAAAACCACATTTACTTGTTCCTCTACAGCCTGTTTGGTGATGTTTTAGCTTTTAAAATCATAAACATGATTTAATCAACATATACCTCTAATTTTAAACCATATTTCTTTGAATATTAATTAATGAATCTCATACATGGATATTATACATTTTTATTGTAACACCCCAGCTTCTGTGGTATGTTTCCCTTGGTATTATGAAAAATATTGTCTTCTATGCAATTTTGTGTTTTAACACACCACGACAAATCATACTAATATTTATGAATAGTAATACAACCTATATAAAATTTTATAAATTTTATTTTCGAAAATGGACTTAATTTTTGGATTTAGAATATCAAAATTATCTTAGAGTGAATTTTTGGTTTATTTCTGAAATCATTCATTTTTTAATGAATAGTGAAAACCACAACTTTATTGTTTAAATCCAAATTTTGATTAAATTAATTAATTAATTTTTTAAATTTCATTTTAACTAAAAATAGATACATAATTTCTATATATGTTCAATTTAATTCCATGGAGTCATTTTATAATATGATTAGATTTATAAAATTTTATTGAACTTTTTACCGTCTTTAACCCACCTACTATACATATTGGAAAATCCACATAAAAAGTAATTTTACCACATCTGTGAATAGAATTTCAATAATATGAGGGTCACGGTTGATATTAGTAAATTATTTGTGGTTCAATAAGATAAAACTAATTTTTCATGAATAGTATCTTTTGACTTTTATTTAAAACAGTTAAAATCAAATACAATAATTGAAGGTAAAAATGATATTATACATACACTAAAACATGTTCTAGTTCTATTGGATAATAATATTAACACCATAATAAACCTTAGTAATAAAATATTATCCTTTTGACTAACATGCATTAGATTAGGAAATTTATTATTATTTTATATAAAGAATACTTAAAAGTGTTAAATTCACATTTTCATAAGTATAACATTTTTTATATAGAATTATACATAAGATAAATTAGAATTTAAATTTTCATTAGAAATATAAAATTATTTCCTATGTAATTGTATTTTATTTAAAAAAATTATACATTAAATAAGTAAATATATTAATGACACAATGATGATGTAGTAATTACATTATTAATGAATGATCTAAATAATTGATGTTATAAATATCCAAATAAATATAAATTGATACTTTTGAGGCATTACATGAATTTTCTTTCTTAATATGACTTGTTAGAGTTGATTCAAAGAATTATTTTCTAATTAATCACGTTGATACAACTTTTCAAAAAACACAATACCAAATAGTGTCAAAATTGACATAAATGGGGTTTTGAAATAAATACAATATTATTTAATGATATAATAGTCCTAAAAACATATGGATCACTCAAAAGGTTTTTATAATAATAGATATGTCATTAATGAACCACTTGGGGATATCTTGTAATTTAATAATATGTTTATTAACCATATAATATATAAATATAAGAAGACATGGTAAATGTTAAACTATTATACTAAGAGTTAAATCTAAAAGATTAGGCTAACATGGTGACCTAGACCAATATAAAACCAAATTGTTGAGATTTTATAAACCTATACTCACCTTATTATTATAATAAATCTCTTGTAACCAATATCAACCGAATATAATTCTATAACAAAATAACATTTCAAGATTTTCCTAAAGTGACCCACACTTATCTTATAAAATCGTACATCCCCTTCTCTCAAAATTACACCACCAAAGCCATTTGTCTCGGCCAAAACATGGCCAAATATTCTCAAAACTACCATAAATTCAACTTATAGTCCTTATTTGATCAGATAGCCAACATATAGGGCCCTTTTGATCAACTCAAAAGGAAACACCTGGAGGGGACACAATAATTTCACCACGGTTTTTTAAAATTCTTATCTTACTCTACTTCCACTTTATTTGCTGTTTTCATACCAATATAATAACACCAATACATTATACATACTGTGATTCTATTATAAATATGTTAGAAACATATTCATTATTCTATCCATCCTATGAATTACAAGTCACCATATATGCGTATGTACGGCTAACCATCTCCACGTCGTGGTTTAGTTTTCTATTCAAATACATTTGTATTTAGATGGGTATAATAATGTGTATAACTGATGTAAATAAAAAATATAACATGCAAATTATAATGTATATATAATATATCATGTAATTATATAGGATTTCACCATCAATAGAATGATATTGTTGCTCGTGTATATGTATGGATTACCATCCCCACGAACATGATGAAATTCATTCCCCATCGTAGCATTTACAGAATAATTTTTATTTTAGGATCAAAAATAATTTTTAGGATCATAATATCATTCTGGATATGAATCCAATACATCCTGTTCATACCGATAATGACTTACATATCCAATCATATAAAGGAAAACGAATTGGTTAACACCTGAAACAATGATACTGCTAAAATATTATTAACAAAGAAATATTAGAATATCATATATGATATCATATATACGTATATGGTTTTTTTTAATAAATTAATAAATATTATTTAAATATTATATATGAGGTTAATGTACCCTCAACCAAGAGAAAGTACAAGGTATAGGTTAATTTCACAACCTTTTTATTATTTGAGGTTGTTTTTACGTAAGTATCAACTGGGACCTATTTATCATCCACATCAATGTTTCATAAAAATGTATTTCAATTTTTTTACTATTTAATAGAATATGGGTTAATGTCATTTATACCCTTGTTTCTGTTTTTATAGTATGTTTTGGGTGGAATTTTTCGTCGTTTTCCAAACAAGGTACGTTATGACGTTTTCAACAAATTAAGGTAAGAATGTTTTTTATAACATATATGATGGGTGTAGTTATTCTGTACTGTTATAACACCTTTGAATCATCAATTTCAAGATTATCAGTATAAAATAAAAATAAATGTTTTCTTTTATTATTACATGACTTTTAATTGATTTCAAAATTGAATGACATATTCCACTCAAATAAATTTGATTTCATCTATGTCAACATAGTCTAATTAATTTTATACTTATTTGGAGTTGATTTATTATGATAAAAATCATCCATATTGTATTAAATGTTTTGTTATATTTTTGATAGCGTATGTGTCATTTTTATACGATTGATGGTTTATGGTTAACATATTAACATTTTGTATGCTAGTTTTAATACAAATGTTTATGTTATGTTTCAAACTTTTCATATGAGGAATTAATTGGAAATATTAAGTGGCGGGTGGATCCCACTATAGACCCTCAATGCATCAGCAGGTCTCATGAGACAAACTAGTGTCTTGGCACAAATCCATGAAAAAATATTATATGCAGTCTTGGCATGAGGCCTTGACTATGTGGTTATGATGTCCGGCATTATGCATTAAATCATTATGAAATTGTCTATTGATATTACATGTGATTATTCGACTAGTAGATTATTCATGTGAATAAGTAAATGGAATTATTTTATTTATCTTATCCATATTATGTAGTAGATTATATATAAGTGGATTGTGTTTTTTTCTTATACATTTTCTTAAATGTTTATGATTATTTATGAATGCTTCAGCTTATTTTTATCCTTACTGATCATCTGAGCACCCCATTTCTATATTTTATTTTTCCCAGGTTGTGAAGAAGTATATTATGGATGAACTATAGGGATAGTCTAATAGATATAATTTTTTTCAATAGAGACAATGTTGTAGGTTTTTATTTCATTTTATAATGTAATTTAAAACTTATTAATTTATCTAGTAATTATGAGGGTACTAAATTGACCGGTATTTCGAGATTTTATCCCTTGTGATAATGCCAATGTTATGTAATAATTAACAGACTCTAGGTTACTGGGGTCAGGGTGTAAAATTTATAGGATATTCATTACAGTGCTCGAACACAATCAGGATGTCCATAATGGTTTAGTTCCTTTGGAAATGTAAGATCCTTTTCTTTTACTATTTTGATTTCTTTTGAGTTTTCTCTTATCCCATGGTTAGCGATGGTTTTATTTTTGGTTGTAAAGATTTAGAGTTTGTTAAAAACATTAAATCATAATATTTTAGGATAAAATAAATTATTTAAAAAATTTACACATCATATAATATTTTATCTGGATAAATTCACCCATGGAAATTTGATTCTCAGTGTAATCCATTGAAACATGATACACGACATTTTATGCAATTACACTCAATGTAATTCCCTGAGAAACTAATTAAACGGTGTAGTTCCAATAAATTTAGTTTCATTCATCCATTAATCCTTCCATCCCTCAACCATGTGAAGGCTATTAGTGGTTTTTTGAGATATTTATTCATATCTGATAGTCACATATTGGTGTTTGATTCTTAATAACCTTTTTTTTACATTTTTTCCCATTTATTAACCATTCACCTGATGAAGAAGTGGAAAATTTGGACCATAGATGGTATGGGGATTGATCTTGATCCTTGGATTCTCACCTAGATATCTTATAATATATGGATGATACCATTCTACACCAATTGATTGTTGTGGTTGGGTGAGTGTTCATCAACGATATTGTGGTATGTAGTCTATATATTAATTCATATAGTATTGAATTTTATTGGATATATAAAATTATGGAATATAAATTTCCATGTTTGGAAATTGAATCATTGATTAGAAAAATTATTTATTAGATTTTGTAATTGAATTATGAATATTATGTGTTATGTGGACTATGAAATTGGTGGAACAGGGAATTACAAATTCTACAAATAATGTTCATTGGAATTGATCGATAATGGGAATTAAGGGGTCCTTGTCTTAACTGCCAATGATTAATGGGCTATTTGATTAAATGTTGAGAAAATGGTTGAATAGTTATTTATTGATATTATTCTAGGTGATTATAATGGTAAACAATGATTTTTTTGATGAATTGAAGTGGTGAAAAATGATGAGAAAATTTAAAATTGATTAATGATGATTAATCTTGATAAATGTGTTATTTATGAAATAAGTTATTAATGTGATATTTTGGTATATGTGTTAAAATGTGTGGGACATGGAGTGTTTCTTGAAAATTATGTATGTGATAACTATGACTGTATGAAACTGATATATGCTTCAAAACCGCAAATCTGATTATAATGATGTGTGTGATAAGGAATGTAGCTTCAAAATCACACAGGGTGATAGACCTGATCCACTAGACCCAAAATGTTGGAATTATACAATTCTTCCAAATACACATGATATGAAATTGAAATTAAATGGATAATGGAAGCTCATTCTATAATGAATATTGATTTCACTTTATGATTTTTTCGTACATTGGCAAGGGAAGATTATGGCCTTGATGGTACAACTATGTTTATGAACCTAGGTAATTATGCGGTTAATTAAATAATAAGGAATTGGAAAAAATTATCAATTATTTTGATGAAATTTTTTCTTTATACAACTACATAAACTTTTATAGACTGAATATTGTTTTATAGACCATTGGTGGTGGACTACTGAGTTGTATTAACAACCTACTCATGTAGTCAGATTGGTACCAAAATATAAATCATTTTTGAATTATAGGATAAGAGAAAAATACCTATATTAGATGGATGATTTTGTATGGATCATGGATTGGGAATCTAAACATGGTGTTAGGACCTTCTTAAGAGTTTTTAATTCAATTATTTTGGGGTTTTCATTGACACATATCAATTATATGGAATGACATGTTATTAAATTTGGTTTATTCATTGTTTATTATGTTTTTCATCATGTGATGATGGTATATATTGTTATGGTATGATATCTGGTTATCATTTATTGACTTTTTGTTACTTTTTAATTCATTATTCTCTAGTGATACACTGATTAAGAGGGTAAATTCTTCCAAGGATACATCTATTAGACCCAAACTTATAGTTGGAAAACTCTGGTATGTGTCAAGGCCTACCTAAAGTCATGAAACTAACCAACTCGGGGCATCAGTATCTGGCACCCAGGTCGAGATGTCACAATGTGGTATTAGAGCACAACATTATTTTAATTTCATTTCATTTTTTTTCTTAATATTTGGGAATGGTATAATAAATACAAAGAATAGTCAGACATTTTTCATTAACTCATTCATTAGAGTACTTATCCCATAAATACTATAAAACCCAAGAACCCTGGGTGGGAGTGTTGTTAATTATGTTTTGTATTGAAATGAGATGTTATTTAAAATTGTGTAATGCACTTGTTTTCTGATGTTATTATTTTTTGATATTTCATTCATGGCCTTGAATGGAATTAATAATGAGTTTACAAGAATCATTCTAGAATCCCATGAATTAGTGACATACATTATTTTTTGGAATGCACTGGATTTCAGGTTTTCTGAATATTGTTTAAAAAATGTGTTCCTTTTCTTGAGTGATATAATTCAAAAAGGTTCCTAAAATGAAATTGTATTATGTAAATGATGAAGAAAATAGTAAATGAAATATAAAAATGGGATTCTTATGAGAAACAAGAATTATTTATGTGTTTACCCATTTTTTTCACGATATATAAGAGGAATGGTTGTTTAATGTGATAATGCCTCTATTTTGACTATGTGGTGAGTTTTAGGGGATGAATTGTTGTATAATATGTGAATTTCTATCGTTTAAATTTGTTAATGTTACATTATGTGTCTTATGACTTTTGTTTGGAATTATATTGATATGTATCCATGATGATTCTTGTTGATTAGATGACAGAAGGACATGGCTATAAATGTACCCCCAATACCAGAGCTAGAGGCTCCAATAGTTATAGGTTAGGTCGATAAAGATATGTTCCATGATAAATTTTCTTAATATATGTTTTTTTTTGTAAATATACCCAGGGTGGGTTGTGAAAAGTATGTCATACCTAACATTAGAGTTCATGTTGTAGCACACTCCTAAATTTAATATATATAATGGATATGAGGTAGATGTGTTTTGGATTGATTCTATATAGATGAACCAAGATCACATAGTGACTCCTCTTGATATGGGAGTAAAGATGGGGGATTATATTTTACAATACCAATAGAAGAATGTTTGGAATATAATAAAGAGATGGAAGGATGAATAATATTGAGTGGATATAATTTCAATGGAAGTTCATGGAGAACTTGTACTGTAACGCCCCGACCCTAGTTACCCAGAGTCAGTGCATTATTACATAACATTGGCATGATCACAAGAAATATCAAATCTCGAAAGACCGATTGGTTTAGTAGCCTTGGAAACACTAGATATATTCATAAGTTTTACATTACATCATAAAATGAAAAACTAATACAACAAAATAATGTCTCCATAATCCACACTCATATCCCCACATAATATCCCTACAGGTCAATCATAATTTACTTCTTCACTTCCTGGGAAAAATAAAACATAGAAAAGGGGTGAGCTCAAATGCCCAGTAAGGAGAAAAATATAGCGGAAAGTTTCATAAATAAGAATAAACATTTAAGGCATTGTATAACTAAAACAACAGCCTTTCAATCTTGAACATTCAACATTGTATGTCATAAATAAAATGAAATAATTCATTTACTCATTCACATGGATATTCTACTAATCGAATAATCACATGAAAATCACTAACCACTTTCATAATGATGGAATGCATAATGCCAGACCATCATAACCACATAGCCAAGGCCTCGTGCCAAGACTACAAATAAGATTTTGTCAAGGCCTTGTGCCAAGACACTAGTTTGCCTCATGAGACCTACCGATGCATCGAGGAGCTATAGCGGGCTCCACCCGTCACGTATTAAGTCCAATGCATTCCCATATGAAAAGGTTTAAACATAACATAAACATTCGTATTAAAAATAGAATACGAAACTTCAATTCTTTCACCATAAACTATGAATGGTATAAAAATAGCACATCCACAGTCAAACATATCACAAATCCTTCAATACAATATAGAAGTTCTGTATCTTAATAAATCATCTTCAAATAATCTTAAAATCCATCAAAGGATGTTGACATAGATGAAATCAAAATTCTTTTTAAAGAAATATCTCCTTTTATTTTGAAATCATTTAAGATCCATACAGAATAAAACAATTTCTTTGAAAATATTCTTATAAGATTTTAAGGGAAGCTTTTAAGATTTTATAATGGCGGAAAATAGCCGCACCCACCATATAAGTTAAAAAAACATTCTTACCTTAATTCTGTCGAAAGGTTAAAAAGGACCTTGTTTTGAAAATGACGGAAGGATTCCTTTATAAACCTCTTATAAAAAGTCAAAAAAGGTTATAAATGACTTTAACCCATATTCTTGTAAATAAAAAATATGTTTTGAAATACATTTCGAAGAAACATGGATGTGGATGATAAAGAGATCCCAGTAGATTTTTACATATAAACAACCACGGATAATGAAGAGATTGTGAAATAACCCTTACCTTGTACTTTTCCTTGGTTGGGGTAGGTTAACCTCCTGTATAATGGTTAAATAATTGTTATTAAATTATACAATAATCATATACATTAATATGATATCATATATGATCTTTTAATATTGATTTGATAATAATATCTTAGTATTCTCGTTGTTTCGGGTGTTAACTTACTTGTTTTCTTTTATATGTTTTTTTACATAAGACATGTTTGTAAATGATAGGTTTTATATAATTCATATCCAGAATGATATCAAGTCCTTAAACATCATTTTTTAAATCATCAAAAGATAATTATACTTGAATGGATACGATGGAGAATGAATCTCTTCGCGTTCGTGGAGACGGTTGTCCGTACGTACGCACGAGTGACAATATCATTCTTTTGATATTAAAATAATACATAAATGGATGGTATATCATATATACAGAATAATTAACATGTTATATTTATTATTTACATGAGTTACACATCATAATTATACCCATCCAAATAATATTATATTGAATAACAATTACATCACGACGTGGAGACGGTAAGCCGTACGTACGCACGTATGGTGACATGTTATTCAAAGGGTGGATAGAATACTGAATATGGTTGTACCATATTTATAATAACATCACAGTATATATATGATACTGGATTTATTATTTTAGAATGGTAACAACAAGGGAAGAAGAAGTGGAAGAAGAAATGAACTTAGAAAAGGGTGGTGAAATTATTACCTCTTCTTCGGGTTCTTCCTTTTGATTTGATCAAAAGGGCTCCTTAGGTTGGCTCTCTGATCAAACTAAGGCCCCTAGGTTGTAGTGAGGGAAGTTGGGAGACTATTTGGGCAGAGTTTTGCCGAACCAAAAGGCTTTTAAGGTGTGAAGAAATGATAAGGAGGAGTGCCCTTTTATAAGAGGGGTGAGGGGCACCTTTGGAAAAGATAGAAATATTAATTTATAATAAACTCATATTCGGTTTCCAATGGCTCCAAAGTTGACTATTCAAAGGTTAAGGTGGGGATGGGTCTAAAAAAACTCAACCAATAGAATTTACATAGGTTTGGGTACTTATATTAACCTTATCTTTAAGTATTAACTCTACGTTAATTAGACTCACTTTTACATTGTCTCTTTGTATTTTTATATAATATGGTTAATAAACATACTACATACATTCAAGAGACCCCCAAGTGGTCCATTAATGATGAAACTATCATGATATAAGTCTCTTGGCCTAACCTTAGATTTTTAGGAATTTAATATCAATTATTAATATAATATTTGTTTTAAGAACTCTTTTATGTCAATTTTGACACTATTCAATAGTTGATTTTTTTGAAACTCATAACAGATTGATTATTTCGAAAAACGTCCATTAAATCAATCCTAATATATCATATTATCCTATAAAATTAGTTTAATTCATTAAAAGTTTCATATTATATTTATTTGGGTATTTATAATATCAATTATTTTAATTTTTCACTATTATAGTAATTACTGCATCATCATTGTGTCATAAATAAAAAAAATTATTTAATGTCTAAAAATTATAAATAAACTATCATTATGTTGGAAATCTTTTTATCTTTCTAATGAATATTTATAATCTAAAATCCAACATATATAACCCTATGTAACAATTGTTTTTCTAAAAGTTATATGCTTGTGTCATTTTTTTATTCATTTTGACTTAATTAAAATAAAGTGTCATTATCACTTACAAGTGGATCCATGGGGACCCAAAATCGACCCAAAGATGCCCATGGTCGACCATGTATCAACCAATAGGGCTAAGACACGTTTTAGGGTAATTTAGTATTATTATAATATTATTTTTAACCCTTATTTACCGGATTTACCCTTAACCATGGTAAATAAAATATTTACCGCGGTAATTATTCAAAATGTCTAAAAATAAAAGTTACCAATTTACACAATTTGAACATCCTCATTCCAAATATGGAATCCATTTTTCTAAATTCAAAACACAGAAGTGGAAGAAATTAATTTAATATTAATTCCCGTTGTCAAAACAAAAAGTGTGTTTTTAAGAGATAATAACTATCAAAAGATTGACACTTGTTTATGTTCGGTTTAATTGTAAAATTATGTCCAATGACCAACATTATATTAAATGGTAAAAATATATTCTAAATATACTTTAAAACCACTCAAATTCACAATTTATCACTATTAATTATTTTTATTAAAAAAGTTGTTTTTAATTAAAATTTATTAATTTTCAATATTCATCAAAATATGAAAGTTATTTGAAAAGTACCAAAATTTCACCTTAGGCTAAATTAGATATTCCTAATCAAAAAATGAAGTCCATTTTGAAATATAAAATATATATAATTTCAAAAATTAGGTATTACTATTCATAACGGCTAGTTTGATTGGTTGTGGTGTGTGTTAAAACTCAAGGTTGCGTACAACACGCGCTACTGTATCATTCAAATAAAGCGTACAGTGGAAGCTTGGGATGTTTCATTTTAAATTTTTGATGTCCCCATTTAGTCAGAAAGTTTAAAATATTGTATTTAAAAAGGGTTTACTATTAAAAGTAGATAAAAGTGCAATACTGAAAATGAAATTGTTCTTGCATTATGTCTAAGCAACTCATAATATGGAAAAATTATAAGGATTATATAATGTTTAAAATTGAGTTAATACTATTCATAACCTCTTTTGAATGGCTTTTTGGTAAGTCATGCTGCAATTGAAATCGGTGTTGCGTGTAGTGCAAGTTATTGAATTATTTTGAAGAAATAACACATTATGAATTCTTGGGGTGTTACATTCTCCCCTCCTTCAATAAATTGCGTCCTCACAATTTGAAATTGTTCTTCAAAAATAAAAGGTTGAAAGTAGAAAATATATTTGTGGGAAAACCCACATCGTAAATTGGGCTACTAAAATTTAGTCTTAATATGAGGAAAAGAGAAATCAAAGGGTCACCACCAAATTATGATCTCGATTAGGAGAACATTGGTGGTAATTAGAGACATATAATTGGAGGAAAAACATAAATATTTATTGGTAGTGATTGAGGTCATCAATCACAAACAAGTGTAAAATTGAGGTCCTTAAATTCATCAATCTATGATGATTTGAAATACCATCGGTTCAACAAAACATAGGGTATTAGGATAACACATTTTTGACGTTTCAAAGTATCTTAGTTGAAATCCCACATCGAAAAATGAATTAATGAGGCCTCTATTTAAAATAAAGAGTCGAAAGTATGAAGATTACCGAAAATAACATATACTAGGGTTCCATGTAGGAAAATATGGATATGGAAGAAAAATATAACCATCAATTATCTGATGGAGAGTGGTAGAGAACATGGCTATGAAAAGGCCAACAATCCCAAATCCATAAAGTAGTGATGATTTATGTTACCATCTAGGAAAACATTTTTGTTCTAAGTTGCTTTTCTTAATGTTGAGAAATTTATTTATGAGATTGGCTAAGATCAGAAGGAGATATACTTACTTTATAATTAGAGTTTTATCCATTAATAAATTTCTACCACAAACTCATCTTTCACTCTAAAAGATAATAGAATGTAAAAAATTCTATTTACACTATTCGTATAGGGTTCCAAAATAAACAAATTTATAATTCATCTACAATATCTTTTAATAAAAACTACATTATTTAACCTAGGACATCTCGTGGGACAGTGGTAGGTGATACACCCTTGTCGCCCTTCGGTTGCGGGTTCAAGTCTCGCAGCCTTTCCGGACGCGACGGGTTGTCGCCCGACCTCCGGGTTGTCCTTTTATGGCAATCCAAAATAATCCAAACAAGAACTATCCAAAATACTTCTGTCCAAACTTACAGTCCAACATTTATAAGGAAGTTAAACATAATATAGATCCTTTTTACCCCGTAATATCATATGAATACCTTCATCATGTATTACCATATTCCTTATTGATTACATTCATTCTCCCTTATTCCATATAGAATGCTGGATATACTTCACTAATCCAAAAATGTTTTAAATCCCAACAATGATGGAATATACAAATCATTAATCAGTTCCAAGGTATTCAAGAATATCCAATATAATTTATCCAAAACAATCACATATTATTCCAAAATCACTACCTCAGTATCAGAACTATATTATGATTTATCATTCTCTCAACCATATATTTTCCAAAAATTTATCCTTCTATTGAGTCACTTTTCTTTGTTCCACACAATCTCAAGTCCTTAATGAAATAGTACTGTAGTACAATCCTTATATACTCCATAATTATTATAACAAGTACATTGTTGATACAACACTCAATTGACATAATCAACATAAGAACTCTAATCGTTCCTCTTCATCTGTGGTAGTATCATAACTTGATTATTATCCAATAACATCATTTGCAACATAGTCTGATGATTGGGAAATAGGTTCGCGTAGTGTCCAATATCCTTGCAAATGAAGAATTGTACATTTGAAACCTTTTTCTTACCCTTGCAGTCACGTACTTTGTTCCCTTTTCCTCCACACTTATAACAAACTCCCATTCCTTTCAGGAAAGATCCAGGGTTTTTCTTTCCACAGTTACCATATATGGGAAAATTCTTCTTTTACCTCTTCCCTTTATCCATCTTTCTCTCTTCCATCCTTTTCTTCTCTTTCTTCCCTTCAAAGCCATAGGACTCAGTAAACTCTTTACTTATCTAATCAACACATGATATTATTTCTTCATATGATGATAATACATGGGAGACTATTTCTCTTATAAATTCTAGCTTAAGACCATGAATGATATGATCCTTCCTTCTCTTTGGATCATGTGCATTTCTGGAGTTCTTATTCCTTCTACTGGGCTCCATTTCTAAACAATGGCATACACTAGATCAGTTTATGAATCAAAATACATAATCCCATACTTATAAAACACTTAACATAAATTGAACTATTTATGGATATAATCCATAATCATAAAAATGTTTTCTTTGAGAAGTATATACTCATAAACCCTTCATAATGATTTGTAATGAAAATGAGAGTTATCCTAAGCATATCCCCCGGGAGTGTCGTAACCAAGAGTGCAGGAAGCCCCGTTGTCGTGCACCAGTTCCCGTTCGAGTCTAGATCAAAGCGGTGTTTTCGGGTTTTACCCCTAGGTACATCTGTGCTAGAGCCACCTCTACCTGCTCGTATCCAGACAGGAATGTATTGCTCGGAAAACTCACAAAATATCTACAATACCAAAATTCTAGGAAGTTCTTCTATACTAATCCTCAAAGTTCATCTTAGGTCTATGTGCTCTAATCAGAGTTTATCTAAATCTAGCTTCCAAGGTTTGTACTAAACTTCCTCTGATACCAACTGTAACGCCCCGACCCTAGTTACCCAGAGTCAGTGCATTATTACATAACATTGGCATGATCACAAGAAAGATCAAATCTCAAAAGACCGATTGGTTTAGTAGCCTTGGAAACACTAGATATATTCCTAAGTTTTACATTACATCATAAAATGAAAAAATACTACAACAACATAATGTCTCCATAATCCACACTCATATCCCCACATAATATCCCTGCAGGTCAATCATAATTTACTTCTTCACTTACTGGGAAAAATAAAACATAGAAAAGGGGTGAGCTAAAATGCCCAGTAAGGATAACAATATAGCGGAAACTTTCATAAATAAGAATAAACATTTAAGGCAATGTATAACTAAAACAACATCCTTTCAAACTTGAACATTCAACATTGTATGGAATAAATAAAATGAAATAATGCCATTTACTCATTCACATGGATATTCTACTAATCGAATAATCACATGCAAAATCACTAACCACTTTCATAATGATGGAATGCATAATGCCAGACTATCATAACCACATAGGCAAGGCCTCGTGCCAAGACTACAAATAAGATTTTGTCATGGACTTGTGCCAAGACACTATTTTGCCTCATGAGACCTACTGATTCATCGAGGAGCTATAGCGGGCTCCACCCGTCACGTATTAAGTCCAATGCATTCCCATATGAAAATGTTTAAACATAACATAAACATTCGTATTAAAACTAGAATACGAAATGTCAATACTTTCACCATAAACTATGAATGCTATAAAAATAGCACATCCATAGTCAAACATATCACAAAACCTTCAATACAATATAGATGTTTTGTATCTTAATAAATCAACTTCAAATAATCTTAAAATCCATCAAAGGATGTTGACATAGATGAAATCAAAATTCTTTTTAAAGAAATATCTCCTTTTATTTTGAAATCATTTAAGATCCATACAAAATAAAACATTTTCTTTCAAAATATTCTTATAATCTTGTAAGGTAAGCTTTGAATATTTTATAACGGCGGAAAATACCCGCACCCGCCGTATAAGTTAAAAAAACATTCATACCTTAATTATGTCGAAAAGGTTAAAAAGGACCTTGTTTTGAAAACGACGGAAAGATTCCTTTATAAACCTCTTATAAAAACTCAAACAAGGTTATAAATGACTTTAACCCATATTCTTGTAAATAATAAATATTTTTTGAAATACATTTCGAAGAAACATGGATGTGGATGATAAAGAGATCCCAGTATATTATTACATATAAATAACCTCAGTTAATGAAGAGATTGTGAAATAACCCTTACCTTGTACTTTTCCTTGGTTAGGGTAGGTTAACCTCCTGTATAATGGTGAAATAATTTTTATTAAATTATACAATAATCATATACATTAATATGATATCATATATGATCTTTTAATATTGATTTGATAATAATATCTTAGTATTATCGTTGTTTCGGGTGTTAACTTACTTGTTTTCTTTTATATGTTTTGTTACGTAAGACATGTTTGTAAAGGATAGGTTTTATATTATTCATATCCAGAATGATATCAAGTCCTTAAACATCATTTTTTAAATCATCAAATGATAATTATACTTGAATGGATAGGATGGAGAATGAATCTCATCGCGTTCGTGGAGACGGTAGTCCGTACGTACGCACGAGAGACAATATCATTTTTTGATATTAAAATAATATATAAATGGATGGTATATCATATATACAGAATCATTAACATGTTATATTTATTATTTACATGAGTTACATATCATTATTATACCCATCCAAATAATATTATATTGAATAACAATTACACCACGACGTGGAGACGGTAAGCCATACGTACGCACGTATGGTGACATGTTATTCAAAGGGTGGATAGAATACTGAATATGGTTGTACCATATTTATAATAACATCACAGTATATATATGATACTGGATTTATTATTTTAGAATGGTAACAACAAGGGAAGAAGAAGTGGAAGAATAAATGAACTTAGAAAAGGGTGGTGAAATTATTACCTCTTCTTCGGGTTCTTCCTTTTGATTTGATCAAAATGGCTCCATAGGTTGGCTTTCTGATCAAACTAAGGCCCCTAGGTTGTAGTTAGGGAAGTTGGGAGAGTATTTGGGCAGAGTTTGGCCGAACCAAAAGGCTTTGAAGGTGTGAAGAAATGAGAAGGAGGAGTGCCATTTTATAAGAGGGGTGAGGGGCACCTTTGGAAAAGATAGAAATATTAATTTATAATAAATTCTTATTCGATTTCCAATGGCTCCAAAGTTGACTTTTGAAAGGTTAAGGTGGTGATGGGTCGAAAAAAACTCAACCAATAGAATTTAGACAGGTTTGGGTACTTATATTAACCTTATCTTTATGTATTAACTCTAAGTTAATTAGTTTCACTTTTGCAATGTCTCTTTGTATTTTTATACAATATGGTTAATAAACATACTAAATACATCCAAGAGACCCCAAATTGGTCCATTAATGATGAACCAATCATGATATAATTCTCTTTGCCGAACCTTAGATTTTTAGGAATTTAATATCAATTAATAATATAATATTTGTTTTAAGAACTCTTTTATGTCAAATTTGACACTATTCAATAGTTGATTTTTGTGAAACTCATAACAGATTTATTACTTCGAAAAAAGTCAATTACATAAATCCTAATATATCATATTATCCTAGAAAATTAGTTTAATTCATTAAAAGTTTCATATAATATTTATTTGGGTATTTATAATATCAATTATTTTAATTTTTCACTATTATAGTAATTACTGCATCATCATTGTGTCATAAATAAAATAAATTATTTAATGTCTGAAAATTATAAATAAAATATAATTATGTAGGAAATCTTTTTATCTTTCTAATTAATATTTATAATCTAAAATCCAACATATATAACCCTATGTAACAATTGTTTTTCTTAAAGATATATGCTTGTGTCATTTTTGTATTCATTTTAACTTAATTAAAATAAAGTGTCATTATCACTTACAAGTGGATCCATGAGGTCCCAAAATAGACCCAAAGATGCCCATGATCAACCATGTATCAACCAATAGGGTTAAGACACGTTTTAGGGTAATTTAGTATTATTATAATATTATTTCTTAACCCTTATTTACCGGATTTACCCTTAACCATGGTAAATAAAATATTTACCGCAGTAATTATTAAAAATATCTAAAAATAAAAGTTACATATTTACACAATTTGAACATCCTGATTCCAAATATGGAATAAATTTTTCTAAATTCAAAACACAGAATTGGCAGAAATTAATTTAAAATTAATTCCCGCTGTCAAAATAAAAAGCGTGTTTTTAAGAGATAATAACTATCAAAAGATTGACACTTGTTTATGTTCGGTTTAATTGTAAAATTATGTCCAATGACCAACATTATATTAAATGGTAAAAATATATTCTAAATATACTTTAAAACCACTCAAATTCACAATTTATCACTATTAATTATTTTGATTAAAAAAGTTGTTTTTAATTAAAATTTAGTAATTTTCACTATTCATCAAAATATGAAAGTTATCCGAAAAGTACCAAAATTTCACCTTAGGCTAAATTAGATATTCCGAATCCAAAAATGAAGTCCATTTTGAAATATAAAATATATATAATTTCAAAAATTAGGTATTACTATTCATAACGGCTGGTTTGATTGGTTGTGGTGTGTGTTAAAACTCAAGGTTGCGTACAACACATGCTACTGTATTATTCAAAGAAAGCGTACCGTGGAAGCTTGGGATGTTTCATTTTAAATTTTTGATGTCCCCATTTAGTCAAAACGTTTAAAATATTGTATTTAAAAAGGGTTCACTATTAACGGTTGATAAAAGTGCAATACTGAAAATGATTTTGTTCTTGCATTATGTCTAAGAAACTCATTATATGGAAAAATTATAAGGATTATATAAAGTTTAAAATTTAGTTAATACTATTCATAACCTCTTTTGAATTTCTTTTTGGTAAGTCATGGTGCAATTGAACTCGGTGTTTCGTGTAGTGCATGTTATTGAATTATTTTGAAGAAATAACACATTATGAATTCTTGGGGTGTTACATGTACCCTAAGATGCTAAGGAAGGAGAGGGAGGCATAGATTATGAGTTTGATAGAAGGGAGTTTTTCCTTAATGGAATATGATTTTTTATATACAAATTTTCATCACATTGTTATAATTTTGGAAGGGGATGATGCTACTATATAAAAGTGATTTCAATATGGAATTAAAAGTGAGATTATGTCCCATTTTAATATCTTTCATATGAAAAGGTTTTTGGAATTTTTTAATACAACTCTCATATTTGAGGTGAACCTGAGAAAGGATTCTAGTTAAGGACATGCTCATTCTACGTGATTACCAGTTAGTTTTTCTTTTGAGAGGAGTAAGAAACATTAAAATTATTTTAACTAGATGAGTGGAAAGTAGAATGGCTAGTGGGAGGGTCAGTAACTTAAAATGTGACTAGAGTGCTTTTCTACTAGTGTGGTAGGTCAGGTCAACTTTGTAGATAATTCACATTAAAAATAGTAGAGTGTTTAGATTGGTGTATGAAAATTCATCAATAAAAGTTCAATAGGAATCCATGACACAAATATAAGGTTAGAGGTTCCAGGAATAATCTATGTTCCCTAAGGGGGTCTTCTAACCCCATATTATTCTAGAATATTGTGTTCGACTGGCTATAGTGGTTGAGGTAGTTGGAATGGTATTTTTTGGAAGGTGTTCCCATATCATTTGAGTGGTGTATCATAGGGGATCAAACTATAGTACATGGAAGAGGGAAAATACTATTCTATGTAGTTCATCCAATAGTTGTGGATATCGAGGCTAGACCATAAAAAGTAAAAAATATTATTGCACTAGCTTAAATTTCTTCTAATTCCATATTTGATATTGGTTACTCTCATTCTTAAATTTCTTCAATACAATTTAATGGTTTAATTCTTGAGGTGATGTTTTTCACATTGGCTAGGATGATAAATACACTACTAGATGTAATTATGAGAAACATCGGCTTATGAAAGGGGTGTTCACTCATGGTTTGGGAGTATCATTTCACATTTTATAATCATATCGTTGAAATTTCAGACCTCAACATGATTTTTGATATTGACCAATTAGTAGTTTACTGAGACTACATAAATTTTTGTTGTGGGAGTGTGTCCTTTATGACCTAGGAGGGAAAAAATAAGATTCATCATCGAGAGTAGGATATCCAGGCTAGCCATGTAGGGCCAGTTCACCAGAAACTCCGGAAGCTCAACTACTAGTTTATAAGTAATGTTCTATTTGATAGGGGGTGTAAATAATGATGCATTTCCACCAATAGTAGATGGGTTATAATAAATGATTCTAAAAGATTTTTCAGGTCCTCCACATGAGATGGATGTGGATTTTAGGATTGAGCTCCAGCCTAGAGTTGGGTTGGTTTTCATTCCACCTTATATAATGGATCCAATAGAGATTCAGGATCATAAATCTCAATTGGAAGAGGTAATGTATGTGGGTTTTATCTGTTTATGTACATCACCTTGGGGTTCCCCATTCTAATTTTCTATGAAGGCAGAATGGATATAGAATTTATAATATGATAACATGATATTGAGTTGGATGATTTTGAATAACTGGTATCCACTGTCGTGTATCGATAATCCCTTTTACCAGTTGATAGGTGAGTGTGTTTTCTAGATGATATTAATGAGATCAGGGTATTTTCTGCTCATTGTTTCACAAAATTATATACTAAGTAAAAAATTTAGAATTATGTTTGTACATTATGAGTTATCTATGATTCTATTCAGGAATAAAATCCTCAGGTTTTTTTATGGAAATTATGAAAAAAATCATCCACTGATTCCTAGATCATTTTTTGTGTATGAAATATTGGTTTATTCTATAAATCAAGAAGATAGATACCAACAACATGATATCATCCAGTGTAAATTGATTGGGAATATAAAATATGAAAATTTATCAAAGTTTCAATCATAGATTGATTAGGTACCATTATTATTGAATATAATCTCAAAGGAAGGTGTGTAAGTAGACCAATAAATGTTTCATGTAGTTTTATCTTGGGAGAATCCCAATAATGTTTTCGATATCTGTAGATTTTATCTTTGGTAGGCTACTATCATAGTTTTATCAATGTCTTCTTTCACATAGAATCACCACATTAAATATTTAATGAGAAGTTATATAGGTTTTAATGGTGTGGAGAATGACATAATTCATTCTAGGATTTGAAGAAGTAAATTACTACCAAACCCATCATGTTTTTTCTAGATCTGGGTGAATAGTATGTCATATTTTTTGAAACATATATATATGTGTTTGATTAGTTTTAATTAAAGGTGATATTGTTGAGGCATATGGTTCCTGAAATTTGATGCCATATAAAAGGAGTTACACTATGCATGACCTCAATTTTGAAAGAGTGGGTTATGATTTGATTTGTTGGTTGAATTATATGTTGGGAGAAATGTTTTCTATGTATACCAATCACAAAAATGTAAAGTTTGTATTTTTTGTCTGAGATATAATTTTTTTGTAGAGGAGAAATATTTCAAATATACATTCATTTGATTTGGAGTTAGTATATATGTGAGGGAAGGGAAATAGTTTTGTTGATTCATTAAGAAGGAAGTCACATACATAGAGAGTTTGTGAGCCTAGTTATGATAGGACGATAATGAATTTATAGGCAGAGATATATGTTTTCATTCCAGAGGGCCAGGAATATATTACCATTGTCTCTGTATCACTAGAATCCACACATTGGAGATAGATTAGAGAGATGAAGTATTGGGAGTTGGAGTTTTTTTCCATCAACGAAATTCCCTGAAGGCGGGGAGTCACCTTCTGATTGGACCACAAATGAATATCAAATCATATATATTAGGAATCTGGTTCTTGTTCCTATGAGTATGGTAGAGGATATAATGTGTGAGTTTCATGAATTGATGTGGGAGGTACATCTAGGTTTAACCAAAACATACTATTACCTAGGTTGATATTATTTATGTCTGATCCTAAATAATGATATTGCAAGGTACATGAAACGATACTACACCTATAAATAGGTGAATATATGGAATCAATGACTAGTTGAATTACTACAGTAGTTTCCCATTATTAAATGGAAGTGGGAGTAAGTTACCATAGACTTCATGGCAGGTCTCTCAAGGAACCCATAGAAGAACGATTCTATTTCAAATTATTGTGGATCGATTGATGAAAATATCACATTTCTTTCTTATCAAGGATAATTTCTCGGTGGATAAGTTGGGAGACCTATTTTTTGGGAAATATTTCATCAACTTAGGGTACCATAGAGTGTAGTTTCAGACCATGAATTAGGTTTTACCTCTCCATTCAGGAAAGGTTTGCAGAATTCACATGGTACATTAGTATTTCTGAGTATGTCTTTCTACCCATAGAAGGATCAGATGGAAGAGTGTACTATATATTTTTTTAAAGATATGATATGGGTAATTTCCCTAAAAATTGGCGTGTATTTGTAGAATTATATACCACTCATTGAGATCCCCAAGAATACTATTTATTAGGAAACATCCTAGATGACACCATATGAGTCTTTTTATTTTAGGATATTAAGATAACCTTAATATTCTATGGAGAAAGGTGATTAAAATTTTTTAGGAAAAATTATTGTGTAGGATATGTTAGAGTTGTTTTAGGTAATTCATAAACATATGTCTATGAATTAGAGTAGTTAGTGTTCATATGCTGGTATATGTTAACAACCCATGGATTTTATGTGGGAGATCATGTGTTCATTTGTGTGTATCCAATAATGGGGCACCATATGATTCAAGGGAAGGAAATGTTGGCACCCTGGATTCTCAGTGCTTTTTGGAGTGTATATATAATCGAGAAAGTGGAAGACTGATAGGCTCTTCCATTGAGGTACAATGGTATGAATGATATATTTTAGGTGTCACCACCTTGAATGTATCACTCATAACAATCTCATATGATGGGTGTTGAATTTTTTGAGATTTAGATTTATGAATCCATTGAGTAGATTATAATATGAATTATGGATCATAGTGAAAAATTGTTATGTTTAATGAATATGCTAATCGTTTTAGTATTACGGAGGTATGGATGTGTTCAAAATGAATCATGGGATAGGGAAGTAGACATGAGGGCTCAGTGGATCCATATTTTTTTATTGGTATCATAAACATCCATAGGTTTATAGATTGAGGACATCCTATTATACGGTGTGGAGATTATAATATCCATTTTTTTAGTTATGTTATTTTTTGAGCTTTCTATTTTTTTGTTCATAAGTGAGGGATTGATTTTGTTTTGGAAGGATTTTCAGGTGGTGTAAATTTTTTACATATAAGGCTTTAGGCCGACAAATAGTCTGCAAATAATTTGTACTCCATGTAATACTATCACACACCAAGTGATATTTAATCAATGTTAAATCACATGAGGTGATGGTTTTATAAGTGTAAACATGTAACATGAGTTATAGGATATGTAGTTGAATTATTGTTTATATAATTACATGATATTTATGTTAAAAGGTGTTGTGTGGTTCATTTTCGATTCATTCCTCCATATAGCCTTCCTTCTCTCAACCCTAAAGAGACTCTTAGAAATTTTGGTGTGATTTATTCATCTTAGATCAACATAGATTATTGTTTGACTCCCATAAAGACTTTTTTCATCATTTTCCCTTTGTTCTTCGTTCACGCAATAAATAAGAGGAAAATATCGATTGTTTTTTATTTTGGGGTTTATCTTGATCATAGGATTGGGGCCTAGATATCATTAGACATTGTTTATTTGAGAATTCTATATCAGTTTTGTGTTGTGGTTGGGTGAGAGTCTATCAATGATCATGATTTTGGTTTTCTAAATTTAAATTATCATATTCATGGCTTATATTTCATATATTCAGTCGGGGGATTTCCATATCCAGGTTTGGAAAATGAATTGTTAATTTGATTATTTAATTTTTAGAAAAAGTAATGTAATAATGAAATTGATCGTTATTGGGACTATGGAATTGGGATAATGAATTTTTACTTTTTCAATTAATGGGATTATGAGTTGATAGAAAATAGGAATTATGTTATTATGGGATTGTCTATGAAATGTTAATGGTGGTGATGACTAAATGTTTTATAAATGGTTTAATGAATAATTATTCATATAATTTGACGAGATTAACTTGGTGAAGCATGATTGTTTTTATATATAGAAATAAAGAATCTTTATCTGAATTATTGTATTGGACTAATTATTATTAGTATTGATAAATGTGATATATGTAAAATATGTTGAATATGTGATATTGTGGTATATCTAATGACATGTATGGGATAAATAATTCTCCTTAAAATGATAATATGTGATAAATATGAGTGTGGACATAGATTAATGCTCTAAAATACGATAAGTGTTAAAAATGAATCATGGGACATGGACTGATGCTTCAAATGATCATAGGGTGATATACATAAAGTTATAGGACCAAAATGATTTCATTAGACTATAATTCTACATTTTTATGATATGAAATATAAATCAAATGGAAAATGTAATCCCATTCGGTAATAAATTATTAATTCCATTGATGCTTCCAAATCTAAAATGGGATGATTAATCTAATGATGGTACATCATTCTTCATAAACCCAGTAAACTATGTGGTTAATTATAGAATAATGAATTGTGTAAAATGGTTACTTGTTTTATTGCACTTAATTATTTATAAAACAAAAAACTACATTATGTACTGGATATTGATTTAGACACCATTGGTTGTGGACTACATAGTTCCAATCACACCCTACTCTAGTGTCCTGATCGGTACCCAAATAGACTTCTTGTTTGTAGAACAATATAAGGGAAAATACAAAATGTTAGATGAATGAGTTTGGATGGAACGTGGATGTGGGATTCACACATGGTGGTAGGGTACTCTTGGGAGTTATATCTTTCTTTTTTATGGCCATTTCATTTAACACGTGTGACATATATTTCATGAAATGTTTAAATCATTTTTTGGTTATTGTTTCATGTATTGGTTAATCATGTGATGTGGGTATTTGTTGTAATGGTACGATATGAGGTTATAATTTATTCCCTCTTTTGTTTAATTAGTTATTATATAGTGATAATCTAATAATGAAAATATATTATCCCCAGGATATATCTATTTGACCCTCAGTACTAGTAGAAAGCCTCTAGAAAATGGGGATGTGTTCCAAATGTAATGTAACCAACAAGCACATGGCCCAATGTTTTTGGCATCCGGATTTGGAATCCACTTAAAGCATGGAAAAATATTCAAATCAGGTGATAGATCATAAAATTTTGATATTTTTGTACAAATACACTACTTAAAAACATTAATTATAACATAGAGAAATGAAACATAAGATATGTTAAACTTAGAATCGTAGTAAGGGTAATCAAAAGTGATAAAAATCTATGACCATAAGAAATCATATTATATGTATTAGATTATGTGGTAATCAAATATATTTATGATTTTTATAACTAACCATTCATTGAACATAATCATGAGTCATTGTATAATGATTGGTATATCAAAAGATGCGAATCAAAAGGGAATCTAATAACATGACCCATAATAGCATAAAATTGTCATTAAACAAAGATTTATTGCATATAAATAGATTATAACATTTTAAACAAGTATAAATAGAAACAAGTTCACTCGTTATGTTGAGGACATAAAATTAGTCCCTCACATAAGCTTATGTACATGACGCCAGTTATCCATATTGAATTATTTAAATGATATAAAAGACTATGTATAAATTTGTGAAGATATAATCAATTCCACACCTATCATTTTAAACATGTTACTAGATTTAGGAATGACATTGTGAAAATGTAATCATATTCACTCATAACATTATTGAAATGTAATCAAGTTGTAAAATGACATCATAGTAGTAAATTATCACTTCTAATACCATTATATCAGATAAATACCTTTATTAAATCAGGCTCACTCACCATCACATCCATGTCTTGCTGAACTACATTCACTACCTATTCTAGCATTATCTTACTAACCCCAGTTAACATGCCTTATTATCCCTTTCTATCCCATGGTATATAAGAAAATTCTCAATGTGTTGAAGTGATTTTTAAATCCCACCCACCATTTAATGAGAATCATAAACACGTATACCACAAAATCATGAGACATTCATCTTATAATTACACATGAAATAAAATGGATTTCATAATCATTTAATCCTATCATTACCTAATTAAAAGATATATTTTTTATAAACATTTATCATTGCATCATTTTATAATACTTGAAAAAAAATAAGTTTCAGAATAATTATATTGTGTTATTACCCATTGAAGATAAGCATGTCTCATAAACATCATTCTATATAAATATAAATCATTCAGAGTAAAAATATTAATTGTATCTGCATTTCATATCCCTAATAATGAATAAGTGGCTTCTAGTGATTCCTTATTAGAAGGAAAATATTTTTTAAAGACTACATTGGTGATTTTTTTAGGAAAATATTTTTTCATTTGAAATACTTTCTTAAAACAGAAAAAAATTATGAAAATCATTTTCTTCAGAAATAACCTTGAGAAAATAATGTATATTTGAATAATAATTTAAAACAAATTTGAAAACATAAAATATTTACCCAATAATGTTCTATTAATTTAATATTAAGAGAAAATTTTGAGAAAATTTTTAATACATTTATATAAGATAGGGTTTTGGAAGAAAATAGATTTCCAACATAATAGGGAAATAGTGTTGGATTATTCTAAAATATTTTTCATTGTTATCATAAGTTCCAATGAGTTTAAAAAGTAATTCATTTGTTAGAGATATCATAAATAAAAAAATTCAAATAAAATTTAAGTGAATTAATGATATACATATATCAATATATACCAATTTAAGTGAGTTAATCATACACAATCATGATAAATAATGATGTTTTAACACTGGCAATTTCCACATTGGTAATGTTCAATGACAAGCCCCAAGAAAAAAATTAAATAAAATATAAAATAAAATAGGATAAATTAATTTTTCAGATTACATGTCATAGGGTTTGTATATATACATTTTGAAAGGATATAGGTGTATAACATATTGATTGTCTAAATAAATGGATATTGTGAAAAAAACCCTTGTCCTTTCGCTATCTTTTGAACCGTAAACATCTTGAATTAGAGATCCGGAAATAAATATTAATATTACTATACATAAATGTATAAGTCTTATAAAATACAATCATGATGTCTATATACATCACATAAAAATAATATATGGTTAAAATGGAATGTGACTGATATAAAAATAATGGTTAGTTTGAAATCCCTTATTTTATGTCTAGACATACATTGTACTTATTAAATCCTTTTTTATAATAAATAATTTTTTTAAAAATTTTAATGAGTAATATATTCATATATATATATATATAAAATACCATATAATAAATTCTTATTACCCTTTATCACCAATTTATTAAAAATTCAGGGTTAATTTTACCTTTTGGGTAAAAGAATAATTTTTTAATATATGTTTGGGATTATTATTTACCTTTTTCGTCTTAATTAAATCATTATTTCATAATATCAAGTATTTTAACTACAATATAAATATAATATATATCCCTTGTATATGTATTTAGTGAAATACATAAAATATAGTTCTAGGAAATAAAATTCACTATTCCAGGAGACAGTGGGTCGTATATATGTATAAACATTATTTCCAATTAATTTTATTGTTGAAAAAAGGTATAATATATATATATATATTTACATATTATCATTACTATATTATTATTATTATGTCATATATATCATATATATTTATTAAACCAATCATTAATTCATTCCACATAAAATCATGAATGAAATACATCGCTTCGTGTGGCGGTAATCTAATGGACACACGAATTATGTTACCATATTCTCAAAAAAATATATATATAATGGTATGTGTGATTTAATAATTACAGCATAATAATTACGTAATAATAATCAATAATATTGTATATAAACTATAAATGAATATTTATTCCCAACCATGATATGTGGTAATTGAAAAACAAATGGAATCAGATTGTGAGGTTGTATTCCATCATACACATGAAGGATGATTTCATAACCCATTAGAAAGAGTTGTCTGTGGATTTAGGTTTTAACTAAAACATAAAAAATATAATCAAATAGAAGATATCGATTTTATAATATAATAATTATGTAATAATAATTATAGGATGTGGTGAAATAAATAAAATAAGGATGCTTATTAATGAACATTACATCTTCTAGGGTAACACTACTTCCTTTTTAGGATAGTTATATACCCGAAATAAGAATTCAATGATCATGGGATGAATTTGAGATGTTTTTTTGGGATTTTCTTGTATAAAAATATTGGCTTTAAAGATTTATTAAAGGAAGATAGTGAGTGCCCATTTATAATTTGAGTGTAATGTAGTTCTTTTATATATCCCAATGTATTCACTATTTGGTGTTCTCTCATACCTCATGTGCCTCCAATATTGATAAATAATGGGGAGGAGATCTTTTTTGGTTGAAAAATACAAATTAAACATAAAAATTAATACATTTTTATCAAGTGGTTTCATTGAATTTATATTTACTCATTTTTAGCCTTTTGTTTTTTACCCCAACAACTTATGCATTTTTATTTACCATGGTAATATTTCCCTTAAGTATGAAATTAAATGTAAATTTTTTGGATAATTTTTAAGAATATTATAAATTATTTAATAACATTAATTAAATAAAAATCAAATTTATTTATAAAATGATTTTTATTGGAAACAATGTTAATGAAAAAACCCCAGTTTTATCCTTAATCACTATAAATTTGTTTTTGGATTTTCACAAATCATTAGGGTCAAAAATTCTGTTGAAATTATTAGATAATATAAATTATTCTTATGAAAAAATATTTTGTTTATTGTTTCAAATTCAACTCACAGAAGTATCATAGTTTACTTTGAAAATAATCCCAACGACATGATGAAAAACAGGGTTTTTAATGTGAATATGTTCAAAATTTTACAATTTTTTAATACCCAAAGTAAATATGAAATTGGTTATAATTTAATTAATTATATTAATATATTTTTAATTTAAATGATTTTATGATAAAAAAATTAAAAATTATTATTTATAATTTTAAATTATTCAAATTAAAAAACATATTTCAATTAAAATTCAAAATATTTTTCTATTCTCAAAAATTGATTCGTTTCATAAAATACACAAAAAATAACCCTTTCATAATTTTGGTCACATGATTCCAAAAAATCTTTTTTTTTCAAATAAATTTTATGATGGTATCAATAATTATATTTAAAATAATTGATCAAAAAATATGAGATAATACAATTTTTTTAATGTGAAATTTTATGCATAAAATTGGGTTTATTTATATATATCATATAGAAAACACATAAGAAAAATTTTAAATATGTCATTTAATTTAATATATATAAATTTCACTAGGAGTATTCAAAAAAATTGGTTCCTGTAAATTATTGAGGTAAAAAAAATACCACATAAGATTGGTGTTTGAGAAAATTATTTCCTTTATATTTAAATGCATTTTGGTATCTTTTATAATTAAATGTTTAGAAAATATTTTTTTATAAAAAGTTTCATATATAATTTAAAAAATTAGTTATTACAATTTATACATTCCATTCCAATATCTAGGAAATATCAATAAAATTAAATAATAATATTATAATTGAATGTGATGTTTTATTTAAACTCCTTGTTTCATGTTATGAATGATAAACTCATGATTTAGTGTAAAAGAATAAAAAATTATTTTTTGTCTATCCTAAGATACAATTAGTCTTTCATAAAAAAAATATTTAAAAAAATCTCATGTTTTTAAATTCTACGACCCTTAATATAAATTTTGCACTTGAAAATTGTGTCAATAGTAATTGTTTTATCATTTAAAAATTATTTTATAGAATGACACGTCGTAATAAGGTTTAAAATTGAATACTATTTATAAGGATAATGGGATGTGAAAATTACATATGTAATAACTCATACTGGGAATCAAAATAGGATAACATAGGTAGGATGTAAAAATATGGACATAGAAGAGATAACTAACACCAAAATATAGCTATAGATTTATAGAAATCATATTCCAGGTAAAGTTAATGATCAGAGATCTATAAAGATGATATATGCCAAAAATTCATTAAGAAAATATAAAATGATAATTATTGAAAAATAATTTATTCTGAATATTGTTTTCCAAATGTTATTGGATTCCTATTTTCATGTAGGAAAATGACATATGAAAATGTACTTACTAGATATCAATTCATTTATCGAAAAAAAATTCATCCTTTAAATGTTACTCCAACCTCCCATACGTCATTTCTCACTCCCTGAAATCAAGGTGATTTTAAAACTTTAAAGCTCTTAAAGGCCATAATATCCATAAATGACATGATAAATCATTTTATCAATTCTTAGTTATCATCTCAATACAATGGTTATCAAATTTAAATACATATTAATATAGAGAATTAATAAATTTATCTTTAAAGCCTCATACATAGATCAACTAAAACCATTTGATAAATTCTAAGAAATATAACACATAAATAATGATAACATTATGGGGAAGGTCATTAATTTCTCAAATTATTCTTTTCATTAAATCCCCATAAATTATAATGATTATCTTGATTATCACATATAAAATCATGAATAAATTCATCATTTATTCTCTTGAAACATGTTAATAACATGAATTGCTGTAAAACCTTATTATAAATGTAAATAATACATCATTCTGTTAATAAAACATCTATTAATGGATATATTCCATAAATCCATAAAATGTTATAAATTAAATCCATGATATTACATAACAATTTTAAAAAAATCATTAATCAATTCAAAGGTAATTAGTATTATCCAATTTTTTATTCATATAAATCATATATTTATCATTAAATAAATATATAAACATAAAAAAATAAGTTTTATATTCCCTTCATCCAAATATCACTTTTCTAGTCCATATGTTCCATTTAACTCTATCATGAAAATCCATAACAAAAAAATTCTACAGAGACCCTTGTTTATTTCATAATTCTTGAATTTAAATACATAGACACTTAGATTATTCCACTTACTTCCCAATATAAGAACTATACAATAGAATCATATCCCATAACACCAATTACATTTTATATTTCTTCTATTCAACATCAATTGAAAAACCATTACTCATAAACCTCACTAGTTTACATCACAATCATTCATTTTAGGACATATATTTTCATTATGCCCATTATATCTACATTTAAACCATTTCCCAATTGATTATACCATAGGGAGTAAATTAATAAAATCTATATCATTGATCAATCATTTAATTTCTATATTGTAATTACATGATTTGTGCCCCTCTTTTCATGAATTGAAATATCTTCATGACCTCTAAGTCATTCCCTGGAGTCCTTCTTCCCACATTCCCTATATATATATATATATAACGAATTCTTCTTTCCTCTAGTTTATTCGTTACAAACACACTATGTGAAATCCATTCATCTATTTTTTTGGGAGTTTGATAGTTTATTAAGGTAAGCATAGTTAATCGTGTATTATCTTAATTGTTTAGGTACAACAAAAATATCTATTAATCCGACTACCATCCCATTTGGATACCCAATGGGATATTTTACATAACATTAATTATTATCCATGTTCATTTTAGTTTCCTTAATATCTCTAAAACCAATAATCATTGTGTGACAATAAGTAATCATAATGGGAAACCAAATAATCATGAATGTCTTTTATGGGATTTCTAAATTCCGACACATTATTTTTTAATCAATGAATCCTTATGATAATTCAAAATCATTTATAGTAAATATTTATTTAAATCATTTAATATGGTTCATAATGTGTTTATTAATTTCCAAATAATCTACCCATGAGTAAGAAAAGGTTTGGATCATGCATTTTTATCAAACACCATTTATCAGATGATTCTATCTCAAAATGGTGTTTATTGAGTTGTTACCCCTATGTAAATGTTTTCTAAATACACATCCACTTGTAGTATTCTAACGTGGATGTATTTCTATGAAACCACTCACTCTATACTTTACCAATATTCCCTTACATTTTACAACACATTATATCATAATTATACTTATCCGTGGAGGCATTCATATAAATATCCTTCAAAATATCCTCAAGGATGTCACTAAGGTTTTTTCATCCTAATTTCCAATGTTTTACTATGTAATTTCATTCATACAGACTATAATGACCCAATATTCTCATAAATGTTACATATTTTTAGATAAAGATTAATTATATATCACAAACACATGCCTGAGAAACTTAATTGTTTGTTGGCACTCGAATCAGGGACCAAAATCTTCTAAACTAGTGGGTGAAATCCCATTTTTTCCATAAAATATATTTCAATTTATTACACTTCATATTATTTTCCCATATAAAACCATTATTCATAACCTAGAGAAATAAAAAAATAAGAGTGGGTGAGGAGATATGCTATGTAAGGGTATACATAATAGATATAAATCTATGATCATATAAAATTGTAAGTTAAGAATAAGTCATTGTGAAAATGAAAAAAACATATGAATTTAATACCCAACCTATCATAGATCATAAACATTATTTATACCATAATTATTATTATTTCCTATGACATGAATCATAATGGAAGAAAAGAACATGAGCCCTGAAATCATAACATTGCCATAAAACCTATAATTTTTTCATTCACATAAACTTACACCATTGTGATTATGTATAATTAGAAATAAGATCTCACATTTGGTTATGAACATAAAATAAAGACCTTACATAAACTTATGGACATGCCACTAGGTCCACAGATAACATTATAGACATGGAAGTAATGTCCATGCATATACTTATAATCATATAATCAGGCTCAAATATATCACTATGAACATGTAATAAGTTTCAAATATTACATTTTGAACTTATAATATGGATCATTCATAAAAGTTTGTACATGTAATTAGGTTCATACATAAAAATACATTTTTTAAGGTTCAATGCCAATACCATCATAGTGGAATATATCCCTTACTGAAACAGGTCTACTCTGTGTTCCAGAAATTTATTACCGAATCAGGTTAACTCCCCATTCAAGGATTATTATTCAAAAGTAGGGTCACAACCCATTATAATCATATTTTTCTTATGATATAAATATTTTTACCCAAGGATTTTGTGGGAAATATATGTCCACCCTTCACATAATGAAAATCATACACATATGTGCCACATGATAAAAGAATATTCACTATATCACCACCCATTAAATGAATTGGGTTTCATTAAAACATCCCCATGTCATAACCCGAATAAAAGAAATAGGTTTCATAATCATTACATAATTTCTTCCTATCATAAACTATAAAAAATAAATATAGTTTTTTATAAATCTAAAAGGGTATAACCCATAATGATAATGAGGATTCATTAACATCTTTTCACCATAAACAAAAAAAATATTATGAGAAATATTAATAATTTAATCTATTGATCATATCCCTAGTAAAGCATTAGTAACCTCAAATTATTTCATATTATATAGAAAATAAATCTGACAGAACAATTGGTACATTTCTCAATGAGTATATCCATTCTTTGATAATCAATTGTTATGACATTAAACATTATTAAAATCCATTGCATTTAAAATAATGTTGATAAATTATAACTGTTTATTTTAAAACTAATTTAAGATAATTTTTTATATAAAAAAATAAAAAATAATTTTATTTAAATATGCACATAACCATTAATTTCAATAAATTGTATTTTTTTTTTGAAAACATAGTTTTAGATGAAATGGATTTTTGACATGTGGGAGAAATTAATTCTAGTTTTCTTAAATACAATTTATTAATAATATTAAATAACAAAGACAAAAAAAATGGTGCCATTACATGAAAATATCATTAATAAATATAAGAAAATAAAAATCAGGAGAATTATTGAGAGGTAGATCATGTGATTTCAAAATGGGTGCTTTAATCATGAACAATACTGATAAATGATAAAATTGTAACATAAAAACCATACAAATTTATTAACCATGAATCATAATAACCATGAAATAAATTGCATAAAATTGAAACTAAAATACAAATTTTAAATATTAATACATCATATTAAATTTAATATTGTTTTTGCAAAAATATTTTGAATGGATATGGGAGAATAACATAACAAGTGTTTCAAAGAAGGAAAATTGTGTCAAAATCCCACACTGATTTTTAAAATTTTATACCATAAACCCCTTGAATGTGAGATCCAAATATTGATATGAAAAAAAAATAATTTTAAATATAATTATAATTAAATATAATTATTTTATGAATATAAATGAGATAAAATAATCATCTGGTGAGCATTCCATGTGTCTCAATGAAAACAACGGTGAGAGAAAAATACATTACCGTATGTCCTGAATTCCATCAGAAATTTTCAAAAATCCTTTATAAAAAATATAATATTATTTTAAAACATTTAAATAATCATACTAATATATTATATCATACTATAAATTATTTTATTATGACCCCTTCATTAGCTGTTTATTAACAATTTCATATTAAATATACATTTTAGGAAATAACCTCATTGTTTTTCATATAAGGTTGGACTTGAAATTTTTTGACCTCTAATATAAAACATGGTGTCATCATATATTAAATTTTAAACTTTGTATAAATATAATATATAGTCATTATATATTTATTTAGATTAATACATAACCTAAACTGATTTGAAATGAAATATAATATTTACAGATTTGGTTGGTCGTATGTATATATGAACGCTATTTCTATTTTAATTTCATATTGAAATCAAAAAAGTAAATATTATATATATATATATTATCATTCAATTATGATTTTTTGTTGTATATATCACAAATATTTATTAAAACTATCCATAATACATTTAATGTAAAGCGTGAATGAATCTCATTTCTTCGCAATGTAGTATTTCTTTGTACACACAAACGATGTTACCATATTCCAAAAAAATGGAAAGCATGACGTTATCTCTGATATAACAATCCCATTTTCATAAGAACTATAAAAATATCGTCAATATAATAAATATATTGTAATTGCATCATTATGTACAACTATGAGAGGAGGTAATGGAAAAATGAAAGACACAAATCCACGATGTAGTAGTCCAACAGACACGTGGAAGATGATTTCCTAACCCATTTTATGGAAGTGTGCGTGGGTAAGGACATATAAAAAATGTCTATTTATATATAATATAATTTTCTAATATATATAAATGTTATAATATGAATTGAATAAGGTGGATAAGAAAATAAGATTAAAAAACTTGTGCATATAAATTACATCTTATTCCTATCTTCCCCTTAGTTTTACAATAAAACCATAATAGTATGGATTTAATCCCAAAAAAGTCACATAGGATAAGTTTAGTGATGTTTGGAAATTATTTTTTCTATTTTCAGAAATCCAAAAAATTATGAAGTTATTGATAATGGGGGATTTTATAGTTGAGGTGGAGTGGGAGTCTTATAAAAACCCACAATTATTTACTATTTGGAGGACTCCCTTAAATCAACTTAAAAAAAATTGATAATGTTGGGGATAGTTTATGAGGTCATAAAACACTCTAAACACAAAAAATAAATATTTTTCATTTTCTGAATAGTTATTACGATTATTCAATACTAACTTATATGTTTTTATGACGATGACTTGTATCTTTTTATTCACACATTTATTCTATAATTTATAAATAAAATTATAATGATATAAATTAAATAACTTAGATTTAAAAATTCATAATATTTAATCCTATTTATTTATTAAGAAACTAATGTTTGTGTAAATGAAATTTTAATACAAACACATAATGCGTAAAATCCTATTTTGACCATAATCGTGGAAATTAATTTAAACTATTTCACAAATAATTATGGTAAAAATTAATTTTAAATTATTAGGTAATATGAATTATTATAATTCCAAATATTTAATCAATATAATTAAATTAAACTAATTTATCTAAAGAATTCATTTTAAAAATAATCCCATATATGTCACAAGAAGGTTGGATTCTAAAAAGAAAATGATGAAATGTTTACAATGTTTTTATAACCAAGTTCATTTTTAAATTTTCTCTAACACAATAATTTGGATTAATATATTTGTAATTGAACTAATTTTACATTCAAATAAATTGAAAATATAATTTAGCATTAAATATTATTTAAATGGAACGTTATCTTTCATTTTAAATTTCATATTTCCACTAATCCTAAAAAATGAATAATATAATATTAAACCATATTTTAAGGTAAAATAAATTTGGTATTCTAATTCCAATAATGATATTTATTTACTCAAATATATTTTATTATATACAATAATTATTTTTAAAATATTTATTCAATAAATGGGTGAAAAAATATTTATTTAAAAAAAATTAATCATAAAACATGGAATATATTTGTATATTTTATAAAAATCACATAAGATTAATATTAAATAGTTGATTAATATTATAATATATAAAAAAATTATAATGATTTACTAAATTGTTATTTTTTATTTATTGATGTAAAAATCATTTTTATACATCAAGTTAGTTTTTTTTAAAACGATTTCCATTATACTCAATGGTTTTATGTTTTAATTTTTAATTAGTCTGTTAGAAAAAAATACATAATATTATCATTTTTAACCATATTTACATAATTTACATAGTACTTTTGGTACCCTCAAATACATTGTCATGGTGATAAATATAATATTCATTAATAAAATTTTAATCCTATGTGCCATTTCAATTAAACTAGGTGTTATGTGAAGTAGAAGATAAACTCCAGAGTGATTACAACACATGCCAATCATAGTCGTGTGTTTAACTCAATATAAAATCATTAATGTGTAAAAAATATTCTAAAAAATCTCATGGTGTTATACTTTGGATACTTTTTTTCTGCCAATAACTATTAACTAAACCTATCTCTTGTATAAATACACCAATGTAGTTGGAGGTACCCTCACCATTGGATGATGAGGATGTCTTACACCCACTATTGTCCAAATTTTTTAAAAAACAAGGAATTTATGAATTAATATCACATTGATAGATTTTAAATGTTTTCAGGTAATGTAATATTTTTTAATAAATATGTTTATATTATATTACTCTCTCAAAACATCAAAAGAATTTAATTGAATAAATCAATCATTGTCATTATGAATTTTATCTTTTAATTATTTTATGTGATTCCAGAAAGTAGAATATTCCAAAAATAATAAATAATATAGAAAGGAAATAAATTACCAGAATTTTGTTTTTCATCTTATATTTATTGATCCATTTTAAGCTACATGAATTAACAATGACGTAAGGATATAATACCAGAGTCAGATCATGAATCGAATCATAGACTTACCTTATTCAATATTATTCACTACTTTTCTAGGATTCAACCTCATCTTGGCTTGGTTCATACCTTATATCATCATCATCTGTAGTTCAAGTGTACTCACATGAAGAAATGGTGGTCCTAAGACTATTGATTTAAATAATGATATGAATGGATGTGTAGGCTCATATACGTATAGAATAAAATTATACAATGCAGACAACGTTGATGAATTAGTAAATTATCAATACATTACAAGAAATAAAAATAAAGAAATAAACCTAGACATACAAGATTTTAGTCACATATCCTGACCAGTTGGCCGGAAAATAAATTGAAAGATAAAAATAATATGAAATAAATATTAGTTATAGGGAATAAATATAATTTAATTAGATTATAAAATTCGAAAAATATATTTTATTTGATTGAATTTATTATATATTTTTATTTTTAAAATTTTATTAATTAAAAAATTATATTTGATACCATGAATAATTTTATTTAACTGAAGTAATAAAATTATTATTAATTTAAACAAAAAATGGGAAAAATATTAGGTTGTATTTTAATAACATATTTTAATGAGATAGCCTACCTAGGAGTATTTTGGTTGTGTAGAACCCACAAAGGATTGTTCCAGGATAGGGAAAACATACAGAGGTTCATCGCGGGTCATGATAACCCCATGGTTGGTGATTTTGGGTCATTCAGACTCCTCCTAACATATTTCACTTAAGTACCTGTAACATCCCAAGAAAGAAAGGAATAATATATTTTTATATATATGTGTATTTATAAATTAGATATTGTTTTAGAGGCTTAAAATGAGAATAAATCCAATCATAAGAATATAATACTCTAATATTTTTAAAAGATTGTTTTACCGACATTTGCTGGAAAACAATTTTTAAATATAACATTGGACAATTTTATAAGCTCTAATTGTCAAAATAAACTTAATATTCAGAATTGGGACATTGAATTTTAATTTGGATAATTCTTTTATATTTTTATGACAATGTTCATTTTTTTAATGAATAGTGAAAAATACTGCATTTTACTTCAAATATGCATTTTCATCTAATTGCATTATATGGTTAGATTATCATTTTAATTGGTCTTAAAGTGTAATTAGAATATATTTTTACCATTTATTCCAATGGTGGTCATTAGAATCAATTTCACTTTGAAATTGGAAATAAACAAATGTTAATATTTTGATAAATATTGTTTATTGAAAACATGCAAATTTTTTTGACAACGGGAATTATTTTTAAACTAATTACTATAAATTATGTGTTTGAAATTTGGTAAAATGGATTCCATATTTGGAATCAGAAGTTTTAAATTATGTAATTAATAATATTTTGTTTTTGAACCTTATGAATAGTAACAACAACAGTTATCTTAAATTATTGTGATTAATTAGTAATCGGGTAGTTAAAGGTAATAAAATAATATCATAATAAAATAAAATGACCCCAACTTGTGTCAAAATACTTTTATTGAGTCATGGACAACCATGGTAGGCCTTGGGACAAATTTGGGACCCCATATAATCACTTCAGTGTTATAGTGACCTTTTATTATATTTTTTTAAAGAAAGGAAAATATAACCAATGTATATATCACCTAAGTAAAACAATTTTAGTTTTTCTTATATAAATTATATCTTATACTATAAATAGTAATTGGAAATATAAAAATATTTCCTACATCATGGAATTTGTTTTATAATTTTTAGACATTTTGTAACAAAATTTATTTATGACACCATGATGATGCAGTGATTACCTCATTAATGAATGATTTAAATAAAATGAAAAGATATGGTAAAATCCTAGACGAAAACTTGTCGAAAACCTATTAGGTGGGTGGATTTAGAACCCTTGTCACCATATCCTCGAAATATATCATTGATAGACCTTTCAAATGTCATGACCATCCTTCACTAAAATGAGGGAAGGGATAGCAAATTTCCAGGCCCTTCCTTCTTTAAGTTGAAGGAGAGATAATGAACCCTGAAACCCGCTTTCAATAGGTCCCAGAGTGGCGACCAGTACCAAGGGTATATAATATCCACAAAATGGAAGGCATTGCCCTTTTTATTTTTTTAGTATCGAGAGATAAGATATCAACCCCAAAAATACCAATGATAAAGGTAAAGGTAAAGCAAAAAATAACCCATTCCCACATTCATGTTCAACAGTAAATGCTATAAGCCACAAAAAATCCAAAGGCAAAGTACCAAAAAAGGAAAAAGACAACAGAAACTGCCCTAAGGTCCGAGCTAGTATCGTCCCGCACAATCCCTCTAGTCCTCCTGGAAACCGAAAAGTGGTTTTATATACTTTTGGTGAGAATACAAGTACACTAAGTAGGGAATATCAAAGACTCTCATGCACATGTGGAGAGGAATTCTAATTCCCTGTGAGAAAACAAAAACCAAAACACCTAGCAAGGGAAAATATCCACCCATGCCTCACCAAGGCACACACCACAAATAATGAAAGGAAGGTAATGTATAGTAATAGAACCTCGATATTTGGGTTCCCCACGCCACATTCCCACTCGTTATTAAAGACATACTACTCGTTGAACCAATCCCACCATTCACATTGCAGTCTCACTGCCAAACCCTGCCCGCACACACCTGGTCCATAACCTCACCACAGTCCCACTAAAAAACCCCACCTGAAAACACCTTGGCCATAACCTCACCGCATTCCCACTACCAAACCCTACCCGCAGACACCTGGGCCACAACCACCACACGTAACCACACCCACAAACACTTGGGTCATAACAACTACTCCCATGCCTGAAGACACCTGGCCCTCATCCCGAAGACACTTGGGAAACAATGTGCCCTCAAACACCTGGTCCGACCACCACAACTACCCTGCCTGATGAATCTTGGGATAATAATGGACTTCAGGCCATCACAGCCTGCCCGAAGAGTATTGGGCTATTCGGGAAAAGGAGATGAAAAGGATCTAATAACCATCCACTCATTGGAGTGTTGGGAAAAACACTCTCCCCATGAAATGGGGTGTTCGGAACTAATTGTTAAACTTGGGTGGGGTACGAATAAGAAATGTAAAAGCTACAAATATATGTATAGGTAACAAACACTCATCCCACCCTAGGGGTTCCAAAACCTAATCACAACCAACCTTGTTACTATTCATTCACAAAAGAAGCCACGACACTCACAACCAAGTCACAACTCATCCTAAAAAACAATTTCCCATTTGAACCATTCTTGTTTTGATGTTCATGTGATCCCATTTTGGTGATTTCTGCACTACCGAGCATCTAATAGGCATAAACACAAGCCAGGAAAAGGGAAACAGCCAAATAGAAATTTAAGTATTCACACCTGATTCACTTGTAAAGTTACAACAACAAAGGGGATTAGTGAGATCCCTCAAAGTACTAGAACCAAATAAAACCTCAAAAAATTCATAAGTGAGATCCATTGAAGTATTGAAAACAATTAAAACCATAAGACACAGCTCCATGTCCCAAAAACCAAGAACCAATGATTTCTCAACAATAGAGGATCCCACCTGCGTTTTTGTTACAGCAGAGCAACCACACAGCTTCAAACTCACAACCAACACCCGTACCACAATAGAGGATCCCATCATCACCCACATCACCCCATAGTAAATCAAATGGAAAAACACGCCTACTAGACAAACAGAGTAGGTAAAATCTAGGTTCAAGAGTATCATTAATTATTTTATACATTATGTTGGTTATCTGTGGTGACCACACAGGTTTTTATGTTTACTAGGTTTCAATTTAGTCCATCAAGTTTACGTTACTAACCAATTTCCAAGTTAATTCATTTATTCATCACTGAAGACAAGGGTTGATTAGTGCGTAAGGAAAGAACACCAACGACCATGATTTTCAGTGAGAATAGACCTACACAATTCACAACACATATCATCATAAACGAGTACAACAGAACATCGATCACACCCCCCTTCATTCTTTAAAATTCCGTTCATTATCTTCATTAAGTTTTGTTTCATCAATTCCGATAGAGAAAAAAGTTTACCCACCCCGCATGTTACACAGAAAGGAGAGGGGAAGGAAAAATACCTACATGTTTGATAAAGGATGGAAGTTTTTATCTACTTTCCATGAAGAGGGGAAATCACAACTTGCATGGGAGGACTTTCATGGACTCCAAGGGGTGTAGAATGCTCTAGCAGAGTTTCACCACAAGCCATGGGATGAAGGGACTCCAGGCGCACAGGGGGGAAGAATGAATCCTTCCAAAGGAAGAAGAGGAAAGAGAATTTCTAGTGCGATATATAGACAAGATCCCATTGTTACGGGATATGGGAATATTTGAATTCCTGGAATGTCAGATCATGGTTTCCCATGTGGTTTGGTAGTTACGCACGATGTCATTAAGTTGTTATTTAATATCCCCCATTGGGGAGGTTTCTCAGGATTTTAAGGAATTAATTATAGGATTTATATGGATTTAAAAAGGGTTAATTAATTAATTTATGTCAAAAAAGAAATTGCGGGAGCGGGACTGGAAAAAGAAAACAGAGGGTTGGGTGAGGGCACGGTGCCACCGTGACTAGTGCCACCGTCATGGTGCCAATGTTTCAGTGGAGACTTATTTTGGAAAAGTAATCGGCCAAGAGGGTGTGGTCCATTATATCAAATTCCTAAAATCATTTTTTAATAATGTAACATTTCAATACTTTCCAAAAGTAACCATCCTCCCACTTATAAAAGGCCCACACCTCTACCCCCTTACCCACACCTCTCAAGCCATTGGCTCATCCAACCCCTACACATATTATCTCTAAACACCCCTCTCTTCATACTAAAAGACTTACCTTAGGCATGAATCTCTTCAAGAAACCCTTTTGGTTCAAACCAAGGGGATTTATCCGATTTAAAGGTAATGTCTTCTCTTTTGTCCTTTTGATTTATTTTTCTTCTCCAACCCCCTAAACTCTTTTTATTCCATTCATTTGTAATAACACCATTATCTTAACTATACTAGGATGTCGTTATGAGAAGTATTCAAGCTATACTTACACACACCTCCATCTAATTGGAGAAGTACATACTGTTTCTGTGGACGGCGAAATGTGGCCTCACGAAATGATGATTGTTCAATTATCTCCTACCGCCTCTCATGGTGGCCATTATGTTGTCACTGTATTTATATATGGTAAATATTATTTTTATGTTTTCCTTATGCTTATTTATTTTTCATTTATGGTATACCTTTATGGTTTCTATAATGGATAAACGAGATACTTTTATTTCAGGAAGTGTAGACTACCGCCCCTCAAAGTTATTTGAATCGTTAATTCCATATGTCAAACATATAAAGGATGGAGTTAATTATATTATATATGATATTATACTAGAATAATAATATATCTTTATATCATTATGATTTCATTCTATTAAATTCTAAATAGAAATGAAATTAGCGTTCATGCGTATGCACGGCTTACTGTCTCCTTAAACAGTGCATTTCATTTCATACCTCTAAATGTTATGTAATATTATAAATGTGTGTATATACTGGATATATATGATATATATTATATCTAAATTATGAATATAATTCTTGAGATAATGGATATTTTACCACATGATCAACTTGTAATTATAAGATTCTTATTTTTGACTCAAGTACCAAAGATCGACAAAATGGTCGTTATTAACATAAATGATTACATGATGTTCATAAGATGGTAATAAGTGATATAAAAGGAATAATGAACATGAAAAAGTTTCTTAATGAAGTGGAAATTAACTCTAGTGTATTATTCAGTAGATTAAATAATGATCGAGTCAATTTAGACATGAGGTAAGGGACATCGTCTCAATCACCTTTCATAGAGGAATATTCTGTTTTATACTCAACATTATTTTATATGGTGTATAAACCCCTTTGAATTTTACTTTAATTCAAAAGGAATATTTTCTCAATGAAGCATTTTACGAAACTACTAAAAGTACATTTCATTTTAATGTATGCGGTGACAACGGCCTTTCCGCCGCCGTGAGTATTATTTGATCATTGGGTTCCTTAACAAGTCGTAATGTTTTTAAAAGGAAAATAAATACGATATACTTTTTTATTTCTTTTTTGCATTGAAAATGATTTTGATAATGGATTTTATATGTCAATATATTGTGATTTAAATGTGCAAATGTTTTCTTTCCTTTATATTTTTATATGTGTTATGATTGTATAATGGTACTTGGACATTTCACAGGTGGTTACATTATAAACCAAATAATGGGTGGTGCCATGAAAACCAGTATGGGTGGTTACGTTATAACCTCCAATGCATTGGGTAACGAATTCATTCTTATGGAAATTTTGTTTAGTGATATGTGTGGATGTTGACCGTATGGTTATTCCATTTAAGTATGTTTATGTCCCTGGTTACCTTTACGTGTTATGTGTTCTTTACATGGGTTTTATGGTGATCATTTGGATACAAAAGGGTAAGAAATGATATTTTATTCAGTGAAGAGAATTTTCTTCTTCGTATAGGTGAAAAGTATTACTTATGATTAGGTATTCATGGTTTACTGGTTCTTTTGAAAAACTAATAGTTTCGTTCTTTGTGTATTACTTACTATGATTTTTATTCTCATCCCATGTTTTTTAAATGTTTTTTCACAGGACATAATGTGGAATAAGGTCAAGGATGGGATCAAGGAAAGTCATGCTGTCTAAATCATGGAACTGGTCATGAATATATTTTTTTCAAGAGTTATTATTTTATGATAAAAATGGAAACTGAGTAGAAGTGTATACTTTGTAACTTTTCAGATGTAATAGTTATGACGTAATTATATAAAACTCTAAACCTAAAAATATTCCCAATATGAATTATTCCTTTAATTTAATATAATGTAATGATTAAGGTAAGGTCCTTATAGTTGGTATCAGAGGTTGGTTTAGAAAACCATTGGAGTTAAATTATTGTTAAATTCATGTCCATAAATTAATTTATGGTATGATTGAAATGATATAGAATTTAAATATTACCATGTTTCTTTGCCTAGGATATTTATGTGTTTAGAATGGTTTTCCATAGAGGAAACATGGTAGCTATGTTGGAACGACATCAGGAGGAAAGCAACCTTCCAAATCAGCAACCTGAGACGGTCAGAATCAGAACTGAATAGTTTGTTGCAGTGATGACAAAGTTAACTCAGGATAAAAATGTTGTTGGTATCCATACACAAGAACATCCTGATCAACCATAGAGGAACATGTTATAAGGGGGGCATTTCATGACGAAACATCCCCCACCATTCAGATGATCATTAGATCATGTGCCAGCTGAATGGTGGATTAAAGTACTGTAGAAGAATTTTGATGTCATGGGTTGATCAGAACATCAAAAGGATAGTCTTGATATATACCATTTTGAAGGAGAAACTTATCAGTGGTGGTAGATGGTAAAAAGTATCAGGTATAGTGAGGAGATTGAAGATCCTGACTGGGAGGAATTCAAAGATATGATTCATGATAAGTATTTTCCTAAGGTGGTTCATCTTAGGATTGAAAAACAATTCCAAGAATTGAGGCAGGAGGATGACTTAGTGGCTACTTATGAAGCAATGTTCACTAGACTGGCAAGGTATGGTCCCAATTCCATACGAGATCTCGATAGTAAAATCAACCATTTTCACTCATGGTTAGAGCCAAATTATCGAAGGACATTAGATTCTACTGAGTTCAAAATTTATGAAAAACATGTTCAATTTGTAGAGAAGGTGGAAAATTAAGTTTTCTGATGATCAGGTGTTCTTTTCCAAACAACAGATTAAGAGGTCCAGTTGGCAAGAAAAGGGAATGAATTCATCCAGGAAGCCTAGAGGTAAGACAACCAAATATCCATCCTATGAGAAGTGTGGTATAATGCATCCTGGAGATTGTTTATCCAAGTCTGGAATGTGCTTCTGGTGTGGTATGGCTGGTCATATTTCTCGTAACTGTGATGAAAATGATCATGAAAGCAACGAAAAGCCAGTGATAAGATATTTTAAGGGAAATTAAATTGGTCATTATGCATATGAGTGTCTAACGAAGAACTAAAATGAGGGAAATCATCTTTAAAACATGCAGAAAGTGGTGGTGAAATCCTCTTCCACTACTTCAGCAAATGTTGGTCCATCGAATGAAGTAATATCAGGTACACTATTTGTTTTTCCAGATTATGCCAATGTTTTGTTCGATTTATGGTATACACATTCTTTCATTTCTCAGAAGTTTTCTATTAAATTGGGAATTATATCTCAAAATATGATTCCTGAACTTATGGTAAAAACAACAGGGGGAAACGTTTAGAGAAAAATAAATTATAAGAACCTTCATATCCTTGTTTGTGGAAAGAATCTACCAGCAAACCTTATTGTTTTTTCACTACTAGAGTTTGATGTTATTTTGGGTAGGGATTGGATTTCTATTTATCATGATATGATTGACTGTAGAGCTAAATAGGTTTCTTTTCAGAAAGTTTTCTAGTTTTTGTACAATAATGAACCCTTAATTTTTATTACAAATCAGTAAGCTGAGAAACTAGTAAACGATGTAAATGAATGTTACCTGGCACATATTGTTGAAATAAAATGAACTGTTCAGATTAATGATGTTCTGGTGGTAAATGAGAATCTTGATGTTTTTCCTGGTGAGTTTCCTGTTATTATACATGATCGGAATGTTGAATTTACTGTTGACTTAGTTCCTGATCCCAATCCTACTTCAAAACCCCTTATCGAATGGCTCAAGTTGAACGTTTAGAGTTAAAGTATAAATTTCAGTAGTTGATAGATAATGGATTCATTCGACCAAGAACATCATAATGGGGTCCTCTTTTCTTGTTTCTTAAAAAGAAAGATGGTTCAATGAGACATTGCATGGATTATATAGAATTGAATAACAACACTTTTGGGAATAAGTATCATTTACCTCATATCGATGATTTTTTTAATCAGCTCTAGGGAGATCAGTATTTTTTGAAGATTTACTTGAGGTCGGGGTACCATCAGTTGAAAGTAAAAGAATCAGATGTTTTGAAGTCCTTGTTTGATACTAGATATGTCCATTATGTATTTTTAGTTGTTCCTTTTGTGTTAACCAATGCACCAGATGTATTCATGGTCTTTATGAATAAAACATTCCATGATTTCTTTCATATGTTTGTGGTTGTTTTCAATGGTGATATTTTAGTTTTTTCCAAAATTAAAGATGAAATTGAAAGTTAGTTAAGGGTTATCTTTCATACCATAAAATGAAAGAAACAATATGGAAAATTCAGCAGGTGTGAGTTTTGGTTACAACAAATTTCTTTCCTAGGTCACATTGTTTCAAAAAATGGCATGACTATTGATCCTACTAAAACAAAAGTTGTTGAGTAATGGAAAAGACCTACATATATAAATCAGATCCATAGTTTTCTTGGTTTGGTAGGTTATTAAAAGGGTTTTTTTTGAGAATTTAAATGGTTATCTAGTCTAATGACTAAGTTAACTCGAAAAGGTGTAAAGTACATCTGGACAAAACAATGTGATGATTGTTTTCGAAAATTGAAAAGAAGATTAGTGAATGCTCAAGTATTGGAACTACCTTCCAGAAATGGTGAGTTTCTTATCTATAGTGATGCTTCATTGAATGTAATTGGTTGTGTCCTTACGCATAATGATCAGGTAATTGCTTATCCTTCACGTTGGTTGAAAACTCGTGAGTTAAATTACCCTACATATGATTTGGAATTAGCTGCTATTGTTTTAGCTATAAAAAGTTTTAGGAATCATTTGTATGGGGTAAAGTGGGAAGTATTCACCGATAACAAAAGTTTAAAGTGTATCATCACAAAGAAATAATTTAACAAGAGATAGAAGAGATGGTAGGAATTAATCAAGTACTACGATTGTATAATTCATTACCATCCGGGAAAAACAAATAATGTGGGTGATTCATTGATTTGAAAAAGTAATGCTTCATTAACCATGCTACGTTGGGAACGAGATCCTTTGAATTGATGAAATTTGGCATAGAAGTTGTTGGTGCAGAAATTTATTATGTTTTGTCTCAGGTGATAGTGAGAACATCTCTATCAGACAGAATTATGCAACAACATAAGAAAGACAGTGGGTTGCAGAAAAAGTTAGAGTTGGGTTAGAAGGTTATGTTTCCAGAATTTAACATTGATAATTATTGTGTATTGAGGTTTGGGAAGAGATTATGTGTGCCTTGTGATTCACTGTTGAAAAATGAGTTGTAATGTGTGGCTCATAGTTCTCCATTTCCAGTTCATCATGGTAGTACTAAGATTTACAGAGATCTTCAGGAGTATTACTTGTTGGATGGAATGAAAGGAGATATTGTTGATTTTACTATGAAGTGTTTAAATTGTCAACAGGTTAAAGTAGAGCGGTAGTTACCAAAAGGGATGCTTTATCCTTTACCAGTTCCAGAGTGGAAATGGGAGAATATATCCATGGACTTCTTTGTGGGATTACCGAAGACACCTCGAGGTAATAATGCAATCTGTGTTATTGTTGATCGCTTGACTAAATTTGTTAATTTCCTTGCTAGAGAGATAATTTTTCCCTACATCAAATTTCTTGATTGTATCATAATGAGATATTCAGGGTAAACGGAGTTCCCCTCTACATTGTATTTGATAGTAATCCCAGGTTCACTTCTATCTTTTGGAAAGGCCTTCAGAAGTCATTGGGAACTGAATTAGATTTTTTTACAACTTTTCATCCACAATCATTTGGGAATTCAGAATGTAAAATTTAGACCTTGGAGGATATGTTATGTGCTTTCATGATTTATTACCATAGATGTTTGGACCAACATCTATCTTTGGATGAATTTTCTTATAATAATAGTTTTAATTCCAGTATACAGATGACACAATTTGTGGAATTATATGGGAAGCGATGTCAGACTCCCACTTTTTGGGATGAAGTGGGTGAAAGAATGTTGATGGGACCAGAATTGGTAGAAGAGTTTTCAGAAAAATTTAAGCTATTACATAATCACATGAGAACAACTTAGAGCATGCAGAAAAGTTATGCGGACAACATGAGTAAGGATCTCTCTTTTGAGGTAGGTGATCATGTCTTCCTCAATGTTTAACCATGGAAAAGTGTGATGTGATTTGGTAAGAAAGGAAACTTGAGTCCTTGGTTCATTGGACCATATATAATTCTTTATAGAATGATATCAATTGCATACCGAGTGAAATTACCTCTGAGTATATCCCATGTACACAATGTTTTTCATGTTTCAATGTTATGGAATTATATTCGAGATCCATCTCATGTTTTGAGTCTAGAGGTAGTTCAGCTGGAAGAGAATCTATCTTATAAGGAACAACCAGTCTAGATTCATGAAAACATGGAGAAAGTGTTGTGGAATAAGGTTATTCCTCAATTAAATGTCCTATGGAGAAACCATATGGTTGAAGTGGTGACATGGGATTCTGAAAATGCAATGAGAGATAAATACCCCCACTAATTCGATAATTAAATGAATTACAGGGATGAAATATCCTAACTGGGGAAGGATGTAAAATCCCTAGTAATTAAAAAATAATATATTTTCATATCAATCTCTATTTATAAATTAGATATTGTTTTGGAGGATTAAAAAGATAATAAATCCAATCTTAAGAATAGAATACTCTAATATTTTTAAAAGATTGTTTTACCGCCTTTTGATGGATAACCATTTTTAAATATAACTTTGGACAATTTTATAAGCTGTATTTGTCTAAATATAATTATTATTTAGAATTGGGACATTGAAATTTTCTTTGGATAATGTTTTTGTATTTTTCTGACAATGTTCATTTTTAATCAATAGTGAAAAATACTGCCTTTTACTTCAAAACTGTTTTTTAATCTTATTTAATTATATGGTTAGATTATATTTTAAATTGGTTTTAAAGTGTAATTAGAATATATTTTTACCATTTATTCCAATTGTGGTCATTATAATCAATTTCACATTGAAATTGGAAATAAACAACTATCAATCTTTTGATAAATATATTTTATTGAAAACACGCTATTTGTTTTGACAACATGAATTATTTTTAAATTAATTACTGCAATTTCTTTGATTGAAATTTGGTAAAATTGATTCCATATTTGTAATGATAAGGTCCAAATTATTTAATTAAGACTCTTTTGTTTTTGGACATTATAATAGTAACGACGACAATTTTCTTTAATTATCGTGATTAATCAGTAATCTGGTAGTTAAGGGTAATAAAATAATATAATAATAATATAAAATGACCCAAACATGTGTCCAAATAATTTTTTTGAGTCAACACCAACCATGGTATTTCTTTTACCAACTTTTGGACCCCATGGAATCACTTTAGTGTGATAGTGACCTTTTATTATATTATTTTTTAAGAAAGGGAAATATAACCAATGTATGCATCACCAAACTAAAAACAATTTAGTTTTATTTATATAACTTATAACATAGAAAATAGATTATATTTGGATATCTAAAACTATTTCATACGTCATGATATTTGTTTTATAATTTTTAGACATTAAATAAATAAATTTATTTATAACACCATGATGATGCAGTGATTACCTCATTAATGAACGATTTAAATAAATTGAAATGATATGTTAAAATATATGGCATACACTTTTTGAAAACCTATTGGATGGGTGGATCCTGAATCCTTATCACCATAACTTTGAAATATATCATTGTGGGACCCTTTAAATTCCAAAAACCATTTTATAATAATTTAACATTTCATGACTTTCCAAAAGTAACCTGCCCCCTCTTATAAAAGGCCCGCACCAATACCCCCTTACCCACACCTCTTAGTCAATTGGATCATCCAACTACTTCTCATAAATTCTATCCACGTCCCTCTATTCATCCTAGAATCCTTTCCTTAGGCAGAAAACTTTTCAAGAAACCCATTTGGTTCAAACCAATGGGAGTTACCCGATTTAAAGGTAATGTCTTCTATTATGTCCTTTTATTTTATTTTTCTTCTCCAACCCTCTAAACTCTTTTTATTCCTTTATTAATTAACAACACCGGTATCTTAAATATACAAGGATTTTTTTTATGAGATGTATTCTAGCTACACTTAAAAACACCTCTAATTAATTGGAGGAGAACATACTATTTCTATGGATGACGAACTACTGCCTCACGAAATGATGATTGTTCAATTATCTCCTACCGCCTATCATGGTGGCCATTATGATTTAACTGTATTTATATATGGTGTATATTATTTTTATGTTTTCTTAAGCTTCTTTATTTTTCATTTATGGCATACCTTTATGGATTCCATAATGGATAAAGGCGATAATTTCATTTTAAGAAGTGTGGACTACCGCCCCCTCAATGTGATTTGAATCATTAATTCCATATGTGGGACATATAAAGGATATAGTTAATGATATTATATATGATATTATACAGGAATTATAGTATTCCTTTATATCATTATGATTTCCTTACATTAAGTACGAAATAGAAATGAAAGTAGCGTTCATGCGTACACACGACTTACTGTCTCCAGGAACAGTGCATTTCATTTCATAGATCTAAATGTTATGTAATATTATAAATGAATTTATATACTGGATATATATGTTATATATGATATCTAAATCATGAATATAATTCCGATGATAATGTATATTTTACCACATGGACAACTTGTAATTATAAGAAGTTTATTTTTGACACAAGTACCAAAGATCGACAAAATGACCATTATTAACTTAAATGATTACATAATGTTTATAAAAAGGTAATAAGTGATATTAAAGGAATAATTAACTAGAAAAATGTTCTAAAGAAATTATAAATTAACCCAAGTATATTAATCAGGAGATTAAATAACGATCGAGACAAGTCGGACACGAGGTAAGGGACTTCGTCTCAATCTCCATTCATTGAGGCATATTTTGTTATACACACAACTTTATTTTATATGGTGTATAAACCCCTTTAACTTTTACTTTTATTCCAACGGAATCTTTTCTCTATGAAGCATTTTACATAATGACAAAAATTATGTTTCTTTTTAACATACGTGGAGACAACGACCTTTCTTCCGATGCGAGTATTATTTGATCTTTGGCTTCCTTAACAAGATGTAATGTTTTTATATGGAAAATAATTACCATATACCCATTAATGTATTTTGGTATTGAAAATGGTTTTGATAATCGATTTTATATGTTAATATATTGTGATTGAAATGTGGAAATGTTTTCTTTCCTTTATATTTCTGAATGTGTTATGATTTTATAATGGTTCTTGGACATTTGACGGGTGGTTACGTGATAAACCAAATGACGGGTGGAGCCGTGTAATCCAGGAAGGGTGGTTACATTATAACCTCCAATACATTGGGTATGGAATTCAGTGGTATGGCTATTCCATTTAGTGATTTGTGCGGAAGTCGACTGTATGGTTATTCCATTTAAGTATGTTTATGTCTGAGGCTACCTTTATATGTTATGTGTTCTTTGTATGGGTTTAATGGTGATATTTTGGTTATCAAAGGGTAAGAAATGATATTCTATTCAGTGAAGAGTATTTACTAATTCATATTGGTGAAAAGTTTTACTTATGATTATATATTCATGGAATAATTATTATTTTGAAAAACTAACAGTTTCCTTCTTTTTGTATTCCATACTGAGATTTTTATGCTCATCCAATGTTTTTCAAATGATTTTCACAGGATATAAATTAGAATAGGGTCACTGATGGGATCATGGAAAGTCATGCTATCTAAAACATGGAACTTGACATGAATATTTTTTTCAAGAGTTTTTAATTAATGAAATAAAATGGAAACTGTGTATAAGTGTCTACATTGTATGTTTTGAGATATAATAGATATGGCCGAATTCTCTATAACTCTAAACCTGAAAAGATCCTGAATATGAATAATTCATTTAATTCAATATTATGTAAGGATAAAGGTCGGGTCCTTGTAGTACCACCCAATGTTTCCCATAGGGGACATATCTAGATTGAGAATTTCATGGTATAAAGTCTCACTAGGTTGGAAACCACGACAACCATGGGAAAAATGGTGTCCATCTAGGTTTATCTCATGGTATTTGATAAGGGAGGTTGGTGGTAGGACCATGAGAATCTAATAGGGGTTTGGAGTATTGATTGATGGCTCGGTCATATGAGGTATGATGACAGATGTCTCGTGAAACCAGTAGATACACTTTTTGATATGTGTATTGTGAAATAGAATTAATGAATCCCCGATAGTTTTTTAATGAAGAAGTGATGATATCAAATCACAATGGTGGGGGAATCACATGAGGGAGATGATCAATTTCTATAGGCTCATCCATGGTAGTTGGAAGTCAGAGGAGGAATTTGGTGGAAAAAATGTTTGATGGGGCCAAGTTATAGGTGAAGGTCCTCCAATAATATAATGGAAGTGTGTTTTATCTAGTTTATAGTGCCTCAAGTTAGATGGAAGTGATTAAAATTCATCATGGTGGTGTGTGAGATTCATCTAGGGTGGAGTAGGCTTATGACAATGCATTTCTTGAATACAAAACATTTTTTTGGTTTATTTTAAATGTCTTAGTGTCCATGGAATGTAATGTAAGAGGATTGATGAAGATATATTAGGGATTCAAGTAACCCCTTAATTTTACATAATACAAACAATTTCTCATTTATAAAAATTTATATTTTTTTAGAAAGCATACATGGGGGGAATTACAATCCATAGTAGAAATTTTTCCATCTCTATTTTTAGTGAAATCAAAATAATTTCATTATTTGGTTGAATATTATGGGTTGGGTCACAATCATCTAAATATTATAACATGAAAATTCATAAATATATTTTATTCTTCAATTTTAATCAATTAATGATATTTTTTTTATCCATAATAAAAATTTGGGAAGACCACAAACATAGAATCACTGATTAGATCGATGTGTGGTCTATTATATTGGGAACAAATTTAATCCCTTATCAAAATATAAATAAAATCAAATTTTTATTACGTCCGAAGAATCAAAAAAATAGTTGATACTAATTTATGTTACCGAGGATCATAGAGGATGTTAGTGGTATCGGTATTTCAGATTTTACATCCCTAGAATGATAAAACATCATTATCTCCGGTGATCTGAGCCTAGTAGTGGTTCAAGAAGTTTATGTGAATATTTCCAAAAACAAGAATTAAATGAAAAAGTACCTCATTTGGATCAAAGATAAATCTTTTATCTTAGGTATTTGATGAGTGTTAATTTATTGACCTGATATTGAACATCTCTTGATCATAAAAATATTCATTAATAATCCTTAAAGATGTTAACCATCAAATTCAAGTTATTAGAATTGAGCTCTAGTGATTCATTCTATTTCACAATGATTACCATGGTCTCATCCTTTTGATCTATGGAGTTGATAAAAGGAAAAAATCATAGATGTGATACTTCCCTCTCTAAGATGGAGAAATGAAAAAATATGTTATCTCAAATTTGTGTGTAGGAATATTTCCCTTGAAAGATTCATCACCTTGTTCTATTGTGAAAGGTAAAAAATTTGATCACGTTCTGTAACCCCAAAATATGTCACACACCCTACTTAAAAAATAGTCAATATGTCATGATAAACAAACTATATCATAATGTGAATAACATTTTTATCACATAAAAGTAGTATATATATTAATTTTATTTCATGGTGATTCTATGAATTTAAATCGGTCCATAATTCGTACAATATGAAATAAACCATGAAAATTAAAATAATATTCATTCACATAATCTTTTTTATGTATTTATTTAATCAGTTTTCAATACATTTAATAAATAAAATAAGCCTAAACATTACATAATCGAAAAATAATGAATTTATTTATTCATATGGGATCATTAATACTTGACAATACTCTAACCCTATGGTGGGGAACACCAATTCTTATACACATATTCCCCAGAATATGGAAAACACCTAAATACATTATTTATGTGTGAACCTTTATGACTGTATCTCTATTTAAGCATATATTATTCATATTCTAGGAGTGGATTATATCAACCAATCAAGTACCAAAAAAGGGTATGTAATAGTCATATAAATAATAACTATCCCACAAACATTCACTGTGTAATATAATCTATTTATCATGTGATAATTCCTAAATAGTGATGCATAGTTTGTATCAACATCCATTCTTGATTTTTTTAAACAATATATCTAGAAAAAAATACCATAGACTAAAATGGGCATAGATTTAATGAAGTTACTAAAATTATGAACAATTCTTCTGAAGATATAAATTCTTCAATTTGTATGTGACTAGTTCAATCAGGATCATTCTGCCAATTCCATGACCGTAATGACTCGACCATAAGAAGATAACCCTATACCACTTCAGTGATTTTTTTATATCATCAAAGTAATGTATAAAATGGATTGAATATAATATTATAACCTTTCAAGAGGAAAACAAACAAGTTCATATATAAGAACAACCAATTAAATATAGATATTTTGTTGTTTAATTTAGAGGGTTTTTACTCATGTTGTCACCTACTAGAGATCTTGAAGTGTGAACATCATGAGAGTAAGTCTAAATGATTATGATCCCCTAACACCATATCATCACAGATCTACTATTTTCATCTTATATTATCTATCTATCCCATGGTACATATTTTCATGATTAATTTAGTAGTTTATAAAGGTTCTCATTATAGCCTGGAAACTATTATGACCTTTTGATATGAAATATAATATATGGACATTACAATTTAAATGTTGGGTGCATAATATCGACAATATAATTGTTTTAAAAAATAATTTATAACTCACTGTAAACTGTTTATGGAAATCAAAGTGTATAATTCATGTTGGTTCTAGGGCTCCAACTATTGCAACATTTCCGTCATGGAAAGATTCCTCATTTTATTAGTTTCTTCATGTGAACACCCTAGCATGTTGTCAAAAAAATTTCCACTAAAATTATTCCTGATAATGTAAAGATACCAAGGATATCATGAGGCTAATAATAGTGGTCAAAAAATCCATTTCATGAAGTGTGGATAAGACAATAATATTCAAGCAATTATCAACAAACATAGCTTTTATATGAATATGTCAATGTAAATTCTGCGAATCAATCACAATAAACTCAAAGTATTATTAAATAAAATGATGATTATAGTGTGAATAATTTATGAAATCACATGGTTTTAATGAAAAAGAGTGTATCTAAATTCATATGAATATCCTTCCATTTATAAATTTTATTCTTATGAAGGCCATAGAGATTATCCAGTTGATATCCCTAATAATGCCACATGATCCTATGAAGCGATTACATGACACCATGGAAACCAATCCCATGCATTACACAAATCCATCATATGATTAAATTATTATTATCTTAAAACTATAAAGCTATAATTTTATGACTTTGGTGTTTTTAAACTTCATTCCAAAGACATTCCCCAAACCGATTATGTGAAAGCATTAGGTGATCCTATACACATTGTGTTACATCGAACAGGGGAAGATCTCAATAATATCATTCTAATGCACCCGAAATCTTCATGATTAAATGTGGTAGAAAATAATCCACATTTACCTAGATAAACATGATCCCTCAAAAAAAAGGTGGTGAAAGAGGATGACATTAGAGGGAGGAATGATAGTATAATATGAAAAAACTAAGGAAAGTATAGAATGGGAAGATATATTTATTTAGATTTGTTCATTTAGATAATCCCCAGACACTATTATGATATCGTATCAAAAAAACACTTTGAAATCATTTGATCACATGATATGTTGAACTTCATGAATTGTCCTGATGTGGATCCCCTCAAATATCAGATATCATGACTCTACAACATTCATATGATGATACCAAAAAACATGGGTTATTAACCCTTTTATGTATTCCATAAACTATGACCATATGACCAGTAATAATTTTAGAAAATATTATTAACGCTACATCAAGGTGGATAAATTATAAGCCATTTGAAAAAAAACATAAACATGTCTATTAGATAATGTCACAATACCTCATTGAATGAAACCCTAAGGATAACATGATAACATACACCCTTGATAGGAAAATGATACATGATATATGACCTTGACATGCCTGGGAACCCACAGGTATGCACTCACATTTTCTAGGAAATCCCTCAGATGTGTTCCCTTAACTAGAACCCCTAATAATGCAATACTCAGTAAATTAATGTACTTTCCCATTCATCAATTGAATGATCCCTTATACATACTACTTCTACCCTTTAATATATGTTCCCTTGAATGTGCTTGATATTGTAAATGTTCATGAGACTACATCACATGAATAAAAAAAGATATCAAGATCAAATGACTTCTCACTGGTAATGAGATACCCTAGTATGGACATGGACATGTTTGAATTGATCATGTAATAAGTTGTAGATAGATAATCCTTTATCATTTGAAATCCATCAGAAATTTCAGTATTGATCATATGAATTCCCTTGGACATATTTCCCTTGTATCACTAAAGTCTTTTTTTATGTATTCTTTTATCAGGTAAATGTCTCTAGAAATGTATTATATAATCATGTGAATCACCTTGTACATTAAAGACTGGATCATGTCAAAGGTCATGGACCTATCATTCTGAATAATTTGAATTAAAACTGAAGTTAATATGTTGATCATGTGAAGAACCTCAAAAAAATTTGGAATATCACATGGATATGTATGGAAGAAAACCTAAAAAAGTCATGAAAACACCATTGGACATGTCAAAAATGTCTAGTAGACACACACACCCACACACACACATATTTATACTCCATGTAAACACCTAACCATGAACCATTGGCGGAGTACTAACTCTACAAGAGAAGTGACCTTGACGTGTTTTTCTTACAAAATCATAGAACCATATTCATGATATTATATAATTTAGGGCTTAGTTCTTTGAAAGAAAAATATGTTGGAAATTTTATTGTAATCATCACTCAATACCCATTAGAGAATAATGAATGAATATATAATGTGGGCGTCCATCTTGGTATAAGTCCAAAAATTCCCTTACCTTATAAATAAAAAAACTGTCTTAGAGTGTAATAAATTCTCCAAACCCATTAATGAATCAGGCATAATTTTAATAGGGAATACTCTAAATCCCATTCATACCAGATATGTTGGATTCCTTCAAAAAAATTTATCTCTAATGGGAATCTACTTTTGTGTATGTATTTCCATGACACGAAATCTCTTACTCATGGGACCATAATTCTCAAATGTGTTTAGAATCCATCCATTTACATCATTGGATGAGAGGTGGGTTAATACACAGTTATTATCTTATGTGTAATACCTAACCATGACCTAAGTACCTAAAACCCATTAGCGAGTTTGGAGAAATATTGAACTACAAGGAATCTATCTCTAATTAATTTGATAATACATGGGATTACTTCATAAATATTATGATCTATATAATAATCTCCATGATTTTGGTAATCATACCTCTATATGGAAAAAAATATTATGTCACCTCAGTACAGATTTTATCTCATGTGATTTGTCTAATATTTAGTTATTTATAGTTTCAAAAACTGAGAATTAAGTAGGTTTTTATAGATATTGGTGAGGATTGTACTAATATCAAGATTAGTATGCTCTCAATATGTTAATTCACTCTGATGTATGCCTAATTACATCCTATCATCACTCATAATGTTATACTCTTGATGAGGACAGTCATGGTAGTCATATATGAACCAGTCCCACTCAATGACTTCATTTTCACACATTATACATCACATAATCAAATACCATTTACTAAAAATTATATTTTTTGTTCTTTCCTAGGATATATAGGACTTATGATCAAGCCTCAAGCGAAAAAACAAATTCCCTCGAATATTTTCTTTCCACATGATGTTAAACTATATGGTTTAGTCTAGTCATGTGACCATAAAGTATTCAAAATGATGTAAATGTTTTTTTATTATTTTTATTATAGGATATATAGGATTCATCTCAAAGGTTCAATCATATATCAATTTTGAAGAAATACCCCTCATATTGAGATAATCTCAAGGTAGACCGAACATGATTAAAAACTAGAGAATCATAAATAATTTAAATAATTATTGAGAAACTATATTACGAATAGTTTTCCACATCAAAACATGGTCTTAAACACTTAATTATAATGGGGCTAACCATTCCCATATTTTGATTTTGGAATGATACAAAAATATATCTGAAATTATTAATATATTCATGGGGAAAGAAATAATATCTTCCAAAATGGTGTGAAAATGATTTCCACTAGACCAATCAGTGTTGTTATGTTTCTTTAGGATTGAAACCCTTTATCGTCACCTAAAATTTGTAATTGATCCCATATTCATTACATAAGTTGGAAACATTTAGTGGTTCTATAAATAATCACTGTTGACATTATTTTTTGTGAATCTATATTGATCACCATATAGTACACCTCTAAACGGGAAGATTCATATGAATGTGAGATGTATAGAACACATCTTAAACTAGAGAGTGATACAATACAAGAACCAAAAATTATCTACTACCACAATGAAATAATGAATTTTTAATGGAATGATATATATAATGTTCATCTTATGCTTCTTTTTAAATGTTATCTCCTCCATCGAAGGATAAGTTCATTCGAATACATCTTCCCCAACATCAAGACCATATATCTCACTATTTATTGTATGAGTATATTTTTGGAAAACGATAAACTATTATTTTTTTGTGTTTAAATATTTATAACCTACCCTAGTGTTTCATCATCCTGATATTGTTTTTATATCTTTCTATTTCAAACATTCTCCAAATATGTTGGAGTTTCTTATATATTTTCACTAAGTGATTCAAATGAATCAATGTAAATTCTTGAGATCATGCTATTTTATAATAATATTATACCAATTTAAAATCATTTTACCAAATAAAGATTAAAAAAATATATTATGCTCTCAACATGACTTTTAGTATTTCAATGGTCCTCTCATAATGAAAATCTATTTGAGGAAGATAAGAAGTACTGAATATCAAATCATTATCCAGATCATGTTAAAGGATTCTCAGATACATTGAAGTTATAATAAAATCATGATTATATATGATTGAGAGTATTTCTCCATGAAATCTTTTAAATGTATAATTATGTATTTTGATCAAGGGAAAAATATTCTATAAATTCGATACAATGGGATGATTTTGTAATTCAAACAACTACAACACGAATTGAGTTATTTCCATTAGATATTTTTGGGTGAAAAATTAAAAAATCAATTATAATTTTTTCTCATATCCGTTATGGTATGGGTTATGGTCAATACACCCTTGTAGAATATTTTCTCTTATAATTAAAACTCTCCCACATGAAGAATCATGATACATACATTACAATTTCAATTTTCATGTTTACCCACTATAAATACTCTATCATATCCTAATAAATATTTATTCATATTGGATGAATAGATGTTGATGAATTATGAGATTAAACTAAGAAATCTTTATCCAAGAATGGTATTAATGGATAAAATACTTTTTTGATCATTATCTTTCCCACATGATCACTACTAAACTATAAAATATTTCTCACCAGCTTCTATGATTCCCCATTATCCTTCAATGAATTATTAATCGTACAATTCTTGGACTATTTAACATTAATCTATGATATATAATATTTATCCCCATTCATCAATATTTCAAGAATCGTGATTTTAAACATATAAAAATTGGATTTATTTTAATACTAATCATGGATAATCTAGATTTAAAATTTGGACTCATAACATCATCCAACGTTTTAACCTTCCCTAGTTGGTAATTTATTTATAATCTTTAATTTTTATTCAAATAATTCCATCCACTTTGGTAGGTATTCACCTCTATCTCTGTAAATATATACATAAATATTTTATCATCAGTATATATATCACACATTTCACTATAAAAATATATACAAAGTATCATCAATTAAATAATGATGATTACCTACTCCAAATAATCAGTCAATTAATTATTAATAGAAATTATCTATTGGATAGATGCATAATCTATCACCATATAAGTATTATGAAGATCAGTCATGGTCCCTTTTTTTAACTATATATATCACAAATAGATCTCTATAGAAATTTTCTGTAAGAAGAGGCACACTGACTGACCATATGTTTTTTTGTTTAACATTTTCCCCAAATTTATTATCAATAATAACATGGATACCTTCCATGTCAACATGGTTAGTGGATTATATAGTTGTGAGAAATATATTTGAAAGTAACTACAGTTTCCAACTAGGGAACACAAACTATGGAACACGGTTACTAATGTAGTTATATGCCATTATTCAAAAAAATATGCCTTTTATGGATCCACATATATAACCTCACATAAATTTATATATCCTAAGAATAATATGTTTTGAATCCTGAATCAATTCTTTTTAAATTTTTGTTATAATTTTTCCATTATTAGGATCATTAAAAAATATATTAACCATTTCACTTTTGTATCCATTTCTCAAAAAATAAATAATTTTATCATCTATAATTTACCCCAAAATCCAATATTTATATTCATGAAAGACTATAATAATTAAAACCACAATTATAACAAAATCACTAGAATTTCATAATATAATAATTATAAATTCATAATGACCATAACTTCTATGGAAGGATACATTTAGTATATCCTCCTAATATATCTTTCACTAATGGTAAACTTCATGAAGATCAACACTATGGAAAAATTAATCTCTTTCTAATTTATTAAATAGATCGATGATATATGGTAGAGGATATTTTTTCCAAATAATTATTTTTTGATGTTTCAGATATTCAAAAAAATAAACTCATTGACACAAATTAAATAATAATAAAATGAAGAGGTGAATCTCATGGTGAATCCCTAGGATAATTAATCACTTATCTATATTGTCGTAGATTTGTTTCATCGTTTCCAATAACTCGATCAGGAGCATTATTCTGATTATTTAGAAGAGTTGTAGCACTAGGTTTGATTTATATTGAAACTCAAATTCATGAATCAGAGGAATTAATGGAAAATATTCTAGAATGTCATAAAAAATATCAGTAAAATATTCATATTACCCATGTTGAGTCTCTTCCCAACAATCTGAGAAACTTTTCCCTCACAAATAGTTTTTTAAACCCATAATATAGAAATAATATTCATTGGGGGTTCATCTTTATCCTCACACAGTTATGCTATCATATTTTCATTCATAATATTCAATGTAATATAAATTACAAGATCATTGATGTGTGATCTATACTAAGAGATCCAATCAATTCTTAAATTACATGAAATTCAATAAGAGATAAAATAATATGATTTTCAGGAATCACATTCCAACAAACATCTATTGGAGATGAGTAAAAGTTTTGACATTCGATCATCATATCATTATTATTTTTTACTACCAACTCAGCATATAATAATTATTATTGTGATGTGGAAAAATATGAAAATATATACATATACAATAGTGGTTATATCCTTAAAAAATTAAAAATATTTACATCTATAGTAAATCGTCTGTGTACATTTCATAACCGTAGATGGAACACCAACTCCAGCAGAAAAAAAATAGTATGATTTTCCTTCTACATTATATTCTTCTATGGAAATATCCTTTGATTCTTGGTGTATTGGTTTTAATAATTCCTCATTTTTTATCTATTGAATAATTGGATTTTAGTGGTTTCATTATTTTCATTGCATTTATTAACCACGTCTACTGTATCTATAAACTACTAACAAAATCCAATGTCATTCAAGTATTTTCTAGGATTTTATTTTTCATAAATTTTATATGATGAAAACAATGTTGTTCCCATATTCTTATTTTACACATTACTTTTTACTAGGTTCTCTGTGGATCCCTTGATCATTAATTTCCCACGAAGATTCAGGTTTTTGAAATTTATTCTATATCATAAGGAAACATGATAATATATCATTATATGATTAAATTTATTTGGATCTTGGTCATTTGAAAACATTTAATAAGACTATAAATAAAATTATGAATCATGGTTTTCATATTAGGTATATAGATCACATCAAGGTGGTATTTTCTGGTAACTTTATCCTAATAATCGATCTCACCCTTTTCCACCATCTAAATTAAAATGAGGAACATCCTCCCTATTTTAGATTGTAGTTATTAAGGGAAATATTTATAATGGATCTCAATTTAAAATTATTCTACACTATTATATCTATTTCGATAACCTCTTCACTGTTCTGGGTTAACTAACCATATTGATAGAAATCACATTTTAATGAATATACTCCTATAATAACCTTATCACTTTTATTACATCAAATTTAATGAATATATTATCGAGGTATATAATACATTATTCTGGAAAAAATGGATTACTAGTACCTTTAAAATAATGAGGATTTGGTCCAATGAAGTGAACAATAATAGGTGAATTACAATGGGATAAATATTTTTCATAACCTGGGTCAACATCCAAAATATGGCCATGATTAGCCTTGTTTAAGAACAACTATATAGGCTTCCCTACTATGAAAATCCATTCATTAACAATGTCTGTTAATACCCTTTCATTCATTAGTAAAATGTTGTCACTATATTTTTTACATAACTATTCATTACATTGTACAAAAATAGGATATTTAAAAGTTTGTTTTTATTGAAATAAAGAACAAAATACATCAAAATATAACACATTTTTCTAAAGGAATTTAAGTATTTCTAATTGGATCATCCTATATAATATTGTTAAATCTAAAAACATGTGGAAATTCATCAATGGAAAGGGTAATCATAAGTCTCAATAAGGGAATTTAATATAAATAGATAATAAGTGATCATGATGAATTCCAATAAGAACATGAGTAATATAATTATAGATTGAGAAAGGGAACATGGGGTATATAAAAATAAAAATGACATTAATAATGAATTGAAAATGAAGATACAGTATCTAAATGATATATTCTTTATCATATCACAAGGTTGTGTCACTGAGATGTTATATAAATTATCAAGGATATTCCTCAATGTACCGTAAATCATGTCATATATTCGAGTACATTGATATTTATTAATTAATATTATGCATATATATATCCATATAAATCATTTTATAATTAACTTGTTTAGAATAATAGAAACATGTTTCAAATTAAAAATCATGGTTTTTCAAAAAGGTCATAATGATAGGATCACTATTTCATTTTTAACCCATGGAATGTGATTGGCGGTTTCTGGAATGTTAATACCATGAAAAACAAATAATTTATAAATATAGGATTATAACAATAGAAAAGAATCATGTTTTGGTATTCAAAAATGAAAAATAACAAAAAAATATCATAAGTGGAAAAGTGATATTTTGAAAAACAAAATACTGTATAAAAATGAGTATAAAAAGATTTTTAATGGTAAAATGAGAGGTAATAAGGGTATCCAACTCATAGAATAATATTATTCAATAAAATTTATAAAATAACCTATAAAAATAAAATGTTTTGTAAATTGGAAGTCATGCAACATAAAGAGGTAACATGAATGGAAAAGTGATGTGTAGATTTCCATTACGTTGAATATTGGTTCATAAAACATGATGAATCAGAATTTGGGGGCTTGAGGACACCTTGGTAGGACACTTTTGGCCAGAGTTGAGTTCTCAAGAGGGCGGTTAATTGAGTATCTATAAAAAAATATAAAATTTCCCTTTAAAGGTTACCAAATGAAAATTAAATACAACCCATTTAATCAATGTAATATAGTAATGAAAGTTTTACAGTTAAAATAATATCTCAGAATATTGATTAATTCTTAGTAATATTAATATTAGTTGTAAACATTACTTTTGACGTAATTTTAATAAGGCAAGAAATTGTAACTTCTTTTCAAGATTAACTATCAATGTAAATTTATTTTTTTCGGAATTATATAGTAAAACAAAAAAACTAAATTAAAAAACAAAATTGATATAAAACATGTGGTCCAGTCTCATGTCGAGACTTAATCAACACCACTCGGTGATCACATGCCACCATGTAGTTTAGATTAATAAACATGATCCACAACCTATATCGGGGTAAACAATAGTACACTGAACTGCTCAGGTCACATAATATCTTCCACAGTTCTTCATGTGTATAAACTAAAAGTTCATATATGGACCACTTCCACACAAATCTATGGGAATAAACAAGTGTAAAAATATGTGATAGAAATTATATCTTGTGTCCTCTAGTATAATACAATAGACATGGTGTGATTTTTTACAGACAAACAGACACTGCTCGAAAGCTAAAAACTATACAAAAAAGAGAAAAAATAATGTGATAAGATTAATATTTCACTGATTGTTAGTCTATGTATCACTAGACTTCATGGATGAAGCATATGCAAGAATCTTGTCTTATTGAGAGAAATTGAGTATCAGAAGTCTTATTCTCTAGTTTCTAGTTAGCTCTGGATCATGTTCATCATGGAGTTGGTATTGCGAAGATGTTCATGACATTGATCTATGGTATCCAAAAAATTTTAGATTTGATAATGGTTTGGGAATTATTTAGAATTATTGAGTTTCATGTGTCGATTCTTTTTTCAAGAATGATCACGCTTCTTTTAAATCACACACCCCTTTTTTCTAGGCCACAATTCTATTTTTATTCTTGGAGGGCATGTGTGGGAGCTGATATGATTCACCTATTCTACACCTTGTACCTCGTATTTCTAGGTGACATGTCTACCATTAAATATTAATTATGTCAGTGCATATAAAAGAATAAAATATGACTCTTAGAAATTAAATTGAAAACCACAAAATATATTAAAGAACAGAGTCAAGATCTGTATGGAAATTAAGTCACTTGGAAACGGTGTCAACATGAAATAATGTCATCTTTTCTTCGTTTGAGTAGTGATACATTCATGATTGAATATTTGTATAAATATAAGGAAAAGGTAGGACAGATGTGGTGTTAGGATCATGGTTTCTAATCCTTGGTGTCTGGTCATGGTTTCAGGGTCACAGTTTCTAGGTCACGGTGTTCGGTCATGGTGTTTGCATCATAGTGTCTGGGTCACGGTGTCAGGTCAAGGTGTCTGGGTCATGGTGTCTACGTCACGTTGTCTGGATACGGTGTCTATGTCACATTTTTGGGTCACGATGTCAGGTTAGGATGTTTGGGACCTATTCCAAAAATAATATAACTGATGGAAGACTCACAATATCTCAGACTTAGCCAAATATGTGTTGATAGACATAAATATTGGCATTAATAGAATGTATTAGACATAATAATTTATCAAGTAAATCCATTATAAAACATATTAAATTTTTTTACTACAATAAAAAATAGAACATAATATCATGGACAGGATTATTTAAAACACAAAGAAAACAACCATATGAACATATGATTTGATACATATTAAACTATTTTTAAAGGATATATAATATTTATGATAAATAAATCACTATTAAAATATGAGGAGTCCAAAAATATCCATCTTTTTGATGATCACAAATCATGTGAGTGACATATTTGTTCTCAGTGAATGTGTCTCTCCCTTAGTGTGCAGTTAGACTGCATGGCTCTCCCTCCTTTGGGATTATAAAAAAGAATAAAAAATTAAATAAGAGGGGAGACCGTAAATGTTAACAATGATTTAGATGGATAAAAAATATTCATTACAAATAGTAAGCAAAAAAATAGAACAATATCCCTATCAAAAGATAGTAGTCACTTTTCTTTCGCACTAGTTGTATTCTCTTTTCACTTTGCAGCGACATCACTAAAGGCCACATGAGAAGTTTTAGAAGTGGACGAAAGAAGTGAACCAACTGACTGAGATGGTAGAGGGAGACCTTACAAAATAGTGTATCCAAGGTAGGTGCAGTGTATGACCAAGAAAATTGAGGAAAAATGATAAAAGGTATGACCTGACTTAGAGCCTAAGAGAAATAAATAGAAGGGGTGGAAAGGGAAGTGGATCAAAAGGTAGAAAAACTAGGTCATAAGGGTGCAGCTGTAAAAGGCACAATTTTAGTTCTCTTCACATTAAGATAAGGCTTCATAATATTAAGTAATTAATCAATAATATCACCACCTTATTTAATATATTTCTCAATGTCGTCCTTGTTCTCCATGAATTTTTCAAACAAAATGGGAAATCGTTGAGCTTTTGGACCTAAGATTTCAGAGATTTAGTTTCAGGATGGATTTTTAGATACACTACTAGGTACTAGAATTGGTATGTCATAAAATTCTAAGAGAATATCTTATTGAGGTAGAATTACACATTTTTTTAAATTTATTCTTTACCATCATTGGAAATATTGTATTGAATTACCAAAAAATCATGTAGTTTGTCACTGTTCTTGACAACCACAGATAGAGACCCCTTTTCAAAGAAACTGAGCACGAACTGATGTTATTCTTTAAGAATCGTTCTGAGAAGACCAATGTTCAATGGAGGGTTGATATGATTGTCCAGAGGCACTGGAAGCGGAAAGAGCTAACGTTAGGGAATTATGTTTATTTAGAACATTCTGTAGATAGCACTTATACTCATCAATAAACTTGTTAGTAGCAATAAAAATATCACTAATCTCTTGAACTATTTTCTTATTAATTTCATCCACCTTGTGAGCCAAGGAATTTAGCAAAGTTTTAATTAGGGAGAGAAATAATTTTCGATTCTGACTACCAACATCCTCAATAGGATGAGAAATATGTTCTGTTCTTGAGTTTAGCACTCTTTTCATATCTTCAACTATTCCTCTGAGAGACTTCACCTCATCATTGATCTATTTGTTCTCTACATCGACTTCATGAATTTCATGAATTTTTTTTGATGAATCTACCCAATGATATTTTCTAACAATAGGGTAACCACACTTTTACTAAATTTTTTCATAAGTGTAGGTTGAGTATTCATGAGCTTTTCATATCCAGCAATCAAATTGTCATCAAGGGATTTCAAATCATCCTTACTCGCCATAGTAGAAGGTTCTTGTGAAATTTCTGGGATAGGAGCTAAGAAATGATCCTGGTTCATTGTATCTATAAAATCAAGAGATGATACTAGTTTTAATTGAAACATAGTAGAACAATCTATAATATTGACTGAGGCTTCCTGGGAATCATTTATATAAAAATATCTAGGCAATCTACAACATGTATCCACCGATCCTAGATCAACTAGATTTGGTACTTCATCACTTTATATATTCAAGAACTTCTCCGCCTCAACATGTGCATATTTCTCAAGACTAAGAGATTTATATAATTGATCAACTTCCAAGATTTCACCCCCAATATCTTCACCAATTTCCCTTCTAGATAAATGAAAAGATTCATCCATTATTTCTTCAGCTAATGAGATAATCTCATAAAAACATGTTCCTATAGGTGTTCCAAATAAGAAGATTCTTTCTCAAGAGAAAGGTATTATTCTAAATGTTCATCCAGAACAGCCTTTTCCTAATCAATAATATCAAATTCTTTTTTAGTAGCAGCTTCATCTTCCAGATTCCCAATCTCTTCTGGTACATGTACTTCCTTCTAAATTAATTCCTGAGGAGATGGTTCACTATCTTACTCATCCAAGATTGTTTTCCCTATAACTGCAATAGACTCTTATCTTTATCCTAATCAGAATAATCAATGATTTCATCCGGTTCCAAACTAGGAACATAAATTTCTTTAGGTCTTGGAAAATTTTCATCCGGGTTGACCCATTCATAGACCAAGTCATTAGCTTCCACCCATGATTTTCTACATGGATTACAACTGATTTTCATTCTATTGACATTAACTTTTAAAATAAAAAATTCAGAGTGATTAATGAATTCTGCATATGGTACAACCAACCCTTTATCATGTAGCATAGATGAGATTAACCTGAGTTGAATAGGTAGGTTGACATAGATGTTTTCTTTATCAACTCACACATATGGACTATAACATACATGAATATGTTGATCTAGTGTCTATTCATAATATTATGTATCAAAATTACATCCTGATACCTTAGTGTAGAAAAATAACCTTTTCTAGGGCTATACAAATTCATGAGAAACTTAAAATAAAGTATGGTTTTCCCATCTAGCTCACCCGCTATTTCTCTTCTCATAGTTTCATTCCCAGTTAAGCTTCCCAAGGCATCATTCAAACCAATGATCTAACATGGAGGTGGAGGATCTCTCTGGTAGACCAAAACAATACCCTCATAAGGTATCCTTAGGCATGCATCCCATAACCTCGAGGAAAAAAGTACATATTTTTCCATTGATCTAGCTTCTCAGAATAAAACCATATTCTGTATCAAATGTGAATTGAACAAAATGATTAAACTATGTTACTTCCTTTGGGTATGTCAGAATATCCTCTTTTGTGATCCAATCCAGCCATTAATACTCTCTTAGTACTATTAATACTAAAGACTTACTTTACAGAAGACACTTAGGGAAAATTTTCTTTTTAGGTACTAATATTATGTTCACCTGGTTCGGATTCAATGGACCATCGGGTTCTACCTTCGGTGCTATTTTAATCTTCTTCATTGATCATTTCTTCTCAATATTTGATAATGATGGGTGTTTCTTTCATGGAATTCAACGAATTTCAAGAGAGTAAGAGATAGAAATTGATAGATAGATAAAACTAAAGGGTTGAGAGAGAGTATACGGTTTCATAGAAGATGGCATGTGTTATCAAAGGAGTGAAACATCTTCTGTTTGTATTATTTAGGGATGTTATTAATAATAAAAAAAAACACAGGAATGTAAATGTATAAAATAATTTATTACCATGATACATGTTATAATATGTAAATAAAACGTTAAATTTTCTTTATGGTGATATCGTAATAGTCTTTTACAGTGAGAAAATAACAATATTTCATAGTGAGACCACAACCGTGTCACATCATAACTGTGAGACCATAGTGTTTGAAGTATTAATTGGCAGACATTAACTAAGAGATAGTAACTGTGAGCCAATAAACATGAAACAACTACTTTTAAGACAGCGAACTATTTAACTGTAAGAGTTAGACACTAATCTTAAGACAATGACTTGTGAAACCGTAAACTATGAAATAGTATGAAGTGAAATACTACACCTACTACTTATGATTTATCATTTCTAACTCTTGAATATTGTAATATATTATTTCCAAATTTATTGGTTTGGTGAATATATCAGCAAGCTGATATTAAGTTCCAATGAATTGTAAATTGATATCACTTTTCTGATATTGGTATCTCAAAAAGTTATTTCATACATCTATGTGTTTTTTCCTACACAGTGAGACATGATTTTTTGAGATTTTAATAGCACTTTTATTGTCATAATTTATAGGTATATTCCTGAATTGATATCCATAATCTTGTAATTTGTGTTTTATCCACAAAAGTTGTACATAACAACTACTAGTATATATGTATTTAGCATCTGCTGTAGATAGTGAAAATTCTTTTTGTTTCTTACAACCCCATGATACTAGTTACATTCCTAAAAAGTAACACATTCTAGTGGTGATTTTTATATCTAACTTTTAACCACCGAAGATAGAATTAGATAAACTAACTAAATCCAATGACTGTCTTTTGGAATAGAACAATCCTAGATTGAGTGTATGCTTGAGTTATTTTAAAATTCACATAACAACATCTAAATGAAATTCCTTATGGTTTTCATGAAAATGAGCACACATACTTACACTGGACATAATGTTAGGCCATATTTCATTTAGGTAGAGTAGGCTACCAATCATTCCTCTATAGGTAGTTTGATAAAAAAATTCCATCTTCATCAAAATCCAACATACAAGTATTACTCATCAGAGTGTCACTACTTTTAGTTCTTTCTAAGCCTGAACAATGTAGAATATCTCTAGTATATTTTCTTCGATATAAAATAATACCATCATTATTTAGTTGGAATTGAAACCCATGAAATATTTTTACTTCACTTATTAAACTCATATCAAATTCTTTTTTCATAATTCTAGAAATTTCAGTACATAAATAATTTTTTTAAATCCCAATATTATATCATCAACATAAATTTGATCTAATATAACATCATTGGAAAATAATTTCATAAAAGGGTAGGATCAGATATTTATTTTGAATAATCATTGTAAATAAGATATGTTCTTAATTTATCATACCAATCTCTTAGAACTTGTTTTAAACAACATAAATATTTTGTTAATAAAAAAACATGATTTGGAAAATGTGTACGTGTAAAACTAGGGGTTGCTCAAAAATGACATCCTCAAATATATATCAATTTTGGAATGCACTCTTATCTTCCATTTGATATAGTATGAAATTCAAATGTGCAACCCAAAAAATAAAATTATTATGGATTCAAGTCTAGCTTATGGGGCAAAGGACTCTTCATAGTCAATTCAATCTTCATGACTCTATCTTGGTGCAACCAATATAGCATTGTTTTTAACTATGTTACCAGTTTCATTGACATTATTTCAAAACACCCATTTAGTGTCTATGGTGAATGTGTATTTTTTCTGTCAATAAGTTTCCAATCATTATTTTTTTCAAACTAATTAATCTCTTATCGCATATCCATCGACCAAAATTCATCATTTATAGAATCATTAATGTTTTTAGGGTCATGTTGTGACAAGAAGACTTGATGTTCAACCTGCTTTAAAATAGAATATCTAGTTTGATTTCCATTATCTATGTCTGCTACAATAGCATCAAATGGACGGTTTTTAAGAGTTCTAATAGCTCTAGAAATGTAGGAACTTGTGATTTCGAGTTATTCAATAGGTTTTGGTTCATTGTGACTTGAATATAAAGAATTTCCATAATTTTATGTTTTCACAGGTTCCATTCCGGGATTGTTAGAGGATTTTGAATTGATGTTCAGATTTGATACCTCATCCTCCAGGTTCTCAAGAGTGTTATTTGGATCATGTGGATCCATTTATCAAATTTTACATGAACATGATCTTCCACAAATTTAGTTATTTCGTTAAACACAATATAGGCTTTACTAGAGAGTGAATATCCAAGAAATATTCCTTCATCACTCTTGGATTAAAATTTGTCATGATTTTCCTTTGTATTAAGGATAAAGACATTGAATCCAAAAAAATTGATGTAGCTTACTTTGGGTTTTCTATTGTTCCATAACTCATATAGAGTTCTTTTAAGAATAAGTATGGTCAAAACACTGTTAATATTATAACATGCTATATTTACAGCTACAACCAAAAAATAAATAGGTAAGTCATATTCTTTATGCATGGTTCTAGAAATATCTTGCTAGTTTATTTTTATTCTTTCTACAAATACACTATGTTGATGTGTTCTAGGGGCAGAGAAATTATGATCATATCCATTTTAAGAAAAAAAATATTCAAACTCTTGATTTCCAAACTCAAAGACATGATCACTTCTTATGGATTTAATTTTATGTCCACTTAAATTTTATACAGTTTTTGTATATTTGGTAAAATGTGTGGAGTCTTCACTTTTGTGATCCAAAAATAATGTCCATGTACATCTTCAAAAGTAATCTTCAACAACATAAACATAATGGTTCCCATTTAAAATAGAAACTCTATATGATCAATTAATATCCATGTAAACAAGTTAAGGAGGTTGAGAAGCTAAAACTTCTATCTTAGGTTTAAAGTAAATTTGGTGTTGCTTACCCTTTTGAAAAGGATTGTAGAATTTATCATTTAAATACTAATGTTTGGGGAGGTCTTTAACTATGCCTTTTTATTTATCTTTCCAAGGGAGTGAATATTATAGTGTCCTAGTCACATATTCCCAAGCCTAGAATCATTTTGAAATAAAATTAAACATGATGAATTTTGAGAGACTATAGAATCTATGTTAACTGAGTATAAATTTTCATTTCATAATGCAGAATATAAAAATTAATTTTTTTAGAATTAAAGAAATTGCAACATCATTTTTAAATTTAACATGAAATCCATCATAACACAGTTGTGAAATACTAAGAACATTATATTTTAATCCATCAGTGAAAAGTAATTTTTTAATTATAACTGAGTTAGAGTTACCAATTTGGAAAAGTCCAATGATTTTTTCATAGGCATTGTCACCAAAGGTGACTTTCCAACCATAAATTTTTATTAAATTCGTGAAGAATGAATAGTATCATTTCATGTGTCTTGAACACAAACTGTCCAAGTACCATAATCTTTCACATGATCTCTTTATGAATCTTCCTACAAAATATTCAAATAAAAACAAACTTTGGTACCCATATTTTTTTGGGTCAAGTAATATTATAGACTACTGATTTGGGAACCAACATATGCATCATAGGATTCCTATAATAATTATGTATCTTTCTTGAAAAATAAACTCGATTGAGCCCAAAAAACATTGAAACAGTAGACAAATTATCCTAAATTGAACTAGATGAATGTTTTCCCGACCTAGTAGTAATGCCATATGTCCTAAACATGGAAATAAAATTAGTTCTTCCAAAAATTATATATCAGGTTGACAGTCAATACCAGTAGTTTATTTAAGAGTAATCGGTTTACCTAGAATTTGTAAAAATGTATCTTAACCAATAGTAATCATCTGAAGATCCTTTTTCAATTTCTTATTAAATAGCTTTATTTCATTTTTTTTCTTTTATTAGTTGATCATTTTTCTACCTTTCTACAGTAAGATCATATTTAACAATTGAGGTTATAGCATGATGTTTCTTTAGAGATTTGTATTTATCTTTTAGTTCATTACATGTATCTTCAAGTATATTATAATACTCAAACATTTCATCAATTGAAATATTTTTAGAGTCACTCTAATTTATATAATAATAGGAATTGTGTACCGAAGATTCCAATGTTACATCAGATGTGTTTGTCATAAAACACACATTTTTTCGTTAGCATGTTCATCATCTGAGGTTTTTAAGTCACTTGAACTATCCTCAGAAGCACTCCGTGTTTCATTCTTTTTCTTTTTAAACTTTCCACATTTTTCAAATATTTATTTTGTACTTGGGCTTGTGATTTTCATCCATTACATGTCCATTTTTCTTACATTCATAGAATAATATCTCATCAGTTTTGTCTCTCTGTTTTCAATAATTCATCGAGCTTTCTTTTTGATCATATCATCCTTTAATGTTAGGTTTTCTAAAAAAATTCTTCTTCTTGTAAAATCTCGTAAACATTATAGATTATTGATCTATTTCCTATTCACTATTAGGTGATGATTTTTCTTTAATGGAAATTTTTACAGAGACTTCCAATTTCCCTTTTTCGTTATGTTTAGATGTGGTAGTCTTAAATGGAAAAGATTTTCTCTAGGGCATATCCTCCTATTCCTTATTGACTTTAATATCCTATTTATACATCATGAGTTTCCCAATGAATTATTTTATAGGTACATTGTAAATGATGAATGACTCTCTAATATAGATAGAGGCACCACACCATTGGTTAGGTAGGAATATGAAAATCCTCATAATTTTTTCTTTGGAAATAACTTCCCTTCTAATAAAAAACATTACGTTAATAATTTTATTAAACCTGAGATACATGTCATAAATAGCCTCATCAGGTTTCATTTTAATGTTTTAATATTTAATAGAATATTTATTAAGTCTCATTTCTATCACACTATATGTTCCTTCATGTAAAACAAAATAAGTGTCCAAAATTTCATGGGCAGTTTTACATGCGGAAATTCTGTTATATTCGTCATATCCAAAAAGCAATATAAATAATTCATATATTTTCAATTGTTATTGTAGTAAGTCTTGGATAGGTCATACCATGTTATTATATAAGTATCACCAATCTTATACTCATCTATAATTGAAGACCATTTTTCTTAACCCATACGTTGTAAATGCATTTTCTTTTTAATTTTCCATTGGTCATAATGGTTTCCATTAAATAGTGGTGATCTGTTGGTTGTAGCACCATCCATTATATTATCCATAATAATGAAAAACATTGAAAGAGATAGAAATATTCAATTAATAAATATTTATAGACCATTAAACAACAACTAAAATCAATTTCTAATAGTTACAAAAACTGAGGCGAAAAAATAATAACAAACACCCTCTGATACCAAATTTTGGTCGAAGTAGTGTACTAAATAGGTGGGTGAATTTAGTATCAATAAAAATTTCGTTTGGAAAATTTATCATAAAAGGTTGTCTAATAAAAATTAAACAAATCCAAGATAATCATAGTAATATGATTATAAAAGTTTGAATGTTTAATTAACCTCATAGGTGGTCTATTAATTCAGAATAATCATAATATTAGTTATTAACATTACTTTTTAATATATTCTAACAAGGAAATACAATTATACCTTCTTTAAAATATTAACTACCAAAGTAAATTTATTAATTTTTGAATTATAAAGTAAAATAGAGAAAACTAAATCAAACAACACAATGGATATAAAACAAGTGGTTCAGTATCAATTTAAGACCTAATCCACTCTACTTGGTGATGACTAGCCATAAAGTAGTTTATATTAATAAGATTGATCCCCACCCTAGATCGGGGATGAAAAATTACACTGGACTATCCAAGTCACATGACAACTTCCACAGTTATTCATGGCTATAAACTAAAAGGTCATATAGGGACCTCTTCCACACTTATTGGTGTGAATAAATAGGTCTAAAAAGATATTCGATGAATGATAACTTATATCAATTAGTTTAATATGGGAGAAAATTTGTGTTTTTATAATAAAACACACACTCTGCTCGAAATAAAAAACAACTCAAATTAGAGAAAAAATTATTAGATAAAATTAGAAGTGCTATGAATGTTAGTCTATGCAGCTCTGAACTTCTTGTGTGATGAAGATGAAATATTCTAGTCCTCTTTCAATAAACAATGTATCACATGTCTGATATTATGGTTTCTAATTAATAATGGATCATGTGGTTCCTATAGTGGGTATATCTAAGATAATCTTGACACTGATCTATGGTAAACCATCTTTTTTATATTTTAGAATGCTTCATGAGTTCTTCATATGTATTGACTTATAAGTGTGGTATCTTTCTTCACAAATGGTCATGCTTCTTCTTTATCTCACACCCCTTTGTTTCAGGGCCACAATTCTTTTTTTTATTGGATTTCATGTTCTGAAGAAGATAAGATGCATGTAATCAACACCTCATACCTCATAGAGTCAGGTGACATGTCTATAAAGAAATATTAATTATGTCATTAAATAAATATGACAATTATAAATATAATTGAAAATGACAAAAAAGATTAAAGAACTGTGTCACAGTCTATCTCGAAATGGTGTCACATGGAAATAGTGTCTTCTTATTTTCCTTTGAGAAGTGATAAAATCATGGTTTCATAGTTGTATAAAGATCAGTAATAGGTAGAATAGATGTGGTGTTAGGATCATGGTGTCGAGTCACGGTTTCTGGGTCAAGGTGTCTAGTCCTGCTGGGTGGGTCATGGTATCTAGGTCATGGCGTCTAGGTCACGGTGTCTGGGTAATGGTGTCTAGGTCACTATGTCTGTTCACATTGTCTGGGTCATGGTGTAAGGGTCACGGTGTCTGGTTACAGTGTCTGGGTGACGGTGTCTGGTCACGGTGTCTCATTATGGTGTCTGAGTTCTTTACCCTAAAAACATAACTGGTGGAAGACTCATAGTTTCTCAGACTTAGCCAAATTACTATATACAGATTTAAATAGTTATATTTATAGAATGGATTATACTTAATTATTAATTATGTAAATCCATTATAACAAAAATAGAAAAAAGTTTACAATAATAAAACATAGAACATATGATCTTGGATAGGTATTTTTATTAAATAAAAAACCAACCATCCGTACACTTGATTTGGGACAGATTAAATAGGATATATAGGATATATAAGATTTTCGATCATTAAAACAAAATTATAACCTAAGGATTCCAACAGTCACATTGGGATGTTAAAATATCATATATTCATGGGGGATTTATTGGTAGAGAATGTTAATATAGAAATGGTAATTTATAAAGAGTGGATGATTTTATTATTAATTTCTAAATTTATGAATAAAAATTATAGGTTGTGAAAAAAAATATGAGATTCCCAAAGGGGATTCCCATGTATCTGGACACATGTGTCATATTTTTTTTTATTTTACTTATCAAAATTAATAATCATTTTATATTACATCTCTTTTCCTGGAAAAGTAATATATCCACACACAAAAATGTTTTTAATGTTAATGTTTCTAGTTTAGACATTTTAAATTATATTATAATTCTATAAATAAAGAAATATATATTAAAATAATCGATATTAAATAATAACATATATTTATTCATGTATTATTGTTTTATAATTACTACATCATTATGAAATAGTTGTGAAGACATTAAACATACCGAAAAACATAAATTGTATTCTTACTCTTAATGAAAAATAATGTATTTTAGAAAATTATCATTAAATCACCCGAACCTTATTTTAGAATAATGATTTAAAAAATGGTATTTCTTTTATAAGAATAATTCTAAAAATATTGGAATAAAAATATTTACATATAGACATAGTTGTTTATTAAAAATTATAACATATTGAAAATAGATGGTAAAATTTCTCACACATGAAAAATAATATTATCATTTATATTAAAATAATAGTATTTTTATCATAATATATCATTAAAATATTTGTTGTTAATAATATCTTATTTTATTTTTAAAATTTACATCTTTTGTTTCAAAAATGCAATTTCTTTCCAAAAAATTAAAATTTTAAATTCAATATAATTTTTATTAAGAAAAACTATTCATAAAAAATAATTGATGGAATGACAATTATATTATTTAAATAGAATTAAAATTATATATGTAAGGCCTTGAAATATTACTCTTTAATACACGCACATATGAAATTAGGGTATGGTGTACAATGGTGATAGATTAATGGGAATCTCAGCTAACATCGATTGATTGGTAACCTCCACTAACTAGAACATCTCCCATAAGAGTGTTAGATCTTGCTGCACTTGTTGATGTTATGGTTGGGGTTTGTTAAAAGGGAACCCCATTATGATAAACTACTTCCCAAGCTCCATAAAATGGGATTCATATAAAATTACACTACAATTTTAGGCCATCATTTCTTCTTTCTATATTAATTATTATTTTTCATTTCTACATAAATATTATATTGTAAAAATTATTACAAAGACTATAGTTTACACTGGTCATATTTGACCAATAGTATAAAATTGTCGAATCTCAATGGTCACATTTCCCTTCTTACTTACTACATTATTATAGAGATATGGTTTTGTTTTTTCAAGTACAATATTTCACACATTCTCTAAGGAACAAAAATATCATTTAAAATGTTTGGGTCATTAAATTATTAACCCTTATGAAATTTCTTCCTTGAAATGTTTACTCAAAATCTCAGTTGAAAAAATGTGTGGTTACTTATGCCACATTTGGTCCTCTGGTTCCCATGTTACTTATTGAAATATAATGTTCCTTTATAATATTTTGATGAGGAAGGTTGTCTTAATTCGTAAAACCTTATCTCCACCATACAAGATCTCCAATATCAATTCCTCATAAGAGTGATGATGTTCCAGTTTTTCCACCAAACGATTCAGTAAATATGAGGTATGAGGTATATATATCCTCAAGATGGATTCATGGAATGCATCATGAAATTGAGATATATTTGGTGGGTGAGAAAGGAAATATGCCAATACTCTTATTAAATTAAGGATTTCATATGGACCAAAGTACCTGGGGTAATGTATCACATTCTTCAAAAGGAACATGAATCTCTTCTATGTTGATATTAAACTAGACAATTTCACCAACATCAGTCTCATAGTCCGTCCAATGACTGGTGTAATGAATCGGACCCTCGTGGCCCATTACATTGTATATTCCGGTTCTTGGGGTGACATAGATGTCATGGGAGAGTCTAGAGGGTGTCGTTGTCACTAGTGGGGTGTCCCTGAGGTGTCTCCAATCGGTGACACAGATCGGTGCCACACCTTAATGGTTTTACTATGGTGTGTCGAGGTTTTATTCCCCAGTTTTCTCGTAACACCACTTTTATGTACTCTTACATATTTTATAGTGGTTTCGGGCCATTTAAAGCAATAAATGGTATCTTAAATCTTGTATCAATGGAGTGTCTTTATGTCACGAATTTTTCGCATTTCTAGCAAAGCCCATTTACATGTTTTCTCTATTTAAAGGTTATTCATTAACTCACTTCCATTATCACCACCTACTCTGAGGAAAATTTTTAAATCCCAATAAATTCTAACATGTGAAACCGCCCAACATTGTGGTTAAACCACCATTCAGTTTTTATGAACTTTGAGATTCCACATCCCATAACTCTAGGATCGGGACTTTTAGAAACCGAGATCATCTTCTTCCCTAGACAAATTACTTTCTTTTGTGTGTTCTAAGACCCTCACGTGGAGGCGAATTGTTCACCCACACTAGATCCTTTCCTGCTCAATTTTTCTGTCCATGGAGTTCTTTTTCTATAAGTTGAGAATTCCCAGTTCATATTTCCATGAGAAAACATTGATCCTTGATCATCCCTAGAGGGTTTACTCCTTTCTATCTTTTTACTGTTCATCAATAGGGATGGGTATAATGATATTTTGTCAGGATGTAGATCAATCCAACAATAACAAAGATAATAAACAGACATTTAAATAATTAATGGGTATAATTAATGATGATAATGATGTTGTGTAATTCCATTTTTGTTATGTTTCACACTATTAGGGTATTTTTTTACTAAAAAAGATGTCGTTCTTGGTCTTTACTTGCGCACTAATGATACTGTGTTTCTAGTTAATCCGTTTATTGAATGACTATAACATGGAAACAAGTGAATAATGTAAACTAGGTTGACTAAATGGACTACCAATGAATACAAATACTTGTGTTATCACCATAGTTAAACAAACAGAGGTATGAGACTAAATAAATGGTGTGGTTAAATCTAAATTCTCCCTTAATCGATGCTTCTAATAAGCCGGATTCTTCTACTTGATTCTTCTGGGGTGTCATTGGTGGGGATGGGATAACTTGTTTTTATGTTGTTGTTTATTTGGATATGAGTCCATGTGAAGTCGTATGTTGGGGCTAGGTCTGGTTCCAGTACTTCAAGGGATCTCATTGATCCCTGTTATTGTTGTGAATTTACTAGAGAACTGGGTGTGTATGCATAAATTGTTGTCTGGAAATTTTCCTCGCCAGTCCATATTTATTTTAAATTTTTTATTTTCATGTTAGTTTCTTAGTAATGGATATTTATTTTCAAAAAAAATTACTTGAACATGATAAAAATTTTGAAGTGATATGGTTTTGTCTACTAAACTTTTTTTAATGTAGGAATAGTAATGAGGGAGTTTGTGTGTGGGCTGGTTTTGGGACCCTTTGGTTGAGATGAGTGGTTATTTACATATATTTATAAATTTAGGTCTTATGTTTATTATTAGAACCCCACCCAGGTTAAGAACATTTTTCCTAACTCCCCGATTTCATGGGAGTGGTTGTTTTTTCCAAGATCCTTATGGGTGGCTGGTGATTAGTTCTTTTCTACTCCCTCACCCGGAAAACACAAGATATTTCTAGTTGGTTGTGACACCTTGATTCCATTATAACCTATGACTCATTGGGAAGGTTATGTTGTGTTGGTTAGACTAGGTGTGTGAGGGTAGGTTTGTTTCCCATGTTTCTTTCAGATGAGGCCCAGGTGTCTTCATTCATGGCGATAGTTATTGAGGCCCATGTGTCATATGTTGTGGTGGTATTTGTTCTATCCTAGTTGTTTGTGTGCATTGTTATGTATGGTTTTTGAGGCCTAGGTGAGTGTGGTAATGACACATGGTTGTGGTGTAACAAAAGGTATTTTTTGGGGTGGCAGTGGGACTCTTGTGAGAATGGAGGGAACAGTTTGACGCATAGGATGTCCTAAATAACTAGTGGGAAGGTGGTTCTGGGAACCCAAACCATGATGTGTTATAAATATTATTACCATAAATGACATGAGTTATTTGTGGTGTTTTCCTTGGTGAGGTTGCGTGGATAGTTTTCCTTTCTATGTTTTTTGGTTATGTAAATTTTTTCTCATGGGGAATTAGAATTTATCCCCACTTGTGCATGAGAGCTTTTGGTTTTCCCGACTGAGTATACCTATATACTCACTATATGTATATAAAAATGCTTTTAGGTTTCTAGGAGGACTTAGTTAGCAATGGCTGACTTTACTATCTTAGTATTTGTGATAAATGTCGTTATTTATTATCTTTTATTTTGGTTCTTATAATTGGAGTTTTCATTGACATTGTAATGGTTGATTTTGAACATTCCTATAGAAAATGGATTTTTGGTTATACTCATATTTTCAATTTTTGTGTTTTTTGGGTGTTACAATCATATCTTCCAATGTTTTTCTATGTAAAGGGTAATTTCTCTTATCTTATATGTTATTATATACCGTGGGTAATATTCGCAAATCTAAATTATATTAAATACTGGACTTAGGGGCCATTAACTCCCCTTAATCATGATTGAGGAAGAGTCTAGAAATTTGATGTCCCTTCCCTCATCTTGCTGAAGGTGTGTCCTAATAGAATGGAACAAAAGTAATATTTCACATAATAGATGGATTTTGGGGTCTATAATCGTTAGGATTGCAAGGGATAGTAGGGAAATGGTGTAAGATAATCGGGGTGTGTGAAATTGTCTAGGGAAGACTAGCTAGGACCAGTATTTTAGACCCCCCCCCCCCCGTGATCTAATGCAAGGACTCTGGAACTACCAAAAAACATTGTGAGGCTACACTAATTGCAGTGTAGAGACCCAGCGAAATGTACATGAATCCTTATGAATTGTGTTCTTGTGAGTTTTTGGGTTTTATGGGTAATTTAAAATGAATAACATGTTTATGAAAAACATAAAATAAACATTCAACACTACTTGGGATAATGAATTCATTATTTACCTTGGAGCTATGGAATTCGGATGACGACCCTATGTAGTGTGGGAAATTGAGGCATAGGAGGCTGATTTGGAATATCAGCATAGGAATAATCGAGAAAAGAAGGATGACCAGTGGAAGATGATTCATCTTTCTTTTATGTGGTGGACCCTCAATAAGTATGAGGGAAACGTCTCAGACATAGAGACAAAGGGCTGGATCGAGGAGCTGGTGATAGATTTCAGCTTGATATGGGCTTCAACAATGTACCAAATTCTTTTGGTTGTTTTCCAGAGGTGTGGATTGGTGAGTCTATAATGGACACACTATATGAGGGAGAGGAGGGAGGCTGAGATTTCTTGTACTGACTACAAGAGGGAGTTTCAGGAGGAATACCTCTCTTCCACAATGATGCAACATAAGAGGCAATAGTTACTCTACCTATAGTAGGGGAGTTTTTTTGGTGAGGGTGTATGTGATCAAGTTCAAGGATTTCCTTCATATTTCTACTGACATCATTCAAGTTGAGGATTCTCATGTGAGATATTTAGAGGGGACACTCTGACCGTCTCTTTAATATGATGTTACTTCCATATCTCTACCAACATACATGGAGGTCCAGAAGAATGCTGATGTGGTGGAGATGATGAACATGATGGGGGGGTGCTGAGAGAGGGGAGCTGGTGGGGTTCATCAAAAGGGAAGGATGTTAGCTATAGACCTCATAGATTCTGGGTCATCCAAGTTTCATCTAGGAGGGAGTAGGCTTTAGCAGTTTTTGTTTTGATCTCCCGATCCTCACCCTTACCTAATGGGCCCAATAATGAGGTGATTTATCTATGGAAGTCGTGGGAATCACAAAAATTAGTTCCTGGACCAAGTGTATTGTGGTGGGTGTTTGTAGGCTCTGCACCCACCTCAAAATTAGCAGTTTCCATCCAATCCATTGCAGTAGCAGCAACAGGGACAGCGAGCTCCCACTCCTCTAAGAGTAAATGTAGTATGAGGGGGCTAACCTCAGGGATATCCCCAGGGACCTCAACCAGGGCATGGTTGGGGAGGAAACCATCAGCTGAGTGGAATAGGAGTTGGTTGTGGGTAGTTTCACATCACATATGTAGTAGTTCTAGCAGATCTCAATGTTGCTCGAGGTTGGGTCATCTTGTTTAGTAATCATTCATATGCCGTATTTCATTTAGGTTCTTCAAACTCCATTGTTACTCCCAGTGTAGCCCATTCCTTGGGTCTGGATGCAGAAATACTACTTGTGCGTGTGCTATTGAGTATGCTTGTTGGAGGTCAGGCCAGCATGTATAATGTATGTCGGTGATGAAATCTGATATTGGGGACACATGAGACTAGTGGGGACCATATATTTCTACAGATGTTTCCATATAATTTAATTTTAGGAATCTACTGGCTATTATTTATTTATATCATTATAAAATTATTAATGAGAAGGGTCATGTTTTCAAATATGGGTGGCCGGTGAGTAACTTTTGATGGCGAGCGGGGTTGACAGGAGGGAAGATGGCTTGTGGAAAATTTTCTTTCCTTGTTTTCCAAGATGGTCATTGAATCAGTAGACTCAATGATTATGTATGTTCTATGTGCTTTCATAGATTTCCAATATGTAATTCCTGGTGAGGTTTTGTATCTACCCCCTTTACGTGACATTGAGTTTGGGATATACATACATCCTGGTGGTCGTCCGATTTCAATACCTATTTATCGGATAGCGCCTTCTGAGTTGCGGGAGTTATAGATTCAGATAGAATATTTGATGAAGAAAGATTTTTATGGCCAAGTGTTTCATCATGGGTTGTTCCAGTATTGTTTACAAAAAGGAAGATGGTGGTCACAGGATGTGCATATACTACTAGAGACAAAAATCATGTTACTTTCAATAATTGTAACCCTCTCATAAGGATAGACAATATCTAGAACTAGCTGAGTAGAGAAGGTGGGTTCTTTTATATTGACATATGGTCTAGGTATTACCTATTAACTAGGAAGGACGGTGATATCCTAAATACTACTTTCAAGTTCTAGTATGGGCACTTCGAGTTTGTGGTCATGCCATTCGGTGTTAGGAATTCACCTGCTATGTTCATGGGGCTCATGAAATCTATTTTCTGTGAGTTTCTAAAGCGGTTCATCGTTGTGTTTATTGAAGACATCCTGATCTACTCGAGACCATAGGAGGATCACGCCGAGAATATGTGGAAGGTTTTGGAAGACCACCGACACCACAAGATCTATAGGAAGTTGACCATGTAAATGATCAGGATACGAGAGGTGCACTTTCTTAGACACATGGTGTCTCAAAAAGGGTTTTCGATAGAACTGTAAAAGGTAGAAGAGATGGTTTCAAGGGAAGAACCTATGAATGTGACACAGTATCGTTTTTTCCTGGGTATGGAATTATATTATCAAATGTTTGTACTAGACATCTCTCGAATTACATCTCATTGGAAATCATTGTCTAGAAAGGACCCTGCCATTGTGTGGAGTGAGTAGTGCCAGGTAGCCTTCAGTTACATGGAGGGGAAGTAATTCAGTACCCCATGGATGAGGTTACTAGAGGAAGGGGTTGTATGTCCTGGGTGCATCGGAAGCTCGTGGGTGGATGTGCCCAGTCGGGTTTTGTCATTAACAATGATCAATCTGGGATCACTATGATGATAAATGCTAGACTCCATAGATTGTATCAAAAAAATAGACAAAGAAGAAGAAAAGTCACGGAACCACAAAGGAAATATCATCATAGGTTGTTTATTATTAATTTCATTAATTGAAAGGAAGTACATTTTATGGCATTCTTTCTCTGTTGATATTTCTAATCACGTTATGATGTCATTTGTCATTGACTCATAGAATATGAGTGTTGAATTCATCTAGCAGTGGTCCACACGTGCACCACATATCTATGGACGTCGCAGAAGGAATCTCCAGGTTCTAGTGTGGATAAGCCTTTGCTAGAGATGTCTGCCTTAGATCACCATGATCTGATGGAGGTGGATTTCTTTCAGTCATGAGAGTGTTCTTGGAGGACAGATTTCTTTCGGTCTAGAGTGAATTCTCCAATAATTTTGTGCACAACGATTCATAAGAATAGAGTTGGGGTTTTGAGGATATATATAATCCGGTTTGAGGTGGTAAAGTTATGAAAATAAATAAATGCATTATGAGTTTTATTTATATCATTAACTCTTTTTGAAAACCACGTATCGTATGATTAATTCTGTGACATGTGCCCACAATGATTATAATAAATATTAATTAATTAAAATATATTTTCTCATCAATATCCCAACTAGAAAAACTACACAGCATGTACATTCAATGTACACGGTGTTTATATCTTGTTTTCATTTTTTCGTTTCCTTTAAAAATAAAAACTACATAGCATTTACATTCAATGTACACAACATGTATATCTTGTTTTCATTTTTCATTTACATTCCAAAATGAAAACTACTGGGCGTGAAATACAATTTACATGCTGTGAATATCTTGTTATTCATTTTATTCTTCTTCCAACATTAAAACAGTTTAGGCTTCCTTGAATAATTATTCATCCACGTATGGGAATAATCTTTATTCTACTAGAGTTACTTGAATAAACATAGTGTGTGACCCTCTACACCTATTCTCATTGGCATTAGGTGGGATTGGCTAAAGATGACAATTACATTCAAGAAATGGGTCAAGACACCCAAGAGAAATAAGTTGATGTTGCATTGACGTGTCACCTCATACAAAGGATTATAGTGTAATTTAATCCCTTTGTCTCAATATCTCACCAAGCGAGTTTCATATAAGTTTCATAAACCTCTATTCTTGATCTATCATTATTTGACCTTTAAAAATATACTCTTCATGACACTATGGCCATGGATTTTGGGTGACAGATCTATTAAAATCAAAGGGCCCGAGATATATATATCCATAAACATGAAAGGGAAAAATCCTTCCTCTGCTTATAAATTAAAAACATGTCATTTGTGACGCACCAAACAAAACCTAATTCCCATAAAATGTCTTTGTGATGGTTTTCATCAGAAAATATAAGTGTGTGAGTCATGACATGAGTTAATTTTAATCTTCTAGTCTAAGGACCATTACATGTGCTCATAGATAGCAATGTTTGATGACACAAAAACATGTTGAATTACTACTGGCAAGTTTGTTCTCATAATATCTCATCTTGGATATTATCAAGTGAGATATCCATGAGTGTGAGTCTCGTCTTCTTACGAGTACTCTCACATGACAGTTTTTATACCTTGTGTCCTATCATAGTATGACATCCAACCGTGGAACATTATTTAAGAATATTGTTATAGCATTTCAAGGTTCTCATCATAGCAGGGATCTTCCATTACCTTATCAATTAAACAAATATTCTAGAAAATTATTATATTATAGTCTTGAAAAACAATGAACAATATATAATAAGTGTACATTTATGTAATCAAATTACAAAAGAGTTGGTTCTCAGGACCCCAACCCTAACAAACTCCCACTTGGACTAGAGACAACTGCCTACAACTTTCAGTCTACTAGACCTCAAATGATGATTATGTTTCTGCTGAGTCAAGGATTTAGTCAAGGGGTCTGCAACATTCTATTCTGGGGAAATATTTCTAACTATAACTTCACCTCTCTGAGAAAAATCCATCAAGAGATGATATTTCTAAAGTATGTTATTTTTCTGCTGATGTGACCTTGGATCTTTTTCAAGTTCCACTTCTAAATTATTATCACAATAGAGTGTGCTAGTATATTTACTGCTATGTAATACATCCAACACTTTGAAGAAGCTTCGCATCCATACTACTTCTTTTGCTGCCTCAAAAGCTGTGATATACTCAGACTCTATTGTGGAATCTGCGACCACACCATGCTTTGAGCACTTCCAACTCATTTCACCTCCATTCAAACTGAATATGTATCCAGTCTATGATATCATGTCTTCATGATCCGCCTGGATACTAGAATCTACATGTATTCTGATGACTAGTTCTTCATTTCATCCATAAACCAGGATCATATCCTTAGTACACCGCAGATACTTAAGGATAGTCTTGACTGCCATCCAATGGCAGTCTCCTGGATCAACCTGATATCTTCCTACCACACTTAATGCGTAAACAAAATCTAGCCATGTAAAAATTATAGCATAATGACTGACCCAATCGCGGATGCCTAAGAGATCCTTTCCATTTTCTTTCTTTCCACATGTGTCTGAGGACACATTTTCTTAGAAAGATGAATTCCATGTGACACTGGCAAAAATCCTCTCATAGATTATTCCATACTGAATCAATTTCTTATCTTGTCAATGTATGTTCTCTGACATAGGCCCAACATTATCTTAGATCTATCACGATGGATCTTGATCATAAGAATACATGCTGCCTCACCCAAGTCATTCTTATAGAATCATTTATCCAACCATTCTTTAACTGACTGTAACAATGGTACATCATTTCCAATTAGTAAAATTTCATTAACATATACTATTATGAAAATTAATGCACATCCACTAATCCTTTTGTAGACACAATGCTCACATTCATTTTTAACAAATCCAAATTATGTTATGGCTTCATCAAAACGAAGGTTATATGACCTGGATGCATTCTTTAATCCAAAAATGTATTTTTGCAACTTCCATAACAAGATGTAATCATTTGGAGTCACTAACCCTTTAGGGTATGTCATGTAGACATCTTCCTAGAGGTTCCCATTACGGAATGTTGTTTTGAAATCCATCTACCATATTTCATAGTCATGGTAAGCAGAAATGTCCAATAGGATTCTTATGGATTTTGGCATCTCAACTAGTGAAAAGGCGTCATCATAGTCAATTCCATGACGCTGTATATAACCTTTTGCAACCAGTTGTGCCTTATAAATTTGGGCATTCCCTCCATGTCTAGTTTCTTCTTGAATTCCCATTTATTACCAACAGGCTTTACATAAACTGGAGAATATTCCAAAATCTTGACATGGTTTTCTTACATGGAATTCATTTCAGAATTCATTGCTTCTTTCCACTTGGAAATGTCTATGCCTTCATCTGCTTCCATATTGGTTAGAGGATAATTATTTTAAACCAATAATGAGTCGCCGTCCTTGGGGACAAGAAAACTATTTCATTCTGGTTCCCCTACATATCTCGTGATCCTACATAGTTTTTATTTCTCTAGAACATATTGTTCTTCCATGGGGCTTTGGGGAATCTATTCTTATACAAACTCATGTGTATCTTGATCCTCGACTTCATTGAAGTCTATCTCAATCCAACAATTTCTTTTGGAGATGTTCTCCCTCTCATGGAATATGGCTTATCTTTCCATTGTTACCTTTTTATCAGAGGGATTGCATTGGTAATATAACCTTTTTTACTTGGGATATCCTAGAAAGGTACACTTTGTGTCGTGGAGTGTATGCTTGTTACCTGAAGTTTCCTTAACAAATGATTGACAACCCCACACATGTAAATTTGATAACATGGCATTGAATCCACTCCATAATTCATATGGAATTCCATTTATCGATTTAGTTAATAATTATTTTAGTATGGGTGCTGCTGTTTGTAATACATATCCCCAAAAGGATAATGGACGACTTTGATGACTCGTTATTGGTCTCACCATGTCGAACAGTGTGCAGTTACTCCTTTCACTTACTCCATTCCATTTAGGCATATAAGTAGGAGTGAGTTGAGATAGAATCCCATATTATCGTAAGAAATCAATAAATTCCCGATTAAGATATTATATTCCACTGTCTGAGTGGAGTTTCTTAATCCTCTTACCTAGTAGGTTCTCAACTTCATTATTGTATTCATTAAACCAATCAAAAGAATCTGACTTATACCTCAATAGGTAAATATATCCATATCTACTTTAATCATTAGTAAAAGTTATGAAGTACTCGAACCCACCACTTTCTTCCACTAGAAATGGTCCAAATACATCTGTGTGAACTAATTATAGAATCTATTTAACCCTTTCACCTTTCCTCTAAATGGGTATTTGGACATTTTTCCTGGTATACATTCATGACATACACCAAGTTGTTTTAGTTCGAAAGAATCTAAATACCCATCTTGAAGTAATTTTTTCAATGTTTTCTCATTGACATGACCTAGCTGGTGATTCTAATGTTGGATGTGGTATGAGTCTTTTGAATTAACATTGTCAATGATTTCCATTACTTGGTTTGTGTAGTCTAACACATAAAGGATGTTATATAAATGCTCCATACAAAAACAAATTCTATATTTATAAAAGTAGAAACATTCATTTCCAAACATGTAGATGAATACATCAGTATATAATCCAGACACTGAAATAATGCTTTTGGTTACATAGGGTAAATAATATCTTGATTTTAACACCAAGACCATCCCAGTAGGCCATGTGATGTGGTAGTCTCCATCAACTACAATAGCGAGTCTGGATCCATTGGCTGCTCATAGATCCACCTCACCTCGATCAATCATTCTAAATCTACATGGATCTTGTATTTGGATACTGATATGAGAACCACAGAAAGTATCCAATATCCAATTTGTAAAAATAGATAGATTGAATTCAATAATAAATGCACCTGAAGCATCCCCCAGTTTCCTTGGTGGGGTGTAGTATTTCTTCTTGTGGCCTTTCTAACCACATGTGAAAAAATCACCCTCCTCTTATCTTCCCTCCCCTTTAATTTTACTTTTCATAGAAGTCCATGAAGAATCCTTGGCCTTTAATCTCTTTGCATTACCTTTCCATTTATTCACCATAAGGACAAAATGATTTTCACGCTTTATATCATTGTCCACATGGAGAATAAGGATATGAAGATTATATAGATACTTCTCAATGTTGATCATGTTGAAAATTACAACAATGTTAGAGATGCTCTGGGGTAGTGATGTGAGAATGAGATCGGTACCCTGTTCTTCGGGGAGTTTAAATAGTAGAATCTCCATGTTCTCAATCTAGACAATGAGATTGACTACATGAGGCCTAGTTGGGTCACCCTCTCTATGATTTCTCTGAAATAGAGCCTTGAGGATCACAAACCTTTCCATTCATTCTCTCTCCTGGTATAGACCACAGAGGTGCTCGAGCATGCTATTGGCATCAATGTATTCATGAGACTTCATGAGCTCACAATACATTGATGATAGCATCAAACATTAAACGTCGAGTGCATCGTTCAAATGTTTATCATAGTCTAGGAAATTATGATCACTCGCCCCGTGGGAAGGAGAATCAAGAAGTGTGGACTCCATCACGTAAAACATTTGTTCATGGAGTTTGATAACCTGAAGGTGCCTAAACCATTCCTAAAAGTTATTGCCGGTTAGGATATTGTCTTTGTCCATAAGTCATCGTTCTAAAATGTTGTTGATGAACTTTTCATATTGATTCTACAAATTAAAAGAGCATATTTATCAATACCTTTTGATTACATTATATAAAAAATAATAAATGAATTTATTAATTCTCCCACTATTTTATCAAGTCCCAATGGCCCTCACCATTGAACATGGAATGTCCGGTTTCATTAACATTCAAATTTCAAGGATCCATATTTCCCTTCACATAACCCCAACATAAGTTTGTCAAACAATTTGAATGTATTTAGGTAGGAAGGTCTTTGATAACTGTGAGCTTTCAATTCCTTGATCTATTGAGTGGACTCCCCTATCCTGAAATCCTGACTTGGATTTCCTCAACACATGTCTCCAATTTACAACAAGTTGATCAAGGGATACTCCTCTTGATGTAAAATTTTTAAGCCAACCCGAAACATTGATATTATCTTTTTTTATAAAATTATGTGTCCCAATAGGGGTTGGTCAAAACATAGTTTTATTGAGTCTTTCCCTTATTCATGTAACAGAATGAATGGTCAGACTTAATATGGGTTTTAATGTATTTTAATTCTTTATGCATTTTTTCGTATGATCACATGCTTGTTAATATTATGTGATGCTTGCATAAGTAATTAACCATGTTCTGAAAATGTTTACGCATAGTCTGGTTTTTATTTTATTCAATCATTGCATGCTTGTTTATTTCATTAATTATGTGAATACGACAACACATACATAATAAATAAACCATGCAATCACATAAAAATAATTTAAGATGCCATGATCCTAAGATTCTATTTTTCGTCTTATCTAGCAGTTTTTATAAGTTACCCTGACCTTGGGAAAACTCCTTGAACCTGATGGTTCATGTTTTGTAGCTCCCATATGCCCACCTTTGAATCATCATGGTTTTGGTTTTCCTCAGCTTTGGATTTTTGAACCATATCCACTGGCTTGGGAGATCCTCCAATACATGGTGTTTAAGTTAAAGAAACTATGGGCATGCATGCCCTACATTTTATTGGAAGAGGGATCATAGGCCAATGAATTTAAATTAAACAAATTTAAATGAATCCATACCAACATACAATGGGTCTTTGGTCTAGATCATGATAATCCTTTGCATGCAATGAAATTTACGCATATTTAGCAATCATATTCAATTAATCATTCTATTTTTGAAGATATGTTATGCTTTAATTAATTAATTATGATATTATAATTAATTAATTCGTTATCATAAATTCTTTTCTAAATTTCCTTTAGATTCATCTCATCTATATTTCTTGTATGGATCTTGTACTTTGGAGGAAACCAGCTGAAATTCTTTTTCTGGAAAGTACATGGCATGTAGGTTATATTACATGGCTTGTATTTTTCACCCTTTATCCAAAGTACACGCCAGGGGATTTGGCATGTTATCATTACTTTTGATATTTTGGAGTACACGACATGTAGACTAATCTAACACGGCTTGTACTTCCTTGTTACGCAGTTACCAGCCTGGAAATCCCGTGTATTTCATACACAGCTTCTCCATGTACACAGTTCCACCATAGCCGGATCGGACTACACGATGTCTTGATAAAACATACACGCCTTGTATTCCAGTTTCCATGCGCAGTTTAGTTCTGTTCATTAATGTGTAATAAATTATTAGTCATGCTCAATTCACATGACGTGGTTTGGCGGACCAGTACCGATTCGTTGAACCTAAGTACATGGCATGTAATTATCACTACATGTCGTGTATTCTTTTATTATACAGACAGAATGAGCGGATCCTCCGGATGAGTTCCTCATTTTTTATTTTAATGAATATTAAAATTAAAAGGTTGTTTCTATGATTTGAATCGAGAAATGAAGGAGGAAGAACATATCTCATTCATTCAGTTTTATAGAATGATTTATCTTAGATTGAATCAAATATAAATGCGTAAATTATCATCAATAATTAAATAACTATATTCAACATTGTGACTCCCTCTGATACCACTTGTAGGTCCCGGGTGCAATGGAAGCTCATGGGTGCATGTTCCCACATGGCTTTTAGTCATTAACAATGATCAATCCATGATCAATGTGACGATAAGTGCCAGACTCCATAGATCAAATCACAGAAATATACAAATAAGAAGAAAATTCCCAGACCCACAAAGTATAGATCATCAATGGTTGTTTATAATTATTATAATTAATATAAAAGAAGTACCTCTTATGAGGTTCTTTCTTCATTGATATTTCTGATCACATTCTGATGTGATTCGTCATTGCGTCATAGAAGCCTTCTGTAGACATCCCCTAGAGGTGATCCATATGTGCACCACGTATCTATGGACATCGTCAAAGGAATCTCTGGGTGCTAGCATGGAAAAGCCTTTGCTTGCGTTGTCTGCCATAGATCGCCTTGATCAGATGGAGCTAGATCTCTCTCAGTATTGACAGCGTTATTGGAGGAAGGAGTTCATTCTGTCATGAGAGAAGTATGTATAATTATTGTGCACATCGATTATTAGGAAAAGAGTTGGGGTTGTGAGGATATTTATAATTAGGTTTGACGTTGTAATGTTATGACATAAAATAAAAATGTTACGTGTTTTATTTATTTAATTAACTGTTTTTGAAAACCTAATGTTGAATCATTAATTCCATGACATCTTCCCACTATAATTATAATAAATATAATTTAATAAAACAACATTATTTCTTCAAAATCCCTACTGGAAAAAACATCATGGTGTGTAATCATAAATACACGACATGTACATTTTTTCATTGAAAAATACATGGCTTATACATTCAATGTACAAGACATGTATATGTTTTTTTCATTTTTTCAATTTCCATTCAAAAATGAAATCTACATGGTGTATACATTCAATGTACACGAAGTGTTTATCTTTTTTTCATTCTTCATTTCCATTCAAAAATGAAAACTACACGGCGTATACATACAATGTACACGATGTGTATATGTTTTTTTTATTTTATTATTCCCCTAAACATAAAACTATTTAGGCTTCCTTGAATAATTATTAAACCACGTACAAGAATAATCTATATTATACATTAGATACTTGAATACACTTAGTGTGTGAAACTCTATGCCTTTTTCTCATTGGCATTAGGCAGGCTTTCCAAAAGTCTAAGATTACTATCTAGTAACGAGTCAAGGCACCAAAGAGAATGAATTTCACGCCGTATTGATGTGTCCCCTCATAGGAACGCTTACCATGTAATTTAATCCCTTTGTATCAATATCTAATCAAGAAGGATTCATGGTAGTGTCATACTCCTATATGCTTGATCTGTCATTCTTGAACCTCCTGAAATAAACTCATTGTGACACTATGGCCATAGATTTTGGGCGACAGTTCTATTTCAATCAAATGGACTGAGTTATTTACTTCCATAAACATGGAAGGAGAAAAAAATTTCTTGGGTTATACATTAATAACATGTCATTTGTGATTCACCCAATGTACCCTACATCCCGACAACAGCCTCCCTGACGGTTTTCTTTTGCAAATCTAAGTGTGTGAGTCATGACATATGTTAATGATAATCTTCCAGTCTAAGAACCGTTACACATGATCGTATATAGAAATATTCAATGACACCAAAACATGCGGAATTACTACTGGAGGGTCAGTTCTCATAATCTCCCATAATGGATATTACCAAGTGCGAACCCCATGAGAGAGAGTCTCGTCTTCTTACGAGTACTCGCACATGACAGTATGTATACTATGTGTCCTATCATAGTATGTCATCAAACCATAGAACATTATTTATGAATATTGTTATAGCATTTCAAGGTTCTCATCACAGCGGGGATCTGCCATGACCTTATCAATGCAACAAATATTCCCAAAAATTATAATATTATAGTCACGCAGAACAATGAAAAATATATAATAAGTGTATATTCATGTAATCAAAGTACAAAATTGTTGGTTCTCAGGACACTAACCCTAACAAGGTTAATGTTTGAAGTGTTCTATTAGGATTCTGGTCTTGGAATGGGGTGTGTTCTGATGCAGTAGTTCGGGTGATCTGTTATGGGTCTAAGAAGTTATGTCACCACATACATAACTATGCCAATCATGACCTAGAGTGTGATGTAGTTGTGTACACGCTGATGTTGTGGTGGCATTACGACATCTAGGAATGCATCGTGGTCATTATAGATCATATGATCCCGAGGTATATCTTCTCCAAGAATGAAATGGACATGAGGCAGAAGAGGTGTATGTAATTTCTTCAAGACTATGACTCTGTGATTCCATTCACCAAATGAAATTGGAATTTTGTGGGTGATTCCACTGCACTTTCATTTCCTTTTCACGATCCCATGACACAACCTGAATTTTACCATGTTTCCATAAAACCCACACTCAGCAAATGCTTTTCCCACACAAGACATTCTCTTATCTATCCATGATCCTCAATGGGATATGTACCACTTATGTTTCCGGTTCTTGGTCAACATGATCCCATCTGATCACATGGGCAGGATCAGGGTGATACAATTTATACTGAGAAACATAGAACGCATTATGCACCAAACAAAACTATAGTGGTAATGAAAACTGATACACCACCTCTCCAACCAGTTACATTATCTCAAAAGGGACAATGTATAAAGGATATAACATGTTGTGTTTACAAAAAGTATGATGTCCATTCCTTGGAGAGATCCTCAAGAAGACATGATCACCCACAATGAATGATAATGGTATTTGTCGGTGATAATCAAAAGTTCTTGGATGAATTTGAGATATCTCCATCCTCTTTCTAATCGACCAGAACTTTTCCATTTTTTCATGGACAAGGATTGGACCAACTAGTGATTTTTCTCTTGTATCCACCATGAATTGTAGAGAACATCATGAAAACCCATATAAATCTTCAAACATATCAATGTGTATCGAGGAATTACTATTTTTATTGTCTGAGAACTCCACTAAGGGTATATGCACCTCCCATGAGCCACCAAAATCCATTACACAAACCCACAACATGTCTTCCAATGTTTCTATCATCTGCTAGGATTGTCCATATGTTTGAGGAAGATGCACCAAGATCATAGTAATCAATGTCCCAAGGTCTTGCTGTAAGTAATTCTAGAAATTTTATGTGAACCTCAAATCTATATCTGAGACTATTGGCAGTGGCAAACCATGGTAGTTTACCAGTTCTAACATATTTATTTTTGAATGATTGTCATCCATATGAGTTTCACAAATAGGGATGAAATGTGCCATCTTAGTTAGATGATCCACTATATTCCTAATGGAAAAGTGTTTCTTGACCATTTGTAGAGGGCATGTAACCAAATACATTGCCATTTAATCCCATTTCACCACTAAAATGGGAAAATATTGTAACAAACACGCTTGTCTCTGATGCTCTACTTTAACCTGTTGACAAGTTAAGCACCGTGAGATGAACTTAACCACCTTATTATTCATGGAACTCCACCAAAACTACACCATCAATTCCTTATACATTATCTAGGAGACTGGATGTACAACCCATATTGAATGGTGGATTGGATGAAGGTTTTAATCCTGATAAACCATAGGTACAACCATCTAGTCATTGAAACACAAAAGTGAACCCCAATCAAGTTTTCATCCCTCTATGGTCACTCCACCATTGAGTTTTGAACTCACAAATAGACATTATCCATAAGATTTTTGAGTCTCTTTGATCATTTTTACTAAATCATGAACTACTTATCTATAAAAAAACCAAAACATTACCTCTGTCTTCACATTCCACATGCATGTTATCTAATATTTCTCACAAAAGAGATAATGTCTCACCAAAGAGATAATTTCTCCATGTGAGAAAATTAGTTTCAAGCATTTTTTATCCATAATCACAATATCATTCTAACTAAAGAGATAATGTCTGCATGTTTTCAAAGCATGGACAACTGCAGCTAACTTTAAATCATGTGGTGGTTAATTTTTCCCATGCACCCTCCACTGCCATGAACAATAAGCATACACATGATCTGTTTGCATTAGAACACAACCCAACCCTGATCCTAAAGCATCACAATACTCCACATACCCATATCCTAATTCTAGAAATGTCAATATATGTGCCAATGTAAGACGAGCTACAGGTTCCCGCAAAGACATCTGACATTCCTCCATCCATTAGAATAGAGAATTATTCATTGTCAGTGCTATAAGTAGTGAAGGTAGTCATGAGAAATTACTCAAAAAGCATAGGTCGTAACCATCAAGACCAAGAAAACTTCATATCTCAAAAACATTCTTCATTAGTAGCCAAGGGATAACAGAATCAGTCTTTTCATGATAAAAAAAATGCCTTTCTTAGAAATGAAATCGCCAAGAAAAGGTACATCTTGTATCCAAAAATAAAACTTTGATAATTTGGCATATAAAAGATGATCTCTCATGATGTGTAACCCAGTTTCTTGGTGAACCTCATGATCATCCCCAGTCTTTGAATAGACTAAAATGTAGTCCATAAACACCCCAACAAAAAAATCCAATTATAGTTGAAATATTTGATTCATCAATTCCATAATGAATGCTAGTGCATTCATTAGACCGAAAGGAATGACTACATATTCATAGTGGCCATATCCACTTATGAAAGCTGTCTTGGAAATACCCAATTTCTGAACACTCAATTGGTGATATCATAATTTCTTGTCAATCTTGCAGAACCACTGAACTCCCCTTAACTTAACAAACTGATCATCGATTAATGGAAGTGGATATCTGTTCTTTATCGTATCTTGGTTAAGCTTATGATAATAAACACACATCCATAATGTTCTATATTCCATCCCCACAAACAAAACGGGTGCTTCCGATAGATAAATACATGGTTGAATGAAACCCTTTCTTTCCAGCTCCTCTATCTGCACTTTCAATCCTCATAACACTATTGGTGTCATCCAAATAGATAGAAGTGATATATGATTGGTCCCCAGAAGGATATAAAACATAATATCCACTTCCCATAGAGGAGGTACCCCAGTGATGTTCTCAGAAATTTTGTCTGGAAATTGATCCCAAATTGCTGGAAAACTATTTCCCTCAATCTCTTCCATTTATTCAAAAGTCCACACTACAAACTGTTAAGATATTTTTCCCACCATTGGTTCCAATAAGCTCTATGCACCTTTCATTACAATCCTCTCTCCTCTAAAGAGATTCTCGATGCCATCCACAGTCATGAAACATATTGTTCTCCTATAATAGTAAATTTGAGCCTTAATCATTGTTATCAAATCCATACAGAGGTTTACATCATAGAAATATATCTCCAACATCATGAAGTCCCATTTCAGCTCAACTCCATCAACAGTTATACAATGAGCTCTATTTGAAGTCTCGAAATTCTCTTTAACCGAGATTTGTATGGATTTTTATCATATAAGGCATCATTTATAATTTTAAACATAGAGAATAAGATCCCCACATACTCTTCGTCTTAGTTCTAGAGTTATTAGCACCTCTAGTGAATACAACCATTCTTCCTCCACATGGATTTTCTGTAGTGACAGATATCGTAAACAGAGTATCTAGTTGTAGTCCCAACTCAATGGTTTAAACACCATGACTAATGCTTTGGACCCACTAGTGGGTCACCTATAGCTCAAGTGCAACCAAATTCTCAATAGCCTCTTCTGACTTATTCTTATAATGCATATCTGGTGCCATTTTCTAATCCTACAACAAATTATATAATTATCACTCTCTAGAAACTGATGTCTTGTCATTTCAAATCCTATCACATCAACTATCACAAAATTTTTAAAAAAAACAAAAAAAATTCATGATCAACCATTTTTTATAAAACTTTACATGCTTTTGAAAATTAAAACATTTTTAAAATACAATAACCATTACCTTTTTCAAAATCATTCATTTGAAAACCAATTCCCTATATTTTTTAAAAATTAACACTATTTTAAGAACTTGAATCATTCCATGAAATGATGTTTTCACTCATAGTGGTATTTCATTCCACTACAACGAATTCATGCTTGTCTCATTGGATAACCCCATGATAGTGTGATTTCAAAATTCTTGATGTGTCACCAAAAACATATTTACCAAACTCCCTTGTAACATGATTTTCATCATAAAAGGGTTATCTATGTCATTTTATGCTATAAATTTTTGGTTCTGACAATCCTAATACTTTATAAAATTCCCACGCAAGGAATTTAAAATAAGGGATTTTTTAACACTCCAAGATTTCATAGTACATTATTTCTTCAATGTAATTCAATAACATGCACAACACACAACATAGAGTTCAAGCGCGCCATGACTTACAAAACTAGCCGTTAAAAAGTGGTTATGAATAGTATAACTAAATATTGAATTTTATATAATCCATATAATTTTAGAATCTATATTATATGTTTCTTAGACATAATGTGAGGGAAAATTTATTTTTTTCAGGTAAAAGATGTATTTTTTTAAAAAATGCATTTTAATCGCCTTTTAATGGAGAACCCTTTTGAAATAAAATATTTTAAAGATTAATATATTCAATTTTACAAAATAAGCTTCTTCATTAGAATCTAAATATATGAATTTAGTTTCAATAAATGTTTAGTGTTTTTCAGATAACTTTTATATTTGGGTGAATAGTGAAAAATATTATATTTTAACTAAAAACAACTTTTATAATAAAAATAATTTATAATGATCAACTATACATATAAATGGATCGAAAGTATAATTAGATTATATTTCTACCATTGACTCTATTTTTTTTATTGGAAGCAATTTCACATTGAAATTTGACATGAACACGTGTCAATTTTTTGCTAGTTATAATTTCTTAAAAATACATTTTTCAGTTTTGACATTTGGAAATAATTTTAAATTAACAAATTAAATTTCTATGTTTTTAATTTGGTAAAATTGAATAAATTTTTGAATTATTAATATCATAATCAACATAGGGTTATTGGTTGGTATGTTTTTGATAACATTAAATTTTTTATGAATAGTGAAAAAACTATCTTATTTCTTAAAACAGACATTCGATTTAAATAATTATATATTTTTTTAAAATTTAGTTTAGGTAAAAATAGATACATAATACCTATATATGTTCAATTTAATTCATTGGATTCATTTTGTAATAATATTATATATATTTGTTTTATTGAACTTTTTACAGTCTTTTACCCCCTCCTAGGAAAATTTCCAAATTCACATTAAACATTATTTTAACACATATGTGAGTGGAATTTTACAAATCCGAGAGACAAAATTGATATCATTAAGAAAAATGTGGTTCAATAAGTTGACAATAATTTTTGGTGAATAGTAACTTTTTAATTTTATTTACCATGGTTAAAAGTAAATAGTGTAATTATGGGTAAAAATGATATTATTTTTACCCTAAAACATTTCTTCATTCTATTTGTTAAGTTGAATTATACCCAAAACAAACATAGGAATACAATATTAACCTCTTCGGTCAATATGGATTACATTAGAATTTTTATTATTATTTAATTCAAAGAAGTGTTTAATGTGTTAAATTCAATGTTTAATAAATAAATTTTTTTAAAGAATGGTTACACATAAGATAAATTCAACTATAAATATTAATTAGAAATATAAAAAGAGTTCCTACATAATGGTATTTTATTTATATTTTTTAGAAATTAAATAATTAAATTTATTTATGACACAATGATGATGCAGTAATTACTATATTAATGAAGGATTAAAATAATTGATTTATAAAATATCCAAATAAATGTAATTTGAGACTTTTTATGAAATAAACTAATTTTATAGGTTAATATGACATAATAGGGTTGATTAGATGAATTTTTTTCTAATTAATAATTCTGCTATACATTTATCAAAAAGAAAATACCAAATAGTGTCAAAATTGACACAAAAGAGTTTTTAAAACAAATATTAAATTATTAATTGATAAAATAGTCCTAAAATTATAAATATCAGCCGAAAGTCTTATATAATAATATATATGATATTAATGTACTTATTGGTGTTTGATTGTCTTTGTATAGTATGTTTATTAACCATATTTTATAAAAATACAAAGCAACATGGTAAATGTCATAATATTTAACTAAGACTTAAATCTAAAAGTTAAGGTTAATATGATTACCCAAACCTATCTAAAACCTACTGGATGAGTATTTTTTGATAACGTACCACCATATACATTAATTAATACGTTTTGGAGTCATTATAAACTGAAAATATATTTATTATAAAATAATATTTTAAGTTTTTCCTAAGGTGCCCCTCACCCCTCTTATAAAACGGAACTCCCCCTTCACTCTAATTCACACATTCAAAGCCATTTTTCTCAGACAAACCCTTCACAAATACCCTCTCAACTATCCTCCCTTCATCCTAGTGGCCATAATTTAGTTATAAATCCATCCTATGGATCCCTATTGATCACATCAAAAGGAAGAATGCGAAAAAGATGTAAATATTTCATCAACTCTTTCAAGTTTTTTTCTTCGTCCACTACCTATTTATTTGTTTTTCCATTATAAAATAATAAATCCAGTATCATATATATACCATGATTTTATTATAAATATGGGACAACCATATTCTTTATTCTATCCATCCTTTGAATGACATGTCACCATACGTGCATTCGTACGGCTTACTGTCTCCACGTCGGGGTGTAATTCTTATTCAATACATTATTATTTGGATGGATATAATAATGATGTGTAATTTATGTAAATAAAAAATATAACATGACAATGATTCATTATATAAGATATACTAACCAATTACGCACCATTAAGAAAATTATATTGTCTCTCGTGCGTATGTACGGATTACCGTCTCCACGACGTGATGAGATATATTTCCAAGTTCACCATTCATCAATGATTATAAATATATATAGAAGTATGTAATATATGAAATAATAATTCAACTGGATATATATATATATATACTTACATATATCTTATTCAGTTACTTCCGTTCAATAGGATATGAAAGTGGAAACAACGTTTATGCGTGCGTACGAACTACCGTCTCCATAAACAATGTTTTACATTTCAAATATATGACTATTATATATATTTATATTCTTAATATATATGATATATAAATCATGTTTTATATTCTTGATGTATTTAAATAATGATCTTTGTGATAAAATCAATTTTAATAAGTTAAAACATGTATGATAAAGAAAGCAATCATTACCTGAAATGTTAATTTAACATAGAAATCATTATTTAATGGGTAGTATAAAATCATAAATGTATCATGTTTGATATAATAAATATTAATATGTTTCTGGTATAATTTTATAAAAATACTATGTTTTTTATACAAGAGGATAAACGTACACTCGACCAAAGTAAAGTCCAAGGTAAGGGTTAATTTCACAGTCTCATTATTATCAGAGGTTGTTTTTACGTAAGTATCTACTGCGACATATTTATTATCCATGTCCATTTTTCAGGAAAGAGTTTTCAAAGTTATTTTTAAGGGGATTTTTTACTAAAACTTCATTTCAAATGTTTTAAATATTAATTTTTCTAAATAATTCTCATTAATGACCACAACTTCAAATGGGTTTTAAGGTTTTATTTATATGAATATGAATTTTTAAGATGTTAATTCCATTCAAAAGATTCAAATTGGTATGGGAAACTTTGATCCAATAATGTATTTAAATGTATTTAAATATAAATTATGTGACTTTTTAAATGTTTTCATGAAAAAAGGATATTTCTCTCAAAGAGTTTTACAAATCAATTTCATTTATATCAACATCCTTTAATGGATTTAAAATTTTTTTGAAGTTGATTTATTATGATAAAAATATTCCATATTTAATGGAAGGTTTTTGTGATATGTTTGACTGTGGATGTGTTATTTTTACAGAATTCATGTTTTATGGATAAAGTATTGATATTTCATATTCTAGTTTTAATATGAATGATTAGGTTATGTGTAATCATTTTCAGCTGTGGAATGCATTGGACATAGAAAGTGACGGGAGGAACCCTCTATAGCTCCTCGATGCATCGGTAGGTCTAATGATACAAACTAGTGTCTGGGCACAAGGCCTTTACAAAATCTTATTTGTAGTCTTGGCACAAGGCCTTGACTATGTGGTTATGAAAGTATGGAAATATGCATTCCATCATAATTAATGTGGATATTGATAATGCATTTGATTATTTGACAAGTAGAATATCCATGTGAGTAAGTAAATGGAATTATTTTGATTTATATTTTCCATATTATGATGAATTTTATGTTGAAAATTCTTTTGTTTTAGTCTTAAACATTTCCTTAAATGTTTATGCTTATTTATGAAATTTTTTTCTATATTGTTATCCTTACTGAGCATCAAAGCTCACACCAATCAATGTTTTAATTCTATCAAGATTCCAAAAAGTGTATTATGATTGATAAGGAGGGTTATGTTAGGGGATTAATGGAGTTCTCAAAGGATCATTTCTGTTGTGTTTTATTTTCTAATGTGTAATTTAACATTCATGTATGTAATATATTCTCCAAGACTGCTAAACTGATCAGTCATTTGGGGCATGATTCCTTATTATCATGCCAATTTATTAAAATAATGTAACGACTTTGGGAATATAGGGCTGGGGCGTTACAATTGGTATTAGAGGATGTTTCGAAACAAAATTGGAAATTGATTTAGTTAAACTATGATTATAGAACATTACCTTAAGATAGACATTGAATATTGGTATAGAAGAACTTAATAGAATTTTGGTACTATAGAGAGTCTGTGATATTTCCAAGAAATACATCGCCGTCTGGATATGAGCAGGTTGTGGTGGCTCTGGAACAGATGTACCTAGAGGTAAAACCTAAAAACACTTCTTTGAACTAGACTCGAACGGGAACTGGTGCACGAGAACGGGCCTTGCTGCACTCTTAGTTTCGACACTCCTGGGGGATATTCTTAGCACTATTCTCATTTTATTTACAAACCTCTATGAAGGAATAATGAGTATATACCTTCTCAAAGAAAACATTTTTTTTATTATAGATTATATCCATAAAATGTTCAATTTACGTTTGGTATTTTACATGTTTGGAATTATGTAATGTGATTCATAAAATGACCTAGTGTATGCCAGTCTTTAGATATGGTGCCCAGTGAAATGAATTAGGACCCTAGTAATATGTATGATCCATAGAGTAAGAAGAATCATATCGTACAGGGTATTAAGACTAAATTTGCAAGGGAAATAGTCTCCCATGTATTCTCAACATATGAAGAAATAATATCATGGGTTAGTAAGGTAAGTAAATAATTCTATGAGTCATTTTCTTTGAAGGGAAGCCAGAGAATAAATGGATGGTAGAGAGAAATATGGATAAATGTTTGAGGGGGAAGAAGGATTTTCCCAAATGTGTAAATGTGGAAATAATCACCATGGTAAATGCTTGATGGGAAAGGGAGTTTGTTATATGTGTGGACACCAAGTACGTGATATCAAGGGTAAGAAAAAGGTTTCAAATGTAAAATGATCCTACTGCAAGCCATTGGGACACCACGCGAATCAATGTCCCAGTCATCAAAGTATACCACAAATGATGCTATTGGATAATAATCATATTATGATATTACCTCAGATGAAAAGGAATGACTATTGTTATTATGCTGTTATTATAGAATTATTTCATTTGATTATTGTATCAACAATATACTGGTTATATGAATTATGGATAAAAATAAGGATTATACATGAGTAATATTTTGTTGAGGATTTGAGAGTATATAGTATTAAGAAATGTGACTTAATAGTAATCTACAAATTTTGGAAAAAGCATGGTTGATGGAAAGGTAATCCATAGAATGGTCTTTATAATGAGGAAGTGATTTTTGAATAAGAGATGGTTGATTTGGATACATTATAATGGATGTTATTTACTACCTTTAAATTGATTATTGATTTGTATATTTCATCATTATTGGATTTTACATAATTTTTCGATAGAAGGAGTATATCCAGTATTCTATAAGGAATAAGGGAGCATGAACATAATTAATAAGGTTTTATGGTAATTTAAGATGTTGCGGTGTTTTAAAAGAATACATGATGAAGGCGTTCACATGTTATTCCCTATCAAAAATGATCTTCATTGTGTATAACATCCTTATAAATTTTGGATTGAGAGTTTGGAATGAATTAATTTGGATAAGTCTAATGGTTGGAATGGATTATATTAGAGATTGGATACTACTGTTTTGGTTATTTTTGGATTGTTATAAAAAGGATAAACCATAGGTTGTGAGACAACAAGTCATTTCTGGTAAGTCCGCAAGACATGAAACCATAACCGAAGAGAGACAAGGGTGCATCACCGACGACTGGACTACATTATGTACTGGTTTGTATAATTTAGTTTTTTTAAATAATCTAAAAAATAAATTATAAATTCATTATTTTTGGAACCCTATATGATTAGGATAAATAGAATATTTTTTTGAAAAATTATTCAGTGAAAGATGATTTTGTGGTAGGATTTAGATGAAGGATGAAACTTAACTTTTCAAGTATATATATATATATAAATTTTTTCCTTATTAAGACTAAATTTTATTAACCTAATTTTTGATATGGTTTTTCCCACCAATGTATTTTCTATTTTTAACCTTTTATTTTCGAAGAACTATTTCAAATTACGAGGATGAAATTTATTGAAGGATGGGATTATATACCTCTACATGATTTCATAGTACATTATTTCTCCAATGTAATTCAATAACATTCACTACATGCAACACTGAGTTCAAGCGCACCACGACTTAGAAAACTAGCCGTTCAAAAGCGGTTATGAATAGTATGAACCAAATTTTGAATTTTATATAATCCTTATAATTTTAGAATCTATATTATGAGTTTCTAATGTATTATGTAAAGAAATTTTCATTTTATTTAGGAAAAAGGATTATTTTTCAAAAAATTCAATTTTACCGCCTTTTAATGGAGAATAATTTTTTAATCCATTATTTTAAACATTTATATGATAAATTTTAAAAAATATACATCTTCATTAGAATTGGGATATATGAATTTATTTTCTATATTTTTTTTGTGTTTTTCTGATAACTTTCATATTTGGGTGAATAGTTAAAAATACTATATTTTCACTGAAAAAAACTTTTTAAATCAAAATAATTAATAATGTTCAACTATACAAATGAATGGCTTGGAAGTATAATTAGATTATATTTTTACCATTTAATCCAATTTTTTCCTTGTATGTAATTTCACTTTGAAATAGGACATAAACAAATGTCAATCTTTTGGTTGTTATTATTTCTTAAAAATACGCTTTTTGGTTTTGAAAATGGAAATTAATTTTAAATTAATAAATTCAATTTATATATTTTTAATTTGGTAAAATAGAATTCGTTTTCGACTATGGAATATCAAAATTAACTTAGGGTGAATTTTTGTATGTTTCTTAAAACATTCAATTTTTTGATGAATAGTAAAAAACCTTGTGTTATTGGTTAAAACCGACTTTTCATTAAAATAATTATTTATTTTATTTAAATTTATTTTAGGTAAAAATAGATACATAATACTTATATATTTTTAATTTAATTCACTGGAGTCATTTTGTAATAATATTAAATATATAATTTTTTTTGAACTTTTTACTATATTTTACCACCCTCCTAGGAGATTTTGTAAATTCGCATAAAACATAATTTTACCATTTTTGTTAGTGGAATTTAAAAAATCTGATAGGCAATGTTGATATCAATATGAAATATGTGGTTCAATAAGATGAAAATAATTTTTGGTGAATAGTATCTTTTTACTTTTATTTACCATTATTAAAAGTAAATAGGGTAATTAAGGTTAAAAATGAAATTATTCGTACCCTAACACATGTCCTATTTATATTGGTTAAGTGTAATTAGACCCAAAACAAGATTAAGAATACAATATTAACCTCTTTGGTCCATTTGGAATAGATTGTGACATTTATTATTATTTAATTCAAAGAAGAGTTAAAAGTGTTAAATTAAGTATTTAATAAATAAAACATTTTTAATATAAGGTTACACAAAAGATAAATTTGACTATAAATATTGATCAGAAATTAAAAAATATTTCCTACAAAATTATATTTATTTATATTTTTTGGCATTAAATAATTAAATTCATTTTTGAAACAATGATGATGCAGTTATTACCGTATTAATGAATGATTAAAATAATTGAGATTATAAATATCCAAATAAATGTAATATGAGACCTTTTTTGAATTAAACTAATTTTCTAGGTTAATATTACATATTAGGGTTGATTAGATGAATTTTTTCCAAAGTAATAAAAATGTTATGAATTTAGAAAAAACAAAATAACAAATAGTGTCAAAATTGACATGAAAGAGTTTTTTTAAAGAAATATTGTATTATTAATTGATAAAATAGTTATAAAAATCTAAGGGTCGACCAAAAGACTTATATAATAATATATATGACATTAATGAACAAATTTGTGTTCTAATGGAATTTTTTAGTAATATTATTAACCGTATAATATAAAAATACAAAGACACATGGTTAATGTCAATCTTTTTAACTTAGATTTAAATCTAAATGGTAAGGTTAATATGGTGACACAAACCAGTATAAACCCTATTGGTTGAGTAGTTTTTGACCCAGACCCACCTTTTCCTTTAAATAATAATTTTTTAGCCATTTCAATCCTAAAATGATTTTAGTATAAAATAATATTTAATGTTTTTCCAAAAGTTCCCCTCACCCCTCTTATAAAAGGGAACTCCCCCATCACTTAATTCACATCTTCAAAGCCATTTGGCTCGGACAAACCATGCCCAAATGCCCTCTCAACTGTTTTCCCTTCATCCTTGAGGCATTCCATTAGTCAGAATTCCATCCTATGGATCCCTTTTGATCAAATCAAAAGGATGAACCTGAAGAAGAGGTAAATATTTTATCACCTCTTTCAAGTTCCATTCTTCGTCCACTTAGTCTTTATTTTTTGTTTCCATTAGAAAATAATAACTCCATTATATTCTATATACTGTGATATTTTTATAAATATGGTACAAACATATTAATTATTCTATCCATCCTTTGAATGACATGTCATCATATATGCGTATGTACGGCTTACTGTCTCCACATGGTGGTGTAATTGTTACTCAATAAATTATAATTTGTATGGGTATAATAATGATGTTTAATTGATGTAAATAATAAATATAAAATGATAATGATTCTGTATATATGATATACCATCCAATTTCACACATTTAAAGAAATTATATTGCCGGTCGTGCGTACGTACGGATTACCATCTCCACGATGTGATGAGATTCATTTCCAAGTTCACCATTCATCGACGGCTATAAAAATTTATATTAGTCTGTAATATATGATGTAATAATGGTACTGGAGATATATATATATATATATATTTATGTTCTTACATATATCTTATTCACTAACTTCCATTCAATACGACATGAAAACAGAAACAACGTTTACGCGTACGTTCGGACTACCGTATCCATAAATGGTGTTTTCCATTTCATATATATGTCTATTATATATATTTATATTCTAAATATATATGATATATAAATAATATATTATATTAAAGAATTATTTAAATCATTATTTTAGGGATACAATCAAGAGTAACAAGTTAAAACACGTACGATAAAGGAAGCGATTATTACCAGATATGTTAATTTAACATGGAAATTATTATAAAATGGGTGGAATAAAGTCATAAATGAATCATGTATTATATCATAAATATTAATATGGTTTCGGTATAATTTAATAACATACTACATTATTCATACAGAAGGTTAAATGTACCCTTGACTACATGAAAGTGCAAGGTAAGGGTTAATTTTATAATCTCTTAATTATCCAAGGTTGTTTATATGTAAGTATCTACTAAGACATATTTATCATCCATGTTCATGTTTCATGAATGAGTTTTCAAATTGATTCTATTAAGGGTATTTTTTTATAAAACATCATTTGAAATGTTTTAAATATTTATTACTCTAAATCATTCTCATTAATGTCCATGTCTTTAAAATGGTTTTTATGGATTTATTTATAAGGAAATGAATGTTTTTAAAAATTTAATTCTTTTAAAAAGTTTAAAATAGGAATGAGACATTTTTAACAAAAAATATCATTAAATTTATTAATTTCTAAATTATGTCACCTTGTAAATGTTGTCATGAAAATGGGATATTTCTCTCAAAGGATTTTACAAATAATTTTCATTTATGTCAACATCCTTTGATGGATTTTAAAATTGTGTGAAGTTGATTTATTATGATTCAAATATTCGATAATGTATTGAAAGTTTTTGTGTTATGTTTGACTGTGGCTATGTTATTTTTATACCATTCATGGTTTATGGATAAATTATTGACATTTCATATGATAGTTTTATTACAAATATCTATGTTATGTTTAATCCTTTTCATATGTGGAATGCATTGGACTTAGTATGTGACGGGTGGATCCCTCTATAGCTCCTGGATGCATTGGTAGGCCTCATGATACAAATTAGTGTCTTGGCACAAGGCCTTGGCAAAATATTATTTGTTGTCCTGGCTCAATGCATTGACTACCTGGTTATGAATGTCATGCATTATGAAATCCATCATTATAAAAGTGGCTATTGATATTGCATGTGATTATTAGACTTGTAGAATATCCATGTGAGTAAGTAAATGTAATTATTTTGATTTATATTTTCAATATTTTGATGACCTTTATTTTGAAATGGATTTTGTTTTAGTCTTATATATTGCTTTAAATGATTATGCTTTTTTATGAAAGTTTCTGATATATTGTTATCCTTAGTGAGCATCTGAGATCACGCATTTCTATGTTTTAAATTACTCTGGATTCCATGATGCGTATTATGATTGATAAGAAGGGTTAAGCTATATGATTAATGGCTTTATCAAAGCATCATTTATGTTGTGTTGTATTTTCTAATCTGTAATGTTACTTTCATGTATGAAATCTATTCTCCAAGAATATTTAACTGATCGGTCTTTCAGGATATACTTCCTTATAATCATTCCAATTTATTAAAAAAATGCACCAACTCTGGGAATCTAGGGTCGAGGTGTTACAGATTTCATCTCCAAAATAAAGAACATCGATGATTACATGTTAGGAAAGGACCGAAAAATATGATACCATTTGTACCACCATATAAGGTTTATACTGATACCATTTTTAATGACCCACCAATTATTATTTGCTTGATAGTACAACAAGTCTTCACTAGGCCTTTAAGAACATCCCCAAGATGCCAAAGGCTGAAAGTAAATGTCGAACGGTTTAAAATACACATGGGGGATGATATGACATTTTAGAAATAATCCACAAATCATACCAACAATAAAAAAATTCACTAAATGGTGCATGGACAAATGGAAGACAACTCAACAACTTCATGTATCTCAAAATCACATCATTCTATGAAACAAAAGAAGAATACCCACGTATCACTGTACACTATGGATAGACTACACAAGACTCTGCAAAGTCCTCATGACTCCATGCTAAACAAACTTCAAGAACCAAAGTATCCCAATAGCCCAAACATCACGAGGTAGTTCTATGAACATGGGAATCATTACCTTTTCCCTTGTCCTATAATATAGTTCTGCAATAGCACCAAAGTGACAAAGCAGTGGTGAGTATAAAACTTAGTAGGTTTTCCCCAATGACTTCCCAACTAATGACACTATTATATAAGACTATAAAACCATTTTATAAAACATTTTACATAAACCAATACCTCAAAAATATTTTATCACTAAATATAAACAAGTTTCTAAAACAATTCATCACCAAAAGCATACAAGTACAATTGAAACCAATTTTTCCAGCAAGATATTTTTCGAGAAAAATAACTAAACAACCCTTACAACCATTTAACAATATCCCAATATCAGTATACCAATCCATTCCTCAAACCCATTCATGGTACATTAGGATAGTCTCATACTCATGAGAGTTTTCTCGTCGATCTTCCATGTCATCACATGGTAATTGTTTCCCATGTGCCATTAACCCTTTGGCTTCGAGCACGAGGTCATATTTCAACCATTCCTCATGTATGAAATTACCATGTCCCATTAAACTTTTGGCACCATGGACAATGTTATATTTAAACCAATCCCCATATATTATACATGAACACATACCACATATTACAAACGATCATGCCTATACAAACCATTAAATAAAAACACCTTTTTATTGGAAACCATTTCTATAAAAAATATTTCCATTCCAATCCATTTCAATAATACTCCATTTTTATTGAAAAAAGATTCTTTTGAAAATATATTTTTCATAAACCCTTTATAAATTTCAGGAAATCCCTAATATAAATTCATCATTTTAAATTCATGAAACTAATCCCCCTTCTTCACAACAATTCACCAAGATCACCGAATTTCACAAAAAAACATAAATCATAAAAATGATTTTTTTTAAATGAGTTTACCAATAAATAAACCAATTTTAATCTAAGACAAAAAATCATAAAAAGATAATATGATAGTGAAGGCACCTACCTTGAATGATTTGATGAATGTTGACTTCATATGAAAAACACACAAGAAGGCGGGTCGATTATCCGATAACGGTCTTAGTTATCATATCCTATCAAGATCAAGACTAAAAAATGAATTAGTTGGAAACCAAAAACATATATATATACCTACTATAGGTTCATATATGATAAAGAATGGAGATCAATAAATTTTATCAAAGAATGTCTAAGAAAACATGACAAATCAAGAATGAATGGTGACATACCTGTAGAATCAGATCAAGATTTCAAGAAAGCAGCTCAGATCTCTTCTTCTATCATGAAGAACACCATATTTATCCATATGTGACATAAAAAATCATATATATACCAATAGGAGGTGTGAATATATGATAACAAAAAGGATAGAAGGAGGTGTTTGTATAAAATGGAAAAGAACCAAGAAGATCGACACGTACCCCAAGAATAGGGCTACAAATTACCGGGGGAAGACTATAGGTTAGCTCCAACTCATGTGGGGAGGGTTCTCCAAACTTCTAGGGATCGTAATATCAAAATAGGTGCGTTTTGAAACCCAATGTAAATATATAGTTCAAAATGACTAAGCTCCTAGAAAATAGGATTGAGATTTGATCTCTGCGCAAGGTTTCACCACACTGTTTGAGCCAACCATGTATGGATCGTGTGACATTTTTTTTAGTCCCAACACTGCCCATAAATCCCACAAACTCTTCCATCCTTAAACTTTACCATTTTTACGGAAAAAAGTTTTATGGAATCATCCAACTTTATAGAAACACCCCACTTTATGGAAACAACCATCTTTATAGAAACACCCAACATTATAGAAACATCCTACTTTATGGAAAATACCACCATTATGGAAACAACCAACTTTATGGAAACTCCCTATTTTATGGAAACTATCTAATTTATGGAAACCTAATTAAAGGCACACCAATTAAAAAAAGCGATGAAATGGGTTATGTACCTGATTCTAGGGGTACTACACCTTCCCTCAACATAGTGAAGGTGGGTCATGACAATTTTCAACATAGATCTTCCACAAAATCTATGTAGACATAATTTGATGTCGGATGGAATAATCATTTTCTATCACCTTTTTCAAAATATTAGGCCCAATAATCGTTCCCTCACCAATACCATCCAAATAAATAGGTGTTATACATCACTTCCCATATTGAGCTATATTGGGTTCCATTTGAATATTCAAATTGAATATATTATTGTATAAAAACATAAATAATGAGATACAATGATCCCATACACCTTAAAATTCCAATGAAAATGTTATCAGCATCTAGTCAGGATTATAAATATTCCTTTTTGATTGGGAAAAAAATTCAGGGTTATAGGTTGTATGAAAATTCATATCAAAATTCAAAACATGTTGAAGACTTCCCCAAAATATAGTTGTAAACCTTGGATAAAGATTTGAAATGATAAATTAGGTATCCCATGAAACTTCTCCAAATACTTTACATAATTCATGGATTATTTTTAAAGAGTGATATCTTCTCGAAAAGTGATTAAATTGGTAGCCTTGGATAGATGATCTGCTCAAACCATTATCACATGGATTCCATTTTATGTTCTTAGAAGACCATTTAAAACATCAAAGGTAATGTCATAACAATTTCATGTTGGTAAGGTTAGTTGTTTTAGTACCCCTTTAAGAAGATTTCACCATATCTTCATTTTTTGACGCACAATACTCCTTGATGTTTAGATTGAAATCTTCCCATTAATGTTATCCCACAAATAATTATCACGAAGTTCTATATTCATTTTTATGCTTTAGTGATGTATAGTGAAATAAGATCTATGATATTCATCCATGATATCCATCTTTATTTGTAACACCCCATGATTCTACGGTACGCTTCTCTTTGAATAATACAATAGCATGTGTTGTACGCAACTTCGAGTTATAACAAACACCACAACCATTCAAACTCACCGTTATGAATAGTAATACCCATTTTTTAAATTTTTTAAATTTTATCTTTCAAAATGGACTTCATATTTGGATTTGGAATATCGAAATTATCCTCGGGTGAATTTTTGGTATTTTTCAGAAAACATACAATTTTTGATGAATAGTGAAAAAACACTGATTATAGTTTAAAAACTAATTTTTATTTAAATAATTTTTTATTTTTATTTAAATTTAATTAAGGTCAAAATAGATACATTATACCTATATATGTTCAATGAAAATTATTGGAGTTAGTTTAGAATAATTTTAGATATATAAAAATTTTATTAAAATTGTCACCGTCTTTTAGCCACCTCCTAGGAGAATTTGGAAATTCACCTAAAACATAATTTTACCACTTATGTGAGTGAAATTTTGAAAATATTGAAGACATGGATAATATCAAGGAATAAAATGTGGTTTGATAAGATAAAAATAATTTTTGGTTAATAGTAATTTTTTTCATTTATTTACCAATGTTAAAAGTAAATAGGGTAGTTAAGGATAAAAATGATATTAATATTACCCTAATACATGTCCTAATTCTATTGGACAAGTTTATCTCGACCAAAAACAACCATAGGATTTAAATATTATCATTTATATCCACATGGATTTGATTAGGATATTTATTATTATTTAATTCAAAGAAGGGTTAAAAGAGTTAAAATCGATGTTTTATTACTAAAATAATTTTAATATAGGGTTATACATCAGATAAATTCTATTATAAATATTCATTATCAAGATAAAATAATTTCCTATATAATGTTGTTTTATTTATAATTTTTAGACCCTAAATATTTTAATTTATTTATGACACAGTTGTGATGCAGTAAATACATAACTAATGAAATAATAACATAATTCATATTATAAACATAAAAATAAATGTAATTTTAGAATTTTTATGAATTCCACTAATTTTATTGTTTAATATGAACTGTTGGTATTTATTTAATTATTTTTTTTAGATGTAATTATTCTGTTTTGATTTTCACAAAAATCAAATACAAAATAGTGTCAAAATGGACATAAATCTGTTTTTAAATCAAATATTATATTATTAATTAATATTAAATTCCTAAAAATATAAGGATCGTACAAGAGACATATATAATGATATTTGTATCATTAATTAACCACTAGGGGTTCTCTTGTAAGTTTATAGTATGTTTATTTACTATATAATATAATAATACAAAGAGACGTGGTAAATGTCAATCTAATTAACTAAGAGTTAAAACTAAAAGCTACGGTTAATATAGTTACCCTAACCTGTCTAAAACCTATTGGTTGAGTGGTTTTCTACCTATCCCCACCTTAAACTTTAAATAATCCACTTTTTAGACATTATAATCTGAATATGAATTTATTATAAAATAATATTTCAAGCTTATCCTAAGGTGCCCCTCATCCCTCTTATAAAAGGGCACTTCCCCTTCCCTCTAATTCACAACATAAAAGCCTTTTGGCTCAGCCAAACCCTGAATAACTATTCTCTCAATTTCCCTCAATTCAACCTAGAGGCCTTAGTTTGATCGTAAATTCAACATAAGGAGCCCTTTTGATCAAATCAAATGTTATAACCCGAAGAAGAGGTAATGTTTTCACCACCATCTTTCAAGTTCCTTTCTTCTACAACTTCTTATTTATTTGTTCTTTACATTCTAAAATAATAAATCTAGTATCTCCTATATACTTTTATGTTATTATAAATATGGTACAACCATATTCAGTATTCTAACCATCCCTTTAATGACATGTCACCATACGTGCGTATGTACGGCTTACCGTCTCCACGTTGTGGTGTAATTGTTATTCAATACATTATTATTTGGATGGGTATAATAATGACGTTTAATTCATGTAAATAATAAATATAACATGATAATTATTCTTTATATATAACACACCAGCCAAATATATATTATTTTAATATCAAATGAATGATTTTGTCATCCCTCTGTACGTACGGGCTACCATCTCCACGAACGCGATGAGATTCATTCCCCATCGTAACCATTCAAGAATAATTTTCATTTGATGGTTAAAAATAATTGTTTAAGACATATTATAATTCTGGATATGAATTAGTTACAACCTATCCATAACAAACACGGCTTACATAACAATTTATATAAAGTAAAATGAATCAGTTAACACCTGAAACAATGATAATACAATGATATTACTAACAATGAAATGTTAAAAGATCATATATGATATCATATTAATTAATATGACTCTTGTATAATTTAATAATAGTGATTTAACTTTTATACAGGAGGTTAATCTACCCTCAACCAAGGAAAAGTAAAAGGTAAGAGTTAATTTCACAATCTCTTTATTATACAAGTTTGTTTTTACGTATGTATCTACGGGGACATCATTATCATCCACATCCATGCATCATAAAAATGTATTTCAAAAAATTCTTACTATTTTACAGAATAAGGGTGAAAGTCATTTATACCCTTGTTTGACTTTTTATAAAAATTTTATAAAGGAATATTTCTGTCGTTTTCCAAAGAAGGTCCTTTTTAACCTTTTTGACAGAATGAAGTTAAGAATGTCTTTTCTTTAACTTATACGGCGGGTGCGGCTATTTCCCACAATTATAAAATTTTCGATGATTCCATTACAAGATTATTAGAATATATTCAAAGTAAATGTTTTATTTTATAAATATGTGATTTTAAATGATTTCAAAAAAGAGATATTTCTCTCAAAATAGTTCTGATTTCATCCATGTCAACATCCTTTGAAGGATTTTATGATTTTTTTAAGTTCATTTATTATGATACAAAACTTCAATATTTTATTGATGTTTTGCGATATGTTTGACTGTGGATGTGTTATTTTTATACCATTCATGGTTTATGGAGAACTTATTGACATTTAGTATGCTATTTTTAATACAAATGTTTATGTTATGTTTAAACCTATTCATATGATGAATGCATTGGACTTAATAAGAGACTAGTGGAGAGTTCTATATCTTCTCGATGCATCAGTATGTCTCTTGAGACAAACTAGTGTCTTGGCCCAAGGCATTGAAAAAATCTTATTTGTAGTCTTAGCACAGGGCCTTGACTATGTGTTTATGATAGTCTTACATTATGCATTCCATAATAATGAAAGAGGTTATTGATATTGCATGTTATTATTCGACTAGTATAGTATCCATGTGAATAAGTAAATGGAATGATTTCATGTTATCTTTTCCATATTATGTTGAAGATCAAATTTAAAAGGCTTTTGTTTAAGTTATACATTCACTTAAATGTTTATGTTTATTTATGAATTATTCCTCTATATTGTTATCCTTACTGAGCATATGAGCTCACCCGTTTCAATTTTTTTATTTTTCCAAGGATGTGAAGAAGTATTTTATGATTTACCTACAGGGAATTTACGAAGGGATATGAAGACAAGTTGTTGTTGTAGTTTTTTTATGATATAATGTAAGACTTATGAATATATCTAGTGTTTCTAAGGTTACTAAAAAATTGGTCATTCTATACTTGATCCTTTGTGATATTACCAATGTTATGTAATAATGCACCGACTCTAGGTAACTATGGTCAGGGTGTTACAGTTGGTATCAGAGGAAGTTTAGTACAAACCTAGGAAGCTAGATTTAGATAAACTCTGATTAGATCACATAGACCTAAGATAGAATTTGAAAATTAGTATAGAAGAACTTCCTAGAATTTTAGTATTGTAGAGATATTTTGAGTTTTCTGAGCAATACATCCATGTCTGCATATGTGAAGGTATAGGTGGCTCTGGCACATATGTACCTAGGGGTAAAACCTGAAAACACCGCTTTCAGCTACACTCGAACGGGAACTGGTTCACGACAACGGGCCTTACTATACTCTTGGTCATGACACTCCCGGGGGATATGCTTATGATAATTATCATTTTATTTAAAAACCATTATGAATGGATTATGGAAATATACTTCCTTAATGAAAACATTTATATGAATATTGATTATATCCCTAAACTTTTAAATTTATGTTAAGTGTTTTACGACTTTGGAATTATTTATTTTGATTCATAAACAGATCTAGTTTATGCCATGTTTAGAAATGGATCCTAGTGGAAGAAATGGAAACCGTATCAATGAACGCACTCCATGTAGGGATTTACCTCCTGATCAAGAAAATTATTGTGAAGCTAGTGATGCAACTGGTGCTGATCAGCTTATCACTATATTGGGAAAACTCACTCTGGTTATGAATAATAACCTTACAGGTATGGGTCACACTGATCCGCATCGTGGAGGATCAATGCTAGATCGCTTCATGAGGAAACATCCACCAACATTCAATTGGAGTACAAATACATTAGTAGCTGTGTAATGGATAAGTTCCCTAGAAAAATTATTTCAGGCCTTGGGGAGTAGTGAAAGGGAAAAAGTTTTCATGGCAGTTTACCGCCTCACTGGATATGTTGATCAATGGTGGTCATTGATTCAAAATAAGAAGGAAGATGATGAAGTATAAAATTTGGAATGTAGGGAGTTTAAATATATTTTCTTAGATAAATTCATTCCTTATAACCATCGAGCAGATATGGAAAAGCAATTTCTGAGTCTAAGAAAAAAGGATGATAAGAATGTCGCAAAGTATGAAGCTGACATTACAAGGTTAGGGAGGCATGCAGTATATTATATATGTAACCTAAGGAGTAATATTGATCATTTATTTGATGGGTTAAAACCATTTCTTCTTCAGGAATTAGTCTCACAATCCATATCATCGTACGATGACATTATCTCATGTGCTATCAAGAAAGAAAAGGAATTCCCTAATTCCTACGACATTAAAGCAATGCAAGAGAATAAGAGATCTAATCATCACTCTTGGAATGGAAATAAGGGGATGAAGGGAATAGTTGAATATCCACCTGGAAGTAAATGTGGAAAGAAACACCCTGGTACTTGCATGAAGGGAATGGGAGTCTATTACAGGTGTGGTGAAAAAGGCCACCAAGCTCATGATTACAAGCGGAATAAAGAAGCTACTGATGTTCAATGCAACGATTTCTGGGAGATGGACATTATGCCAATGAATGTCCTCAGTGTCTAGGGAACATACCTCAAAAAATTCCAAGGGATCAAGTCCAAGGTTATGATATCACTACTACTAAGGTAGAAGATCCGAAAGATGTGGTGATGGGTAATTTAATGGTTTCATCAAGTTTATCAAATGCATTATTTGATTCTGGATAATCACATTGTTTCATATCATCAACGTTTTCTACGAAAATTAGACATTTCCAATTTGATTTAACATGGGATTTTTCTGTCAAAACTCTTAAGGGAAGTATCATTGAAATAATGTTTTGTGAATCAGTCCCCATTAGAGCACATAAATGTTTTTTATCTTCTGATATCATTGTCATACCCCTGATTGAATTGAATATAATCCTCAGTATGGATTGGATTTCAAACCATTATGCAATGATTTATTGTAAGAAGAATGAGGTTACGATTTTTGATGATTATGATGAGGAACACCTTATCATTAGAGCAGAATCACCACCACCTAATTCTTATCTAGATCCACCCCGAGTAGCACAACTAAATTCAATTATTGGAGATTAATAGAATGAATTAAATGTAGGTGAGGAAAGAATGTCCTAATAGAGTATATAAATATTGTGAAAGAATATGTTGATGTTTTTCTAGAGGATTTACCTGGACACCCTCCAGAATGAGAAATTGAATTTTCCATAGATTTAATTCCTTGATCAAGGCCTATATCGAAGAACCCTTATAGAATGGACACTTTGGAATTAGTTGAAATAATGAAAAAACTACAGGAATTGAGTAATAAGGCATTTATTCTCCCTAGTGTTTTTCCACGGGGATCCCATGTCCTTTTTCCTAGGAAGAAAGATGGATCTATGAGGTTGTGTATCGACTACATGGAAATAAATTCTATAATAACAAGGAACCAGTATCCCCTACCTCACATTGATTATTTATTTCACCAAATGCAAGGACCTCAATACTTTTCATATTTTGACCTTCGATCTAGATATCATCAGTTTTGTGTGAAGAAGGAAGACATTCACAATACAGAATTTCAATCTAGGTACAGGCATTATGAGTTTACAGTAATGCCTTTTGGGCTGACAAATGCACCCTCTATTTTTATGGATCTAATGAATAATGTTTTCAAGGAATATCTTGATGACTTTGTTGTGGTATTTACTAATGATATTTTGGTATACTCAAAATGCCATGAAGATCATAAAATTCACTTCCGCATTATCCTTAAGACTCTGAGAAGACATGAATTATATGTGATGTTTAGCAAGTTTCAATTCATGCTTCAAGATATTTCTTTTCTTGGCCATATTGTCTCTAATGATGGAATCTTTGTTGATCCTTCTAAGACATGATCAATCCAATAATGGAAAGCATTGACAGTATAACTTAGGTACACAGTTTTATTGGTTTAGCAGATTATTATCGACGTTTCGTCGAGAATTTTTCCTGGTTGTCTAACCCATTAACAAAGATCACTCTTAAAGGGGTTAAATTTGTTTGGACAAAAGAGTGTGAATAATTTTTTGATGAACTGTAGAGAATATAGGTCAATTCTCCTATTTTTTACTCTTACATCAAGAAATGATGGGTTTCTTATTTATAGTGATGCATCAAAGATAGGACTTTGTTGTGTCCTTATGCAGAATGATAGAGTTATTGCATATGAATCATGAAAGCTGAAAATTCATTATCCAAAACTATCCTACTCATGATCTTGAGTTAGATGTTGTAATCTTTTCTTTGAATATATAGAGACATTATCTCTATGGTGAAAAAATGTGAGATATATATCGATCACAAGAGTTTGAATTATATTTTCTAACAGAAAGAACTCAACCTGAGGCAAAGCCGATGGCTTGAACTACTAAAGGATTATGATTGAACGATACCCTACCACCCGGGGAAGGAAAATAAAGAGGAAGATGCTTTGAGCAGAAAGTATCATGTAGTTTCGAACAAGATGAGAATTGAAAGGGATCATATTTTCATAGATCTAGTAAAATATTGATATGGGAATCACTATGAATGGTGAAACATCGATACTTTTTCAAATGGTTTCCAAACCATATTTATTATAAAGGATTAAGAGTTCTCAACTGATGATAATGAGTTTAAAAAGAAAATTAAATCCATGAATGATGTGACTTTTTGTATGAAGATGGACTTTTGAAATTCGGGAAGAGACTTTGTGTTTTCAATATACCTGATCTAAAAAGGGAATTGTTGGATGATGCTCGTAGTTTCAATTTCACTATACACCCTAAGAGCACCAATATGTATAGAGATTTGAAGGAACATTTTTGGTATGACAACATGAAGAGGGAGATTGCTGATTTTGTGTCAAGATGTATGGTTGTTCAACAATTGAATGATGGAAGGAAACAATCTGGAGGAGTCATGGAACCTATTGCCATACCTGAGTGGAAATGGGATAATATCACAATTGAATGTTTCATGGGACGACCAAAGACACCTAGAGGTAATGATGAAATATGGGTCATTGTCGATCGTCTTACCATATCAGCACATTTTCATGCTATAAGGGAAGATCTACCTCTTGAACATCTAGAAAGACTATATATTAATGAAGTTGTGAGACTTTATGGAGTGCCCATATCGATTGTTTCTGATTGTGATCCCCGTTTTACATCATGATTCTAGAAAATTCTTTAGAAATCCTGGGATACTGAACTTTATATATGCACTTCCTACCACCCCCAAACTGATGGACAATCAGAATGGACTATTAAAACCTCAGAAGACATGTTGAGATCTAGCTCCCATGACTTTTAGGGTACGTGGGATAAATATTTACCTATGGTAGAATTTTCCTATTACAATAGCTTCCATTTAAGTATTCAAATGGCACCATATGGAGTGTTATATGGAAAGAGATGTTGCAAAACAACCTGTTGGGATGACGTTTGTGAACAAAAACATGTAGTCCCAGAACTAGTGGAGGAAACAATGGAAAATGTAAAGGTAATCCCAAACCACATCAAAGCAGCTCAACGTAGGCAGAAGAGATCTGCCGATAACTGAAATAAGGATTTGGAATTTCAGGTACGAGATCATGTTTTCTTGAAGGTATCACTATGTAAGGGAGTTATACTTTTCGGTAAGAATGGTAAATTCAGTCCGAGGTACATAGTACCTTTCGAGATTCTAGAACGAATTGGGGCCTTAACTTACCGTTTGGCAATGCCGCCAAGACTCTCTAAAGTTCCCGATGTGTTCCATGTATCACTGTTGAGAAAGTACATGCCTGACCCAATGCATGTACTCACTTATGAGGAATTAGAACAGGAACCCGAACTATCTTATTGCGAAGAGCTCGTCGGGATTCTTGATACAAGGGAACAAGTGTTGAGAAACCGGACGACTCGTCAGGTAAAAGTTATATGGAGAAACCAGAAAATGGAAGAGGCAACCTTGGAACCCAAGGAACTTATGATGAAGAATCACCTGAGTCTTTTTATGCAGTAATATTCTAGAAATTTTTAGGATGAAATTATATTAATTAGGGGAGAATGTAACACCCCATTCTTCTATGGTATGCTTCTCGTTGAATAATACAATAGCGTTTGTTGTACACAACTTCTAGTTCGAATACACACCACAACCAATAAAACTAGCCGTTAATAATATTAATACCCACTTTTTGAAATTTTATAAATTTTAACTTTCAAAATGGACTTCATATTTGGATTCAGAATATCGAAATTATCCTAGGTCGAATTTTTGGTATTTTTCTAAAAAATTACAATTTTTGATGAATACTAAAAAAACTATGAGTTATAGTTTAAAAATGAATTTTTATTTAAAAAATTATTTATTTTAATTAAATTTAATTAATGTAAAAATAGATACAAAATACCTATATAAGTTCAATTTAATTCATTGGAGTTGGTTTAGAATAATTTTAGATATAAAAAAATTTTATTGAACTTTTCACCGTCTTTTACCCACCTCCTAAGATAATTTGGGAATTCACATAAAACATAATTTGACCACTTCTGTTAGTGGAATTTCAAAAATATGAGAGACACAGTTAACATCCTAGTGTAAAATGTTGTTCAATAAGATAAAAAATAATTTTTTGTGAATAGTAGCTTTTTACATTTATTTACCACGGTTAAAAGTAAATAGGGTAATTAACGGTAAAAATTATATTAATATTACCCTAAAACATGTAGTAATTCTATGGGACAAGTGTATAATGACCGAAAACAATCTTAGGAATAAAATATTATCATTTAGGTCCACTTTAATTAGATTAGGACATTTATTATTATTTAATTCAAAGACAAGTTAAAAGAGTTTAAATCAAAGATTAATTAATAAAACATTTTTAATACAGATTTTTACATAAGATAAATTATCTTATAAATATTCATTATAAAGATAAAAATATTTATTACATAATGGTTATTTATTAATAAATTTTATACATTAAATATTGTAATTTTTTTAAGACAAAATGGTGATGCAGTAATTACCTAATTAATGAAATAATACAATGATGGATATTATAAATATCAAAATAAATGTAATTTGAGACTTTTTATGAATTAAAAAAAATGATTTGTTTATTTGACATGTAAGTAATTATTTGAGTATGTGTTTTCGAAGTAATCATTCTGATATGATTTTCACAAAAATCAAATACCAAATAGTGTCAAAATTGTCAAAAAAGAGTTTGTAAAACAAATATTTTATTATTAATTGATAATCAATTTCTAAAAATATAAGGTTTGTCCAAGAGTCTTATATAATTATATGTGTATTATTAATGAACCACTTGGAATTCTATTTGATGTTCATACAATGTTTATTGACTATATAATAGAAAAATACAAAGAGAATGGTAAATGTCTAACTAATTAACTAAGAGTAAAAACTAAAAGAAAGGTTTAATATAGTGACCCAAAACTATCTAAAACATATTGGTTGAGCGGTTCTAGACCTATACCCACCATTACCTTTAAATAATCCTCTTTGGTGCCATTAGAAACCGAATATTAATTTATTATAAAATAATATTTCTAGATTTACCTAAGGTGCCCCTCACCCCTCTTATTAAAGGGCACTTCCCCTTCCCTCTAATTCACACCATAAAAGCCTTTTGGCTCGGCCAACACATGGCCAAATATTTTTTAAACTTCCCTCACTTCAACCTATAGGCCTTAGTTTGATCATAAAGCCAACATTAGGAGCCCTTTTGATCAAATCAAAAGGAAGAACCTCAAGAAGAGGTAATGTTTTCACCACCCTCTTTGAAGTTCCATTCTTCATCAACTTCTTATTTATTTACAATTTCCATTATAAAATAATAACTCCAGTATCTCCTATATAATGTGATTTTATTATAGATATGGTAAAACCATATTCAGTATTCTATGCATCCCTTGAATGACATGTCACTATACGTGCGTACGTATGGCTTACCGTCTCCAGGTTGTGGTGTAATTGTTATTCAATACATTATTATTTGGATGGTTATAATAATGATGCATAATTCGTATAAATAATAAATATAACATGATAATTATTCAGTATATATGATACACCACCCAATTATATATTATTTTAATATCAAAAAAATGATATTGTAGCTCGTGCGTACGTATGGACTACCGTATCCACGAACGCGATGAGATTCATTCCCCATCGTATCCATTCAAGATTAAATTTTTATTTGATGGTTAAAAATAATTTTTTAAGAATTAATATCATTCTGGATATTAATAAGATACAACATATCCATAAAAAACACTACTTACATAGCAAAGTATATAAAGGAAAACAAATCAGTTAACACCCAAAACAATGATAATACAAAGACATTACTAAAAAATCGATGTTAAAAGATCATATATGATATAATATAAATGTATATGATTATTGAATAATTTAATAACAATTATTTAACTATTATACATGAGGTTAACCTACCCTCGACCAAGGAAAATTACATGTTAAGGGTTAATTTGACAATCTCTTTTTTATCCGAGGTTGTTTTTGTGTAAGTATCTACTAGGACCTCTTTATCATCCACATTCGTGTTTCATAAAAATGTATTTCAAAACCTTCATCCTATTTTATAGAATATGGGTTAAATTCATTTATACCCTTTTTTGAATTTTTATAAGAATTTTATAAAAGAATCTTTCCATCGTTTTCCAAACAAGGTCCTTTTTAACCTTTTCGACAGAATTAAGGTAACAATGTCTTTTTTTTAACTTATACAGTCGGTGCGGCTATTTTCCGATGTTATAAAATCGCTGAAAAGTCCCTTAAAAGCTTATAAGAATATTTTTTAATGTAAATTTTTTCTTTTATAAATATGTGACATTTAAATTATTTCAAAAAAAGAGATATTTATCTCAAAATAGTTTTGATTTCATCTATGTCAACATCCTTTGATGGATTTTAAGTTTATTTGAAGTTGATTTATTATGATACAACACTTCCATATTGTATTTATGTTTTTGTGATATGTTTGAATGTGGTTGTGTTATTTTAATACCATTCATGGTTTATGGAGAAAGTATTGACATTTCATATGCGATTTTTAATACGAATGTTTGTGTTATGTTTAAAGATATTCATATGAGGAATGAATTGGACTTAATAAGTGATGGGTGGAGACCGCTATAGCTCCTCAATGAATTGGCAGGTCTAATGAGACAAACTAGAGTCTATGCACAAGGCCTTGACAAAATATTATTTGTAGTCTTGGCACAAGGCCTTGACAATGTGGTTATGATAGACTGAAATTACGCATTCCATCATTATGAATGTGGTTATTGATATTGCATGTGATTATTCGACTAATAGAATATCAATGTGAATAAGTAAATGGAATTATTTCATTTTATATTTTCCATATTATTCTGAAGTTCAAATTTAAAAGTCTTTTGTTTTAGTTATAAATTGCCTTAAATTTTTACGTTTATTTGTGATAATTTTCGCTATATTGTTATCCTTACTGAGAATCTGAGCTCCCCTATTTCATTGTTTTAATTTTTCCCCGTATGTGAAGAAGTATTTTATGAATGACCTGCAGGGAATGTGTGAGGGGATATCAAGACATGATGTTTTTTTTCACTTTATAATATAATGTAAGACTTATGTATATATCTAGTGTTTCCGAGGCTACTAAACTAATCGGTCTTTCAAGACATGAACTTTTGTGACCATGCCAATGTTATGTAATAATGACCTGACTCTAGGTATCTATGGTCGTGGCGTTACATTATTTCTCGAAAATATGTTACATATAGTCTTTTACAAAATTTCCCTAAACAGTCTTGATGAATATTGAACTCAGCAATCTTCTGCTATTCATAGTCGCAATCTTATTTTTTAAAAAGGATCATCTCTTTGATCTTTGATAATCTTCATTATTGATGATTGTAGAGAAATTATTTTGGATAGGGTTGATTAATTATCTTCCATTATTATTCTCATTTTCATTATTACTATTTATTTGATCTATTAATCTCCTAGTATACTAATCAGTGACTATAGAACATGGTCTTTTATACGTAATGAATCTATGTCTTTTTATTTATTTATTGGGTGATAATGAATTGAACATTCATAGATTTTATGAAGCTCTAACAATATTCTTTGTGTGATGTTAAATTCATTTTTAATTAATATATACTTCAAACATTAGTTATCTGTGTATATATATCATTTCTCCTTTAAATATACAGCCTCCATTTCATTATAGAATAAAATAACTATGGTTATCTCCAGGTCATTAATTTGATAATTATTCTCATGATTAATTAACAATATAGATACATTAAAAATCATCATACCATTTTTCATGAGGAAGAACCCAAATACCTTCATTTGTGTGTTTCTAAAAATAATGAATCGTTCTCCGATATAGGGGAGACTAAACATGGGTTTGGTAACCAATATCTTTTTTAGCTCTTGAAAAGTTCCATCACATTGTTTTCTATAGGAACTTATCTTCTTATTGAGTTAAATTTCTATAGTATTACCAACACACAAAAATATACACAAAACTCCTTTAATATCCCACTAAAATAAGGAAAACATGAAAATTTGTTACTATTTTTAGAATATCCCACTCCTCCACAACTGTTTTCGTGACATGGTAAACAAATATTACTTGATTTTTTATAATATTTTCCCAATAAATAAAAATTCCTTAATCAAAATTTATAATTTTTTAAATTTTGAAATAGCCTCTCCTTCTTTTAATATTTATTTCTAACCCTTACGTATTACTCATGATCCTTGATTCTTTTTAAATATATTTGAATATCATCATTATAAAATTTTAAATGATTATCAGGGTAGTGCATAGAGACTCTATTTATCAAATTCACAAATATATCAGGGGAATTATTCACCCAGAAGATCATAACCACAATCTCATAATGCCCATATCATGATTATTGGGATGCCTTTGTAATATCATTTCCCACATAAATTTACAATATCTAGATTGATGATCATTCATGGAGAAGATGTGTCCCCCATAAAGATACACATATAAATCATCAATCCATGTGGGATGGTATTTATTCCTCATTGTGATGTAGTCATCTTCTCTATAACAAATTCATAGTCACATTGATCCATTCTTATTCGTCACAAAGAGAACATGTGCTCCCTAATAAGACATGTTGGGTCATTGAAATAACTTCTCAAGATGTTCGTGAAGTTATTTCAATAATTCCACTAGCTCCACATTCTCCATTCTATATGGGGTATTTGATATTTTCATAGATCCAAGAATGTGTTCAAGGGATAACTCTAACTCTATTTATATGGGTTATGTAGGTAAATAATTAAGAAATATGTCAAAATAGTCTTACAATATGGGGTAATTTTAAATTCTTACACCTTCATTCTGGTCATCATCATCACTAATAATTTCCACATTGAATAATATGGGTGTTTCTTTTAGACAATGATCTGGTCAAGTTATCTTTCTATTGAAACAATTGTTGGGTTTCCATTAATAACTACTAAGATATTCATTTTATCTGTAGTTGATATTATTATTATAAATTAAGATAATATTAATCTGTATTATATCATGGAATTATATCTTAGTAATGAGTCGAAGATTTACAATGATATTGTTCACAAAAATGTGATAACAAGCGTTTCTATACACTATTGATGCCAGGATAATCTCTCTTCGAGTATTGACTGATGAAATTACTTTTATTCGTTTATGGAATTACTTTATATTATTCTATAACATGGAAGATTTAAGGGAATGCTTAGAACAAGAATAAAATTAAATATGTTCAATATTTGATAGAAAAATGATAGTATATACCACTACATATTCCGATACTATACTTCATATATTATGAAAGAAAACGACCTATTGTTCTCTCATAGTTGATGATGAAGTTGACATTGATTCTCCTCTATTATCATTTGGTTTGGATAGTGACTGGTAAATTTCAAAAGTTGTCACAAATGAATAATTAAAATTATGTTTGGGCATTCACCAAATTTCCATTGTTGTAATTGTGTAGATGTAGAAGTTTCACCTCATTATGATATTTTTATGAAATATTTCCATCTTTTCCACCCTTGTATCATATCCCACTTCTTAGAATGTAGTTCATTGAATTCTCCTTCCCACATTTGTTTCATGTGGGAAGTTTCAATTTCATTCCTCTCATTACATGATCAATGTTCCTCTCTAAGCATGGTTCCATTAAAATATTCTTTTTATTCTATCTATGGGACCACTGCATCTATCTGAACTGCAGTTCGACCATCATTGTAATTCACACTATCTCATCACAGTTTTCATTGTCTTAATTGGATCAAATATTATATATATGTTGTATTATTGAAAAAAATAATCAATCAACACTTCAACTAGTATCATGGACAAAGATAGAGCTGTAATGTGAAATCCTTGTAAATTACTTCTCATAGATTCCTACATATTTGTTTTCCTTCTACATCAGATCTAGGAAATCATTCTCTATTTTAATTCACATAGAATGTGGAAAATATTTTTGAAAAAGGACCTCATGAACTCTTCCAACCACATTACATGAATCTCCCTCATTAGAATCAATTTTTAATCAGTTTCCACAACTGATCAGCTTCTCCATCTAATCATTATAGATCCGGGATGACATTCTACTGTCCTAAAAAATAGAGTATGAAAATGATCTTTTTCATAGATATTATCCATCATACTACAATAATGGGTTGATATATTCAATGATATAAGGTATTAGTTGAATCATAATGGGCTCAAAAAAAAGTTGATTTTTAGAGTTGAATTTGGCCTCTCATCTTGATTCATGTTATTTCACATATTTTGAGTTAGTTGATTCATCATTCTCATTAGGTTTTCCATTCTAGTTTCCATCGGAGCGCTGCCAATTCATGATCCATTGTGCTACCATTAATGTGGTTCCTCTAATTTCTCACCATTTTATTAAAAAAATACATAGTTTAAACATGTTCTTTGATGAATATTATAATACTAAAAAAATTATATTTCTTAAAACATCATGATTCAAAATGTTATTCATTTAAATTTTTTTCGTTTTCTATATGTCCTTCATAATGGAATATAAAAATATAGTGATTAACCACACATATCCCATCATAGTGTCAAACCATGAATTCATCATGGATATTTTCGATGCACCGGTCTTTGAATCATTATAGCTCAAAGCAATTTTTAATGGTTTTACCTCTTTATACATTTTTTCTAAAACCACACCCACTTGTTCATTTCCCCATAAGGAGTTTTTTTCTCAAAAAATTCATATATATTTATTTCCAAAAACTAAATGATGTTTTTCAACATTTAAACTATTTGATAAAATTCTTACTAATGTTTTTAAATCATTATCTATTTAAATAAAATGACTACGTAATCCAAACGTACTACTATGTAATTTTTTTTCCATTGTACAAATAGATTATCTTTAAATGTTTTTAATTTCATGATAATAATATACCTTATACAAGAAAACATAAAGAATCATCTAAAAACATGAATGATTCTTCTTTGGTTCATCCTATGTAATTTTACGACGTCACATAATCTAGGTAAGCACATCAAAAGAATGGCTGAGCATAAGGGCTAGCAAGGGAAAGTAATGGGAATAGTTTACAAGTTATGTTCATGAATATCAGTAAAAACATGGGGAATATTATAATTGAATGATAAAGGTAACATTGGTAATATCATAATAAAAATATTAATCCCAACATGGAAAGTTGTCTACAATATTTTTATGAGGATTTAATATGAATATCACCAAGGTTTTTCACCGAGGTGGCTCAATAAATAAAATGGATATTACCCAAGGCAATATAAAACATGTCAAATCTATAGATTAAATTATTTACCCAATGAATTGGAGTTCTTTAATTATAAATTCCTCATATTACTTAATTAATATAATCTATATACTTCATAAAAATCATTTCATAAATAACCGATGAAAAATATAGTTTCATGTTAAAAACATGGTGTTTTATGTTATTAAGCACATGATCACTATGTCATTTTGAACCCATGAAATGGGAATATGATTTTAATGTACATTAATCCCTTAATAATATAAATAAATTTTTATTCTAGGTGAATAAAATTTGATATTATGGGGGATTGGGTAATAATAAAAAGAAAATAAATGAAATTATTTATAGTAGAAAAGAGAAATAAAGAGATATAAATCCAAATGCATAAATAGTATAAAAATTCATTTTTAGAAAATGGTAAAATTAGAGGGAAAGGGTAAACCACTAATAAAATACCCTTATTAAAATATATGGATTAAATAAACTAGACAAAATAAATTATTTTTAAAATTTGATGATATTCCATTTAAGTATGCAACACGAAAAGAAAAGTGATCTGATGACTTCCTTTACCTTGAAGAGTTATTTCTAAAACCTAATAATTGGGATCAAGGGATCTTGAAAATAGATTGGGAGGAATCACTAGGATGTAAAAATACCATATATTTGTAGACTATGTATTGAAAGAAATGGTGAATGAATAAATGGTTGAATATTTATAGTTAAATTGGATCATTTTTTTCTTAATTTCTTATTATATGCATTAGAAACATAGGCTTTAGAAAATGAAAACCATGGGATTTTCTAGAGAATTTTCAATTTATTTTGGAAAATCAGGTCATATTAAATGTTATTTAAATCCAAAAGAGAGTATAATCATTTTATATTAATTATTTCGAAATGGAAAAATAAATTTTCAGTTAAAATAATGTTTTAAATGATAAATATTCAATTATAGAATATGTAATAAAAAATATTTTTTTATAATTTTATTTAAATATGTTAAATATATTTATATTGATAAAATTTCATATTTTATGTCATGAGATGTGGTTATCTAATTATTACATAATTAGGATAGAACTACAAATTCATTAAGCTTACTGGAATACTCAAACAATATTTTTACTACTCGTGATAAAAATAATTTATTACAAATAATTATCATAAATTCGACCTAACATAATTTTAGAATTATGATATTACAAAATAAATTTATTTTATAATAATAATTTATAAACATTATAATTATAACTTCTAAATATAAAATTAATTATTTATACCAAATTATAGTGGATTGAAATGCATAATATAATTCCCAACACATAAAAAAAGATGTTAGCATTTATATTAAAATAAGAATACTTATATCATTATATTTTATAAAAAATGTTTTATTCATAATATCATAGTTTACTATATATAATTTTATAATTTATGCAATGTATAATATATATCTCAAATATCAATTTCTAAAATTCAATTGAAATTTTATTAAGAAAATATATTCTTAAAATAGAATTCCATGAATGAATTTTTTATTTATATAATGTAATAAATATTTATGTAACATGTGCCTCAACACATAACCACATATAAAAACCAAATATGTTATATGGGTAAGGTGTGTTATGTTGAGAGGTTCATGGGATAGCTAGACTAACCTTACCTAAGTGGTAATTTCGACGACCACAAAATTTTTTGATATGGGATTTCATTCTACATTCAATTGTTGGTGCTATGATTGAGATTAGTCCAGAGGGAACCCTAGTGATGCTACCTTTCTCCCAATCACTATAAAATTGGATTCATATATAACGAATCTTCATTTTGAGGACATTGTTTATAATATCTTCAATAATTATTCTTTATCATTTCTACATAGAAATTAAAATGAAAATTTTATTACCAAGATTATAGTTTCTAATGGTAATGTTGACCAACATTAAAATTTGAAAAACAATAAAAAAAATAGAGAAAACTCAATGGTTATATTTAATTTTACACTCATATAATTATTAAATAGATATAGTTTGGTTGTGTATGGTACTATATAACACACCTTTTCTCATGATACATATATCACTTAAAAAGGTATTTTTATTAGAAAGAACCAACAATAAATAATGAAAAACACTATTTCATCTCATAATAATCTTGAATATTGAACCATAAAATAAAAATACTTGTAATGATAAAATTTATCAAATACCATAATGATTTATCATAATTCTCATGTTATCTATGTTCTTTTAATATATACTTCCTATGATTTTTTATAATCTTTATCGTGTACCTTGTGTGACACAACAAAATCTAGTAACCTAGATATTTTTTCATCATTATTATGTTGATATTATATATAATGCATCACATAACCTTTGATGATTCATTTTTATAGTAATAAATAACTAAAAACAAACATGATTTGAATATTACATTAGAAATATTCAAAATCACATAATAAACACTCTTACATCAATAAGATCATTCACAATACATTTTTCATATGTTGGGGAAAGGAAAAAAATGTAATGGGTGATCTCATATTCTTACCATATTTTTTATTTAATTGACATAATAAAAAGAAAATAAAGAATAATCATCATAGAAAGGTAAATAAAAAATTTCCATTTTATAACATAAATTAGGACCAAATGCATCCAATAATAATGTAAGTGTATTAATATCATTAAAAATAATAACTAAATTCCCAATAGATGTAATTTTTAATCATAGAAACATTATCTCAGACATCATGATATATTTACAGTCAATGCCTTGCACTAAAACAATTTTATCAATGGGTATGTATAAGAAAAAAATAAAGTTATTAAGGCCAGGAAACTGATTTGACTCATGAAATCTATCAATGTGTTAGGAAAATAATTTATTTTGACCCCAACCATGATTTAATTTCTAATATTTCTTATGAACAAATAACTTCATTGTATAATGAATACATAATACAATTATTTCCCTTGTAAACCATATAATGTTCATATTAACACACCATATATTTAAATATTATAATGTTTAGGAAATAATAATATCCATGTTACAATTATTATTGATATTTGATGAAAATGTAATGTCTAAATATAAATGATCACTAGAAATTGAATGTTCCAATATAATGTTAATGAAATGAACATTGATAATGAATAAAATATTATAACCAATTCATCAAAAATATTGATATTGTAAGAAATCATTTTCAATTGGAGTATAATAGGAAATAGAATAAAAATATTCCTATAAGATGGAATTTAAACATAAAACCACTAAATTCATTTTTAATATTCTATGTTATATAAAATGGTTATATCGATGAGAAAATATGTTAATTTTTTATATGTAAAAATGTAATATTCCTTTTGAATTTTTCTAAAGAAATTTGAAAATAAACCTTTTAAAAACTATTATAAGTATTATAGTTAGACCATATCAAAACATGTATAACATAAAATTATCTTCATAAATAATTTTAGAATTAAAAAATGACATTTTTAAAATAAATTTGGAAAATATGGAATTGGATAAAAATTTTATCCGATCAAAAATTGAATCAAATAATATTTTATATTAAAATTTAATTTAGTTATTCAATATACTAAGAGAGGAAAAATTGGAATAAAAAATGGATTATTCATAAATAAACAATCAATAATGAAATTTAATTATTTTATGATAGGAATATTATAATATTTCTTCATCATAAAATATAATCAATCCTAAAAAATGAGACTGTGAAATAAATTTATACTACATTAATAACATTTAAAGATTATTCCCTTAAATATTATAAATGAATTTAATTATATTACCAGTAGTAAATATTTATTAACATTAAATACATGAAAGTGTAATTATATACCACAAATTAAGTCAAATAGCTGAATAATACAAACTATGTCTAAATAGAGTGGAAATTGAGACGAAATACCAAACCTCATGTAATCATTTCCTAATAAATGAATTCATCCACTTATATAAAATATTAAAATTTATTTTTATTACATTACAAAACAATATACATAACTATAATATCATATATTATCCACTTATAATCTCTCACCACCTCTTTGTTAAAAATGTTTTATTATTTTCCTTGTCTGGGGTGTTAATTACTTCATCCTTTGTGTATAATTTAATAAAGTGGTTATATTCCTTGTATAAAGAATATTTAAATATCATATCCAAAAAATATAACAATATAAATATAGTTAATATTAATGATATAAATATTTACAATCATTCATGACAAACTAACAAGAAAAAATGCGTAGAGGTGGTTGTTCACTCATTCGCAAGAGCTATATTTTCATTTTTATTAAATGTGGGAGGGTATGGATGTATGTGATATCATAGATTTATATAGTTATAATTAATATATTCATATCATATATATTCATTATACTCATCTATATGAAAATCCATGTGGGGTGCTGATTGAAAACCAATTTCATCATTTCATGTGGTGTAAGCCCACCAAACATATGATAAGTGGATTAGTTTCCCAAATGATGGATATGAAAAGAGATAAATATAATTTCATATAAATAATAACATATTATATAATGGTATATTATAATTTTATAATATTTTAATGGTTATTATATAATTGAATGTGGGGAAATATGAAGAAAAATAAATCTGTTCAATTAATTTTATTGCCATTTATTTGAAATATCTAATTTAGATATACTCTTATGAAATCTTTTGGTAGGTATTTTGGGAGGAATATAAATTATATATAACTTATAAATGAATTTTTATAATATTATTTGGTTTTTTATGGTAGGTATTAGTTTTCCAGGGTGGTGTGTATAAGAGATTATAAGTGGTGCCTTTTATAGTAAATGAAATGATACACATGGAATTCCTAAAACATTTAAATATAGTAAAATTATTTGAATGTGAAAGTGGTAGAACGGGTCAAGAATTTTTAAGATAAGATATCATTTGTTTTAATTCCTTAAAAATATAAATATTTAATAGGTTTATGATGTTTTCAAAACTTATCATTTTCATTAAAAACATTGTTAACTTATTTTAACCACAAACACTATAACAATATATTCATACATAAATGGATATAAATTTACTTTTAAAGAACAAAATTTATAATAAATTTAAAAGGGTTGAAATGTTCTAAAAAATATTATTCTAATTTTCCACTTTCAGGGATTTATTATATTTATATAATTTGATAATATATTTTTTAACTTAGAATACTATTAAATTCATTTTAAGAACTATTCAAATAATTTGAGATTATGAACATCCAATAAAATTGGTAATTACAATATAATTAATTTATAAATAAATAATATTTTTTAAATAAATATAAAATTATTTTGGAGGAATAATTAATCCAAAATATATAACTTTTATGGTTCTAAAATTCTTTATAATGATATTTCAACTACATTCACACACATTGTATCTGTATTATATAAGCATTTAAGGAAATTTTATAATAAATAAAATTTATAAATATGTTACCATCATAAAAAATTTCATTATTAAAAAAATATTCATTAATATTATTTCAAACCAAAATTTTATCCTTGCGTGACTATATAAATGAAATTTAAATGCAACAAGTTGACATTATTTATTTTTTATTTACATAAAAATATATAATGATCATCATCAATAGAAAATGGGAAATAAAAAATATATATTCAAAATATGTATGTATAATGTCTAATTATGGTAATCAAATGAAAATATTATATTTGTGGGATTGCTTTTAGTTTCTTGCCCCATTATTTTTAACCTTAATTATCGTATATACCCTTCAGTAAAGTGAAACATTTTACCATGGTTACTATTTTTAAATCAAAAAAATAAATGGGACCTATATAAAAAATTATATCTTACCTATTAAAAACATAGAATTTATTTTTCTTGATAAAGTTTTTATATGTTTAATAAATTAATTTCAATATCAAATCATCAAATGTTATTAATTGCACATTTTAGGAAAAGGTATTTAAAATCAAAAAAATTTAGTTTCATCAAAATGATGTAAAATTGTGATCCTAATGGAATTATTTATATTATGATAAATAAAATATATCTTATATAACATTAATACCAAATCAAAAATATAAAGGCACTTATAAATTACTCGATTTAAAGAAAACAAATTCATTTTTATCAAAATCTATATTTTTTAATATTCAATAAAAATAAGTATTTTTAGAAAAGTAAAATATATTAAACATAATATAATAATGAAATTATGAATTAAAAATATTTATAATTATTACATTATTATATTTCAATTTTTTTAATACATATTTTAATCTTGATGTTGTGTTTAAATTAAACTATCAATGAAAATTAATCATATTGTAAAACACTTTTATCATAAAATCATTGGTTGATACATGTATCATTCCATAGAAAATAATTTTTTTATATATAAAATGATATTATACATATCATTGGGTTTCTTCACTAACATTCATTTGATCTTCAAAACTACAATAGTAGTGGTATAACCCTGATCAGTTGAGAAATCCATACAATGGACCCATGTATGGGTATCATTCATTCTATAATTAAACATCTATTAAAAAGGTAATCACTTAAATTGTGTTATAAAATTATGAATTTTAAATCATGGTTTATTATTGGTGTAATTTTTAACATAATATGAAAATTTATATATAGCTAAACTCTAAATCATAGACATGGTATCTTCATATCATAAATGTGTTTCCATGTCATTTATAATGGTTTGTAATGAAAATGTAAATTAATTAAATTATATCTCCTGATATTATCAAACTCTAAGAAATGTATGGTCCAATTCACCATTCACTGAAATGATGGACAATATTTACTAGACAAACTCCTTTCAAGGATATTATCAATTGTAGAGACCCGTATCTTGACGTACATGGACATTACATTACTTTTGCGGAATACTTAGTACATAACAAAAACGCACACTAAAGGATCGTAATAGTTTAGTGTCTTTGGAAACTCGGAACGTAATCTTCTAATCTTGGTGAAAGATCTTCAATATCTCCCATAATGATCTTCCCTTTTTTACCTAAAACCTTTATTTATATCCTGGGGAAAAGAATACATAAAAGGGTGAGCTCAAATGCTCAGTAAGGGTATACAAAAGAAATAAAAATCATATCATATCTTTTTGAAAATCATAACCTGCAAAAGAGATCATAATATCATAACATGGAACAAATCATAGAAGTGAAAATGAGATCACCATAATCATAACATGAAACTTGAAACTTTGTGGCATGCACACATAATCATGGAAAATCATTTCTTGTTAGTCATGACTCATTTCCAAGACTATCTTAGTGGACAAAGTCCCTTTCTGAACCGAGTTCACTCCTCGTTTCAGTCCTGTATCACTGAACCGAAATAACCTTCCGTTCCAGCCATGTCTATCTCATGAGATATAAAGTCTTTACCCAATGCATTGGAGGGAGATATAGGTCCCACCCATCTTATAATGAATCCTTTCTTATGTGTGCCACATAATCATAAATCATACATCATTTCATAACCCATGTAATAAAAATGGGAATCTTAAACATCATGACATCATAAAACAATTCATATATGATAAAGGAATTCATAAAAATAATTCCATCACAACATAACCAAATAAATGTAATAATAGTGATAGAAACAGAACCCTATGTTATCTTAGATGGAAAATAATTTTGATAAAATACTTGAAATGAATTCTTGAGGAAAATATCCTTTCTTCTTCAAAAACATTTTTCCTTTCATAACATGTCATACAACATTAAACTAAAAGAAGTTGATTAAAAATAAACTTGAAAACTTGTAAAGGAATCTTCTTGGAAATAATGTTTTAAAAATCCATTCTTGCCGTATAAGTTAAAAAAAACATTCTTCGTACTTTTGTCGGAAAAGTCAAAAAGTACCTCGTATGAAAAATGACAAAAGATTCCTTTCATATATTTTACAAAAAAACTTACCGAAGGGTAAAATTGGATATAAACTATTATAGAAGGATGGAAATAATATTACATGTTGAGGGAACATGGATGTGGATGATAAAATACACCCCAGTAATTACCAAAGTAAATACAATCTCGGATAAAAGTGAGATTGTGATATTTCCCTTACCTTAGGTCCAATTTGCTTCGTATGTGTCCGAACCTCCTGTATAATGATTTAAATAATGTCATTGACTTATTACAGAATCATACATATTGATATGATATCATATATGGTCATATTATTAGCTTCTTGTTAGTAATATTTCATTGTTACTTGTTACTCGGGTCTTTATAACTTTTTGTTCTTATGCGTGTTTTGTTGAATAAATTCTTATTCTTATCTTTAGGTTATAGATAATTAATTTCCAGAATGATATTAGTGTAGTATATACCATATTCATTCATTCAATTCATTTATATAATCATTATGAAATGAAGATCATGTAGAACGAGTCGCATCACATCGTGGAGACGGTATTCCGTACGTATGCACGAGTGATGATATCGTTCCTATGATCGTGGAATTGTATTGGAGTATATATATATATATTATTTCAGTATCAATATTACTTAATAATAATCATATATAGTTACTCATTACACCATTATACCCATCCTTGTAAGGTGATGGTGCAAAATAGATTACACCACGGCGTGGAGACGGTATTCCGTACGTACGCACGCGCGGTGATTTCATTTTTCCGTAGGATGGATAGAAGGTGAATTAGGGTTGTTTCATATTTATAATAACATATCAGTATGTAAGTAATACTGATGTTATTACTTTATCATGAAACAACTAAAGAAGAAGAAGTTGAAGAATAATGAAATTGAAAAGATCGGTAATGGATATTACCTCTTCTTTGGAACGCCGCTTTGAATCCTCCACTTAAGGAACTAAGATTGGTCTTTGGAGAATACCAGGACCTCTAGGATTATTCTAGGGAAGTGGAGAGAAGAAAATGTCAGGGGTTGGCCGAGCTTGAGTGCTCAAATTGGTGTGAGGAGGAGGGGGAGGAGGTGCCCTTTTATAAGGGAGGAGAGGGGCACCTTAGGAATATCTCAAAATATTATTTTATATTAAAGTCAAAATCGGTTTATAATGGTTACAAAGGGTCTTATTTCGAAGCTAAAGTGGGGATGGGTGGAAATCCTATCAACCAATAGGATTTAGACAAGTTTAGGGTATTATGTTAACCTTATCAATTAGATTTAACTCTAAGTTAATTAATTTAACTTTTACCGTGTCTTTTTGTTTTCTTTCACTATATGGTTAATACACTTACTATAACATGCCAAACGAACCCCAAATTGTTTATTATTAATATTTATATCCTTATCTAAGTCATTTGGCCGAACCTTAGATTTTTAGGAATAAAATAACAATTAATAATATAATATTTGATTTAAAAACTATTTTGTGTCAATTTTGACACTATTTGATATATGATTTTTGTGAAAGTCATAACAGAATTATATGTTCCAACCAAGTTTATTAAATCAACACTAATATATCATAGTAACCTATAAAATTAGTGGAATTCATAAAAAGTCTCAAATTACATTTATTTTTGTATTTATATTATCAATTTTGTCAATATTTCATTAATAAGATAATTACTGCATCATCTTTGTGTCATATATAAATTAAATTATTTGATGTCTAAAAATTACAAATAAAATACCATCATGTCGGAAATCGTTTTAGCTTTCTAATGAATATTTACCATCGAATTTATCTTATGTATAACCCCATATTAAAAATGATTTACTTATTACACTTTGATTTTAACTATTTTAACCCTTCTTTAAATAAATTAATAATAAATGTCCTAATCTAATCCAAGTGGGCCTAAATTGTCATATTTTATTCCTAAGTTTGTTTTTGGTCGAATTACACTTGTCCAATGGAATTATGACATGTGTTAGGGTAATAGTAATATCATATTTACCCTTAGTTACCCTATTTACTATTAACCGCGGTAAAAAAAAGTAAAAAGTTACTATTCACCAAAAAATTATTTTTATCTCATTGAACCACATTTTACTTACTGATATCAACCGTGTCTGTCGGAGTTTTTGAAATTCCATTCACATAAGCGGTAAAATTAAGTTTTATGAAAAATTCAGTTTTTTTTAACTACCACTTAGTCGTTTCACTATTCATCAAAAATTGATGTTTTTCAGAACAATGCCAAAATTTCATCCTAAGATATATTTCATATTCCGAATTCAAAAATGAAATCTATTTTACCAAATTCATAACATAGAAGTTGCATTAATTAATTTTATAATTAAATCCCGCTATTTAAATAAATAGCGTGTTTTTAGGAAACAATATATATCAAAAGATTGACACTTGATTATGTCTGGTTTAAATGTGGAATTACAACCAATGACCAACATAGTATTAAATTGTAAAAATATATTCTAAATATACTTTAAAACCACTCAAATTAATAATTTATCACTATTAATTATTTCGATTAAAAAAGTTGTTTTTATTTATAATTTAGTAATTTTCACTATTCATCAGAATATGAAAGTTATCCGAAAAGTACCAAAATTTCATCTTAGGCTAAATTCGATACTCCAAATCCAAAAATGAAGTCCATTTTGAGAGATAAATTTTCTAAAATTTAAAAATTGGTTATTACTATTCATAACGGCTAGTTTTAATAATATTTTGTGAAACTCAGTATTGCGTACTACACACGCTATCGAGGAAGGTTGTGATTGCGTGTAATGAAAGGCAAGTCAAGGATGCATGTTGTGCAAGCTCCTTTTGGTGTAGCGTACAACACAATACATTAATAAAATTAAAAAGAATATTTTTCAAAAAATCTCGGGCTGTTACATTCTACCCCCCTTAAAATGAATTTCGCCCTCGAAATTCGTCGGGGTTATAAATGGTTTACTATTCGAAAGTTTCTTTAATAGAAACCCACATCGTAAAAAGGAATATCAAAACCAATCTTTAAAAACAAAAGTATGAAACGTAACGGTTACCCAAATAAACTAATCACTGGGTTTCCACATAGGTGAAAATATGGATATGGAAGAGAAATCTAACCATCATGTTCTGATGGAGAGTGGTAGAGAACATGGCTATGGAAAAGCCAGCAATCACAAAGCCATAAATTTGTGATGATCTAAGGTACCATCTGATTCATCAGATATAAGAGAACTAGGACAACATTTTTGGTTTTCAAGATCATTTCCCTAAAGTTAAAGAATTTGAATTAGAATAAATACTTACTTTATTTTGGTACAATCTCACTGTTGTTCGTGCCTTTAACAATTTCCACTTCATCTCTTAAATAAATGAAGTTGAATATGTTATTCGTGAAGTGTTAGTAGATCATGTGATAGAATGACGGGTCATTCCATCTGTCTCAAAAGGTTAGAAAAATTTATATACATAAGTCGATCAATAGTGGGATTAATCATATATGGTTCCTAAAATGGGATTATACTTCATATATCATACTGCTTAATATAATAACACTAGTTTCTACTAAACATGGACTTCCTGTAGGTCAGTGGTAGGCGATAAAGGCCAGTCGCACTTCGGTTGTGGGTTCGATTCCTACAGCCTTGTCCGAAGCGATGGCCTGTCGCCCATCCTGCAGGTTGTCCTTTTTCTAAAACTACGTTACTATAACATCCCATCAATAATATCGAAAATCTTCTATCCTTAAACAATACTAACTTATGTCCAACATAATCCAGTCTAATCTTTAGGCTTATACATAATACTGCAGTCCACTCTCATAATATAGTGACAAAGATTACCAGAGATTTAATACTGTCGTTGATCCCCACATATCATAAGATATGTCTTGTTGGTCACATTCCAAACATTCAAAGTCCTTAATCGTGTATTCTCTTGAATACCTTAGTGAAAACATGAGTGCAGTTAAAAGTTAACACTTTCCACATACCAAAATCCTCAAAATTCTATATACTCAAACCATGATATCACTTAGTCCTTATATCAATCATGAGCTCATGAATACTATTAAACATTTCATTTTCTCGTCTTCATTATGCGCATATTATCTTATTTCCAAAAAATATCTCAATCACTTTGAATACCACGTCAATAAATATTGCAATACTCAATGATACAACATTATTTTGGAATCCCATTACATAAATACTTAATCATTCCACCACATCGTTTTCATATTCAACATTGCCAATAGTGATCGCATGTGATTTCCCTTTGTCCTTTGCCTTCAGTGGTTGCTCATGTTGAACATCACTAACCCTTGGATTAGGGCAATTATTAGCATAATGCCCCATTTCCTTGCACTTGAAGCATTGAAGTGTTGGCGGTGCGTTCTCTGCAGTGTTTGCTTTATTCACATCATTAGAAACCCTTTTTCCATTACTTCGACACTCAGCTGCTCGATGACCTTCTTTTCCACACTTAAAACATTTTCTAGTCCCTTTAAGACAATCTCCACCATGCTTCTTTCCACACTTTGTGCATAAGGAAACATTCATATTCTTTTCACCATTATTCTGAGATTTCTCCTTGAACTCCATCTTTCGTTTCTTGTCAAAACCATGAGATGGATATGTAACACCAACTTCCATTTCTACCTTGATAGCACAACGCACAATTTCTTCATAGATACTGAAGTCTCTTATAGCTAATGCCCTTCGAAGACTTGGTTTTAAGCCACTGAAAAATCGATCAACTTTACTTTCAGGTTGGATGATAATTCCAGAAGCATACCTTGCAAGTCTTGTAAAATTTGCTTCATAGGTACCAACAGATTCATCGTCCCTTTGCTTCAGTTCAAGAAACTCTTTCTCCATCTTTGTTCGAAGAATACGAGGGAAGTACTTACTGAAAAACAAGTTCTTGAACTCGTCCCATTCCATGGACTCAATTTCATCTCTTGGCCTCGTATTCTTGATAAGATTCCACCATTGATCAGCTTCACCTTCCAAACGATATACTGCTAAGATGACTTTATCATGTTCAGAACATTGAAGAACTGAAAATATCTTTTCAGTAGTACTGATCCATTGTTCAGCCACAAGTGGATCAGAAGACCCACTGAAAGAAGGTGGACGTTGCCTCATGAAGGACTCAATAGAATATTGTTCCCTTCTCTGCTCATTTGGAAGTCCAGAATGATTCAAGGCTTGTGTAAGTATAGCAATAAGATTTTGCACTCCATCTCCCATAACATTTGTTTGTTCAGGAGGGCAATCATTGCATTGTCCATTGCATTGATCAACACGGTTCCTTCGGGTTCCAGCCATCGTCTAAAACCCAAAAAGAATAGTGTGAGAGGCAAAAATCATGTTAGGGAAAACAACATAATAAAGGGGGAGTACCTTCAATATCCAACATCTTAGGTTTAATTCTATGATCGTTAGCGTAATTCTATTACTATAACCTATACGTATACTTATCCCTAGGGACATCCCTAGACATACCTTAGAAATATCTCTAGGGATCTCACTAACGTTTTCGCATCCTAGTTTCCAAAGGTTGACTAAACCTCCCTCTGATACCAACTGTAGAGACCCGTATCTTGACGTACATGGACATTACATTACTTTTGCGGAATACTTAGTACATAACAAAAACACACACTAAAGGATCGTAATAGTTTAGTGTCTTTGGAAACTCGGAACGTAATCTTCTAATCTTGGTGAAAGATCTTCAATATCTCCCATAAAGATCTTCCCTTTTTTACCTAAAACCTTTATTTATATCCTGGGGAAATGAAAACATAAAACGGTGAGCTCAAATGCTCAGTAAGGGTATACAAAAGAAATAAAAATCATATCATATCTTTTTGAAAATCATAACCTGCAAAAGAGATCATAATATCTTAACATGGAAGAAATCATAGAAGTGAAAATGAGATCACCATAATCATAACATGAAACTTGAAACTTTGTGGCATGCACACATAATCATGGAAAATCATTTCTTGTTAGTCATGACTCATTGCCAAGACTATCTTAGTGGACAAAGTCCCTTTTTGAACCGAGTTCACTCCTCGTTTCAGTCCTGTATCACTGAACCGAAATAACCTTCCGTTCCAGCCATGTCTATCTCATGAGATATAAAGTCTTTACCCAATGCATTGGAGGGAGATATAGGTCCCACCCATCTTATAATGAATCCTTTCTTATGTGTGCCACATAATCATAAATCATACATCATTTCATAACCCATGTAATAAAAATGGGAATCTTAAACATCATGACATCATAAAACAATTCATATATGATAAAGGAATTCATAAAAATAATTCCATCACAACATAACCAAATCAATGTAATAATAGTGATAGAAACAGAACCCTATGTTATCTTAGATGGAAAATAATTTTGATAAAATACTTGAAATGAATTCTTGAGGAAAATATCCTTTCTTCTTCAAAAACATTTTTCCTTTCATAACATGTCATACAACATTAAACTAAAAGAAGTTGATTAAAAATAAACTTGAAAACTTCTAAAGGAAGCTTCTTGGAAATAATGTTTTAAAAATCCATTCTTGCCATATATGTTAAAAAAAACATTCTTCGTACTTTTGTCGGAAAAGTCAAAAAGTACCTCGTATGAAAAACGACAAAAGATTCCTTTCATATATTTTATAAAAAAATTTACCGAAGGGTAAAATTGGATATAAAATATTATAGAAGGATGGAAATAATATTACATGTTGAGGGAACATGGATGTGGATGATAAAATACACCCCAGTAATTACCAAAGTAAATACAATCTCGGATAAAAGTGAGATTGTGATATTTCCCTTACCTTAGGTCCAATTTGCTTCGTATGTGTCCGAACCTCCTTTATAATGATTTAAATAATGTCATTGACTTATTACAGAATCATACATATTGATATGATATCATATATGGTCATATTATTAGCTTCTTGTTAGTAATATTTCATTGTTACTTGTTACTCGGGTCTTTATAACTTTTTATTCTTATGCGTGTTTTGTTGAATAAATTATTATTCTTATCTTTAGGTTATAGATAATTCATTTCCAGAATGATATTAGTGTAGTATATACCATATTCATTCATTCAATTCATTTATATAATCATTATGAAATGAAGATCATGTAGAACGAGTCGCATCACATCGTGGAGACGGTATTCCGTACGTATGCACGAGTGATGATATCGTTCCTATGATCGTGGAATTGTATTGGAGTATATATATATATTATTTCAGTATCAATATTACTTAATAATAATCATATATAGTTACTCATTACACCATTATACCCATCCTTGTAAGGTGATGGTGGAAAATAGATTACACCACGGCGTGGAGACGGTATTCCGTACGTACGCACGCGCGGTGATTTCATTTTTCCGTAGGATGGATAGAAGGTGAATTAGGGTTGTTTCATATTTATAATAACATATCTGTATGTAAGTAATACTGATGTTATTACTTTATCATGAAACAACTAAAGAAGAAGAAGTTGAAGAATAAAGAAATTGAAAAGATCGGTAATGGATATTACCTCTTCTTTGGAACGCCTCTTTGAATCCTCCACTTAAGGAACTAAGAATGGTCTTTGGAGAAGACCAGGACCTCTAGGATTATTCTAGGGAAGTGTAGAGAAGAAAATGGCAGGGGTTGGCCGAGCTTGAGTGCTCAAATTGGTGTGAGGAGGAGGGGGAGGAGGTGCCTTTTTATAAGGGAGGAGAGGGGCACCTTAGGAATATCTCAAAATATTATTTTATATTAAAGTCAAAATCGGTTTATAATGGTTCCAAAGGGTCTTATTTCGAAGCTAAAGTGGGGATGGGTCTAAATCCTATCAACCAATAGGATTTAGACAAGTTTAGGGTATTATTCTAACCTTATCAATTAGATTTAACTCTAAGTTAATTAATTTAACTTTTACCGTGTCTTTTTGTTTTCTTTCACTATATGGTTAATACACATACTATAACATGCCAAACGAACCCCAAATTGTTTATTATTAATATATATATCCTTATCTAAGTCATTTGGCCGAACCTTAGATTTTTAAGAATAAAATAACAATTAATAATATAATATTTGATTTAAAAACTATTTTGTGTCAATTTTGACACTATTTGATATATGATTTTTGTGAAAGTCATAACAGAATTATATGTTCGAACCAAGTTGAATAAATCAACACTAATATATTATAGTAACCTAGAAAATTAGTGGAATTCATAAAAAGTCTCAAATTACATTTATTTTGGTATTTATATTTTCAATTTTGTCAATATTTCATTAATAAGATAATTACTGCATCATCTTTGTGTCATAAATAAATTAAATTATTTGATGTCTAAAAATTAAAAATAAAATACCATCATGTAGGAAATCGTTTTATCTTTCTAATGAATATTTACCATCGAATTTATCTTATGTATAACCCCATATTAAAAATGATTTACTTATTAAACATTGATTTTAACTATTTTAACCCTTCTTTAAATAAATTAATAATAAATGTCCTAATCTAATCCAAGTGGGCCTAAATGGTCATATTTTATTCCTAAGTTTGTTTTTGGTCGAATTACACTTGTCCAATGGAATTAGGACATGTGTTAGGGTAATAGTAATATCATATTTACCCTTAGTTACCCTATTTACTATTAACCGCGGTAAAAAAAAGTAAAAAGTTACTATTCACCAAAAAATTATTTTTATCTCATTGAACCACATTTTACTTACTGATATCAACCGTGTCTGTCGGATTTTTGAAATTTCATTCACATAAGCGGTAAAATTATGTTTTATGAAAAATTCAGTTTTTTTTAACTACCACTTAGTCGTTTCACTATTCATCAAAAATTGATGTTTTTCAGAACAATGCCAAAATTTCATCCTAAGATATATTTCATATTCCGAATTCAAAAATGAAATCTATTTTACCAAATTCATAACATAGAAGTTGCATTAATTAATTTTATAATTAAATCCCGCTGTTAAAATAAATAGCGTGTTTTTAGGAAACAATATATATCAAAAGATTGACACTTGATTATGTCTGGTTTAAATGTGGAATTACAACCAATGACCAACATAGTATTAAATTGTAAAAATATATTCTAAATATACTTTAAAACCACTCAAATTAATAATTTATCACTATTAATTATTTCGATTAAAAAAGTTGTTTTTATTTATAATTTAGTAATTTTCACTATTCATCAGAATATGAAAGTTATCCGAAAAGTACCAAAATTTCACCTTAGGCTAAATTCGATACTCCAAATCCAAAAATGAAGTCCATTTTGAGAGCTAAATTTTCTAAAATTTAAAAATTGGTTATTACTATTCATAACGGCTAGTTTTAATAATATTTTGTGAAACTCAGTATTGCGTACTACACACGCTATCGAGGAAGGTTGCGATTGCGTGTAATGCAAGGCAAGTCAAGGATGCGTGTTGTGCAAGCTCCTTTTGGTGTAGCGTACAACACAATACATTAATAAAATTAAAAAGAATATTTTTCATAAAATCTCGGGTTGTTACATCAATACTGTAATTTGATTCCAAATCATGACCACATGAAGTATCCAAAAAATGATGTGATCATAGGAATACAACATAATATCTATCTTACCAAAACAATAGTAATATTATCCTATAATTAAACATATCCTTAAAATCATTCATTGGGTGATATTCCCAAATCAATGATATCTAAAATTAAGTTCCCAAGGATTCTCCCACATTATTTGATAATAATTATCACAACATGAATTTAGTAAAATAGATTTACTCATAACATTATTACATTAGAATAAGATACATGGTATCCAGTCACCATTGATATATAGATTAAGGATTCTTGAGGAATGAGAAACATACAAGACTCCAATTTTAAATTCAAAATAAAATATAAAACATTGTAAAAGTAAATAATCTACTACATTAAAATTTATTAATTGTTTTTTCTTTATATCCTTGGGAAAATAAATATAATTAATGGGGAAATAATATTCTAATAAATATTTTTATATAGTATGATTTATCATGCGTAAATGAGGAATAAGTAATAGGTCAAGGTTAATAACTAAAAACACATTATATTTTGTAAAATAATATGACTATAAAATGTATCCTATGATAATTTAAAAACAATTATCTTAAAGAAAATAATAACTAAATTTTCAATTAATGAAATACATATTGTTGGAATCCATGATCGAGGGATTACAAAATATTTTATCTAATATGGGTAGTTATATACAAAAAACACAATTAATAGGGATGTCAAACTAGATTTTATCACTAATCCTGTTGATTCATTGAGGATCTATGTAATTTTTAGCTCGACCTATCACATATTATAATATTAATATCTAGAATAATGAATGATCTATATAATTAATAATAAATATTCCTTATCATCTATTATTATTATTTATTAAAGAATAAGAAATATCATGAATTTATCAGTTAAAAAATTTCTTTTATAGAAAAACAACATATGTAGAAATAATATAAGGTTTTTGAAATAATAGTATACATGGTATAATAATATGGATTTTTATAATGAAATATAATCAAAAGAATGTGAATTGTTCAATAAAATGTGAATTATCACATAATTTATTAGAAGATGTTAGATGGTAGTCGGTCCATCATAAAAATTCATGTTTTTAAATAATATACAAAAAAAGTAGAAATAAATTTCAAAGAAAATTACATTAAATAATTTTTCATTGATAACTATTTTAATAGTTTATAATCATCGCAATAGTATAAAATAGTTACATTTTCTATAATATCCATTTACACAATGTATGTTAAAATGAAAACATTCCTTTTTATTTTTTAATGAAACATGAAAACTAATATTCTAGAAAAAATCTATAAATATTTTACTCATTAGATTTAAAAAAATTGTAATGAAAAATCTTCATTAATAAATGATTTTATGTTATAAAAATATATTTTTTAAAAATTTTGGAAACAATTTCTCAGGGAAGAAAAATATACCTAGGAATTAAGAGAAACATGATTAACATAACTTTTGAAAATTTATTTGTTTGCTACTAAATTAAATGTGCGTAAAATTTTAAAGAATACATGGTAAATTTTTATAAATCTCGAGTATAATTAAATATTAGGATTTTATAAAGGATATATTATATGATTTCTTTTATAAATAATATAATAAAACCCAATCATTGAGATTGTAAAATAATGTATTACTTCATCGGTGATATTTATATTATAACCCATCGAATGAATAAAAATTAATATAATATCTAATTTCCCCGAATAAAAATAAAATCATTTTGAATACATAAAAATTTTATAATTTACACCACATAAATGAAAATAGATGCAGAATATTGAATACATCTTAATAAAGTGGAAGTTGAGAGAAATCCCTTAGCTCACGCTTTCAATTAGTTGACCATTATTTTTACTCTATTATAAAACAATTAAATTTATTATAAAAATATAAATCAACCACATAAATATATATATTCACATTTATTACTCCTTATAACATATAATCACCTTTGTGTAAAAAATATTTTATTATTATCATTTTTTCACGTGTTAACAACTTCATTTTTAATGTATGTTTTAATAAATAGTTGTGGTCCTTAGGTGTTGATAGAGGTTATATAATAGAAATAATTTTTATCATAAAAAATAATCAAATATATTCATTATATACATATTTATAGTCATCTACGAAAATCAGATAACAAAAATGAATCGTTTCACTTTGTTGAGGTGGAAGTCCACAAGTATGCATGAGGGCCATTATCATTTTTAATTGGTGGAAGGGTAAAAAGGTATATATTAATTTGAAATTATTGAATCAAAATTTTTTCATAAATATCATACATATCTATTAGGCTCATCATTATTACTAGCCATTTTTGGTGGCGATGAGAGAAATTACATCATTTCATGATGATGTAGTCCACCATACACATGAGTGGTGGACTTCTTTCCCATTTTACAAGGAAGAATATATATAAAAACAATTCTATAAACATTATAAAATATCAGTATATTTTATATAATAGTATTATTATATCTTAATGGTTTTGACATAATTGAAGGTGGTAAAATAAAAAAATAAAATAATGATTTTCGATGAGATGATTACAAAATATTGAAAGTGATCTTTACGATATCCTCTTAAGAACCTTAGAGAAATTTATTTTTCATAAAAAAGAACCTATAAAATATATCTAATGATTATTGGGAGAGATTTTATTTGTTGTTTTTTGATAAATTGATCAATATATGTGAATAAGTGAGTGTAAGATTTTCCATTTTATAATATATGTTAATGGGACACTCGTAATGTTTGAAAGTTCAAAAATATTATTAAGTCCATTAGATGGAATACGTTTTCAAAATTTTGCCTATTTAGAAATTTAGAAATTAAATTGTAAAATTATCTTAATCCAGTAGTATTTATAAAAATTTTATGTCCATTTTAAATAACATCACATAGATTTACCACAGATAAACCCATTTTATCATAAACTGAGTTAACCAATTATTTCCATTTTTTTAATTTATAATAACCAAAATTAGATGGGAAATAATTTAAATATTTTACCTTTATGATTATAATTATAGAAACAATTTTGTTAAATTTCATTCTATGAATTTGGAGAAAATAATTCGAAATACACATCGAAGAACATGAAAAATTATTTTTAAATAAAGTTCATTTAAAAAATTAAGTTAATATTACACTAATTATATCACTAGAAATAATAATTATATGAATTTAAATTCAAATATTTTATTTTTTTATCTCTATGTTTAGTATAAATAATTCATTATGACATGTTATTTTTAATAATTAAAATTGGAATTCATTTTTAAGATAAATTTTGTTTTTCTGAAATATACCCCTTATACCGCCAAATGGTGTTATATTTATTTATATAAAATTATTAATTAATAATTTGTTAATTATATATATCATAAAACATTATTATGTAATAAATTACTATTTTCAAATATTATATATTCAGTTATTCATAATAGAATATTTTTATGGGAACATTTTTGAAATTCATTCAAGGTTTATTTTGACATAGTATGTTCAAAATAGATATTCATAGTATCAAATTAGTTTCTTCCACTAAACATTAAAATTTTATTTTTATTTAAATTTTATGGAAATTAATTTTTCTATATTGTATAATTCTTACTCGTATATTACAATAAATATAACTTTTCATGGTTATTCACAATCCACAGCAACATCATCATTGAAATTTCAAGAAATATTATGATTAATTCAAATAATTTATGTGGAAAAATTGATTATAGAAAAAAAAATTATTTTGGTCTATCTAATACAAAAAATAATTTGAATGGAATATAATAAACTAATATATTATTACATAAATCAAAATAGAAAAAAACATACAAAAGTGAAGAATGTGACTAGAAATAAATAAACATGAAAAAATATTATATACCAGTCACATTAAAAAATAAGGATCAATATTGTTGTACCAATAAAATAATTTCAATATAATATCAGTCATGATCATAATTTGAGAGAAATAATCATCAAGATCCCTTCTATCAACATTTATAGAGTTATTGTTAATGGTCTTGATTAAAATTGTATGATTCCATCATCATAATTGAACAATTAGTGGGTTATAACATTTAAACAAGTATGAAACCATTTAAATTATAAAATTTAACATATGTCATTCATAAAAAACTATTGATTCAATGTAATCATGTAGAACAACATGATATTAAGTTTGACATAACTTATGATTTTTTAGTACCAAAAATTACATTCACCTAGTAGTGTACTCTACATTAGCTTTTATATAACATGTTCTCCACTTTTGATAACCTCAAAGTAGTCTTCAGTAAGATTCTAGTTATCCCATTCTAAAAGTGTTAGTGATTTACTCCCCATTGGACATAATTAGTTTTCTATTAGGAGAAGAATATTTAATAAATAATTTAAATCTACAAAATGTTATAGAATAATTAATTTTTTAATGTGTAAATTTTGAGATATAACCCACAAAGAAAGTAAAATTTTGTTTTATTAATTTAAATGAATATTTTTGAGTTTAGATTGGTTTAAATAAATAGAGATAAATAAAGCAGATATGGTTTTTTATTATCATGTTGGAAGGAATATTGGGGTTTTGTAGATTCATGGTTCAGGTGAAAATATATTTTGAAATTAAATAGATTGATTCATTGTTAGTGATAGAGTTGGGATGAGGTTTATCTAATGGTTGTGGTATATACTCAAAAAAATAAACACACTCTTTTCCATAGTCATGTCATTTATGGTTTTAATGAATCATTTTTAACGGGATACTATTTTTAATCCTAATTTCCCTAGACTATGAAATGTCCATAAAATAGTCTAGTGAAATGAGTTAGGGAATTTAATAAGTGAATTTCTAAATACTATCTCATTAGTCATGAAAAATAAAAAATAATGTGAGTGTAAATTAATTTATTATTTTAGAATCCGAACTTGGAATAAAAAAAATTAAAAAATCCAATACACCCCCCTCTATGTATACATAAACTAATAAAAATTGATGATTTAAGCCCTCATTCTAGTATTATTTGAGTAAATGGAAGTATAATAACATAAAAAATAGTTAATGAAAATGGATTGGATGACCAGTGGATGATTCTGGCCCTGAACAACAACTCATCCTAGGGTTTCAAATTTAGATTAATGGATGGTAGTAGATCTAAAATCGTTATATACAACACTCTATGGTTTATGAGATTTTTTTAATTCACTATTGATATGTTCATAATGGATTCCTTGGTCAATCATGATGGTATAAGTCCCATGGATCATTGTTTTGGTCTTTCATGAAAAGATACATTGAACCCATAAAATATAGGAAGATATGGAAATTTAATGGAGTGAACTACTGTGTCACACCATGAATACATAGATATACCCAAAGTCTATATTAATAATTTTTTGTATTCACATATGGATTTCCATCCTTATTCGCATCATTAATTGTATATTCACGATGTCAAATACATGTTTTTTTCTTTGAACCTCTATTTGAGGAAGTTTCTTAAGTTCCATGCCATGGGAATATCTTATTGAAATCCAAAACCATGGAATGAATTCCTTCAGAGGAAATAATTAAAATATTTTATCCATGATTTCAAAAATACAAAATATCCTATCATAGATAAAAATAAATATCAATTAGACATGAAATAATTATCAATTTAATTTATAGAATATTTGTATTTTAATATCAAACATACATGAATGAAATGTATATAAAAATTAACTAGACTTGAATTCATTGTTTTTATAAATGATGGAACCTCAAAACACTATAAAGTATTCAAAAATTTCCATTAATTAAGTAAAACGACAATAAAATAAATTTATTAAATGGGGATTCAAAAAATCAATAAACACATATAAAAATTTTACTACATCGAAATTTTATAATGAATCAGGTTATCTAATTATATTACTTTTCATATTTTGAAATATACACACCTTTTCATCCATCCATTTATATTTTTAAATTCATTATTAATATGATTTTAATTTTCTATTAACATAAAATTTATTTTTTCAGTAATCATCAACGTAACAAATGTAATACCAAATTTTTTCATAGCTCAATTATATTTCACATACCATAGGATTTAAAGTCATCTCGCATGTCCACCATGTAATGACATAATTTCCTGATAAATATATGGACATTGAATTATGGTTCAAATTACTCTAAGTCTTAATGTTGGTTGCTAATGAATAAAAAAAATCCCAAAAGAGGTATTGACTCCAAATCATAATTCATGATATCAAAAATGATAATCTAAATAAAATAGCCCTATAAGTATAAGTATATCATATACCCATCCGTAAAAGCATAAAGTTGGCTCATGATACAATAAAGAAAATTTAATTAATCTCCATATCATATTTTTAATCTAAATTTTTAAATCTATTTTTAGATAAATCTCACATCGATCACCTTAACACATTTGATAAAAGGATCATCAGTCTAGAATGAATATTTTTTATAATCCAATAACATTAAAAAAAATTTGATTATGTATTTTATTCAAGATATGTGTATAATAATTAAAATAGAATAATAAAATGATCTATTACAAAATTAAGAGAAAACCCCCATAATTCCACCTCAAATAAGTATATCCCCATCAAAAATTGATAACCTTCCGTCCACCAAACATATTATTTGAAATTTCATGTATCACACTAAGTGTATGGTTGGAAATGATATAATAGAATTGAAATGTGGATATTTTCTAATCAATATCATTATTGGATTTTATGACTAAAATAAGGGTTAATGAAATGGTGGCCAATGGATAAGAGATTAAATAATTAAATTCCCCAATCGGATTAAAACTAGTTTTTTATTTTCATATATTTTATATGACTAAATTAAACATATTGAAGAAATAATTCCCAAGTATCCCAATAAATATACAATAGAAGGAAGTTGGTAATTCTATGTTTAGATAATTTCTTTGGACTGACATTATTGGATGGGATAATCACTCATAGAAAAAAATACGAACTATTAAATAAATTAATAAAAATATCAACAATTCAAGGTTGTCCAAATATCAAAAAACCATTTTAAACAAATCATATAGTCTTCATAAATAATAATTATTAAAATCATATACCATGTCATTATCTCAAATAATTATTTAACCCACATTTTTCATTTTAATTGGTTGAATATAAAACATTGATAATATATATTAAGGATTATCTTATATAGTTTATGTATCATAATTAATTTAATTTTATATATAATCATGATAGTGTATGAAATATGATGTTTAAAGCTCTATTATAATTAAAATATAGAGAATATAAAATTGAAATACCACACTATATAACTGAAACCCCTTAAATTGTTTTTTCTTATTTGGGGTACACATGTTCGGGATGCACCAGTTCACATCGTGAACATGAGTTAAGTCATGAATCAGAATCGCATGTCTATAATGCTTGTCACATCATATAACTAATACAATATCCTCATTATTCTCTTCAAAATACATTATAATTCATTCCTTTTGGACCAGAATAAGAATCATAATAAAATAGAACTAAATAATATTTTCTAATTAAATATTTAGAGATATTTCTTAAGTAGAAAAACAACAAAACTAAAAAAATATTTAGAGACCACATAGAAGTGACTTTATATAACATAATTGGATCTTCATTTCAACATTTATCTTAGGCGATGAATTCTTCAAATTATTATTCCTTTTTATATACTAAAAAGGGCATATGCTATGACTTTAACATATTGGTTAACCCCTTTACCTCTTCAATGAAAATCATAACTCTTCCTTCAGGAAACACTAACTCAATATACCTTTGTAAAATCCATTGATTCTTTTTTAATCATGATAACATACTGGATGGTCAGGTACAATCCATACTATTTTCCCCCTTATAATCAGAGATGGAACATCCAATCCTCTTGTTTAAATGGTATAATCTATTATCTTCCCTTTATTCTTTTAAATACCATTACATTGAATTTACTTTTAGAAATTAATATTAACATCATATACTTCATCAATTTCTACAAAATCCACAGTATCCGGTATTTTATTGTCTTTTAGTAAATCATCATCTATAAAACTGTAATTCTACATTGGTCAATGAATTTTGATATGTAATTATTCACTACCTATCTCAAAATATATTTTCCTCCTTGAACATCAATTACATATCACATAGTAGCCATGAATAGTCCACCCTAAATGAGAGGGGTCATTTATTTTTTCATCTACCAGAATATAAAATCAACTAAAAATAAAAAAAAATCAAATTTGACGATTATATCCTTATTTAGTCCATGAGGTATTTTGTTATTGAACATTACATAAAATGTAAAATTATTTTGTTCAACTTTATCAAATATAATCTATTTGATGTATTGTTTGACATGATATTCAGAGTATAGCCTAGATCACAAAATTCATTCCCAATTGTATATGACCTAATATTAATTAAAATTGAAAATATATTTTGGTTCCCTATTTTTATAGATAATTTCATGTATAAAACAAAAAAACACTATTGTGTGAGTGGTATGATTCCAATATTCTCCATCCTTAATTTTTTAGTCACCAGTACTTTTATAAATTCAAATTAATATTTAAAATTTCTTGAACTTCTTAACAATGTATTTTAAAATGTTTTTTATATTATTTTATATTTAACATTATAAGAACCAGTTTTCCAATAAACAATATGTTTTATAAAATTATCCTTATCTTATACTATGGTGGTTCTCCTTTAATATATTTATGATGTAATTTTACCTTGTTCTAGTACTACTCATAGACTGTATTTTCATGTTATTGATCATGTTTTATTATTAATTATTCAAGAGGTTTTATAGTTTTTTAACATAAAAGGGATATTATTTTAAAATATTCATGGGTTACATTATAGGGAATCAATCCAATACTCCTCTTTGACACCCTCAATGTAGTTGATAAATTTTCCCTACATGGAATTGATGGTTTCATAGTGAAAACATATAATCACTTTTATATTCATACAGATCCTTTATTTCCCCAATATGATCATTGGAATAAATCTTTTTTTATTTGATAGCTACTCCCGATAAAGTCATGAATGTTCCTAAATAATATTCTAGTTCATGGAATTGAAACTATAGTGGTGGTAATTACTATCCATGAAATCCAAAATCCCTATACTAATACTGTAGACCTTGTTTTTGTTCTGACCGGTAATCCTAAATATAATAACACAAATTTTAGTCATTATAATTATCTACATCATAATACATTCATTAGGATTTTGGATTCTAGCCTATAATATAATTTATCATCTAGGTTATTTCTTCTATTTTCACCACCATCCGTTATTTTCTTAACACCTTGTAGATGCCACTTCACTATGTCACTTCATCTTACCATTGGATGAAATTTCATTCCTTTACATCCAGTATATTTTACCTTTTCTTATGTGACTACTTCTACAATTATCCTCCAACTTTAACATCCAATATTGAACTGTTACCCATAGAAAAACACTTAAAATGTTATCATAAAAATATAAATTTTAATATAATGATAAGGGTACTTTATAATTAATTCCAAAAAATACACCAATTAACTATATATAGTGACTCATACATGAATTTATATAGGTTTATTTTATTTACCATTATTTTCATAGACATTGACGGTTGGGAGAAGTTGGTGTGACTATTTTTTTTCAACTCATCCCATAAAGAGATGGGATACAATGGAATGCTCTAAATCCATTCATGAGCTCAACATGTCATAACAAATAAAAACAATTGTTTACTAAACTTTTAAATTGATTACTTTTTGAGTTTAAATGTGTCACAGATTTTTTGAAAATATTCCCATCTAATCATTAAAATATATATGCAGTAGTCTGGTGAGTATCACGATATTCGAGATCCTCTTCATTATGGTAGGTTTTATCTGAAAAATATTTTATAATATAATAGTCCTCAAGGAACTCATATGAAATCATGATACTAATGGAAATATATATATTTTAATGGTTCATAAAAATTGATCACTCTTTTGATACCCTCATGGGTCTTGATTTATTTCCACTATAGGCTTGGTAGTAACAACCTCGACATCCCACATGTGTAGTTAAAGATGATGTTCATAACTAAGGACCTATCATCATTTTGATCGACTCTTGTAATGATTAATTTATGTATTTATAAAAGATATTTTAATATGTAAACAACCATAATAAAAAAGTAAAATTAAGTAATATAATACAAAATTATTATTAAAAAATATTATACACCTTAAAGAATTACTTCTCACCATTCCCTAGCACATAACAAAACAACTGATGACTAAAAATGAATTTTTTTTTCTATAGGGATAGAGAAATAAAAAAAATTAAAACAGAAAAAACATAATATTTAATTAATTTTTTCAAGTGTTATGTTCATGGTCAAACCTATAGAGAGTGAAATTAGTAATTTATGAATTTATAGAAAATGATTGATATGAAGATGGCTATTATAATAGATACAATGAAATAAGAGATTGTATAGATTTTTATTATCTTTTTAGAAGGAATTAATGGGTTTTCTAGATTTTGGGTTTATGTGAAAATATATTTTGATGTTAAATTTATTTATTCATTTTTGGTCTTGGAGTTGAGATCAGGGTTATGAAAGTTTTTTTATATCCCCTCCTAAATAAAAAATTCACTTATTTCTAAAGTTAATATAATTTTATTTTTTAATCTATAAATATTTATGTCATTATTAATCCTAATTATCTTATACAATTCATTAGATAAAAAAATTAATAGAAAATTTTTACACAATTTAATATGTTGTGTTTTATATTTTTTCTCAAAGTTCCTATGAAACCAAAAAGAAATAGACTGGAAATTAATTTATTATTCAGACAACATAACATGAATGAAATAAAGAAATAAATATCCAACTCAAATCCCCCACTTTTCTACATCACTCTATCGTAAAGGGAATTTTCCCCCTCTGTATTGTAATGAGGTAGTAATATGGAAGAATAATAATAAAATTAAACATGAAAAAATATTTATTGGAAGATTGGTGGAGGACACTAAAACCTTGAAATAACATTCCCTAGACATTGGTCGTTATATTGATCAATGGAATCCATAGGTTGTCTCTTTATTTATATTCATGTATGGTTGTCTTTTTGCATTAATTATCAATTAATATGGTCATAAGTTATTACGAGTTCAATCCTAATCATAAAAATCCAATCAATGTCATTAATTTTTACTTTCGTCCAATGATACACTATCCCATGTTTAAAATGGGTTTGTTTGGAAACCTTCATAGTGTTAAATATAATGTAATGTATTAAATTCCTTACGGTACTCATGAAATCTATTTCCTCTATTCTTAGAATTACTCTCTTCATTTCCACTCATTTTCATGTCTGGAATCGTATATTCATGATGTGAATGACAATTTTCAATCCATAATACCTCCTTTTTATACAGTATATCATATTTGAATCCCGAAAAATATCACATGTAATTCTAGTATAATGGAGTGCCTTCTTTCCATGAGATTATGGATCAACATTTCAATTTTTCTCTATTTGATACCAAATAATCTGTCCTTCCATAGATGAACAAATCATTAAACAACTGGAAAATAATTAAATATTTAAATCACAAATGTTATATATTTTAATATGAATAAAATAAAAAAATTAATTATAAATATAAATAAAATGGACATGTTATTTTTCACAAAATCCTAATACTTCAATATTAATTTTTGTTTTGTTAATGAAATAAAATAATCTCACATAAAACACTAAAATTACAATAATAATAAACATTGATTTAATTGGATTAAATACACATTTTTTGAATTTATACATTATCATATTAATATATGTACCTTTTTAATCCCTAAAACATTGTCTATGGTTGTATTATAGAATATCAACACATCTTACATCGAATGAACATTGTCTTATGAAAATGAATATTTCCCATAACTGAATATAATATTTGTTTACAAATCATAAAATAGATCATAGTATCAACAAAACCAATATTAAATGGAAAGATCCAATTTTATTTGAATAATAAGATATTCAAAACATTCATAGGATTCTATAAAAAAAGAATAACAGATAACTTAATTATATATATATTTTAATGTGTTTCCAATTTTTTTTATCTTCAATTCAATGATAAATCCTCCAATACATCACCCATTTAGTATATAATAGAGTCAATATCTTATACCATCATTCATGATCTCTAACATATTGGAAAACTATAACACATGATAGACATTTATTTTAAATAATATCCTTTCAAAAACGTAATTAATTAGGAAATAATGTAATAACATGATTTTATATGATAAGTAATTTTAGTTAAAAAAATATTATTTGGTCATAGATCCAAAAATAACCCTCTTTTTATAATGATTCCCTAATTATGAAAAATAAATAATAAGATGAAAAATATTTATTTTATTGTAATATTTGAATAAATAAAATAACCTATCCCTTTAATATAGTAAAAATTATAATAACACATAGAATGATTGTGTTCCCCTTTATACATATCAATATATATTAGAAAACATTGCTAATTAAATTTCATATATGATATATATATTTAAATAGGTTTAAACATAAGAAATCCTAAAAATAAGAAACAAGGAAATGAAAAATATAAATGGTTCTCATACATGAAAATCCTTATAGTACGTAGATTTTTGATCAATTTTTTGGTTCACTTTATGTCACTTTTCAACTTCAATAGATATTTCAATAACTATGTTGACCTACACATATTTTGGAAATTGGAAGTCATTTTTCATTAGTTATTATATCATGTAAGGTTCCCAATTAATATTTATATAGAAAATAATGGTTTTCAAGATAGGTAATGAACAACCAATATATAACATCCCTATCATAAATTTCCTTCTACTATTCAATAATAATGGGTAGAATTTATTTTAATATTATATTTTTTGTATGTATTTTTTCTCCCAAAACTGATGAATCCACCTATCATTTTTAAAATGATTATTAAATATAATAATCTAGTGTTTCATCTATTCTATCGTTTGAAATAGATATTGGGGTGGTCTGAATATGGTCAACCATAAAATAGTGGGTTATTCTAGTAAATTTTTTTTTGATTCCCTCAATTTACAATACAAACTAATTAGGTAATGAATATATGGGAACCAAAATCAATAATATAGTGACCAATTTCCAAATAATTTTTATTTTGAATACAGTCATTGGGATATTATTTATTTTTTATCAGATTGAGATTGAATTATATGGACACATGAAGTAGGCAAGTATTTATTTGTTTCAAAATATTCCACATCATTATTTATATAGTCAACAAAAACTATAAAAATATTCTTATATTGAGAATTCTTGTTTTGATATTCATACCCATTAAATCCATTATCAAATAGAAGTTCATTATTAGATTCTATTTCATTTGTTTCTAAAATTGTGACCCTACTTTCACAACCCAATTCTTTCACTGAATGTCATAAATAATCCACTTCCATAGTAACTTATACTTTATACAATGCTTTATTTTTAACATTATTTGAATATTGATATTTTTTAATTTAATGTAATTTCATTTTTGAAATGAAAAAATTATTTTGAATATAGAAAATACATTATGATTGTTCCTCAGAATAAATTTACTGTTTTTTCTCTTTATCATTATTAAATACATTAGGATTATTTATATTCACTTCCTCTACTGGACGAAAATGTTTATAAAATTTAACAATTATTTTATCATCCAGAAAATTAAAAATCTGGAACACTTTTTCTCCCTATTCAAATTTCAAAATAATTAAATTTATCATTCCATTTACAACCTCTCTCAAATAGGTTTGTTAAATATATTAGTATTACATATTTCAAACATTTCAATTCAATATAGGATATACATTCATTTCTTAATTATTCATCTAATCCCCTTAATCACATTGATTCTTGAATGATTTATCCCTAAATAGATAAATATCTATTATGTTAAAATTGATCATTTTTTCATAGAATTACATACAGATCAATGTATATGTCACTTCTTGTTTCTTGTTTTTTTTCTTCTTCTTCATCATTCTAGGACATCATTATTTAGTTTTATGAGATTATATATGAATTTAAGATTAATTTTATCTAGGAGAGAATTATGATTTTTCCTCACCCTTATACTCATCATGATAATAACTAATATTACATTTTTTAAAGAGTATATAAAAATAAAAAATATTATATTTTATATAGGGGTAACATAATATATGTATATTTTGAAAAACTCATTCACCCATAAGAGTCACTTCTATAGGTATTTTTCTAGATGATTGATCAACTAGTTCAAAAAGAATGTAAATCAGTTTAATGACGAACATTATATAGATCAATCATTCGATAAGTCATACATTATTCAATGAAATTGAATTTATCATCCTCATTATAATTTAGACTAAGTTGAAAAAACATCTGGAACAATATAAACATCAATAGATGAGTATCTTGTAGATGTACATAGTCATCATCAACATGTTATGGTTCTATTTATATTTGAAAAAGTTATTAAATAATCTTTGACCTAAACCCAATAAAATCATCTAAAATATTATAAATCATGATTTAGCATGTAATATATTCTATGTGTATTAAAATGAATTTTTTTTAACCTAAATCATATCCTATAGACTTATAAAAATCCTCCATTATGGTATAGTGTTGTCAAAAAATCACTAATGGTAAAATTGTAGCATTTTTTGGATTTTTTGATTGATGAAAAAGAAGGTTCACATTGTGAATCGTCATGTTTGAGATATGTTTTCAATAATCCATGTTGACAATAAAACATGAAAATAAATCTATGATATGGAGGTGATACCAAAGAATAGATACAATGTGACATAATTTTCTAATGTTTTCCAAATTTTTGATGTCCAAAATTTTGGATTTGGTGAGATTCCTGAAAAGTGTATTTCCTTGAAGATATCATTAGAACATGTCAATGAAGTTTGTTTCATAATAATAGGATTCTAGAAGTTGATTTTGTAGACTAGAAGAATGTTGACAGTGAGCTATCTGATTACAATGAGCCTCACAAATGGGATAGATGAAGATAATTATGAGGGGAATTGCGGTAGGAGAACAAACGAATTGATTGAATGCTCAGAAATTATGATGAGCTCTATGATCCAAAAAACATCCATCATGATTTAATATATTGGGTGAATTTTAATGGAATTTTTGATATATTCTATTTGAGCAAACATGGTGTTGAATTTCCGTGGAAGGTTCTTGAGTCGGTGGACATTCGTATAAGTAAACTTCGACCCCATTGAGAATGGTATAATGTTTTTAAAGATAATTTAGTAGTTCCTAAATTTCAAAGGAGTTTCATGGAGGTAGCGTGATTTGCGAAAGGAGGAGCGTCACGAAGGATAATCTAGCTTCACGAAAGAGATATGTTACACCATTGGTTAGTCGGCTTCGTGAAGGAAGTCTCTTTGCGACATCATGTGCTCTTTGATGGCCTATTGTAACACCTAAACATTTTAAAAATAAATTGAGTGCTTGAAAAATTGTTTTATGTATATATTTATAACTATCTTTTAAATATAATTTAGCTACTTCTATGTTTTTATTTGAACAAAATAGTCCTCTATAATTGTGTTCAGCATATTATTTGGAGTCTCATGGAACCAACACGTTTTTTGGTGAATAGTAAAATAACCTTATGAATAGTAGTATAAATAGGAATATGAATAGTAATATTACCATAATTAATAGTAATTATTATTAATATTTTACTTTCTTAAGGCTAGATGATAATTACATTTTAGTAAATTTTTCTATGAGATATAAATGAAGTTATAGTTATAAAATTTTTAATTCTTGACTTATGTATGATTTTATTTAAAAATAAAATTAATTAAATATAGGGAATTATTTTAAAAAATGGAGTTCATTTTTTAATTCAACATGTTGAAAAATGGCCAGGTTGATTTTTTTGAATTTTTCTGAAAATAATTTATTTTTTGGTAAATTGTAACAAATACAGATTTAGAGTTTTGCTGTGTTAATGACAACATTAATGATGTAATAATGATGTAATAAATCTGGTCATCTTGGGTACCATTATATAATATGGAAGGTTTCCCAAGTGACTAATAACATGGGAGAATACCATGGACAAGCCCATGGTTTTTCAAATACCTCTAATGAGGTGTCCTTTGGGAATTATTAAAATAATCTCTCACTTTTGCTATAAATTCCAACCCATTCCTAAATCAACATCATTCCAAAGTTCTCATCAATGACTCTCTAGCCTCCATAACTACCTAGTATACCTCCCAAGGTTTCTTCATGCCCCCAAGTCTCATCCGTCATGTTATAGGAGTTTCACTATAAGGTATAAAAATTATCAATTTCATTATTTTTCCATTCATGTTCTCTTTTATGTGGTATAACTTCCATTTTTCCATACCATGTTCTTATATACTTCATATTGTTCATATAATATGTATTATGATTCATTTCTTGATGGGTTACCCTTCTCCCCTCTCTTTTTAGTATTTTCTAAAACCATGTTTCATAGCCATTGGGCTGACGATTTTGTGTAAGGGATTACACAATTATTATTTTATTTTGAGTTCCTTTATTTAATTATTATTTACTAAACTACTCTTACCAAAGAGGAATGAAATCGAAATAAATCATGTATATTATGTATTTTCTCATGTTCTTGGAGAATTTATAATCATTCTTCTTCTCCTCTCCCACTTAATGAAGGAATAAAAACGGTGTCTGTGATGTGTTGAATTACCGACATCATGGATGATGTGATTTCCATTTACATTAATTCATTCATGTATGGTCATTAATGCATTTTTTTTGATGAAATAAGTTATAATATAAGAATTATTTCTCATTCATGGTTATGTATTTCTTTTTTACATATGGTTTTAATTTATAAGATAAAATGAGGTTACTATTATCAATGAACCACTAAATTGATATAAATGAATATCATTAATGTTTTAACTTATGAATCACCCTATTATTAAATATCAAAAAGATTAATGGTATAAATTATGGTTTTGGGGATATTTAAATAAATTTACATTCCAATTCAATGTTTCTCTTCGAATCGAAAATATCAATCCATCATGAACCGATCATGAAAATCCTGTAAAGAACTCACCCAAAACAGTACAAGGATCAAAATAATAACAATTAATGACTGAAATAATGTAATGAAATATTAATATAAGGTATTATAATGATGGATATAATCCATTAATATATTAATAAAACATATTTTACTATTATACAGGAGGTTTAAATGAGTTGTAATTTATAAAAACAGGACGTAAGTGAATTCTTAACCCAATTTCCATTCATTTGGGTTAACATCATACTTCATTATTTATATGGTATTATAATTTTGTGTGTTATTGGTTTTGTTTATATTATTTTAAATTATCTATAAAAATAGTATATATATATATATATTCGATCCACTATATTAAGCCTCTCTCTAATTATATGATTTATGTAAGGGTTTTTCCATTTATAATCCTCTTTTAAAATTTAGTTTTTCAAAATTATAAATAAATGTTTTTCTGAAATTATTCATGTAGTTTAAATATTTTATAGTTATTGGGAAAATTTTATGATGAATTTTGGGACCTATTCTTCCCTCCAATGCAATGGGTATGTGTATTTTCAAGGTCGGCAATATGGTTACTCCTTATGTAACTGTGGTGGTTACACATATTTTAAGGTAGCCGTGAGGGTTACAATTTATAAGTTAGATGAGAGGGTTAAAAAATTATGTATGTAATTCCCCATGATAACTTTATTATTAAGTGTATGTTCTCATGTTTTGTGTAGATCTTGTATAAATCTAATGTTTTACAATGTAAGTATATATGGGTTACAAGAATGTATTTTGAAAACAAATTCATATTCCACAAGTACTCCTGGACTAACATGATCTTTACTTATTTTACTTCTCTTACTGAGCTTTTTTTCTCATCCAAAATTTATTATAATTTATTTTCATAGGTCATAAGGATGTGTAAGAAAAATAAGGAAGCCAAGCTAATTTTTTTTAGAATTTTCCAATAAATAATGTTTTAAGATTCAATGTTTTATATTTCGAAAAAATTGGAAACTATTTTTATGATATCCACTCTATTACATTGTGTAAGATTATAAATATATTATTTCCCAATTATTCAAAACTAGAAAAATAAAAATATCCTCAATGTAAGAGTATATGATTTCATTTCTAAAATAAAAATTATGTAATGTAATATGTTCGGGTCCTTATAGTTGGTATCATAGGATAGTTTAGATAACATTAGGGTTTAGGATGATGTAAAGATTAAAAAAATTCATGTTTACTCTATGATTAATTTGAAATGTAATTACATTTAATGATTATCATGTTTCTTATTATAAGATATTTTTGTTCATAATGGTAATCCGTAGATGAAATATGGAATCTATAGAGGAGAGGCACTAATAGAACCACCTATTTCGAAATCTACAGCCCAGAATGGTAGGGATCAGAATCAAGCAGGTTAGGAAAGTAGTGTCTCAAGTAAAACAATCAATAAATGGTCATATAATCCATTAGTGATAACAAATAGAGGTTCTACAATGGAACATTGAAATAGTGGAACATTTTATGATACAACCCCCTTCTTCATTCAAAAGAACTAATGATCTAATATTAGTTGAAAGATGGATTAAATCCCTAAAAGAGATATTCAATGTTATGGGATTTTTAGATAATCAAAAGGTAAGTCATTCTATTTAACATTTTGATGTTGATGCCAATTAGTGGTGGTAAATGGTAATGAATATCATAGATAAATAGGATATTGATGCCTTATAGTGGGATGAATTTTAATGTCTTTTCCTTGAAAAATATTTTCCTCTAGTGGTGAGACTTAGGATGGAAAAAATTCCATTAATTAAAAAAAGGATGAAGATTCAGTGGCGGTTTTTGAAGCGAAAATCACAAGATAGTAATGGAATGCTCCAAATATTATTCTAGATCTTGATAGGAAAATCAATTGCTTTTACTCATGATTGAATCCATGGAATTTAAGGGAATTTTCCTCCTGTTAATTCAAAATAAATGATTAACTTGCCCGATTTTTTCAGATGGTAGTGATTGAGTTTGTTGATGATCTTGTGCATTTCAGAAATAAGTAGAAGGAGAGGTCTAGATTGCAAGCGATTGGTTAGAATCAAACAAATAAATCTGATTATAAGAAAATCCAATTTCCTATTTGTGAAATGTGTGCAAGGAAACACCCTATGGAATGTCCTATGTAAACCGGGAAGTGTTTTAAATGTGGTAAGTTTTAAAATATTGCCCGATAATGTAATTAAAATGATACTATGACTAATCCTACTACAAAAATTGTGAAATGTTTAAAATGTGGTGTGATGGGTTACTATGAAAATTCATTCCCAAAAAAAGTTGAAAATGATTCAATTAATCCAAACTATATGCAGAAAGGTGTAGTGAGATCCATTGTGACTACCTCAAAATATATCCATCCATCTAATGAGGTTGTATCTGGTACATTGTTTTCTACTCATATTTTGAATTTTTTTGATTGATACGGGGTCTACACATACCATAATATCTGAGAAAATTTTTCTAAATTGGAAATATCACCTCAACAATTGAAACCAGAACTTATTATTAAAACACCTGGGGGAATTATTATAGAAATAATGATTTATAAAAATATTTCTATTATGGTTTGGGGATGGAAATTACCTTTGAGACATGTTGTTTTTACCTTATTCAAGATTGATGTTATTTTGGGAATAAATTGGCCTTTTGATTATCATGCTAAGATTGATTGTAGAGATAAAGAATTTGTTTTCCAGAAAGGGTTTCAGTTTGTATTCCAGAATGGACCCAAACAATTGATAACATTTCAAGAAGCTGAGAAACAACTGAATGATATAAATGAAAGTTATGTTTCTCAAATTTTTGAAAATAATGGAACTATTCATACTGATAATGTGGCTATCGTAAATTAAAACATTGATGATTTTCATGATGATATACCCAGTTTCATACATAATCATGAAAGAAAATTCCTAATTGACATAGTTCCTAATGCGATGCTAATTTGAAAACCCCTATATAATATGGATCAAATAGAACTTCTTAAATTGAAATATCAGTTTCAAGATTTTCTTGATAAAGGATCATTTTTCCTAGAAAATCACAATGGGGAGCTCTTATTTAGTTTGTTAAAAATAAATAGTTACATAAGACATTGCATTGATTATAAATCTTCGAATGACATCACAGTTAAAAAAAGTATAATTTTCCTCAGATTAATGACTTGTTTGATCAGATCCATGGATATCTATACATTTCGATGGTTGAATTTAGATCTGGATACCATCAGATGAAGGAGACGAAGGATGAAATCTTGAAAACATCCTTTCATACAAGTTATGTGCATTATGAATTTTTGGTTATGCCTTTTGCTTTTACTATTGCACCTTTGGAAATCATTAATCTTATCAATAGAATATTTCAAGAGTTCTTGGATAAGATTTTGGTTTTGTTTATTAATGAAATTCTGTTATTTTCTAGAAATGAAGAAGATCATGAAAAATATCTGGGGGTTGTTTTAAAAACAATAAAATAAATGAAACTATATGGAAAATTTAGAACCTTTATTTTTTTGGTTGAAAAAGATTTCATTTCTTGGGAACAAGTTAAATAAGGATGGAATAATAGTTGATCCTACCAAAAAAAAGTGGTTAATGAATGGCCTAGAACAAAAAATGTTAAGAAGGTTAGTAGTTTTATTATTTTAGAATGTTATTAGCGATGGTTTTTAATAAATTGTCACGGTAATCTAACCCCAGAATTAAGTTATAAAAATAAGAGGTCAAATTTAATATAACTGAAGAATGTGATGTATGTTATCAGGAAAAGAAGATGATAATGGTGAATTCTACAGTTTTGGCATTCCCTTAATAGTATGGTGAGTTTCTCATCAACTATGATGCTTCCTTGAAGGGACATGGTTGTGATTTGATGCAGAAAGATCATGTAATTGCTTATGATTCTAGACAACTTGAACCTCAGGTGTTAAATTGTACCACATATGATTTAGAATTGTCAATAGTGTGTTTTTCTTTTAAAATATGGTGGAATCATTTAAATGGATACAAATTTTAAATATATACTGACCATAAAAGTCTAAAGTATATATTCACTCATAACGAATTAAAAATGAGGCAGAGAAGATGGATTGAACTAATAAAGGATTATGATTGCACAATCAATTAATTTCCTATAAAAGAAATCAATGTGGAGGATTCCTTGAGTCGAAAAAATTAGGAATCATTAACCATGTTATATTTAGAACATGAACTATTGATTAATGATTTGATGAATTTTGGCATAGAATTTGTTGGTGTGGGGAATACATCTGTTCTATCTCAGTTTTTAGTGAAGTAATCGTTATCATACAAAATTAAGCTACCACAGACGGATGACCATTAGCTTTAAAAAATGGTTGAATTGGTTAAAATTAATATGTATCCAAAATTTAATCCTGATAATGATTGTCTTTTAATATTTTGAAAAATGTTGTGTGTTCCTTATGATTCATAGTTGAAGAAAGATGTGTTATGTGAAGCTCATAGTTCACCATTTTCATTTCATCCTGGTAGTACTATGATGTATAGATACCATCAGGAGTATTATTGTTTTGTTGGAATGAAACGAGATATTTCTGATTTTATAATTAGATGTTATACATTTCAACATGTTAATATAGTGTAGAAGTTAACAAAGGGGATGCTTCTGCCTTCTCTAGTGCTGGAGTGGAAATAGGTGAATGTGTCTATGGAATTTGTGGTGGGACTACCAAAAAATTCTCGAGGTAACAATGAAATTTGGGTTATTGATGATTGTCTGAAAAAATTTGTAATTATTTTTCTATTCTCGATACAATGCCTATGGATCAGCTTTCTCAAATGTACCTTAAGGGGATTGTAAGGTTACATGGAGTTCCTCTTTCCATTGTATCTAATCAAGATCCAAGGTTCATTTCAATCTTTTGGAAGGGTCTTCAGATGTCGTTGTGTAGAAAATTAAATTTTAGTATTGCTTTTCATCCCCAATCCTATGGGGAATCAAAATGAATGATCCAGACATTCGAGGAAATGCTTCAAGATTTTTCAATGAAATAACAGGGAAGTCGGGTTCAACATATTTATTTAGTTGAGTTTTTTTGAAAAAATAGTTTTCATTCCAGTATATAGATGACACCATCTGAGGCACTGTATGGGATGTAGTGTTAGACTCCATCATTTTGGGATGATGATGGTGAAAGATTGTTTCTGGGGAAAGAATTAATACAAGAAGTGGATTATAATGTGAAGATGATCCATCAGTACTTGAGGATAGCTCAAAGCAAGAAACAAAGTTATGTAGATAACAAAAAGAAAGGCTTGTCATTCATGGTAGGTTATCGTGTTTTTCTAAAATTAACTCCTTTAATATTCTAATGTGTTTTGGAATGAATGTGATGTTAAATTTGTGGTTCATAGGTCCTTTTTAAATCATAGAGAATGTTGGAATAGTTGCATACCGGGTAGCATTGCCTTTGAGATTGTCTTAGGTACATAATGTTTTTCATGTTTTCATGTTGATGATGTATGTGCCAGATTCCTCACATATCGTGGGCCCACAAGCAGTTCTGTTGGAAGAGAAACTTTTTATATAGAGAAACTAGTATAGATCCATGATCAAAGAGAACATGTATTTTGGAATTAGGTAATCCACCAGGTAATGGTTTTGTAATGAAACCACATGGTAGAAGAAGCAACATGGGAGTTATAAAATATTATGAGGGAAAGTTACGCTAACATGATTAATAAGTAAATAAAACTATGAGGATGCAATTTCATGATGGTGGGGATAATGTAAGACCCCATGTTTTTAAAAATAAATTGAATACGTGTATATTTTATAAGAGTATATTTATAACTAGCCTTTAATCTGTTTATAGAAGATTCTATGTTTTGAATTTCAAAAAACAGTATTCTACAATTTTTTTCAGAAAAACATTTTGATTCTGATGGAACCAACATTTTTTGGTGAATAGTAAATTACCCTTATGAAATGATATATTACCATAACTAATAGTAAATTTTATTATTATTTTATTTTCTTATGGCTTGAAGATAATGAGCTTTTGGTTAATTTTTCAATGTTATATAAAAGCAGTTATAGTTTTAAAATTGTTTAATTTGGAAATACTTATGGTTATAATTAAACATTAAATTATTGATATTTAGAAAATTATTTTAAAAAAATGGACTTCATTTAAGAATTCTAAACGTCGATAAATTGTTAAGGTGAATTTTTGGGATTTGTTTTTGAAAGAGTTGATTTTTTGGTCAATATTAAAAAATAAAGTTTTGAGTTTCGGTGTGTTAATGACTTCATTAATGATGTAATAATGATGAAATAAATCGGGTCCACTTGTGTACAGTAAAATAATATGTGAGGTCTCCTATGTGGATAATACCATGGGCTAATACCATATTCAAGCCCATGGTTTTGTATATACCAATAATGAGGGGTCCCATTGAAATTATTAAAATAATACCTCATTACTGCTATAAATACCAACCCATTCCATATTTAACTTAATTTAATATTCCTAATCAATGAAGCAATGGCCTCCTTACCTATATTTTTGTCCTCACAATGTTTCCTCAAGCACCCAAGGTCCCAACCTTAATGTAATAGGAGTTACTCTACAGGGTATGAAAATTATCAATTTCATTCTTTTTCCATTCAAGTTCTCTTTTATGTGGTATAAATTTCAAGATTCCATAAAATGTTATTTTTTCTTTATTATAAATGATCTATTCTATACTATGATTACTTTCTGGATGGTTTATTGTTGTACCCTTTGTTTTTAATATTTTTTAAACCCATATTGTATAGCTATTAGGCAGCCAAATTATTGAATGTGATTTCATAATTATTATTTTATTTTGAGTTCCATTATTTTATTATTCATTACAAATCCCCTCCTCCCCAAGAGGCATTAATGATCTATAAATAATATATATTATTGATGTTCTATTTTCCTAGAAAATTCATCATCATTATTTTTCTCATCTCCCACTATTTCAAAGAAAAAAAACATTGTTTGTGATGTGTCGAATTACCAACATCGTGGATGATGTGATTTCAATATAAAAAAATTAAATCATGTCTGGTCATGAAACAATTTTTATGGTTTAACCATGCTATAATATATGTATTATTTTTCATTAATGGTTTCATGATTCTTTTGTACACCTGGATTTAATTTATAAAACAATATGTGTTCGTTATTATCAAAGAACCATTAAAATGATCTAAATGAACAACATTAATGTTTTAACTTATGAATCATCCTAATATCAAACATCAAAATGATAAATGGTATAAAATATGGGATTGTAAAAGTTTATATACTGATACATTCAATTCTAGAGTTTCATTTCCAATCAAAAAGAACAATCCATCATGAACTGATCATGAAAATTATGTAATGAACTCACCCAAAACAGTGCAGGGAACACAATACTAACAATTAAATGGTGAAATGATGTAATAAAATAATCATATAAGTTATTATAAAGATGAATATGATTTTTTAATATATTAATAACACTCCTTTAAATATTATATAGATGGTTTAATTGAGTGGATATATTTCAAACTCAAGGTTAGGGAATTCTTAACCTGATTTCCATTCTTTGGGTTTACATCACACTTCGTTGTTTATGTGGTATTAGAATTGTTTGTGTGATGGGTTTTGTTTATATAATGTCAAATTATTTGTAATTACTATGTATATAAAAATTTAATTCACTCCATTATGTCTCTCTTAAATTATATAATTTATGTAAGGGGTTTTTCTTTTAAAATCCTCTTTTATAATTCTGTTTTGAATAATTCAAAAGAAATGTTTTTATGAAATTATTCATGTACTATGTTTATGTTCAGGTTATGAGGAATTGTTTATGATTAATTTTGGGACTTATATTCTAATCCAATGTGTTGGGTATTTTTTTTGGAGGTCGACTGTATGGTTACTCCATGTGTAACTACGATGGTACACAAATTGTAAGGTAGTCGTGAAGATTACAAATTATAAGGTAGATGAGAGGGTTAAAAGATTATTAATGTAATTCCTCAAGATACATTTATTACTATTTTTATGTTCTCATGTTTTGTGTGGATCTTGTATTAATATAATTTTTCACAAGGTAAGTATATAAAGGTGACACATATCTCTTTTGAAAATGATTTCATAGGTTACAAGTACCCTTGGACTAACATGCTCTTTACTTTTTTTACATCCCTTACATAGATTTTGGAGAATATCACAATAATTTTTAATTTATTTTCACATGTCATAAATATTTGTAAGAAAATTAAGGAATCCAAAGAAAAAGTATGGATTAATTTTCAATGAAATCATGTTTTAATCCTTAATTCTTTAAATTTTCAAAAAAAATGTAAATTATTTCTGTGGTATCTACTATGTAACAATGGGTATGGTTATGAATGTATTATTTCCCAATTATCTAAATCTATAAACTTAAGAAGAAATTATATGTAAAAGAAAATTATTTCTTATCTAAAATCATGATTATATAATGGAATAAGGTCATGTCCTTAAACCTATGCTTAGCTATGTTGTCTGCATTGTGAAAAAGCAATGACATTGTGATGGATTATTTGCGATTTGGGAAATTTAGAGCTTCTATAAGTAGGGATATTTTGGAAAGTAGTCAAAATGATTTTTTCCCAATGATCAGTGGAAAAGTGGTATTCATCAATGGATGAAATTTTGACTTCAATAGAGAATCTATATACAGAGATGGATGAAATCATAAGATATAATGAAAGGACCTAAATGTCTTTAATCTATGATTGGAACATTGGAAGACATAGAGATATCCATTAAATTGTGAGATAAATATTTTCTCAAAATGGGATAGGTTATAAACCAGGATGGATTGTGAGTCTGCTTTGAATATAGTAAATTGTAGTGCACTTTTACTGGATTTGGTACATCAGAACATCGCCGACGTATGCTCCATGGATGTAGCCCATTGAGGTTGAACCAATTAAAATTACTATATCATGTGCTCACATTATGATTTATTCATACTCTACAATGGGAAGGAACGATAAGATAATTGTTTCTAACAATTACACAAGATCAATAAGGGAAGATGTTTTATTCTGTATTACCCTATTCACCCCCCTCTCTGGGTATATATCCTAGATGACATAATTATTCGTATCATAGGTAATGGTTTATATTAGTGTATCTCTCTCAAAAGTAGGTCACCAATAATAATTTAATTACAATATTCAATGGTAACAATATTTATCTATTGAATAATTTGATGAAACACTACTTCCGATCGTTGATCATGGATGTCTTTAAAATAGGAATGCATTGTATTGAAACTGGTATTAATAGTGGTTTATTATCGGTATCCATGAGAAGATCATTGGATGCTGACGCCAAGGGAATCAGTGTTTTAGGGGGATCCCTATACAATCCTATCTATTCCAAGGTGATGTCATGAATAACATAACATGAAATGTGAGAAAAACATTTGATCATATATGATATAGATTCATAGGTCAATGAAGAAAAGATTCAAGTACTGTGGAAAAAGTATGAAGATATTAGAATTAAAGAAAATGAGTCTGTGGATTAATTATTTAACAGGGTAAATGTTTTATTAGAAGACATGCGTGTTCATGGTGAATTCATTGAATGAATAAATATTCTGAAGTGCATCATGAGGAAACATCCGCATTGCTTCAATCCAAAGGATATAGTGTTGGAATAAAAGGATCTAAAAGAGATGAAAATATATAACATTCATAGTACCCTTGGAGCATATTAAAACTGAAATGATGATAATGATGTTATAAAAAAACATAAATCCAAAGAGGTGGTGTTCGAAGCCATGGAGATGATCAATATTGAAGATTCTCAGGAAGAAGAAGAGACTGATTGGGTGATATCTTCCTTTCCGAAAATCATCCAGTGTAAAATGAAATTTTAAAGGAAAAAAATCACTTTCCTACTTTCAATGTGGAATGGTTGGTTTTTTGTAGGTAGGTTCCCCAAAAAATATTCATGAAGATGTTGATGTCGATGAATTTTAAATTCCCCCAAAGAAGTATTCATCCTATGTGAATGGAAAGAAACCGTTCAGAGAAACTTATTTAAAAAAGAATCTTATATAACAAGAATGTGAATGTTTGGTTGTTTCTAATGTTAATTAGGTTGAAGATAGATAACATCAAGGATCGTGTAGAAAATGACATGGTGGTAGTTATCGATAGTACTAAAAAAGTAATAAACAGACATTTATGAATAAGAAGAAAATAAACGAAGAGTTGATATAAAAGCTGATTTAGAGGGTTATATTTAAGAGATATTTTTTTGGAGTGCCAAAATAATGAAATAAAATAAAGTAGTTTGTGACACCAATATCTATATGTAGCAGTGAGAAGAATGGATGTCTGTGTTGATGGGAGAAATTTAGAAACTCATGTCACCAACACCAGAGGACATAGAATAAGTTATTGGTTATAAAATTAAGGATGAAGAATAGAAAAGGGATTTCAATGTCTTGAATAACAAAATGAAAAATCAAATCAAGTGTATCGAAGGATGTGAAGGCGACACTGTTGGTTTGCTGAAAATGGTAACAGATAAAAAAAACCAGTGTCTCTAATTGTGGCATCAAGAAATCAGATCTCTCAAAAAACAAAGAATCCGAAAATGGATCATAGTGGTTCGTCCGAAAATATGCACCAATTTAGTTCAGATTCTAAGGATGATGTGGGTATTGACTGAAAACAAAACGATGTGAAAATTGGATTCATACTGCAAGAAATCATTTCGAGATTGAACATTGATTTGGGCACAAAGAAGAACCATAATATTCAGAGATCCCAAGGGGAAACATGAAGTTCATAATGTACCATGGAACCAACTGCTTTACAAGAGGAGATGCTGAGGGAGTATCACAATTCCCCTTTCGCGGAACATCCAGGAGTGGCGAAGATGTACCAGGATCTCAGACGACAGCACTTGTGACTGGGTATGAAGAAGGATGTAGCAGAGTTCGTTTCTCGATGCCTCACCTACCAGCAGGTGAAGGTGGAGCACCAGGTACCTGGAGGATTGGTACATCCCTTGGAGGTCCTCGAGTGGAAGTGGGATGTGATATCTATGGATTTTGTGACTGGACTTACACACACTTCTAGAGGTCATGACTCCATTTGGGTGATTGTCGACCGACTCACCAAGTCTTCCCACTTCTTACCCATCAGAGAGTAGGGCTCAGTAGAGTGTTAGGGACATCTCTATGTTCAGGAGATTGTACGGCTTCATGGTGTGCCATTATTTATTGTCTCTGATTGAGATTCTCTCTTTACTTCCCGTCTTTGGAAGGGTTTACAGGAGGCATTTGGGACGCAGCTACGTATGAGCACCGCCTTTCACCCTTAGACGGATGGTCATACTGAGAGGACCATTCAGATTCTCGAGGACATTCTTCGTGCATGTGTCCTTGACTTTGGTCGCAGCTGGGAGGACCACCTACCCTTGGTGGAGTTCGCGTACAAAAATAGATACCACTCCAACATCGGGATGGCACCATACGAGGCATTGTACAACCGACCTTGCAGATCACCTCTGTGCTGGACAGACCCTGGGGAGTCATCACATGTTGGACCAGAGATGGTCTAGGCCATTCCAGATATGGTCCAGGTTATCCAAGAGCAGATGAGGACAGCTCAGAGCCGACAGAAGTATTATGCTGACAGGAGGCGGAGACCACTAGAGCTCGATGATGGCGAACACGTTTTCTTGCAGGTCTCACCTTGACGTGGATTAAGGAGATTTGGATGGGGCGGCAAGTTATCTCCATGCTTCATCGGACCAATCCTAGTAATCAGCAGGATAGGTGAGGTTGCTTACTGCCCGTCTCTACCACCTCAGTTGCAACGAGTGCACGACGTCTTCCATGTATCTCAGCTAAGGAGATACGTGCACGACCCGACGCATATCATCGACCATGGGGAGTTGGACATTGACGATGGGGAGTCTATTTTGGAGGTCCTTGTGTAGATCAAGGATCGACAGGAGAGGGTCCTATGTGGGCGGTTGATTCCTCTAGAGTGAATCAGATGGAAGCACGAGAACCTCCAGGAGAGCACTTGGGAGAGGGAAGCTCAGATGCATGCCCAGTACCCTCATTTGTTCCCCTAGTTTGTGTTGTATCATTACGGGGATGTAAAGCCCTGAGGTGGGAGTTATGTAAAGACCCGTAAATTTCAATGGAAATTTTTTTCTTAATTTCTTTGGGATTTTACGAGTACGTAGTTTCTGACCGCACCTGATTCAGATTCCCAGTGTGCTAGGAATCAATTTCAGAAGTTTAGCTCGGGTACGTTTAGTGAACGAACGAGCAGGTTTTCCAAACTTTTGAACCAGTGCTCGGAATCGAAATCTTAGGGCACCGATGGAATCACAGCGCTGATAATTTCTTAGGAACACCTTTTCTGATGTTGCAATGGCTCGATTGAGGTTATTAAATAAATAGGATAACTGAGGAGTAAAATAAAAATTTTTGCAACAATTTTTATTTCTATTCTAAGAAGTTATTAACTATGCATGGAAGATGAGGTGGGACCTACTACATCCTAACTCGAATTGGTAGGATAATAGTTAGGTGGGGCCCACATGATCTCAACCCCTTCAAATCCCTTCAAACCTCCCTCGTGCATTTATTTGTTTAACACACCCGCACCCCTTTTTAAATGAGAAGTCAACTCTTGAAATTAATTTTATTGTTAAAGGCTCTTCAATTAATTGAATTAATTTAATGAGATCTTTTTGATTTTGAAATTAATGATGAAATGTGTGTTTGTGAATAAAATAAGACAAGGTCTTATTTTATTGATGGTGGATTTGTTGTGTGGAACAAAGAAGAGAACTCTTGCGCTCTGAAGAACATATTCTTCCTCGTCAAAGAACGTGAAGAACACCGACACGCTTCTCGGTCTCCTTTCCGTGTAAAAGATAGGGGGCGGCGCATCATTCATCGGGCGTGCACCGACGACGTATACGATGCCTCATTCTGCAATGTCGTCTTCCGTGATGTCATCTTCCACGACGTCGTCTTCCACAACGCCGTCTTCCGTGACACCGTCATCCGTGATGTTGTCTTCCATAACGCCTCTTCCACAATGTCGTTTTTCCATGATGACCTTTGTTCGACAACTCCTTAAGGTAGGGGTTGAATTTTGTCGTGATTATTCTTTGTCGTTCATTATCTTTTTCTTTGAGCTTCCTGTTATCAAATTAACGGGAGGAGGTCAGACTGCTCGAACATGGCCAGTCCTCCTCCCCCATTGTTAACGAATTCGTTGCGACTCGAATGAAGGCGGTGCAGTGCAATGGAACCGTGCGGAAACAAAGAGGAACGCGATGAAGAATCGCGGCGTCATTGCACCGTGCCGTTGTGCTGCACCGTTGTGGCCGAAAGAAGTCGCGGCCGGAGTTGGGCTGCGGCGAAGGGGAGGGGCGCCGTCGCGCAGCACCGGAGAACCACAAGGAGGCAGAAGCAGGAGCGGGGCTACGGTGGAGGGGCGCGGCGCCGTCACACCGCGCCGGTCGAACCAAGGCCACGGCCTTTGGCCATGGTGGAGTAAGGGAGGGCGGCCGGAGCTGCCAGCAGCCGGTGCACTGGAGGGCGGGACTAACCGGTCCTGCATGGTGCGATGGCCGGCCATTACCGCCAGCTATATCTGGAAAGACCGTGGGTTTGACACACGGTCAGCGAAGCAGGGCGGACCCCCACAGGTCCGTCGTCCGTTCGAAGGGAGTGGCGGTTCCCCCCTTCCATGCTCATGCAGCGTGCGACGCCCGTGCTGGCCAAGACCGGCTGCGCCGGAGGGACCAGCCGCACCGGGTCGGGCCGTGCCCTAGTGGACCGGACCCGGACCCGGGTTGGGTCGACCTGGTGGAGGCAGACCCAGGGGGTCTTGGGCCAGGTCTGTCCGGGCCCAAAACCCCCTAAAACCGGACAAGTTATTTTAAATGCCTGTAACATGGGCTACGGACCTCCGATTGACGAACCATCAGTTGCAATGTGATCCTTGGATCTAGAAAGTCGTTTCAGTATGTTACACTCAAGGTTTCATAGAACTTTGTGTATGGCCGGTTTGGTTCGAACACGAAATAAATCGGGCCCTCAGAGCAGAAACACTTATAACTTGAGCTCCAGATGTCTGATTGACATTCCATCGACCTTGTTGGATTCCTCTTAGTGAGACAGACCTTTTGGATTACATCTCTCAAGTTTTGGACATAGTTGGAGTATGTTTGGGTTGGTTTTGACTTAAAAACCAACCAGGCCCTGGGAACGAAAAAGCCAATAACTATCAGACCGGGCGTCTGATTGACGTGTCCTCTGTCGTGTTGAGTTCCTTTTTTTGAGATGGTACTTTGAGATAAATCAACTCCGGGCTACGTGTTAGTTGATGTATCAACCCCCCTTGGCTCGTGGAGAGGTCCCTCCCAGAATCGAGCATGTTGTGTGTGGGAACCCTAGAGCTGGCTGCGATTGTGACGACGATTATGACTGCACTGAAATATTACGTGGTTTCGGCAGCGACGATGACTACACTAAAATCCTCTGTGGGTTCGGCACTGATGACGACCGTATTGAAATCCTATGTGGGTTCAACGGCGATGACTATTGTTCTTGTATCCTACGAGGGTCTGGTTGTACTATTGTTCTTGTATCCTACGTGGGTCTGGTAGTGTTTGACTCTGTACATGTATCCTACTTGGGTCTGGTAGAGTAGCTGGTCTTGATTCCTACGTGGGTATGAAAGCTTAGCTGGTCTAGTGTCCTATGTGGCTCCTAGCATAGATGAATCAGTGGATACATCTGATCATCTCTATCACCTTACGAAGAAGTATACCTGTGTGAGTTGAGTCTTGAATTTCAATCATTATCTTCGATATGATTGACTTTCATTATTATGTGGATTGGGTTGTGCTTGCCTATGTGGATTTAGTTGTACTATCCTATGTGGAAGTGATCGAACTTGGGCTCGGATGTTGGAGCCGAACTTGAATTGATGAGTTAGGTATATTTATGGGAATATACCTAAGTAGTGCTGGTTGTTACTTCGTGATTGTATCTTTCCTTTTTGGATTATACTTTGTGGATTCTGGGAGACCTTCGGGGGTCTCGGGGTCCCTACTGAGTAGCGTAAACTCACCCATGCACGGGCTATGCCCGCACTACGTTGTGATGGATGCAGACGACGGATAACACTAATCGTGGGTGAGGTTTGTGGAGCAAGTCAGTACCTCGAGGTGGACCACTCAACGGGATGTACACGGAGCAGACTGCTGGACCCGTGGAGCTTAGGAGACTATATGTACCCACCCTTTAGGTGGGACTTCCAGTCGACGGCTCGACGTTGCTGATTTACTTTTCAGTTGTTGTACTTTCATTCCAGTTGTACTTTACATTCAGTTTGGGTTTGTATTCTGTCCCATTTACTTTCCACACATACTATTTTACCCTGTTTACATAGTTTTTACTTCTGCAGGCTTACTCTGTGGTGTTTTTTTACTTTATAAAGTCAATCCCTTCTCATTTTATTGGGATTTACGCCTTGGGTGCTAGTCGCCAGCCCCTGGCCATTGGAAGGTGGGCTTGGGGTAGTCACGACACGGGCCCCGAGGTCGTGTCGTGACACACATAATAATTTCATTATGTTCATTGCATTACCAATATACCTTTTTATTATTTTAATATTATTTTTTATTTAGGTAATAAATTAGTTATGATTATGTCGGTGTGTTTATGGATGTTTAATTCCAAACATCAAAATAACATCAGTGTGTTCACTATGGTCAATGGGGTTTTGGGTCCATTTACTCAATAATCATACATATGTTATAATTATAAAATTTATTTATTTTATAAACATGTTATAAAAATCCATGAATGGATTTCTGAAAAAATTTACCACATCATTTTTGGGATATAGTAGTCTATATGTAAGCATATACGATGTTTTCATTTGTATAATTACTAGAAATGTAATAATATAATAATAGTTTTATTTTATGTATTCTTATATAGGTTATAAATTTTATATTTATATATTATTTCTATACTTATGACCAGAGTTTTACATTGTAAATGATAAATGAATGACATTGCATCTTAGAGGTGGTATTCCAAACATACAAATTAGCGATATTTTAAATTTCTAAATAAAGAAGGCATATAGATGTTAGTAATATAATATCATTATATAATAAAAACTATTTCATAAATATTATATATATAATTTTGAACCATCATTCTAACTATCCATATAGTATTGTAAGAAAAAACAAAATTATTGGTTTATTGATGTTGTAACCCATACATAAACACATGGGTTGTTTCTATTCCCTAAATGATGGTAAATATGATAAAAAAGAAATATCAAATAATAATAATAACATTAAAGTTATTATAATATACTGATGTTATTAAATTATCATGGTTAATTAATTAATAAAGTAGTTATAAGAATAAATAAACATGAAAAAAATATATTAATATTTATTTCTCTCCTTTTTGAGTACTCCTTTTTCATAAAACTTATAACCTCATTGGTAGAAGTTTTTCTAATACCAAGGATACTAGGATATGTGGTGGGATGTTGGAGAGATATCCATCCATGTTTTTCATAACTAAATTACTCAAAATATTTGGGAAATAGAGGATAGGGGCTTCTCTTTTTTAAGTGAGGGGAGTGTCATAATTGTAAATATAATGCCGTCAAAATACGATAAATAAAATAATATTGTACAGTTGCATCAAATAGAGATAATTTATGATATAATATATTATATGGTCAAAATACATTTAAAAAATAATATTTAGATATATTATAATAACATTTTAATCATTTTCTATGTGAATTTTCTCCTATTAACCCTTTTTATCCATATACACTATAATATATTTTTCACTTTCAAAAAGTTATAGATTTAAAAATATATTGGAAAGTGGGTCACAAGTGGTATTTGGATTACATTTTAATCCATTTACCACTTCACTTGTCCTCTATCCAAATTTATTTCATATTTTAAATTCATTTCATAAAATTTTATTTCTCATAGAATATCATTATTATTATTTTTTGGAGTATTTATCTAATATGAATTCAATTTTCTATATATTGAAATTTAAATAGAATATAAAAATATTTACTAATAATTAAAATTTATAATTACATATAAAATTATTATAAAAAAGTAATTCTTCCAAAACATATAAATTTTTGTATTTTCAAAATCATTTACCTTTATTTTTCTATTTATTTCACAAGAATTGTGTTAGTGTAGAATAGTGTTTAAGGTAATTATACTATTCCTAATAATTAAAATATTATTATCATAAATATAGTGTATAAATATTTCAGATAACCCTTGTTAACTGATCATAGATTTTTATTATCTCTATTAAATTAAATTATTGAAATTATAACAAATATTGATGTTAAAATTGTTGAGTGAGTTGATAGGGTCCAAAAATTATATATTTTAGTTTTCATGTTGTGTATGAGGATTTTTTATTCCTTGTGAATAGTATCAAATGATAACTCCTCCCTGGATGAGATACATTTCATCTAACCCATTATAACATTCCAAGTATTTTCGCAACTTTAGTATCCATCTCTATCTCCTCACTAAAGACTGAAATTTGGGTTCTTGGGAAGTATTTCCCATGTCTTATCAATGATTCACTTGTTGGTACACATATCATTGGAATATTATGTGAGACACATGGTGATGTGATATATTAAATATTCATATCCCCATGGGATCAACCATATGGCTAAGATGTGTTGATCAATGTTTTCATTATGAGTTTGGTACCCCTATTCCCATTTAAAAGGTTCTACCCCTGTCTGTTATTCACTACTGTAAGTTATTACATGATAGTCTCATTTTTTTGAGATATATAGGGTTGGATCCTCAATCTCTAGAGTTAATTCCACCAATTTTATATGACTCTCAATAAGGCGTGGGTTCTCCAATGTAATTTCAATGTGGTGATATGTGTTTTATAATTAATTGGGTGATAATATTAGTTTGGGTTATTACTCCCTTGTTTTATATCCATACATAGACAAGTTTTGGGTTACCCTATGTATTTATAGGGCATTGATAAAAATGATGGACAATAAGGTTTGGTACTTACTCAACTAATGTGTTCATACTTAAAAAACGATGGGGTTGTAATTTAAGGATTTTAGTGGTGACATTAATGTTGTGGTTACTGAGAAGATCAAATATCATCATACTAGTTTATCCTTTTCAACCTTTTTGTTTTCTTATTGATATGACTTTCCTATAGGAAATTATCTCAAGAATAGCTGGACTTTTGATACATTGATATTTTGAAGTTTCTTGTGAGATACAACCATCGAGGTTATAGTTGAGGTGACTATGACAAATTTTATTTCTTGTGACTTATAATGGTATAGGATTTTTGGATCATTATTCATCTTACACATGAATACATTATTATCATGTAGTTTGTGCTACTATAATCTTATGTTTTCTCTTTATATTCAACATATCATAATGAGAGATTCAATAATCACCCCTATATGGCGTTGTTTCCCCCATATGTGGTGTTTTTACAAATGATGAATATTTTTATTATTGTAATAGTGGATATGGAGATGGTGTTGTTTCATTATTAATAACGAAATATGATACTCAGAAAGACATGGGTTTTTGTGTTGTTAATAATGACTAGTCTAGTTGTGGATAGATCTAGGATTTTACACACTGAGGAGAAGACTTCAGGTGTATTTTTTCTATTTAATTTATAGGAATATATGTATTCAACTGATTTCTATATTCATTAAATATATGATTCTATTATATGGTGATATTTCACAAGGACTCCTATATTGTGTGATATTCTCATTGAGTTATTATTTCCATCCCCTGGCTTATTTGATGAACTCATGGCATTCCATACACGACATACTTCTACACTATGTTGGGGGATGATGGTATGGTTCATGTTTGAGAGGAAATAAAATTTCCATATCCATAGAACGAAGTTGGGAGTCATTAGTTAAGTGAGGAATGGTTTTAAAAATTTAGTGAAACAATGTTTAGGGATCTTGATTTTGATTATAAATCTATAGAAACCATCATGGATGTTTTAAATAATGTTTCTATTTTCTATGGAATTGATAAACCATTAGTTGAACCATAACATTATGAAATCAATAAAGGCTTCAAAAATGATCATATATGAATTATATATTAGTCAATAATGATATTTCAGGTCTTTGTAATATTATAACATCCATATCTTCCATACTCTTGGGTTCTTCTTGTCACATTAAGGGTTCATATCTGAGATAACTAGCATTAAAGTATTGTAAATGTTGTGAGGAGATCATATTCATAATTTTACATCTCATAAATGATTTTTCAATGCTGATACATTATTTCCAATACATAGGATGGGTGATATTCTTTTCACATTAGTGAAGAAATATTCACCACACTTTATTATTAGTTTATTATTTCATATAGAGTAGATGGTAGTGCTCAATGAGTTGGATTAAATTTCCCAAATGATTAATACATGGAATGTGTTTATATGATAAATTTATCGTATGTGTTCAATGATAGGTGGATCATCAAGAATTATATCATTAGATGGAGTCTAAATCATTGATTTCTATCTTTTTTATACTCAAATTGACCAATTTAAAAATCTATAATTTATCTCTATATATGGAACACTGATTCTTTAGTGGATGATGTTTTACATTAAACCGTGATATTATTCTCAACCATTATTGGGTATTGATATAATTTCTATGTTATAATATTTATGAAAGGATGTTATATCCTTCCACAAAATGGGCATATGTTTATATTTTGTGAAGTACCTCAAGGTCCTCATGAGGTGTTACTTGGACATGATTAGATATAGAGATGTTCAATCTCTTTGTTTTAGGTAGATAATGTTGAGAAATATTTTTCAGGTTTTGATTGAGTTTTCATGAAAGACCACCCAAATTGGAGAACTCGTGCTTACATTGAAATATTGTGTATTCATGGATTCTATGCACTATTGATTTAAAAGTATGATAATGTTTCACCTTACGAGATCTGAGATATGTTATGGATATACAACCATTTGGAGGTTAACATAAAAATAAATTATTTTTCAATTTGTGGAAGAAACTCAAAAGGGATAGGTTTTGTTGGGATGTGAGTAGTGATGTCTAAGATAAAAACAAATGATGAATTGATCGTCCTTGAATATTATGAATTTTTGTTAGTTCTTATTAGTCATGGGGTGATGAAATTTATATCTGCAAGATGATGTGTTCAAAGGGTTATTTTGGTCAGTAATCAACAAATGTATTATAGATTATAATTCATGTACTATATTCATGTATTATCATTCTAGATATTGTGGGTATGGTTTATTATTTCAACATGATCAGTTTTAGGGTTTTATATTCCAATGTAACTCCTATAATGACCACTTTTTCTAAAAACGTTACTCTAGTCGAATTTATATTTTATTCATCACTTGAGTATAATTAAGCTTATTGTTAATATAGATTGATGTATTTAATGGTATTTTTTAATATAAACGATGATAGATAATGGTTTATACAAGTAATTTAATGGGGCACATTGGGAATATTTAATGATGATACAAATTTTTTAGATGAGGTTATATTTACCCCCATCATTGCGTCAAATCCCCTTTTGGGGGACTAGTAGATCCCAACCTCATAATTTGTGATTAGCTACAGATTAGATGGTAAAACAATAATTATTCACTTAATTTATGGATAATATTTCAATTACTATTAGTATATATGAATTCATGAATGATTTCAAAGGTTAAAACATGATTGTACCTTGATGGGAGTTTGGAACAATAATATAATTATATTCATGGGATAACATTCTAGTTCTATTAGCATAATGGTGAATATCGCTTAGGAATTTATAGGGAATATGAAAAATCCTCTGCAGTTTTAGCTCATAGAGGAGCCTAATTTTTGTTTAAAAAAATACATAGACTCGCCATTATAATATTTCGTATGTAGTAACCAATAGAAGAATGAGTATAAAATTTCTGAGGTTGTGTTATATCCTTTTGAGGTTAAATCCAAGTAAAATGTTGTGTATAGGGATGCGCATCAGTGCAATTATGGTTTACGCATCTTGTAGAATAATTTCATTAAATTCAATGGAGTAGGTAAATGAGAGGATTGTTTTTTAGAATTTGATTCTATAATATATTATGATACATTTATCCCCTATTACTTATGGTGGTAACTAGATACTCTTACCTTGTGTGAGATATGCTTTCAATTGTGATTATGATTTAGTTTTATTAGGTTGATTGTTGGTATGAAGTTATTTTTGTGAGGCATTTTACAGGAGGTGGGATCACAAACACCACTCCATAAGGCAAATAGTTGTTTTTTGTAAGAGTTTGAATTTAATATTTTGATTAACATACTCAGTGGATACCTCCAGAGTGGAGAATGACCATCAGTGCAGTTTGTCCAAAAAATAATTATAGGTGTATCTATCACATGGATGTTCTTTATTTGTAGGGTATAATGCTTTTTTCTCAATTGTTTTGGGATTTTATTTATATTGATTTGGTGAATGTTATTTGAGGTTATGGTGGTAATAAATTCCAATCATTTAAACACTCATGGCCATCCGAAATTGATTACAGAGAATTAGTTCACCCGAAGGATACTGGTGTGATGTTGATTAGTTTTGGTTGTTGGTGTTATTATACATGTTATTTATAGTATATGTAAAAATTAATAAATTGTAGAACACTCTTGATTTTATTTGTAGTTATTATGAACCAATATGAGATTAGTAGACAAACAAAGACCTCAAAGGGATATTTGTGAGTATGATTGGAAAAAAGATCCATATTTTATTTATACAATGAGAAATAAACAATAGTAAATATGATTTCTGAAAAAGATATGATGAATTAATTAGTATAGGTTATATAGAATATTCTATCATTCAACTCATCTGGCGTCGATGAAAAATAAGTGTGAAGTACATATTTTTTAGTACTACATTGAAGGGTTTTAAAAAAATGAAATCCATCAATAATATACATTAAACATGATTATCGGAGTTCTAAATAATATTTAACCATGGAAATGAACAATTTCAATGTGAATATATATGGTTCATAGATTTAACTCTTCTTATGTCATGTAGTGTCCATTTAAATGCAGAATGATTTGCTTGTTGATATTTTTCAAGACTCTGATAGCGAAGGAATATTTTTGAAATTTTTTTCCTCTGGATTATCTACATAGGATATATATTGTGATATAATTAGACATCATGAAATTTTATATTTTTGTAATGAGTTTTTTAAGAATAATACATCTTATGTTGAAAGATGTTAATGTCGGGGTATATTATTTTTCATATAAATTTTTATTATATTCCTTAGAGAGGATCCCATGTAGATTCTATGTCAAGTATATATATGTTTAAATATAGTTATGATGTAGTTACCATTGTTATTATAAATAAATACATAGAACTTTTTAATGTTCCAAAGACTCCATATCTTTTGAAGGGATAAATAGTCATCCTAGAATATACACTTGAATAGATTTTTTTAATGGCTCAACTGATCTCAAGGTTTTGTGATTACATATAGCTATGTTTTGGTGAAAATTATGGGTTATTTAATTTTATGGTATTATTCATATTTATTAATTGTTCTTTATATCCCATGATAATGAAAAATTAATTCATTTAAACTAGACATCGTATGTGAAAACATACATTGTGATTTTTTACATACCATGGGGTTTAACCAATGGGTGATTTAACCGCAATTCACTCCATGGGGTTTTAAGATGAATTGTAGTCAGTGTGTCAATTAATAAAATTAATTAGTAAAAAATTAATTGGTTTATTTAGTTTGAAACCCTAAAATTTCTCAATAATATTATTATTATGACAAAAACATAGGGTCTAGTATGATTTTTATTAATGAAACCCACATAGATATATATAGAAGAAATAGGGACTATATAATGGTGGTATCTATGGTAAATTGGCGGAATGGGACTAGGTACATGATGACATCTATGATTGGGTTTGTTTGGGGAAATTAATGGAACTATGGAATAATGTATAGAATTATTGATGAGGACCCACCATCGATCCATGGATTCCCTTTTATTTTATTCCATGTTTTTTTTCATTTATTTGAATTTTGATGTAAAATTTGGATGACAATGATTAGTTTGAGATTATTGTACTTTATATATAATTCTGACCCCATTAAAAATATGAATATTAGATCCAATTATATTATTCAATTAATATATTCTAATCATTATAGAACCTATTTTTTATTACTATTGTAGATTAAATTTGGTAAATAATAGTCAACTCATAAATGATTATTCCCCATTTTTCGTAATTCATTTGACAAGTATCATCATCAAAATATGTATTAGTTGGTGGTTTGAAAATAGTGTTTTAAGATAATGAGAAAAAAATAATGAATTGAGAAAATCATGAGACCATTCTTAGTGAAACCGAGTTAATACACTGGGTGTACATGGTTATGTTTTATATGATTTGGGGCAATCGGATTATGGAGTGCACTACATGATATCAACTATGAGTTGTGATGATGTTTGGGAATATGTTGTTGCTTTTGAAGAAAGTATTATGATATATTGTGTTCTAAGATGGATCATTCAATTTCAGGATTTATGATGACTGGTGTGATTATATTATTAGTTATGTTTTCTGTTCAGGATTGTGTTAAATGTAGAAGAAAATTTAGACCTGGGTTCTGAAAACGACGAAATAGTGTGTTTTCCAAATGTACAAATTCCATGTCCCTCCAAATAAACAATTTTGGGGTTTTTAGACTAACACTCAAAGTTGGGGTTATTGAGTACACAACCATCCACCATAAATGTAGTTATAGTATACATAATATATTTTTTATATAAAATAAATTTGGTACTAATTAATTCCAATGGAAACATCCTTGGACATCATGATATGTTCCCATTTAGTTAGAACAAGTAGTCAATGACAACATGCTTTAGGAAGATGGAGGTACACGTCAAGAGAGCTATCTAGGTCGATAAATTATGTATTTCATTTTATTTTATTTTATTTATTTAACACTCCATGAGAAGATAAATACATTAAGTGGATTTCCTGGAGGGGTAACACGCAATGTACCCCATAATTACATTGTTTGTACTATCAAAGCCTTAATGGATATTCGTATATCTTAGGAAGAGTTCCATATTATTATGTGTGATAACTCAATCCAATGAATTCTTTTTCATTGTAAATGAAGTAATACTACTCTTATACATTATGAAATGTCCCTTGTTTTTTGAAAATGGCTAAAATACGAAGGTTCTAAAAAATGGGTTTATCAACGGGTCATTTTATTAAACTGAGATTTAGAATCTTATTCATATTTTTGGAACACCTAAAGGTGACTTTTTGAACTAGTGTAATTACAATATAATTTAATCAGGTGTCCTGAGAATTCATGGGAGCACTGAATCTAGAAAATTCCACATTAATGGAATAGAAAAGCCTAAACACTTTTGTAGTCCAACCTATACAGTTTACCATATTTAATACATTATTTAATTTAATTTAATTAGATTATATTTGATATTTTGTTATATTAAATAATTTTTAAAATAATAATAATAATTAATTTATTATTATTATTATTTTGGTTGTTTAATTAAAAGAATGATAATGAATTAATTAAATGATTGTTGAAATAATAAAATAGAATTGGGGTTAATCGATGAATTTCTTTAATTAAATAAAGTGTGTTAGAATTATTAAAGTACCATTTATTATTAAATGGTAGAATGTTCTAATAATAATAATTTTATTGTTATTATTATTCTTCCATATTTTATTTTTATTCTTTGAGTTTTTAATTTCATGTTCATGGAGTATATCATTTATGAGAATTTGATGTGGATTTTGTGATTCTCAATGAACCATTTAATAGTATGAGGAGTTTTAGATTTAATGAAGAGTTGTTATTAAATAGTGGTTTTGGGTTTCAAAAAGGTATCTAAAATAATAATAATGAGATTATTATTATTTTAGTTTTATGAAATTAATAACTTTAATTACTTTGGAAATTAAATAATGGATTATGGGTTAGAGTTTTTATCATATTAATGATAATGTAATAAATTGGTTGTTTGGGTTTCAGATAAATTAAAGTTGGAGTAATATTTATAATGATGTTATTATTATTTTTGTTGTTATAGAAGTTAATTAAATGTTATAATAATTTAATAATCAATTGGGAATTTCATATTTATTTATTAAATATATGTTAAGTGAATAATAAATCAAGAAGTGTTACAAATCAAATGTAGAGTTTTTCACTTATTTGATAAGTCTTTAATGTGTATAATAATGACAATAATATAATAATTATTATTTTAATTAGTTCATCAAATTAAAAAGAATAATTTAATGTGAAAAAAAAATAAAAAGGGGAGTTGTGGCCAGCAAGTGGCGTGACCGCTTATGTTCCTCCTCCTATATGTGTGATGCAAAAGCATCTCTAGATTCCTGTTCTGTATGACAATCCTCCTCGGGACCTCCATTAGTGCGACACCTAGGAAAACATCATGCAGTGCGTGTCCCCCATTGCATGACCCCCTCGGGGAAGTTCCCATATGCGCACCACCCCCTCACATGGACTCCTCTGTGTGCGTGATGACTCCTCTCTGGCATTTCACAAATCATGTACACCTTATGTATTTGATTACATCTATGTATAACTCATGATTCACATTGCCCATTTGACACCTCTCTCTTTCCTTATTTTCTCAGTTGAAGCCCTAAGGATCTGGATTAATATGATTATTCTGTTCATCTATTTTTAGTACATACAAATGTTGACTCAGGACATATTGGTCCATAATCTAACATTCGCCTCCATAGGAAAGGTGGATGGGTTTGAATTGTTTTTTTTCATTGGTTCTGGTAAGCTTCCAAACCCTCTATTTAGTTTTTCACCATTTATTTTAAGTCGTGTTAATTTTTTTATGAGTCTATGGTAACAGGTTATAGGTTTTATTATTACTACATTATTATGGGCACCAATTTATTATATTTAATTATTTTCTTTCAATGTAGACAAAATGCTCATATAAATTAATATATATATATATATATATTTCTTTGTGTGTGTGTGTGAATGTTTTCTTGTAAACGATATTAGACCAATTGTGGACTGGTTTTTCCTATGTACATTATTGCATTGAGGAATAAAAATGGTGCCACCCCGAGGTAGGGTCCCCAATCTCTATCACTCTATTTAAGAATTAAAGCTTCTTTATATAAATTGAGAATGTTAGTTTCCTTGATTATAGAACTGCTATGTTTCATTGAAATTTGGATTAAAGATAAACTATTGGTAAGTGGTATGTCATACCATGGTTGATGTGGTTTGGATTTACATATGTCTTCTGGCTGGTTCTGATATATGATATTTCGATGAAAGACGCATTTAATTTTATTAAATGATGTTGGCCATGTATAATAATCGAGGACTTAATCATGTCTGGGTTTTAAGAATATATTTATTATTTGGATAATGTGATTTGAGGAAATAGTTAAATGATTTGAATTGGTTAAGATGGGTAATAGGGTAATTAATTGAACAATTAATTATCAAGTCCTGAGTTGGATCAATTGTGGCATTTATTGAATATTGAGATTATTGAATATTTTTAAATATTCAGAATATAAATTGGAAATTGGTACTATTTTATGGATGGATTAATTATTACCAGATAATTGGTAAATGGTTAACTAATTTATGAACTGGTTAAAGAGAAATTATTTAATTAATTAATTTTTGAATTTGTTAATTTCTAAGCATTAATTAATGATTGTGAATCGATTTAATGTTTTAATTGATGGGCAATAATACATTTCATTGTGTGTTTATTTTTTCATGATTTTTGTTGTATAAGATGGAGTTGTATATAAATATGATATGCTATGTGAGATAGATACTAAATATGTGGGCCATGTTTAGCATGTTGGACATAAGATGATTACAATGTTCAATTAAATTGTTAAAGTTCTAGACGAAACACTTTATCAATGGATGGGATCATAGTTGTTAATGACATGGGATTATTAATTGAGAATAATTAATTGATAATTAATTATTAACTATTGAGATGATTAATTGTTAAATTTTTTGTAGAATTATTGTTGGGGGATTTGTGTTGTTATTTAGTTGTTGAATTAATTAAAAGATTGGATTAATTAATTAATGAATTAATTAATGGATGGTTTTGGGGGTGTTAGACATAACACTCTACCCCAAAGATAAATATATATTTTTTATTGATAAATGTTTTGTGAGGTAGGGATTGATTCTCCAAATACCCATGGGGTGCTAGGAATAGCATTCTACAACCAACATGCATTCAAATAATCTTTTATGGGATAGGGCCTGATGCATCAAATACCCAAGGGTTGTGAAATAAGGATTGATGCTCCAAATACTCATGACGATGTAGACATGATTTTCTTCACCTATTATTGGACATTGGACTATGGTTCCAATTGGTCGTACATGAAATGAATTAATGGGTTAATGAAAACCGATGAGACATAATGATTTGTGAATTGAATATGATAAGGTATTTAGACTTATTAATGAACTAGGTGAATCAATGTTGTGGGCAGACCAAAGGGAGAATCACTATTTTTAGTGGTTTGTCTACGATATGGTATATGATAGATTAAATTGAATATATTATGATGCATTTTCAAAGATAGATCACAAGATTGGATTCGTTCATTTCTTGTTATTCATATATTGTCTTTAGAGACATTTATGGTTTGTAACTTATACGGGGGATGTCAGGAACATGCCATATCATGAGAATTATGTAATTTAATGTTGTTTTAATAATTGATAAATGAAAATTAATGTGTGATGATTGTTGTGTATACATGGAAAATATATAATCAAGGTTCAGACAGTAGATAAGAGCTGAAGTATGTACATGGGTATATAGTTACATTGTACTGAATATACTAATTATGCATGATTTCACAATATTTAAATAATTTATTGAATGTATGGATATGGGGTAGACATTGGTGGTCCTGACCTACTAAGATTTATTTTTCACACCTTACTAGGGCCACCATTGCACAGAGGTACCCATGTAGATTCAATTTGGTTGCAGGTTGTGCTATTTGTGTTCACATGTGAGATAGGAGAGGAAGACCGAGTGGATTATCGGGACACTCGAGGAGGCCTCCCTCAGGGAATTCAGTCACTGTTTACTTATTTTTGTATAGTAATGAAAAGCGTATTGTTTTGTTCATTTTTTTCATTTTTTTAACATTTGAATCTTATACATGCATCTTCTGTATAAATGAAGTTTCCCAATTTTATAAAATGAGAATTATTTGTATTCAATTGTATTATCCTTTATTAAACTACTTCCCCTATTTATTTCATATATATGTTATTGCTCTCTGAAATAAGGGTATAGTCTACCCACTGACTATCCATAGACCTTCGCTGCTAGTCAGCAGCCTCTAACATACGGGGAGATGTGCTTGAGGTCATGTGGCCACCGGTCCAGCCATCGGTTCAGGGGTGAGCCAGGTAGGGACATTTCAAAGTGGTATAAGTGGTTCAGGTTCCTTTTCGATTCATTTTTCATATGTTTTTTGGGTTTGCAGATAGGATGTTAGGAATCTGTCATCACTTGGGATAATAAAAATGCTTGGAAATGATCACCCCATGTATGTGAAATGACCAAGTGGATAGGTTTTGGATTCTTGTTCATGGTGATCTCTGTTACAGTTGATATGATTTTACCACGATTGACTGGTGTTCTTTCTTCTACTTATTGATTTTGAGGATTTTGGAAAAATAATTTCCATGTCTTGATATAGAAAGGAAGTTTCATACATGAATCATCATAGGCACTCAGATATTCACATGTCATGTATATAACAATCCATGAAGTTTCATTCATAGAATTCCTGCAAATATTATTGTGTTCTGTGGGTGCAGTTCCATGTTTTCATCTACTTTAGCTTGCCTCCATAGATAGCATGTTTCGATGATAGATTTAACAAGTATGAGTCATTATATGAAATTCTACCACAATTATTAGCATGTTTTGTTGTTTTTTCATGATTATGTGTTATAGCTTGCTGTTATGCTACATCTTTTGATAACATTGTAGGAATATTTTTATGTGTGAACGAGATACTAAAGTTAAAATGTTAAATTAATGTTGATTGTGGTAAATGGGTGCCAAATTCTATCAGTATGGTGTATGTGATCCATAACGATTGTTAGATGGGAAACCATGTGTTTGAATATAATATAACCATAATATATTCAAAAATGGTTATTAATGTAGAACTGCAGAGTTTTGATTGATATGAACTATTTTTGGGTTTCTTTTCTAAGAACTGGGATTGTCTAAATGGGACCCTCCAAGAGAGCCTTTGGGTAAAAGGAATTTAGATGCTAAATTTTCTGTTTATATATGGATCACACTATATTTTTAATTTTTTAAAGAGGATGTACGTGATACCATTCTGATTTTTACATAGGGAGTGGTTTTAAAAACCAAATGACTTGTTTTGAAAAACTACTTGTCTATATGTGGAAATTTATTAAAATTTTAAAAGGTAGGAATGAATTAATTAAAATGGATAAAATAAAAAGGGGATTTTGTTATAGGATATATCAGTTTTGTGTGACCAGGAGAGAGGGTCAATGTTAATGTTTCATAAGGGGCTAACCCATGGTTGGTAGTACGATTAGGATGGTTTAGGACATTAAAGTTTGTTCGTCCCATTTCATGGGCGGACTTCCGGGTACTCGGGTGCTATGACACACCAATAGGTTTATGCTATGACTTTTATGATCAATGTTTGAAGTGGTGATCATGGTTTGAGGTACATCACATGCATGTGTCAGGTGTTTTGAAATTGCGCACCAGTGAGCAGCTGCTCTTTTATTTCGATGTCATGAAATATCCAAAGGTGGGAAGTGTCGCATTTTGTTTGGTAAATGTGTCTGAAGTAGATGGTGAGATTTTAGAATAGATTTTTCTTGTACTAGTTTGACTGATATTCTTAATGATCATGTTTTTATTTTAGTTTTCTCTTCTGAATATGACGAGCATGTCTTCTATCTTGGCCTCATCATTGAGACCCTACGATAGTGTTGGTATTACATCACAATATCGTATAAATGATGTTTGTATTGATGCATGGTTGTTTTCTGGGTAGTCCATGGGATGCGTGGTTAATTTGGGCTTCTCCATGTTTTTGTTGGTGCATAATTGTTTTTATAAATATCCTTGCGATGGATTGACTCAGAAATTTCACAAGAAGACGTGTACGAACGTCATTATACATGTAGATGCATTTTGATGTGTTATTAGTGGTTCCTGATGGCTTCACGGGGATGAAAATTTTTTATGGTGGGTAGAATTTAATGTCCCATGTTTTTTAACCATGTTAAAATACGTATGTTATAAAAAAAATTAGGTTTATCGACAGTTAATTTTTTTAAAACAAGCACTGAAATTTTATGCTGACTATTGGAATACATAATGGTTTCAATTTAGGACTTTCATAATTAACCAATAATTTTAGAATGTGTCCCGATAAGTCTATGGAGCATCGGATTAGGAGAAGTGCACATTAATGGATCTTCATCGACAGCGCATGGTTACGGTCCAACCTATACAGTTTACCTTGTTTAATAAATTATATAATTTAATTAAATAAGATTATATGATAGATCGTGTTTAATTAAAATAATATTTTAATAATAATAATGATAAATTTATTATTATTATGATTTTTTCCTTTAATTAAATGAATGATTAATAATTAATTCAATGACAGCAGAAGAAAGTTTTGTGGACATGGGGTTAATTGAATAACTATTTCAATTAAATAAAGGGTATCAAAATTATTAAAGGACTATTTATTATTTAATGGAGGAATGTGTTAAAAATAATAATGTTAATATTATTATTATGGTTTCATAAATTATTTCGATGCTTTAAAATTTTGATTTCATGTTAACGGTTTTTATAATTAATGAGGATTTAATGAGGATATTGAGCTTCTAAAAGAAAAATTTAATAAAATGAGGTGTTTTAGATTTAATGAATCGTTGTTATTAAATTGTTGTGTTGGTTTTATAAAAGGTTTCAAAAATAATAATAATGAGATTATTATTATTTTATTTTTATGAATGCAATAATTTTTATTATTACCTAAATTAAATTAGGTGTTATGTCTTAGAGTTTTTTTATATTAATGATATTGTAATAAATTAGGTGTCTGGGTTTTATATAAATGAATGTTGGAATAACAATAATGATTTTTTTATTGTTTTTGTTGCTATAAAGTTAAATAAATGTTTAATGAAATTAATTTTCAATAAGGAGTTTCATATTTAACTACGAAACATTTCTTAATATATTAATAAATGATGAATTGTTTTCCCTTAAATGGTGAGTTTTTTACATTTTAGATAAGTGTTTAAAGTGTATAATAATAATAGTACAATTAGTGTAATTACTTTAAATATTACATTCAATTAAATTGATTAATTTAAGGAAAAAAAATTAAAAAGGGGAGGTGCAACCTGTAGGTGGCGCAACCCCCCATGTTCCAAATCCTCCATGCATGACGTAGAAGCATACCTTTCCACGTTTTCTATCCGACCATCCTCCTAGGGACATCCAGCAGTGAAAAAACTAGGAAATTTTTTTGTTGCATGCGACCCTCGTGGCTTGACCACCCTCCGAGCTGTAACCACTGGGGAACCACGACCTCTCCTGGACTCTACATTCCATGCGATGAATCCTCTCAGACTCTTTATGAATCATGCCCACCTCATCAAGGTTAGTCTATCTGCATATAACTCAGGATTCGCATGGCCATTTGACACATCTCTCTTTCATTGTTTTCTTACTCGAAACCCTATGGTTTGGGTTTAATACTATTATTGTGTTCCTCTATTTTTAGGATATGTAAATTTTGACTTGGGTCCCATTAGTCAATAATCCGGCATCCACCGCCAAGGGTGAGGTGAATAGTCTCAAATTGTTTTTCCGTCATTGATTCTGGTAATATTACAAAATTGTTGTTTAGTTTTTCACCATTTATATTAAGGCCTATTATTTTTTATGAGTCCACAGTACCAGGTTATAGGTTCAGTGTTCATTACTACTTTGATTATGGGTACCATTTTAATATATGGAATTTTTTGATCAATGTAGAAAATGCACATATATATATATATGAAGGTGTTCATGCATACAACAGTGCCCTAGTTGTAGACTAGTTTACAACATGTACATTAAAGCGCTATAGAATAAAAACAGTGTAACCCCAAGGTAGTGTCCCAATTCTCTATGACTTTAGTTATGAATTATATCTTCTTTAAGTATACTTATAATGTGAGTTTCCTTTATTATTGAACATAAATGTTTTCATGAAATGATAATTAAAGTTAAATTGTTGTTTAGTGGTAATTTCATATCATGCTTGTTGTGGTTTGTATTTAAAAATGTCTTCTTATTGGTGCTGGTATATGATATGTCGATGGAGGACACTTTTAATTTTATTAAATGATGTTGGCCATGTAAGATAAATGAGGACTTGAACTTGTGTTGGTTTTAAGAAAGAATTTCTATTTTGGATAAAGTGATGTGGTGAAATAGTTAAATGATTTTAATGGGTCAAGATGGGTAATAGAGATATTAATTGAAAAATTAATTATCAAGTCGTGAGTTGTAAAAATTATGGCATTTAGTGAATATTAAAAATATTCAATAGGTTGACATGTTTGGAAAATTAATTTGAAATTGGTATCAATTAATTGATGTATTAATTTTTGCATTATAATTAGTTAATGGTTAATTAATTGATGAACTATGTAAATATATGTGATTTAATTAATTAATTGTTGATTTATTAAATGTTCATGCTTTAATTTAAGATTATGAATTGATAGATTGTTATGATTATTACCCCATAATAACTTTGGATGCTTGATTATTTATCCATGCCTTATGTTGTTTATTATGCAGTTTTTTATAAATATGATATGCTATGTGAGTGGGTTAGTAAATATATGGGCCTTGTTCAGCATGTTTTAATTGAGATGTTTACGATGTGCATGTTAATAGTTAATGTCCTAGATGAAATTTTTTTATTAGATGGGTTCAGAAATTTTAATTACTTAGAATAATTAATTGGGAATAATTAATTTATAATAGATTATTAATTATTGATATGTTGAATTTTTAATTTTTTAGATTTATATGGCGCGGGTTTGTGTTGATAATTAGTTGTTGAATTAAATAATGGATTGGATTAGTTAATTTATGAATTAATTAATTGAGAGTTTTGGGGGTGTTAGACATGGAACTCTCCACAAATGATAAAAATATATGTTTGATTTATATATGGGTTAGGAGACCATAACTGATGCTCCAAATACACACGGGGTTCTAGACATGGCGTTCTAAACCCAGCTCGCAATCAAATATTCTTTTATAGTACATGGACTTGTGCTTCAAATACCCAGGGGTTGTCGGATAAGGACTGATGCTCGAAATAGTCATGGAGGTGTAGACATGATGTTCTACACACATTATTTGACATAGCACTATGGTTCCAATTGGTCGTACATGAAATGAATTAATTGGTTATTAAAAATCATTCAAATATAATGATTTGGGAATTGAATATAAGAAGGGGTTCATACTTATTAATAAATTGGGTGAATCATAGTTAGTGGATGGACCCAATAGCGAATCACTATTTTAAGTGGATGGTATCAGACATACTATATGAAATATTTAGTTGAATATCTTATGATGCATTATCCAATCATGAGCACAATATTGGATTTGGACTTTTCATTGTTTACTTATATTGTATTAAGAGACATCTATGGTTATTGACATATATCGGGGATGTCGGGCATAGGTAGGATCACCCGAATTATAAAATTTAATGAGGATTGAATAAATGATCAATGAATATGAATATCTGATGACTTCTGTGTATACATGAAAAATATATAATATAGGTTCATAAAACATCTAAGAGATGAGGTTTGTACTTGGTTATATAGTTGAATTTTATTAATTACCTTATTTATACATGCATTCACATTACTTCAATTAGTAATTAAATTTCTTGATTTGGGGTAGAAATCGGTTGTCCCAACCTACTGAGATTTATATCTCACAACCTACGTTGGGTTCTATTTCACTAGGGTACGCAAGTAGATTCTATTTGGTTGAAGGTCGTATTATTTTCATTTACTTGGGAGATATGAGAAGAGGACCGAGTGTAAGATCAAGAATCTTGAGGAGCCCACCCTATAGGATTTTCTTCATTGATTATTAATTTATGTATTGGAATGTAAATAATTTTGGTTTGTTCATTTTTTTTCATTTTTGTAACATTTTCATGTCATTCATGCATCTACTGTATAAGAAACATTAGTCACTTTTATAAAATGAGTATTATTTGTCTTCCACTTCATTATCATTTATTATATTGCTTCTAATATTTACTGACTTTGTCTATTATTCAACTATGAAATGAGGGTATAGTCTCTTCACTAACTATCCATAGAACCTCACTTCTAGATGGCAGCCTCAAGAATATGTGGACACGTGCATGTGGTCATGTGAAGACCGGTCTGGCCACCAGTTCAAGGGTGAGTCGAGTCGGGACAATACACATTATTGATTAGATTTGTGGATATACGATCAGTTTAATATCATTAGCTCTATATGTACAATGATAGGGTGTATGAATATCCACTAAAGTGATCACCAGGGAAATTGTTTTCCCCACTATTGTCTTCTATTGGATATTATATTCTCTTATGTACAACCCACATCTATTGTGTGTTATTCTAGTCTATTATGTACTATTTTGTCTGTAGTTCCTCTATCTATAGTTTTTATTCCTCCCATGAGTTTTGGGTTCTATTTGGAATGGTTTATATCCTCAAATATTTATTTTTTTGAGATTATATGGGTTTTATCATCGAACGAGTTGTTATGGTAGTAGGATAAATTACTCTATTGAAATACATATATCAATGTTATGGGTGTAGGTTCCCTTATGGGTTTCTGTAATGCTGAGAGAAATGATGGGGAATAAAGTTTAGTATTCCCTTGATTTATTTACAGATTCTACAGTAAGCTATGGTTTTTAATTTATGGTTATCATTCTTAATTTGAAATTTGGAGGAGTTGAAAAGATCATATATTTTTAGAATGTCAAATCTCAATGCATAATTGGATCCCTTCAATATTTGAAAAACATATGCTATAAAATTTAGAATATGGAGGGTTTTAGAACATTTTTCATTCCTAGTTTATCATAATGAATGATCTCATAGTGTTATTACTAAAATGCCCAAGAATACAATGAATACACAATCCTTTTAGTGATAAATCACAGTAAAACATTCCTTTTATTTCTCATGATTGCATTCTTAATATGTTGATTGATCCGATTGTTAACTTTTATTTTCCTTATGGTTTCCAGGAATCCAATTCAGTATGTTTAAAATCAACCTTACATAATCCTAGTGCCCAAAAGTTTTATATTTGGGTAGTTGATGTGTTGTTTATAGATGGTATTAGTAGACATGGCGGTGGAGTCTCTCATTTAGATTTTATTATAATTGAATCTTGGAGAATAATGACGACTTTTGATAGTGGTAATGGTTGTTGATCGTAGAGTTTAATCATGGAATTAATAGATTAAGAAAAATAATTTTAATCCCTTATGGCTATCAGGTTTGGGTGATTATTAGATGTTGAAATTATATGTTGTATTATCAGGTGGAATTTTTGAAGTATTTTATTTCTCCTGAATGTATTTTATAAAATTTTGTTTTTTATAATTTATATATACAATCATATATACAAATACTTATTTTATAGTTTGGATTTATGTTTAGGTCATTATATTATATTATCTATGTCCTCTAATATTTTGTGATATTCCTACTTGATTCAAGTATCTATCCATAGGCATATTGGAGTGGAATTTCTGGTGCTGCATTAGGATTATTAATATTGTCCCCATAGGGGCCACAATGGGTTGGTTTGTGTCATAATCAACCTTATTAATGATGTTAATATGGTGTTGATGTCAGAGAAATCCTTGTATAGGTTGAAACATGATCTCAAATCATAATATTTAAAAATGTAAAACTATATTGAAAAGATGATAATTTCCAATAGAAATGAGGAAAAGAACCATTTTTAAATGGATATTTGTATAAATTCTCTCATTTTTGTTAATTATATTGAAGTCAAATTTTTTTTGCAGGCCGAGAGTATGATTCTGAAAATTTTAAAATTTGAATAATGATGAATTTTTATAGGTTAATTCTTAAAGAGTTGATTTTATTTATAGGAATAAATATATGATATATAGAAAATTATATTTTATGATCCAGGGAGAAATATTCCAATGATATTTTAATGAAACTATACCACGAATATTATATATAAGTATCAAAACCATTTAATGATGATGTGGAACTAAGAAAGGTTGAAGAGTGGAAATGTGTGACTTGGAAATAAATCAATAAGAATATTATTAGAAATATTTATATAAAAAATATCAATACTAGAAAATTTTATGCATTAACAATATTTTATAGAAACTATTGTGATAAAATGGCATCAAATATACTTTCTACCAAAAGAATTATTATATATATATATCAATGGAAATTTTAATTACATTCTGCTATGAAAATTAAGTAATAACTTAAAACACATTAGATTTAATGGTATTAATTATTGTGGTGATTGTAATTATAAATATACATTATTTGTAGATTTTTTTTAAAGAAAATTTTAATGTTACATAGAATTAAAAAAATTACTATTCTATGGAATATAAGACAACAAAAAGTGAATATGCAGTTGTTACTCATGAACACATATAAATTTTATAGATGGATTACATGGGAAAAGATATAAAGGTGAATGTTGATAATCCTTTGATAACTAATAGGGATAAATATATTTCAATGGATCTATGTTAAGATCAAATGATTCACACTATATCTAAAATTAGTGGAATTTTTGAAAATCATAACATCATGATTAGTTCGAACCAATTTAATTAAATCAATACTAACATAATATATTAATATATAAAATTAGTGTAATTTGTAAAAATTCTCAAATTACATTTATTTGGGTACTTATAACATCAATTATATAAATATTTCATTAATAAGGAAATTACTGCATCATCATTGTGTCATAAATAAATTATCATATCTAATGACTAAAAATTACAAATAAAATACCATTTGGTAGAAAATATTTTTATCTTTCTAATGAATATTTATAGTCAAATTCATCTTATTTATAAGACTATATTAAAAAAAATTAGTTATTAAACTTTGATTTTAACTATTTTAACTCTTCTTTAAATAAAATAATAATAAATGTCCTAATCTAATCCAGGTGGACCTAAAGGGAAATAGTTTACTCCTAAGGTTGTTTTTGGTAAAATTAAACTTATGAAATAGAATTAGGACATGTGTTAGGGTAATAATATTATCATTTTTACCCTTAATTACCAAATTTACTTTTAACAGTGGTAAATAAAAGTAAAAGGTTACTATTTACCAAAAATTATTTTTATCTTATTGAACCACATTTTACTCCTTGATATTAACCTTGTCTCTCAGATTTTGGAAATTTCTCTCATTGAAGCGGTAAAATTATGTTTTATGTAAATTTGCAAAAGGCTCCTAGGAGGTAGGTAAAAGACGGTGGAATGTTCAATAAAATTTTTATATATCTAAAATTATTATAAAATGACTCCAATGAATCACATTAAACTTATATGGGTATTATGTATCAATTTTTACCTAAAATTAATTTAAATAAAATAAATATTTATTTAATTAAAAAGTTCGGTTTTTAAATAGTAACCCAGTGTTTTCACTATTCATAAAAAAATTTATTTTTTTCAGAAAAATACCAAAAATTCACCCTAGGCTAATTTCGATATTCCGAATCCAAAAATGAAGTCCATTTTGAGTGATAAAATTTATAAAATTTCAAAAATTGGGTATTACTATTCATAACGGCTACTTTTTATAATATTTTAATATAATATCATTGTTTAGAGAAACTCGGTATTGGGTACAGCACATGCTATCATGAAAGGTCTCGATTACGTGTAATGTAATTCAAGGCAGGGTTGCGTGTCATGCAAGACTCCTTTTTTGTTGCGTAAAATAGAATCCAACAATATTACATTTATACATTGAATGTATACATATATATATACACTCAATGTTGCGTAGAATAACTACTATCAAACGAACTTGAAATTGTGTGTAACGTGATCCAAGAATAGTGTTGCGTATACTGCAAGCTAACAAAGTGTTGCGTATAGCGCAAGATAATCTTGGTGTAGCATACAACATAAGACATCAAATAAATTAAAACGAATACTTCTCATAAAATCTCGGGGTGTTACAAAAAGGCTACAAAAGTGCATTTTAGAAAAATATATCTTTTAGGCCTAATATAATATTTGTTCTTAATCAATAATTATCAAATTTATTAGATGAATTTCAAAATATATGGATAAATATAAAATATATTAGTTTCATTGTCATTTCTCACTAATACTAATTTATTTAGTTTATTAATTTGATACACCATGGTGGGAATAAAAATAGTTTTTCATTATAAAACTTCATAAATATTCATTTGGTTTTCACTTTCACTTCAAATTAATTAAAATCCATGTAATTGTTTTTATAAAAATGTGTAAATTATAATATCATAAGTTGGTTAATATTTTTAACATCTAAAATACCAATTCATGGGTGATAACTATCACAATAGTTTTATAATAATATTGTAGTTGTAAGGCCCCATCCATAAACATTACATAACCACGAATTCCGTTAACAATTCCCATTTAGAATATTTTCAGATTTAGAGAATTACATAATTAGGTCAAAACATATACATAACAACATGAATATTTCAAGAACAATCTTCTAATCACTTTCCTATTTCTCATGAAACAAAAACTCTTAAAAACAGAAACATGTCTACTTCCATGGTTTAGATAGCATGAGTTTTCCTTCATCCCATCTATGACCCTATTCATAATTTAGTCCTATGAATAACATTTCAAAAGGTGGGATGGGCATAAAAATATCTATAAGGGATATATAAAGAAATAAAGATTATCATTTTTAAAAAAATAATGTAATCTATGAATTATTTATGATAATGAAATAAATTTCACCATAATAAAGTAGGAAAAATACTTTATTGAATATAATCCCATTTCATAACACTTTTTATCCAAATGATTATCATAAATCAAATAGAAAAAAATAGCATATAAAGGTAACCTGAGACATAAACATATGTAAATTGAATAACCACACGGTCGGCTTCTACACATATTACTAAATGGAATTTTCATACGGTTTAGTTCCATTCCCAAAGAATTGGACATTATAATGTAACCACAAATCATTGGTTTACGTGGAACCACCCGTTATTTGGTTTATCAGGTAACCACCCATCAAATGATCCTATACCATTATATAATCATAAAAAATAAAATATTTCCAAAATAAATATTCCAATAACAATATTTCATGTGAAATTACATGAAATCATTTCAAGATATTGAAATAATCAATCAATTTAAAAAAAATTCACTATGAAAGCACCAAAAAATTGAATAATTGATTTATTTTACTTTTAAAAATATTAAGGCTTATATATGAAGCCAAATAATGATTACAGTATTGGAGAGTACATTGTAGTTTCAAACCATAAAAATCATCCATTTTTTCATTTTTTAAAATTCTTTGTTGATAAACTATTACCTTTGAATAATTGTAAAAGTCAATGGGGTTTATTTGAAACCATATAAACGAAGGTGTATATTATCAAAATATGCCTCAATGAAAGGATATTGAGTTGAATTCCCTTACCTCATGTGTATCGTGAATCTTTCATTATTTAACTTCCATAACAGTAAACATAAGCTAATTTATACTTAAATCAATTCCTTTTTCATATTTATTATTTCTTTTATACAAATTATTATCATGTTATAAAAATTACATAATTAATTGTGTTAATATCAGTTGTTTTGTTGATATTGGGTAGTTGAGTCAAAAATGATCATGTTATAATTAAAATTTCTCCATGTGGTCAAAATTTCATTAGCTGTAGAATATTATTCCCATATATATATATAATATGTATTTATAATATTCCATATCATTTGGATAAATGAAATGAAATGCATCGTTCTTCGAGACGGTAAGTCGTACGTACTCATTAACACAACCTTCTTGTGTTTTTCATATTTAAAAGAATGGATAATTAATGATACCTATGTATATTATAATATCAATATAATATCATATTTTATATATGATATATGTGTTCACTAACACCATATTTTATACGTTCTATGTATGGAATGAACAAGTCATATCACTTAGAGGGGCCAGTAGTTCATACTTCCCCAGATGAAAATATCGTGTTTACGCATCATGAAAAGAATAATTGTATGATGTCAATTAAAATTATAGAACCATAAATACAATATATAAGTAACATATATCATTTAAATATAGTTCCATCATAATGGAAACCATGAGAGGATGTATGAGATAATTGAACAGTCGTCATTTTGTGAGGCAGTAGATTGCCATCCATAAGAAACAGAATGTTCAAAATCCATTAGATAAATATGTGTGTACGATTATTTAAAATACAACTCATAATAATAACCAAGTATATTGAGGATACATTTATTGTTATGTAATCAATGAATTATAAAATTATATGGGTTGAATAATTAGAATATTGGAAAGGAACAGTAGAGAATAAGCTACATATTAAAACAGGTAACTCTCATTGATTTGATCCAAAATTATTTCTTGAATTTACTTATACCTAATTTAAGGATTCTAGGAGGAATATATAGTTTTTTTGATCTTATGTGAGGAGATTGTGGATGAACCAAAAGGATTTTGCAGTGTGTTTAAGGGGTTAGAGGTTGTGGAATTTTCGAATAGGAAGGAGGGGTAATATAAGGAATGTCTTGAAGGATAATTTTATTATAAACTAATTATTGATTTTCAAATATTAAAAATCACGTTTAATTATCATATAAAATTTGGATTATTTTATATCCTATAAAAATAGTTTTTAGGCATTTTTTGTTATAAAATTTAACTTTATCATTTATCTTTAACCCTTATCTAACTAATTTAATTCCTACCATGTCTTCCTGTATATTCATAATATATGGTTAATATAGTTACCATAAATTTACAATATTTTCCCAAGTGGTTCATTATTGAAATTGAAAATATTATTAATTTCATTTGGCCGCATCCTATATTTTTAGGACTATTATATTATTTAATAAAATATTAAATGTTTTAAAACTCATTTATGTCAATTTGTATACTTTTCAGATAATGAAATTTTAATAAACCCATAAAAACATTATTAAATATATAAAACATCATAAATTAAATTATAACATGTCTTACAAATCCCTCAAAATTTTGGATGGAAAAAAATGATTGGAAATTATTTTTATAATATTTATAATCTCATTTATTTTAATCATTCATTAATAAGTTAATCACTACATCAAAATTGTGTCATAAATATATTAGTGTATTTGATGTCTAAAAATTATAAATGAAATACCATGATATAGAAAATTGTTGTATATTTCTAATTATTATTTATAGTAGAAGATATATCATATATAACCCTATATAATTTTTTTAATAAAAGATACATGTTTAGGTTATATTTCCTTAACATTCAATTAAAAGTAATTAAAAGTCATTTTCACACACAAGTGGATCCAAGAGGTCCTAAAATTGACCCTTGGATTAACATAAATGGAAACATCTAATTCAAATCATTAGGATATTTTTAGGGTATGTAAATAATATTTTAGTATTATTTTACCCTTATTTATCAGATTTACCCTTTAACCGAGGTAAATAAAATATTTTCTGAAGTTACTATTCATAATTTATAAAAATAAAAGATAACTATTTACACAATTTCTACCACCTGATTCCAAATATGGAATAAATTTTTAAAAATTCCCTAAAATATAATTTTTAGATGTTAATTTAAAAATAATTCCCATTTCCAAACCAAATGCGTGTTTTTAAGAAGTAAAAACTATCCAAAGATTGTCAATTTTTTATCCCTAATTTCAATGTGAAATTGAATCCAATGACAAAATTTATATTAAACGATAAAAATATAATTCAATTAAAAATTATAGCCAATTAAAAGTATAATATATCTACATAAATAAGTTAAATTAAAATCCAATTAAGAATTAAAATGCAGTATTTTTCACTATTCATAAATAACTTACATTACAAGAAAAATACCAAAATATCATAAAAAGTAAATTTTGATGTTCTGATTCTAAATAAGAAATATAATTTGAAAAAAAACATATAAATTTGCTAAAACATAGATTTAAAAATGGTTCTTTATCAAGGGGAGGTAAAAATGAATTTTCTGAAATGTACTTCTCTTATACAAAAAAGTAATTTATTCTTATATCATATCTCGAAAACATATAAGATGAATTTATTTCAATAAAATGAATATATATAATATATTTTTATTTAAATTAGAATCCATAATGAGTTATATGTAATAAAAATTATTTTCGTTTAAATAGGTTTTCATAAAAACACATCCATTATATTCAATTGGTTTTATTTCGATTTATATTAAATTTGATTATCAATGAATAATAATTTAATAATTTTTAAACCATATTTCAAAATTCAATTGATAATATTAATTCCCTCCATTCCAATGGATGGGATTTAGGTACCATTTAAAATTATATTAATATTATTGTATTGTTTTTCAGTATAACTAAATTTATTGTGAAACCTAAAATTTCAATGAAACCACTAATTATGTGTCAATTATGATGTTAGAAAAATAATTCTATTTAATGTAAAATTAATATCTCATTCATAATTTTTAGTATAAATTTAAATTTATTATTCTATAGATACATAGGTCATTATAACCTCCCACCATTTTGGAAATTGTATCCTCGCAATATAAAATTTTGGCTTAGAAACTCCATTGATATTCCCACATCAGAAAAAGAGTAAATAAAACTATCATATTAAAATAATTAAAGAGATGTGCAAAATTAATCCAAGATAATAACTACTAGGATTTCACATAGATATGGAAGAAAAATATTCTCTTATAGACTTATATAGAGTGATGAGAACTTGATCACAGAGTGTAAAACACTACAATACACTAAATTTGTGTTTGGGTAAAACTGTATTGATAAAATAAAGCATGTGACATTTTTTGTCAAGTTCTTTTTGTATGTTTGTTGAATTTTTTTACTACCTAGACTATGATCATAAGGAAATATATTTACTTGAAAATTAACTTTTTATCCTTTGAAAAATATCTACCACAAACTTCTCGTTTATCCAAACAATGTATACTCAAGATGACATGGTCAAACCTCAAGCCCTAGAATATAGTTCTTGAGAATAAAATTATACAAAAAAGATGAACCATATATTTCACCTATCTTTATACATTAATAGAAATAATAAATTGTTAGTATAAGAACTGATAATCTCTAAAATGGATAATCCATTATAAAAATAAATACTACTCTTAATCTCCAAAATTCGACAAATTTTACCCAATGTTGATAAAAGACCATTCAAACCACATTTTTCTATAAAATTATTCTATATATTCAAAAATAAGATTTGAACCCAAAAATCATATTATTTTAATGAAATAGTCTTCCATGATAAATCTCAACATTTATCTCCAGAGAGTAATGACTACTCGTAATGTATCATACATAAAATTAATTAACCAATTAAAATATTCTCTATGATAGGTTAATAATATCCACAAATAACCAAAATATATATATTTACAAAATTAATAAAAAATACTTCAATAATAGTATTCCACTATTACCCCTCAATTCAAATCCTAATGTACTCTATTTGCTATAGGCATATAGTGTCCCAAAAAAGAAAAATTAATCCAAAATAACCCTTATCACTTAATAACCAAATAATTTTAATTTACTAAGGACATATATTTGAAAAAAATAAGATCCCAAATCAACTTATTCATGATCGAAAAAATCATATGACAAAAAATAATAAGTCATACTATCAAGGGACATCGCGTTGGCTAGTGGCGGGTGATGCGTCCTTGTCGCCTTTGATTGTGGGATCGATTCCCATGTCCTTGATGGATGTGACGTGTTGTAAACCATCCATAAGTTTTTCTATTTTCAAAAACAATATATTTCATTTAAAATTATCAATATTTAGATAATTTTTCCATCAAAATAAGCATAACCTATTTTATCCTAAAAGGTTATCCAATACCTTTCATTGTTCATCACTAAATGTAAAAACAATTTATCCTCTAAAAAGAAAAAGATCATATAAACCCTTATGGTTATCCATTATACCCACAAAAGAATATATAATTACTTCTTTAATATCATTTTCATATAAAAACATCAGGGGTTCATATACCATAAATAGTATTTCAATGTAATCTGATCATCAAAAGAGCGTTAATACTTTTAAGCATTTCAACGTTATAAAATCTTTTATAGCTCCAGAATCCCTTATATGTAGACGTCATACTCAATAAATCTTTTTCATGATCCATTAAATTTTCATTTCTAACTTATTCCAAAATAGATCTTTCTTACAAAAAAATCATGAATCATATCCTAAGACTCAAAAATTTAAAAACATCAGCTAAGAAATAGTCCACACTATTAATTGGTCATTTTTAATTTCCTCGTCCTTAATTGGAATTCCATTAGGTATTGGTAAACATATATTTTACGTTCCTACTGATCCCATTCATGAACCATCTATATAGAACATATATTTGTAAAATGACCATGGACACCACAATTAAAATATTCAATTGATACATTAAAAAGTACTTTTTTCCTTTTCCTTGAGCCAACTAGATGCTTCCTTTGTCCATGGTATTTTTTTATATTATGACATTTTTTACAACATCTATAGAATCAATTCATCCCATGGAAGCATTTTCCTTGGTGTTTCATTGCGTATACATTACATATATGTTTTTTAATATACATACCTTTATGATTATAACATGGACATCCATAGGGATTTGTTTCTCACATATATGATTCCTTATAAAAATCACCAATGATCAGGTGTCAATCATGACTCCAAGTAGTTGGTTGAGAATAACCCCTAGAGTTCTCATTACATATCCCATTTTATTAAATTTCTTTTTTAGAAATCTATCATTGTTTTATTCACATCCATTTTTTTCTTTGGTGATTACTAGATCCAGTAAATTACTAAAACCCAAAAGGTTAGTGTGAGAATATCAGTAAAATCATATTATAATATCTGATGGTATTGGTAAATACTATGATATAATTATTCATGTTATCTTACCTAATTCTGTTTATATAAAAAACTATGACTCATTATTCCATTCTAACCATTATGGTTATGTCTCTTATTCATAAATTACACCCTAACCTCTAATGTTTTCTATATTGACCTCAAATACCAACTCTATGGACCCCACCACAAATATTATAAAATCATGAATAAAGTTAATATTTTACATTGAGGATCATTTCGGGTTCATATAATTAGAGAATTGGCAAATATATTATATATAACAACTTTAATATTACAAGTAGTAACTTCTATTCCCTGTCAATTTTTCTCATAAAAAAAAAATCTAGAAAAAAAATATTTAGTTCAATTTTTTAGACAACCAAACTTTTCCTTGATCACATCATTGACCCTATTAAACTTTAATTCCTATGAGAAACGTTTTAAAATATGTTATGAGTATAAAAAGAATATAAAGGGATACATAAAGAAGGAAAAATATTAGTTTTAAAAAAAACATGTAAACCATTAATACATTATCATAATGTAATAATTTTACCCATTAAAAAAGTAGATAAAACACTTCACCAAATATAAGATCATTGTTTACCATTTTTAAACCTAAATATTAGCAAAAATCCTTTAGAAAAAACGTATAACATATAATGGTAACTTGGAACATAAACATACTTAAATAAAATAACCATATGGTCAGCATCCACATATATCACTAAATAGAATAGCTATACGGATGACATCCATTCCCAATGAATTGGAGGTTATAACATAACCACCTGTCCTTGGTTTATCCTGGAACCACCAATCTTTTTTTTACATAACCACCTGTCATATTTCCAAGTGAAATTTTATAATCATTAAAAAAATACTCAAAATATCAATATTTCACTAATTACATTTCATTTTAAATCACAAGAAATCAATTGAATATATTGAAATAATAAATCCATTTCCAAACCATTTTCAATTCAAAAACTCCCAAAAATGGTATATGGGATTTTTTCCTATTAAAAACATTAAGGCTTATAGTGGAAGCCAAATAACGATAACGGTGGATGAAAGGTCATTGTTACCACAAAAAATAAAAACATTCCATTTGTAATTTCGTAAAATGTGTCGAAAATCAATTATTCCCATTGAATGAATTTACATTTAAAAGGAATTAATTATAAACCCTATATAATAAAGAGGTGTATATTATCAAAATATGCTTCAATGAATGGATATTGGGACAATGTCCCTTACATTGTGTTTCAATTGACTTGTTCATTTGATTAATTTATTAAATAATAAACATAATTTTATTTATACTTTCTTTATAAAATTTTTCATGTTTATTATTTCATTTATATAACTTGTTACCATGTTTTAAAAATTACAGAATTATTTAAGATAATATCGGTTGTTTTCTCGATATTGGGTACTTGAGTCGAAAATTATTTTGTTATTACTAAATTCTGTCCATGTAGTGAAAATTATATTATGTCCACAATATTATGCATATATATATCATATATTTCTAGTATATATGTATTTATAATATTCCCTAACATTTGGATATAATTAATGAAATTCACTGTTCATAGAGACGGTGAGTCATACGTATGTATAAAGGCTACTTTAATTTCAATTTCATATTTAATGGAATAAAAACATAATAATAAATAAGTATATTATAATTAATGTATAATATCATATTTTATATATGTTACATAAGTTAAGTAACCCCAACCTTTATATGTTCCATGTATTTTATGAATGAGTCATATCACTTTGATGGGGCGGAAGTCCGCACTTCGTCATAAAAAATTATCTTATTTACACGTAAAGGAAAGAATACTGGTAAGTTTTAATAAAAATTATAGAATAATAATGAAAATATAAAAATAATATATATCATACATATATAGTTCCATCATAATTTCCACAATTAGAGGCAGTAGGAGATAATTTATCAATCATTCTTTCATGAGGCAGCAGTTTTTCATCCACATAAACAATGTGTCCTAAATCAGTTTGATAGAGGTATGTGTAAGTGTAGTTATAATACGTCTCATAAAACATTATAATATTTTGGGGATAATGGTGTTGTTATTTAATCTATGAATATGAATAAAATAGGTAGTGAAGAAGTAGAATATTGGAAATGAACTTTAGAGAAGGTGTTGCCTCTTAAAATGGGTAATTCTCTTCGATTGAAGCCAAAAAGATTTCTTAAATGGCCTTCTTCCTAAAGTAAGGATTCTATGTGGAATAGAGGTACATTGGGAGCTTATTTAAAAAGATATTGGATGAGTCACGCGGCTTAATTGGTTTTAGTAAGGGGTTTTATGTTGTGTCCTTTTATAAGAGGCAGGAGGCATACTTTTTGAATGTATTGAAATATTATTTTATTATAAACTGAATTTTGATTTATAAAAAGACAAAAAATTATTTAATTTGATGCTATGATTAGGATTTTTTTAATAAATCAGTTTTATACATTTTTTGGGGTTAAAACATAAACATATCATTTCACATTACCCTTAGTTAACTAATTTAACTATGGTCGTGTCTTGTTATATATTCATACTATATGGTTAATATAGTTACTATAAGATTTGAATTGATCCACAAGTGGTTCATTAATTAAATTTCGAACATTATTTCATTACTTTGGCCGAATATTCAGTTTTTAGGACTATTATATCATTTAGTAAAATATTAATTGATTTCAAAACACATTTACGTCATTTTTTATACTATTTATATCATGACTTTTTTAAAAATCAATAAAAAAATATTTTATTAGGAAAAACATAATAAATTAAACTATAAAATGTCTTAACCATCCTTAAAATTTTTTTATGGCACACAATGTTTAAATATATAATTCTTTTAATATTTATAATCTCATTTATTTAAATTTTCATTAAAAAGTTAATCACTACATCATCATTGTGTCAGAAATAAATTTATTTATTTGATGTCTAATATTTATGTATAAAATACCATTATGTATGAATTTTTATTATATTTCTAATGAATATTAATAGTAAATTTTATAAATTATATATCCCCATATAAAAATTATTTTACGAAAAAGTCCCATGTTTATGTTACATTTTCCTTATCATTAACATCAAAGTAATTAAATGTTATTTTAACACAAGAGTGGCTCAATGGTGGTCCTATTATGAACCAATGATGTCCATGGTATAAAATATCTCATCGAATACTATTATTACAAGTTTTAGTGTAATATAATATTATTATAATATTATTTTTAACACTTATATACAATATTTACCCTTTAACCATATTAAATAAAATATTTGCTGGAATTAAAATTCGTAAGGTCTAAAAATAAAATTTATATACTTACAGAATTTGGAAGACATGATTACATATATGGAATCAGTTTTTCAAAATTGAAAACATAAAAGTTTCAGAAATTAATTTAAATTATCTCTCATTGTCAAAACCAAAAGCCATGTTTTTAAGACGTAAAAACTACCATAAGTTTGATATGTGTTTATTTCCAATTTTAAAGAAAAATTACATCCATTGGTGATATTTTTATTAAATGATAACAATATAATCCTATTAAATGTTAAAACTAATATAATGTACAATTTTACTATATTAATAAATAATATTAAAAATTGAGTTTTCAATTAAAATGCAGTATCTTTCATTATTCATAAAAAAATGAACATTAGTAGAAATATAACAAAATATCATCCAAACTAATATTTAATGTTCTAATTAAAAAGAATAAATTTATTTTCTAAAATAAAACAAAGAAATGTGTCAAAATATAGATTTAAAAAGGGTCCACCATCAAAGGGTGGTAAAATATTATATTTTGACAAATAATTATTTTATCCGAATAAAATGAATTTATTATTATATCATATGTATAAAAAATATAATATGAATTTGAAAATTTACATTGAATGTATATCAAATATTTTATATTAAATAAAAATACATAAATAGTGATTTAAAAATAAAATTATTCTCTTTTAAATATGTTTTCCTAAATACACATCCATTATATTCAATTGGTTTTTATTTCTATTTTTAGTAAATTTAGTATCCAATAAATCATCATTTAAACATGTATAAACCATATTTAAAAATATATTTGATATAATTCATTGTCTACATTCCAATGGCTAAGTGTTAACTACCATTTAAAATAATAATAATAATTAATTAATTATTTTTTAGTATTACTATATGTTTTGTGCCACATAAGATTTCAGAAAAACCCCTTGTTGTGTGTCGAGTACGCTATCAGAAACATATTTCACATTAATGTATAATTAATAACATATACATAAATATTATTAGAAATTAGAATTTATTATTCTTTAAATTTCATTGTTATTATAGTAGTTTTGTTAAACTCATTTTTTTCATAACATAAGCTCTCAATGGTAAATGACATTGTGTTTAGAACAAGAAAAATATAGTGTTGTGTGTACCAAAAGATAATAAATTGTTGTTTGTTGTGTAAAAACAATGTGGTGGTACAATTAATGAATTCCAATAATAGATTATTTTTATAAAACAAGCTAAATTAATTGTTACATGAAATGAAAAATAATAAAAAGATTAAAATAATTCGAAAATATATTCAAACAATCATGGGGTGTTATGTTTATAATGTGGTTTGATAGAAAATCCTGCCAACAACTATGGATTCTAATTGATTATTATTAATTTTTTCATTAATTACCCCATTCTTGATCATTAATTTTAACAGAACTTATAACATCCTCATATTTTTTGAATTATTTTTCCAATTAATTTAATATTTTGATATTTTACATTTTGTGCAACAATTAATATAACATGTGTAACATAAATGAACCAAGTTATTGTTTAATTTTATGAAACATAAACTATATATTTTACTACATTATAAAATTACAATATCTTTTAGTATCTGAAACACATTTTTGGGCATGTGTTACACACAATTCCTAATTCTTTTGATATCTTCTATTACACACAATACCATGTTTTAGCAATATACAATATAATACCTATTTATTATTAAAATATTTTAATATTTTTTCACATATATGATAGAATATTGGTTAAAAATAATAGGAAATACATTATTACCATCTAGTTTACAAATGTATATAAGAATAAATATTTGGTGACCAAGTAACTAGAAAAGAAAATTAAACCACTTTATAATATATCAGAAATCAATTACATGAGAACTATATTTTTGTAATTAAACATGTTTTAACTCAATAAATTAATTTTTTTTGATTAATCATTTAAATGGAATATATATAGTATTTCCATTAAAATAATTAATTTCCAAATAGTGTGTTTTATAAAAAATATATCTGAATAAAAACAATATTACTATTAATGATTTCTATATTTTTATAAAATTAAATTCTTTCTCCTTTTAATGGTGAACCTATTTTTAATATAATTTTTATATGTTTCTAAAATTATATTTGAAAAAATAAACTCATTTTTTGTATTAATAATTTCAAAAGATTCATTGGTTGAATATTTGGTATTTTTTGATATGTTTTATGTTTCGATGAATAGGTGAAAATATTGAATTCATTTTGAAAACAACTATCACACCTAAATAATTTATAATAATAAATTATATTTTTTATTAGTTTTAATGTAAAAATGATACAATTTAAATCATTTCATCCAAATTAGGCCATTAATATCAATTAGAAATATAATTTTTATATAAAGAAAATCAATCATTTAAACACTTTCACATTATAAACGTGTTATATCATCCTCTGTGAGGGATTAATTTCATATCAATATATGAAACATATGTAATTAGAATTTTGAAAAATGGATTCCATGTTTTTAAAAAGGGTTTTATAATTTATTCAGTTGGTCCCTTTTATTTTTTGACAATATGAATTGCTACAGTAGTAATTTTTTTAACAATTAAGGGTAAATTCGGTGATTAGAGGTAAAAATTATATTATAAATATAGAAAACTGTCCTAAAAATTTCGTAAATGTTATTGGATTAATTTAATTCAACCCTTATAAACATATTATGAATAATAAATCATTTAAATTACAAATTTTCATGATAATGGCTCATATATTTTTATCATTAAAGGGAGTGACATAAATATACACTCTTACATTTAATAGATATAATATTTTCAATATGAGTTTAAATAGAGAATATTATCGACTATATATATTATTAATAGGGGAAAAGGTGTATATACATCACAGATGTTAATTTTTATATTTTAGGGAATAAATAATTATCATAAATAATTAAACAATGATGATACAATAAATATTAAATTTTTTAAACTATTTGTGAATGGATATTCAAAATATTAAAAGAAATATAAATTGACATAAATATGTAAATATATGAATTTTAAATAAAAATATGATATATTAGGTGTATATGAAATGATTATTTTTTAAATTTTTTTTCATAATTTTTTTATTCACAAAGTAATGAATAATTTCAAAATTGAAACCTATGATATTTTATGAAAATGAAAATTTTTTAAATAACTTATAAATCATAAATATTTATAATATCAAAAAATAAATTGATATATGATGCAAAAAATTCTAAATTTAAAATTTATAAATCAATTTATAATTTATATGTTAAAATAACATCTTTTTACATAGAATAATGTCTTCTAATATATAAAATTTATATCCGTCTTTCAAGAGTTAATAATCACGATATGTTTGAAAAATACACAATAACTTTAATAAAATATTTTTTTAGGATATTAATACCATTGGATATACTATATTCAAATAAAACCACTTTTCTAAGTATTTATATTGAGATTAATGTTTTTCAAATTAATATTTATTGAAATTCCAAGAGTGCCCCTCCTCTCTTTTGAAAATGGGAAATACCTCGTTTATTTCTATAAAGACATTAAATCCTATTCAGAATGGCTAAAACTATATAAATGTCATCCTAAATTTATTATATTAATTTTATAAGTCATTGTTTTGGAATAAATTCACCCCTAAATATTATTTGGGGAAAATCAAATGAAAATACACTAAGAAGAGGTAATGGTCATCAAAAATGGGTTTTTTTCATAATCCCATTTAATTATTTATATTGTATGTTTATATAATATCGTCATTATATTCAATTAAAATATATTTTTTATTTATAGTTTTACATCCTTCACATAAACAATTCCATCAAATATGATATGCAATCATCATTCTTGGGTACGGAAGAGTACAACCTCACAAACCGATGTCGTTCATTCTTCTTGTACGTCAATTAATGGTTGGGAATAATGATGTATTTATAGTTTTTATATGATACAAATTTTATTTCCATAATTTTATTATCATTATGTAATTTTTATTACATACAAACATTCATTATTTCTATTTTTTAGGAATATGATAACATCGTTTGATTGAATGGAAGATTACCACCATGTGAAGTGATGTGATTAATTCACTATTTAGATTAAATTTATTAAGGATGGATTTAATAAACATATGTGATATATAAGAAATAAAATTCATCAATAATTATAATATATTATATACTTTTCTTTCTTTTAATATCGCATTAAAATGAAAACATATTTCATTAATACGTATGACCAACCATCTCTATTGATAGTGTATAATATTTTCTACCTATAAATTATAAACATAACCATAAATACATATATAATTAATTTATATATATTATATTTATATAAATATTAAAGTTATTTATATTATTAAATCATGAGTTTCAAATGAGTTCCAAGAATAACATGTCCAAACATGTATGAAAAAAAAGCATATGTTAAACAAAATAGACACCTTACCTGGAAGTGTTAACAAGTGAGTAATATAATGTCAGAAGTAAATCATATATGTTTTTATATATTAGAAAATGGTTCTTTGGTAACAAAATTATAATATTTATGAATATGGTTCTTTGGTATAACTATAATAAATCATTATTTATTATATAAATGGATTTAACATGTACGAAGGAAGTCTATACTTAATGAAATGGGATTCTCGGTCTCACTCTGGTTTATATAATTATTATTAAATATCCATAAGTCATTTATTTTGTTTCATGTATATAGTACCAATAAAATTAATACATGACCATTATCCTAAAATTTAGGTGTATTTACATATCCATTTCATTATCTTCCTTTAATGGGTTTTCTAGTTCAAAAATTACCAAATCAGTAACATTTTTTTCTTTATTTTTCTTTCATTGAGAAATATGTTTGGTTTTTCAAATATATTATATTATGAGGTGTATATACATACATTTTACATGTTTTACCATGAATATCCTTCTTTTCGTGGTATTATATGTTTCATGTAATATTATTATCTCTTTGGTCAGAAATATGGATTCATTCAAAATAGTTTTTTCTAAAAATAATTTAAAACTATTTTTAAAGATATTTTATGAATATTAAATAAGAATAATTTAATATATTTAAAAAATGATTTCCATATATTCTATTAGAATTTTACAATGTTATTTATAATGATAATTTTTTTTTTAATTTTTTATAAATTTAAATAGATATTAAGTTAGATATGATATTTTCCAAATATTATTTCAAAAGTTCCTTCAAAACAATTTTCCATATTTGATAAAAATAATTGATTCCACTTATACTTTGTTAGGGTCATGATTCAAGGATTATATCCTTATTATTTCTTAGGTTTTTTTTATGATTATGGTGAATTATTTATGTTATGGTTTCACAAATATGTATAGTCTACATTATTTTAGAGAATGAGACTTATATCTCCCTATAATTCATTGTTTACATATTAGAATATCATGAGATAAAAATTAGAAATAATCAAATATCCTGATCCACTATGGGAATATGTGGAAACATAATCCATAATGGGAAAAATGGAAATCTTGATCCACTATATGGAGAGGATTGTGACTGGGGATGGTGGTGTCTCCCACCCAGTAGATGAAACCCCCATGATGTGGTCTATTATGTATTTTAATGAGCCATTAATTATTGAGAATAGTATTACATATTTGTATGTATTCCATTAATTCCATTTCTAATTTATATATTATGATTTAATTGATTATGCTCTTGATTTATTCAATATTCATGTATTTTGAACATACATTTTTTATTCCATGACTCATGAATATGATATTTGATATAGATGGGATGATCTTCTCATGTTATGATCATGTTCTCATACCATTATGTTCAGAATTATTCATACATATCTCCATTTTTAAACCATATTATGCTTATGAGAGAACCATTTTCAAATGTTTTCTTATCCCCTAGTTATGAAGAATATTTTTAATAAGGGGTACTATAGGGGAAGATGTTTTAGGGAATCATTGAAAATATTTCATCGGACTACATGTTTTTGTTCCAATTTACTGATATTACAAAAATAAAATGGAATTTATGTGGGTGTTTTTGAGTTCAAAAAAATGTTTTAATTAATATGTGTGAAAATAATGGTTTTTTATATTTTCTATTAGAGAAAATATTTTTTTATCATTTGGATAATAGGATGATAAAACATATTTATTATCTATAAGGATACATCTATTTATATGTTCAAATCCATGAATTTTGGTATTGATTCGGGATAAACTAATATTAAACATTAGATTATATATCTTGAAAGTAATTTCACATGATTATATGGTATTCCAACTAATATTAGAGTTACCCACACTATATTTTGGGGTATTTTAAATGATTGGAACCTAAATGAAATATATTATTGTGGAATTCAATGGGAAATGAAATGATTGAAGTTACAAGAAACAAAATTTAATGTGATATAGAATAAAAAATATTATCTCTTTACCCAAACAATATATGCATCATATTGATCATACCAATGAGTAGAAGATTTAATAAATTTATATTTATTCATTTAGGAGTAAATTTCCACCTTTTTATAGTGGGTTTTAGTATCTACATGTTGAGTAAAATTGATCAGTAGCAATGAAAATATATTTTCCATCTCTCAATATATGTAACATAAAATTTCAATTTTTGTTAATTATATAATTGTGAAGTCCAACAGGTGTGAAATATAATTTATAATATGAGGTAGTATAATTAAATTGAATCTATGGATTTAAGAGATATTAAGAACATGATAATTAATAGTTACCTTCCTTGTGATCATCCAGTGATGATAGAGAAAGAGTTCAATTAGTTAAATGAAAATGATGATGATTTAGATTATACCTAATAGGGTAATTTTAAAATAATTTTTATCTCCACATATTGTATTATCATCCAACCTGAGAGTATTGTTGATATATTTTTTAGTGTCTCAAAACCAAATATTTGATGAAAATTATCCATAAGAGTCTTTAGTAATTATGAAGAGATTACATTTTTTCCTATAAAGGTGGAAATTATTGTTGGAATTACATAACAATCTCAATGATTGGACATGAAAATGAAAAATGAGATTAATGGAAAATATAAATACCATGAAAAATATTAAGATGAAAATTCCTTTATTTTCAATTTGTGGAATGAAATATTGTGTAATCGGTCCTAGAAAGCTAATAATTATTTTATATGGAGGAATGAAGGTCATCAGGAAATTGACAGTCTATGTGATGGGAAAAATCTAGATGATGATTCCAAATGAGAAAATTGTACACATAGTGCACCTAGAACACTTCAATGCATCATGTGTAAAGAAAAATGGGAATTATTATTTTCATTTCCGAAATTTGAGGGCCATCAATGATGATAGACATCAGAAAACTAATTAGGCTAATGAAAAAGTAAAATCACATGCCATAAATATTTTTGATGTGAATTATCAACAAAAATTGGTGGACTTACTGCGTGTTTATATATTGGAATTCAAGAAAAATGTTTTAGAAGAACCTTTATGGTATTTTGGAATAATTAAACATTTAGAGATTGGTCTGCTGCTCTTTTTCCATAATTATTTAATTGAATATGTTTAATGGTACAAGTAACCATGAAAAGGGATTGAGGTTATAATGTGAAATTAATGGAGAACATGATTTTTTTGAAAATATAACAGTTACTATTTCAATTATATTGAGATAATAATGAGTTGAAGAGATATTTTATTGCGATAAATTAAATGGCATAATATTGATAACCATAGAACTGATTACGATGTATCATATAAAATCAGGAATTGAGTTTATAGAATTTTTTGGAATCATGGTATAAGGAACGAGTTAATTTTTAAAATAATGCTCTATATAACTATGATTTTTAGGTAATTTATGTTATTAACAAGTTTCCAGTCAATAAAAGATAATTGTTGTCTCATGTTTGGTCTATAAAAATTTAATATACATCATGTTGTTTAGTGGATTAATGATTAGTTGATTTATGGAATTTTTTACCATTTGTTTAAATTGATTTGAATTCTATAGTTTTGGATGTTTAATTATTGCAACAATTTACAAAAACAATTTGTTGTAAATTGGATGAGATTATAGAGATTATTATTTTACTTATATATATTACAATTTACGGATATTGAATAATATCCACTAAATTTATTTTTATGATGACTGGAGATATAAGGAATAATTTATCATCATATTATTGATATTATGAATGATATGCTCTTATTTTATTAAAAATTCTACATAATTTATTGGAAGATGTGATGAGGTGTAAATTCATCATGGCCCAACAAACTGTGAGATCATGCTTAATTCAAGTAACTATATCTTCACATATAAATTATTTAACTTTTGGAAAAGGGACTTATAATAAAATTGTATCATATAAGTATAAGGCCACCACCTTAAACCTTACTTAATCTTGAGTTATTACAAGATTACGCATTGAGGATCTTTTCGGGTTTAGAGTTTTAGAGAATTAGATCATAAAACTTGCATTACATCCCACATATAAACAAAGTGTTTACATAACGATAGTATTCTTCATTCCCATTAATGGAAACATATTTAAAATAAAACAGGGCTTCTTTCTTGACACTTCCTTGACACTATCATTATATCATGTACCTTTCCCTTGACCTGTGAAAATAATTTCAAAAAAACTTGGGATGAGCATAAAAAGCTCAGTATGGGTTATAAAAAAATGGAAAGGAAACATGGGTACATATATACATAAGAATGAAATCATACATTACCCATAAAACATAAGCACTTTTACATTCCTCATCAAATCATGAGTAAATCATAGAAATCATAAGACATAAAGGTAACTTGTGGCATTCATAACATTCTTACGTAGGGAGTAACCCTCTTGGTTACATTTGGAATACCCATCACAGTATATTCCCTAAATCACTTCGGAGAAACCTTAATGTTTCACTCCTTCGCATTACCCAATGCATTGGAGAGATATATCGGTCTCACCTGCCATTAGTTTATCACGGAACCACCCGTCTTCATAATAATTCCCAAGAACCTCAACATAATCGTATCACATAAAACATGCATATAGGAATCATAACATTTCCACCTTTCAATCACAAGATATCAAAAGAAAACATTGATATAAAAACACTATGAAAAACATTTTCAATAAAAAAATAAAATAAAACTAAAACATGGTATTTATTTTTCTTTTAAAAAGAAGGTATAGCTTGTAGAGGAAGCCAAAACCCAAATAATGGTCACGACGGCGGAGAAGTCGTTGTCACCGCATACGTATGACAAAACATTCCCTTTTGTCGTTTATTAAAACGCTTCATTTAAAAAAAATTCCTTTTGGATAAACATAAAAGTCAAAAGGGGTTTATACACCGTATAAAAGAAAGTTGTGTATAAAATAAAATATGCCTCAATGAAAGGAGATTGAGACGAAGTCCCATACCTCGGGTCCGACTTGACTCAATCGTCCATTAATGTACTGAATAATAAACTTGAGTTAATTTATACTTTCTTAAGAACCTTTTTTTATGTTCAATATTCCTTTTATATCACTTATTTCCATGTCATGAACACTATGTAATTATTTAAGTTAATAACAGTCGTTTTAACGATCATTGGTACTTGAGTCAAAATAAACCCTTTATAATTACAAGTTGTTCATGTATCCATTATATCCAGAATGGTATTCATGATTTAGATATTATATATGTCATATATATCAATTACATGCATGCATTTATAATATTACATAATAATTTATAGGTATGAAATGAAATGCACCGTTCATAGAGACGGTAAGCCGTATGTACGCATGAACACTACTTTCATTTCATTATCATATTAATGGAATTAAAACAAAATGAGAGGTTTTTATATTTTAATTCCATAATTATATTCATCATTTAGATATATAATTCATTATATATATCCGTTATATACATGTACTTTTAATAGTAAATTACATTTGGGGATAAGAAATGAAATGCACCGTTCATGGAGATGGTAAGCCATAAGTACGCATGAACACTACTTTCATTTCTATCTCATTCATTAATGGAAAGAAATAATAATGATATAGAGGTATATTATAATTCCCATATAACATCATATATAATAACTTTAAATCCATCCTCTACATGTCCCACAAATGGCATTAACGGATCACATCACTTTGAGGGGGCAGTAGTCCGCACTTTCTTAAATGAAGATATCATGTTTACCCATAATGGAAACCATAAAGGTATGCCAAAAATGAAAAATACAGAAGCTTAAAAAAACATAAACATATTATATATCATATATAAATATAGTGACATCTTAATGGCCACCTTTGAAGGTGTTAAAGGAATGTTGAACAATCATCGTTTCGGGAGGCATAAATTCACCATCCACGGAAACTGTATGTTCATTAACCATTAGATTTGGAGTGTGTAATTGTAGCTCTAATCATTCTTATAAAAACATACTAGTATAATGAGGATACTGTAGTTGTTACAAACGAAAATAATAAAAAGAGTTTAGGGGGTTGGAGAAGCAAAATAAAACAAAAGGACTCAAAAGAATACATTAACTTAAAATCGTGTAACTTTCTTTGGTTTGAGCTCAAAGGCTTCCTTGGCAAGACTTCTTCCCAAAGTGAGGCTTCAAGAAGTAAGATAGGAAAGTGGAGAGACAAAATGATCAGGGTTTGGCCAAGCTAAATGCTTTGGGAGTGTGGGTAAGGAGGTAGAGGCGGGGGCCTTTTATAAGAGGAGAGGAGGGTCACTCTTGGAAAGTAAGAAATATTACTTTATTTGAAAATGAGTTTCGGATTTAAATGGTCCCACATTGATATAATTAAGGTATAAGGTGATAAGGGTTCGAAATCCACCCATACAATAGGTTTTGGACATGTGTAGGTCATAGATTTTACATTATCTTTTCATTTTTTTAAATCCTTTATTAATGAGGTAATCGCTGCATAATCATGATGTCATAAATACATTTATTTATTTAATGTCAAAAAATTATAAAAAAATACTATGATGTATTAAATCTTTTTATATTTCCAATGAATATTTATAATCAAAAATCTGATCTTTATAACCCCATGTAAAATTTTTTTTAGTAAAATAACTCATGTTTGTGTCATTTTTACTTTAATATTAAATAAAAAGTTATTTATGTCATTTCCCAACCAAAGTGGCTCTATGGAGTCCCCAAGTTGACCCATGGATTTTATTGGTCGTCCATGACACATAAAATAAGGTTATGACATGTGTCTAGATCATTTCATATTATTAAAACATTATTTTTACCTTAAACTACCCTAATTACCACTAATCGCGATTAAAACTTAATAAGTTACTATTCACCAAAAAATTATTTTAATCTCATTGAACCACATTTTAATTCTTAATGACAACCATGTATGTCGGATTTTTGAAATTCAAAACACAAAGGTGGCAAAGATTCATTTAAACGAAAAATCAGTTTCTTTAACTACCACTTAGTGGTTTCACTATTCATCAAAAATTGATGTTTTTCAGAAAATTACCAAAAGTTAACCCTAATCTATATTTGATATTCTGAATTCAAAAATGAAGTCTCTTTTAAAAAATTCAAAACATATAAGTCACATTAATTAATTTAATAATTAATTCCTGTTGTTATGACAAATAGCATGTTTTTATGAAACAATTAGTATCAAAATATTGACACCAGTTTAAGTCCAATTTCAAAGTAAAATTGATTCCAATGACCACCATTGGATTAAGTGGTAAAAATATATTATAATTTCACTTCAAAACCAATTCAAAAGATAATCTAATCATATAAATAAATTAGATTAAAATGCAGTTTTGATGTAAAATGCAGTATTTTTCACTATTCATTAAAAAATGAACATTGTCAGAAAAATACCAAAAATTCACAAAAATTAAATTTTGATGTCCCAATCATAAAGAATAAGTTTATTTTGAAAAACATAGTTTATAAAATTGTCAAAATATATATTCAAAAATGTTTTTCCATCAAAGGTAGTAAAACAATCTTTTAAAAATATTAATGTATTCCATGCTTAAGATTGGATTTATTTTCATTTTAAGCCTCTAAAACACTATATAATTCATTAATAGGAATAGATAAAAATATCTATTATTCATTACTTACATGGGATATTACATCCTTCACCCATTTAGAAAATTGCGTCCCTACAATTTATTTATTTATCGAATAATGGGGGTACTTATCCCTCATTGCATTTTCAGATTCTCATGTTGCCTCTTAAATCTTGTGGTTTTTCCACAAAACCATTACCCGGTGAATCACCTTATTCCGTAACACTTGCTCCCTGTGGTCAAGAATCTGGACCGGTTTCTCCTCATATGATAGGTTCTCTTCCAGCTGAACTACCTCTGGAATCAAAACATGAGATGGATCTGGCATATACTTTCTCAACATCGAAACGTGAAAAACATTGTGTACCTGAGATAAAATCGCAGGTAAAGCCACTCGGTATGCAACTGATCCAACTCTCTCAAAAATTTCATATGGTCCAATGAACCTTGGACTCACCTTTCCTTTCTTACTAAATCATAGCACGCTTTTCTATGGTGATACTTTGAGAAAAACATGATCACCTACCTCAAAAGATAGATCCTTCCTCCTATTGTCTGCATAACTCTTCTGCCTACTTTGAGCTGTTCTCATGTGCTTCTGAATCAGCTGAACTTTTTCTTCCAACTCGTCTACCAATTCTGGTCCCATAAACTTCCTTTCACCCACTTCATCCCAGAAAGCTGGAGTTCGACACCGCTTCCCATATAATGCCTGAAATGGTGCCATCTGTATACTGGAATGAAAACTGTTATTATATGAAAATTCAACCAAAGAAAGATGTTGGTCCCAACTTCCCTGATAATCCATCGAACAAGCTCGTAGCATATCCTCCAAGGTCTGAATTGTTCGTTTTGACTGCCCATCTGATTGAGGATGAAAAGCTGTACTAAAATTTAATTCAGTACCCAATGACTTCTGAAGGTCTTTCCAAAAGTAAGAAGTGAACCTGGGATCACAATCAGATACAATGGAGAGAGGAACTCCATGTAACCTGGCTATCTCTTTAAGATACAAACGGGAAAGTTTATCAAGAGAGAAAGTATCTCGTATAGAAAGGAAATGAGCAGATTTGGTCAATCGATCAACAATAACCTAGATTGCAATATTACCTCGAGATGTCTTCGGTAATCCCACAACAAAGTCCATGGATATATTCTTCCATTTCCACTTTGGCACTAGAAAAGGCTGAAGCATCCCTTTCGGTAACTGCCGCTCTGCTTTAACCTGTTGACATGTCAAACACTTCACAGTAAAATCAGCAATATCTCTTTTCATTCCATCCCACCAGTAATACTCCCGCATATCTCTATACATCTTAGTACTGCCCGGATGAACTGAAAACGGAGAACTATGAGCTTCACATAACAAATCTCTCTTCAATTGTGAATCACAAGGCACACACAATCTCTTCCCAAATCTCAAAACACAATCATTATCAATGTTGAATTCAGGCAACTTACCTTTCTGAACCAGCTCTACCTTTTTCTGCAACTCACTGTCTTTCATCGGTGCTTGCTTGATTCTTCCTGATAGAGAAGATCTCACTGATACCTAAAAAAAACAGAATAAATTCCTACACCAACAACTTCTATGCCAAAGTTCATCAAATCCTTAAACAAAGGATCATGTTCCAAACACAACATTTCTAATGAAGCATTACTTTTTCGACTCAAAGCATCAGCCATTTTATTTTCTTTTCCCGGATGGTAATGAATTGTACAATCATAATCCTTGATTAATTCCAGCCATCTCCCCTGTCTCATGTTTAACACTTTCTGAGTGAATATATACTTTAATCTTTTGTGATCGTTATATATTTCACACTTTACTCCATAAAAATGATGCCTCCAAATTTTTAAAGAAAAAACAACACCAGCTAATTCCAAATCATGTGTAACACCTCAGGTAAATAAAGAATATGACATTTTCATATTTATCCATATTTGTGAATAAAATATTAATACGAATTTAAAGGGGATGCTATGCTCGATGGAATACCCAACACGCAACAAAGAGTTTCTTGGGAATCTTACATTGCACTCTAATGATAAAATAATATTATTTTAAATCGTAGTTAACATGTAGCCGTTGTATTGCCGGGAATGGATAGAAATAACTAAAATATGATTATATATGTTTTTAGATAATTTTATATTTATCTAATAAAAGATAAAGGCTTAAAATATGGAAAGAATTCAATTTTAGGGGTATATGCCCTAGTTTTCACTAAAGGTTCACTTATCGCCTTTTGATGGCGAACCGTCATTAAATATAGTTTTTTTCACTATTATACATTATATTTGGACCAAATAATACTCTTCTTTAGAATCAGGACATCAAAATTTACTTTGTGTAAATTTTTGGTATTTTTCCGATAAAGTTCATTTTTTTAATGAATAGTGTAAAATGTTGTATTTTAATTCAAAACCCCTTTTTAATCTAATTTATTTATATGATTATACTATCTTTTTAATTGGATTTAAAGTGAAATTAGAATATATTTTTGACATTAAATCCAATAGTGGTCGTTGGAATTAATTTCACCTTAAAATCGGACATAAACTAGTGTCAAACTTTTGATACTTGTTGTTTCATAAAAACACGCTATTTGTCACGACAGCGGAATTAATTATTAAATTAATTAAAGTGACATATATGTTATGAATTTTGTAAAATACGACTTCATTTTTGAATTTGGAATATCAAATATATCTTAGGGTGAATTTTTGGTAATTTTCTGAAAAACTTCAATTTTTGATGAATAGTGAAACCACTAAGTGGTACTTATAAAAACTGATTCTCCGTTTAAATGATGTTTTGCCACATTTTTGTTTTGAATTTAAAAAATCCAACATACATGGTTGTCATTAAGAAGTAAAATTTTGTTCAATGGGATTAAAACAATTTTTTCGTGAATAGCAACTTATTAAGTTTTTAATCGCGATTAGAGGTAATTAGTTTAGTTTAAGGTAAAAATAATGTTTTAATAATATGAAATGAACATTTCACATTTCCTAAACTCATTGGATGTGTCATGGCCGACCAATAAAACTCATGGGTCAACTTGGGGACCCCATGAAGCTACTTTTGTTGGGAAATGACATTAATATCTTTTTATTTAAAGTTAAAGTAAAAAATGAGACAAACATGAAATGTTTTAGTAAAATAGTTTTTACATGCGGTTATACAAATCCTATTTTTGACTATAAATATTCATTGGAAATATAAACATATTTCCTACATCATAGTATTTTTTTATAATTTTTAGACATTAAATAAATTAAATTATTTATGACATCATGATGATGCAGCGATGACCACATTATTTAACAATTTAAATAAAATGGAAATATAATGTAATATCTAAGACCTACACATGTCCAAAACCTATTGGACGAGTGTATTTCGAACCCTTATCACCTTAGCCTCGAAACACATCAATTTGGGACCTCCTAAATCCGAATACCATTTTCAAATAAAGTAACATTTTCTTACCTTCCAAGAGTGCCCCTCCTCTCCTCTTATAAAAGGCCGCCACCTCTACCTCCTTACCCACACTCCCAAAGCCTTTGTCTTGGCCAACCTCTGCCCATTTCGTCTACCCACTTCCCTCTCATAATCCTTGAAGCCTCACTTTGGGCAGAAGTCTTCCCAAGGAAGCCTTTGAGCTCAAACCAAAGGGAGTTACCCAATTTTAAGGTAATGTCTTCACTTGAGTCCTTTTGGTTTATTTTTCCTCTCCAACCCCCTAAACTCTTTTTATTCATTTCTTTTGTAACAAATACAGTATCTTCAATATACTAGGATGTTTTTATAAGAAGTATTCGAGCTGCACTTACACAACCCTACATCTAATGGTTAAATAACATACTGTTTCCGTGGATGGAGAATTTCTGCCTCACGAAACGATGATTGTTCAACACTCATATAACACCTTCAAAGGTGGCCATTAAGATGTCAATATTTATATATATAATATATAATATGTTTATGATTTACTTAAGATTCTTTATTTTTCGTTTATGTCATACCTTTATGGTTTCCGTTATGGGTAAACGCGATATCTTCATTTAAGGAAGTGCGGACTACCGCCCCGTCAAAGTGATGTGATTCGTTAATGCCATATGTGGGATGTATAAAGGATGGATTTAAAGTTATTATATATGATGTTATACTGTAATTATAATATAACACTATATCATTATTATTTCTTTCCATTAATGTATGAGATAGAAATGAAAGTAGCGTTCATGCGTACGTACGGGTTACCTTCTCCATGAACGGTGCATTTCATTTCTTATCCCCAAATGTAATGTACTATTATGAGTACATATTTATAATGGATATATATAATTTATTTTACATATAAATGATGAATATAATTCTGGAATTAAAATATACATACCTCTCATTTAGTTTTAATTCAATTAATATGACAAAGAAATGAAAGTAGCGTTCATTCGTACGTACGGCTTACCGTCTCCATGAACGGTGCATTTCATTTCATACCTCTAAATAATTATGTAATATTATAAATACATGTATATTCTGGATATATATGATATATATGATATCCAAATCATGAATTTCATTCTGGATATAATGAACCATTAACCACTTGAACAACATGTAATTGTAAGAAGACCACTTTCAACTTAAGAACCAAATATAGACAAAACAAACATTATTAACTTAAATGATTACATAATGTTTATAACTTGATAATAAGTGATCTAAAAGGAATAATGAACTATAAAAAGGTTCTTAATAAAGTGGAAATTAACTCAAGTTTATTATTCAGGACGTTAAAGATTGATCGAGTCAAGTCGAACCCGAGGTAAGGGATCCTACTCCTCTCTTTATTTTTAAGTACACTCTTTTTTATCATTCCTTTTAGAGCTCATATTTCTTGTTATTGGGATGTTGTCTTATATTAATATTAATGTAATTTTTATGTTCATGTGATGAGAGACCCTATTCTCTCATCAATCCATTTTGGAAGTTTTGAGTGGCGCTGTTAGGCTGCCGAATTTTCGTAAGTGATCTAACCTCTCTCTATCTTTTTAAGTACACTCCTTTATGACACTTCCTTTAAGATCATATTTGTTATGTTGGGGGATGTTTTTTTGTATTAATCTTTCTGTAAACTTTATGTTGATATGATTAGATACCCTATTTCCTCTCATCAATCCATTTTAGAAGTTTTAAGTGGCGCCGCTAGGCTGCCAAGTTTTCGTAAGGGATTTATCATCTCACATTTATTCCCGTGAGATTTATGCTACATTTGCCACAATTGCCTTTGATTGGAGTATGTACTGCCCATTATTATACACTTTTTGTAGTATAATTTTATTTATGGGTATTCACATCTTCATTGGATGGCCCTTCTTCCATGGGGTGTTAGTTTCGAAAGTTACCCAACTCGGTAAGGGGACCTTTCACCCTCCTCTTTTTAAAAGACTTCTTTTGTTATGTCTTTTAATTCACATACTATTATGTTGGGATATGTTATTTTATATCCCTATTTATGTAAATTTTATGTCCAAGTGATGAGATTACCTTTTTATCTCTCATCTACTCATTTTCTGAATTTTGAAGTGATGTCATTAGGCTGTCGAATTTTACCAAGGGAACTTTTTAACCCAATTTCGATTTCTTTGGGTTCAACATGTAGTTATTGAATATGTCATCCTTCGAATATATTTGAATGAAATTTTATTGTTTCACACTTAATATCCACTTATATTGGGTGTATTTATATTTTTCACACATAATTTTGAGATTCATTTATCCTTAATTTAAGGATACCTTCTTTATAAGGGATTTCATAACATTTGACATTTCTATTGAGACTTCATTGTTGTTATGCACCAATTCACTCTTATATGGTTTATATACTGTCCCTTGGAATATTATGTCATGAATCCATTTATTCTCATGATATTATAATGTTCTGACTAAATGTTATTCCTCAATTATTGTATTCAAGTGTCTCTAATTTTGGAAAAACCCCTTTAACCAAAATATCGCTTTAAATGTTTTAATTACTATTTATTATTAATATCCATGTTTTCAAAATGGTTTTAAGGATTTATTTATATGGATATTAATGGTTTAAAATTTTAAAAGCATCAATGTGGTATGAGACACTTTGATTCAAAAATATCTTTATTAAACGTTTTAAACGGTTTTGGAAATGGTTTCTTTTTGAATGGATTCATTATTTCAATATACTAAAATGTTATATTGTGATTGAAATGTGGAAATGTTATGTTTCCTTTATGCATGTTTTATGAGATACGTTTATGTTATCGTTCATGGGCATTGTTATGAAAACGTGTGGTTTTGTGATAAACTAAGGGCGGGTGAGCCCGATATAGCTCTCCAATGCATTGGGTAACGCGAAGGAGTGAAACGTTAAGTTTTCTCCAATGAGATTTAGGGAATATAATGTGAATGGTATTCCAAACGTAACTAAGAGGGTTACTCCCTACGTAAGAATGTTATGAATGCCTCAAGTTACCTTTATGTCTTATGATTTCTATGATTTATTCATGGTTTTATGAGGTATATTGAAGTGCCTATGTTTTATGGGTTAAGTATGATTTCATTATTATGTATATATGAACTCATTTTTCCTTTCCATATTTTTATAACCCTTACTGTGGTTTTTATGCTCATCCCATGTTTTTGAAATGTTTTTCACAGGTCAAGGAAAAGGTACATGATGTGATTATAGTGTCAAGGATTTGTCAAGAAAGAATCCATGTTTTATTTTCAATATGTTTCTGTTGATGGGAAGAATGAATACTATCTTTTATGTAACCACTTTGTTTAAATGTGGAATCTAATGCAAGTTTCATGATCTAATTCTCTAAAACTCTAAACCTGAAAAGATCCTCAATGTGTAATCTTGTAATAACTCAAGATTAAGTAAGGTTTAAGGTTGGGCCTTATAGTTGGTATCAAAGTTTGGTATAGATAACATTAGAGGTTAGGGTATTCTTTAAGCATAAGTGGAATTAACATAATTGTTAGGATTTTAGAAAGAGTCCTAGTTTTAGATAAAGTGAATGAGTAAGTATATTTTAGTGTTTATCTTCCGAATTAGTACATGATGGTTTTTTTTTGATATACTCACACTGATCTTTTTGGTTTTAGTGAATTAATGGATCTAGCAGGCATCAAAGAGACAATAGGTTTGAAGGAAACTGTGGTGGTTCTATGATTAAGATACTAGATAAAATGGGGGATTCAATGAGGAAACTCGTGGTTGTTCTAAACCAACTATCAAGGAGTCATTATCAACCACTTGAACCATGGTATGTTCTGTAATGCATCATGTACGAGATGACCAATTGATGTGGAAGTTCAGGTAATAATTATAAAGGTAACCGTTAGAGTTTATATGATCCTTACTTTTGAGGTAATTATGGGTTATTATATGATATGCTGGAAAGTGAAAGGTATGAGATAAAATTGAGTTTAAATTATGTTATGGTTATTTTTGATGATTTTATCTCTTTTTGGGGAATGATTTGATAATTATATAGTTTTGGAAGAAGGACAACACGCAGACCGTGTGACAACCTGTCGCGTCCGACAAAGCTGCGGGAATCGAACACACAACCAATGTACAACTGGTATTTATCGCCTACCACTGGACTACGTGATTTCCCTGGTTAGATTAACTAATTATATTTAGATAGATGATCTTATGAATCTATAATGATCTGATTTTGGGTTATCTATGGAAATTATTAACCTATCATGGAGGATATTTGATTAGGTTTATTACTTTTCAATACGAGACTTTAGGAGCAACTGATATTGTTTGGAGATAAATGTTACGATTTAACTTGGAAGACTATGTGACTAAATCCTTCAAATATTTGGTTTTCAATCTTATATTGGTTTACATTAAAGAATTTTATGGGAAAACGGATTATCTAATGGTCCTCGTTGAACATTGGGTTTTGTTGGACAAATTTTGGAGATCAAGAATAAATTTTCTTTTTATAAAGGGGTTATCCTTTTCTGGATTATCTGATCTTGTAGTAGCCTTTTTGGTTTTGGTTTTGGTTAAAGTCTAAAGACATGGGAATTATATAGTTCTCTTTTGTGGATTAGGTGATTCTCTAAAAGTTGATTATAGTACTCTTAATGTGAACAAGTCTTCCTAAATACTCGCCTTTTGGAGAAAATATGAGTTTGTGTAAGGAATCTAGTAAAAGTTGAAAGTAAACATGGAAAGTAAGTATGTTTCCTTATGTTTTAGTTAAGCTCAAAAATAAATTCTTCAATATAAAGTAACTTAAAACAAAAAATTTTTCTATTAACGTTTCCTACTGGGGAACCCAACACCGTTTAACCCATCACAAGTTTGTGATTTTCTTATTGTTAACTTTCTCCTAAACATGTTTTCTATCACTCTCCATCAGAACATGACCCTATGTTTTCTCCCCCTTTTCCATGTATTCATACTTGGAATCCTAGTATGGGTTAACTAGGGTGACCTTTCTAATTATCTTTCTTTATTTTAAAGTGATTGTTTTACCGACTCTTCTTCTGATGTGGGACTTTCAAGGAGGTTTCCAAGCCCAATTTTAAAATTGTGAGGATGCAATTCCCAAAAGGGTGGAAGGATGTAACACCCCAGGTAAATAAAGAATATGACATTTTCATATTTATCCATATTTGCGAATAAAATATTAATATGACTTTAAAGGGGATACTATGCTCGATGGCGTACCCAACACGTAACAAAGAGTTTCTTGGGAATCTTACGTTGCACTCTAATAATAAAATAATATTATTTTAAATTGTAGTTAACATGTAGTCGTTATATTGGTGGGAATGGATAGAAATAACTAAAATATGATTATATTTGTTATTAAATGTTTTTACATTTATCCAATAAAAGATAAAGGCTTAAAATATGGAAAGAATTCAATTTTAGGCTTATATGCCCTAGTTTTCACTAAAGGTTCACTTATTGCCTTTTGATGGAGAACCGTCATTAAATATAGTTTTGTTCACTCTTATACATTATATTTGTACCAAATAAAACTCTTCTTTAGAATCAGGACATCAAAATTTACTTTGTGTAAATTTTTGGTATTTTTCCGATAAAGTTCATTTTTTTAATGAATAGTGTAAAATGTTGTATTTTGATTCAAAAGCGCTTTTTCATATAATTTATTTATATGATTAGATTATCTTTTTAATTTGTTATAAAGTGAAATTATAATTTATTCTTACCATTAAATCCAATATTGGTCATTGTAATTAATTTCACCTTGAAATCGGACTTAAACTAGTGTCAAACTTTTGATACTTGTTGTTTCATAAAAACACGCTATTTGTCATGACATCGGGAATTAATTATTAAATTAATTAATGTGACTTATGTGTTTTGAATTTTGTAAAATAAGACTTCATTTTTGAATTTGGAATATCAAATATAGCATAGGGTGAATTTTTGGTAATTTTCTGAAAAACTTCAATTTTTGATGAATAGTGAAACCACTAAGTGGTACTTATAAAAACTGATTTTCCGTTTAAATGAAATTTCCCACCTTTGTGTTTTGAATTTCAAAAATCTGACATACATGGTTGTCATTAAGAAGTAAAATGTGGTTCAATGGGATTAAAATAATTTTTTGGTGAATAGTAACTTATTAAGTTTTTAATAGCGATTAGAGGTAATTAGTGTAGTTTAAGGTAAAAATAATGTTTTAATAATATGAAATTAACTTGAAACATGTTATAACCTCATTTTATGTGTCATGGCCGACCAAGAAAACCCATGGGTCAACTTGGGGACCCCATGAAGCAACTTTTGTTGGAAAATGACACTAATATCTTTTTATTTAAAGTTAAAGTAAAAATGAGACAAACATGAAATGTTTTACTAAAATAGTTTTTACATGGGGTTATACAAATCATAATTTTGACTATAAATATTCATTGGAAAGCTAAAAAGATTTCCTACATCATAGTAGTTTTTTTATAATTTTTAGACATTAAATAAATTAAATTATTTATGACATCATGATGATGCAGCGATGACCTCATTATTCAACGATTTAAATAAAATGGAAAGATAATGTAATATCTAAGACCTACACATGTCCAAAACCTATTGTATGAGTGTATTTCTAACCCTTATCACCTTATCCTAGAAACACATCAATTTTGGACCTCCTAAAACCGAATACCATTTTCCAATAAAGTAACATTTGCTTACTTTCCAAGAGTGCCCCTCCTCTCCTCTTATAAAAGGCCCCCACCTCTACCTCCTTACCCACACTCCCAAATCCTTTGGCTCGGCCAAACTCTGCCCATTTTGTCTATCCACATCCCTCTATTACTCCTAGAAGCCTCACGTTGGGATTATGTCTTCCCAAGGAAGCCTTTGAGCTCAAACCAAAGGGAGTTACCCGATTTTAAGGTAATGTCTTCACTTGAGTCCTTTTGTTTTATTTTGCCTCTCCAACCCCCTAAACTCTTTTTATTCATTTATTTTGTAACAAATCATGTATCTTCAATATACTAGGATGTTTTTATAAGATTTATTCGAGCTACACATACACACACCTACATCTAATGGTCAAAGAACATACAGTTTCCGTGGATGGAAAATTTCTACCTCACGATACGATGATTGTTCAACATGCATATAACACCTTCAAAGGTGGCCATTAAGATGTCAATATTTTTATATATAATATATAATAATTTTATGTTTTACTTAAGATTCTGTATTTTTCATTTATGGCATACCTCTATGGTTTCCATTATGGGTAAACCTGATATCTTCATTTAAGGAAGTGCGGACTACCGCCCCCTCAAAGTGATGTGATTCTTTAATGCCATATGTGGGATGTATAAAGGATTGATTTAAATTTATTATATATGATGTTATAATTTAATTATAATATACCTCTATATAATTATTATTTCTTTCCATTAATGTATGAGATAGAAATGAAAGTAGCGTTCATGCGTACGTATGGCTTACCGTCTCCATGAACGGTGCATTTCATTTCTTATCCCCAAATGTAATGTACTATTATAAGTACATATTTATAATGGATATATATAATGTATGTTACATATAAATGATGAATATAATTATGGAATTAAAATATACATACCTCTCATTTAGTTTTAATTCCATTTATATGACAAAGAAATGAAAGTAGCGTTCATGCGTACGTACGGCTTACCGTCTCTGTGAACGGTGCATTTCATTTCTTAACTCTAAATGATTATGTAATATTATAAATACAAGTATATGATGGATATATATGATATATATGATATCCAAATCATGAATATCATTCTGGATATAATGAACCATTAACCACACGAACAACATGTAATTGTAAGAAGACCACTTTCGACTTAAGAACCAAATATCGACAAAACAAACATTATTAAATTAAATGATTACATAATGTTTATAACATGAAAATAAGTGATCTAAAAGGAATAATTAACTAGAAAATGGTTTTTAATAACGTTTAAATTAACTCAAGTTTATTATTCAGGAAGTTAAAGGATGATCGAGTCAAGTCGAACCCGAGGAAAGGGATCCTACTCCTCTCTTTCTTTTTAAGTACACTCTTTTATGTCATTCCTTTTAAAGCTCATATTTATTGTTATTGGGATGTTATTTTATATTAATATTAATTTAATTTTTATGTTCATGTGATTAGAGACCCTATTCTCTCTCATCAATCCATTTTGGAAGTTTTGAGTGGCGCCGTTAGGCTGCCGAATTTTCATAAGAGATCTAACCTCTCTCTTTCTTTTTAAGTACTCTCCTTTATGACACTTCCTTTAAGATCCGATTTGTTATGTTGGGGGATGTTCTTTTATATTAATATTTCTGTAAACTTTATGTTGATATGATGAGAGACCCTATTTCCTCTCATCAATCCAATTTAGAAGTTTTAAGTGGCGCCACTAGGCTGCCATGTTTTTGTAAGGGATTTATCATCTCAAATTTATTCCTGTGAGATTTATGCTACATTTTCCACAATTTCATTTGATTGGAGTATGTACTGCCCATTATTATACACTTTTTGTAGTATAATTTCATTTATTGGTATTCAAATCTTCATTGGATGACCCTTCTTCCATGGGGTGTACGTTTCGAAAGTTACTCAACTCGGTAAGGGGACCTTTCACCCTCCTCTTTTTAAAAGACTTATTTTGTTATGTCTTTTAATTCACATACTATTATGTTGGGATATGTTCTTTTATATCCATATTGATGTAAATTTTATGTCCAAGTGATGAGATTCCCTTTTTATCTCTCATCAACTCATTTTCTGAATTTTGAAGTGATGTCGTTAGGCTGTCGAATTTTACCAAGGGAACTTTTTAACCCAATTTCGATTTCATTGGGTTCAACATGTAGTTATTGAATATGTCATCCTTTGAATATATGTGAATTACCTATTATTGTTTCACACTTAATATCCACTTATATTGGGTGTATTTATATTTGTCACACATAATTTTGAGATTGATTTATCCTTAATTTAAGGATACCTTCTTTATAATGGTTTTCATCACATTTGACATTTCTAGTGAGACTTAATTGTTGTTATGAACCAATTCACTCTTATATGGTGTTTATACTGTCCCTTGAAATATTATATCATGAATCCATTTATTCTCATGATATTATAATGTTCTGACTAAATGTTATTCCTCAATTATTGTATTCAAGTGTCTCTAATTTTGGTAAAACACCATTAACCAAAATATCGCATTAAATGTTTTAATTATTTTTTCTTATTAATATCCATGTTTTAAAAATGGTTTTAAGGATTTATTTATATGGATATTAATGGTTTAAAATTTTAAAAGCTTCAAGGTGGTATGGGAGACATTGATTGAGAAATATCTTTATTAAATGTTTTAAACGGTTTTGGAAATGGTTTCTTTTTGAATGGATTCATTATTTCAATATACTAAAATGTTATATTGTGATTGAAATGTGGAAATGTTATGTTTCCTTTATGAAAGTTATATGTGATACATTTATGTTATGGTTCTTGGGCATTGTTATGAAAACAGGTGGTTGCGTGATAAACTAAGGGCAGTTGAGCTCGATATAGCTCTCCAATTCTTTGGGTAACGCGAAGGAGTGAAACGTTAAGGTTTCTCCGAAGAGATTTAGGGAATATACTATGATGGGTATTCCAAATGTAACCAAGAGTGTTATTCCCTGCGTAAGAATGTTATGAATGCCTCAAGTTACCTTTATGTCTTATGATTTCTATGATTTATTCATGGTTAAATGAGGTATGTTGAAGTGCCTATGTTTTATGGGTTAAGTATGATTTCATTCTTATGTATATATGAACTCATGTTTCCTTTCCATATTTTTATAACCCTTACTGAGATTTTTATGCTCATCCCAAGTTTTTGAAATGTTTTTCAGAGGTCAAGGGAGAGGTACATGATGTGATGATTGTGTCAAAGATGTGTCAAGAAAGATTCCATGTTTTATTTTCAACATGTTTCTGTTGATGGGAAGAATAAATACTGTCTTTTATGTAACCACTTTGTTTAAATGTGGAATGTAATGCAAGTTTCATGATCTAATTCTCTAAATCACTAAACCTAAAAAGATCCTCAATGTGTAATCTTGTAATAACTCAAGATTAAGTATGGTTTAAGGCTAGGGCCTTATATCATGTGTAAGGTAATTTACCTCATGGGTTTTCAATTGTCGTGAAGCATAAGAAATTACCTGATCATTATTCATTAGGACGCAACCAAGTCCTTTCAATGAAGCATCACGATATATAACAAACTCACCATTCCTGGAAGGTAGTGCCAAAACTGGAGCATTCACCAGTCTTCTTTTCAATTCCTGAAAACAATCATCACATTCTTTTGTCCAGATAAACTTAACACCCTTCCGAGTTAGCTTAGTCATTGGACTAGATAATCGTGAAAAAATTCTAACAAACCTTCGGTAATACCCTGCCATAACATGGAAGCTACAAATCCTGGTTACATTTGTGGGTATTTGCCATTCTTCCACAACTATTGTTTTTGAAGGATCAATAGTTATTCCATCTTTAGAAACAATATGACCAAGGAAAGAGATTTTTTGCAACCAAAACTCACACTATATGAATTTTCCATACAATTTCTTTTCTTTTAAGGTTTGAAAAATAACCCTTAAATGTATTTCATGCTCCTCTTTACTTTTAGAAAACACCAAAATATCATCAATGAAAACCACCACTTATCACCTGATTCAACTGATCCATTACTGTAGTAAACTGCTTAATTTTGATTCTGACCATCTCAGTATGCTGATTTGGAAGGTCATTTCCCTCAGTATGCCTTCCCAAAAAAACATCTATATTTCCTCTACGGAAAACCATTCTCAACAAACATGTCTTAGATGAAGCAACATGGTAATCTTCAAATGCTATATCATTTCAAAAAAAAATATTTTTGGATAATCATTTAATAGAATTCTAACTCCTAAAGTTATCTAAACCGACCTTTGATACCAACTATAAGGCCCCCACCATAAACCTTACTTAATCTTGAGTTATTAAAAGATTACGCATTGAGGATATTTTTGGGTTTAGAGTTTTAGTGAATTAGATCATAAAACTTTCATTGCATCCCACATATAAACAAAGTGGTTACATAAAGATAGTATTCTTCATTCCCATTAATGGAAACATATTTAAAATAAAACATGGATTCTTTGTTGAAACTTCCTTGACACTATCATCATGTCATGTACCTTTCCCTTGACCTGTGAAAATCATTTCAAAAAAAACTTGGGATGAGCATAAAAAGCTCAGTATGGGTTATAAAAACATGGAAAGGAAACATGGGTACATATATAGATAAGAATGAAATCATACTTTACCCATAAAACATAAGCACTTTAACATACCTCATCAAATCATGAGTGAATCATAGAAATCATAAGACATAAAGGTAACTTGAGGCATTCATAACATTCTTATGTAGGGATTAACCCTCTTGGTTACGTTTGGAATACCCATCACAGTATATTCCCTAAATCTCTTCGGAGAAACCTTAACGTTTCACTCCTTCACGTTACACAATGCATTGGAGAGCTATATCGGGCTCACCCGCCCTTAGTTTATCATGGGACCACCCGTCTTCATAATAATGCCCAAGAACCTCAACATAATCGTAGCACATAAAACATGCATAAAGGAAACATAACATTTCCACCATTCAATCACAAGATATCAATACAACACATTCATATAAAAACACTATGAAAACCATTTTCAATACCAAAAAAAACCAAAAGTAAAACATGGTATTTATTTTTCTTTTAAAAATAATGTTTGGCTTGTAGAGGAAGCCAAAACTCAAATAATGGTCACGATGGTGGAGAGGTCATTGTCGCCACATATGTACGACAAAACATTCCCTTTTGTCATTTATTAAAACTCTTCATATAAAAAAGTTTCCTTCTGGATAAACTTAAAAGTCAAAAGGGTTTTATACACCGTATAAAAGAAAGTTGTGTATAAAATAAAATATGCCTCAATGAAAGGAGATTGAGACGAAGTCCCATACCTCGGGTCCGACTTGACTCGATCGTTCATTAATGTCCTGAATAATAAACTTGAGTTAATTTATACTTTCTTAAGAACCTTTTTTTAAGTTCAATATTCCTTTTATATCACTTATTTCCATGTCATGAACACTATGTAATTATTTAAGTTAATAACGTTCATTTTAACGATCATTGGTACTTGAGTCAAAATAAACCCTTTATAATTACAAGTTGGTCAGGTATCCATTATATCCAGAATGGTATTCATGATGTAGATATTATATATGTCATATATATCTATTACATGCATGCATTTATAATATTACATAATCATTTATAGGTAAGAAATGAAATGCACCGTTAATGGAGACGTTAAGCTGTACGTACGCATGAATGCTACTTTCATTTCATTGTCATATTAATGGAATTAAACTAAATGAGAGGTTTTTATATTTTAATTCCAGAATTATAATCATCATTTAGATATATCATTCATTATATATATCCATTATATACATGTACTTTTAATAGTACATTACATTTGGGGATAAGAAATGAAATGCACCGTTCATGGAGACAGTAAGTCGTACATAGGCATGAATGCAACTTTCATTTCTATATCATACTTTAATGGAAATAAATAATAATGATATATAGGTATATTATAATTCCATTATAAAATCATATATAATAACTTTAAATCCATCCTTTACACGTCCCACATATGGCATTAATGAATCATATCACTTTGAGGGGGCGGTAGTCCGCACTTCCTTAAATGAAGATATCGTCTTTACCCATAATGGAAACACAAAAGGTATTACAAAAATGAAATATACAGAATATTAAGTAAAACATAAACATATTATATATCATATATAAATATAGTGACATCTTAATGGCCACCTTTGAAGGTGTTAAAGGAATGTTGAACAATCATCATTTCGGGAGGCATAAATTCACCATCCACGGAAACCATATGTTCGTTAACCATTAGATGTAGGTGTGTGTAAGTGTAGTTTGAATACTTCTTATAAAAACATCCTAGTATATTTAGGATACTTTATTTGTTACTAAAGAAAATAATAAAAAGTGTTTAGGGGATTGGAGAAGCAAAATAAAACAAAAGGACTCAAAAGAAGACATTACCTTAAAATCGGGTAACTCCCTTTGGTTTGAGCTCAAAGGCATCCTTGGGAAGACTTCTGCCCAATGTGAGGCTTCAAGGAGTAATATAGGGAAGTGGAGAGACAAATTGAGCAGGGGTTGGACGAGACAAATTCTTTGGGAGTGTGGGTAAGGAGGAATAGGTGGGGCCTTTTATAAGAGGAGAGGAGGGGCACTCTTTGAAAGTAAAGAAATATTACTTTATTTGAAAATTATTTTCGGATTTAAATGGTCCAAAATTAATATAATTATAGGATAAGGTTATAAGGGTTCGAAATCCACCCATACATTAGGTTTTGGACATGTGTAGGTCATAGAGTTTACATTATCTTTTCATTTTATTTCAATCCTTTATTAATGAGGTAATTGCTGCATCATCATGATATCATAAATACATTTATTTATATAATGTCAAAAAATTATAAAAAAAATACTATGATGTAGGAAATATTATTATCCTTCCAATGAATATTTATAATCAAAAATATTATCTTTATAACCCCATTTAAATATTGTTTTAGTAAAATAACTCATGTTTGTGTCATTTTTACTTTAATATTAAATAAAAAGTTACTTATGTCATTTCCCAACCAAAGTGGCTCTATGGGGTCCCCAAGTTGACCCATGGCTTTTATTGGTCGTCCATGACACATCCAATAAGGTTAGGACATGTTTATAGGTCATTTCATATTATTAAAGAATTATTTTTACCTTAAACTACCCTAATTACCACTAATCGCGATTAAAACTTAAAAAGTTATTATTCACCAAAAAATTACATTAATCTCATTGAACCACATTTTAATTCTTAATTATAACCATGTATGTTGGATTTTTGAAATTCAAAACACAAAAGTGGCAAAGTTTCATTTAAACGAAAAAATCAGTTTCTTTAACTACCACTTAGTGGTTTCACTATTCATCAAAAATTGAAGTTTTTCAGAAAATTACCAAAAATTCACCCTAAGATATATTTGATATTCCGAATTCAAAAATGAAGTCTATTTTAAAAAATTCAAAAAATATAAGTCACATTAATTAATTTAATAATTAATTCCTGCTGTTATGACAAATAGCGTGTTTTTATGAAACAATAAGTATCAAAAGATTGACACCAGTTTAAGTCCAATTTCAAAGTGAAATTGATTCCAATGACCACCATTGGAATAAATGGTAAAAATATATTCTAATTTCACTTCAAAACCAATTCAAAAGATAATCTAATCATATAAATAAATTAGATTAAAAAGCAGTTTTGATGTAAAATGCAGTATTTTTCACTATTCATTAAAAAATGAACATTGTCAGAAAAATACCAAAAATTCACACAAAGTAAATTTTGATGTCCCAGTCATAAATAATAAGTTTATTTTTACAAACATAGTTTATAAAATTTTCAAAAGATATATTCAAAAATGTTTTGCCATCAAAGGCAGTAAAACAATCTTTTAAAAATATTAGTGTATTCCATGCTTAAGATTGGATTTATTTTCATTTTAAGCCTCTAAAACACTATCTAATTCATTAATAGGAATAGATAAAAATATCTATTATTCATTAATTACTTGAGATGTTACAATAAGAATCATTTTTTATGATATCAATGAACTTTTTCAAACCTCTATTGGTTAGAAATATTTTATCTTCATCTTTCACCAAACCATGTTATATATCACCCTCCAACTGAACATGATAGTTATATTTATATTCATTTCCCATGTTTTCACATTTAACCTATGTTCATATTTGTGGAAACATAGTTATCATTAACTTTTATTAAGAATTATGTTTCTATAATTCCCTATTTAAATGGTCTGGTTGAATTTATTTTAACTATATGGGATTATATAAAAGGAAGTATCAGATATTTAACATTTGACAAATTAAATGAATTTTGAAGGAAAAATGCATTTTAATAGGTGTATATTGTATCATCCTGAGATTTTTTCGAATATTTTTTTAATTAATTTAATATTTTTTATAATTTTTATTTCAGGAACCACTTATGAAAGATTCTGTTACATGAAAGAACAATGTTATTATTTTAGTTAATGAAAAAAAAGTTGAGGTTAAACTATGTGAAAAACATAGACTGGAATTCAGAACATGAAACACTATGTTTGGCATGTGTTAGACATAATTCACAATTATTTGTATAGCTTTTGTTAGACACACGACATTGTTTTACCAAACTATATGAACTATTAATAGTTCAATTAATATATTATTATATTTGTCACATATCAATTTGAATAACCATTATGAATATGGATAATTTAATTATGAAAATTTCATTTTTAAAAGTATATAAAAAGAATTATATCCATTCAACTAATTATTCTCTATATTATGTGTTTCTATATAAGAGATAAAAATAAAACTAATGTTACTATAAAAAATGTAAATATTTTTCTAAAAATAAATTTTACCGCCTTTTAATTGTGAAATAATTTTAAATATATTTCTTTAAACTTTTATAAATTATATTTGAATAAATAAAATTTTTATTTTATAATAAAATATTACAATTTTCATTAGTAGAATTTTATATTTTTTCTGGCATGTTTCATGTTTTGATGAATTATGGAAAATATTGTATTTTAAATAAAAACAACCCTTTCCTCTGAATAATTTATTTTTTTAAATAATATATTTATTGGTTTTAACGTATATTTATATAAAATTTATAATTTTTAATCCAATTTTTGTCATTAGAAATAGTTTTTCATTGATTTTGGTTACAAAAACATTTCGTTATGTTGAATGTTTTAACATTAAAACCCTTATTTTATAATCATGTAAATGGGATAAATTTTAAATTTATTTCATCCACATATGTGATTAAAATTTTTCATAATGGAATTAATATTTTGAATCATATGGTAAAATTTTTCTATAACTTACCTTTTTTTGAAAATATGAATAGTTTTATTAGTAATTTATATTTCCATAATTAATGGTACATCTAGTAATTAAAGGTAAAATCAATTTTATATGAATTAGAAATCTCTAATAGCACATTAGAAAATTTAATTGTAATAAGTTAATTCATCCTTACCATCTTATTTATGAAATTTAATTATATAATTTTCACATTACCATGACAGTTACATAGATATAATTAATATCAAGGAGAGTTACAAAATGTTACAGTCATTCTTTTAGAAAATATAATATTTATAATATTGAGTTAAATAAAATATATGATAGACTAAATATATTTTTATGAAATATAAAAGGATTATCTATATTTTGGAAATTTATTTTCAATGTTTTAGTGATGAAATGATTTTCATTAATAATTACACTATGATGTTGCAACAATTATTCAATTAATGAAATAATCAATTAAATGATATTATAAATATAAAAAAATAAAAATTTTCTTTATTAGTTTTATAAATTAATTTTATATATTAATATTCTATATGTGTGGTTTTATTTAATTATTTTTTAATATATCATGTTTTCCAGAGATTCTTAATTTCAATGTAACGAATAGTGTCATAATTTCAACATATGATATATTATGAAAATAATATTTTATTAAATTATTTATTAAAAAAAAAAGTTATGAATAATAATTAAGGGGAATGTATAATGTATTAAATACCATAAATTATCGATTTTTAGTCTAGTTGAATCATTATATCTAAAAATTATACACTTTTTATATTGAAATATTGGTTAGCATAGTTAGAATTAAAATAGGATAACTAAGGGGTAATCAAAATGATATGTTTTAAAATAACCATAAAATGTTTCTAAATACTATTTTTTGATTATATTCAAAACATACGATATCGTATGTTCTAATAAATGGTATATAGATGAATTTTAATGTTTATTATCTTTATTATATATTAGACTTTTTATAAATTCCTAGAGTACCCATCTCTTCTCTTATAAAAAGGAACCTCTCCTTCATATTTTATTCACTCTTTAAAACCTATTTGGATATTAAAAACCTATAAAATTTCTTCCTAACCTTCCTAACTTCATTATATAATCCATGTTGTTGGATGAAATCAAGATAATAACGTAATTTTCGGAAAAAAAGTGGATACCCCAAAAAGTGGTATCGTTAATTAAAGAATATTTTTTTATTTGTTTTAAAACCCCTTTAATTATTTTAATTTAATACATATATAAAAACGTATTTATAATTATTAAACATAATTTTTTTGTTTTATAGTTACCACCTACACTCACACAACATTTTATAAATGGTACATGCACAAATCGTTCATGTGTACAACAGATTACTACCTCGCAAATTGATTCCATGCATTCTTCCATTAACACAATTAATGGTTGGGAATAATAATGGATTTATAGTTTATATATTATATATGTAATTTTCATAATGTTATTATGAATTTTTAATTGTTATATCACACAAAACTTCATTCTTTCTATTTTTTGAGAATACGATAACACCGTTAATGTGTATGGCGGACGACCGCCTCACGATGTTGGGTGATTCGTTCATGCTTTACATTGAATGTATTAATAATGGTTTTAATAAATATATGTGATATATATGAAATAATTATTATTATTTAATGACAATATAAAATTTAATTTTCTTCCTTTTTATATAAAATGATAATGAAATCAATGTTCAGTCATATTTATGTCTTTATCTCTCCAAGAATTCTGTATTTTATTTTGTAACAATAACTTTTAAATATAACACTAAATAAATATTTATTGATTATATATTAATATATTATATATATCATGGTTATCATTATATATGATTAAATCAATATTTTTGAATGAAAAATAATAATAATAAATCATAACATGTGCAAAAAACAAAGGTGTTATTTCCAAAAATGTAACTCAAACATGGAAATACTAATAAAAGTGAAATATGAAATCATAAGTAAATAATATATGGTATTATATATATTAATATGGTTATGTGGTAGATATATAATAAATATATATATTATTTTGATTTTTTAACTTGTATGATGGATTTCAAGACTTTTGTAAGTGGATTTCAAGTCTCAATTTTATTTATATGTGACTGAGGCCATATTCAAAACTAGTTTTTTTGTGGTGTACATAATACTCATTATTGTAATATGTAATATTTATCCTTATATTTATGGGTATTTACCTATATATATGATAATATTTTTTAATGAGGTAAATGATTTGAAAGTTAAAAAAATTGTAGTGTAATGTTTTCTCAATTTTCCTTCCTTATGACACATGTTATTTTATAATCTATATTATTTTACAAGGTGCATATAATAACCGTTGATATGTTTTATCATAAATAAAATGATTTTCATGATATTATATGTTTCATATAATTTTATTCTCACTTCATTCATATTATATTTTCTGTCAAGATAATGTATTCTACAAATGTTTTAATGTTTTTAATTATATTTTATAAAATTTCAAGGAAAATGATTTCAATGATGATAAATTGGTTTTAAAATATTCATTTATAATTTTTTATTTTTATATTCAATTAAAATTGTTTCATAGATTATTTTTTGATTTAAAATTTTTTTTTTTCAAATCATAAAGAATATTTTCCTCAATAGTATTTCAAATGATCCTTCAAAACAATTTTCCTTCAATGATATCATTTTATCATGTTGATTATTTTCTTATTGGAGTTTTGATTAATGGATTCTATCCTTATTGTTTATATGATTAGTCACATAGCCTTATGAGTTAATCCCCTTATTCTAGAAGATTTAATCTAACATAAACATTATTATTGATATATTATTGGGATATAATACAAACTCTTTCAACGTTTCAGAATAGTTGAAATTAATAACCGATAGACAGAAGATAATGATAAAAAACTAGAATTATACAATAATCAATACATATCATTATAACATGGTGAACCCCAATACGAGAGTAATATAAAAAATAAGGAAACAAATATGTCATTTTGTATATGTGTCATGATTGAAATGGTAATAATAAAAACACAGTAATAACTCACATCTGTGTACTGACATCACCTTCAGTTCCTATATCCATGCTGCATCCCAACTCACCCATCAAACATTGTTTTCATTACAATATCGTATCTAAAAAAGTATAAATCAATCCTTGTACTGATAATTCATCTAGATTAGGGTGTGGGTACATCTCAGTTGGGAACTACCAATGATGTTTTAAACATTATCCAGTATATAATATTTTATGGACTTGTATATAGTATAATGTACAAAATAAGATTAAACAATTTTCACATTTATAATAATTATTCAATTAACCACATATACCCCATGTTCTTGATGGAAAACATGCCAACAATACATAATTCAACTCATTCTAGTGTCTGAACCTAATCTTATAAGGGAATATCAATTAATTATATCAAGATATTTCATTAATAATTTTAATCTAATTTCATAATATAGATACATGGAATGAAAATCCAATGTCAATATCAAGGGACCAAGATTGTTAGGATCATACACCAGGTGGGTATTTGGAGGATTATATATTACCCCAAACCTCATGAATATTCATAGCATCATTCCCTACCCAATACATTAATTATCACATTCGTGCATTTGGGTTAACAAATCTTGTTTGGAACACCTTGAGTATTTGGAGAATATATCATTATCCCACACCATTTTTATTGATCAATCACATATATCAATATATCATATTAATCATGTATATTCACCCATAAACTTATTATGAAATATTATCATCATGATGATATATTTCGATTTAACAAAACAATCAATGTTCTTCCCATAAATCTCATGGAATAATATGAATAATTCAATAATAAACTATTTATCACCATTTATCATATAATCCATTAAAAAATCTTTGTTAATCCTAAAATTACATAACTTCCATAATTAGACAATTTATAATCCCATTAATAAACCAATTTCAAAACCCCACAAATCATTCAATTCTACAACCCGATTATCCAAATAATTTAATAATCCCTCATAGAAATTAATTAATTCAATTTCAAAATGAAATCATCCAATGTATAAAATGAAATTTTTAGAAATATATACACATACTTAAAATCATGACTATGATAATTAGTAATTATAAAACCTATATGAATATCATTTATTGATGTTCACCAAAATGAGATCCCTAAATTGAAGATAGATTATCAAGAACCCAATAATAGTGAGGATCTAGAACCAAAACCCATGATCAACATCAAATAGATTAAGATCCAAAATAATAGATAAAAAATATCCCCAAAAATGGAAAAATCATTCCTCATTATCTGAATTGGGAAAATAGATAGGGATATAACCAATCAGTGAAGAATACAACTACTCGATGGGAGGAGAGCATTCAATTGAGTCTTTAATTAGTAAATAATTGGGATCAAGGAGCCTTGGAATACTTTAAGGGGCTTAAAAAATGTTGGAATTGGCTTACGGTATATTTGGGGTGCATATTGGTATATACTAGTGTTTTTTATAGTTTTTAATAAATTCATTGGTAATTGAAAACCTAAACACATGTTTTCCTCGGTAGGGGGTCATGGTTTTCAAAAGGATTTTCCTTATCCATGCACCTCTACTTAGGGGTGCATAGTTTCATTTACAAGGGGAATGATTTTTCAAATCATTCCCCAGCCGTACAAATCACCTCAGCCACATGTTTTACAGTTTGGGGTGGGTGGTAAAATTATTTTTACAAATCAGGGTCCACTTCATATCTCTACAAAATAGGGTATGTTTTATCCTAGGAAAATCATTATTGTTTTTCTAATGGTGTGCTAATCGCACACATCCCATTTAGCTTCACAAATTCTCCACTTCCACCCAAAACACCTTCTAAAAAAACCAAGGAATGGAACAAACACTAATTGAAAAAATATTACCTAAATTAGAATCATAGAAATTTACAAAAGGATTGGATCTTACATGAAATCCATCCATTCATGTCATTTGGTGAAATCCAAAAGGAGTTTCCTGAAGAATGGGTAACATTCACAAATAATAATTTTTACTTTATATCACTATATACACCATCCAATTCTTTTAAATTCATTATTATATAATATATTAATTATATTACATATAATGAGATATTTTTATGTTATTTTCATTACCTAAAACACAATAACATTAATCAAATGGGTCATGAAATCCTCATTTGTGTGTACGGGAGATAACACCTCACCAAATGACGTCATACATTTAACATTAACACCAATCATGATTGGTTATGATGATGTATATAATGTTCACATAATATATTTAAAACATAATTATACATAAAGAGTCATTATATCATTTATATTGTGATACGTCTTATTTTATAAGGGATTTGACATTATAACTCATGTGTACGTCAGACTATCACCTCACATAGCGATGTGATTCATTTTTCACTAACTCATAATGTTGAAGGAATAAAGAAATATATAACAAATATATGTAATATAAATGATATATTATATTATATTTATGAAATACTTTTCATTATTTACATATAATATTTTATTTTATTGTTAATTTTTTGTCACTGTATAACAATTATAACATCGGTTATAGATGAACAGACAATCGTAACTTCAAAGAGATGTGATTGTTATTTTCATCGCCATATCACAAGAAAAATATACATAAATATATATTATTAAAAAATATGGATATTATTATATTATGATAATTATATATGGTAAAAAATATTTCTTACCTTCATTCTATAATAATCATTGAAAAATAGAAACGTTATTCATGTGTATATATTACCTACTATATTCATTATCGTAACATTTATTCATTTTTTATAACCATATTTTATGTTTGGATTAAAAAGAATAATAGATGTAAAAATATGATAATTATATCATTATATTATTCTATAGTAGTTAAAATAATTACCTCTCTGACTGTAGAAGACCTGCATATATCATTTTTTACAAAATAGATGAATATAATCAAAACATTAAACATAAACATAATTGATTATGTAAATTTTATTAAATTTTTAATTAGTGAATTAAAAGTAGTAATAATACTGAAAGGTTTTCTAATGAATTTATGTAAATTTCATATGGTTAAAATTTTTTAATATAAAGTCACACATAGTGAATCAAACTCAAGGTAAGAACTTATCTCATCTCACATTTGTTAATTTGAAAAAAATAAATATTCACCACTTATTTTTTTTGGTGTATATAATGAACAAAATTTTTGTTATGATGAATATACAAATTTTTTGTGTATATACATAACTATTTTAATATATATATTTTAGGGATTTTATGGATTCAAAATTTTCAAAGTGGTAATAAATTTTTGTCATATGTTTCCTTCTTTGGGACATAGGTCGTCTTATGAACCTATTTTATTTTATTAGGTGTATATGCATCCCATTTGATATGTAAACCCATGTATTTATTTATTCTCATGGTATTTTTTTAAACATAATAATTTCATGGTGCATTTAATTCAATGATACCAAAGTGATAATATTTTTATGTTACAATATCATCCTTTATCAGTTTTGTTTATAATTATTCGTTTTGTGACTATATATTATGATCAATCTCTCGTGAAACTCATTAATATTTATATACAATAAATTTTAATGATATTTAAAATTAATATTACTATTTTATACTCTTTGGAGCTTATAATAGTTGATAACATGTTTTTAAAAAAAATTGAATTTATTTTTCTATTTGGTCTAAAATTTTTATAATTCCATAACCATGTTTTCTAAAACAATATTTTCAAAAAATAATTAAAATTAGATTTTAAATTGAAAATGAATATTTTCCATGGGAAATATTAAAAATTAACTTCTAAAATATTCTTCTACAATATTTAAATGTCATTTTATATGAAAATTAATCTATAATTGTAAAATATTTTAAAAAAAATACGTTTAAAATGAATAGTGTGTTGTCCATTAAAATATTTTAATGAAGTTTTAAGAGTATTTCAATTCATGTAATTTAAATATCAAATAATCTGAAATATTTAAAATGTTGGAATTTTAGAATGATACCATATTTTTACTTTCTCAAGTTGGATTAATTTTATATCATTGATATTTTCAAATATCCTGTTTGTTTTCAATAGTATAACAATACTTCAAAGACCTTGTTATGGAACCCATTTATTTTACAGCGGCTAATAATGAGTAAATGTGATTTTTACGTAACCCATTTCATTTCTATTTGATATCCATGGTTCGAATAGATTTTTATGGATCCCATTTTATTTCAACATTATAATCATGTTTCATTGTGATTGACATGAAACCCATTTATCTTACATGGGTTGATCAGGTTTTAAAATAATAATAATTCATTCTATGAGTATTATTATTAAGGCTCTATGTACATTATTCATGTTATGTTTCATGAAAATTATAAATTATCGGTGCACATAGATAGATCCAGGTGAGCCCATCATATCATTATTTATACGGGAACCCAGATAATTATCTAATGGAATGGGTGATGATAATATTTTCTAGATAATTAAAATGGAATTTGGCATGATGGATTTTCCAATTTATAAGGGATTTGTCGATTTTCTATGATATTCTCATCCAATATTATAAATTGTCATATATATGCATTATATGGGATTATTATGGTTCATTTTATCAATATTGATATCACATTGCTCATGATTATGAATTATATTAACTATTTCTATTTTTAATTACTTGTGATGTGTTTTTATATTTTATGATCTATGTATTGATGGTTATGAGTTATTTTATGAGGATCTCAAGAACATTGAATATGTCAACCTAACATTGTACTCTTCTATTTTTTGATAATGAAATTAATTTTTTAATGTAGTCATTTTCCATTACTAATCATTTTTGATAACCCTTGTTACATTTTTTTCCATAGGTAATACAAAATGAGGTTTAATAAAATATATTTAGAGTATATTTCATGTGGATGATGATGATTACTTAATTTGAATTTAGATATGACGAGTTATGTGGGAGAAGATATCATCTTATGAAATTGGTATTGTGTATGGATGTAATTTTCAAAATTATGTAAAACTATAAATCAATAAGGTCCTCAATAATTTAAGTGATAATTTTTTTCCTTTTTATGTTTTTCGGTTTGAATGGAAGAAAAAATTGGTCAAAAAAATTGGAATCAATTATGGAAATGTACATTTTATAATTTCATCATACAGTCCTGGTGTGTGGGGTTTGGGATTTATACCCTAAGAATGTTTAAATTCAATGTTATGGTTGTTTTATACTGCAAAAAATAGTTTAAAGGGAATTTTTTTATTATATTCTGAAAACGGTACTTATTTAATTGTGGAAAAATGATAGAGGAATATATTTTTGACATACAAAATATGAAAATAATTTCAATATACCATTAATGGTTTTATACATGTAGACTAAATTATATATATTTTTATGATTCTTTTTATTGAAAATGGTTTTCCTTATATTTTGGTTGATTCAAATTTTTAAAAGTGATTTTCAAAAAGAACGGGGTATTTTCCCTAAAAATATATTTAATAAAAAATTTATGGTATTTAATATCCTCAATGAAAAAAACCCTTGTTTTTCTCAATTTAATTGGGTAATTTGTTGTAATAATTTGATCATAATTAATTCTTTGGTTGGTTTATTATCATTTGGTTAGGGATGTACTATTTAGGAAATATTCTCCATATTAAATTGGATTTATTATTATTATTATTATTTTTGGAAATATTATTAAAAAAAATTAGTTATTTTTTCAATAAGAATTTTTATGTTGATTTTATATCTCCCCTTTTATACGAGTAATTCATTGGACTTAGTATGTGATGTCCTGGTCCCAATATAAACCGTTTATTCATTAGTAGGTATCATGAGGCAAAAAATATTTGGAATTTCGTTGTGGTCTTGAACATTTTTGTAAGATTTATTATCATGATACTATAACTATATGTTTATGATGTTATGTATTATGTACTCCGTCAATATAAGATTACTCATGATATACATGTATAAGTTTTAATCTCATTTAATTATTTATATGGAATTATTTGATCATAATTTATTCCTTACCTATTACTCTTTTTCTAATTTTATTGATTACTTTCAATGTGTTATAGTAATTTACCTTGAAATATTTTTTATGATATATATATTTATGATATCTTTCAATGTAAACACACCGATACAAAGCATATGTGCTTGTCATATTGTTACATTTTCATCCCTGGGTTGCTAGTATATTTTTTATGTTTTATATGCAAGGATATGGTTATGAAAATAATTTTGTACTCAGTGAAAATACTATATATTACTTTATTTTTCAATTTCAATTTGAGATCTAGGTATGTATGTTGTTTTCTAAAACTAGTAAACTATATAGTCTTTTAGGATGAAATTCATTGCATATAGTACCATTATAATAAAGTAACCACTGACATTGGTATAATAGTGTTATGGTTTATATTATTGTATTAGATGATTCTTAGTATAATCCTTAGGAATAAAATTTATTGAAATGTATATTAGAGAACCTAAAAATACGACTAAATTTGAAGATAATTCTATATATAGGATATCATCAGTTAGTTTTCGAAAGGATGATATCAGGTGGATTTCCAAGAAATACATCCATGTATGGACACTAAATGTGAATGTGGCTCTATGATAGATGTAACTCATGGAAATAACTCCTAATAGGAATCATTAGTAATTGACTCGATCATCACTCGATGCACAAAAATGGGTCGGGCTTCACACTTAGTATTAATCTCCCCGGGATATTTATATGTTAATTCACATTTAAATTATGAATTAAAATGGAATATTTTAATAGATAAAGATAATAAATGACGTAAATTAATTATAATGTTCTTATATTGAAAAGAATATTTCATGATTTAGATATCTTATAAATTATTTTTCAAAATCATATATATTATTGATAATTCCATGATTTGATGTTTTAGACAATGGTTGTAACTAGGAGCGATGATGTTCATATTTTAACCTAATTTTGAAAGAATATGTGTCTCCATGTTAGATTAATTTAAGAGTTATGTAAACCATAATGGTTTTAGGTGTTTATGTTGCATCATATGTTCAATTTATTAAATATCCAATATTTAGGTTTTTTGTGTTGGGATTTTACCATTACTATGGTTATTTTAGGAGACAATTATATAAATACAAACCATTGGAGCAGTGTATGTGTTTTTTAATATTTTATTTAATGTCGAATTTAATTATATTTTTTTAACATTTTATTGAAGGTACAGTTATAATTTATTGTTAATATTATATTTAATATTTTGCTAGATATGTGTAATTTTAATTTGGTTATATTATAGAATTATATTAGTATAGTTTTGAAAAAATTACAACACACATGTTGGGTGGTACTGCATCCCATCCAGAAACGATATGGGTGTTGAACCAACAACTAAAGGGTGACAAAGGTGCATCACCTACCACTGGACAACATAATTCTCTAGTTAGTATAAAAATATATTTACCAAAAACATTTTATGGATTAATATTATTTTTAATTATAGAATCATAATATAGATCCAAATATCTTAAAATATTATGATTTTGAAGTGATTAATGACACATTTCAAGATGTTTATTGGATATAAATATATATGTATATATATAACCATTTGATTTTATATTTTAGATAATTTTGGAAGAATGCAATTAAAATTTAGGAGATGTTTGTTGAATGGTATATGATAACCATTGATCAAAAAAATTATGCTGAGGATATTGGGGTTAATTTTTATGTATGGTTTTTTATATAAGGAATTTCCTCTGTAAAAATATTGTTTTCATTGTTTAATTTTAGATATTAATATATTATACTAATACATATTGGATATATAATCCTTATTTTTTTTATGAAATTCTAGAATAAAAACATATTATCCTATTATGGATTATATGATCATTTATAAGTTTTATTTTCTTCTCATGGAATTAAAAAATCATCATGGATATTTTTTTAATAATGTATAAAATAATTATAAACAGATTGGATCACAACCATTAAATTAAATTATTCTTATAAAATAAAAATATACCAAGTAATAGTATTTTCTATTTTTATATATCATTAAATTAAAATAATTCCTCAAATATAGCGAAAAGTTATGTACACAAAAATGGAATACTATTAACCTATTATAGATTAATCAATGGTCTTTTTCCACATCAAAAAAAGTTGTTTTTTGGGTTGTTTTTATTATCATGATCATTTACATTCTTGTGATCAAATAACTATATAGCTCTTATTATTTATGTAATCTTTTATTCCATGCCTATATATTCAATTCCCATTAATTTTTGTATACAATAAACTTAGTTATTCATTATTCATTATGGATGACATACATTCTTTTATATCATTTATATAGGATGTTTTATTAACCTATTTGTGATGTTGGTTTTTAATAAATTAAATTTCAATTGAAAAACCATCGATATCTAAGAACAAGTTCAAATTGTAAATATATAATATATTGATTGTGGGAAAATTTTTACATGTCTATTTTTTTATAATAATAACTCTATGTTATATAGAATATATTCCATAAAATGCTAAATTTATCAACCCTCATAATATATTCTTTATAAATGATCATTTTAAACTCACCATTAAATTTGTCGATATGAATAAGAAAAAATAAATTCTAAAAATTATATCTGTTAAATAATTTTAAATTAATTTATTGAGTATCAAATTTTTAGAAATAAAATAATTAAAAAAATTAATGGGAAATAATTTTTTTCCTGAAAAATTTTAATTTTTCTGATAATAAATTTCTTCTCTTTGGTGAATATATTATAAAATTAAAATTTTCTATTTATTGAAAATTTAATTTTAAAGATGAAATTAATTTTTGAATTTATCATTTTAAAATAATCTCAATTTGATCTTTTAAAAACTTTCAGAAATGATTGTTTTGTTTTGATGAATAGTGAGAAATACTAACTTTTATTGAAAACATAATTTTCACTAATAGAATTTATAAATATTCATTTAATTTTAAAATTGTTTTAAATGGAGAATAATTTTGATAAATTTATGATTTTACCAATTTAGGGTATTGTAACCAATTAATGTTCTATTTTGAAAAAAAACCCTTATATACATATATAAACATTTTCATTCAAAATCGATTTTTCATCATGTCTCCAACCTTAATATTAAATTAAATTATTCCAATATAGTAAATATAATTTGTTAAATTTGATTCCATTTTTTGGAACTATATTAACTAATATTACATAATAATTTCAATTTACTTTTTGGTCAAAATTAAGATGAAAAATAATAAAAAATATTTACTGTAGTTAATGATAAAACAGGTCTAATTAAATATAAATGAAAACGATAATGGTTTAAATGGCCTACCAATATTAATAATTTCTATTTTATAGAACAATTAAAATGTTATATCATATATAGTTTTATAATGATTCATTTTTTTGGTAATTTACTCCAATCAAATGAAATTGAATTTATAGAGATCATTGAAATAATATAAGTGTAGCACTCAGCTCAAACAAAAAACTCCCCACACTATACAATCATATTCACACAAAAAAATGTTTTATTTGATAGATAACCAAATAACTTATATCCTTACATACTTATATATGACTAAGATTACGTTGGTTGATTATAAAACCCTTTTCTGAAGGATTTTTCTGCTAGCATAATGATGTTGACTAAAAAAGATATAACATTTTTAACAGAGTGTTTTTTTATTTTTTCATGTCCAACTACATAAAAATATTATTAAAAATAGATTAAATAATATATCAAATATCTCACATCTACATATAATTTATTAAGTTATTTTTTTTAACTAATATATAAATCTTCCTCTCCCCAATCTGAAATGAAACTACTGATCATGTGTACGGTGGTCTACCACCTAGCGAACAAATGAAAATAGTTTTCTCTAACATCTTCTAATTAGTGAATATAATTACTGATTTAATTTTTATATATAAATATATATGATCTTTGTAGCATAAAAATATCAGATACCTTGTTACATTTTATTTTTTTGCAAAATCACAAGGATGTTTCTACGTATGTGTAGACTACTACCTCCATGAAGTGATGTAAAATGAATTTCTTCTAAATTTTGATATTGGAGGAAATACGGATAAATTTAATAAGTATCAATTATTAATATTTAATGATAATTATTCTATGTAGGTTAAATATTATTTACCCTTATTTCATTGCAATACTTAAAAACGAAAACAATTTTCTTGTGTGTATACAACCAACCGTCTCAATAAACTGTGTAATTCATTTTTCTGTTATAAATTATATAGATAATAATAGATAAATATATATGAGATTATTTTATATTTATATCATGTATTATATTATATTTATTATGGAACCATAATTATATAATAGGGACCTAAATTACTAAATGATATTATTTATGAAAAATAATGAAGTTACTATCTAGAACTATACTTTTAACAGTCTACTATCAATAAATTAGTGACAAAATGTTAAAATTAAATCAAATGTTTTATTAAATATAAATTATTAGAGATATTTTATATATTTATAATAAATACATTATTATTATACAATATTTTTTAATACATATAATTGACATTTTACGTGAGTTAATGGATTTTATCTCAATATCCTTTCACTAAGTAATATTTTAATGTTATCAGCTTAATTTTTTTTATATTTTGTATATAATAAAAATTTTAATATTATGTGATTAATAAGTTTTACATTATATTAATTTGTTTTTAATACAAATTATTTCATCCATGTTATTTTATCATGAATTTTACCAAGTTCTACGTGGTTTCATAATAAAAAAAATTCTATTGGGTTATATTACTACCTTAATGATTTTGATATTTTGAAATTATTTATGCAGTGACATTTTATTATTTTACGTTTTAATTATTAATTTTTTATTTTGATTTTATATTTATACTCCTCATTAATTCATTTATTAATTATCACATCAATGGTATTACCTTTTTACGGTACTTCAACTAAATTTTACCTCAATTGAGTCATTTTTTTGTATTATGAATCTATTTATTTTAACGAGGTGTATTAACATAGCCTATGATATGTCAAAGAACTAATATGTTTATATAAATTTTATTTAGTGTTTCCTTTCAATTTATACCATTCAAGGGGGATATTATTCACAAGTTATAAATGCGGCAAGGGGTTGTGCGTGAATCACATATTTTACCAGGATTGTTTTAGATTATATTTACATTAAAGAAAATTAATTAAACATAGTAAATTAAAAACATTCGTTTTCTTCTCATCTAATTATTATTGATGTTTTAAATTAATAGAACTATTTTTTCTCATTGGTAATTCAAATTATTGGTAACATATATTAATGAAATGTCAATTTTCATTATCTTTTTGGTCAAAAATTCCTTTCCAAACATTTCTATTTTGTATAAGAATGTTTTAAAGAATACATTTAATCAAATATATTTTTTCATTAGAATATTTCTTATCAATACTGAATTTCTTACAAAATTGTATTAAGTAATGCATTTTTCATTTTTTGACCATGTTAGTTTTGGAAATTTCAAAAACAAATGGGACAAGAATCATTGTATTAATGTTATCCACAAGAAAAGAATTTCCCACCACCATGATTGATAATTTATTTGAAACTTACATTAATTGTTTCCACGATTATTTTTAATGAAAATTATTTTCTCAATATTTATGAAATTTTGATCTTAAAATTTTGTACAAAAAACTAAAGGGTATTTTTCTCATGACTATGGTTAATGAAATATTTATAGAATTTTTATTCATCAGTGACAAAAAAACATATTTTAATTTGAATAATTGGTGGAAAAATTTAATGGTACATCATTATTATTTCACTATATGGTTTGTGATCTAGTTGACTAGTAATGTACAATTCTGAGACTGTTATTTATATTACTATGGTTATTTTATTATTAGTTTTATTCATTTGTTAAGTATTAACTTTATTATTATATTTTTTTATTATAACACTTTTTTTATAATATTTCTCCTCTTTCATAAAAGGAATTCAATGGACAAAGAATGTAGTGGGAAGGGTGCACTATGTCCCCTCAATGCATTAGCAGGTCTCATGAGAAAAACAAGATGGGGTATTTGGTCGGGGCCCTATACATTTATATAATATGTCTTAGAACATGCATCAATGATATGTTTATAATGTCAAACATTATGCATTCCTTCATTATGATATGAGTTATAATATAAATAGATAACATACAATATAATGTGATTATTTATACATATTTATTTGGTTATAATTTATTCTTTATATATTACTCTTGGGATCTTGTTATTGATTTATATTATTGTTTTTTTATTTAACTTTTCATATTGACTAATTATTAAATATTCAAGATAGCATGTGATATACGAACACACTTACTAAGCATCTATGGTCACCCCCTTTTTATGTTTACTTCCCCGAGATGATATCATGTATATTGTTATTGGCTGATAGGTATATTCTACGGGTTATAATGGCGGTATAAATGAAAATAATATATTTTTTATGTTAAGAATTTTAATGTGACATTCATGAATGTATCGAGTTTAAAAAGATTAATAAAATATTCGCTACGTTGCGATGTGAATACTCATATCTAGTTTAAATGATAAAAAGTAACCACTGACTCCATTATATTAGAGATTTGTTCTTTACATGTAAAAATTGGGAGATATTTTATATTTCGAGTTCTTCTTAGGTGGTCAAGTGGTTTGGAGTTTTTTGGTTGATTTAATTTTCCAATTTCGGTTCCTCATTTGTCTCTCTCATCAAGATTCTATTGAATTTATAGTGAATAATGGGTCGTGATTTGTAGAAATGTCACACACAAACCCTTATTTAATGTAATTATTAATTATTTATTTCTCTAAAAGTTTAATTTATTTCACATGTATATTAATTTGAGGAAATTTATTTAATTTTTAATTTTTCTATGGGTCACATGTTTTAGCAGCAAGGTTGGCCATATCATGGGCCCATTGTACATGTTGAATTGAATTTTTATCATAGTTTGTTTCTGGTTTGGAACATAGTTTGATAAATTATATGTCCAGATCTTGTGTATTTTCTTTATGGCATGTGTCAGGAGAACAGTTAGGACATGTTTTGACTAACCTTGTGCCCAAATCAAGTGACTCTCCCAAGGTGTTATTTTTTTCCAAAAATACCAAATAATAGATTTTTATCCCATTAACTCTTCTCCATCAAAAATTCCATATAAAAAAAATCCATCCCATGGCAATAACACTCCAACGTGACTCCCTCTATTGTTCTTTATTTCATTCATCAATTATTCCCTGAATAGTTTTATGTCATCCTAGGTAAGCCTTTATCATCAAACTATTTATTATTATTCCTTTATTCTTACCCTGTTTTTCTTCCAAAATGCTACATGAATGTGATGCAAAAAATAGTAAGGAATTCCGGTATAATTTTTAATTTTTTGTTAAATTTTCATGGGGTTTGATTATTATTATGATTCCTTTTCCATCATGATATTCTTGGGACTGTATTTTGTTTTATTTGATCATATATTACCACAAGATAAATATTTAAATGTAAGCTACACTATGTATGAACCTTTAAATTGAAAACAATAATTTAATACTAATTGGAATTGGTGTTTTAATTTTATTATAAGATAAATAAATTTTAGAAAAATATTTTTTTAACAGTAATTGAATCATCCATGTCTTCCATGTTTGGTTATGCTTTTTTCCATTGATTTTCAAATATTAAAAATATTTCAAAAATCATTTTTAGATGGGTAATCACATGGAGTTAATATTTTATCGATATCTTTTTATTCAATCAATAAAATTATGAAGAATATTTTTCGACATTCATCCAGTTTTTTAACAAATTATTAATGTAATATTAGATTTCCAAAGGGATTTCATGTGTTTTCAAAATTCTCGTTTGTTTTTTATTAAGGATTCTAAAAATATTAAATATATATTTGTATATATATGTGTTCAATTTAAATATATCCTTTTAATTTATAGTGGATTTTTACATTGGGTAAAGGGGTATCAATATATATATATATTGAGGTGAATATGTTTCTAAGTGTAACTAGATATTTTGAATAGTAAATATATATTATAAAATTGGTTTTCAAAAAGATCAATGTTTATTTAAAAAAGGATAAGGATTGGTTAGAACATTATACTATTATTAAAAAAATGTAAGTGAACACTAATGGAATAAAAGATTTTTATTTTATTCAAGACATATTGTTTTATATTTTTAGAATTTTCGTATCATTTTTAGGAAAGAAGGATTCATGTTTGTAGTGTAGGGAGATTAGTTTTTATTGCATTATTTCATTACATTGTTTTTTGAATGATATTTGGTCTTTATACAACACATAAAATATATATTTATGTTATGGGAATGGTACATGATAATCATGTAAACCTATGTGTGATGGTCATGAAATTTTATTTGGAGAGGCAAATGATCCTAATTGTGGTCTGGGAAGTTTCATTATGATGAAAAAAAATATCATAATTTTAATGATTTTCATTAGCTATTGCATTCATCCCTTTAAGTAGATAATGAACAGGAAGGATGAATGTGTGAGGTCTGACAATGAGATTAAATGTTCCAATAAACCCAATAACCATTCATTTTAGTGATTTCCCATGTTGTTTAATCACATTTTACCTTATATTTCTAGGGTATTATTTTAATATAATATGTTTCATAGTCCCAGTTTCATGAAAAAATCAGTAAGAAGGTATTTATTTCTTCCCTCTGTTTTTTTAGTTGATGATATGAACTTTTATATCACGATTCAACATTGAATCATACTTTATAACAATTTTCTTTTGTATAAATGGGTTTTTTTTGAAATAAAATCATTAATTTGAAATTTTTGGGGAAAAAAAATATTGTTAGGTTTGAGATTTATAATCTAGTTAATTGTGTTAAAATTAAGGGAAACCATTATTTTCATATATTTTCTTTTCTATCCTACGTGAAATAGTTTTACCTTCATTGATGGGGAAAAATGGATTGCATTTTTATTTAAATCCCTAATGGGATTTTTTGTTATCACACCTACATCTCTGTCATTTTTCAATTGCTGGTTTCACATTATCATCTCTTTGGACCCATTTGTAATCATGGTTTATATTCATTGTTACGTGACTAATATATTCACAAGGTGATAAGTATATTATAATTCAGGATTTGTTTCAATTTCCTTTATCACCATGGTCACATGGGATTTTAACACTTTTTACTAATTGAGGGTAGCTATAACTGCTAGTTTTAGAATCAAAGCCTTTAGAGGGGAATATTTTCATTATTGGAGATGGAGATCAATGGATCGGAAAATATTAAAAAATTCCTTGTTTTGATAAATTTTTCTTATTGTTTATTTTCATTGGAACTGACATGTGATGTATGAATGTGTCCTCCCATAATTTTATTTATTTTACATTCCTTGTTTTATTATATATATTCCCTAATAAATCATTCCTTATTTGTGATTCTATAATGCTCACAAACTTATACCATAACATGGGGATCTAGATTTTCCTTTAGTGATTTTTTGGAAAAATTTGGTATTCAAAGATAGAGAGAACCCATTATGCGTTCTGACTAAGTTTTATTAGATGATGTTGAGTAATCTTCTCCAATGGATCCTTGAAACTCTCACTAGTATCCCTTGTTTCATGGTTCTTATGGTATATGGGAGATATGATTTTTAGATCTCAATAGGAATGTAATTGGTTGGTTCATAATTACAACCACTTGTGATAAAACATGAGTTAACAATGGAAATCATGATTTAAATTTTGAATTTCATATATTTGTCGAAGTATTTTCTATATTTGGGGTGAAATGGAGTGGAATATAAGAAACTGGTATATCTTATGGTTTAAAAACTCATTTTAATCGCATATGGATTGTTTCAAGAGACTCTTCATGGTAGTTTCAGGATTGGTCATATTTTTCAAATTGTGTGGCCTTTCCACAAATGACCACCAAACCCTTTGAAATTTTTATTTTCTATCCTTGATGATTGGTAAATTATTTTTGGTCATTTGTTAAAATAAAAAGGTATGATTTAAAATTATTATTTTATATGATGTTTTGTAATAAATATTAATAATAATGTCTTAAACTCTTAATGATTATTTTAATTAAAACGATGAAATATAGATTTTCTTAAGACTCCAAAGGTATTTTCCAATAGAACATGAAAAGTTTTATATAGTTTTTAGATTATTCTTTTTGTTTTAATAATTAATTCCTGTGACACTAACAATGTTTTTTCAGAAGTAAATTATTTTTAATTGGAATGTAAAGGTCAAAATGGGTATTTGATATGGTTTCAATGTTTCGAAATTCAAATATGGTGGTTTAAAATTATTATAAAGGATTAATTAGAGACATTGTTTGATTTTTATTTATTTTTTCCTTGGTTTTGATTTGGGTTCTCAGTTTGATATGTTTCAATTTAAAATTCTTTTATTTTTAGTGATTAAAGTGGGTTCTACTTTAGGGTTTCAAATATTTCTTTATGATTCCTTCATGAGATCCCCTTTTAAAAATTATATTCCAATATTCGTTGAATTTTCGAGTGGTATAGGGATTATTTGATTTTCTAACATATTAAAATGATTGTGTTTTAGAAGAATGAAATTTTGTAGTCTTTTTAGATTTTCTATTATGAATTAATGATATATTGAGTTCTAAAGGTATTATGAGCATGAGATTATCTCTATGGTATCATCTTCAATTTTTCATGTCAACTGAGATATTCTTAGTATATTTTATTTTAATCATCCACTCATAAATTCCCCCTCATCGTTCTAATGTTATTGATGTTTTGGTGAGGGACAATATTTATTGAATTTACATGTGAAACACTTGGTGTGTATCAAGGGTAACTATGATAAATTCCACCCATGTTGAGATTAAGATCAAGTTGGATTCGGTTTAGCTATTATTAACATCACTAGAGTTGGTGAATCAGATTTGAGATCCAATATTATTCCCCATTTTTTGATACTAGAGGGGATCCCATTTAAAATATGAATAGTCATGTTCATGACTAATTTCTCAACCTTTAATGACCCGAACTATTATAAATAAAATCACCCTTATGATTTAATTAAATTCATTGTTATGTATTATGGATATATAAATATCACGAAATTATTCGGTTTTACTTTATTCTATCTGATTTAAATGACCTTTTAAGTATCATTTACACTAATAGTATAGCCATTTTTCAATTACCACATGATTAGAATAAATATAGGATTATATAAAATGTAATTGAAAAAGAGAAAGAAAGTGATGGTCTCAACCAATAGGATTATACCCTATATCATTCATTTATCAGCCATATCATGGGAGATATCACCACTATAATATTATCATTACACGTCACATGCCATGATCCAATTACTTAACCATGAGTGAAACCATTTATGTGTGAATTTCATGATAATCGAGATCACGACCCAAACCACATATGCGGAACCAACCAATGATAGTCTCACTTACATTCACCGTACCCTTAGGAAGTTTTTAATTGTAATAATGGGATATGTAATTAGACCATAATAATATGAATATAGATATTGTATATTAAATATAATAATGATCATATATTATTCTTATCATCACATTATTAGTGACTTTTTCTGTAAGATAAATAACAAATCGTATTTTTAATTAGTCTCCAATTTTAAGTAAGAAGTTTATTTTGATGAATTAATTTATTTTAAAAATGAATAATATTTTAATAATATATTGTTATTCTATATTTTTCATTAAAAATAAATGATCTTAAAATTTTCATTATGTAATATGTCAATTTTATGAGGGTTCAAAATCTATTATTGTCGAAAATCCATGCATTTACAATAATTATAGGTTATTATTTTGAATGTAAAAATTCTAATTTTTAGAAAATTATTTTGCATAAATAAATATTATTTTTTAAAACTAACAAATATATCTAATGGTGAATGTTTCATTATTTTCAAATAAGTCATAATTTTCAAGAAAAATTATAATATTGAATAAATATAGGATGTGTATTATGACATCATAATAACATAAGAGTGTTGTAATAAATAATATAGTGCTTATTCAAAACCAAAACAGTTTTCCCATTAAAATAACATTATTTTTGGTTTATTTAGAAAATTTTATAAATCATTCACAAACCCTCTGAAAAAGACTATATTTTAGTATCTTAAAATAATTTTAGAAGATTGTGACTCACTTGTGAATTTTCTAAAATATTATTTTAATATATCTTTCCATAGGCCATATAAAATAATGAATAAAACTACCCAATGGAAGTAATGATGGTAAAAAACCATTGGATGGTATGTGGTTTGGTTTTTATATATATTTTTCTACATCTATGTTTCATAAATGATAAATAATTACCCATTAATTTCCTATATTAACTCTCCAATGACCATGTCTCCCTTAACTAGAAATCATTAAAGTATATACTTAGTCATCTCTCCCATATCTATAGTCTGCCTTAAGTGATCATGATTTATAGAATCTCCTCCAAATCATTTTGACTATCACCCACGATGTAAATGATAATATCATTCTCCCCTTTATCCAAGTATCTTTATTTTCATATGCATTATATATATATTTATTAATGTTCGAATATATTCTTCCACATTCCCCTTAAATTCTATTATATGTCTATAAGATGATAGAATCATTTGACTCAAATAATTCCATTCCATGAACATTTAAACATTAATGTTATACAGTAGAAATTTCACCATGATTTTAAATTCCAAACAATTTTGTAGTGAATACCCATACCAATTTCCTAGAAAAGGGTGTTCAAATTTATGAACATTAATTTTTGATTGGTTATGTACATGTATTTTTGCAAACTCCATGAACATGGAATACAATATTATGATGAATTAATACATGTTATATATTCTATGTGGAACACATAAGCATGATAATGAAATGAAAGTGATGAGTGTACCCTGGTTTATATAGTACTCCAATGTAGTGGGTTATGTATTGGTCTTATGAAATGTCAGGAACAAGATTAGGGAGTGATCCTAATCAATCATGGGACTTATTCAGTAATTTTTTTCTTAAAATATTTTCTTGAAAAATGTTTGCGATGGGTTTTTTATTTTATTTCCCTTTAACTATTGGGAATTTTCTTTTATCAGGCTATTTCATGCCTCATTGTTCATGTTTATGATTATAACTCCATTTTTGAAACATCGATATTACTATTGTACGATACCTATTAATTTATTCATGTAATGATTTTTTTATTCCCTGATTAGGTATTATATCTCACATCATTCCTATTATGTCCCTAGGTTATCCCATGCAGTTTTAAGAATAAGCATGTTTAAGAGTTTTGGAATGAATATGATGTTTTCTTATTTTGAATTGTTTATTAATTTACCAAATTCAAAAAACCCCAATATATACTAATTCTACAGTTTGAATAATTTTTATTCATATGTAATAAATCAATAATATATTTTTAATAATGATTTGGGTTGTTTCAGTTGGAATCAATGGAAAAGAGTAGTTATTTTTTGGAATATGATTCAGAATCACTAGTGAAAGCGACAAGGATAAGAATAAGTATATGAAATCATATCTAAAATCATTTATTTATAAAATTATTGGTTTATCAAGAAAATAAATCCTTATATTGATGGGTTCAATTGGATATGAATCTGGAAATTGATTAAGATAGGGTTAACCCTAAAAACACTATGTTGAGCTAGCCTCAACTGAGAATTTTTTCATTAAAACGGGCGTTGTTGCAATCAGGTTTGACACACTGGGGGGATATGCTTCGGTAAATACATACGCTGAGTATAAATCATTATTAATGGAATAAAATGTGTCTATAAGATTATATTTTATTAAATATATCATGTATAACATATATTGACCCCAATAAATTCATAATCTAATGATATACATGTAATATATAAGTTATCATTTTAGTTAATTGTTTACCCATTTATGGGATTATTAGTTTAAAATTACTCAACTTAATTTTCCCCTTATTCTATTCAGTTGAATAAAATAATAGAAATTAAAAAAGAATAATTTTATGGTTAATGTGTTGAATTCCCCAACGAGATATCGAAAATGATGGGAGTGGGATTCATGGCCATTATGATAATACTCTTTCATCCAACTCTAGATCGGAATAAGAATTTGGATGAAGTGGAGTTACCAAATCACCATAGGAATTAAATTTATGTAATTTATATCTTTATGATAAAATACATAAAAAGATAAATAGATCATATAATCCATTAATCTTGGAAAATAAAATAAAATCTATTTAAAGGATCTTTTATATCCTTAATTGATCTAAGAAACAGATGTTACTACTAGCTATTTATCATATGAATAGAGAATTTTATCAGTGGTAGAAATTGATCATTAATAAAAATATTTAGTAAGAGAAAAAATTGGTATGATGGATGGAATTGTATAAAAAAATTCAGATAAATATTTTCCCCGCACTCTACGAGGAGAAAACCCAACACATGTACAATATGCCTTTAACATTGTCATTACCCCATAACGTAATGTTTAATTCATGTTTGGAGGCTTATAATATGTTCTATAAACATTAATTATCTGAACCACTAATATCAATGTGGAAATAGTACAACATTATAAATCGAGATCGATGAATCTCAAGGGTATATTTGGTATAAGATGCAAAAAAGTGGAGTTTAATTATAATGGTTTTATTTTAATATCTAATCATTCTATAAAATTTCAACATCACACTTATATAAGGTGTGTAATGAAGAACAAAAAATTTCCTAAGGGGGATGAGGAAAAGATTTATGTGTCAGAAGGAAGGACACTGAACTAGTGATTACTAATAGGAGAAATACACTAATTCATTCGAGGATTAGAATGCTTTGATCAAACCTCAATTCATTGTTCATCACATAAATTGAATATAACTACGGAATTTTAGGAAACCAATTCACTATAGAAAGGTTTCTTAGTGGAAACCAAAAACCTCCATGGTAGCAGGGGAGTGATTTTTCCATCAAACCCGCTAGGGTGAATCCTAACAACAAAGTGGTGACCAGTTTGCTAGATATTCATTAAATAAAACAGAACCTACTTTTTTATTTCAGTTTTATCCATTCCATCATATCATGAATATTCAGTAGAACTATTCAAACACCACCAAAGATCATTGATGTAGAGTGGTCTTTGAAAATGGAAAATGGGGTAATTATTGCATCACAAGTATATAACTACTCCCCTATAAAAATTTGTAAGATAAACATCCAAGTAAACATTGTGATACTCTCTGTAGTGGAATTTAAAAAAATTATGTATATGGATTTCATTTTCCACTATACATCTAACATAAATTTCCCCAAAAATGAAATCATTATTTGTATCAGGAATCAACCACTAATTATATACATGTGAAAGGAATGGGATAAATCATCTTCAACACTATCATCTCAAGTAAATATTTTTTCCCTATGAGAAACATTAGTTATCACAAATCATTATGTTAAAGGAAAATTTTATCCATAAATACATGCCCATATTGAGGAAATATGGTTATTTTTTCTCAATGAATTGGCTTGTCTTCCTCATATCAAATAGGATTAATTTTCAATACATATTGTACTATGGGTGTTAACATTATCCAAGACTCCATATCTAATGCATGTTTTGGAACCTAAGGATCTGATTAATCAACTAAAATAGGATTTGGATAAAGGGTTTATACTACCAAGTGCTTCACTATGAGATATGCAGGCCATCTTCGTTAAGAAGAAGGGTGGGTCAATTTAACATTTTATTGATTATTATGATCTCAAAAGATTTTGATAAAGGGATAGTTTCCTCTTTCAAAAACTGATGTCTTGTTCAATTATCTATGTGGAGAACCACACTTCAATATTATAGATTTTTGGTTGGGGTATTACCATATTATTGTGAAGAAAAAGGATATCCCCAAGATATCTTTTCTAAAAAGGTATATATAGTATGAATTCATAATAATGCCATTCACACTCAATAATTGTCTATCATTCTCTATAGACATGGTGAATAGAGTTATTAGGAATTATCACAAAAACATTTGTGGTTGTATTAATACAATATATTCTAATAAACTAAAATATCAATGAATTTATTGAGGATAATATGGAAAATGTGCTAAATACATAATGAAAAGAGATGATTTATGCCATGTATATTAAATGTGAGTTTTGGATGAAGTAAGTATCATAATGTTTTTATATTTTTATATGAAATGACATATTAGTGGACCCTTCAATGACAAACGAATTAATGTATATTCAAGGACAACATATATGATAGATATCTATGGTTTCATGGTACTATTATTTTACTATTTTCAATTTTTAAGAAATTTATCATCATTTTCATACCCTCTAATAAAGATAACATAGATGTGGTCCACGTTTTTCATGAATAATGAATGAAAATATAAAATAAAGGAGTTTTAGAAGAGGATTATCACTCCACGTATACTTATAATATCTATAAGTGGAGATGTTTTCAGGGTATTCATTAATACTTGGATGAATGAATTGGTCTGTGTGTTAATGGAGAATGATAAAGTGATGTTCTATGCTTTAAGAAAATTGAATGTTCAAGAATAGAACTATCCAATGCACAATCTAGAGTTGGATGCAATGATCCTTTCATTAAATATATTATGTAATTACCTATTTGAAGATTTTTTTGAAATATATATGGATCAAAAATTCCTCAAGTATATATTCATATAGAAAGAGCTAAAAATATACAAATGAATATGGTTAGAACTTATCATTCACATTGACTACTCAATCAACTATAATCATTCAAATGTAAATAATGTTTAATATTCAATAGTAGAAAGGATCGAACAATTCATTCATTGATGATAATTGAAAACGATCTAATATTCATATATTTGAAAAGGATATACATGGGAATATTAAAGGATCAAATAACATCAATCCGTTCACAAATGATTTGTCACTTATTCCTTATAATGTGGATAAAATATGTTCAAAGATATGATTTTGGAATTCCTAAAAATGTTGAAGCTATAAGAAAGGGGAAATATTTGGTGTTCATATTTAATAAAGAATGAGTTATAAAATTTTTGTATTGACTATGGGTACCCTGATATTCAGATTTAAATACAGATCTATTGGGTGATGACATTTTTTAGACATTCTATATCCATCTAGGAGGAACAATGATTTATTAGGTCTCTAAGACAAATATTGTGAAGACAGTATGAATATGGATATCATGTAATATACATTACGATTTATTCTATTCCATAAATTGAAGGCTAAAGTGAAAATTTTCAGGGCGATGATTCAACCATTACCCATACCTATATGGAAAATGGAATAAATCGCCATGGAAATGTTCACAGGTCTTCCAAACACATCATGAAGAAATAATGCTATATGTGTTATAGTGGATCTTCATTTAAAGACTGAACACTTTATTTTTATCTGATAGAAATTATCACATGACAAACATACAAGTATATGCATTAGATAAGTGGGGGGGTTCATGGAACACCATTATTGATAGTATCTGATCACGATCCAAGATTTAGTACTTTGTTTTGGAAGATAATCCAACATGATCTAAATAAAAATTTTAAATTTATCATGACTTAACAACCCCTTATGTAATGTACAATCTGAGAACACAGTCCAAACAAAAAATAAAATATTGAAATCATGATCAATAGACTTAAATAGATGGTGGGATAATCATTTTATTCTTGTAGAGTTCTCATGCATTAACAGTTTCCACTAAAGCATCCTAATAGATCCCTAAGAATTAAATTATGTGAAGAGGTAAAGAACAACAACATAATTTTTTGGATCTGGAGAACATAAACATCTAGGTCTAGAAATGGATGACGAAATAGTGGAAGAGGAAAAAACTATTCCACATTACATAATGGAATCATAAAATCGAGAAAATATCTATGATGACAATCATCAATGAGATCTATATTTTTATTATTAGAACAAGATATTCCTATCTATATTGTCGTGGAATAATGTCATGTGGTTTGGGAAGAAATGAAATATTAGTCCCAGATACATCGGTACCTTGGAGATCCTTGATCGTAATGGTTTTTTTCATTATTTAATAGCACTCCCACCTAACCTATGTCCACTACAAGATGTATTCCAAGTATCCCTCTTGAAGAAATACATACCATACCAACCACATGTACTCAATCTAGAGGTGTAATAATTATGTAATGATCTTTTATTGGATGATAATCTCACAAATTTCTTAGATTGTAGAGACAAAGTCACATAGAATATGACAATGTACCTAGGATATGTATTTTGACGAAACCAAAAGCCTAAACAAATAGTATGGGAATTGGAGGATGTCCGGAAACCAAATTTCCATCATATGTTTTAGTGTAGGAAATTAAAATTTCAAGGCAATGTTTATTGAATAGAGAATTTTGTAACGACCCAATCATTTATAAAAAAATACAATATATACAATAATAAATGCAATATTATATATTATAGATCTGTAAAACACATGGGATTGTTTAGTTTTAGTATATGTTATCATGTTTATCATATTTTTATAAATTATTAACATTAAAAATACCTCCACTGAATGGTGATCACATGAATAGTTTAAATATTGGGTTTTATCAAATTCAATTGACATAGAAACGATATGTGATAGCCACTAACTATATGATCATACACTATAAATTCATTTTTTCAGATCTAATAATGGATATAACATCACTAAGAATTTAATTCTACAAATCCTATGATGAGATACAACAACTATAACACCTATGAAACCATTTTATAGATAAGATCATTCCTATCAGGATCACGACCACAACCATGTATGTCAAACGACCCCAAGATATTCTCATCATTGCTAACCTCACCCTTAGTGTATTTGAAGGTGTATAAAAGTGATATGTATTAAGAATGTAATTATATGAATATATGTAGTTTATTATCATTGTGATGATTTTCATATTTCCTTCTTATCAATACATTATGAATGATTTTTATTTTCATATAATTAAACAAAAAATGTATTTTTAAATAATATTAAATTTCAATAAAAATTGATTATTTTGTTGAAATAATGGATTTTCAAAATAAATAACATTTTAATAAATTTTATTATTAATTCATGATTATTAAATATAATGAGCATGTAATTTTCATAACGTCAAATGTATGTTTTATAAGGGATCTGCAACTATTATTATAAAAAACCCATCACTTTGAACAAATCTCTGTAATTAATTTAAAAGTGAGAATTAAAATATTTATAAAATTAAATGGAAGAAATAAAAAAAATTGGAATAATTTTTTTAAAATTATACAATTGTGAATTTTTCATAGCATTCTAATACAGTCTTATTTTTATGTAATAATTAAATATAGTATACCGAGATGTTGTTGATCATGACATCATAATAAACTAAAAGTGATGTAATAAATACTATAATGTGTAACTATGATAAAAAAAATGTTTTCCATTAAAAAGTTATTTGATTTTATTTTTATTTGATTAATTTTAAAAATCCATTTTGAATCCTCCATACCATTAATATATATTTTTGTTATAAAATAATTTCTTTGTTATATGAATTACTTCCACATCATCAATGTAATTATTTATTATATCCATCCATTGGATTTTATAATAAATAAAATTGCTCCCCTTTTAAATAATCCATTGGAAAAATCATTCACTGTTTTTTTTTATTTTTTATATATATCCCAAAAACTATTTTTGAAAAAACATAAATAAGTCCCCAGTCAGTTCCTATATAAAACCACACATCATCTCATTTATATTCACCTAAAAAAATTTACCACATAATTTCGATTTTCTATTATCTCTAGAGTCCTCCCATGGTTCCCCCATTCTCTCTTGAAGATCCTCCCAATCATTTGGAGTCACACTCCCATTTTAAGGGATCCTCTCCTTCACCTCATTATCTTAGTATCACCACTTTTGTTTGAATTTTATCTTCATATACTAAAGTAATTAAATTTTATTACATATCATCTTAATATCCACTTTGTTTCTAGATGATGGGATACCTCTTTCACTATAAGCATTCCCTTCAATGAACATTTATATTCTCATGTTATACAGTAGAAATTTCCCATCTATTTTCCATTCCAAAAAATTATGTAGAGAATACACCTTCTGATTTTTTGTTAAGGGTGTTCACCTATATGATCATATACTTCATGATTGGTGATTTACATTAAATTATTTCATAGTTTATTATTTTGGTATAATATATGATGATGAATTATTCCATGTGGTATGATCTATGTGGAACACCTAATAATGATAATGAAATGAATGTGATGGGTGAACCCTGAATTATATATCACTTTAATGAATTAGATGATGTTTTAGACTCACGAGTCTTCATTGAAGGGATTTTTGAGTGAACCTAATCTATCATGGTATTTTTAATAGCTTCATTTCCTAATAGGTATCCTTGATCTATGATTATGATGTAGTGTTTTATATTGTTTCCCCATTTCCCATGTTTTGTTCATGTTATCATGCTATATAATCCCAATTTTTTCATTTTTATGAATCTAAACCAATTTCTATTAAATTGATATGCCTGTATTCTAACATGTATGAATTGTTTCCTATTATTAAATTATTAATCATTTATAATGATTTATATTTCATCCCTTTCCTATGTATGTCCCATGGTTATCCCATGCAGTTTTATGTACGATACTGTTATTGAGGATTTCAATAAAGATAATGTGTTTCCTATTTTAAATTCTTATGTAATGTATCAAATTCCCTAATACAATATACTTATAAATCATCCGGGTTGTATTATTAGTAATATTTTTTAATAAATCATGACATAATGTGAGATAGAGTGTAAGATTGTTATATTTTACTTAATTTCTAGTGTATAATTGTTTTGATGAGTGTGTTGGTGGTCCTTTTTTGGAATGATATCAAAATAGATAAATAATTTAAAATATTCACATATTTACCAAATTAATTATCATTTATATTTATTTATAGTTTCAATTTTTTATCAATGTGATGATGTTTTGTTAAATTAATTTTTGTATTAGTGGTGTTTTTGGAAGATATTTTGATCATAAGTTCCACTGGATTGATTTTCATTTGAAATAACTAAATGTGCATTTCATTGTACCTCATGGAGTTATATTAATTTATAAATCCCTCATTACATTTTAATACTTAAATGGTGTGTATATCCACCATGAATATCCTATATTTTTGTTTTTTATTTATGTAGTCAGGTGTAATGTGTGAATTTAGAGATGTTTATTTATTCTGAGGTCATTTATGGTGGACGAGTGGTTTGGTTTTGTTTGGATGGTTTCATTTCCAATTTTGTGATTCTTCTATGAATCTTCCATCATGAATCTATAAATTTTCATTGGTATAAAGGGACTTGGTTGGGAGACATTTTTCACCCCACCTTTTATTAAATTGGTGTCATATTTATTAATTTATTTAAATTTTTATTTCAAATGTTCAGGTATCCTAATTGTTAAAAAATATACGATTAGTTAATTTTAATATATTCATCGTGATAGGTCAAACAATTTAGTAACCATGTGGTTGTCCCAATAATTTTAACATAGGGGTTTTAATAAGTAGTTTGTATTTTTCTATGCCCAATGCCATAACCATGAAAGTATTCAAAGTGTGAGTGTCTGGAATAAGGTTGGAAAACCTTGCGGCTAAATCTAGAAACTCTCCCTGGGTGATAAAATTTTCTTTTTCAATAAATGTTCACAAAATTTTTTATCCCATTTCCAGTCCCCCTCACTCATAAATAATGTGACACCCATCACATATTCATCCCTCTCATGAATGGCACCCTCCATTGGTCTGGCTTTCATTTATATTTTTTCTTATCAAATCAGTGTGAGATCATACTAGGAATCTTTTTCTCCACTTATTTCGTGGTAATCATTATATTGAATTCCTCCATTATTCTCCCTCTTTTTTAGCATTCATGTAAGGCCAAAAACTAGAAGGGTTTTTGGTAAGGTTCTACTTTTTTTGATCAATTTCCTTGATGATTCTCTTTTTTTCAATTTCCTTTTTCCTCTTTGAGTTATTGGGAATTTGTTCTAGTGGATTTGAGCTTTGGTTATCAACGGTGAGATTTTTCAAGGTACATTACCCTATGTAATAAATATTAAATTCAAAGTAATATTTTCAAGATTGATTCAAAGAGTCATTTTATTATTTTATGATTTAGATAAATTTTTTAAATTTTTGGATGAATAAAGAAGGTCTCTTTAATTCATTTCGTGCTTTGAAATTTTTTGGCCATTCGTATTATTCATTGATAAGAGTTTCCAAAATCTATTTTAGAAGGTTAAGAACACTGAAAAATAGTTTTACAATTCAAAATTATTTTATTAATTCGACACAATGATATTAATATTTTTTTTACATTCCATCTAATTTTCCCATGAAGATGTAATAGTGTGTTCAATTTCGGATGATATTCAACGTGGTTTCTAAATTATCTGTTATTTCTAATTTTGATTTATTCAAAAATTCAAATATATGTGAATATATATGTGTTATATTTATACATATTCAAACATGTTTCAATGTATAGGTAAATTCATTCATGGGGTATATATATATTTGTGTTTTTTTCATGTACATATGTGTTCAATCTTACATGGTAGTTGGAAGCTTGAATGATATAATCTAAATGTGGTTTTCCAAATGATCAATTTTTATTTCAAATAGGCTCAAGGCTGATAAAAACCTAAGAGTGATATTCCAAAATGTATTTTCACTCAAACGAATTCCGAAATTTCTATATTATTTGTAACACCCCAGCCTGATACACACTATAAAAGGTTTCCCGAGCCAGTTCATATCATGAACTTATGTGCACCTCTAGGTATGTGAGAGTATTCCAATGAACATTATGGGTCTATGATGGTAAAATAGTAATAATGTACCCTCTTTTTAAATTAAAAACAAATAAAAAGTAATATCATACAATATAAAACCAAAATAAAGATGTACTACAAAAGAACTAGATAATGGAGAAAAATAACCCATGTAATACATTGTATAACAACAGATGAATACATTGCATGTTAGTTAGTCAAATAGAAAAAATACTCTTATAACAAAACCATTACTAAACAATGATCTAAAACACAGTTCCAAGCCCAAACCCAATCATGAACACCCATTATAAAACCCATCAGACCATTCCCTAAACCAACACCATGTACTTATCCTAAACATTTATCATAAAACAAGCTAAATCTCCAAGGGTACAAAATTTCCATGAAGGCATTGGTTAATATGAAACAAACAAGTCATAAAAATGTTTTACAATGTAATAAAATATCATGAAAACTAATAAAATGGAATACATACACATAGAGATATATATATATATATATAAATTTATCAAATATCATTTAAATAATTCATTCCATATGTTCTCAATGTTCAACACCATAATTAATCTCTTCGGTTAAAGAGTGTCATTAATCCAAGAATCAATGGGGTTACACACACATTTATTCACAATGTGAATCACTAATAAAAATAATTCAATATACCATGAGGCATAAGTCTATGAATGATGCCATCTCCATGATTTTAGAAAGCATAGAGCCTAAATCAGACATCCAAAACCACATTATTTCCATAAGTTTGGAATCATAAAGCCTCTTATTTAAATACCCACCATAAATTACATATCAATTTAATTGGATCCTTATAAAGGGTGTTCATGTCCAGTAAATTCTTTGGGGTATAGGGCCTCAGTTGGACTCCTTGGCCCATGCATATTAGGGGTGGGTATTATAGCCTTGGTCTCTCATGAACCATTGGCATAGAGCCGGATGTCCCATACCCCAAAAACCACCAAGCCATGTGTACTTGAATCTTTATCCACATGACATATTTTCCATTTAAATCCATATCACATTAAACATGTATAATTTTATAAGATAAACCCCCTTAATCAATTTGATAATTACACAAATTTTAACAGAAATTTCATTTCACAAACAATGTTAACATTCCAAAATAATTTTAAAGGGTTATATCTCACTATCTCACATATCATTTAAAATAATATGATCCGAAAATAAATTAAAAAACAAAAACATGGAAAAAAATTTATAATAATGATTTGAAATTTTCTGGAAGACAAATTTTGAAAACATGGGACACCCTGTTAGAAAACTCAACCATTTTCTCAGACATTCATTTAAATTTATGATAATAAAAAATGGTCCTTTAATAAATTTTCAAAAATTGTTACCATTATTTTATTTAAAATCCTAATATGAGATCTCTTTAGAAAATACCTTTTTTAATACACTTTTAGGTCAAAACCTCATTGAAAAACATTATCCACATGAAAAACACCATTCACCATCAATGGATAACATAACATATTCCACATCCAAAAAAACATTCAAAACTTTTAAAAGTAATTGTATAAATTTGTCAAAATACACCATTTGAAAACCTTAATTATTCAATTAATTATTCTAACATGCCAACTTAAAATTAACATCCCATTTACTTTAATTTTTATCTTATTTATATGTTTACCATAATTATTTCACCATACTTTTGTTATTCATTCCCCAAGAATAACCCATAGTCCATTCTAAAACATCACCAGACCCAATGGGGTTTATAGAGGAATTCACACATCTATATAAGGCCAAATCATACTTACCATACTAAAGAAATCAAAATATAACATGGATAGAAATTGAAACAACTATATTCAATTATAAAACATCAGTACAATATGAAAAGATTAAAGACCACCAACATCATGATCGTATAAAATTGTCACTTAAACCAATCCATTTATTTAGACTAAATTCACCATCACAATCCTTATCCATGAATCTGATATAAACTGAAGTCATTGTGGATTTAGATGAAGATAAAACCTCATATCATGCCCCTTCAATAAAATTAAAGCATTATTATTCAAAGACATAACTGGATATTCGATTTTCACCCCACAAAACACAAAATGCCTCATAATTAAAGGAGAATCATCCCCAATAAGTCAATGAGGGTTTGGTTAATCACCCAAGATGGTGGAGGAATAATATAAGGTATATTCAGGTTCAATCCCTTAATGCCAATAAGGAAAAAAGATGAATACAACAATTCTTATGGTCCATGTGGTTTCTGAGGATAATCTCACGTAGTTTTTCAAACTGTGTGGTTCCTAGGAGATATACACTATTAAAGATTAGGTCCAGCCACATGGTTTCCCGGGACATGTGATCGTGTTTTACTAATCGTGCACCCACTATGTGATGCACATTGTTTGGCCTCTTTTATCCACATTTAATGTACATAACCCCCACTTTATCCTCTAAACTTACTATACTCCCAAGAACATAATTGTTATGGAAAAAATGAAGATTAACCAGAATTTAGACAAGGTAATACCTCCATTATAGATTGGGACCATACAACCACCCCACATTTTAACAACCATTCTTGAGAAACAATTTCCACATACCACTAATCCTCCAAAATCAATGTTTGTGCTAGGGGCCCCACCCATCACCTCTTATTTCCCGTGTTTCTCACTCAACATGGTCATCACATCAGCACACTCGGAATAATTAAATAGTACCATTCCGTAAAATATTCTTATTGTGGTTCATAATCACGAACTCAATTCAATACAAAAGAAACATCTATATCAACAATAATTAACTAAAAAATCTTGATGTTTGTTCTGAAAATTTGGATACAGTGCAGACTACCTCTGATATGTTCTACACTCCTATGGGATCACAAGCGAACTTGCATCAAGATTTTCAACCTGGGTCTGATTCTGGAAAAAAACAGAATGTAGCATTGGCTACATCTCAGATTTTGATGCCTTCATCTAATCCATCTAAAGTGACTAGAAAAGATACGTATACCAAAAATAAATCAAAAATATAATGTGTTACTGATGTTGAGAGGATTCAGAATGTAGGATGCTCAGATCCCTAAGCTGAGGAAGTTCCATCCAAATAGAACTCTATTTTGGTTACTTCGGTGGCAAAACTGCATAGTGTGCAGTGCAGTGATGTTGATAACACTTTAACTCCTTCATAAACTTTTAATGCTTCTTCTAATGTTGATCTTTTTTCTCCTATTCTAGGGGATTTGGATCCATTAGTAGGGGCTGGAACCATACCTCCTTCGGGGGGAGTTTATTATCAATCTCAGATAGCCAATATGCAGGTTCCTAATACCGTAGGGACTGAAGATGGAAAAAAAGAAACAGAGGATTGCAATTGGAAACAAGAAAGAACAAGAAGCCAATGGAAAAAAGGAAACAAAGGATGAAATGAAGAAGAAGGAAGATGAAAAAACTGTCAGCTCTGATGAAGATATTGAAACATTATTGCAACAAGCTCAAGAGATTTCAAACCGTTGCTCTGAAGGAATAGGTTGGGGCGTATCAGTGCCAAACTGTGGAATGAACTGAGAGACCAAGAACGCAAAATTGCAGATAAGGTGAGGAAAAAGATTGGTTCCTAAGGAAGGGGACTTTAATTTATTTTTTCTGCACTATTTTTTTGTGTTTATCCCCATGTATCTCTTTTATAAATAAATTTGTGGGGCTTGGACCCCTCTACATTTAAAAAAAAACAAAAAAAATCTTGAAAGGGAGATAAAGAAACCCTTCCTAAATTTTTATACAAGGAAATTTCATACATATCACCTTACATTCATGAATGATCCAATCATAACTCTAATGGCCCAATCCTTAATAAAAATCATGGCCCAAATAACTTGGTTTTATCATAACCCCATACAAACATAAAATGTGACCCATGTTCGACATCTCTATAAGGAAGATAAGAGTTTACAATATAGTTCTCCAATACATGTCGGTCCATAACTCATGGCCCAATTTCACACTCAACATACAAAAATATGATAATAAAAATAAGAATAAAGTTAATATCATTGTAATAAACCAATAAAACCCCAATCCCATTCAATTCACCAAAACCAAAACACCGTGAGGGTTCTCACCAATGTCTATTCATCTAGAAATAATTGTAATTTCATGAATGAAAAATTTCATTTTATGGGCATCTGATGTATATTATTTTACTCACCATCAATATCTTTTGTTGTTTGGTACCTCTATCATTGAATTGTCCATACGAACCTGCACCCAACATTCCAAGCATAAATAACATGCATCAAAACACACCATGCCTAAACATCCTAGGGTTGTACATGAATCACTATAATTATTCATTTACCTAGAAACTACATGGATTTGACACACATATTTCATTTCATACCTAAATCAAAAATGAACAAATTGGTTCTTCTTTTAAAAAAATTCCCATTACCAAAACACACATATATTCAAAAAAATAACCATTTTTGGCTTAGAAGCCACCAAATTTATTCATCTTTAACCAACATTATCTATCATCCTTGCCAAAACACTCTATTGAAGCTTGCCTTCCCTTATAAGAATGTCTACCCTATACCTGCCCATGGTTCCATCTCACTTAAGACATGACTCCATCATTTTTCAAACCATCTAGATTAATTTCTCAAAATTGGATGAAACTGCACGACTATAGCATCTATCAAACCCCAAAGGATTTTCATACTCTATGACACCCATTAATGAACCTCTGATGTAATAAGATAAGATACAATTAAATCCTGCCCGAGCCCGATGCCTTCACTTGACTTTATCTACCATTACATACAAGGCCCACCTGACCTTACCAAATGAACCCAAACATGTAACTCACAGATTACTTATGGGAATCCAGATTCCCCCTCATTCACACCATAGCCTTCTCCACACCGATATGACATATATATTTTACCGCATTATAAGAGTTTCATTTTTACCATATTCCCCAAGAAATTACAACCACCAAAGCTCACAATTTGATGAAAAGTTGAACTATAAATCATGGATTTTTTAATATAGGCTACACTAGAACAACAAAAAATACACATCCACATCCTCATCCAGACATCTTAGAACCCCACCTCTAGCATTCATAAATAGATGAACCTTCAAAAGGACATATCTCATAACTGGCAGATGGTGCAATTACAACCATCCATCTTCACCTATATTGATCAAAGAGTTTACGGTCCATGAGGCTGTATATCTAACTAGAAGACATTTATATTTCTATTTGTAAGGCTATATATTTAACTATATACCCAGAGAAATTTCATGATATTTGGATTATCTTCACTAACTAAGAGTTCATTATGATGTTTTCGATGAACACCATCACATATTATCCATCACAATGCAGCCTACCACTATGGAAACACCATGAACAACCAAAGGTTTCATGTAATACTACCCACAAATGCCACAAAATAACATGGTCATCACAAGTAATGTGGTATTTATAGTAGAGAACCCCCCCCCATAAATTCTTGACTATCTACCAAGTAGTCATGAACTAATGTGTGCTATGGTAAAACCACCATAACACTTGTTGGGATATTTTAGAACAACCATGAAAATTAAAAACCAAAACAAAATGATCTAAAACACTAATAAAAACAAATGTTATGTCTCACAACCACACTCCTCCATTTTTTCATTTAAAAATTAATTGTTATCCATAGGTTCATGTTCAGTCATGCCATGCCTCTCTAGAACATGACCACATTTAGACCTCATCAAATTCCTAGATGTATCACACATTATAAAGACTACACTATGAACCTGACTCAAGGTCATACAAGTCGTACATCACTAGAGCTGGGTCCAAAGACCACTTACACTGTGATCTATTCCTCCATGTTTATCAGACACATTGGAATTGAGTCATTCTCAATGGTCACATCCAAAAAACCATCTATTCAAGAATGTAATCCCTTACATATGACAACCACTACCCATTTATGAACATCCATAACAATATTATTCACAAACACTGGTAACCCTTGCCTTTTCTATCCAAAACCATAGTTTTTCATGCATCCAAGAGTGTCAAAGTCACAGGAAATGGCTACGAATGACCTTGTATCTTCCAAAATAGATCTTACAACCAACCATAAAATCTCAAATATTTCCATGAGAAGAAACCATTGTATCCTCATGCACTTTCACCAATCATGTTGGACCAAATCATGTATGGATTCTTCCTATTAAGAAACCACTAAATCTTCACTTCCAATGTATCCTTCTACACTGAGCCAACTTACATTTAGTCTACCCTCAATTACCCAAAACTATAAACTCATTACTAAAAACATGATTAAAATCTCCAAAGGCATTAAACATTCCACCATCAACCCTTCGAGAAACCCACATTTCAAAAAAATCTATGTGTGGCACTTCCATATTACAAAACAACCACATGTTACAAACACACCCAAAAAAACTAAAAACTCTATATGAACCCTATCCCATGTCACCATAAAATTCATACATTACCAATTCCCTAATCTAGATTCATATAATGAAATTTTGTTGGCTCTCTCCCAAATATATTCACATAAAACCACAATCTACTCACTACTCTTGGGAGGAACACCTAAAGCCACCAAAATCCACTACCTATAATGACTCTAAGAAAACATTTAATTTCGGTTTCACGTAATGGATACCCACACAAATACATTGGTAATACGATCCAAATACCTACATTGGGGTCTAAAAGAGAAATCACACATCAGAATCCATATGGGTCACCAAACCCATATTAACTGAATATATATCCGTATGTAATAGTCACAACCCTATCGATGGTACAATAAGGAACACCCCTATCTCTGAACATCAAATCAAAACTAATCATCAAGGCCTATAACTATGGGTTAAAATAAGGCATTTACACTTCCAAAACGACCCATACATAGTGTTTGATCATAAAACCAGCGATGCCCATTCTAGGTAACCTATAGGTTCCACCATTTTTCATTTACCATTTTATCCAAATCTTACCATTTAAACAAATGTTTTCATATTACAAAACATTGTTTTTGAATCCCCATTGACATAAAATTTTAAAAACCATTTTATAAAACCTAATTTCAATAGAACATAACTTTATTCAAATTCACATTTCAAACAAGTTAATTAATAGAAATATAAAGAATGTATCTATAAATAGAAAAAATATATAGAATAAAACAATATTAGCATATGAATTTATAGTAACAACAAATTTTAGGCAATACATGGATGGACTATCAATTCTATGTCCCAAGAATATTGCATGAACCCATGAAATATATTTCTTTAACCAGGACATGAGGTAAAACCTCATAAATTTATCACATAACATCATGTTCAACCCTAAAGGTGTATGTAGTAGATAACCGTAAAATCACAAAATAGAAAGTCAATTACAAGAAGATAAAAGTTGGTATTTATCTCATACTTGAGGATGAATGAAAACAAGAATGATATAATCACTAAGCCTCAATAAGATAATCATCTCTTGTATACCATGCCCAATTAGAATGAAAAAAAGACAGCAGCACTAATACAACATTTTAACCTCCTCATCCAGGTAACCACTATAACTGGTTCCCAGAGGTGGGTCACCATAAGACCTCATGTGCACCTCCCCATACTCTGGAGGTTGTTGAATAGAAATATAGGTCCATTGAGGTATAGTGCGGTATATAATCACTCATACAAATAAAACCACGAAAGAAATAATATCAAAAGATATATCAACAAAAATGAATTAGTACAAGTAATCATCTAGAAGTGAAGGATACCAACAAATGAAGAAATACGTTCTAAAATAATTTGATGAATACACAATAGTTTAGGAAGTCAAACAGATAGAGACCATGATACTAAACCACCACTACCCAAATATCCCAAACACACACCTAATCTCCCACCCAGTCCAAACCTCCCTTGTCTAACCCATCATCCCATGTACGAACACAACCTGATGTCACTTTCGTAAACCCATATCTGAAAAATGTAGCATCTTCTCGGATACCCACACAAAATGTCTACCATAGCAATGTGTTAGTATAACTTTGTAGGCCACCACTGATATTGTTTAAGAAATAACCAGTATTTTAATCAATTTATTCATGAAAAAAGTGCAATAAATAAACAAGGAAACGAATGGAACATTTATGTATCACATTTAAGCAACTATCATGTAAATATTTCATTCAATAAGTCCTAAAGTGTTAACCAACAACTAAATACCTCATGTCACAATAGGTCTTTAATCCTATTCAATATGTTTGAAACACAGATAAAATCATAAGTTATTTCTCTAAACATAATTTATCAACATATCTAGTAGCATTATTCTTGAAATAAAGACATTTTCATTTGTTTAGAAAGCATAGGGAAACAATCCAAAATATCATCCATATATTACATAATACTTCTTATGGACCCACAGTCTATGTGTTCATGTATCATGCATTATTTAGGGGCATAGAGCCTCATTATGACCCCCTAACCCATTCATTGAAGTGGTGGTATTTATAGCCTTAGTCTATCCCAACCCATAGGAATAGATCCTTAATTCCAATTCCCCACATAACACTAGGCCATGTGCACATAGTTCTGGAACCAATTTACAAATTTACAATCACAATCCATATCTTACTAAACACATAAACCAGTATACCGAACACCCCCTTATTCTATATTAATAATAATTCCACTCTTAACATCAATTCCAATTCAAAAATTATACTAACATGCCAATAATTTTCATGGGTTCTATATCAATAACCCATATATCATTTTAGTTTATATGGTTCTAGAGGACCTTTAAAATCAAAATAATAGATTAAACAGAATTTGAAACACTCATTTGAAATGATCTAGAAGTCACACATTTTAAAAAAGTAAATTTTTTAAAACCTATACATTCGCGCAAACATTCATTTTCATTTACTACCACAATAAAAGGGGACTTTAAATAATTTTCCTATTATGGTGACCATGAACTCATTTCAAATCATCAATTGAAATATAGTAAGAAAACTCCTATTTCAAAACATTTTTGGTCAATGACTCTGTTCAAAACATTAACCACTTAATAAAAATCTGTCACCTTCATTAAAAATCATAAAAGGATTAAAATACAAAACACAACATTCAATCAGCTTCAAAATTATTCTTTTCAATTAAAAAAATTCACAATTTTTTCACATAAATTATTCCACTAATCTCTCTACACAACAACATAAAATTCATAACGCATTTACTTTAATAGTTATCCTATTCGAATGTTTACGAATGTTTTTTTTATAATCATTAGATTTGGAATACAACATGGATAGTCTAATGTATAGTATTAAACATCAATGAACACAACATGATCTGTTGAGGGATTGACATCCCATTGTAAGAAAAAATATCCCTTTATAAAATCAAGAACACCAAACTTATAATGGTTTTGAATTTCCAAAAACACATGCCCTTTTATAAAATAATAAAAATGGTAAATGATATTTGGACCACATACCTCATTCGCATATAAATACACTCGCATAAACATATCATTTGATTCAAAATTAGACAACCATCAAATCATCATGTATTAGTATTCTTATAAATGATAGTTTTTTGCTTTTTATAAGGAGAGAAAAACACAAACCAAGCCTAATGTAGAAATCAGGAGGAAAAAAGTAGATGTCTTATTAAAAACATCGATTCTCACCCCAAATAACTCCAAAATTACTAACAACCGAAGGTGAATCATCCCATCAAAGTCTATGAAAGTTTTCTACATCCTACAAGATGATGAAAATTGAATAAGATAAAAAATTGCGATCAAAATCATAATACCAAATATGGAAGAACTATAATTACCCACTATTTAAGGTATGCATGATTTGGAAGAACATTGTTTCCAACGGTTTTCCAACTATGAGGCTCTTTCCATCAAAGAGAGTCCATGAAGCACAATTTCATTTGACAACATGCATGGTTTTGAAAATTTTTCATTGTTAATGAACTATCCTCGGTCTGGGAGGAGGTTTCTTCATATGGTTTCCTTATACAATCACATAATTTATACTAACCATGTTTCAACCATGCAAAATGTATATTTTGGCCTATTTTCGTATCCATTCATGTCCCAACCCACCAAAACATCCCCATGAAAACACATTCACCCAAGAACCAATTCATTAGAAAAAATAGGAATCTAAACCAAAATTTAAAAAATCATGTTTCTCCATGAATGGTTTGGACCTTATATTCATTTTTGTATATAGATTTGGTATGATCATAATGTTGGTTTTATTTTATGAAATTAGTTATTTAAATTGGATTTGTAGGGAAGTAGTTGTTTATATATATATACATAGTTTTCATTTTGTGTGTGATGAAGCTTTGGTTTTTTACAACACCTCTATTATGTATTTTGGTAATGGGAATGGAAAATGAGAATAATCGATACCATCGAGGGAGGTTAGGGTAAGTATAGATGAGACCCTATATGGCCTCAACCTAAACTCACTAGTAGGATAATGAAAGTATAACTCATTATGTGAGAGATTATCATCTTTCCATGGAATTACCCCCCCCCAATTTCATGTAAATGAAAATTATACATGAATGAGTTTTGATACCAAGTTATGATGATGTTATAACTCTAATAATCTATCCTCATAAAGGTTTTTTTCTAGCGCTCACTCTCATTTTACCTATTGTTTTTAAGGTATCATTTTAAAATACTCTTTTTCATTTTTTTCATTTCATGTATAATATGATAAAAACCTAATTTAATTCCCTCTATTTGTATCACATTATGTTATTATATTTACTATTATACATTCACTATGAATCTTATCATTTTAACAATTATTTTGTGAATGGGTTTTTGGAAATTTAATTATTATTTACTAATTGTTTTGGAAAATTAAAATGGGAAAGTGGAATTTAAAGTTTTTTACCATGATTAATGATTTATAATTAAATTAGAAATTATTTTTCATTTATTTATATTTTAAAAAATTCTTGAAATGGATTTCTCGTTAAATGTAAAGAATAGATTGTGGTTCTTCATTTGGCATACCTACTGGGAATTTTTATACTTATGAAGACACATATATCATTTTGCAGTTAATGTTATGAAGTACCATTTATTCGATCCCAGGGAACATCATGCTTCTTCTTTATTGGGTGTTGACCTGCATAGTCAAAAGCAGATATGTATGTTGTGTTTTATATTTTTTTTGTTTTTTTTTCATCAAATTAGTCACATGTCCATTTACTAAAATCTAAATATATGTGGTAGCTTTAGATTATTTTAAGGTATTAAAACGAATTATAGAAAAATATTTACCTTATTTGAGAGGTGAATGTGATGGGGATGGTGGTTTTTGGTTCAAGCTACAATTTATTAAGTTATATTTTTATATATGGTTATTGCTCATTTATTTTTCTATAGTGTGGTCTTCTGATTCACAGATAGGTTAGGTTGAAAATTAATTTTTCTTTTTTGATTATTTGTTTGTATATATTTGTTTTGAAAATCCATCCAAATAGGTGACTTCTTGATATTAAAAAAATTTCCAACCAATGGGATCTAGAATTCTCTTTGAGCCTTATCACAGACTAGGTTGAGAATCTGGCCGAGGGAAGTCTCAGGTTGGTTGACAACATACAAACACACACTCACATATGTATATATATATATACACACAAACACAATTTTAAAATATAATATTTAGTTATATCTTTAAATCAAAATAAAATAGATATATATATATATTTAAATACATGTATGTGTTTTTGTAGTATATATATTTATTTATTTATTAACTAATACAAATATATATATGTGTGTGTGTGTAGAAGAATTGTGAAAGAAAAAAAAAATATGTATGGTCTGAGAGAATGAAAAAATATCAAATTTCATAAACAAAATACAAAATTTAAGAAATATGGATAAAAACGAATAATATTCTAATAATAAGTAATTTTTAGTGATTTGATGAAGGAAACAGTGCAACGAGTGGAAATATTTTTGGGGTGACTAAGATATATCTTATAGATATTAATGAAATCAAGGGGGATTATAGATCATGTTTTAAATAGAGATAACTATTTATTACTACTATAAATATAATATTTAATAATAGGTAACACTTTTTATTCATTGATTGTTAGTAGTGATAAATAACAACATTCTTGTGTGTTTATTTTCATCATAACCCTTACACTATAACTCTATTTTTAATTAACAATTAATTTTTTTTTCCCCAGAAAATAAATTGGAAAATTTAAAAGAGTAAAAATAATTTCTGATAGAATGATTTGAAAATGATTTCGTCTGACAGAAATTATAAATTGCATAAATAAAATATTGTATTTCTATGTATCAGTGTTAAATTACATTGTCACTTAATAAATTTGTAAGAAATATATATAGTTAGTGTAAGGTTACAAAATTTTCTAATGAATTGGAATTATTGAATATGAACAACATTCTATAATAATAATAAAAATTTAAAATTATAGAAGACACTAATAATATAATTAAATTTGACATAGAATTTTTTCATCACACTTTGTTATATATTATATATTATTTCAGAACTCATAGTCAATAACATTAAATCCGTTAATTTATTTTACATCAAGAATATTTTGAAATATTAATAATAAATATCTTAATTATGAAATGATCTAGTATATTTTAAACATGATGTTTTAATACATTACATTTTTTTGGAATTTTATTTCATTTTGGAGATCCTATGAAATTAATTTAAACAATTTGTAATGGTTTTAAAGAGTCTATACTATTGAAATAAAAAAAATTTGTCTAAATTTTTTATATGATATATTTGTAAATAATGGCCCAAAATATTACGAATCTTCTATTTTAAATAATTGAAAAGGATGAGAATAACGTTCCACTATCGGAAAGAAATTTTAAAGTAATTTAAATTTCATTGCCTCAATTGGATGGAATTTATTTAGTTAATTCTTTTTATAATCACACTCATAAGATCTGAATTCAATATATGACGCATTGTGTGTGAAAATTAAAACTATTAATGAACAAATTTGGATATCTATGTAAATAATTTCATTTATACAGATAATCATAATTTTAAAAATATTATTATATTATATTTCATTAATAAGAATTAATAAATATGTATTTTAACTTTGATTTGCTATCTTAAATGTAGGGATCTCTGGAATTATCTGAATTTTTTTTGCATGTTTGAATCTATGAGGAGTTTCAAATAAAAAAAATATAATGGATATATTTCCATTTTCCCATAATGAATTCAATAATGAGTTGTTGTATTAAATATAACTAGGTCATGTTTCAAGTTGTAAAAAACAAAATAGTTTATTTGAATAATAATTATTTCCAATATCTAATAAAATCGAGTAATGAGATATATGAATAAAATTTCTTAGGGTAGATCATGTATGAGTACAGATAGAGGTTCACAAACAATTCAGTGGGTTTTTCATGCAATGTGATATAATATCTTAACATATAGTGTTCTTATATCAATTATTTATCGTTAATAAATGAATTTTGAAATATTTGTCATCAAAATAAGTACTTAATGAAATGTTACATATTGAAGAGTAAGGACTTATTATATTTATTTGTCAAAATTTGTAGTAATTTGGAAGAGAGAGCATGGTAAAAACATGGTAAAGAGGTATAATATTCTAAATCTATTTCACATGAATCTGTACTCTATGATCATATGACTTTTAGGAGATATTAGAATTATATGCTGAGAATATTATGATATATTTATACTAATATTTTTGGAATTATTTCATCCTTATAACATTAAAAAAACATTTCCATGAGTTCAAGATTAGAATAATATTGTTTTAGTTTACCTAAATATATTGTTTCAGTATGAAATATGAAAAAATTATGGATGAAATGTTCCAATGTAAATTATGTATTTTTTTACAACAACAGGAAGAAAGTAATTCATTCAAATAATATTTTAAATAATTTCACTCACCCTAAAAATTTCAATAAAGAGTAATTCCAAACAATTAACTACATTTTTCTATATATTGAAATATCATGTTAAATAGGGTCATTCATTGTAATATTTATTAAAACAACTTTCAGAGATTAATGTAAATTAAAAATTGAGATTATTTTGTGAAAGGAACAATTTTCTAAAATTACATCGACCATTAATAAGTTGATCGAGAAAGTTATAGTTTATCTTAAATATCGATCTCTTACAAATCATAAAATTACATTGAGTGATATAATTTAGGATTCATTGGGAAATGCATCATTAATTTTATGAAAACGTTCATTATATTTTTACTCACATGGAGGAAAGAATCACATTAATTAATATAACTTCAATGAGGATAAATGTATAAAAATAAATAAAAACCAAAATTCACCACCTCCACCTTTTCTATCACGGATAATGCAAAAAAATAATATTTCTATATGATTTTTTCATTAATATGTTCCTAATAAATTCACGAATAACGACATACATATCCAACTTCCTGATTAAACCAATATAATTCCTATATATGTAACTTTTTAAAAATAATTTGTTTCAAGAATAAAATTAATCATGAAAATGAGAGATTATGTTTAGAAATAAATTAACCTATCTAAATTACATCAATGCATCCCATAATGTGTCAGTATTATAGAGAATTTTCAGTAAAATTACAAACAAAGAACCAAATTTTTACAAATGCAATATGTTTTACACCCTATGAATTTTGTATATAAAATCGTTAAATTAAATATGCATAAACCAAAACGAAACCCAATATATAATTATCCACACTGTATTAAACTTTTTATAATAATAAAATAATTAGTAAATAAATATTAATTTCAATAATTATTATGTTACATAAATGATAAATATTCAAGAGTATTTAATGTTAAAATGATGTATTTTTAATAGATTTATTTTTTGGCATGTATTTTGTGGTAATATAATAAATCTACCTCCTTAAAAAGATGACCATGAATATATTTAATATTTCAATGTATGAACTAATAAACAGAAACCCATTTAATTTGTAAATGATTTTAAAAAAGGTTAAAATCATAAATGTGATTTTTCTATAAAATTATTTTCCTTTATATTTTAAATTTTCTTCAAAAAAATAAACTTATGAACATTAATTTAATGAGAAGGAAATAATTATTAAATTAACAATCTAAATATTATATTTCATTGGAGTTTTTATTTTTTTTCTTAAAAGGTAGATTTTTAGGTGAATAATGGGAATTACATTTTTAAAAATATCATCAATTTTGAGACATTATCATAAAATATGAATGAAATTGTAGGAGAATACATTTCATTTAAAAAATATTTATTCTAAGGAGTAAAATATATTATATAAAATTATTATTTTGTATTTATAATTCTATATTTAATAAGGTGGAACATTGGTGGACTTGTTTTTCGAATAAAAAAAGATTTTACATACATTTCATTAATGATGATTTATAAAAGATGAATTCTATTTTTATTGTGTTTAATGTAACATAAATTTTCATTATATATTCTTAAAATAATAATATTTATGATAATTATTTCTATATGTGATTTTGTTATAAATTTTTATTATGGTAAAAGTGATTTTTTAAAAAATTATCATTCATTACATTCTGAGTACTTATATTAAAATTAGTCTTAACTAAATATACAAAATCAATATTATAAAATAAGTTATATTATTGGAATGGAAATAATTATAATATTTTAAAATGAAAAAAATATGTGCAAAAAGATATAAGTTACCATGGAAAATGTTTAACTATATTATAAAAGGTAAAAAGGTTAAATAGGGGTGTTAACCTAAGAGATAAGGCCAAATGTATCAAAATTATTTTATTTATATAATTTTTTTATGTTTAGAACCCATATAATTTTGTTTTCAAATCATTGGTCATTTTCTTCTTGTTTCCCATGAAAATGAATGTATATTATTTTATAGGTAAGGGTATTTACAAGGGTTCCACTTCATTCTCTTATAAAGGGATTCTCATCTATTGACATCTAAACACAACAATAGCCACATTGGTTCACAATTTTCAACCCCTAATACATTCCAAAAACCCTTATATATGATATATAACTTCTCATCTTATTAAAAAACCAATCAAAGAAACCTTATGTTCTTCTCAACGAAGATCAGTCAAGGACGATGTATATATTATTACTAACCATTTAAAATATTATTCTTTATAATTCTCCCCAAAATATTCAACAACGAAAATAAGTTAATTAAATTATTATTTTAATATAAAAAATTATGAAAATTTAATTTTATATCTCATTTCTATAAAATAGAAAACAAATTCATCATTTATTCATATCTGCTGATTACAACCACCATGAAGCGACATAATTAAATTTCAATCACTATCTATAATTGATGGTAATAAATATATAATGAATAAAAAAAATTAATAAAAAAAATTATTATTATTTAGATATAAATAATTATTTATTGTCCTTTGATTCCATCCACTAAATTCTGAAAACATCGAAGTTATGTATATCAGAACTACATCCTCGATGAAATAAGGAAATTTATTACTCACCACCACCATTTTCTCTTGTATTAAAATTTAATTTTAAAAATATATTTGATAATAAATTCTAATATATGTCTGGAAGATGTTGTTAACTACAACACTGGTGTAAATTATCATTATAATGTAAATAATTGATATATTTAAATTATTCGAAATAAGCTCAGTACTGATTTTATCTTAATAAATCATATATAAAACTATAAAGTAATGAAAATATAAAATTATTAATACACTTGTAAAATATATTTTATTAACATAAATATTAAATTTTTCATGAACTTTTTATCCACGAATGGGTTCTGACATCACTTTTTTGAATCATGTTTGGAACAATGACAATTTTAAATTGAAGATAAAAAATACCTTAACTAATGGATGTATTTTAAGAGATTATAAATAAATACAATTAAAGTAAATATATTATTAAAAAATTATCAAATAATTTTAATATAGATACTTTTATTATATTTGTGGTTAAATATATTTATTAAAATATGAGAGTAGAGGTAAGGGTTTCTTACCTCGCATTCCATTCATTGATACATATTTCATATTTAAAACATTTTTATATTCTTTTGTGTATATATGTCTCGATATATTATTTTGTCAAAATTTCATGCATTTAAAATAATTTATAAATACATTTCATGTTCAATCATCCAATGTCTTTTGATTCAAGAGATACAAATGTTATATTGGATTTGGTAACATAAATTCCCTATTTTTAGTTGTAATATTTCTTCTCAATAACAATTCATCTATAATTGATTTATTATAACATACTATTATGTTATATTTTATATATTATTTTTTCGATATTTATATTTTCACATAAACATATTTTTCTTTATAAATTACATTATTTATAGAATGTGATGTTGTTAAAAAAATTCAAATCATATTAAAATCACATTTTATTCCATACATATATTATTCTTCCAACCAATGTTCTCATTTTTCATTTTAAAATCAAAATATTTATTATTTTATATCATATTCGTATTTAAAATTACCTCATTGGAAAGTTTAGCATTATTAATCTTTTAAATGATATCAGTTTTAATTAAAATATTTACAGATAGGAAAAAAAATTCATTCACAATCATATGTATTATCCTATACTCTAAATTATTTGGATTAATGATTCTTTCCATTAAAGGGTTAATTTTTTATTTTTATTTAAAAGAATATTTAAACAATGGTTTTCAAGTTTCTTTCTGGTAAATGATCTATGAAATTGAACTTAATCATTTTATAAAGCGATTAAATATATCATCTGAAATATACTCTTGTGATTTGAATGAAATTTTAATATATATCAATAACATATCTTACTCATATAGAATTTTTATTTATAATCACCCTCTAAATAAAATTTTAAAATAATCGTTTTGAGTTTTCATGATATTCATATAAACTGATGGAGATATAGTCAGACAAAAATGGTGGTAACATAAACGTACATGACATACATGAAGAGGAAGGACCAGAGGCTCATTAGTATCAGGTCATGGTGTCCCATGTTCAAGTGAAAGGTGACTCAATGGAATATTACCCACATTTGGAGAAGCATATTCATTTTGAGAAGACGATTCTACAGAGGGAGGATACAATTTCCCTCTAAGAGCAATGTGCATTTGGAACTCTTGATGGTTTCCAGTTCCATAAGGATTTGGATTAGGATACTCATATGGAACCACTAATGCACTATGGTGAATAAATGAAATAGGATGTTATGGTGATCAAAGTGGATAGAGAATACATTGATCAAATGATAGGAATATTTATCTAAGTGTAAGTTACTAGTGAGAAATTGGAATGGATTGTCATGAAAGAATGAATATTGTTATAAGGCATCAATAATTTAATAATTAGTAAAGTAGAAAATATGAAGGCTTGGGAGTATCTATAATGGATTTATGAAGATTACATCGGGGAAGATCCAGAATGCTCAGTAAATTCCCTAACCTAGAATCCTTTTACGGATAGAGATTCTAATAATCATAGACATGTGTTTAATAAGTCAATAGTAACATTTTATGATTGACCTAATATTCTACATGGTTCTAACATCACCTTTAAAAGTGTTATAAAATAAAACAAGATATTTTGGTGGAGGATTATTATATTTTTTCCTAACTATTATTCAATAGTATACATTTTATCATTTTAGATTACATATCCTTATATCAAGGCTAGTGAGAAAAACTCATTAATCCTTAATAATTTCAATAAGAGATTTCTCCAATACTCATTATTCTTTAATTATTATGATCATACTCTTGATGAAATGTGGACATTGTTTCCTATACTCGGAATTTAAGTTCACCCCTTTCATTTTTTCTATTCCTCTTGTAATGAAGATGAGTATAAACATGTAGATGTATAGAAGAGGATCTAGTATACGTTGAATATATAGTAATCAATACAAATATATGAAATTATATTTTTGTATAGATAATGTCTAAATACACTAAACATTTATGGCTCATGTATATTTTTGAGAATTTTTTCTATGTAATATTAAAATTATAGAAATATATGTAATGTTTTTTATTTCATCCCACATGGTATAGAATAATATGACTAATGAATTTTTTTATGAAACAGACTCAAGAGTATAGGCCTCAGAATTAATTTCTATATCATAGTGTTTTTTTTTTTTTTGGGGATTAGGATGAGGCAACATTAGTGGATAACCTATGGATAAATCTAATTATAGGATGAAATCATTGAATTTGTTAAAGTACATATTTTTTGGTTTCTTTTTTGAAATTTAATCAATGTATAGATATGAACATGTGGATAAAATAACTAACCAAAATTACCCCAGAGGATGTAACCCTAAAAAGGATAGTAGTCTAATAACTATATTTATACCTTGTGCACAAAAAAGATCTAAAAAATCACAAATTATTTTAAAATCCTATGGGTTATTTATTGGTTATTTAAGATTCTATTTATTGACCATAAATCGGTATTTGATGAATTTAATTTTATTTATTCTAAGTGTAAATGACTGTGGATATAATAGATTTAAATGTATATGTTGATAAGTTATTTTATACACATTATGTATGAGTTGTTTTATCAAAATTTGATTGTTTGAATTTTATATCCACTCTCATCGATAACAGTCTTTTTATTATTAAATGAATCAGCCTTGGAGGAATTGAGTTAAAATTGTGGGTGAATGGAGATATGGTAGTTTTCTTAAGGAGAACCCAAATTTAATAGTTTATTTTGTGATAAATATAAGGGATATGCCTAATAAGCTATCTCAATTTAAAATTAACAAATCAAACCTAGTTGATTATTCAAAAAAAGAGAAAAATGGGGTTCAAGAGAAGGCATGGTGATATAAATACATCAGTTAATGAAAATTCCTCTTCCAACATGTCAAATAATTGGGATTATGAACCTAGATAAATGCTTCAAAGGAACTAGAAGATGAATTAAGTGTGGAGATGAAGTTATAGAAAAATAAAATGTAAAAAAATGAATATTTTTTTACATGATATGGGAAAATAATTATCATCCTAAGGTACCTCTAATAGTTCATTTTCCTAAAAGTCATGAACATAAGAATTATAAATTTTAATTCCATTTTCCTAGACCTCTATGGATATTATTCATTAGTAACCTCTATGAATGAAATAATGTGTATGAATCTATAAAATTTCTATAACTGAGTTGGTCAATAAAATTAAGGTACAATAAAATTCATGTTTATATTAATATATGAGTTAATAGTAAAATTTAAAGACACTTAATTATATTTTATATGTTTTCTATAATAATTAAATAACTATCCCATGGAATTGATACTAATTTAATTAAACAAACATACCATTGAATGATTATTATTTTTCACGTTCATAATTTTATGAATATGCTTTACGAAAATTAGATTATTGTACTTTTATTAAAATTTTATTGGATTTTGGTAATATATTGGAACTCTCTACAAATAAGAAAACCTAATTTCTAAAATAATTAAGCCACATTTCATATCAACCTTTAATCATTTGTTAGTGAAATTATATGTAAAAACTCTTTATTGAGACAACTTCCATTATTTGGGTTGTAATTATCACTCAGGTGATGATATTCCTACTCATTACAAAGTGATTATGGTTGATATTTAATTGTAAATTATATCCCAATTCATGATATGTTGTATGAATAATTACATAAGTTAGGGTAATTAAAATTATTGTGATGAAATTTATTTAAGGGTATTGAATGTTATTTTATATAATTTTATTATATATTGTTTGTGAAATTAATATTGTATTGAATAATATTTCTCTACTCACAAAACTATACTAAAACAAAATATAAGATAACAAAAAAATATTAATTATAATAGGGGTAAATTAAATTACTGACTAATTCAATTTGATAAACATTATAGGATAAATAATTAATAAGATTTAATGTAAGAAAGGAATTTTTTTGTACTATATTTTAAAATGTAATCTTTTTTATCATAATAAAATAATTTTATAACCAACAAAATATTATTATAATTATATGTCATATTTTAAATAATAAACTAATATATTAACATTCATTCAATGGGATAATATACAATGGTTATTATAGTGTAACAAAATAGTGAAATTATAAAAATACATTCTAAATAGAAATAATAGTTATCATAAATATAAATAAATAAATGGAATTAAGAAAAATCCAACTAGATAAATAAATAACCAACAACATAAACATAGTATCATATAGAAAATCATTATGTCATGAAGCTATATAAAAATGTAAAGGAGTGTGAAACATGGAAGTAGAAATTCACAATAATAGATTTACGAAATCAAAAAAGCCAATATATAATCTCAAATAGAATCACGACTACTAGATTTAATCTTTTTCTATAATCTAACATTTTATAGATATGAAGCATCCATAGTTGAACACATGACATTATCCGAAACCAAATCCATGATGTCTATCTGGGTTCAAATAAAATACCCACATAGGGAGTGACTAAAATCCAATAGGCCACCAAAAATGGTTTATATATATATTCTACAATATTACTTAAGAAATTTAATAGTGTAGATGTCATATATATAAAGGTATAATAATAAATATTAATCATGTTCAGCTGGGTCCCTTTTTGGTAACCTAGTCAACTCTATCTCCATCTACCTGAGCCAGATATCTCAGAGTATAAGCACTATAATCATCCATTATGTTGATAAATATAGTAAAGTTTCAGACTATTAATAATATAAGAAACTAGTGGAAACTGAGGCATTTTCAACCATATATGGTCATCCTAACTTATATTAATCAACTAATTAGAATAGATATAGTTTCTAATAAGTAATCCAATCAGTACATCATGATATTACACATGAAAATCCATTGAGCATGTCTATAGATAATGTCTAAAGTAATATCGATCTTAGTATGACTAGAGTCCATGGAGAAAATAAAATGTTTCAGAATACTGAAGAAATCATTATGAATTTATTAAGATAATATAAGGAATTCTAATTAATATATATCATGTGGATTAATTTTCTATATTTCACCATAGAATTCATTTATAAATAGGTAGAATACTTCATTTCATGTGGTTATCATAAATTGAAATCATCTCAATGAATATGGGTTGTGTCCTCTGATATAAATATCATAATAGAGGTATAATGGGAGAAACTAGAGAAACTAGTAATAGACATTGAAAAGGAATAAGAGATTTTATGAATACGGGATCAATAAATGTGGTACAGTAAAACAAAATAAGTATGTTTAGTGGGAGAATCATGGGGAGGAATCTAACGAGAGAGAAAAAGTATGATATGGATATAGGGATAGGGATATCCAAATGAATCAACAGGAGTGGTGGAGAATCTATCCTTCATCTTGAAGCCATCTAAAAATTTAGGGTGGAATGAGGGCTTCTAGACTTTAATGATAAAAGTTAGAAATGCTAATTTTAATATATTTTTAATTGTATTGTAGTTTTGTTTTGTATTTGGAAAAATCACCTGCCAACTATGTGGGAGCTTCTAGATAAGGATAACCCCTCGCATATTCTATGAAAATGACAAGACACAATGTGGGTGACCTATACAATTTCATTTCATTTTAATGTATGGCCTTTTAGAACTACTTCCATGGTTAAAAACCCCATTTTTCACTATATATTTCGTGCACAACTGAGGCACACAGTTATCACTAACCATGAACTTGCAGTGCACCTCACATATTTCACAAAAAACTAGTGTTCTAATCCCCAAATGAAGTTTGAATGCTTAAAATACATCTCTCTATCTTTTACGCATTATAATTAGAAAAAAAAATTACACAGAATATTTAATGTAACATTCTCCTAGGTAAACATAGATCTTACAAAATGGACATAAATTACTAAATCATTATATTAAAATTATCATATGTAGAGTTTTTGGTATATTTATAAAATGATTAATTTTATGTTAATAGTAGAAATATTATTTTAAAAAATATATTAACATGTAAGACATCATAATAATATAAAAATGAATTTATGTTTTATAAAAAAAAATGTTAAAAATATATTTATTCAATGGGATGAAAAAAATTGTCGGGAAATGATTAATTTTTCATTTATAAATATATGTTTAACACATTGTAAGAGAGGTGTTATTTAATTCTAACAATAGAACGATTATTAAAAAAATTTAATTAATTATTTTTATTCTTAAATTAAATATTTTTTTAATTTATATAATTATTATTATAAATCCATTGTCTAACTAGAATCAATTATATATTTAATTTTGGGGTAAATTTATTTTTAATCTAACAAGACATATTTTATTTGAAAAATTGTTTTACATTAGGGTTATGAATCATAATTTTATCTACCAATTGATATTTAATCATCAAAAATATAATACATATTTGGAATCATAATAAATAATATTAGGTTATATGGATAGCTTATTTTTTGTTCATATAAATAAGGTTCCATGGTATATGATTTCCACTACAATAATATGTAAAAATTGGTTAAATGTGGGGGTGGGCTTCACCTAGTATATCAGTAAAAAATTATCAATAATTTTTTTCTAGATATGATTAGTTTATATTATTTAGACATTATGTCGTCCTATTTTTTTTAATCATTCCATTTTGTTTCCAATTCCAATGAAAATGACGTTATACTATTTTATAGTCAAGGGTTTTTTCAAGGATGCCACTCTGCTCAATTATAAAATGTAACCTCCTCTCTTAAAATATTCACAGCACATGAGAAACCTTCATCAAACAATAACTACAGAAATAAATTCCCAAACCCTTATCCTTGACATTTATATTTTTTATTACCAAAATACCCATCCTATAATTCTTTTGGTGTTCTTTCAAGAAGATCATCCAAGGAAGAGGTTTATGTTTATATTGATCTTTTTGATAGACATGTCATTATTATAATCACCCAAATATTATATAAAAATATTAACATTATAAAATAGATGAATTTAATATACATAATTTTTTTAATTTAAATGGTACAATCATTATCTATCATTATTCCTTCTAACCGAAAATGAAAGCCTCTCTCATAAATACATTGGGTCCACCACCACCATAACAGGATATAATTATTTTCTCATGCCAACATATCATGGATGGTTATATTGATCGATATAATTAATATAAATTATAATTATAACTTATTTATTCTTATATATAATAATAAATTATATTTTACTTTTCATTATTTTGGTATATTGAAAAATGAAAACATCTCAATTGTGTACATACCAACTAACACCTCTACAAAGTGATATAAATAATTTTTCACCATGACATTATATGAATGATTGTATAATTGTATTTAATGGAAATATAATATTTTTCTAATGAATAAATTTATATAATATGATTATTTATATATAACAAAAGAATTAATTATTATTATAAACTAACTTGTTCATTCATTAAATTAACTAAAAAAGGTCATCACTGATTAAATCTTCATAAATCACAACTACATATCTCCTCAACTGAAATTATTTTATTAATAATAAAAATGGAATATATTTCATTTTACAATATATAATCAGCAAATCATGAAATATTTTTGCAAGAATAGGATCTGGAATCACCATTACAAAAAATGTGAAGAATAATAAAAATTACTTGCATCATATGATGAAAATAATCATTAATTAGATAATTAATGCATAAAAATTACTATAATTAATTTTAATAATCTATATATAAATTAGTATTATTATGAAATATGGTTTTATTATCTTTATGTTTTTTATAAATTTTTTTAATGATCATTTATGCACGTCTAGTGTGAAGGAATGGATTTCATGTCTAAATTTTTTCATTAATACATTCATTATATTCACAACTTATCCAATATTTTTTGTAGATACTCACACATGTATTATATTAAAATAATTTTATGCAATTAGATTTATTTTAATATTCATATAAAATTCAATCATTTAGAGGCTTTGGAGTCCAAGGACACAAATTTTGTTGGGGATTTTAAAAACTCACTTCCCTGTTGTTGAGTTGTAATATTTATTCATGAAATATATTATTATATTATTATTTCCAATTTAAAAATATATTATTTCATTTTACAATCAGAATTATATTAAAATAAATTAAAAATGAATCATTATTACCCGTAATATAATTGTAGCTTATTAAAGGATTTCAAAAATTTCAAAAAAATAGCTATTTATGATCATAAATTTTATACTCTACTACAATCATTTTGGATTAAAAAATTATTTCTATATATGTTTTCATTATTAGGTTTTATTTTATGTTGTTTTTTAAATGGATTTAATTATAATTTCTAGTAAACTATTCTTGAAACATTCATATAACATTTAAATTTCATAAGGGGGTGAAAATTGCTTTATGGTATTTTTTTAATGATTTCTTTTCAATTTTCCTCATTACCACCAAAATATATAAGTATTATAGAGTGATGTTTTATTAATCAGTCTTGAAATTCATTAATGAATTATTATTTCCTAGAGAATGAATGTTTTTTGTCAACCTATTTTCTTTTTATATCACATTATGAGACACCATTTTTGAATGATATCATCCCTTTTTAACGATTTCTCATGTAATTCTGAATTATCAATACCTCATGGTACATATATGTATAGATGAAGATTTTGGATATTATATAGCCCTCTGATTCATTAGTTATTGTTTTAAATCAAATGAGATAAATATTTTGATTATGAACATGATGTTTTTATCAATGCTCATAAGAATGAGAGTAGACACATTATTGTTAGCTATATTCACATGATTGAGGGATTTCTCAATGTTGTTATATAATAACATATGATAGAGATTGAACTCAATGTGGATATATATGTTCAAATTATAGATTTTCATATCTATGATGTTATAAATGTTTGTAATATTGATCAGGTACTCATTGTTGTTAGCCATTTTTAAAATGTTATAATTTCCTTTGAATATGAAAATGACATATTTCTATATTATATAATTATGTTATACTTCATTCATAATGTTTATTATGTCTTGATTCCATACTCAGGTATCATTGTAAATGTTAATCATTTTATATTTCCTGAAATTATATCAATACTAGTAGACAACACATAAGTATCCATGATATTCTTGAAAATATATTTCACTAATGCTCATGTTTATCATTTTATTATGATCTAAACCATGATGAAATATTGATATATTTTCCCCTATTGATAATTTTAGATCAACCCTTTATAATTTTTTAAATTCCATATATTATGATGATGATTGTAACCTATGATATATCTGTAAGATGATTCGGTATGGTGTGATAATAGATAAATGATCACAAATATATGAATTTAGAATTTTATTTTTATAAGCTAAAATGAAACTAAATAATTAAAATATTTATATATATCATTTATTTTTGGGATATAATGTTTAAATTAGGGAAATATTTTTAGTTTTGGTAGGACTCATCTGATTTGGAATAGAGGCCCATTTGTAAATAATATGTTTTTGGCACCACACCTAGGAGTGCGGGTCTCAGGCATATATTTTTTTCATTAAGATTTAAACATTATAACTCACACCATATACTATGTTTTGAAGAATATAAATAATATAATGTCATGAGTAACAAATTATTTGTATAACTGAGGAATAAAATATTAGATTATAGTTTTGGATGACATTTTGGTTAAGGTGATTACCTTTATTTTCAATTATACATTTATTTAATAAGCATATAGGTAGAGAAATATAATTCCCATGAACCAGTCCTTATGGGATGGAGTTTTATGAAATCAATATAGACTGTAAATAATATTTATGAATAGAAAATTTCAATGGTCATTTAGAATGATGTCATTGAAATTAGTATTTTATATTCAATGCAATCACCCTAAGGAAAACTTTATTCATGAACATGATCATTTTGAAACATTATTATTTGATAATGTGAAATTATTTATTGAATGAAATTTTAAAAATAATAACTCAATTCTTATCCTAAAATTATTTGTAAGGAAATGATTTTATTTTAAATAAATTTGAAAAAAAATAGGTTGACTAGGATAATGGATTCACTAATGATTTTTATTATGGATCTGATTTTTCTAAATCTAATAAAGAATCTTATTATTCTATTTCATTTATCTGGGCATCAGAAGTTACTATACAAATGATTTTAATTACATTAAAATATCTGCTCAAAATATGAATTGAAACCCTCTAAATAAAAATTTATAAAATGATTGTTTATTGGATATTTATAATTTATTTATGATTATAGTGAATAATATAATGATGATATAAGATATTAAAAATTTTATAACTTTAAAAAAAATATAATGTAGATAAGAATATGGTGTAACGCCTCGACCCTAGATTCCTAGAGTCAGTGCATTATTTTAATACATTGGCATGATTACGAGGAATCAATTCCTGAATGACTGATCAGTTTAGCAGATTTCGCGAATATATTACATACATGAATGTTACAATTCACATTAGAAAATAAAAAACAACATAAATGGTTCTTTGATAATTCCATTAATTCCATAGCTTAACCCTGATAATCAATCAGAATACATTTCATGGAATCCTGAGAAAATTAAAACATTGAGAGGGGTGAACTCAGATACTCAGTAATGATAACTATATAGCGGAAACATTCATAAATAATCATAAACATTTAATGCAACGTCTAAGAATAAAAAAATACTTTTCATCATAAACTTCTTCATAATATTGAAAACATAAATCAAAATAATTCCATTTAATTTCTCACATAGATATTCTACTAGTCGAATAATCACTAGAAATATCAATAACCACTTTCACAACGATTGAATGCATAATGATAGACTTTAATAACCACGTAATCAAGGCCTTATGCCATGAATAAAAATAAGATTTTGTTAAGGCCTAGTTCAAATACACTAGTTTGTCTCATGATACCAACCGATGCATCTAGGACCAATAGCGGGCTCTACCCGTCACTTACTAAGTCCAATGCATTCCTCATATGAAATGGTTGAAACATAAAATAAAAACTCGTATTAAAACTAGCATACGAAATGAAAATAAATTATCCATAAATCATGAATGGTGTAATAATAAAACATCTACAGTCAAACATATCACAAAAACCTTCAATACAATATAGAAGATTTGTATCATAATAAATCATCTTAAAACAATTTTAAAATCCATCAAAGGATGTTGACATATGTGAAAATGATTTGTAAAACTATATGAGAAAAATATACCTTTCTCATGAAAACATTTAAAAAGTCACATAAATTAGAAAGGAAGATATTTAAAGACATTTTTGGATCAAAGTGTCCCATACCAATTTTAATATTCTGAATGAAATTAAAATTTTAAAAACACCAATGCCTATATAAATAAATCCTTAAAAACCTTTTCAAAGATATCGATATTAATGAGAAATATTTAGATGAATAAAATTTTAAAACATTTGAAATGATGTTTTAGTAAAAAAGTCCCTTAAAAGAATCCCTTTGAAAACTAGTTCATGATACATGGACATGGATAATAAATACTTCTGAGTATATACTTGCGTAAAAACAACCTCAGATAATAAAGAGATTGTGAAATTAACCCTCACCATAATCTTTCCTTTAATTGAGGGTACGTTTAACCTCCTGTATAAAGATCGTAGTATGTTAATAATTCATACCATAACCATATTAATATTTAAGATAATAGAAATGATTCATTTATAACATTATACTAACAATTTAATAATAATTTCTATGTTAAGTAATCATTTTGCGTAATAATTGCATTCATTATCGGACGTGTTCTAACTTGTTACTCTTGATTGTATCACATAGATCAAGATTTAAATACTTCCAGAATATAAAATATGATTTATATATCATATATATTTAGAATATAAATATGTATAATAGACATATATATGAAATAAAAAACACCGTTTATGGAGACGGTAGTCCGTACGTACGCATTAACACTATTTCCATTTTCATATCTTATTGAACAGAACTAAATTAATAAGATATATCTAAGTCAATATATATATATATATACAGTAGATTTATTATGTAATGTAGTACATACTAATTAGTAATATATATATTTATAATTGTCGATGAATGGTGAACTTGGAAATTAATCTCATCGGGTCGTGGAGATGGTAATCCATGCGTACGCATGAGGGGAAATATAATTTCCTTAAAGGTGTAGAATTTGATGTTATATCATATATATATAATCATTACCATGTTATATTTATTATTTATATCAATTAAACATCATTATTATAAGGACCCAACCTTAAACCTTACTTAATCTTGAGTTATTACAAGATTACACATTGAGGATCTTTTCAGGTTTAGAGTTTTAGAGAATTAGATCCTAAAACATTCATTATATTCCACATTTAAACAATGTGGTTACATAAAGATAGTGTTCATTTTTTCCCATCAACGGAAACATATTTAAAATAAAACATGGATTATTTCTTGACACTTCCTTGACACTATCATCATATCATGTACCTTGACCTTGACATGTGAAAAACATTTCAAAAACTTGGGATGAGCATAAAAAGCTCAGTATGGGATACAAAAATATGGAAAGGAAACATGAGTACATGTACGCATAAGAATCAATGAAATCATACATTACTCATAAAACATAATCACTTTAACATACCTCATCAGATCATGAATAAATTATTGAAATCATAAGACATAAAAGGTAACATGAGGCATTCATAACATTCTTACGTAGGGAGTAACCCTCTTGGTTACGTTTGGAATACCCACCATTGTATATTCCCTAAATCTCTTTGGAGAAACCTTAAAATTTCACTCCTTCGTGTTACACAATTCATTGGAGAGCTATATCGGGCTCACCCACCCTTAGTTTATCACAGAACCCCCCGTCTTCATAATAATGCCCAAGAACCTCAACATAATCGTATCACATAAAACATGCATAAAGGAAACATAACATTTCCACCTTCCAATCACAAGATATCAATACAACACATTGATATAAAAACATTATGAAAAAAATTTTCAATACCAAAATAAATGAAAAGTAAAACATGGTATTTATTTTTCTTTTAAAAAAAGGTATGGCTTGTTGAGGAAGCCGAAACTCAAATAATGGTCACGGCGGAGGAGAAGTCGTTGTCGCCGCATACGTACGACAAAAACATTCTATTTTTTTGTTTAGTAAATTATTCGTATAAAAAAGATTTCTTTTGAATAAATGTAAAAGTCAAAGCGGCTTATACACCATATAAATGAAGGTTGTATATAAAACAAAATATGCCTCAATGAAAGGAGATTGAGACGAAGTCCCATACAAAGACGGTATCATTGGTTTAAGGATAAATCAATTACATAATTATGTGTGACAAATGAATACACCAAATATAAGTGGAAATTAAGTGTAAAACAATCATAGAATATCCACACATATTCATAGAACGACATATTCATGGAGTACAAGTTTATCCCAAAGAATCAAATTTTGGTTAAGAAGTTCCCTTGCAAAAATTTGACAGCCTAACGACATCACTACAAAATTTAGAAAATCAGTTGATGAGAGATAAAAAGGGTATCTCATAACATGGACAAATAATTTAATTCAATAAGGATATTTAACAACATATCCTAACAAAATAGTATGTGAATTAAAATACATTACAAAATAAGTCTTTTAAAAAGAGGAGGGTGAAAGGTTCCCTTACCGACATGGGTATCTTTCGAGACATGCACCCCATGAAAGAAGGACAATACAAAATTTATGTAAATACTCATAAATGAATGTATATTACACAATGAGTTAAATAATGGTCAGTACATACACCACTCAATGTACATTGTGGCAAATGTATCATAAATCTCACGGTAATAAAAGTGAGATGAAAAATCCCTTACGAAAACTCGACATCCTAACAGCGCCACTTAAGACTTCAAAATATGGATTGATGAGAGGAAATAGGGTCTCTCATAATATTAACATAAATTTTACAGAAAGAGGAATATAAAATAACATACCCCAACATAAAAAAGAGGAGCTTAAAAGAAGTGACATAAAAGAGAATACTTAAAAAGAAAGAGAAAGGTTGGATCTCTTATGAAAATTCGGCAGCCTAACGGCGCCACTCAAAACATCCAAAATGGATTGATGAGAGAGAATAGAGTCTCTCATCATATGAACATAAAAATTATAGTAACAGTAATATAAAAGAATATCCCAATAACAAGAAATATGATCTTTAAAAGGAATGAAATAAAATAGTGTACTTTAAAAGAAAGAGAGGAGTCGAATCCCTTACCTCAAGTCCAACTTGTCTTGTTCGTTTCTTTATAATCCTGAATAATAAAAATTGGTCAATTTATAATTTCTTAAGGACCTCCTATAAATATTATTATTCAGTTCATATCACATATATTAATTTGATAATAATTGGTTAATAATATGAGATCATATCAGACGTTTTGGTCGATGTTTGGTACATGAGTCAAAAAATGAACTTGTTGGAAAATAATTTTCCATGTAGTTATAGGTAAATCATATCCAGAATAGTATTTATGTTTTAAATATCATATATATCCAGTATATATTCATTTTACACTATTCCATAGAATTTGGAGATAAAAACGAAAAGCATCGTTCATGGAGACGGTAGGCCGTACGTACGCATGAATGCTACTTTCATTTTTTTCTTTGTCATATTAATGGAATTAAAAATAAATGATATATATATATATATATATATTATAATTACAGAATAATATATATGTTATATAGGTCACATATGTTCATTAATTTCATTCTTTATACATTCCATGTATTGCATTTACGAGTCACATCACCTGAGGGGGCGGTAGTCCACACTTCCTCATATGAAATTATCTCATTTACACAACATGAAAAGAATCAAGGTATGGTTTAAATATAAAATAAATAAACATATAGTAAACATAAATACCATATATATAATATATAAAATACAGTGACATCATAATGGCCACCTTTAATGGTGTTAAAAGAATATTGAACAATCATCGTTTCGTGAGACAGAAAATCGCCAACCACAGAAACAGTATGTTTTTTAACCATTAGATGAAGGTGTGTGTACGTGTAGCTCGAATAATTCTTATAAAAACATCCTAGTATATTTAATATACTGTATTTGTTACAAAAGAAATGAATAAAAAGTGTTTATGGGGTTGGAGAAGAAAAACAGAACAATAGGACTCAAGTGAATACATTACCTTAAAATCGGGTAACTCCCTTTGGTTTGAGCTCAAAGGATTCCTTGGGAAGGCTTCAGCCCAAATTGAGGATTCAATGAGTTAGAGAGGTATGTGGAGAGGCACAATGGGAAGGGTTTTTCCAAGACAATGGCTTTGGAAGTGTGGGTAAAGAGGTAGAGGTGGGGGCCTTTTATAAGAGGTGGGGAGGGGCACCCTTGAAAAGTAATGAAATGTTACTTTATTTTAGAATGAGTTTCGGATTTTAATGGTCCCACATTGATGTGTTTCGAGTATAAGGTGATAAAGGTTCTATATCCACAAATCTAATAGGTTTTGGACATGTTTAGGTCTTAGATGTTACATTATATTTCCATTTTATTTAAATCGTTAAATAATGAGGTCATCGCTGCATCATCATGATGTCATAAATAATTTAATTTTTTTATTATCTAAAAATTATAAAAAACTACTATGATGTAGTAAATATTTTTATCTTTCCAATTACTATTTATAGTAAAACATATGACTTGTATAACCTAATGTAAAAATTGTTTTAGTAAAACAACTCATGTTTGTGTCATTTTAATTTTAACATTAAATAAAAAGGTATTTATGTCATTTGCCAACCTATGTGGCTCCATGGAGTCCCCAAGTTGACCCATGGATTGTATTGGTCGGCCATGACTCATCCAATGAGGGTAAGACATGTGTCTAGGTCATTTCATATTATTAAAACATTATTTTTACTTTAAACTATACTAATTACCTCTAATCGCAATTAAAACTTAATAAGTTACTATTTACAAAAAAAATTATTTTAATCCCATTGAACCACATTATAATTCTTAATTAAAACCATTTGTGTCGGATTTTTGAAATTTAGAACACAAATATGGAAAATTTCATTTAAACGGAAAAATCAGTATTTATAAGTATTACTTAGTTGTTTCACTATTCATCAAAAATTGATGTTTTTCAGAATATTACCTAAAATTCACCCTAAGCTATATTTGATATTCCGAATTAAAAAATGAAGTATATTTTAAAATTTTAAAACATATAGGTTTCATTAATTAATTTAATAATTAATTCTCGTTGTCAAAACAAATAGCATGTTTTTATAAAACAAAATGTATCAAAAGATTGACACTAGTTTAAGTCCGATTTCAAAGTGAAATTAATTCCAATGAACACTATTGGATTAAATAGTAAAAATATATTATAATTTCACATTAAAACCAATTCAAATGATAATCTAATAATATAAGTAAATTATATTAAAAATAGGTTTTGAATTAAAATACAACATTTTTCACTGTTCATTAAAAATTGAACTTTTTCGAAAAAATACCAAAAATTTACACAAAGTAAATATTGATGTCCTGATTATAAAGAAGAATTTTATTTTGTCAAATATTACACATAAAATTGTCAAAAATTGGATTTAAAAGAGGTTCACCATCAAAAGGCGTTTAATCGACCTTTTAAAGAATATTAGAATGTTTAAGCTTAAAATTGGATTAATTTGCATTTTTAATCCTCTAACATTTATTGTAAAAAGTAAAAATATTTGACAAACATATATAATCATTTTTTAGTTAGTTCTGTTCATTCCTACCATTACAATGGCTAGGCGTTAACTACTATTTAAAATAAGATTATTTTATTATTAGAGTGCAACGTAAGATTCCCAAGAAACTCGTTGTTGTGTGTTGGGTATGCCATCGAGCATAGAATCCCCTTTAAAGTTATATTAATATTTTATTCACAAATATGGATAAATGTGAAAATATCATACTCTTTATTTACCTATGGTGTTACATCATTCCCCCCTTTTGGGAATTGTGTCCTCACAATTTTAAAACTGGCCTTGGAAACATCCTTGAAAGTCCCACATCGGAACAAGAGTCGGTAAAACAATCACTTTACAATAAAGAAAGATAAGTACAAAGGTCACCCAAGTTAACCCATACTAGGATTTCATGTATGAAAATATGGAAATGGAAGAAAAAAAGGGTCATGTTCTGATAGAGAGTGATATTAAACATGTCTAGGAGAAAGTTAACCATAAGAAAATCACAAACTTGTGATTGGATAAACGGTATTCGATTCCCCAGTAGGAAACGTTAACAGACAACATTTTTGTTTTAAGTTACTCTTCATTGAGGAATTTATTTTTGATCTTAACTAAATCATAATGAAACATACTTACTTGTCACGTAGACTTCCAACTTTTACTAGATTCATTAATCAAACTCATATTTTCTCCAAAAGATGAGTATTTAGGAAGACTTGTTCACATTAAGAGTACTATAATCAACTTATAGACAATCATATAATTCATATAAGAGAACTATATACTTCCCATGTCTTTATAATTTAACCAAAACCAAAACCAAAAAGGTTATTACAAGATCAGATAATCCAGAAAAGGATAACCCTTTATAAAAAGAAAATCTATTCTTGATCTCCAAAACATGTCCAACAAAACCCAAAGGTCAACGAGGACCATTCGATAAACAATTTTTCCATAAAATTATTCAAAGTAAACCAAACTAATATTGAAACCCAAATATTTGAAGGATTTAGTCACGTAGTCTTCCAAGTTATATCATAACATTTATCTCCAAACAACATCAGTTTCTTTTAATGTCTCATTTTGAAAAGTATTTAACCTAAACACATATCCTCCATGATAGGTTAATAAATTTCCATAGATAACACAAAATCAACTTACTCTTAATTCATAAAATCATCTAACTAAAAAGAATCAGTCAAACTAACCAGGGACTTCACGTAGTCTAGTGGTAGGCGATAAATACCAGTCGCACTTTGGTTGTGGGTTCGATTTCCGCAGCTTTGTCCGACGCGACGGGTTGTCACATGGTCTGCGTGTTGTCCTTTTTATAAAACTCCAAAAATAACCCTACAATGTTTTAACCTAAATAGTTTCCTTATACCTCTCATTTTCATCCAAATTCGTTACGATCTCAATCATCTTAATTCTTGAAGTCTTATTTTACCACCATAAGATAAAATAAAATGATTCCCAAAATGAATAACATCATACCTTGATCATGGAGTCCACTCAGTTTCATCGTCATCTTTCTCACATCGGTATAAGTCCCATGCATTACAACAATGATTTATAGATCCTTCAAAATCATTTGCTTCCTCCATCCAAATACACCTTGTACAACATGGGTCATATGGGTGTTTATAGAAAAACAGTTTTGGAAAATAATCATGTATGACATATAATTCCAAAACATCTGATAAAACATGATTTCTATAAAATAGTCGGACATAATTTGAGTTGATACTTTTTATTATTGGTATTTTTAAAATACCATAAGTATGTGCTGAGAGACTATATTTTAAAAGCAAATATATATAGGTTGCGCAAGGGTCTCCTACCTCAGCACCATTTTTAAAATCATACTATACATCAAATTCTTGTGATAAGGTAAAATATTGGAAAATACCTTGATAATATTTACCTTTCTTGAAAATATGAGAATATTGTGAAAACAGTATTTTTCAAAAAACAACCCATGATCCACGATGATAACGAGGTATAGTGGAGGTGTTTGATAACTCAAACAACTGCTTGCAAGTGAGTTGTATGCTAGAAAAAGTTTCACAATCATCCAAACATGACTTTGCAATAATTATTGAAAGCATGACATTAGGAAGAGATAGATATGTCGATTGAGATCCTTATCCTTCCATTCGTAACCGTCTTTACTTGACCTGAAAAAAGTAATAAAACAAGGATCTAACTGAAATAATAGATATAGGGACTAATCATGTGTCTTACAAAAACGCATAATCCCTAATGTTGTCTAAACCGACCTTTTATACCAACTATAAGGCCCCGTCCTTAAACCTTACTTAATCATGAGTTATTACAAGATTACACATTAAGGATCTTTTCAGGTTTAGAGTTTTAGAGAATTAGATCATAAAACATTCATTATATTCCACATTTAAACAAAGTGGTTACAAAAAGATAGTGTTCATTTTTTCCCATCAACAGAAACATATTTAAAATAAAACATGGATTATTTCTTGACACTTTCTTGACACTATCATCATATCATGTACCTTTCCCTTGACATGTGAAAAACATTTCAAAAACATGGGATGAGTATAAAAAGCTCAGTAAGGGATATAAAAATATGGAAAGGAAACATGAGTACATGTACACATAAAAATCAATGAAATAATACTTTACTCATAAAAAATAAGAACTTTAACATACCTTATCAAATCATGAATAAATCATAGAAATCATAAGACATAAAAGGTAACTTGAGGCATTTATAACATTCTTACGTAGGGAGTAACCCTCTTGGTCACGTTTGGAATACTCACCATAGTATATTCCCTAAATCTCTTCAGAGAAACCTTAACATTTCACTCCTTTGCGTTACCCAGTCCATTGGAGAGCTATATCGGGCTCACCCGCCGTTAGTTTATCGCGGAACCACCCGTCTCCATAATAATTCCCAAGAACCTCAACATAATCATATCACATAAAACATGCATAAAAGAAACATAAAATTTCCACCTTTCATTCACAAGATATCAATACAACACATTGATTTAAAAACATTATGAAAACCATTTTCAATACCAAAATAAAAGAAAATTAAAACATGGTATTTTTTTAATAAAGGTATGGCTTGTAGAGGAAGCCGAAACTCAAATAATGGTCATGGCAGTGGAAAAGTCATTGTCGCCGCATACATACGACAAAAACATTCCCTTTTTTCATTTAGTAAACGCTTCGTATAAAAAAGATTCCTTTTGAATAAATGTAAAAGAAAAATCGGTTTATACACCATATAAAAGAAGGTTGTATATAAAACTAAATATACCTCAATGAAAGGAGATTGAGACGAAGTCCCATACAAAGACGGTATCCTTGGTTTAAGGATAAATGAATTACATAATTATGTTTGACAAACAAATACACCAAATATAAGTGGATATTAAGTGTAAAACAATCATAGGATATTCACACATATTCATAGAATGACATATTCAAGGAAAACAAGTTTATCCCAAAGAATCAAATTTGGGTGAAGAAGTTCCCTTGCAAAAATTTGACAGCCTAATGGCGTCACTACAAAATTCAGAAAATCAGTTGTTTAGAGAAAAAAAGGGTATCTCATCACATGGAAATAAAATTTAAATCAATAAGGATATATAAGATCATATCATAACATAATAGTATGTGAATTAAAATACATAACAAAATAAGTCTTTTAAAAAGAGGAGGGTGAAAGGTTCCCTTACCGACATGGGTATCATTCGAGACATGCACCCCATGAATGAAGGACAATACAAAATTTATGTAAATACTCATAAATGAAAGTATATTACACATTGATTAAAATAATGGGCAGTACTTACACCACTCAAAGTAAATTGTGGCCAATGTAGCATAAATCTCACGGGAATAAAAGTGAGATGAAAAATCCCTTACGAAAACTCGGCAGCCTAACGGCGCCACATAAGACTTCCAAAATGGATTGATGAGAGGAAATAGGGTCTCTCATCATATTAAAATATTTTTTCATAAATAGGAATATAAAAGAACATCCCCCAACATAACAAATAGGATCTTAAAATAAGTGACATTAAGGAGAGTACATAAAAAGAAAGAGAGAGGTTGGATCTCTTACGAAAATTCGGCAGCCTAACGGCGCCACTCAAAGCTCCCAAAATGGATTGATGAGAGAGAATAGGGTCTCTCATCATATTAACATTAAAATTACAGTAATAGTAACATAAAATAGTATCCCAATAACATGAAAGATGATATTTAAAAGGAATGACATAAAAGAGTGTACTTTAAAAGAAAGAGAGGAGTCAGATCCCTTACCTCAAGTCCAACTTGTCTTGTTCATTTATTTATATTCCTTAATAATAAACTTTGGTCAATTTATAATTTATTAAGGACCTCATATAAAGGTTATTATTCAGTTCATATCACATATTTTAATGCTATAAGAATTGGTTTATAATATGAGTTCATATCAGACGTTTTTGTCGATGTTTGGTACATGAGTCAAAAATTGAACTTGTTGGAAAATAATTTTCCATGTCGTTATAGGTACATCATATCTAGAAAATTAATTATGTTTTAAATATCATATATATCCAGTATATATTCATTTTAAACTATTCCATAGAATTTGGAGATAAAAACGAAAAGCACCGTTCATGGAGACGGTAGGCCGTACGTACGCATGAACACTACTTTCATTTTTTTCTTTGTCATATTAATGGAATTAAAAATAAATGATATATATATATATATATTATAATTCCATTATAATATATATGTTATATATGTCACATATGTTCATTAATTTCATTCTTTATACATTCCATATATTGCATGTACGAGTCACATAACTTGAGAGGGCGGTAGTCCGCACTTCCTCATATGAAATTACCGCATTTACACAACATGAAAAGAATAAAGGTATGGTTTATATATAAAATACAGAAGCATATAGTAAACATAAATACCATATATATCATGTATAAAATACAGTGACATCATAATGGCCACCTTTAAAGGTGTTAAAAGAATACTTAACAATCATCATTTCGTTAGGTAGAAAATCACCAACCACAGAAACAATATGTTCTTTAACCATTAGACGAAGGTGTGTGTAAGTTTAGCTTGAATCCTTATTATAACAACATCCTAGTATATTATATATACTTTATTTGTTACAAAAGAAATGAATAAAAAGTGTTTATGGGGTTGGAGAAGCAAAATAAAACAATAGGACTCAAGTGAAGACATTACCTTAAAATCGGGTAACTCCCTTTGGTTTGAGCTCAAAGGCTTCCTTGGGAGGACTTATTCCCAAAGTGAGGCTTCAAGGAGTTATATTGGGATGTGGAGAGACAAAATGGGCAGGGGTTGTCCGAGCCAAAGGCTTTGGATGTGTGGGTAAAGAGGTAGAGGTGGGGGCCTTTTATAAGAGGGGGGAGGGGCAATCTTGAAAAGTAAGGAAATGTTACTTTATTTTAGGATGAGTTTCAGATTTTAATGGTCCCACATTGATGTGTTTCGAGTATAAGGTGATAGGGGTTCTAAATCCACCCATCCAATAGGTTTTGGACATGTGTAGGTCTTATATTTTACATTATCATTTCATTTTATTTAAATCGTTAAATAATGAGGTCATCGCTGCATCATCATTATGTAATAAATAATTTAATTTATTTAATGTCTAAAAAATATAAAAAAATACTATGATGTAGTAAATATTTTTATATTTCCAATTAATATTTATAGTCAAAAATCGGACTTGTATAACACCATGTAAAAATTGTTTTAGTTAAACAACTCATGTTTGTGTCATTTTAATTTTTACATTAAATAAAAAGGTATTTATGTCATTTTCCAACCAAAGTGGATCCATAGGGTCCCCAAGTTGACCCATGGATTTTCTTGGTCGGCCATGGCTCATCCAATGAGGGTAGGACATGTTTCTAGGTCATTTCATATTATTAAAACATTATTTTTACCCTAAACTATACTAATTACCTCTAATCGCGATTAAAACTTAATAAGTTACTATTCACCAAAAAATTATTTTAATCCCATTGAACCGCATTTTACTTCTTAATGACAACCATTTATGTCGGATTTTTGAAATTTAAAACACAAATATGGAAAATTTTCATTTAAACAGAAAAATCAGTTTTTATAAGTACCACTTAGTGGTTTCACTATTCATCAAAAAATTAAAGTTTTTCAGAAAATTACCAAAAATTCACCGTAAGCTATATTTGATATTCTGAATTCAAAAATGATGTATATTTTAAAAAACTCCAAACATATAGATTGCATTAATTAATTTAATAATTAATTCCCACTGTCAAAACAAATAGCGTGTTCTTATGAAACAAAATGTATCAAAAGATTGACACCAGTTTAAGTCCGATTTCAAATTGAAATTAATTCCAACGAACACTATTGGATTAAATAGTAAAAATATATTCTAATTTCATTTTAAAACCAATTCATAAGATAATCTAATAATATAAATAAATTAGATTAAAAAGTGGTTTTGAATTAAAATACAACATTTTTTACTATTCATTAAAAATTGAACTTTTTTAGAAAAATACCAAAAATTTACACAAAGTAAATTTTGATGTCCCAATTATAAAGAAGAATTTTATTTTGTCAAATATAACACATAAAATTGTCAAAAATTGGATTTAAAAGCGGTTCTCCATCAAAAGGCGATTAATCGACCTTTTAAAGAATATTAGAATGTTTACGCTTAAAATTTGATTCATTCAGATTTTTAATCCTCTAACATTTATTGTAAAAATTAAAAATATTTGACAAACATATATAATCATTTTGTAGTTATTTCTGTTCATTCCTTCCATTACAACGGCTAGTCGTTAACTACTATTTAAAATAATATTATTTTATTATTATAGTGCAATGTAAGATTCCCAATAAACTCGTTGTTATGTGTTCGGTATTCCATCGAGCATAGCATCCCCTTTAATGTTATATTAATATTTTATTATCAAATATGGATAAATAAGAAAATATCATACTTTTTATATACCTGGGGTTTTACAATTATTATGCCCATCCAAATAATAATGTATTGAATAACAATTACACCACGACGTGGAGACGGTAAGCCGTACGTATGCACATATGGTGACATGTCATTCAAAGGATGGATAGAATAATGAATATGGTTGTACCATATTTATTATATTATCACAATATATAGAATATAATGGGGTTATTATTTTAGAATGGAAACAATTAAGAAAGAGGAAGTGGAAGAAGAAAGGTACTTGAAAGATGTGATGAAATATATACCTCTTCTTAGAGTTCTTCCTTTTGATTTGATCAAAAGGGATCATTAGGATGGATTTCAGACTAAATAGGTTCATATTTTATTCATAAGGTTGTTTATGGTCAAATTATATATAACCAATAGAATTAGGACATGTGTTAGGGTAAGAATAATATCATTTTTCCCTTAATTACTCTATTTACTTTTAACCGTAATAAATAATATTAAAAAGTAACTATTCACATAAAATTATTTTCATCTTATTGAACAACATTTTTCATATTGATATCAACTGTGTCTCTTCGATTTTTGAAATTCCACTCACAGAAGCGGGAAAATTATGTTTTATGTGAATTTTCAAATTCTTCTATGAGGTGGGTAAAAGACAGTGAAAAGTACAATAAAATTTTATATATCTAATATTATTACAAAATGACTCCAATAAATTACATTGAATTTATATAGGTATTATCAATCTATTTTGACCAAAAATAAATTTAAAATAAATACATAATTAATTAAATAAAAATTTGGTTTCAAACAATAACTCAGTGTTCTTCAATATTAATCAAATATTGAATGTTTTCATAAAAATAGAAACAATTTACTCTAAGATAATTTTGATATTACGAATTCAAAAATGAAGTCTATTTTACCAAATTCAAAAAATTGAAGTTGAATTTATTAAATTAAAAGTAATTCCCACTACCAAAACCAAAAGGAGTATCTATAAGAAATAATAACTATAAAAATATTGATACTTTTTTATTTCCAATATCAATTTGAAATTATTTACAATGACCATAATTGGATTAAATGGTAAAAATATAATCAATTTATACTTCCAAACCATTAAAATGTTTAATTTATCACTATAAACACTTCTGATTAAAAAAAATGTTTTCAGTTAAAATATATTATTTTTAACTATTCGTCCAAAAATGAAAGTTATCAGAAAAACAACAAAACATATATTGAAACTAAATTACTATGTCCCGATTCCAACGAAGAAGTTTATTTTGTCAAATTTAATTTATAAAAATTCAAATATTGGATTTAAAATCGGTTCACCATTAAAAGGTGGTAAAAGTTCATTTAAAAAAAATACATCTTTTATCTGAAAAAAATAAATTAGTTCATACATTATGTCTCAGATACTCATTATATAATATTCTAAAATTATAATGATTTTATATTGTTCAAAATTCAGTTAATAATATTCATAACAGCTTTTAAACGGCTAGTTTAGTAAGTCGTGGTGCGCTTGAACTCGGTGTTACGTATAGTGCAAGTTATTGAATTATTTCGAAGAAATACATACTATGAAATCTTGGGGTGTTACATTCTTCTCTCCTTCAATAAATTTCATCCTCTCAATTTGAAATTTTTCATTGAAAATAAAAGGTTTAAAATATAAAATTCCATTGATGTAAAACACACATCGGAAATTGGGTTGATAAAATTTATTCTTAAAAGAGTAAAAGGGAAATGAAAAAGTTACCTCCAAATTATGATCTCAATTATGAGAACATTGGTGAAATTAGAGGCACATAATAGGAGATAAAATGTAAATATTTATAGAGAGTGATTGAGGTCATCAATCAGAATATATCATTTAAATATATTGACATAAAAAATCCATTATCAATACCATTTTCAATAACAAAATCCGTAAAAAGAGTATATGGTATTTAAATTTTTTTTAAATAATTTTGGATTCTTAAGGAAACCAAATATCAAATAAAACTCATGGTGGCAGAAAGGATGTTGTCACCAATTAGGTTAGAAAAACATCACACTTTTTTTGTTTATTAAAGCACTTCATAGGAAAAGAATCCCATTGAAATGAAAATTAAATGGGTTATTTACACCATATAAAAGAAAGTCATTAAGAAATTAAAGGTTGCCTCAATAAATTGAGATTGTGACAAAGTCCCTTATCTAAATATTAAGAATTAATTTAATCATTGAATATGTGGGAATTATATATATATATATATAATTAACTTGTAGAGTTACATCATTTAACTAAATCCTACCACAAAATCATCATTCACTCAATGATATTTAAAAAAAATTTATTTATCCCAATCATATAGGGTTCCAAAAATAATGAATTAATAATTCACCTATCATAAATTTTAAAAAATATACTACATTATACAATCCAAGACATCATGTAGTCTAGTGGTAGGTAATGCATCCTTTTTTCACTTCTATTGCGGGTTTAAGTCTCATGGACTTGCTGGATGCGACCGGCTGTCGCCCGACCATTGGGTTTTCCTTTTTTTGACAGTCCAAAAATAACTTTAACAATTATATCCAATTTATAACATAATTTATTCCAACCTTTAGACTTATCCAAAATATTTGTATCCAAATACATATTCAATAATTTATATGGATGTTAAACCCAATGAAGATCATTTTTTCCACATAATAACATGTGAACACCTTCATCATGTATTCTTTTAAAACACGGTAACACCCTGAATTACCTTAAAACATTATTTATTACATTCTTCCTCCCTTATTCTTTATAGAATACTGGATATATTCATTATATACAAAAATTTTGAATATTCTCACAATGATGAAAAAAACAAAATATTAACTAGTTACAAGAAATTCATGAATATCCAATATAATTTATCCAAATCTACCATATCTTATTCCAAAATAACTACCTCATTATCGGGACCATATTAAGGATTACCTTTCCTTCAACCATGTATTTTCGAAAAATTGTAGCTTAATATTTAGTCACTTTTTTTAATCCATATAATCTCATATTCTCCATAAAACAGTACTATAGTACAATCCTTATTTTTCTCCATAATTCATATAATAAGTATATTGTCGATACAACACTAAAATGAAATAATTATATAATAAAAACATAAGATCACTAGTAATTTATCTTATTCTGAGGTAGTATGATAACTTGATAATTATCAATAGAATCATTTGTGGTATACTCTGGTGAATATGACATTGATTCACATAGAGTCCCTACGCTATGTAGTAAGAGCAGTTTACATTTGAATCCTTTTTCTTACACATGAAATTCCGAACATGGTGTCCAAACATATAACAAACTCCCATTCCCATAAAGCATTTACCAAGGTGATTATTTACACATTTATCACATATGGGAAAATCATTCTTTCCCCTCAACCCATTATACATATTTCTCTCTACCATCCTTTTCTTCTCTTGCTTCCCATCAAAGCCATAGGACATGGATTGTTCATTACTTATCATACTAACACATGATATTATTTCTTCATATGTTGATAATAAAATGGACACAATTTCTTTTATAAATGATGGATTTATACCATAAATGATATGACCCTTCTAACTCTTTGGATCATACGTATTGATAGAGTTCTCATTCAATCTACTGAGCTCTATTTCTAAATAGTGGCATACACCATGTCAGTTTATGAATCGCAATTCATAATTCCAAATATGTAAAATACCTAATGTAAATTGAACATTTTATGGATATAATCCATAATCAAAAAAAAATCTTTTCTTTGAGAAGATATATAGTCATAAACCCTTAACAGTGGTTTGTAACCAAGAGTGCCGTAAGGCCCATTGTTCTTCACTAGTTCCCATGCGAGTCTAGCTCAAAGCACTGGTTTTGGTTTTTACCCCTAGGTACATCTGTGCCAGAGCTGCCTCTAGCTGCTCATATCCAGACAGTGATGTATAGCATGGAAAACTAACAGACTCTCTATAGTACCAAAATTAGAGGATGTTCTTCTATACTAATCCTCAAAGACTATCTTAGGATATTGTTATATAATAAAAGTTGAACTAAATATATTTCCAAGGATGTTGCTAAAATTCCTCTGATACCCACTATAATTCCCAGACCCAATATTTTGAGAGTCGGTGCTTTATTTTAATACATTGGCATGATTACAAGGAATTATGTCCCAAAAGACCAATCAGATTAGCATTCTTGGAGAATATATTACATACATAAACGTTACATTACACATTAGAATATAAAACACTACATAAAGGATCCTTTTAGAATTCCATTAATCCACTAGCATAAACCTTCTTATCAATCATAATACACTTCATGGAATCTGGATAAAATTAAAACATAGAAATGGGTGAACTCACATGCTCAGTAAGGATAACAATATAGAGGAAACTTTCATAAACAAGAACAGACATATAAGATAATGTATAGGACTAAAACAAAAGCATTTCTAACATTAAATTAATCATAATATTTAAAATATAAATAAAATTAATTCCATTTACATACTCACATGGATATTCTACTTGTCAAATAATCACGTGCAATATCAAAATCCAATTTCATAACGATGGAATGCATAATACCAGACCTTCAGAACCATGTAATCAAGGCCTTGTTCCAAGACTACAAATAAGATTTTGTCAAGGTCTTGTGCCAAGACACTAGTTTGTCTCATTAGACCTACCTATGCATTGTGGAGCTATAGTGGGCTCCACCTGTCACTTACTAAGTCCAATGCAATCCTCATATGAAAAGGGTTAAACATAACAAAAAAAACCTTATTAAAACTAGAATATGAAATTTTAATAAATTATCCTTAAACTAGAAATGGTGTAAAAATAACACATCCATAGTCAAATATATCACAGAAACCTTCAATACAATATAGAAGATTTGTATAATAATCAATCAACATCAAAAAATTTTAAAATCCATCAATGGATGTTGACATAGATGAAAAGGATTTTCAAAACCCTTTGAGAGAGATATTCCTTCTTCATGAAAACATTTAAAAAGTCACATAATTTAGAAAGGAATACATTTGAAGACATTTTTGGATCAAAGTGTCACATACCACATTGAAACATTTGAAGGAAATTAACATTTCAAAAACATTCATGTACATATAAATAAATACTTAAAAACAATTTTGAAGACATGGAAATTAATGAGAATGATTTTGAAGAATAAAATTTTAAAACCATTGAAATGAATTTTTAATAAAAATATCCCTTAAAATAATCCCTTTAAAAAATCTTTAATGAAACAAGGACATGGATAAAAATAATGCCCAATAGATACTTATGTAAAAACAACCTCGGATAATAAAGAGATTGTGAAATTGACCCTTACATTGGACTTTCCTTTAGTAGAGGGTACATTTAACCTCCTGTATGAAGATCATAGTTTTTATTAAATTATACCAGAACCATATTAATATTTATGATATCATACATGATTCATTTATTAATCTATACTAACCATTTAATAACAATTTCCATGATAAATTAACATTTCTTGTAATAATCGCTATCTTTATTGTATGTGTTTTAACTTGTTACTCATGATTGTATCACTTAGACGAAGATTTAAATAGTTCCAGAATATAAAACATGATTTATATATCATATATATTTAGAATATATAAATGTATAATAGATATATATATGAAATGAAAAACACTGTTTATGGAGATGGTAGTTCGTACGTATGCATGAACGTTTTTTCCGTTTTCATATCTTATTGAACAGAACTAAGAGAAATGGTATATGTATGTACATACATACATAAATATATATCTATATCTCCAGTATAATTATTATTTGATCTATTACATAATTATTAGTAATATATATTTATATATTCGTCATTGAATGGTGAACTTGGAAATGAATCTCATCGCGTCATGGTGATGATAATCTGTACGTACGGACGAGTGGCAATATAATTTCCTTAAAGGTGTGGAATTGGACGGTATATCATATATATAGAATCATTATCATGTTATATTTATTATTTACATCAATTACACATCATTATTATACTCATCCAAATAATAATGTATTGAATAACAATCACACCACGATGTGGAGATGGTAAGCCATATGTACGCACGTATAGTGACATGTCATTCAAAGAATGGATAAAATAATCACTAGTAGAAAAATGATTTTTAATGTCGGTTTTTTTATTTTCGACGTCGGTTTTTAACCGACGTCGAAGTCACCGACGTAAAAAATATGAATTTTTACGTTGGTTTTTGTAAACCGATGCGAAAAATGAATAACATTTCTTTTTCGTCATCGGTTTTATAAAAAACCGATGCCGAAAAAACTAATTCATATCATTTTTGGATCAGTTTTCATAAAAACCGACCCGAAAAATTAAAAAAAATAGTTTTGGCGTTGGTTATTTAAAAAAACCAACACCATAAATGAAAAAGAAACAAATATTTTTGGCGTCATTTTTTATAAAAACTGACGAAAAAAATCAAAAAAAAAATTCTGTGTTTTAGATTATTTCCTATGCTTTGATTTCATAGGTTGTGGACCTAAAACGGAGTTACGGTTCAAATGTTATCACCGTTAGAAGTTGAACCTATCAAATTTTTGATTGATACAACTCGTTTCAAAGAAAAAATGATAAACATTAATTAAAATCATATGCACCAAATGAAATAAAATAATCATTATACATCAAACATATTTAAATGGTTTTAGGGGCTTCCATAGAAATGATATGTTTTTTATCATCATATAACTTGTATTTAGAAATGAGAATGAATCATCATTATAAGAAAGCCAATCGAGTTGTTTAGAAATAAAGGATAATAATAATAATGAAAACAAATGAATAGAATATGTATCATGTTCAAATTAATGATTGAAGTTGCATTGAAATCATGATTGAATCGAAGATATTGAAAATGATGAATGAAGGAGAAACTGGATATATATATAGTAAATGGAAATATTTTCAATTTGTTGTACGAAAATGTAGTCGGGATTTTAAAAAGTTAAACGCGTGTTGTGAAAAAAATTGAAATTTTGATCCCGCATTACTCTTTTTCGTCGGTTTTGTTTGAAACCGATGCAAAATAGTATTTACATTCGTCTTTTGGCATCGGGTTTTTAGAAAACCGATGCCAAAAATGTCAATCGATATCCTTTTTTGCGTCGGTTCTTAAAAAACCGACGCAAAAAACTAAAAAAAATTTATTTTGGCGTCGGTTTTTATGAAAACCGACGCCATAAGAGTTTTAAAAAAAAATCATTGGCGTCGGTTTTTAAAATTACCGACGCGAAAAGATAAAATATATTTTTGGCATCGGTTTTTATGAAAACCGATGCCAAAAAAAAAATACAGTGATTTAGATATTTCTCTAATATTTGATTTAACTGGTCGTGGAGCAAAAACGGAGTTACGGATTAAAAGTTATGGATGTCGGAAGTTGACCTTCTCTAAAAGAAGTCTTAAAGAAGTTCATCTTTCAAAGGCCATAACTTTTAATCTGTAACTCTGTTTTAGCTCCACATCGAGTAAAATCAAAGATTAAGAAATTATCTAAAACAATGTAAATTTTTTTTTAATTTCTTGGCCTCGGTTTTCATAAAAAAACCGACGCCAAAAATATACATTAACTTTTCGTGTCGGTTTTTTTACAAACCGACGCCAAAAAAATTATATTTTGTTTTTGGCGTCGGTTTTTAAAAAAACCAATTTGAAAAGTATTTTTTTTAAATTTTTAGCGTCGATTTGTTAAAAAACCATCTCCAAAGAATTTTTTTTAAAACTTTTATTGCGTCAGTTTTCATAAAAACTAACGCCAAAATATATTTTTTTAGTTTTTTGCGTCAGTTTTTTTAAGAACCGACGCCAAAACAATTTTTTTCCCTTTTTGGCATCGGTTTATATGAAACCGATGTCAAACTGGCGACGTTAAAAATCATTTTTCTACTAGTTAATGAATATGGGTTTACCATATTTATAATAACATCATAGTATATATAAGAAATTGGAGTTATTATTTTATAATTGAAACAACAAAGAAAGAGGAAGTGGAAGGAGAATGGAACTTGAAAGAGGTGATGAAATATTTAACTCTTCTTCGAGTTCATACTTTTGATTTGATCAAAATGGATCATTAGGTTTGCTTTATAAATAAATTAAGGACTATAGAATTATGGGAGGATAGTTGAGAGGGTGTTTGGGTAGGGGTTGGCTGAGCCAAATGGCATTGATGGTGTGAATTAGAATGAAGGGGGAGTTCCCTTTTATAAGAGGGGTGAGGGGCACCCTAGGAAAAATGTAAAATATTATTTTATAATAAAATCATTTTCAGATTATAATGGATCCAAAATGTAGTATTTAACAAAAAAGGTAGGTATGGGTCGAAAACCACTCAACCAATAGGTTTTCGAAAGATTTAGGTTAACATATTAACCTTAACGTTTAGATTTAACTCTGAGTTAAATATTTTCAAATTTTTACCATGAATCTTTGTATTTTTATATTATATGGTTTATAAATGTACTATAAAATGACAATAAAACCCCCTAATGGTTCCTTACTGTCATATATATTATTATATATTTATTTTTGGAGAACCATAGATTTTTAGGGGAGATATATCAATTAATAATATAATATTTGTATTAAAAACTCTTTTATGTCAATTTTGACACTATTTGGTATTTTGTTTTTCTAAATTCATAACAACATTATTAATTTCAGAAAAATGCATCTAATAAACCCTAAAATGTCATATTAACCATGAAAAATATTTTAATTCATAATAAGTCCCAAATTACATTTATTTGGATATTTATAATATCAATTTTTTTAATCAGTCATTAATAAGGTAATTACTCCATCATCATTGTGTCATAAATAAATTTAATTATTTAATGTATAAAAAATATAAATAAAATAAAATAACATAGAAATAATTTTTTCTTTCTAATTAATATTTATAGTCGAATTTATCTTATTTGTAACCCTATATTAAAAATGTTTTAGTTATTAAACATTGAATTTAACACTTTTAACTCTTCTTTGAATTAAATAATAATAAATGTCCTAATCTACTCCATGTAGACCAAATAGGTTCATATATTATTATTATGGTTGTTTTGGGTCAAATTGCACAGAACTAATTTAATTAGGACATGTGTTAGTGTAAGAATAATATCATGTTTACCCTTAATTACCTATTTACTTTTAATAGTGGTAAATAAAATTAAAGTGTTACTATTCAACAAAAATTATTTTCATCTTATTGAACCAAATTTTTCTTATTGATATCAACCTTGTCTCTTAGATTTTTGAAATTAAACTCACAAAAGCGATAAAATTATGTTTTATGCGAATTTGCAAATTCTCATAGGAGGTGGGTAATAGGCGAAAAAAGTTCACTAAAATTTTATATATCTAATATTATTACAAAATTTCTCCAATTAATTACATTGGAAATATATATGTATTATGTATATATTTTTTTCTAAAATAAATTTAAATAAAATAAATAATTATTTAATTAAAAATTCGGTTTTAAACAATAACTCATTGTTTTTCACTATTCAACATAAATTGAATGTTTTCAGAAAAATAAAAAAACATTTCCCTAAGCTAATTTTGATATTTCGAATTCCAAAATGATTATATTTTATCAAATTCAAAAAACAGAAGCTTCATTTAGTAATTTAAAATTAATTCCCTTTTTAAAAACCAAAAGGCGTATTTTTTAGAAACAATAACTATAAAAAGACTTGCACTTGTTTGTGTCCTATATAAAAGTGAAATTACATACAATGTCTAGAATTGTATTAAATGTTAATAATATAGTCTATTTATACCTAAAAACAGTTAAAATGTATAATTTATCAATAAAAATTATTTGGATTAAAAAAGTTTTTTTCAGTTAAAATATAGTATTTTTCACTATTCACCCAAATATGAAAGTTATCAGAAAAACCCTTAAAATTTATTGAAATTAAATTGTTTTGTCCTGATTCTAATTAAAAAGTTTAATTTGAAAATTTTAATATATAAAAGATTCAAATATTGGTTTTAAAAAGGGTCCACCCATAAAAGGCAATAAAAGTGAATTTTTTGGAAAAATACTTCTTTTATCTGAAAAAAAATGAATTAGGTCTTACATTATGTCTAAGAAACTAATTATGTGGATTCTAAATTTATAAGGATTATATATAGTTCAGAATTCATTTAATACTATTCATAAAAACTTTTGAACTACTAGTTTGGTAAGACGTAGTGCGCTTGAACTCGGTGTTGCATGAAGTGCAAGTTATTCAATTACTTTGAAGAAATACATACTATGAAATCACGAGGTGTTACATATGGTGACATTATTAAATTGAGTACTAAAATTAATGTTCACCAGATATTTTTAAATAATGAATAAAAAAATTCAACTGAAAACCATTAAATGGGACTTTAACCCATGTTTCGTGAATATTTAATAAATAATTAAAATACTATTCGAAAGCTATAATAATATAACTTATTTTATTTAATTTTTTTGTCCCATAGAAGATATAATATATAATATCAATTTCATGATCATTTAAATTGATTAAAATTATCTTATTGTCTTGTGAATTAAAAATGATGTGATGGGGTGAAATTATTACAAGAAACTAGACCTTATTAAACAAAATGACTTCTTATCATTTATTTTATCAATATATTGACTTTTGTTTCGGTGGAGAAACATATTACAATTTTTATAAAGTTTATTTATATATTTTTATCTCTTTATTTCATTAGATTAAAATAATAAAAGAACATTCACTTATTCTAATGGTCCATTTTTTAAAGAAGTATTTCATCATTGTTATGTAATAAATTTGGTAAATTTAAATGGTATATATTAAATAAATTACCATAATTAGTCAAAAATTAATTATTGAAATTTAATTATGGATTTATTATTTTTATCTCATAAAATGATACTGGTCTCTTAATATTAAGAAAATTATTTTTTAATATTAATTGAGAACATTTTTATTTTTTACTTTTAGATATTCCTCCATATTGAGAAAAGATTTATTTTATTTGGGAAAATAAAGTAAAGATAAATAATTAATGATATAAAATATAACATCGATATAATCCATTATTTTTAATTCTATATATTTATATGTCACATGGAATCATTATTCGGCCACATGGGATTTTATAAGTTGTTTTTCTGAGTATCGATAACATTTTGACATTATAAAAATATATTCAAAAATATATCCAATTAATATAGATTATAATTTTATTATTAAAATATAGGACTCAACACAAATCCCATTATTCAGAGGCAATGTTTTGAAGTACCATTTCTTTAGTTAAATGCTTATGTGAATCATGTGGATGGTGTATTTTTTTCAAAAAATCAGGAGGGAAGATATGATGTCATTTCACACACTTTAAAAATATTATATTTGGATTTTGTAAACTAGAAATCAATTGATAAGATGTTTTTTCAAAATATTCTGACATTGGATATATTTTTATCATATCATTTAGGTATTAAATGATATTTTATTCTGATCTTGTAGAATTATAATAACTATTAAATTAATTGTTTTAAATGCATTTATTTTTTAGTTATATTCTCTTAAAATAGTTTTTTTTATAAAAATAAGGGGAAAAAATTATAATCAATAAACTAAAAAAATTATCACACATCCAAATATATCAATGATAGACATCATAAGGTATGTACTATTACATAACTTCAATCCATGTGAGATGTATTATATTGTTTTATGTAAAAGTACATGGTAAAATAACAATGCTCACTAATTTGTATCTTTTATTCTTGTTCTTCCTATAAATAAATATCATTATCTAAAACTAGAATCAATTTTTTAATATTTTATATGAAAAATTTGTTTATGTGGATGGTTTATAGTGACTATGTCAGTAAAAAGTATATTACTGAGAGTATGTGGCATTCTTTCATACTTCTTTCCACACACCTATACCTTAAAGGGTTTTTTCCCAAAATATGATGAATATTATAGTTTTGTATCCAACAATCTCACATTCTGATCATTTTAATGAATCATATTACTATAGAAATATTTTTTAGAAATTTTCATATTATTTTTGAAATATTTATAAGATACCTAAAAAATAATAATGAATCTATATCTTTTTTTTATTTTTATAGGATCACTTTTAGATTCTTTTTTTCTCATATTTTGTATATTTTTTATGTATTTTCATATCCAAGGAAAAATTTTATACGTGATCTATGACAAATTTCACTAAATTCAATGATTCATAATTTGTTTTAGATACTTTCAGTTAATATATTTTTATAAAATTTCCATTCTTATGGTCTTATTATTTTATTAATAAAAATAATTTTATAATATATTCAATGATTAATTAATAACTAGATATAGTGTTTACCACTAAAATTTTACATAATACCATCAACAACTGAATTGATAGGTGTTTGTGTAAAATTTAAAAGTAAATATAATTTCAACGAAAATGTTTAAACATTATACGTTTGTATCAATAATTTAGAGGAAAACGTTTTGGAAAATACTAAACAATTTAATAAACCATTATGTTTTTCCCTTTATAGGAATATATTAAGAATAATGTTTCATCTCCTTGTTGATATCGAACATAAATAATTTTGAGTTGTGGGGTAGGTAAATAAATTATTTTTGAATGTTTTGGACAAAATGAATTTTAAAATATATAATTTGGTTAAATTATAGAGATATAAATATGATATTTTACTAAATTAAAAGGTTTAAAATAAATATACAATTAGAAATATTATAATTAATAGATATTTTTATGATGGAGATCGTTTATTTAATGCACCTAGAGGATGAGGGTCGGGTTTGGTTAGTTACATTCTAAATATCCAATCCCATGTATTTTGAATAATTTATAACCTTATGGTGAAATATATATCCATTAGAATTTCATGATAATATTTTATGATTATTTATGAAATATTGTAGATTTTATATGAATAATTTTTTAATTAACTACTTGATGGGTTCACTTCTCCCCTCAATGTATATGAATGAATGACATTATTATGCCTTTATATAAAAAATTATTTTTTATCATTATATTTTCTATATTTTATTTATTGATTCATATATAAATTTAAATTGAGGAAAATTTCACAAATAAGTGTTCGTATATATAAAAATTTCTAGGTTGTAGATATTTTTATTTTACTTCTATTTTGTGTTACTTTTATTTTTATTTTTATTTTATAATTATTTTTACTATGGTTTTATAGACTTATTGTGATATAATTAATATCACATATATTTCTTGAATGAAAATCCCATGTATCTTTTAATGTGGTAATCTTATTTTCCAATCAATGGTGTGAAGTACCAGGTAATGGATGAAAACTATATTTGAGCTTGTTTTAGATGATTGGTTGTGTTTTGGGAATTTTTTTGGGATGGTAAATTAAAATATAGAACTATTCTAGTGAGTATACAAATTATAAAATTCCTTAAGTCACATAACACTTCATTATATATAATATTACATCGTAATGACATTTGTATGACTTTTATATATACCCAAATTGAAATTTTCATGTAAACATGTACAATATTGAGAAGTTTTTCATGAATTCATTGAGCCACATATGACTTTTCTTCTTACCCTATAATAGATTTAAAATTATCAAATTTTAGTGATTCATCATCTAATTTATCTAATACTTTATATAATATTTTTTTAGTATCAAAATTTTCATTTGTGTATGTATTTGGTAATAGTTTTATCACTTTCATAGTGCATAGTATGATTTAGATTATTTGTGAGACTATTCATGTGAAAATTCACATACTAAGTGTTTTTAAGAATGTAATGACTAAAAATAATTCTTTTAATGGATTGTAAATCACAAAAACTAAGTTAAAATTAAATAATATTATTCTTTATTGTATGACTAGTTCAAATAAATAAATAAATCAATCAAGAAGTGTTGAACATAGTAAGTATTTATGAGGGTATGAATGAAAATTAAATAATTATTTATTGAAAATTATCATGGGATATTTTAAATTATATTTCAAATAAAAAATATATAATTAATATTCATTGTAGAATATGTTATTTTGATTATATTTTTCATTATCTAGGTTCATCAAATTTCAAAAAAAAATTAACTTACTTTTTCGGTTTTGATAAAAAAATTATTGATTAAACAGAATAATGGAAGGTTTTTTGTATTTTATGAGTAGAGGATATCCTGATATGATTTTTTATAGAAGTTATTGAGAAGAATGAACATTATTCTAATAGATAATATGACCAAATAATCCATTCATGTTCTCATGAATTATTTGTTCATCGTAAACATGTGTGAGGAAGAATGATTTTTTGTTTTTACATTTATAATGAAAGGGTAGTCAATATAGTGACCCATGATAATATTTTCAAAAATAGTATACTAACCTAATGATTTTAATAATATATCTCATAGAATTCACATAATCCATAGAACGAATGATTTAGAGTCGTGGAAACTAGTTAAATAAAAATATTATTTTATAACACTTTCAAATATGACACCATTATTGTTATCCTATACACCCATTCATGGATATCAAAAATGATGTAATCAACATTATAACATTATAAATAGAAACATAAGAAATTGTTGATCACAAATAGTCATTAAGGTAAATGTAATATATAAATTATTAGATTATATTTATGAATGGGAATGTGAGGAAAATAGAAATAAATTAATAAGAGACTACAATACCATGTATGATAAATAAACACATAATAGAGACACATAACATTATAAAACGATAAATATGTAAGTATAAAATATATAAAGGGTTTCAAAATGCATATCATTAATCATAATTCTATTAGGTGGATAAAAAGTGAAAAATGCATTAAACATAAGGGATAATTCAAAAAACATGTCATTTCATGGAAAATAAATGCCTCTTTTAAAATTCTAATAACATGATGATAATATCTAAATGTGATATAACATTATAAACTAAAAATGTGTGACATCTATAGGAATATAAAAATTTATGTGGGAAACACCATTTTTCCCATACATGTGAGAAAATACTATTGATTTTTATTCATGAAATGCGAGAAAAGCCATTATGTCCATTAATATGTGAACAGACCCATTATGTCCATTCATGTATATTTGATGTGATATAAACTTATACCAATGAATTAGAGGGTGATATTTGATCCCAAAAATTATCATACATATATATGTGATCCACATAAAAAAGAATCATTGTTACTTAAATAACCCATGGATAAATGGGATTCTTATACATATCACAAACAATGAACATATGAAATCCTAGGATATCAAAATATCATTATAAAAAATGCTTAATAATGAATATAAATACGTAACATTTATTTATGATAGAAATAAAAAATTAAATATAATTAATTCCAAATCATTAAAAGTGTATTTTATCATTTTTTATTCATCATTTTGAAAGTCAAAGTTCTGAGTCCCCTTAAAATAATTCCATGTTATTTTTTAAGAAAAATGAATAGAACACCTTACTTGAAAATGATTTTTTTTCAAAAATTATTTTTCCTAGAAATAAGGAAATATAATCAATAAAAATAGAATACTTTGGAATTAAATTCCACAATAAATTATGTATCAAAAACAACAGATTTCAAGTTTTCATATCTGTTACCATTACCTTTGATTTCCATGAGATTATTTAACAACATATATCATGAAGAAAATAAATAAAATTAACTATTTATTACCATTAGGATTTTATACTTATATTAATTCTCTTAATTAAATAGAATTATATTCATGTTTTAGATTTTTCTAATCACTTTTCAATCAGAGGGTTTAATAATCTCAACCATTTTAAACTAGGATTCTAAAATCAAAGTCAAACCTCATTTTTGTCCCAAAGATCAATATTTAAAAACCCTTAAAGGTTATATAATTTAAATTTAATAAATAATTATAATTTTATAATACCAATTCATGGGGTTTTACTCTTGTATGGGATATAAAAATAGTGAAGAACTACTTGAGATTTTTACAGATATCGATGGATTGCATTATAAAGATAATTAATTTTTTGTGTTATTCAAAAAATCCTTACTAAATAAGTATATTAATAACAAAAATGAAATATACTTATAAATTATAAACTAAACCAATAAATTATTAGAATGAATGAAAACAAAATTTGTTTTTTCAAGGAGGTGGTTGTCTGTACAACACAAAATTTACATTTTCATTATTCATACTAAAAAAGGGGGTGATGAATAATTCATGTACCGCCATTATAATAACATAACTATATAATAGTTATATTGAATTTTTTTATTTTAATTACTTATAATTAATCTATAGTTATAATTAAATTATATATGAAACAAAATTGAATGATTGGTCTACAATCATATACCACACTTCATGGATGATCACTTTTTTGAAGGAGATTCAACATTTAAGGGGTGGAATTTTTTGAATAATAGAGCATAATTAATGTGGATATGAATTTTTTAATAATAATTTTGGGAATATTTTGGAAAATAACAGTGTTTTTAAATAGTGAGGTTAAGTGAGGAGCTGGGTTCCTATTTTTTATGTAAACGATGTGCATTTTTTTAAATTATAAAAATTATTCAATAATATCAAGTTTCTCTTTGAAAAAGTGATTAGAATATTGATAAATAATGGATTTTAGGGAATATAATGTTGATCCACGTATCAGACATTCCTAAATTATAATTTTTAAACATGTAATTCCTTTTAAGTTTATGGTTTGCCAACATTACCATTTATGTTTTTCTCATGGTAACAAGTAATTACATAGGTAATTTAGCATTTATATTTACAACTCAAATGGTCCATATTATAAAATTTTAAATAATTCAATATATATATAAAATATATTTTATAAAAAAAATCATTTTTTATTTAATATTATCTCAAACATAACTTCATGTAATGTGAAAAAAATAATATTTTTCAAAATAAATATTATTTTTAATCAATGGAATTTATGATTTGTGAATTATTGTAGATTTAATTAATTATTATTAATTTAATTTAATTAAAATAATTAGAATTTAATTTATAAAATAATATAATTTAAAAAAAACATTATTTCATCATTTTATAATCAATTAATCAAAACAGCAAAAATTATTTTCCCGTAAACGTTGATTAAATTTCCAAAATATTAAGAATGGGTTTTTGTTTCTAAAATATTATTTTCAAATGAATTATTATGATATTTAATATTTAATTTTATAATAATTTTTTTCAAACACATTAAATTTATTTATATAATATAATAATTTAATAAAAGTTACAAAATTAATAAAATATATACATTCCCTATTCCATTGAAACAAATCGTTCAAAAAATCCATAAAATTTATCATAGGATAGTATGACTCTATTTAATCCAAAAAATCTATTTTTTTTGTAAATTATTTTCATCAAATTTATAACATTAACATGAAAATAAAATCATAATATATCGTGGAAAAAATATTTTTATATGAAATTATTTTTTCATATAAACTCCTATTTTAAACTTTGTGTTATTCATAAATATATAAATCTTTAAAAATATTCATTTTATATAATAATTTTTATATATAAATAATTATTATTATTTATATTTTTCCTACTATTATCTTTATATTAAAAGTTAATTTATGTTTTTATTTTTATAAAAATATTTATGTATATAAATTAAATATTTTACATACAATTATTTATACGTTTTAATTTATATCTATGTCTTAAAAGTCTATATTTTATTAGTTTTAGTGTTGTGTGTGGAAAAATTCATTGAAAAAAATATTTAATTAACATGGTAAAACATTTTTCGTTACTTTATTCAATCCATTAAGTAATTTCAACCATGAAATTAAATTACATTGAAATAAATAATTGATTGGGATTTTCACACATCACATCATCGTGATTTCATTTATCTTTCTAAAATAAATAATTTATCAATAGTGACTTTACTATTTTATGGTTTTTTTTCTAAAACACATTATGTCTTATATATATAATTTCCATTGTCTTTTCCTTATACGGTAGATCATGTTCTTTTTTCACATATTGTGATCATAAGACTTGTTAAGGGTATAGAATGTAATTCATTAAATGTGACACATGTAATGAATCATATACATCGTTTATGCGTGTATGTAGTGTTTTTTGATAGGATAAATCCTTAACATGATCAATGAAATATGAGGGCCTGATATATATATTTGGCTCGGTTTCTCATTATTCTCAAATATGCTTACGGACATCGATGGATATATTATAAGGAATACCTTGTAAACAACTTCAAACTCTAAATCTCATCAATGATTATCTGCATAAATCCTCTATTGACTTTTTACTAATTTCAAATTAAAATTATTATTTTTAAACTTCTCAATCATTCCATGGACTTTAAAAGGATATATTAGTGTCCTCTCGAAAACTTCATCCCCATATGTTGGAGTCCAGCATCACTTTCCATACCATTCCTCATATAGTATGACATAAATTCCAGAAAAGAATCATTTTTTATGTGATAAATATATGAATGGGAGCTATTTATACCATCATAATTGATATTCTATCAAAAAGATATGAAAAAATATTCTACATATGTTAAGTACTTCTCAGTGTAAACATCTATCTGAGGATGTTATGTTTTATAAATCTGAACAATATCTCTTAAAGTTTTTGACGAATTATCCAAAATCTGAGGTTAATTCATGGATATAAATTTGATAAATAGAGAGTGGAATCCCATGATTTCGTACCACTTGTATTATATATATATTTGATACATGACCAATGGTGAAATATTAATTAATATAAATAAAATGTGATAACATTGTTAGGTGATTGACCACATCCTAAATTGTGCTATAGAATTTATAATATTTAAGGAGAGATTCAATGAACTATGTGGTGATGTTTCATATTGATATGCTAGTATGGGTAATGATTTCAATATTCCCTTAGATTTTTTTGATCAACCATGTATTTTTTTTCTACCAAACATCAAGGTATGTATTTTGTAATATCATTGTTCATACAATCACATAGGTAATTTTCCAAAAAATACCTAAAAATGTTTTGTTTTTTGGGATAGAATTATATTTAGGAGATTTGATCATTATTCAATTATTACATCATCGTTTTTTTCGCTAATGGAACACACATCCAATTTGCAAACCTTATATCTCTATCTGTATCAAAGATGATATACAAAATATTCACTACCTTATTATATATATCCACATCATGTTTTTTGGGATTATTTGATCATTAAGTGAATGAAATATTGAGTATATTGTTCAGAATATTATTAATTATCTCCCTACAACATGACTTCATGATTCATTGTTTTTAAGTCATTTAGTATTGGGTCTTTTTAAATCATCTATAGGGATATAATAGCATGATCTTTCTTAATCGGAGCATCAATAATGTTATTTTACTTCCCTGGATGGTAATGTATTGAGAATTCATAATTATTTATCATCTCCAACCATTGACATTGTATCGTATTTATAATTTCATTTTTGTGAATATATATTTCAACCTTCTATTATTAGTATATGTATCACAATTTCTTCGAAGGATATAATGTTTCTAAATATTCATTACATTAATCACCCCGACCATATATTAGTTAGACATCATGTAATTTTTTTCATGATTCCATATTTTTCATGAACTATAATAGATTCACATGCCATTATCTATGAGTATATTATGAGAAACTTTTTTAATCTTCCCTATATATTACAAATCCTTCTCTACTATAGACTAATTTAATTACTGATGAAATGGACAATCTCTTCTTCTATTACAAAACATAATTTTTCATTCCTCTATCATGATGAACATTACCCCCTTCCATGTCAACATGATTTATATATTATATATCAATGAAAAATGTCTCCAATAGAGTTATAAATATCCTTTTATCTTTACATAACTATGGATCTCAATTGTTGTTGTCGATCTGGGTCTTTGCTCGATAACATCCATCATTGATGGATCAACATATATACCGATTATTCTGATTTCATGTCCAAATAATGAAACCATTTTTTGATAGAATTCAAAATTGTGGAATTTATGATGAAAATTATCTATTCTAAACATCATAAAAACATTTTTCAATTGATATTCATGTTATTTCTCTTTAAATATATAATAATTTAATATATAAAGACCAAAAAATTGATCAAAATAGCTTCTAAATATGTTCTTATTAGATTCACAATTACAATAGGGGAGTTGGAATGTGAAAACGGTATCACGAAAAATTCACAATGTGCATACCTTTTCTAAAATGTCATCCTAGATATATCCTCCCTTTTAATCATTTATTTATGGTATCTGAATCAATTTTTATTCTTCAAGAATTATGATATCTTTATATTTGAATTTCTAGATCATTGAAATTGGTTATAGGATAGATTTTTATCATGAGCTTATTAAGATAAATTTAATGGAAGGACACATTGATAAATCCTTCTTTTTGAAGAATTAGATGGACACACCCCATGATGAAGCAATGGAGAGTTTGAAACCATTTTAAAAAATGAGTTGTATTTTCATCTACAAATCCTCCAATTCAATGGTAAAAATACTATATTGACTATTTTATAAAGTAAAAGTTCTAAGAATGTGTTTGACTAATAACACAACCTTATTACGTAGGGGAAGAATAAGAATGAAATCCAAAAAAACCTCAATATATTCCCATATTATTGGCCTTTTATCAATTACCACATCCTCTATAATCATTTGATCCAAGAGTCTTTAGTTGTTAGGTATAATAACCAACATTATATATTATCTTATATAGGGAGTTTGAAATCATCCATTCATCAATAAATGATAATATGATGAGTAGGGATAAGAAATGAGATTTTATTTTCATAATAGTGGATATGTTATTATGGATTGAATAGCCTATACATATCCAATATTATGTAAAATTAAACTGAATTTAGAGTAATTATATCCATAATAATTATCCCCCCAAAAATCACTTTTCATACTGGTATATAAATTTGAATGATGATTTTTATAAATGTTTTGAATATGATATCATGTTAGTCATTGTGTTTCAATATACATTATCTACAATTTAATTAATAATTGTCATTTTTATATATATTAAAAAATTTCATAACTATTTTGTAATGATATTGATATTAACTAATTAATATTCTCATTGATTTTCTATAAGTACCCAGCCTTAATCATTACACAATCTTGCAATTTTAATTAGATTTATTTTATTTACATTCCCAAATATATATTCGGTTTATATTTATTGAATATTCGGACATAACTCATATATATAAACACATGAGAATACATTCTGGGTGCCATTAAAACAATATCCATTTTTTCAAAAACCTAATATTTTTTACAAAAAACAACAACTAGATTTCTTTGACTGAACATCATAACATTTATCATGACTTACTTCATTCTCATACATATCCTTATAACCTGTAAAATAAATCTAAAAATGTTGGATGACCAAAATAATCATTGTAAGGGATATAAAAATAATGAAATAAACCATTAGTCGATAAATACTTATAAACCTATAAAATCATTTGAAAATGAAGAACAACTCAACCATATATACTAACTTTGTGAGGCATGATATTTTTATGAAAAATTAATTAACATATATATTAATTTATAAAACTAACTTATGGAATTATGTACATAATATTTTAAACATCACAGCTATATTAGGATTTGTATCCCTCACATTTACATTACAATGTAACCCTCGCAGTTACAATATTGTTTAATCATCCTAGTTAAACTTGGAGTTACTATACGACCGACCAATAAATTAAACATCACCAATGCATTGGAGGGAGATATAGATACCACTCATCATCATAAATAATTCGTGATAACTAGAACATAATCATAAAATATGGATAATTTCGTAAAATATTTTATTTTGAATTTCATAAAATTAAAATTATAATTAGTATTTTTTAAAAAATGTCCATTAAAAATGACATATAATTTATATAATAAATTTATATAATCGAAGTAATATGTTAATAAATTGAAATAAAACATAATAAAATATAATATTAATTGCATACATTACATAAATAATCATAGTACCACATAATTAATGAAATAGAATGTTTACCCAATGAATGGAAACTCAGTTAATAATTTCCATTACCTGAGGTTATTCATACATAAAAAATGATTAAAACTCTTCTATAATGATTAAAATGTTTGTATTAATGTTTTAATATAAAATATTTATTTTTATAACAAATTTTATAATCATTTAATAACATCATTCGACACATTTATTATTAATATCTTGTTATTTACATTTTTTTGGGTGTGTTATTTACATGGTTTCAGTGGTGGGTTCGTAATGGATTTTATTTTCAAAATGTATAGAAAATCAAGAAGTGGAATGAGTTGTTATTAATATGTTTCAATATTGTTAAATCATTTCGTAAATAATTTTTTATATTGTAAGAGGATGAATCAATAGATAAATAATTACTGATTTCTTTTAGATCATTTCGGTGGTTCTTTGGTAATCACGAACATGATTCATCATATATCATTAATATTATTCATATAAGTAAATTCTAGAACATAAGCGAGGTAATATAATATTAATTTAAAATTTTTAAATCCATAAAAATGGTTTTACAGCCTGATTTTTTTGTAAGTAAACGAAATTGAAGACATATTGTCCTCAATGTCGGTAAATCAAGCATTACAGACGATGTTTTTATTTTTAGAATATGAGGAAGGAGTGAAAAAGAATGATGATGAATTTCTATAAAAACATGAAAAAAATTAGAATATATATTATATTTATTCTTTTTTTCATCTTGATAATGGTGAGGAGAATACATTATAGGAAAAGAAAAGAAAATAATTGAAAAGAGAACGCTTGAAAATGAAAGAGGATATTTATCTCATCATCTCTTCAACATGAGATCCTCTTCAAGACCATTGGTTTTTGGCTTTTTTAATGACCTACAGGTCCCGGTAATTGAAAAGAGCCAATTGATGGTAATTGGGATGAATTTAAACATTTTTAAAAGCATTAAAGGTGTGAAAGGAAAACGGTGGTGAGTGTGGTGTTTATTATGAATGTGGGGAGGTATTAATTAATTTCAAAGGACACCTCATAAAGTGGTATTTGAAAAAAAAATGATATTTCACATCAATTTTCACATGGTAATGGCCACATGGGATACCTCATATCATATTTTAATAATCAAGAGTCAACCAGTATGATTACATCATTTTGATGTAATTTAACACCCAAAAACATAAAATGTTATTTTTACTATTCATAGAATATTCAACTATCTCAGAAAAATTCCAAAAATATCTAACCATTTTTCTACATGTTCAAATCGAAAATTATTTCCATATTTTAAACTATATTATTAAATATTATTAATTTAATTCTTAAATTATTCCTTTTTTTTATAAATTACGATTTTTAAACTCAAATGAAATTTATATCTCCTTGAAAAAGTAACTAGAATCTTATTATCTTATAACCTTAAAAATATAAAATAATAATACTATTTCATATACATAATTTTCATATTAATCTTCATAAGGGTACGTTACTATTCAACAAAAAAAATTTGTTATATTATCGTCCAAATAAATTATCGATCACAACTCTAGATGTCCATTTTTTGAAATTCAAATCATTGAAGCAGAAAAATTTTATTTAAGGACTAGATTTTAAAAATGATTCATTATGTATCGAATCAATTTTTCATTCATTTTAATTTATTTTTGGAACCATGGGGTGTTACTTTCTCCCAACCATCTTGAAATTGTTACCTCTTAATTTACTTATTAAACAAATAATGGTACTTTTCCCACATAACATCTTTAGATTCCCATGTCGCATCATCAACCAGGTGGTTTCTCCAAAAAATGATCACCTCATGGATTAGATTATTCTATAATAATTTTTATCTTCGATCAAGAATCTGGATTTCATTCTCTTCATAAGAATTAATCACTTCAATATGAACTTTTTCATGTATCAAAACCTGATGTGAATCTTGTAGATAATTTCTTTACATTGAAACATGAAAAACATTTTGTACATTAAATAAATGTAGTTTAAATACTCCACAATAGTCAATTGTTCCAACATTCTCTTGGATTTTATAAGGTCCTATGAGAAATGTACTTATCTATATAATCCTACCATAATGCATAACACTTTTCCATGATGAGATTAGAGGAAAAACATGATCACCTACCATGAAAGAAATGTATTTACTTCTATTCTCTTCCTAACTTTTCAGAATTTTCTAAGATGTCCTCATGTGTTGCTGGATCATTTTCATGATGTTAGCTATTTCCTCTACTAATTATTTTCCAATCAACTTCCTTTCCCCGAAATCATCCCAAAAATATGGAGTTTGACAATGCTTCCTATATAATGCCTCAAAAGGTTCCATCTATATACTGGGATGAAAGGTGTAATTAAAAGAAAATTCAAATAATTAAGTATGTTGATCCAAAAATCCATGTTAGTCTATTGTAAAGTCTCTAATAATATCCTCTAATGTTTGAATTTTCTGTTCAAATTGATGGGGAAAACATTCACTGAAATTTAATTTTGTTCCCAACTGCATTTATAGGAATTTAAAAAAGTTATAAGTGAACCATGAATCATGGTCAGATATAAAATAAAGATTGAAAACATGTAACCAGATAATATGATTGAGGTAAAATCTAGAAACCTGATCCAAATATGTAGTATCTCTAATAGGATTGAAATTAGAATATTTATTCCATCGAACAACAATAACCCATATTACATTTTTTTATATAGATAAGTCTTTGGTAGTCCCATAATAAAGTCCACAGATATATTTTCCCATTTCCATTCATTCACTTATAATGGATGAAGCATCCCCTTTAGTACCTGCTACTCTTCTGTAACATATTTAGCATTCATTCATCTCACAGTAAAATATGCAATATCTATTTTCATTCCATCCCAACAATAATACTCCCGAAGGACTCTGTACTTCATTGTGCTGCCACGATGATCTCAAAATGAAAAACCATGATATCTATTGTAGTTAATAACAAGGCACACCCATTCTCTTTTAAAATATTATAACACAATCATATTCATTGATAAATTCTTCTAACATTGTCAATTTAACCAATTCGTCTTTTTGTGTAGCTACATGTCTCCCTTCTCTACATTCTTAATTCTATCTAACAAAGATGACTTCCCTGACACCATAAATGAATCATATGACATTCATTCTCCAAAAACTTCAAATATAAAATGCATAAAATGTTTAATCAAAGGTTCTTATTCCATCCATATCATAGTCAATGATATATGATGTTTTGACATAAGGTATATGCAACATTTTTCTCTATTATGGGATTGTAATTGATCGTGAAAACATAATACTTTATCAACTCATACCATCTTATCTGCCTCATGTTTAATTCATTTTGAGTTAATATATACATCATTATTTTGTGGTCAGTATATATTTCACATTTGGATCCATATAAATGATGCATCAATATTTTTAATGAGATAACCACATATTGTAATTCAATATAATTTGTGGTATAATATAACTCATGATGTTTTAGTTTTCTTGAATAATAATAAATTAAGAGATCATTATATATTAAAACAAATCCTAGACCTTTTAATTAAGAATAATAGTATATAACAAACATTCCATTTTTGGATGGTCAGTTCGAAATTAGAGCAATCACCAATATTCATTTCAATTCATGAAAAAAATCATCATGTTATTTTTTTTAGTTGAATTTAACTTCTTTTTAGTTAAATTATTTTATTGAATAGATAATAATACAATGTTTTCAAATAACCTCCTGTGATAGCATACCAACTGAACAAAACTATGATCCATGATTATATTTGTTTGTCAAATACATTCTTCAGGAACATTTTTTAAAAAGTATCAATAGTTATGCCATAATTAGAAAAAATGTGTTTGTAGAATGAAATTTTATTACAACTAAAATTCACATGTACTGAATTTTACATTCAATTTGTTTCATTTATGGTTTTAAAACCACCCTGATATGTTTTTCATGCTTCTATTTAATTCTAGAATATACCAAAATATCAGATATAAAAACAACCACAAACATATCTAGAAAGTTAGGAAATATTCTATCAATGAGATCCATGAATAGAATAGGTTTTTTAGATAACACAAAATCATATCAAAAAATTCATGATGACTATATATAGTTAAAAATATGTTTTTGGAATTTCATCCTCCTCTACCTTCAGCTGATGGTATCCAAATATCAAGTAAATCATGGAATAATACTGAGCTACGTGTTGTTGATCAAAGAATTCATCAATTTGATGAAGGAGATACATATTCCTAATACTAATGTTATTCAATTATACATAATTAATGAAAAGTCTCATGGGAAAATATTTAATTTTAATTAATAAAATAGGATCTCTCCATAGTGAACTGCTAGGATGAATAAACCCTTTATCATGCAACACCTTCAATTTATTTTTCAATTCTTGTAGTTCCATTAGATTCTCTTGATAAATAAGACATTGAAAATAGATTATAATTAGATACTAAGTCAATTATGAGTTAGAATTATTTATTAGGCATCAAACTAGGTAACACATAAGGAAAAACATTAAGGTATTCATTTACCGTTGGATCAACGTTAATCTGAACAGTCCCCTTGTTTTCAATAACAAGTGAACGGTAAATTTCATTTCCATCCTTCAGTATTTTCTCACCTTACTGATATGTTATCAATTCTATGGCTTAATTTATGTATACAAACTAAAAAACTTCCTAAAATAAAACATCCTTACATATAGAATCAATCATAGCATGATAAATAGAAAACAATACATACTTAGAATGAAATGGAACTCTATTGAGTGAAAAAAAGTGTAGGAAATGTATTTCCATGGATAATAATAGAATTATTCTTTAAATTCCTTTATACTATAACATTTACCATGGTGTTTTAATCATAAGTTAAAATCTCATTTCATGGGTGAAATTAATACTTTTCTATATCATATTAATGAAATAAAGGAATATGTAGACTCTATATTAAGCAATAATTTATCAAAATTTGACTAAATAAGCAATGTACCTGGTAACAATTCATTGGATGGCTCATCATCTACTGATGGATATGTAATGGATCTCACTACACCTTCTTTCTTATAATATTGCTACTTTTTACCACTTTGATCATTCTTTGGGGAGGAATTTTAATAATGACCCATCTATACACATTTGAAACACTTTATATTTTTATTATTATAATTAATCAAAAGTTTATTTTCATTACAATCGCGTTCCATTTTTCATAAATAACCACATGAAAAAAATTTCCTAGTTTTTTTAAGACAGCCCCTAGGGCGATTTTTATCAAAATTTTCTCAAACTAGAAACTAAAATTACATACCAGCTTATTTTATTTATTGATAATTACCTATTTCATTATATATGGACAACTTATTCTCTCTTTTTTCTCAATGTACATGTGATCATCAGATAACTCCATTTTTACCCTCTTAGAACATGTGACATTTTTTGAATAACATTTGAATTCTTGGAAGTATCATCGCTTCAATCCAGAGTAAAAGAGAATGATTTTACTATTAAGATCCCAGATAAGATTTAGAGAATACCGTGTTATTCGGATGAATTTTTCTTCATACACAAACACTGCATCTTCCTCCTATTTCCTCAATTCAGCAAATTTATTCTCTATCCTAGGTTGAACCACATTAGGAAATAATTTTTCAAGTAATAGACTTCTAAATTCATCACACTCTAGGGAAACAATCTCCTATCTATTTGTGATATTCTTAACCATTGACCACCAATTATCATGTTAAACATCCAAAAAATAAATGGAATGTATACCCTTTTGATTAAACAAACATAACATAACTTTTAATATCTTATCAAGGGATTTAATTCAGCTATAAGATTCTACAGGGTCAGATAATACACTTAAAGCATGAGGGTGTTTCTTCATAAAATGTTACAGTATTATCATGTTTGTTTAATTATGGTTGAATTTTTTTTTCTCTTTAATATATGAAACTGCAATTTATTTCATGCTTAATGTGATCTATTACAACATAAATAAACTTGGTTCTAGTTCCCATAATTCCATGTTTTGGATTCGGAAAGATGTCACCCTCTCAGTTCATTATTACGTATGCTTCCCTATTTCATCTGTACAAAACCATTCTGAACAAACATATATTAGATGAATCAACATTGTAATATTTAAATTCTACATCATTTTAAAATAAATATAAGTTAATAAACATTTATGGTATTTATTAACATCATCCAAACACTTAATGTTATCTAAACCATTCTCAGATACCAACTATAAGGTCTTGGCCTTAAAAATTACACAATCCAGCTATTTCATTATGATTTCACATTTTTACATTACCAAAGAACTTTTTTGTTCAATGTTTTAGAAATTTTGTATGTAACACATACATATCACAACATTATCATAAAATTTGGGTACAATTAAAACATTATCTAATTTATCTTAAATATAAATTTTTTAACACAAAACAACAACATTATTCCTTTTAAAAAACATTATAACATTTAGTGTTAATTATTTATTACCCTTACACATCCTTATAACTTGTGAAATACATTTAAAAACCTGGTATGTTTATTACAATCATTGTAATAAATATTAATGTAACTAAAGAAACCATTAGACAATTAATACTTATAAACATATGAAATCATTTACCAAAGACTTACTTCTCACCTAAGTATACTTACTATGTGAAACATATTTTTTCTATAAGACATTAAGAAAAATATATATAATTCCATAAGTTATATTAGTGAATTACATACCTAATATTGTAACCATAGTGGCTAAATTATTATTTGTAACCCTCATTTCTACGTTACTGTGTTCTTTTTATAACTACCTTATTGTGTAACCATCATAGTTACTCAATGAGTAACCATACAACAGATCTCCAACAAACACATACCCAGGGAATTTTAGGGAGATACATATCCCACTATTCATCATAAAAAATTACATCAAACTACAAAATAATAATAAAACTTGGATTATTTAATAAATAATTCCCATTGAATTTCATAAAATAGAATTCAAAAATTCAAGTTTAAAGGAAAACTCCCTTATAAATAACTTTTAATTGAGGTGATAAATTAATATAAATAGAATAATATGTGTATACAGTAGAAATAAAAATAATAATAAATAATATGAATTAAATTCTCAATACAAATAAACTTCGTATCACAAAATTAATAAAATAGAAGGTCAACCCAATGAATGGAAACGAGGTATAGAATTCTTTTACATAGGGTTCTTCATACTTCAAACATGGTTAAACCTCTTGTATAATTCTTAAAAGGATAATATTAATAATTTATAGAAGAATATTGATTTTTATAACACCTTATATGATCATTTAATTACATCCCATGACCATTTTATTAATAATATATTGTTGTTTACATTGTTTCATGTGCGTTCTTTATATGGTTACCATGGTTGGTTCATAATGGATTTACATATACAAATGAAGAAAAAATCATGAATTGGAATGCGATTTAATTAATATTAATCTATAATATTAAATTATGCCATAAATAATTTTGGTTATTTGCTATGAGGATGAATAATTAGATATATCATTAGTGATTTTTGTCTAGATCATTTTGGAAGTTCTTAAATAATAAAAAATATATTTAATAATATTCCATTAATATTATCAATATATGTTAATTACATAACATAAGACTATTTCCCCCAGTAAATTATTTTTACAACCATATTTGAAAGATATAATTCAAATTGAAGACACAACATCCAAGATGATGGTAAATCGACACATCTTGGATGATGTTTTTATTTTTTGAATAAGAGGAAAATGAGAAGAAGAATAATGATGAATTTATCCCAAAATGTGATAAAAATAAAGAATATATATAATACTAGATTATTAATGCATCTTGAAAAATGGTTTTAGATTAGAGTTTTATGGGGGAGATGGCGGTATTTATTATGAATGTAGAGGAGTTTTAAATTAATTTCAAAGGACACCTCGTTAGTGGTTTTTGAAAAACCATTGGATTGCACTTGTTTTTTTTTCATGAAATTGGCCAAAAGGGACACAAAATGTCATATTTCATTCTTCAAGAGTTAATTAGAATGATTACATCATTATTCCCTATTTATGATGTCATTAAACTCTCGAAAACATAAAATGGTATTTTTACTATTCATGAAAAATTAATTCATCTCCTAAAAATCCAAAAAACATAAGATTTTTTCAACATGAAGTTTTAAAAAATGAACTAAATTTTTTGAAAATATTTCTCTAAATATGATATATTTAATATTTAAATAAAATCATATATTATTCATAAAATGACAATTTTAAAACTATAACTCATTTGATATCACCTTGAAAAATTTATCAAGATATCATTATCATATAACCTTATGATAAAAAAATAATAATATGAATTATTACACATAGGGGTCATATTACTATTTAAATTACTATTCATATGGGTATTTTTCTATTAACCAAAAAACAAGTTGGTTCTATTTGACTCTAAATAACGTACTGATCATAACTGTAGATGCCCATTTTTTTGAAATTGGAATCATTGAAGTTGAACAATTATGTTTAAGGATAAGTTTATAAAAATATTCATTATATAGAATCCGTGATTCATACATTTTTATTTATTTTTAAAATCTAGGGGTGTTAAGTTTTCATATCGGGTATGATGTAAGGATCCATTTACCATGCACCAGAATGATGGTCGAGATATACTCAACAACCATTTTCACGGTTGTTACCCTCATATGAATATATTCCAATGCCATTTACAATTTTAGTTCTTGGTAAGGATGTATTACACGAAAAACCCCATATTAAATACTTTACAGGAAATTAGGAAGGTATCATATATAGAGACTCATCACATATAGGTATCCTTATATTTCCCACTGATGTTATAAAAAATAATCATAAAAAATAACTACAATAATATACAAATTTACAAAAACACTCTTATGAATCCAAATATATTGACGCATGATAAAAATAAAATAACTTTTATACAAATCTACTAATTTAAATTATATAACTCATAGATGTCACTTAATAGAATGAATGAAATATTTTGTGCATTGAAATCTCATTATATGAACATATTATTATATAACACCTAAAAATTATTTTCCATTATTATGATCTATCAGAAACTTTTATTACAATATCACATGATTAATTCTTACTCATTACCTATGGAATGGATGAATAAGAGTGGGGTGAGCTCAAACACTCAGAAATAGAAAATAAATATCATAATTTATTATTTTATATGAATAAAAGATAATATGAGGAATACATAAATATCATAATATGAGAACATAAGACCATATACTATAATCCCAATACATTATGGAGTCACATAATGTCATAAAATAGTCATTCAAGATACATAAAAGATATGACATGGATCAAAATGAATATCAATTATCCTAAATCATGTGAAAATGAAATAAAATTGTTTAATATTTTAAAATATGCCATTATAATGAAAAAATGGCATTTATGTAAATTAAATGTATATTTTAAAACTGAAATAACATTATAAAAACTTGTAAATGTGTCATAACATTATATACCTGAAAATGTAGAATAACCATATGCATATAAAAACATGTGTTATTAAAAAGGTTACTCCCACTCTTATATGAACCAAAACATTATTCTATGCTTGAAAAATGTGAGTAACCCCCTCATTCCAACGCTTAAAAACACACCCATTATGTCAGCATCAGAATATATCATAAGATATAATCCTATACCAATGATTTTTATGGAAATATAGACACTACTCATCATCATCCATATATATGTCTTCAACATAAAAAATAATCGTCAGAACATAAATTACCCCTAGAATAATAATCAATTTATAAAAAATATCACATAACATGAACATAATAAATCATAGGATATCAAAATATACTTATCCAAAAAAATTCATAATAGATAATAACATAAAATTCCACTTCAAAAGAGATTTTACATTGTATTATTATGTGAAAAAAATAATTAAATGTGTGTATTTAAAACATTATGTATTCATTTTTTTCAATGTCTTAGATACAAATCGCTTTTCAAAATATCACCAATATTTTTAACAGAAATGAAAACAATAACATATAATAAATTTGATTTGCTCAAAAAAAGTTCCCATGATATAATTAATCAAAATAATAAAAATTGGAATTCCTCGGTAAAAATCTAAATATAAAATTATACATCTCAATGAAATTATATTTGAGTTACATAGTTTTTTACCATTAACGTTTATTTCCATGGAATGATTAATCCTCGGATATTATAAGTATAAATATATTAATTACTTATTTCAAAATCATGTTCATATAAAATTTTATTAATAATATTTGAAACAAAAATTTCACACAAAATTTTAAATGTTTTTCAAATATGTTTTAATGGTTTTCATTATAAATTCAAATGAAACTCAATTTTTTATTAAAAAATGGGTTTTTTAAAATGAGTAATTAAATTTGATTCAAACTCTTAAATATCATATTATTTATAATTTATATATAAATTTGGTCTTCTAATGTTTCTTATTTGAAATTTTTTTATACGATATTAAAATTTCTAATTGTTTTCCTGTGTTGGTTTAAAAAAGAAGCTAATAAGAAGTCCATCACTCAACCAATAATCATTCCACATATCTAGGAATAAGTTGGATAGTTGGACAAATGTACCATTACATTATTACATAGTAGAATTGTTTTTAAATAAATTCATACCATATTTTCACACATTACACCAACTGGTCCAGTGTTATATATAATGCTCATTTTCGGGGGAACAACACTTTAAGAGTATCATTTTTCAAAAGAGATAATTATGTCATATAAATTAATAATTTTAAAATGATTATTAATTAATAATTTTAAAAAATAATTATAAATTTTTAACATGAATAAAAGAATTTTTTAATTAAATGTATATTTTTTGGTAAAATCATTAAATGTTTTGAAATATTATATTTTAAAGGAGCAACATTTTATATCCATTTATGAAAAATAAAAAAGATAATTTTATACAATCCTATAAATAGATTTTAGAAAAATAAAAATAATTATATAATTTGGAATTTCATAATAACCTTTGTTTGAATTTTTAGATCATTTCTGATATATTTAATTTTTTGATGAATAGGGAAATAAATTGAATTTTAGTTAAAATCGATGTTTTTCGTTTATAATATTATTATATTTTAAATTGATTGTAAATTAAAAATATATTAATTATATATATATATATATATATATTAATCCAATTTCAATAATTTGATTCATTTTTATATTAGTATTGGATATAAAAACATTTTGAACTATTGGAAGTTATTTTTACCCGCTTTCTCACCATATTTTCAGGATTATCATAACACATAATTTTTTCACATGGGTGAATTGATTTTAGAAAAATTAACATAAAATTTTTTAGTCAGTTTTATATTTATAGAAAAATATAATCAACCTAATTTTGGTTGAATAAAACTATAGTTAGTTTTAAGAGGGTTATTTTTAAATTTGGTAATTAAGCAAAAAAATAATATTAAATTCATTAACAAATTTTCCTAGAACATATCCTAAAATCATTTTATAATTGTTCTTATATTAAATTAATACATGGGATTAAATTACAACATTTATTTTTTAATTGGTTAAGAATATGACATTTATGATATTTTATTTAATAACAAGTTCAATAGACCAAACTCTTATTTTTAATAAGTAAATATTTTTTAATATAGGGTTAAACAGAATATTAATTCAAATATAAGTAGTAAAATTATCTCTAATGAATCTGTATAAATCTCAATAATTTTTTTAATATTTTATTGATGAATTTATTTAATTAATTTCATGCATAATGATGAAATGGTAATTATTTAATTAATGGAAATATCAAATTAGTAATATAAAAAATATTAATATAAATACAATTTAACAAAATTAAAAGAATAAAATAATTTTATGGTCAAATTTTATAGGTTATAGATATATTATATGAGTTAGTTTTAATTTATCATGATGATGGGATATTTTTTAAATAAAATTAATGAATTTTATGAAAATTGGCATAAATAACACTTGAAAATAAATTACATTTTATTATATGATATAAAATTTATAAAACAATAAACATATGCCAAATTATTATAATAAAGATCAATATGTCGTTAATTAACTATTTTTTGTTCTTTTTTCATTTTATAGTAACTATATTAACCCTGGAAAAATAATAAACCCCAGTTGTCACGGTAAGAGCAAAAGGGTTAAAAAATGGGATAAATCCAAATTATAAGGTTAATAATGGGACTAAATCATGTGTAATAATTATTTTTTAAGAGTATTTAGACCAGAGATCATCTTATATTATTAAAAAATAAAATTGCAGCCATTTAAAATTTATAATAAATTTATGCTGATTTAATATTTTGAGAGTCTTCTAAAGTGCCCCAAACCTCAATTATAAAACACCCCCTCCTACCTCAATTCCACACATTAGTATTATCCTTAATTCTCAACGTAACCATACAAAGTTCTCTTATAATCTTCCCAAGACACACCCCAGTTGTTATATTATTCTCAAAATACGAAATCAAACGTACCTTAGAAGATATCCAATGGAAGTCCACAGACGATTTGGTAGTGGTTATACCAAATCATTTAAGTTCATTTCTTCTTCTACATCATATTCCTATGTTTTTTACATAGTAAAATAATAAATCTCATATCATATATATATATATATACTGAGTTTCTATTATGATTATTGAAAATTCATAATCCTCTTTTAACCATCCTATTAAAAACATTATACCCTTGGATGTGTTTGTACGGATTATACAATCTGCATCGTGGTGTAATCTTTTTTTAATAAATACATTATATTAATGGGTATAATGATGTATATAATAGATATAAATTAAAAATATGACATAATATTAATTATTATTAAGAAAAATATCATTAAATTAGTTACCACATTACCATTAAAGGAATGATATCGTTGCTCGTGCATACATACGACCTACCTTCTCCATGACGTGATGAGATTCATTCTCAATAGTAAAAAATCAATAATGATTATAAATATGTATATGATGAATGAATAAAATATTAATAAAAATAATATCATTTTATATATTAATAAAATATATCTCATTAATAAAAAAAATACTTATATGATTATACATGCAAAGGAAAAGGATGTAGTTAACACCCAAAACCATGGTAATAATGAAATTTTCTCAACAAAATCATGAAAAAATAACTTTAAAAGATCTTATATGATATCATAAATATGAATATGGTAATTATACACGTTAATAACATTATTAATACCATTATACATGATATTAAATCCTGTTAGACGTAAAGAAGTTTTATAAAAGGTAATTTCATCTCACTTTTTATTTCCACGAGATACAACCCATATTTACCTCTCTTATATTGTGTGTTGTATTTACTAACCTATGACATGTTATAAAATGAATATCAATATTTAATGATATTGTAATATTTAACCGATGTAATTATTTTATGGGTTTAATTATTCTAATACTACTCATGTAGTAAGGGGTTTTTCGTCTCACTTTTAATTCTCTGACATATGTGCCTTATTCACCACTTATTTTTGTCGTGTGGTGTGTATAATGATACTATGACATTTTATATTTTGATTATCCTTATTATAAAAATATTATAATTAATATTAATATTTTGGATTATACATAAAAAAATTTCAAGTGGTATGGGACACATTGTAATGATTAAATATTATTTTCCTTAATAATCATTCAAAGAAAACATTTGCAAATTTATTACCCATGACCATGTTTCTTAAAAATATTTATCAAAAATATTTTTACGATTATACTTATTATGTTTCAATTATTTTACCCCAGTTTTAATTTTTATAAATTTTTATGCAATATTTCTATCATTTTCTAAACAAAGTACTTAAGATTTTTTCTAAAAAAATGGAATGAATGTTTCCTTTTAACATGTCAAGAATAAAAAAATATACAACAGAAAAAATTCCCTTATGTTTTTTAACATAATTTACATATTCAAGAAGTTATTTTCAAAATAAAATTTTTTCTTATATAAATGATAAGATTTTGAATAAATGATTTCCAAGTAAAATAGATTTTTTTTCTCTTTGATTCTAATGATTTTATTGCAATATTTTCATCTCTATCATCATACATTATTGAATATTATTTTTGATTAATGTTTATATCTTATGATACAATATAAATTATCCTATATAATTTATTATGATACGTTGGACTATAGATGTTCTATTTCGATAACATTAATGGTTTATGGTAAAATTATTTTCATTTCATATACAATTTTTTCAATACAAATGATTATGTTGTTTATGTTTTCATTAAATTAATTAATTGGAATTAACAATTGAATGATGGGGCCCTCTAAAATCCCTTGATGAATTGGTAGGTCTTGTGAGAAAATGTTTGTAGGAAATAACCCTTCGTGTTAGTTACCAAAATGTTTTACCTTATTTGGAGGATAGATCTTGACACAAATTAGAATGGTTTTGACACACATACATAAAAGGTCTTGATGATAAATCGTGACATTAATGATATTGTAGATAAATCTTGATATATAATTTGTCCAATATTATACATTATGTAATTATTTTTACTCTTTGTGATTATTTGACTAAATAAAATATCCATGGTTAAGTTTCCAACAAATTTTGACATTTTAAATTGCCAGTGTTTCATTTGTTTACCTTTTCATCTTAATTTTGCCTTGTTCAGTTGTATAAATCAATAATGTGTTCATTTCATTACCATTCTATATTATTTATTCATATTGTTTCATAATTACTTTATTTAACATTTACCCTTCCTGAGCATCAAATTTCACCCCTTTCATATGTTTCATTTTCAGCAGGATAAGAATAATTTTTTCATTTAATATATACAGGATTACACTACATGGATTAATGGAATGATAGAAGAAATTCTTTCTATGTTTTTATGTTTTATATTATAATGTGAATTTCAACTATTTGTCTAGTATAGAATTAATACATGCGAATTTGGTCATTCAGGATTTGATTCTTTGTAATCATGCAAATATAATTAAGTAATGCACCTGCTCTTGGATTCTAGGGTTGGGGTGTTACAGTTCGTATCAAAGAAAGTTTATTGGAATCCTTGGAAACTAGATTAATGTAATCATTTATTTGTTAACACACCCCATTAGTTCAGAATGTTTAAATAAGTAATTTAAGTAATAATGAATTGTTATTTTGTGGAAAATTGATTAATGTTAATAATAAGTATTATGGTTTATATTATAATTCAATCTAAGGTAATTATGGGTTTTTATATTATTCGGAATAAAAAATTAAATGTATGATAAAACTGTTGTGGCTTAAACATTTATATAATGTGGAATATATGTGGCCTATTTTAATGGATTAATTTCTAATTTTAAATAATATTAATATAGTTTAAGAAAAATGGAAAACCATATATCATGTGATAAACCATCAAACCTGTAAAGGTTGTGGGTATTGAAGCCACAACTGAAAAAAAATAAGGTTTCTTCACCAACCACTAGACTATGTGGTGTCCTAGATAGAGTGAATGTTTTTGACAAGTTAAAATATCTAATGGATAATTTTAATTTAAATTTTAGGGACATTGGTTTTATCAAATGGATAACAATGGGATTGGAATATGATTTTCAGATTACGTAATTACAGTTAGTTTTGAGAAAGTTCCCTATTCATGGAATTATATAATATTAATTTAATATAATAACTGTATTTTAGACTCAAATATGATTTTATTGTATACTTGTGGTAATTCATTTTAATTATGGATATGTTGATAAAACACTAATGATGTTGGGATTTAGGAAATTAAATTTTCTATATATTATTGTAGTAATGATTGATGTGTCTTTTAAGCTTATATGATCTATGAATTATGTTTTTTGGGTTTCAATATTACTCTATAACATTTTTGAGCAAGGTTTGTTATTTTATTAATGATCTATATTGAACTTTTTGTTGTACTAGTGAATTTTGAATATTATTTTTAGGGAATTATCTTATTTTATCCTAACCATTTTTTGTTTTGGTAAACGTATAATGACTAGAGGAATCCATATATTTATATTTTTCTAGAATTTTAGAAATGCAGTATTTTAATAAAAATACTAAGGCATGACAAATTCATCTTAAATACTCATCATTTAGAGAAAAAGATGAGTTTTTTGTGGTGATTTACTAAAGGATGAAACTCTACATGTCAAGTATGTTAACTTATTTACCTATTCTATGATGTATATGAATTATTCTACTCTTTGAAAAAGATCCTAAAACCATAATATTATCATATTTGATCCTTTTCAATGACAAAATGGTCCCGTAGATCATCATTGATTTATAGAACTAGGATTAATGACTTTCTCCTAACAATGATCTCTATCACTCTCCAGTAGAGCAGTATAGTTAAATTTCTTTTCCATATCCAAGGTTTCACTTTCAACAAATGATATATTATCCTAAAGAATAATTTTTAGGTAACATTCACATTTTATTTTCCCCCTTTTTACAAGTATATTTTATTGACTCTATTTCCGATGTGGATTTTAAAAAATGGTATTTTCAAGATTCAATCATTTATTTTCAAAGTATAATTTCGAATTGACAGGATAAAATTTATTAAAGGATATGATAATTTAAAACCACAAGAATAAAAGTTATGTATTATTTTAAAAAATTTAACTATCTTGTGTTGCACACAACACCGACTTGGCTTGCGTTACTCCCAACACTGAGTTTCTTCCAAAAAAACATCAGTATTATAATTATTTAAATAAGGTAATTATAACATATCCATTGAACATAGTAATATGAATACCAATAATTAATTTATTTTTGTAATTTTTTATTTTTTACATAATTAATACATATTAATAATGAAATTTATATTTTTCGAAAAAAATTTATATGTTTATAAAAGTAATTTTCCTAAAGGAACGCTTATTTATGTCCTTTTGAGATAAATTCAAAAATTAATTTTAGAAACTATTAAAAATATAATTTGGTAAAATAAATATAATTTTTTATCATGGAATGTAAAAATTACCATAGGGTGATTTTTTTGAGATATTTTATTTTTTAATAAATAGTGAAAAATATTACATTGTAGTTAAAATATACATTTTCCCTTTAAATTATTATTATATTTTAAAATTCTTTTCACTCCAAAATATATAAATTATACATATATTAATCCTATATAGTTAAGTAGAAATATTTTTATATTATAAATAGATATAAAAACTTATTTAACATTAAAACGTTCCTTTTACTGACTTTTATGCCCCGTCTATAGGATTACCATTAAACACAATTATTTCACATATATGAATTAAATTTTAAAAAAAGGACATACATTTTTGTATTTAATATGATATTTATAGTCAAATAGGATCAAATTATTTTTTAGTGAATTGTAACTTTAGTGTTATTCTTACCACCGCATAGGGTAAATCGGGTAATGATGGTTAAAAATAATATTTTTAATATTATGAATTTATCCTAACATTTGTTCAAATTTCACTGGATGAGTGGGTTTCGACAAAAATCATCCTTGAGATAGAATTTTATCATTTTTAATCTACTTGGATAAAAATATGATATTCATAATGCTTAATTTAATGATATGTTGAAAATGTTATACTAATTTTTTTCTAGCTAAATCATTTTTAATATAGGTTAATATTGATGTTATATTAAAAAATAAATAGTTATATAATATATAAGAAATCTATTTTCATCCTTATAATTTTGTATATCTTATATAAAGTAATAATTTAATTAACATCTTTTATGATGATGATGTACTAATTATTTAATTAATGGAAATATCAAATAAATGATATTGAAAATATTAAAATAAATAAAATTTTACATAATTAATGACATAAAATATTTTCATGTATGAAATTAATTAAATATTGATATATTAGAATTATTGGTTTGAAGTTATCATGTTTTGGGGAAATTTTTAAATAGACAATTACTGAGTGGTATATAAATTGTCAAAAAACATATTTAAAAATTAATAATAATTTATTAAATGATATAAAATTCATAAAAATCACATAAATTGAGAAAATATATATAATAAGGTTACATATTTCATAAATTATCTATTTTTGGTTCTTTTCTGATTTTTTAGTAGATGTATTAACCCTCAAAGTGTAAAAATACATGTTGTCACGACGTGAGTTCAATGGTTTAACTATGTGTTAAATACAAAATATAATTTTAATAATGTAACCTAAACATGTCTATAAATTATTGGTTGATATTATTTCTATCCATTCACATATTATAATGGAAATAATAAATATTGTGGTGATTTATAATTTAATTATATTTTATAATAATTTAATATTTTAAGAGTTTTCAAATGTTCCACTGCCTAAATTATAAAAGGGAAACACATCCCTTACTTCTTCAACCCATTTTGAAACTTCAATATCAAAAAAAACCCAAAAACGTTCTCTTATAAAATTACCAATTCACATCCTTGAGGTTTTTTTCCACTCTAAATAGAAAAACTAGTTTACCCAAGTGGATATCCAATGGAATCACACTGAAGCGAGATAATTCTTTTACCAATTGATTTATGTTCATTTATTCTTCTACCTCATATTCTTATGTTATTTCATTACTAAAGTAATAAATCCTATATCATCATTATTTTTATATGTTATTATGATTATTTTGAAACCCTAATCCTTCTTTTATCAATCCAATAAACAATATCACTATGTGTGTGTATGTTCGACTTACCATCGGCACATCGTGGCATAATGTGATTTCATCCCTAATTTATTAGTATGTTTATAATGATCAATGTGTGGATATAAATAAGAAATATGACATTATATTTATTATTTATCATTAATATAACCTATATATATATACTACTTCACAATTCAAAGAATGATATCATTGCTTGAGCATATTTATGGCCTACCAACTCCATAAAATGATGAGATTCATTCTTTACTTTAACCATTAAAGAATGATTAGAAAAATTTATATGATGTATGAATATAATTTTATTAAAATTAAAGTAATCCTATATTTGAATAAAAAATATCTTATTCATAAGAAACAAGGCATACATAATAATACATGCAATGGAAAATAAAGTTCATAACAATTTAAACAAGGGTAATAATGAAATATTATAAACAACAGGGTGATAAACTAATATAAGATGATAATATATGACATCATAAATATGGAAAAATTCCTTATGTAAGTCAATAAAAATTTTAAAACCTTTATATGGGAGTTTAAAGAATGCTAGACTAAAGTAACTATAAGGGAAGTGAATTTCATCTAACTTTTTATTTACAGGAGATACTAGTCATACCCACCGCTAAATTATTTTTTGTATTGTAAATATATAATTATTGCATGTTATATAACTATGTATCATTTTTTAAATATATTAAAATATTTTATTGGTGTTAATATTTTACGAGGTTCATGATTTTAATGGTACTCAGGTAGTAGGGGGGTTCTCTTATCACTTTTACTTGAATATGACATTTATATATTATTCAACACATATTTTTGTGGTGTATTAAATAAAATTTTCCTTTAACGTGTTATATTATGAATGTCATTATTCTACTGAAATAATATGTTACATTAATTTTTTTATTATATTTCAAATCATTCCAAGTTGTATTACACACTTTGGAATGTTCAAATATTATTTTTCTTAAGAATAGTTTAAAATATCATCTAAATATTTATCATCCATTTCCATGATTCATAAATATATTTTACAATTTTTTATAATATAATCCTACAAGTTTTTTATGTACATTAAACATGTTTAATTTCTCTAAAATTCATTAAGAGGAATATTTTTTTATTTTCCAAATGAGGTACTTAATGACTTTTTTGACAATAATACAGAAAGAATGTATATTTTTAACATATATGGAAGAAGCCACTTTTACGACCATCCTGATTATATGTGGACATGAATCCGGATTTATAAATTTACGAAATTTATTTTTAAATTAATCTATTTATTATATAAAAGTGTCACTTGAAAAAACGTATTGGAATGTAAAAAATGGACTATTCTCAAGATATTTGTAAATATTTTATTTGAGTATTTTAGTCTATGAAAAAATCCTTTGTTGAATATTATGTTTGAATGAGGTTGAAATCTAATGATACAATCTTACTTATTTTATTTATGTTTTTAAGTTAATTTTACTATGGATGTGGTATTTTGAAACTATTAATAGTTTATGGTTAAATTATTTTCATTTCAAAAGTTGGGTATTCAATATGAATGTTTTTGTTGTTTATGTTTTCCTATGAGGAATGGATTGGACATAATAAGTGAAGTTTGCGTCATGTTATAACCCCTATATGAATTTTTAGGTATCATGAGATTAAATTAGTTTTTGAAAAACACTTCATGTTTATTACCATGTTTTTTTGAATTTTTAGGAGGTTAGATAATGTCACAAATTAGATGGGTTTCTAACCAAAGACATAGACATCCTTGATGATAGATCTTGATAGTAACTATATTATGTATTGATCTTGATGTTGTAATCATCCAAAATTATTCATTCCATAATTTTTATTATTCAATATGATTATTTGATTGGTTACAATATCCATTGTTAATTTTCATAGCTCATGCTATTATAAAAACGTAACGTGTTATAGTCATTTTGGTAGCCATCTTGTTGAATCCATATATATTAATTTAAATGGAAAGCGTGTCGAATTCCTTATATTTACATAGTTTTTTATTACTATTGTTTCATACTTAAATCTGATTTATTCCTCCCCTTTGTAAACATCTAAACCCTCCCCATTCAAAAGCTAACATTTTCCTAAGATATGAAGAAGAGTTTTAATTTTTATAGTTTTGGTAACACTTAAGGGGAAAATGAATGGTGGAAGATAATTATTTTTTTAATAATTTAGAATGTAATATGAATTTCATGTATGTATACAGTTTGTCAAGCATACTGAATAATCTGGAACATCAATATTTGATTCCTTGTAATAATAAAAATTTAATAAAATAATACACTGGCTCCAAGATTTTGATGTTGTGGGGTTACATCAGGCCACTCGAGAATGATAGATTAAGATGTGGTTTCCCTAGTGCATCAGGCCCTTCTATAAGTGGCACATGGGGGTGATTCCAATGGGGAGTAGAGGATGTCTAAATCACATGTAGTACACCTGTGGTGTGGCATGTATATGGGTTTGTGAATGTGTTTTTCCGAAGCCCACCCCATTTTATGCTTCTGAGTCATATACCCAAGATGATTTCTTATAAATGTTCTACTCTCCACCTATGAAATTTGATTTGAGACACGAGTTTTTTTATTACTGTTCATTTTGAAACAATTGAGATCCCAAATTCTTATTCATATTTCACGTAGAATATTTTCCACTTCTCCCTCTCAAAGCATGCCCTCAACCACTTCACCTCCAAAAAACACCATGGAAGTCGCTGGAGAGCTCACGATCTTGCTCATTCTCTAGTGACTCCACTTTAAACCATTTATAATGGACTCTGATCCCCCTGATGACATCTATGAATTCATTATCTATCCACATCAAAGGGTTTATGGATAATGTGCTTTTGAGTAGCCCTAATAACCCCTCTACACACCACCATATCCCATAAAATATACTTCCACATCACCTTCCAATCATTCATTCTAATTAAATCAATGACTAGGCCATTCCACATTTCCAATTTGAAACACCTGATTTAATCGTGTTTCCTCAATGTAATGAACACATATATGGAATTATTATTAAATATTCACATTGAAATCAGATCCCATGTCTCAGAGATCTATCAACAAGGATGAAATATCTGGGTTATTTTTGAAGGCTGAGGCTCTCCTTAGTTTTCCTATAAAAGGAGGCCTCGTGCATATTTTTTCTCCCACTATTACTTTATATTTAATTTTTTATTATTATTTTATCTTCTCCTCTTCTCTGTTCAAACCTAATGATCTATTACCCTTCATAGTGAGGGGATAACTAGATTTTATCCCTATGGTATGTTATGATTTTCTTGAATTATTTTTTAATTTTAGTTTATGTTTGTTTTAGATATAAGTGTAATGTATGGGTGTGGGGATTTTCCCCTATGACATTAAAGTCCAATATATTTCAATAATTTTGTTAAATTATGATTACTTCTATCCATTTCATTAGTACTTCACTCTATATATTGGATCCATGTAATTTAGTAAACAAAAATCAATTTTTCCAGGTCCTGAAAGATATCCAACCCTTAACCTAGTATTTTAATCTAACATGATTATAAGAGGAGGTGGAATTTTGATAACATAAGGAATTGGTTATTTTATGATTTTAATATAAATTGATATTAATTCCAAATTATATTAATGATTAGATTTTCAAAAAAATATTAAAAAATTAATGTAGAATTAATATGGATCCCAAAGAAAATTAAATATCATAATTTATAAATTATTATAATAACCCACTTTTTTAATATAAATTATTATTATTTTGGTGATTAATTTTTTAATTAATTTGTTAACTATGTATTTAAGAAAATATAAAATCACTTCTATATAATTTGGAATAGTATATTAAATTTTTTTAGAGTTAGGTGTTTTGTCATCCTAGGATTTTGAAGTCCAATGAGAATTTAAATTGATAGAATAAAAATTGTAATCATATTTTAATAATACACATGACAGATTTTTTAAAGAAAAAAACTCTGAAAAGGTCCATTATATGTGAAATGTGAGACAACCATTTTTAATGGGATTAGGGGTATAACCGTGATTAGACATAACATTTTCATGTTTTAGGAAGTTGGAAACCATGAAGATGTGGATAAATTTAGATATTTTTATTATATTCTTTGGGAAATTTTTATAATATCATTCAAAAGTTTTTTTGATAGATAATCTGAGACCACCATTACATCCAGAATATTGATTTTACCCAATGTTCAATATATGTTTTGTGCACTTTAGATTATTATTACAATCAATTATATGGTTAATAATAATTGGTATATAAATATTATATTTCAGAGTGATAAATAATAATAAAATTATTATTATTATTTTCATTGAAGAAAAAAATATACATCCATGATTAATCATAATTTTATGGTAAAAATAATGATTGAGCAATGTAATAATGGTGATATGATTAATTTCTCCTTTTAAATAAAAATTTATAGTTACTAATAATTTATTAACCATTATCTATATTTAGTGGTTATTGTTTTTAAAATTTTATTTGAGGCATTAATCTGAGATAATAATAATTATTAATAATAATTTTTTGTCTAAATTATTATTATTTACTTGGGAAAATAAAATATGGGTTAAATAGATATGTATCTATATACATGTGCATGTGTATATATATAGTTATATATTTATGAGGTATATCTATATGATAGTTAAATATATATATATATACATATATATATATATATAGATTTTGTGTACATATTTTGGGTTATATATAGATGGGTGTATATGTGTGTATATATCTTTGGATTGTTTGTTAGTATATATATTTAAAGATGTATTTTATTAAATGGTTGATTAAATATGGATAAAAGATATATTTTAAAAAAAATGCATAAACGGTCATGGGTGAGGTAATAAGCATGATAAAAAATGAATTATATAATTTCAGGATTTTAAGGGGAATGAGAAACAAATGAAATGAATGAAATATTTTTTATATAAGATGAAATAAATGGTTGCAATTAAATGTAAATAAAATGGCCGGAATGGGAGGTGGTTAGGCACCCAAAAGGGGAATAGAAAATTCATCACATACCTCTCCCTTGTTCTCTCCCTTTCTCTTACCGCAACTCTCATACTATTCTTCTGATTTTATTTTATTATTTTTCTAAGTCTTATATCATCGATATCTCCATCAATGTTGATTTTATTGATGTGTTTTGGGCATCATTGTAGTCATCCTGATGAGAATAATTTTACACATTTTTTGGAATTAATGATAGTTACAATGGTGAAGTTAAAACCAACTATTAAACATCTTCATTAGTCACAATCACACAAAACGTAGGCAGATATTTACCTTATAGAATGATTTATATTGGTTATTGGTGTGATTGTTGGAATTAATGTGTAGTTTGTGAGACCGATGATTCATTCTGGATGACATGATTTTTATTTCTATAGCATATGACCTTTACTTGATTTTCATGCATTTTTATTATTATGTTTACTTACTGATTCTATGTTATATTGATCTATCATTTTTGTTATGAGTAGTATTTGTATTATTCCTATATATTGTAGTAGAGAATATAGGTTTGGTCTAAATGGTTTCATGGGAGATTTCAAACATGAATTAGACTATCCTCTAACATTGATGTTCCATACTAGCTTTAGTATATACTTTTACTATTCAAGAAGGCATGATTTTTCACATTCGTATGGTTATCCATGCATGAGGTATGTGCTAGAATTTGGCTGACATGTAATATTTGACACATGTTTTGGATTTAAACATGAGAAAGTGGTTCTAGAATTCGGTCGACATAAACATAGAATATCCAACATGATAAAATTGGTCAAATGCTTAGGGATATCCACTCATGTATGGTGTTTCATGTTGGGTAACCTTATTTTTTTGAACATTGTGCTAATGATGGTATGATTCTCCCGATATGTTGCTGAATCAAGTAGAGCTGGTTCATGAGGACCAGGAATGGGCTCAGAACTTATTTATATATTCTCATTATATAGGTACCTTCTTTATGTTCATATAATACACTTGTATACATTATTCAATATTGTTCATTGACTATTTCCGACTGAGTATTGTACTCACACAATACAAGAAAATTTAGGTGCGCTTGTAGATGAAATTATTGGGGATTCATTGAACGTAAATGGACTTATGGTGGATGATTGAGCAATTGGAACGGAGTGATATTGAAGTCTTTAGATGCAATTTGGGTGGTACATCAGTTTTACCAATTATTTTACTATCTTATCACATACCCGCAATCTATGATTAGTTTGGTAATTATATTATTTATGTCATCTTTTAGTTTATGCATGAATTACCCTAAGTATTTACTTTATTTATATAATTATATTATTATTTATTATCCCATGACATGACATGAAATGTATGGTATAGTATCACCATGTTTCAACTCAGGACTCTGACATTTAGTAGGAATCCACTAGTGAACAGGGCTGAATGACTGAGGTCATAAGGAATCTGGTTCAGATATGGTGGTTCATAAAGGGTTGTTACAAAATGGCCTCAGAGGCATTAGGATTAAATAAATTTTAATTTCTTTTTTCTTTGGATTTATATAGGGATATGAAAGAGTTATTATGATTTATACATGTGAAAGGGAACAATGGTAGTGTCTAATTAGTACTAAATAGTGGGCCTCTATGTTTCCATAAAATGTTGAATTTACATTGTCCAGTTATGATTTATTTAATTCCCCCTGGTTGATGAACATGCTTTGGATATGTGATTAATGGGATTTGGTGTTTGATCAAGAATTTAGTTAGGAACTTATGTTGATATTCCACATACACCTATTTAATTCGTTAGATAGTTCCCAAACATTTATATCCATGTTGAAATAATTATATTTCTTGGTGCGATATTTTATGCGTTCTATTGTTTGATCATGTATTATTAATTTCATGATAGTATATATGTTATAGAAACTAACATTCAAATGCTATTTAAATGAACAAAATCACATAATAGGTGGTAACTATTTTTTTTGTTCCCTTTAAAGAGAGTGTTAGGGATTGAAATGTGTTGATTCTAAAAACCTATAGTGAAATTTAAAAATTTAATTAAAAATGTTTTAATTAAAAAAATGATTTAATATAAATATAGAAACTCATATGGTGGCGTGTAGGGGTTCCATGATCTGAAATGATTCTCTAGCAGGAGAAGAATTATAGCATGGTTAGTTGAAACATCCAAAATTTTAAATTATATTAAAAAATCACTTTTTAATATAAATTATGTGTAAATTTTGTGAAAATATAATTATCTTATACTTATGTCAATTATTTTTTTATGAAAGGATAACATCCATGTCCAACACATTAGAATATTCTATGGGGTCTATTTTGGATTTTCTTATTGAGTTAGTGTGCGATTAGGAGGCCCTAGTGCATCGATGTTGATAGAATCAGAATATTAAATATTGTATATTCATATTCGTGAGCTTGTTTAAAAACAATTAAAAAAATCACTCTAAAATTGTGAATCATATGAAAAATATGAGACCACTATTGGGTATAATATGATGGGTTTACAATATGATTGATATATGACTTGTGTCTTTTAGGCATTAGAAAACATCACATGTGAGGATATCTTTTATGATTTTTATTATATTTTATTTTGAAAATATTGTTTTATTTTGTAAATGATGTTTTTGATTGAATATATGAGACCACCATTTAGCTAAATATACAAATTATATCTTAGATGCGACATAATTATTATGTACATCTGGGGTTTAGTAACATCTCATATAAGGGTAATAATAATTAATAAATAAATATTATATTTGGAATCAAGAAATAGTAATAATAATAGTATTATTATTGTTATTAATTAAGTTAAATAAATGCTAAAAATGAATTTTGGTGATTAATTATTATGTTACGGTGGAAATAATGAGTTAGAAATGTAATAATGATGATGTTATTAATTGTTCCAATTAAATAAAAATTTATATCAAATATTAATTTATTAACTATTATCGAAATTTAAGGGATTTCGTATTTAAAATGTTAATATCAGAATTAATGTGAGATAATTGAAAATTATAATAAAATTTTGTTGTTATTAGTATTATTGTGAATTTTTCAAAATTATATATGTAATAAATGTATATGAATGTATATATATGTTAAAGTATGTATATTTAGGTTGTCTGTATATATATGTATATTAAATATATATATGTAAATATATATATATATATATATTCATCTTATATATATACATGAGTTTATATATGTGAACAACTATTCAGTATGTGTATTTAATTATGGATTTTATTTGATGGATGATAAAATATTGTTCAAAGATATATTTAAAAAAGGTCTTCAATTGTAATCGAGGATGTGAAAAACATGAAGAAAAAAAGAATAATGTAAAACATGGATTTAATGGTGAATGATTAATAAATTAAATGAATTAGATGAGTTAGACATAAGATAAATTAAATTATTGAAATATAATGGAAATAAAAGGTGGAAATGGGTTGTGGTTAGGCACCCAAAAGAGGTGTAGATGATTCCTCACATCACCTCTCCCTCTTTCTCCCCCTATCAGTTACACCAACAAACATGTTATTATTATTTTAACTCATTATTATTTTTATGAATCATCAATAATTTGTAAATATTAAAATATTGAACTGATTTATGCATTGTTGATGTCAATGGATTCATCCAAATGAGTGTAATTTGAAACATATTTTTTTCCCTCTAAAGGAAACAAGGTTTGGAGGTTTTATTAAACTCCAATGTCAACACTCATCTTTATTCATCATCAAACATAAGGTCAGATGCACTAGACATTAGTGCACGAGTTACATAGGTCATTGGCATGATTTTTGGCATACATGTGTTGTCCAAGAGACCAATGTTTTATTCATGCTCACATGTTCTCTTTTTATTTTTTCATTGAGATGTTAATGTGTTTCTTACATATGTATTATTATGTATACTACATGAAATGACTTGATATTGATCTATAAATTTCATTATGAACATTATATGTGGTATTTTTTATAATATCTTTGAGCTTATTGGTTTGGTTAACTTGGTCACATGTGATATGAGACGCATGAAATTTACAATCCCCTGAGAGGGATGTGTCAGACGTTTGTCGACATGTACCTGGACTATTTCAATCAGTGAGATATGTAACATTCTTGGGTATGTCGATAAATTTTTGATGATCAACACATGAGTTAGCTTGTGAGATTTTATGTTTCTTTCGGATATCTACTCGAGAAACATGTGCGAGGATTTTATTAGTATATACTTGAACTATCCCTTATTGTAAAATGTGTATAATTATTGGGGCTTCCAAAATTAAGAGGATCTATCAAAATGGTTTCATATGTATCCAATTGACATTGTTCTGAAGAAGGTATGTTTCTACTGACATGGTACTTATGTAGGTAGAGCTGGTCACTTGGGGCTAGGAATGTGCAAGGTAATTGTGTGATATATTGATGTTATATCTATATCACATTTATGTTTATGTAATAAACTTGTATACTCTAAACATTGATGTTATGTGTAGTTAGTGGTGTCCTACTAATTATTTTACTCAAACCCAACATGGGAATTTTATTATGCTTTTATATAAAATTATAATTGTTCTATTGAAGGTAAAGAGCTATATGGTGTATTGTTGAGAATTTGGAGATGGGTTCTATTATTATTCCTATATTGATTTTGAGTGGGATGTGAGGTGGTATTTTTATTTTACTAGTGTACCTCATACAATGGATCCATGTTTAGTCGTTTTATTTAATAAATTTTGTCGTTTTTTATTTTCATCACTTATTACTCAAATCATATATTTTATATTTTATATTGATGTAATTATTTATATTTCTCCTAAAATGATACAAAGGGTATAGTCTCTCCATGAATCAACTAAAGACCATCGCTGCTAGTCGGAAACCTATGGAATTTAGGGATGCGCACATGAGGTCATGTGGTTCCCAGTAGGCGAGGACCATAAGTCCATGTCAAGGAGGGGTTTATGTACATTGAATGGGGTCTATATGTGATAAATGTTTTCCACACCAATACCCAACCAGAAGTGAAAATTATCTTTCTATGATTGAGGTTTGAGGTCCACAATGAGTGTGTAATGCTTTAAAGGGGTTGAGAGTGTAGAAATCCTAAAAATTTATATCTTAAAAGGCTAAATGTTTTATATGTATTGATGCTCTGTGGGCCCCGTGACACACCATAATCATATTCATATTTAGGAAAACACGTGGTGGCATAACACCTCTCCACTATATTACCATGTGCAATGAATTGTCCCATACCATCTAGGGTATTATTTTTCCGCCCTCATGAAATAAAATATGTACATGTTGTATAAGATTACACCATTATTCAGTAAAAGTATTATTGAGCTATCGGAAAAGTGGTAATTGTAATGATCCTTAGTGAAAACTTATGTGATAGGTCATGTGTTCGCGTGATGTGGGTGGGAAATTAAAAACATGGATGGAAGGGGACAGTTCTTTCCACGTGGCTCTATAGTGGAGAGTCATTCTTCACCCACGAGTATGCCATAAAACGTATCGTCCTAATGAATTATATAGGGACTAAAGATTATCATTAAAAAATGCGCCTTTAATTTAGTGATATACAGTGGGGCCCATGACACAGGTTATTCAGCTTTCTCATCAGGATTACATGTGGAATTTAACTTCCTCTCTACTATACAACAACTTGGGTAATCATAATGACCATCAATGGAATCATATGCTAGGGATCCTGAGTTCAATTTATGGGAGATGTTGAATAAAAATCTGGATGGTAGGGGATACTTCATACCATGTGCTTGTATAGTGGAGAGGCATTTAGACACCATGTGTATGCCTAAGATCTTGTCCAAATAAGTTGTGGTGTGGGACCCACAAATGATACTTACATAAAAATAGTTCCTTCTTATATAATGATCTATCATAGGCCCCATAACACACATTTATCGTCCACATATTCAAGATTTCATGTGGTGAAAAAATGCCTCTCCACTGTACAGCCAAGTGGAAAAAATTGTCGCGATCCATATGGGGTTTTATTTGACCACACTGGTAACTCAAATTCAGGACCTCCCATATAAGATTCCTCCATGGACCATTATGAGTACAACTGAGTTGTTGGACCAGTGGTACTCATAAGGATCATTGGTGGACACTTACTCTATATATCCCTAGATCGATTTGAGAGGGATGAATAATAAATCCTTTTATGGTATGGGACAATTCCTACCAAGTGTTTATATAGTGTAGAGGCAGTTTTTTGTCACGTTTTAGCCTGATGATGTGGCCTATTAAGGTTTGATGTGGGGAACACTAAGGATTTTTATAATTTAATATTATCGAATTAATTTATTTATTTATATAATGATGTTATCATTTATCATTCCCATGAAATGATTTGGAGGGTATATTCTCCCCATGGTTCCACTCAACACCAACACTACTGGCTGGAAACATCAGACATACAGGGAGGCTCAACTATGGTCATGTGGAATCTAAATCAAACTCAATGGTTTTGGTCGAACTGTTATAAAAACTAGAGGCCATGTTGATTATTCTAAATCAAATTCTATTTAACATTTATTTTTATTAGAAATTTAATTTTTCATATTTCCTGGCATCTCAATATATTTCAAAAACAAAAAAAACTCAAAACATCTTTTTTATTGATAAATAATAGAGGAAAACAAAAAGAATTAAATTTATATGAATTATAATAACATATTAACGAAATTATGAAGCACATCAAGTGAAAAAACCATGGTCAACAACTATGATGCACTCTGAAAACATGAAGACATTTTATTTTTTACACACCCTATGAAAGGTGTATCATAAAAACTAGCTACACTTGAATATAGTTATTCATTATATGTATTAATATTTTATATTGTTTTCATTACATTAAAAAAACTATTAAAATTTTATGTTTCTTGGATTTATCTGAAAATTAGTTATTCTATATGGGGACATTAATTGTATGTGAAATATCTTGATAAAGTTGTTGAAAATAGTGATATATTGATTGGGTGAAATGGATGAGCGATACATTGGAGGATTGTAGGAGAAAAATGGAATGAAAACATTTATATTTAAATGAATACCTTGAGTAATATAATCCTAATATATTAAAATAAAAAATCTAGTATTAGGATAAATGTTCCCTCTAATATTTAAATATGAAAAACATGAGGAGGTAGAGATGGATATTCCTAGATATTCATTCCACCTTTCTCAACCACATATAGAGGAGATAGATGATATATAATTTCATGATAATTTTAAAAAAAAGTGATATCTGATGAATTTGGATAAATTTTGGGGTAATTGGGTAGAAACTAAATTGTAACATGATATCCCCATCCCTTACTAAGAAGTTTAACTCTAACCAATACAACTCTCAGTGACCATAGATGTAGATGAAACTGTATATGTGGTAGAATTTGAATAAATAATGAATGTTCTTGACTATCTCCATCCATCCGCTAATACTAAACTCCATGAGGGTCTTTCTATTAGTTATTAGATTTAATATGGACCAACTTAAGGAGTTAACCCCTTATAGAACTCAAAATATATTGATTCTATGGAAACTAAATTGAGTTTAACACCATACTGTCTAGATTTTATTGAATCATATGGATCTTCATAAACAATCCAGGTTAAGGATGAAAAAATATATGGACCTATTGAGGAACAATTGATGCTCACCGAACATATTGAACATCTAGCTAATGATATATAAGATGAGATCTCAGTGGTTCTACCTGAAGAAACATAAACACATACTACCTATATAAATGGGGAATAATCTTATATATAAATCTAAATGTAAAATCATAAAATTAAAATTCACTACCACATTATATTTGAAAATTATTTTATTTTTTCACACCATGAGAATCAACTAGAAATAAACAGGATATTTAATAACTCAGGAATGATGAAGAATAGGTTCCATACATCATCATACCCCCACTATGAAAGGTGTGCATCATTGAAAAGGGGTATGAACTATTGTACATTGTACATGGATTTATAAAAAATAATAATAATAAAGTGTGATTTGTTAAAAGAAGCATGTTGGGGTTGAATTCAACGAAAATTCACCCAGTAAAATATTTTAAATAATAGTTGGTATTTCCCTATATAGGTAGTAAAAATCCATGACCCACTTGAGGGATCATATCATGACTCATCTCTACTTGCATTCAAGGATTTTATTTTAATTCATTTGATTATTCTATCATTTACCCCTCCCTATTATCTTATTATGATTTAGTGACATGATCCTTGAGTTTTAATGATAAATTATTTTATAATATCATGATAAAATAAGGAATCACTCAAATAGTCAAGGGGGTGTGGAATAATCATCATGGGAAGGGGAATTTACATTTATTTTTTATATCTTCATCTTCATTCATTTTTATCAAAAAATTATCATGAGAATTAAATTAAATATTTTGTACCCATAAATAATTTATATCTTTACATGATGTATTGTTGAAACCTATGTTTAGTGAAATTATATGATTCAACGTTTTAGGTTTAAATATTAATTATATTTTAAATGTTAAATTGAGAAATTAATTATTAATGTAAACAATTTATTTTAAAATTAGGTTTGATGATTTTAATGAATTTATTTTTTCATCTGAATGAAATTTCCCTATCATTTTTATGCATTGAATTTAGGAAATTTAAGAGAATTGATTTGTAAATATTTTTTATTCCATGAGTTATTTTTTGAAATCAAATGAATTATTCCCATGTGGATTGATAGATAAAGTAATTTATATTTAATTTTTAAAATATTTCTTTATTGATATTTGGGCATGCGATCTGCTAGAACATGCCTTTGAACCCAACAAATCTATGAATTTAAAAAAACACATTTAAATTGATTAAATATTTTTTAAAATTACACATACTTAAATAAACACATTATATATACTGTTTTTAGACCATAGAGACCAATAATTCCTTTATTAATAATGATCCATTATACAATCCATTTTTATCAATTCATACATAGTTGTTTTAATTTTCATGATATTTTAATGAGGAAGTGTGGGGTGTTGGGAAATCTAGTGTAATAGGGATAAAATAAATTGTAATAAAAAAATTAGAATGAAATGTGTATTAATATTGGTTTAAATTCAATATACTCTATTGATTCCACCCACTAGAAAAAAGTGAATTTAAAAAAAATAATGGTTTGTGGTTTAAAAAATTGAACATCACATTCACTGGAAAAATAATTTTTTCCATATGGGGTTAGGGTGAGGATGTGAGGTTTATTCTAATAATAAATATAAATAAATAAGAATATTATTTGAAAAATAAAAGAAGTATAAAAGTATACAAATGATCAACAGTGTGCACAAATCAATCACCATGATTTATTGGATCATGACCATTACATTGAGATTTTGGGGAAGTTTGAGTTGTTTAAAATTGTTGGAGTTATTTTCATTAAACATTACATATAATATCATGAATTAAATGGTTTCAAAGGGAAGTATGGAAATTCAGGGGGGTGGGTGAAAACCCCAAACCTGGGGATCAAAGAGATCAGGGGGTGAATGATTCAGGTGTAATTGGAAATGAAGCTAATTGATTGTGAACTTTTTATGCAAGTATTAGTCATAGGTTTATATTCTTATTCTATAAAAAATTCTTTTGTGTTTTAAGATATTTCCCTCTCGAATCCATTGACCTGTGACGGAACATTGTGGTGTAGTAAAGGATGATTCTAGGCCATCACTGTCCTTTGATGCACCTCCACCTGGTCAGGTGATAATGAAAGGGAAGGATGACCATGTGTCAGAAAATTAGGAGGCAGTTAAACAAAGGGCTTGCCTATGTTTCTCCTCGATCATTCCTCATGTCTTGATTCCCAAAGGTGAGAATATCTAGAAATTATATGACCTAACTAAAAGGATTTTGGGGGTGTGGAGTTTTAATGATTGAAGCATGAAGGTGATGAAAATGGGATTTTACCAAGTTGTCTTCCTTTGGGATGATAGTAAGAAAAAGGTGCGGAGAAAGGGAACCACCACTTTTAAACCTAATATATTGAGCATTTAAGAGTGGGACCACAATTTTGATCCAATTATTGTCCTGAAAACACATGATCAAATATGGATTCAGATCTGTAGGATGAACTGGTTCTCATGGGACCTAATGATCTTAGGGGTTATTAACTCAGATGTTGGAAACCCCATTCGGATGGATCGGTAGACCATTAACCCAAGGTTTGGGAATTAAGCACGAGTATTGGTGGAACTGGACATGTCGAGAAATCTTGCAGAGGAGGTTGTTCTCACAATATAGGACGACAGTATGAAGATGGATATTTTCTATTAACAGACACCAAAATTATGTTGATTAAATAATTTCTGTTTACCTAATTTTTGAATGCAAAAGGAATAAACAATGCAGTTTGTAAAAAATTAAAGAGCATGTTGATGCCACATGTAGGAGGTGGAGGGGCACGTATCATTCTTCACATGATTCCTAGAATGATGGAGCTGATAATCAGGGGTGGTGGAGGGTATTTCCTTACCAGTACACTTGGATCATTTATTGATGGAGGTTTCTCTTTAGGGATATCCTTCTAACCTTCTGGATAGGAAGGAAATGATGGAAGAATTCCAGTTTACACTACCTCGGGATCCAAGTTTGGTAACTTCTAATGGTGTGGAAGGGGATTCATTATAATTTTTAGCTTTGGAGTTTGGTAAACCCCATGAATTGTCCCTACAGAGACCACACCACTAGTTGATTCTCTTATAAAGCAGGGTACACCTCTGTATATAGAGGCTAGATTACTTTTGTCCTCTCCCCATTATTGTGGAGGTGTTGGAGATGTTGTGGTCTCTAATGTTACTGATCTGGGGGGGAAAATTGTTCGGACACACCCATCCAAAAATGTTTGAAGGAAGTCACAAGTGAGCAGTGAACCAGCTCACCTTTAAGATAAAAATAAATTATTATCAGTAAGTTTTATTTTCTGTTTAGATTATGCTAAAGAATCTACTCTCCTTGATCCTATTGAAACCACTCATCGTATTGCAGTAGGTTCCCCTCCAGCTGGGTCACATGACAAGGTTATCCCACCTCATATAGGGGATGTTAATTCCGACCAGTTGATCCATTCTATGATTAGTGACATTGGGGGGGTGCTACTATCACAATGTTGATGTATGCTATAATTTTAGTATGCCTAACAATAAGGGTACTGGAGTAGATAGTAATCTGCGGGGGCTAGAAAAGAAGAGCAGTGGGGAGAAGGGGAAAGGTCATATGGCTAGGGCATCAAAGGGTGGCCCCTAGACAACAGGCAAGACGTATCCTCAAGGAAGATTTTCTTCAAAAATGATCAAGGGATGGGAATCCCTAGACTATCCAAAGCCTATAGGCATTTTATTATGTCCCATACTCCGATGCTTGTTGGTATTGTTGAGCAAAAATTTCTTTTTAACAATTGTAAAGGATTAAAATGGGACTCCATAGGGTACATGTTTCAATCAAATTTTTTTTATGAAATTTTGATGGAACATTTTTTGGTGTTTTGAAAGGAATCCATTCCTATCAACTCCTGTTAGGACCATTCTCATAGTATTCCACTCTCTTCAAGTATAAGTGATTATGAAATTACAGTTTCTTTTTTGTATGCATCCAATTCCTGTATTAGCAGAAGGAAATTATGGGAGGTGCTCAATGATATTTCTGGGAGAATAGATCAGAAATGGTTATCTATTATTTATTTCAACATAATTTTGTGGAAAGAGTAAAAAAACATTTTGTAATTTCATTAGGATTGGTGATTCTGACTTCTCTATCTACATTGATTAGTTTAATCTTGTTGATATTCCAATTGATGGAGCGGATTTTACATCGTGTAGATAAACCTATATTGGGAGGAAAGAAAGAAAACTAGATAGATTTTTTGTTCATATGGATGATCAAGATACTGCTCATGGAATATTTGGCTTCACACACCCTAAACACCACTCTAATCACAACCCGATTGTTTTGGACATCAACACACAGAAGACAATTTCAGGCCCCTTTTTTCAATTTAATAAATAGTGGATTATGGATCCAAGATGCTGGGAAATGGCACTACAAGCATAATGGATTGAACAGATTTGAAAAATTAGGAATTACTATCACCATATTTTTTGTTCCAATGTTTTCATTAAGTTGATCAGTACCATTATTTGTTCTTCCAGGATGTCCATTGACATTAACGATACACCTAGAAAATTTTTCCATTATACCAGAGGAGTGGGGCAAGGTGACCCACTCTTTGGACTTTAATTTCCTATTTCTAAATATTATCCTAGTATATTTATCACTATCCTGGCACACATGAGTATATATAATCATATTAGGTCTGGTAGGAATGATTTTTCTCCATCTTTTTTGTTATATATTGATGACATACTCTATATTTGGAAATATTCAAGCAAAACGATCTCTTCAATCAACGACCTCATCAATCATTATGAAGATGTATAAGGTAAAGAAATAATTTGGGATATGTCATTCATTGTCTGTAGAAATAGATTAATGACTGGGAAATATATCCAGATAACTAGATACCTTTGTGTAATAATGGGATCATTTCCCATTCAATACCGTGGTATTCCCTTATTCTAGGGAAAGATGAAGAGGTAATAATGAGAATTAATTTACTCAGGTATTGTAAATCAACATGCTAGTTGTAAAGGGAAGGCGATGTCCATGGTTTTGATTGTGTGCATTGTTAATTAAGTGATAACATATATGTTTTTTATTCATTTTCTATTTTTTGGTGTACTATGGGTCTCATCAAGGAGAATGAAAATCAAGTATAGAACTTTTTTAGGATTGGGACAATCCAAGACCAAAAGCTTTTCACTGTTTCATTTAAAGAATATATCAATCTAGATGAATTTGGGGATCTTGGAGTCATGGACCTGAAGACTAATATTGATGGTCTTACCTGGATGTTTATATAAGGTTTGATTTCCAAAAATAATTCGGGTGTTTTTTTAATTAATCGGTTTAAAGGCAGGTTAATTAATGGATACAAATAATATTTTGCATCATGTGTCTAAGAATATATCTAGTATTCATTTATGTGAATCATTAATGATACAATGTGGCTGGTTTTTAGTAATAACACTATAGAATTTGGAGCAAGATAAGGCTTGAGCAGCCTCTTCAATATTGCATGGATATTCCATCTATTGAATGACATTTTTCCATTGCGTATTTTTATCTCAAATGCATCTTTTTGATTGCATGTACCCCTCTTAGGAGGAGCTGGAAATTCAATCCTATAATTGCATGGATTTTGATACGATAAAATGGAAGCATAATAGTAATTTTCATTTTAATAACAAGGATTAACATTATATGGTTCATGTTGTCTCTTGCCATTCACTTACCTAGGACCTATACAATCATTATTTGTTCATTTCCCCTCTCAATTATCTTTATGCTGGTGAATATAAAAAAATAGTGTACCCACTAAAGATCCTCTCAAGTGGTCTCGTTTGAAATTTTCATAATCTAGTCACTTATTTATGTGTTTAAAGGAGAGTGTACAATACCTTTTTATGGATTCTACCTTCTCTAGGAAACTTTGGGTGTATGTTGGGAACCTATTCGGGTAGAAACTGACTCAAAATGTGATTCTTCCTGACCTGTTGGTTGGGTTACCCGGTGTTAGATGTAGTGACTATGTTCGTAACCTCATAATTATGTCTCATATGGACATCATTTCATACATATGGGATTCTCTAAATAATTAACTATTTGACAACATGTAGTTCCATATCTAGTGTGGAATGCTAGCAAGTTACTAAGAGGTTTATGACTCTTTGAGGATATAATAAGGTGGGATGAACAACAGCATCTTGGACATGAAAATTTCTTACATACATCGTGGATTTGGGCAGTCTTGGAAGCCTCATATGCTTAGGTACATTCGTTGGAAACCACCAATCAGCTCATAGCTCAATGTCAATGTGTATGGAGAAACTTCTGTTTCACCAGGCCCATTAGGGCGTGGCGGTGTTTTCCACACTTATCATGGTTTTTTGAACGTATTTTATTTATCATTTGACTGGTATTTGAGTTGATTTTGAAGCTATGTTATCGGTGATAATTTATGTAATCATGTATGGTTTCTAATATAATTTGAATCTGCTATGGATTGAATCAGACTCTCAAATTGCGGCCACAACCATAAAAACAAGAAAGGGATATGTTCCTTAGAGGGTGATCCCTAAATGTTTTTATTGTCTAAATCAGGAAACTCAGTTAAATTTTATAGTCTCTCATGCTAATAGATAGTTCAATCAAGTGTGGGATTCTTTTTCCTAGAGAGGAATCCTGGGGATGGATATGACATGGTCTCCTACGGCCCCTGACTACTGCTCCTCACTCGTTGAGGTAGATATGTGGGTGTGTCAAGAACTCTCGGTTTTGTAATAATCACTTTTTTGTGTGACTCATTTTTCATTTTCTTAATAAATTTTCCGTAGGACCAGTTCTGACCGGATCCTAGACTTTTTCATCCATTATTTATAAATTATGTAAAACAAATACACATTGAACATTAATTTTATAAACAACAATTCATTCTTGGCTTATGTTTTAGATATATCTTACCATTAATTGAAAAGACCTTCAGATTTTATGTGCCTTTCTTCATTAAAAACAGGAGAAAATAATTACATTACATTCCTATGGATAAGTATCTTGTATTCATGATATGATCATAAGACTACTTGTACTAATATCATGATTGATGCATGAAAAGATTAAATAGAGTAGTATATCATTATATTACTTGTATTATAATAATGAATTTCAGATCATGTAAGAATGAGGTGATATGTACCGTCATTTTAAAATGGAAAAAAATATAGATTTGTGTTTAGTATTACATTGAAAACATATAAGGTGAATTGATATTTTTTGTATTTTTTTGAATTACGTGATTTTATATTGAAAATCATTTTGTTTTAATACATTGAAATTTGAATAATGATAACCTTTTTTACCTATGAATTCAATGCTGAGGTTTATTTCTTGAATAAAATAATGGAATATTTGTTGTGGTATTCGACACAAACAAATTTCAAGAACAATTTAAAAAAAATCAATTATTTTTCATTGGTATACATTGTAAATTATCATAATTTAAATGTATTATTCAAAAGTGGGTTTTTATAAATAAGGAATAAAATTTTATTAAATTGGTTGAGATGGTTTTGATTTATTATTTTTAAATTAATTTGTCCTTATGGAATCATTTCATTGATTATTTTTATATATATTGAAATTTTATATGTGTTTTCAAGTGTTTGACTAAAAATAGTCCAATATGTTGGCCATCCCTCATCTAGGTATCTCCCTATGTATCCAAGCATAAGAGGGTTGGAAAACCAATAAATCTGATAGATATCGTTCAAGGGGTGAAAACATAAGGGAATCATGCCCATGCATATGTGGCACGAGGGTAGTGAATCCTTTGGGGAGTTTAGGTGGGATGAATCTCATGTGGTCTGTCTGAGGTGAGGCCTACATATACATGTGTCCCTGTTTTTTCTAGGTGACCTCTCTAAGAAAGGGTTCAGAGCCATGTATAATGGGTGATTTCATTTAAATGATCACTATTCCACCAGTAAGATTTAATGTGGGGCACAGTTTTTGGGGGTATTGTTCACATTTTTAATTTCATGCTACCCATGCAATCAAACATTTCTCAAGCCACTGGTCCACTATTAATAACACACAATGTCATCCCGCCACTACTGCAACACTAGATAACCACCATAGAAGTATCCATAGATCTTGATCTTGATCTCTTTCTGCACTAAGTCTACTCCAGGAAATCACGAATGGCTTCTTTTTACTTGGAAGAAAGAATTTGGTGCTTCATCTAACCACATCAATGTTTAGATTAAAGGGGAGCCTTCATGTTTCTATGATTCTTCTATTGCACAACACTACATCCCATGAAATATGCTTCCACATCCCATGCCTATCTACCATCCACACTTCAGCCACACCAATCCCACCCCATATTTAAAAATTAAAATCTAGGATTTAATTTAGTGTTACAAAAATCAATCACAAAGATACATGATGATTTTTAAATATTAGTAATTAAACTAGATCTTAGGTCCCTTGACTATATCTATATGAATGATATATCAAGGTTGTTTTTTAATGAAGTGGATATCCTTGTATGGACAATAAATATATTCCTATACTAATATTTTATGATTTCATCACCCATACAATGGAGGGAATATACCAAGGATGCATGTTGCTTGTTTCCCTTCTTCATTTTATTTTATTTTTTTCTATTTTATTGATTAATTTTATATTAATTTTTATTTTTATTTTTCATGACTATATAAATTCATATGTTTTTATTTTCTATCTTCCAAAACCATTGTTCATTTATCTTCTTATTCATTTATTATTTTATTTTATTCTTCTTGTAACATTATTATAAATATATATTTTTTTATTTTTTTTATTTTTTTCCTAAATTAATTCTATTTTATTCTTTTATTTTAATATTTTTCAATTTATCTCTCTCTTATTGTCTTTTAATTTTATTAATTATATTTTTATTCATTTCTCATCTTATCTTATACATTTCCACCATGTGATCTTTTATAATCAATAATTATGGGATGATCTATGTATTGTCCCAAGGGACGTTAAGATGTTATTATATTATTTCATAATGATTATTTTACATTTCTGGTTTATTATAACACATGCATGGGTGTGGTGATTTTACCCCATGACATGAAACTCATATATTATTAATTCTACTATTTAATTCTTGTTACCCTTCTCAATTTTATCAGTTCTTCACATGATAGGGGTTGATCTAATTAATGTATGATAAAACATTTGATGGTTCTTGGTGCTATAAGATGTCACACAATCATCCACAGTGTGTTATCACCCTTAATTATAAGAGAAAGTGGATTTATATTTCTTAAGCCATTCAAGATATCATAACTTTTCAATAAAAGGATAATAATTAATCAAGATATTTCATGATTTTATTAGCTTACTAAAATTAAACAACAAAAGAAAATAATCAAGCATACTAATACCAAAATTATAACCAAGTTCATTCATTCTTATCACATTATTTTGATATTTACAAGTATGTATAAAACTAATTTTTCATATTTCATTTAATTTAAATATCTTGGTAAATAAAAAAACAAAAACTTTTTTTTATTTCAATTAGAAATATCATAAAAAAATTTATTTAGGTGAAATATAATATGAATGCAAACTAACTGAGATGCTCCTTAATTGAGAAAACCATGTTCATCATTGTGCGGTACAATAAAAAAAGATGGAAATTTTCTTTTTTAAAAACCCATGAGAGGTGTTCCATCAACCTTTATTTAAGGTAATTCTCTTAATTTATTATATTTTTGTTGTCTATTTTATCTATTAGGGGATTGTAATCTCATCACTTTTGAACAAGGATAAAAAGAAATCGTTGAGAACATTCCCCACCCCATAATAATAATTTAAATATAATTAATGGTACTAAAATAAATGTTTTATAATTCCTTATAATTTTTATAATTCCATTAAATTTTATTTAAATTTTTTCTCATAGAAATGAGATTACTGAATAACTAGTTTTGGGTACTTGATTGATATTGAAGGATTACTGTATCATAATACATACATTTATGTTGTTAGTAATATTCCATATTAATGATATATATTACATATACATATAGAAAATAAATATAATATAAAAAAAACAAATATTATTTGGATGTGATGGAAAAAATTAAAAACATTTATTCATGGGGGGTGGTTTTTACATTGTATGAATCACGTTTTCATTTTTCTTAATAGAAAATTATTGGATGATAAATATATGTAAAATTATTTTAAAATAAAATATCATTATAATCAATATACTGGTTTTATCATTTTTATATGGTAATGTATTTTGTTAGGACTTTGAAAAGTGAATAAATAAATATAAATGGAAAGAGTGGTCACGGAAATTATTCCTCACTTATTGGATTATCTCCATTGTGAATGGGATTAAACCATTCACAGTTGGTCTTTTGATAATAAAAAAACCTTTTCAATGTGTATAAGAGTATGGAAAATATTTTCATATTGATTTTTGGAAAAATAATTTTGTTTTCTCAGTGATGGAAATTTAAGAAATGGGTTTTTCTTTTATAAGCTCACATGAGTGGATTTTTTGTAATTAATAAAACAAATAAAATAATTGCAAGTCACTCTCAAGTTATGTTCCTCAAAATAATAATAATAATAGATTAAATGTAATATTAGATCAAAAAACAACTCCATAATTAAAAAATATTTATGTTTCAAACATTTTTCCCATTTCATCCATGATTACTCACTTTTACCTTTTTTGTTTTTACCATGGTAAATAGTTTTTTTACCATGTTAATTCATACATTATCCCTAAAAATGATATATATTAAATAATTTTCACCAAATAATAATAAAAATAAATTCAAATTTATCATATAATATTTATATGTGTATATAAAATTGATTCTTACACAAATTTCAATGACGCATAAAAAATATTTTTTGAAAAACATTATTCTTATACAAAAATATTTATGATTAAGATATAATTATAAAAAAAATTATTAAAATAAATTTTAAATATTCATTATAATTTAAATAAAATTTTTTAACACTAAAATAAAAAAAATATTTCATCTTATTATAAATAATTGAACATAATTGAAAAAAAAAATTCATTAAAATTCTATATAAAGATAAAATTTTTTCATGGGTATATAAATATAAAAGTGATTTTTAAATTGAATTATTCTAAATGATAATATAATTTTTTATATGAATAAGGTTTCAAAAACACTCAATGTATGAATTTATTAAAAAAATTCCAAAATGTGGAGGCCTTAAATAAATCAGTATTTTTTTCTATATAGTTCACAATAAAATTTTTCAAACAAAATTTCAAAATATATGTTATGATATAATGACTTTTATAAAAAATGAAGTTATTTTTTTCAAATTCACATCCTAAAATTTTTATACATAATAGTTAAACCAAATCATAAAATATCCCAAGAATGTTTATTTATAAGAAATAAATTATTCCATATAAACTGTTAATTTAAACATTTGGATAATCTTAAGTATAGAAAATATAAAAAGATATCTATTTTATATAATAAACTTTAATGATACTCAATGGTTTTTTATATCCTCAGCGATAATATTTTTTCAGAATTTATATTGGGTATTCTGATATTTATTTGTGTTTTAATAAATAGATTTAATTAATAATACTTCATAATAATATTGTTACCATTTATACCTTATAATTTGAAAACTCTTTATAACATGCTACATTTTTATAGTTTCAGTGTTTCATGTGGAGGAAGTAATAAAACATTATATTTAATTGAGGAGGAAAAACATCGGTCATTGTAGTTAAATTTTATGATGAAGATGAAATATTCCATAATTATGATTCATCCAATAGTGATTTTATGATCTTAATTAAAATCCATAGAATAGGATTAATATTCATTTACATGAAGCTAGATTCTAAATAATTTGAAATTATTTATTTGTAGTGGCTGATGCCTACCAATTTTGTGTAATATCTGAGACCAGAAAAAAAATTATAGCATAATTAACTATAGCTATTATCACTAATAATTATAGTGATAATAAAATCCATGTCTCACTCATAGGATGAAGCTATAAATGATTCAGCTATCACACTAAATATCAAACTTCCCAAAATATCATATTTTTTCATGTATATTATTTTATATAAATAATTTAATGAATATTTTAAAATAACTGAATCTATAATTTAATATAGAAAAGGTGATTTATTCAATTTATTGTATTTTTCAAAAACAATATAGTGTACAATATATTCAACCACCTCTCATTAGTACTGTATTTGATCTGGAATCTTTAATGGGTTTTAAAGAAAACCATATACCTTAAATATTCTAATATTCTTGAAGAGTATTTTGGATTTCTCAAGTACTATATTTTATAGTAATATATTCATTAGTAAAAAAAATGAATGTTAACCTATTTTCATTATTATGTATTCAAGGTCCGTGATGTTATTATAATTGGATATCAACATCTTTTGATGGATAATATGATGTATTTTCCCAACCAAGGAGACATTTATGCTGATGGGAAATGTATATATTCTGTAATTTCATCAAAATTAGATACATTGTTCAATAATTTTCAAATGTGAGATATATCATAATAGATATGGGAATATATAGAAGTTTTTTAAAAGTAAATCCCATAATTATATAACCTATACAATAAATTTGGAGAGATAAATTAGAATATATTTGAATGGATCAAAATGAAACTTTGGTTGATTACTTCACCATAATGAATGAGATTGTCAAACCCATTATAGATTTTAAGATAAATTAAACATGACTCAACAACTGATAAAATATTAATTAGAAACTTCTTAGAGAAATGTTTTTTAATGATCCATATAATTGAAAATAGAAAATATATTTTCCTGGATGAGTTACCATATATAATTTTCAATTATGAAATGAGAAAACAAACATTTTTATGAATGAATCTAAAGAGTATACCAATTTTGAATTCTATAATAATTTAAATATTTTATTTTTGGGTGTTGAATCTATTATTGAATACCATGAATATAATTCTACTTATGAGATTATATAAAGTATTCTAGATTTCAACTTAAAAAATGATAAAAAAATGAAAGGGTGTAACCACAAAAATTATTTATGTATTGAGTAGTTGGGAATGTTTCATCTGACTAACTAAAAAGACTATTTTAGATTATGGTGATAAAGGGGATATGTAAACCCACAGAGAAGGTAAAAAAATAAACCATTTAAATGTTTATACGATATATTGGAATGGAATAAAAACATTTCAAATAAATATGAAAAGAATAATATGGGGTAATATGGTTTAAAATGTTCTTATACATGTAGTGAGTGAGATGAATGTCCGATAATGAATTATACCTATTTCATTGAATATGTTGTGGGAAAAAATATTGATTATATGGTTATGAAGGGGATGTGTAAGAAACCTATATAGAGGAAAAGATTAGAATTGAACTTGATTTGTGTCCAAAGAGAATCATACCACATTAGAAATAAATAAAATCAATAAACAAGGAACATAGTAAACTAAATAATTTTAAATATTATATTTATATTGACGTAAATTCATATATTTATGAGAAAAATTTCTACAATGAAAACATGGATAAAGAAAAAAATATATATAAATATGAGAATAAGATGGATAAAAAAGAAAAATGATTGACCAGGATGAATCGAAGTGTATAAATGTTTGGAAGATCCATAGAAGGATAAATAATAAATTTATTAAAAAAAATTATTGATAGGTTGGGCCATCAGAAGGAATTTTGAATTATTTTCTAATAAATCAGAAAAATAGTACACTAACTGTTTTTTAACTTATTGAATGTGTATCAAGAAATGTTGATTTTTCTAAATGAAACATTTGGAAAACCTGTGTTGAGAAAAAAACTATTATATTTTCATATATATCTAAGGATTTGGATTATAGTAAAAAGAAGAAAAATATAACAAAATAAAATAATATGTTTGATAAAATGGTTTAGAAAATGTGAGTAGAAATTCAGGAATATTCTCAAAATATTTTTGGAAGAACCAGAATTAAATCGTAATATTATTTCTATTAAAGTTACGAAGGAATAATATTTTATATTTTATAATATGTCTTTCCCATGAAATTTTTATTTTTATTTTTTGGGGAGATATAGTGAAATTATATATAACAATGCTATAAAAACAAAATGAGAATAGAAGAAATCATGAAGTTCTTATCCAAGAATTGGCTTGATGTAATTGAGGAAATAAATAAAAGATGTGACCTGAATGTGTTCTATGAAAAATAAGGTGTTTCCATGGTTTTCAATTAGAAAAAAATTGAAAATAAACGTTAATAAAAAATAAAGATAAAAATGAAATATCACTTAATATAATATTTACACTCCATGAAACAATGAAGTTAAAGAAATGAATAAGTGATAGTGGATGATCATCACATATGGTAATAGACACAATGATCACGAAAATCATTGAACATAATGATAGGAGTACTTGTACTTTTAATAATGACATTTATTTAATATTTAAGAGAATCATATTAATGTAAATAGATCCACCCCAATTGAAATTACTATGTTATTTATTTATTATACTCCAGAATAATTTAATATGGGTGGGTCAATATTATGTTAACATCTATAAGGTAATTTTTATGAAAATTTAATTCCCCATTATAATAGTTAAATATGAAAATATTATAAAAATATATAGAAGAACTACTGGGAATGTATTTCAAATTCAATATCCTAGTAATTCCTACTCTTTGTTTGCCACAAAAGATAATAGTCTCTGGCATATAATACTTTTCTTTCTCAACCATAAGAATAAGATTATTTTTTTTAACAAATTAATATTTGAGATCTAACCATTTATATTAGATATAGATATTATATTTTTAATACATGGAAAAAGGTTAAGATGGTGAATCAAATGAATGAAAGAGTAAAAATTGAATCAACAAGTCCACTTGAGTTGATTCACCAATATTAGTGTGGACCCACAAGACAAAAATACATAAGTGGTGATCTGTGTTCAATACATTTTTTGGTGATTATGAAAGGATAAAGATAGTGTTATTTTTGAATTATATATCACAAGAAGTGGAAATATTTAATCTTATCAGAAAATAGTATGATGAAGATTATATTATTCACAATAAAATACATAAAAATCAAAATGAAAATGAATTTATTAAGAATTATTTTGAATATTATCCTTAAAATTAATTTATTAATTATTAATATATCACGCCATATACTCCATAGTAGAATTAAATTTTCTATAAAATTAATAAAATCATAACTGTAATGGGATAAACAATTGTATATATTATTGAAAGATATATATTTTTATATTTTTTATAATTTTTCACAATCATACATATTTATAATATGTTCATACTATAATAAAATTTAAACCTATCCCAATATGATATTTGGAATATTAAACTTCCAAAAGTGTGTAAATTTATAGAATTTTGTAGTCATTTCATGATTAAAATCATAGACTCTATCCTGAGAAACCATTTCTGATAATGATAAAGAGGTTTTCCTTCATGGATACATATATAATGGTAAAGGATACACATAATGGAATAAAAAAATATAAATTAATGTATTATTATTATGTCAATATAATCTAAAATCAACCCAACTATTGAGATCTATACATATATGATTATAAATTTTATATAGAAAGCTATAAGATGGTTCATGAGAAAGACAACACCATAAATGTTAAAACAAAAGTGATACCTACCAAAAATTTATATGGATAGACTAGTGATGAGGATGATACTAATAAAAATGAATAATCCTGGTATTAAAATAAATAGTTTCATGTGGGGAATAAAAATATTATTTGATAATATTTAGTATTTATTTGGACCAAAAAATACTATTCTGTGAAAACCAAACTGGTTTAATCTATCGAGCTTAGGAACATCCAATGGTTTATGTTTTTCAATATAAATTTTTGGTTAAGGTGATGGATGAGAAAATGAATCATAATGAAAAATAATACTACATTTCACCTTGTTAGAAGACCCAATAACATTAATGTTGTTAGAATAAAATGGGTATTCAATAAAGACACGAATGATCATGGGAGGGTTATAAAGAACAAGGAAAGGATGGTATGTATAAGACACTCTCAATTTTAATGAGTGTATATTGAAGAAAACATTTATCAAATTTCATTATTGGAGGATTTAATAATGTTTCATTTTTATTCCATTACATAGGCAATACAAATTGTATTAAATGGTTGTTAATGATATATTTTTGAATTTAGTTCTTATAGAAGATTATTATGTAGAGAATATTTTGGGATCAGTTCTTGATATTGATTAAACCAAGGGTGTGTAAATTATATACACATTATATATCTGATTTAAATCCCCATGATCATTTTATTCAAGACAATTAACTATTTGAATGATTTTAGATTCACCAAGGGAAATTTTTATTGAAATTTTTACATTAATGAAATGGAATAATAGACACATCTAGTAATTTTATTGATTTATTAAATCGTTTTTATTTCTTATAACAAACATGTATGAAAATAATTTTCTAAAAAAATGAACCAATAATTGTATATGATAATAATTTGTGCGAAAACATAAATATTGGGGATACGAATCAAATAAAAATGAAAATTTTATTTTTTTTGTTATAAGAGAATAATTTTATAAAATTATTAAAGACCATTGAAATTGAGGGGTACAAGTAATTGTATATACCTAATGAAGATGGAATGGTATTTTTTGAAGACACAGAAATATTGAGTGTAAAAAAATATAAAGAAAAAAGTGGATTAGCATCATGTATTATCTAACCCCATCTTGAATACATATTAGATATGTTTTAAATATTTTTGGTATATATCAGTGTGACCTAAATAAGTCCCATATTATGGATGTTAAAAGTATTGTTATATATTTCAAGTGGATTATGAGATATAGTTTTTCTATATGATGGGGAAAATTAGTCTTTCTAAATTAATAGATGAAAATTGAGCAATTGAGCATAATTATAGGAAATCCCCTTCTAGATGAATCATTATTTTGATATGTATCACTATGATATGGAACTATAGGAAATTGAAAATTCTCACACATAGTGAAACTGTTGTGAAATATTTTGATGTGACTAGTGTATTCATAGAGATGATTTAAATTAAGACTAACTAGATTATTTTATGTTAAATTTTGAAAGGCATCTTTGAATTAATTATGATATTCAATGTTATATAAATGATTATACAAAACATGTGTAACTCTAATGGTCATCACTTATAAAATATTTTATGTGGTCTCCCATTCATACTTGGAATATGTTTTTAATGTACGGTAGATAAATGTTGAATATTTTTTTTGAGGTTATGGATCATACAATTTTTTATTTTTTTCAACCAGTGAATTTTTATCCTTATATGTTTATAAATTTAATATTTAGGTCCATTTTTTAAATTTTGAGAAATTATAATTTTTGTGTGGATTTTTTTAGGGGGAGAAACTTTTTAATTTGGAAAAAATATATTTTCATTGAAATATGGATTTCACTAAAAATAAGATTATATTATCTCATGTTGTATCAATATTTTTATTACATGATAACAGATATGATTTAATGTGTCTTTAATGTGAATTTATGTATCAAGATGAGTCTACAAGATGTTAAATGAAACATGAAAAAAAAATAAAAAGGATGACATTGATGTGACCTTATATTTTTTATTTGGTTTTATTTTTTTCATCCATAATGTATCATTATTATTGAATGTAAGAAAATTGTTTTTGAGATAGCTAGATTTGACTTATAGTGTTTTGGAATGGTGTTGTATTTTTATAATGAATTATTTAATTTTTTAAAAATGGATATTAATAAGATAAGTCATTAAGTAAAATAAGAATTCATAATTATATATATTACTTTATTTTATGTTTCATCTGACATTGATATATGCATGATTATTACATTAAAGTTGATCCCATTTGACATAGAGAAGTGACTTATAATACTAGTGAGCCATATATAAAATTTGTGCATATCCCATAAGCCTTTGATATGTGGCATTTTAATTTAGATAGTACCATATGACTTTTTTAGATACTTCGTGTCACTTACGTGAGGCATACTACATTTCATTAGAATATATATGTGTGAACGGGTTAATGAATTTCAAAGTACACCAAAAGAAATTGAGGACACCTTAGACTATATGTGTGAGAATTCACTGATAAAGTGTTAATGATACATTAAGTACAAAAAATAATAATTTCAAACACTTATGTAATAAATAATACTTTGTAAAATTTCAATTAGTCAATGATTTAAGATGTAGTATATTAAAGAATATTTCCGACTCCATTAAAGGATGGTTATTATTGTTGAGATTCAAAGAAATTTAAATGATATATAAATGAAGATTAATTGGGATGAATTTTAGATTTTTTATATATATTTTAAAATCCTTATTCTATATTGCATCACATAATCAATGAAAATATTTAAACAACGGTTTTATTTGATGTGTGTTCAAAGAATTTCCATAAAATTTAATTTAAATTTTTTGACCAATTTTTACAAAATATAAAATTTTATGAATAATAATTTAAAGTTATTGATCCATTGTGAATATATCATATCCTAATAGGTTATTTTATCATTGTAAAATAGAATAAGGTTATTGATAATATGGAGGAAAATATTTCATGTATTCATTCCCTCATGAATGTGTTGTTGATTATAAAAATGGGGAAGAAAGATCAATTTATTAATGCTAAGTTAATATATATCAAGTAGTAGAAATATTTTTTAGAGAATTTATACTCCTTGATAATGCGATATATTTTATTGATTAATAGATCTAGTTCAAACTATAGAGTATATGATAAATTTTGGAGTACCATTGTTGCTAGTCTAAATAATTCTATATGATTTGTTGGAAGTAGATCATTCTATCCCATTTCATGAAGTGGATGGTACCTATTAATTTATTCCATAGGAACTAAACTGAAATTTTAAACCTATAAAATATTATGATAATAAAATTTGTTTCCTAAAAAGATGTTGTACTTGGTATGAAATAAGAACTCACACCTAGGTTGAACATTGTAAAAAGGATTAGTGTGTTTAATTTCATTCATGATCTTTCTTGTGGGTATAGATGATATAGTAAATTTTGATTCTAGATTTTAATCATTCATATGATATTTATTTAAAAGAAATATTTTGTAAAATAATAACTTGTACCACTTATTTACCCCATCCCTTTCAAAATTATACTAATTGATGTAGGGTTTACATTGTTGATTGTGTATTTATTGAGTATTTCAATAATTTTTTGAAATCAATGATTAAAATGAATATATAATTGAATTTAATTTTATTTAATTTGCTAATCTACATATGTTGAAATAATTTTGACATATATTAAATGTTTTATACCTGTAGTAATTGTAAATTATCATTTATCTAATTATGTGAATAAATGTACAACAATGTTTAAACATTATTTTCTAATATACACCATTTTTTGGGATTACATGACAGTTTTTCAGGATGTTATAAAATAATTTATTTTTAATTTATAATCCTAAAAAATTATAATATTTATATTTAATTTATTCAGAGATTTTTTTATTATATCCTTTTATTAATCTATTAATATATTACATTACATTTACCCTAAATAAAAACCATTAAAATCCGTAAATGGACATATTGGATAGAACATGTCGATGAAATTTTTTTCCCACTACATCAATGATTAGTAATTTTCATCATTGTACATTAATATAAGTGAGGATGTGAGGGTGGTGAGGGGGATCATCAATATATTTTTATTGGGATGCATAACATTTTGTGAGGGAAAATTATATTCGTTATAAATATATATATATAATTATGGTTAAGTGAAAATGGAAAACTCATTTATCATTATTATATTATTAATATCTTATATAATAGCAATAATAATAAAATAAATGAATTTTAACATAAAAAAGTAAAAATGTGATTAAAAAAGAAAATTAAAAAATTAATGGAAAACAAAAGAATAGGAAACAAAGGAAAAAACAGTTTGAATAATGACTATTTATTCATCATTACAACTATTGTATTTTCATGTAAAGCAATGTCACAGGGGATGGTCATTTTTTGTGTGATGTCTCTTGAATAGTAATTAAATGCGGTATAATCAATTTATTTGTCATGATAGTTATCATGTATTTTACGTGATAGGAAAAATCAATATAAATAATTTTATTTTAACAAAATAACATAAAAATCATTATTCCTCTGAATGAACCCTGTGAAATAACTCATCTTGTAACACCCAGAGATTTTATGAAAAACATTATTTTAATTTCATTAATGTCTTGTCTTGTATTCTACACCAAGATTACCTTGCGCTATACGCAACACCGTATTAGCTTGCAGTATACGCAACACTATTCTTGGATCGTGTTACACACAATTTTGATAATAGTTTTTCTATGCAACATTGAGTATATATATATATATATATTCAATGTATAAATGAAATATGGTTGGATTATGATATACGAAACAAATAAGGATTCTTGCACAGCACGCAACCCTGACTTGGCTTGCATTACACGCAATCGCGACCTTCCTCGATAGCGTGTGTTGTACGCAATACCGGGTTTTACTAAATAACGATATATTATTATAATATTATTATGAAATATCCATCATGAATAGTATTAACTAAATTTTGAATCTTATAACATTTTTATTCGTCTTACACATTTTCTAAAACATGGTATAAGAACAAAATAAATTTTTTAGGTAAAATAAGTATTTTTCAAAAAATGCAGTTTTGCCGCCTTTTGATGACGCACCCACTTTAAATCTAGTTTTTGACATGTTTATAATTTCAATTTGAAAAAATAAAATTCATATTTGGAATTATGAAATGAAAATTTACTTTGGACAAATTTTTCATATTATTTTGGTAACTTTCATATTTTGATGATTAGTAAAAACAGGCTATATTTTAATTAAAAACAACTTTTTTCATTGCAATAATTTATATGGTTAAATTATAATATTTAGTGGTTTTAAAGTATAAATAGAATATATTTTTACCATTTAATATAATTTATGTCATTAGCATTGATTCTACCATGAATTCGTAGGATAAATCAATTCAATCTTTTTTCCAATGTTTTAAAGAAAAACCTGTTTTTTTTTCGACAATGAGATTAATTTTAATTTAATTTCTGAAACTTTTGTGTATTGAATTTGGAAAAATGGATTCCGTATTTGGAATCAGTGGATCCAAATTATGTTAATAAGATAATTTTTATTTTTGGGAATTATGAATAGTAACTATGGTAAATTTTATTTACCATAGTTAATGGTAAATCGAGTAATTAATGGTAAATATAATATTATCAAATTACCCAAACACATGTCAAAGTCATATTTAATGACTAAAAGTCAACCCATATCACCTAAGGGTCTTATTAGATTCATTTAATGGACTTTGTTCCATTAAAATAATTTAATTATTATTAAAACCAAAGAATGTGACAACATATCACTTTCTTAATTCTTATAAGTATAATAATTTTAATTTAGTGATACTCTTCATGAAACATAGAACTTGTATAGTTTCCAAAACTCTAATACAATTATCCACATCATATGAATTTATTTAGAATTTTTCGGGATTAAATAAGTATCATTTATTATGACACAAAGATGATGCAGTAATTGTCTTTTTCATGAAATATTGACATAATTGATGTTATAAATACCCAAATAAATGTAATTTAATACTTTTTATGAATTAAAATAATTTTATAGGATAATATGACATGTTAGTATTGATTTAATTAACGTTTTTCGAACTAATCATTCTGTTATGATTTTCAAAAAAATAAATTACTAAATAGTGTCAAAATTGACATAAAATAGCTTTTAAAACAAATATTATATTATTAACTGTTATTTTATTCCTAAAAATATAAGTATCTGTCAAATGACTTAGATAAGGTTATATAGATTTATAATAAACAACTTGGGGTTAGTTTGGCTTGATATAGTAAGTTTATTAACCATATAGTGTAAGAAAACAAGAAGACACGGTAAAATTACAATTATCTAACTTAAATTTAAATATAAATGATAAGGTTAAAATAGCAAGATAAACTTGTCTAAATTCTATTGTATGAAAGGATATAGACCCATACCCTCCTTATATTTGAAATAAATCAATTTTGAGCTATTTAAAACCGAGTATGGCTTTATATTAAAATAATATTTTTAGTTATTCCAAATGTGCCCCTCTCCTCCCTTATAAAAGGGCACCCCCTACCTCTCTTCCTCACACCACCTTGAGCCTTCAATATCGGCCAACCCCTGCCAAATAATCTTCTTCACTTCCCTAGAAACAACCTAGTTGTTCTGGTCTTCCTCAAATAAGAATTTTAGTACCCTAAGAGGAGGACTCAAAGAGGCGCTTCAAAGAAGAGGTATTGTCCGTTACCGATTCTTTCAACATTATTTCTTTCTCCACTTCTTCATCTTAGGTTTTTTCATTATTAAGTAATAAAATCAGTATCACTCATATACTTATATGTTATTATAAGTATGAAACAACCATATTTCACCATCTATCCATCCTACGGAAAATTAAATCACCGCGCGTGCGTACGTACGGAATACCGTCTCCACGGCGTGGTGTAATCTATTTTCCACCACCACCTTACTTGGATGGGTATAATGGTGTAAATAATAACTATATATGAGTATTTTAAAGGTATATTGATTCTTAAATAGTATACATACACTATAATACAATTCAATGATCAAGAGAACGATATCATCGCTCGTGCGTACGTACAGACCACCGTCTCCACGATGTGATGAGATTCATTCTCCACGTTAACCATTAATGAATGATAATAAAGTGTATATAACAAGTAGTCATGATATATATGACATAATAATACTACTGGATTGATGTATATATATATTTATGTCATCTACTTAATTCCACTCAATTCAATAAGGAAAAAAAACAGCGTTCATGCATACGTACGGCCTACCGTCTCCATGAATGGTGTATTTATTTCCATTTATAGATCCATTATATATATGTATATTCTGAATATATATTATATATAAATCATGTTTTATATTCTGGAATTAATTAATCAATATCTAAGTAATCATATGAATAATTACAAGTTAAAACACGAACGACAAATGAGACGATTGTACCCAAAATGCTACTTTAACATGAATTTACAAAAGAACGGGTAATATAAAGTCATAAGTGAACCATATATGATATAATAACAGTGAATATGATTCTGTAATAAGTCAATGACATTATTTAAATCATTATACAGTAGGTTCGGACACTTAGGAAGAAAATCGGACCTAAGGTAAGGGAAATATCACAATCTCATTTTTATCCGAGATTGTTTATACTTCGGATTTTACTGTGGTGTATTTTATCATCCACATCCATGTTTCCTCAATATGTATTATTTTTCCATCCACCTACAATTGTTTAAATCCAATTTTACCCTTTGGTGAGTTTTTAGTAAAAGTTATGAAAGGAATCTTTTGTCGTTTTTTGTACGAGGTACTTTTTGACTTTTCCGACAAAAGTACGAGAAGAATGTTTTTTTAACTTATACGACATGAATGGATTTTTAAAAAATTATTTCCAAGAAGCTTCCTTTACAAGTTTTCAAGATTATTTTTAACCAACTTCTTTTAGATTAAAAATTGTATGACATGTTAAGAAAGGAACATGTTTTTGAATTTGAAAGGATATTTTCCTCAAGAATGGAGTTCAAGTGTTTTATCAAAATTATTTTCCATCTAAGATAATATAGGGTTTTGTTTCTATCCCTATTATTACATTGATTTGATTATGTTTTGATGGAAATATTTTTATGAATTCTTTTATCTTATATGATTTTTTTATGATGTCATGATGTTTAAGAATCCCATTTTTTTTATTACACGGGTTATGCAATGATGTATGATTTATGATTTTGTGGAACACATAAGAATGATATAATTATGAGATGGGTGGGACCTATATCTCCCTCAAATGCATTGGGTAAATATTTTATATCTCATGAGATAGACATGGCTGGAATGGTAGGTTATACCGGTTCAGTGAAACAGGACTGAAACGAGGGTGACATGATTCAGAAAGGGACTTTGTCCACTAAGATAGTCTTGGAAATGAGTCTTGACTAATAAGAAATGATTCACTATGATTATGTGTGTATGCCACAAATTTTCATGTTTTAAGTTATGAATATTGGGATTTCATTTCACTACTATGATTTATCCCATGTTATGAAATTATGCTCTCTTTTGCAGGTTACGATTTCTAAAATGTTCTGTTCTTATGAATATGAGGTGATTGATATTTCTTTTGCTTAACCTTACTGAGCATTTGAGCTCACCCTTTTATGTTTTATTTTACCCAGGATATAAAGAAAGGTTTTAGGTAAAAAAAGAAGATCTTTATGGGAGATGTTGAAGATCTTTCACCACGATTATAAGATTATATTCCGAGTTTCCAAAGACACTAAACTATTACGATCGTTGTGTGTGTGTTTTTTGTTATGTACTAAGTATTCCGCAAAAGTAATGTAATGTCCATGTACGTCAAGATTCGGGTATCTATAGTTGGTATTAGAGTCAAAGGAGGTAGGAATGTATCTGATCCTTGGAAACACTCACATGTGAGCGTTGGACGAAGCATGGCTCTCCGCCCAAGGGCTTCATGAGGAAATGGCTGCCACTGGGGATGGTGGTGTTTCCCACCCAGGGAGTGTAGTCTCCCATGGAGTGCCCTGATAGGTATCAATTATAGTCCACTGGAAGTAATTCTAGACCGCTACAGTTGGTATCAGAGGAAAATTTTAGTCAACATTTGGAAACTAGGATGCGAAAATGTTAGTGAGATCCCTAGAGATTTTTCTAAGGTATGTCTAGGGATGTCCCTATGGTTAAGTATACGTATAGGTTATAGTAATAGAATTATGCTAACGATCATAGAATTAAACCTAATATGTTAGATATTTAAGGTACTCCCCCTTTATTATGTTGTTTTCCCTAGCATGATTTTTGCCTATCACACTATTCTTTTTGGGCTTTAGATGATGGTTGGAACCCGAAGGAACCGTGTTGATCAATACAATGGACAATTCAATGATTTTCCTCCTGAACCAACAAATGTTATGGGAGATGGGTTACAAAATCTTATTTCTATACTTACACAAGCTATGAATCATTCTGGACTTCCAAATGAGCAGAGAAGGGAACAATATTCTATTGAGTCCTTTATGAGGCAACGTCCACCTTCTTTTAGTGGGTCTTATGATCCACTTGTTGCTGAACAATGGATCAGTACCACTGAAATGATATTTTCAGTTCTTCAATGTTCTGAACATGATAAATTCATCTTAGCTGTATATCGTTTGGAAGGTGAAGCTGATCAATTGTGGAATCTTATCAAGAATACGAGGCAAAGAGATGAAATTGAGTCCATGGAATGGGACGAGTTCAAGAACTTATTTTTCAATAAGTACTTCCCTCGTATTCTTCGAACAAAGATGGAGAAGGAGTTTCTTGAACTAAAGAAAAAGGATGATGAATCTGTTGGTATATACGAAGTGAATTTTACAAGGCTTGCAAGGTATGCATCTGTATTTATCGTCCAACCTGAAAGTATAGTTGATCGATTCTTTAGTGGGTTAAAACCAAATCATCGAAGGGCATTAGCTATAAGAGACTTCAGTAGCTATGATGAAATACTCCGTTGTGCTTTCAAGGTAGAAATGGAAGTTGGTGTTACTTATCCATCTCATAGTTTTGACAAGAAACGAAAGATGGACTTCAAGGAGAAATCTCATAATAATGGTGAAAAGAAGATGAATGTTTCCTTATTCTCAAAGTGTGGAAAGAAGCATGGTGGAGATTGTCTTAAAGGGACAACTAAATGTTTCAAATGTGGAAAGGAATGTCATCGGGCATTTGAATGCCGCAATTATGGGAAGAAGATGTCTAATGATGCAAACAAAGGAAGGGATACACAGAATGAACCTACTACACTTCAATGCTTCAAGTTCCAGGAAATGGGGCATTATGCTAATAAATTCCATAATCCAAGGGTTAGTGATGATCGACATGAGCAATCACTTAAGGCAAAGGACAATGGGAAGTCACATGCCATCACCATTGGCGATGTTGAATATGACAACGATGTGGTGGAATGATTAAGTGTTTATGTAATGGGATTCCAAAATAATGTTGTATATAGTATCATGGAATATTGGAATATTTATGTTTTGGTCTATTGTGGTTTTCAATAATTTTAAGTCATCGGTAACCATGAAAAGTTATTGAAATATTTTTAGAAAGAAGTTGATATGCACATAATGAAGGGATAAAGAGAATCTAATATGTTTGATAGTATTCATGAGCTCATGATTGATATAAGGACTAAGTGATATCATGGTTTGAGTATATAGAATTTTGAGGATTTTGGTATGTGTAAAGTGTTAACTTTTAACTACATTCATGTTTTCACTAAGGTTCAATGGGTATTCAAAGAATACATGATTAAGGCATTTTAATGTTTGGAATGTGACCAACAAGACATATCTTATGATATATGGGGATCAACGATGGTATTAAATCTCTGGTAATCGTTTTCACTATATTATGAGAAATGACTGCAGTATTATGGATAAGCCTAAAGATTGGAATGGATTATGTTGGACATAAGTTATTATTGCTTAAGGATAGAATTTTTTTTGATATTATTGATGGGATGTTATAGTAATATAGTTTTAGAAAAAGGACAACCTGCAGGACGGGCGACAGCCCATCGCGTCGGACAAGGTCGTAGGAATCAAACCCATAACCAAAGTGCGACTGGCCTTTATCGCCTTCCACTGGCCTACCGGAAGTCCCTGGTTAGTAGAAACTAGTTTTATTTTATTAAGCGGTATGATATATGAAGTATAAGTACATTTTGTGAACCATATATGATTAATCTCACTATAGATGGACTTATGTATTTTTTTATAACTTTTCCAACCTTTTGTTTGAGACAGATGGAATGACCCATCATTCTATCACATGATCTGATAACACATCACGAATGAAAAATTCAACTTCATTTCTTTAAGAGATGAAGTGGAAATTGTCCAAAGAACGACAAACAGTGAGACAATACCAAAATCACGAAAGTATTTATTCTAATTCCAATTTCATCAACTTTAGGGAAATGATCTTGAAAACCAAAAATGTTGTCCTAGTGCCCTTATATCTGATGAATCAGATGGTACATTAGATCATCAAAAATTTATGGCTTTGTGATTGCTGGATTTTCCATAGCCATGTTCTCTACCACTCTCCATCAGTACATGATGGTTAGATTTCTCTTCCATATCCATATTTTCACCTCTGTGAAAACTCGGTGATTAGTTTATTTGTGTAACCGTTACGTTTCATACATTCATTTTTAAATATTGGTTTTGGTATTCCTTTTTATGATGTGGGTTTCTATTAAAGAAACTTTCGAATAGTAAACCATTTATAACCCCGACGAATTTCGAGGGCGAAATTCATTTTAAGGGGGGTAGAATGTAACACCCTGAGATTTTATGAAATATATTCTTTTAATTTCATTAATGTCTTGTGTTGTATGCTACACTAAGATTACCTTGCGCTATACGCAACACCGTATTAGCTTGCAGTATACGCAACACTATTCTTGGATCGTGTTACACACAATTTTGATAATAGTTATTCTACGCAACATTGAGTATATGTATATATATATATATATATTCAATGTATAAATGAAATTTGTTTGGATTATGATATACGATACAACGAAAGATTTTTCCACAGCACGCAACCCTGACTTGGCTTGCATTACACGCAATCGCGACCTTCCTCGATAGCGTGTGTTGTACGCAATATCGGGTTTTACTAAACAACGATATATTTTTATAATATTATTATGAACTAGCTGTTATGAATAGTATTAACTAAATTTTGAATCTTATAACATTATTATTTGTCTTACACATTTTCTAAAACATGGTATAAGAACAAAATAAATTTTTTGGGTAAAATAAGTATTTTTCAAAAAAATGCAGTTTTGCCGCCTTTTGATGGCGCACCCACTTTAAATATAGTTTTTGACATGTTTATAATTTAAATTTTTCAAAATAAAATTCTTATTTGGAATCATGAAATAAAAATTTACTTTGGATAATTTTTTCATATTATTCTGCTAACTTTCATATTTTGATGAATAGTAAAAACACGCTATATTATAATTAAAAACAACTTTTTTCATCGCAATAATTTATATTGTTAAATTATAATATTTAATGGTTTTAAAGTATAAATATAATATTTTTTACCATTTAATATAATCTATGTCATTAGCATTGATTCTACCTTGAATTCGTAGGATAAATCAATTCAATGTTTTGCAATGTTTTAAATATAAACTCGTTTTCTTTCGACAACAGGATTAATTTTAATTTTATTTCTACAACTATTGTGTATTGAATTTTAAAAAATGGGTTCCATTTTTGGAATCAGTGGATCCAAATTATTTTAATAATCTACTTTTTATTTTTGGGAATTATGAATAGTAACTACGGTAAATTTTATTTACCATAGTTAAAGGTAAATCAGGTAATTAAGGGTAAATATAATATTATAATATTACCCTAACACATGTCAAAATCCTATTTTATGACTAAAAGTCGACCAATATCACTTAAGGGTCGGATTAGATTAATTTAATGGACTTTTTTCAATGAAAATAATTTAATTCTTATTAAAACCAAAGAATGTGACAACATGTCACTTTCTTAAATCTTATAAGTATAATAATTTTAATTTAGTGATAAACTTCACGAAACTTTGAACATAAATAGTCTCCAGAAAGCTAATACAATTATCTACATCATAGGAATTTATTTATAATTTTAGTGATTAAATAATTATCATTTAGTATGAAACAAATATTATGCAGTAATTGTCTTCTTAATGAAATATTGACATAATTGATGTTATAAATAACCAAATAAATGTAATTTAAGACTTTTTATGAATTCCACTAATTTTGTAGGTTAATATGACATGTTAGTATTTATGTAATTAACTTTTTTTGAACTAATCATTCTGTTATGATTTTCACAAAAATAAATTACTAAATAGTGTCAAAATTGTCATAAAATAGTTTTTAAAACAAATATTATATTATTAATTTTTATTTTATTCCTAAAAATATAAGGTTAGGAAATATGACATATATAAGGTTATATATATTAATAATAAACAACTTGGGGTTCGTTCGGCTTGATATAGTAAGTTTATTAACCATATAGTGTAAGAAAACAAGAAGACACGGTAAAAGTAAAATTATCTAACTTAAAGTTAAATATAAATGATAAGGTTAAAATAGGAACCTAAACTTGTCTAAATTATATTGGATGAAAGTATTTAGACCCATACCCACCATAGCTTCTAAATATATCAATATAGAGCTATTTAAAACCGAATTTGGCTTTATAATAAAATAATATTTTTAGTTATTCCAAAGGTGCCCCTCTCCTCCCTTATAAAAGGGCACCCCCTCCCTCTCTTCCTCACACCACTTTGAGCCTTCAAGCTCGGCCAACCCCTGCCAAATTATCTTCTCCACTTCCCTAAAAACATCCTAGAGGTTCTGGTATTCCTCAAAGAGCAATTTTAGTACCCTAAGATGAGGACTCAAAGAGGCGCTTCATAGAAGAGGTAATGTCCATTACCGATTCCTTCAACTTTATTTCATCTTCCAATTCTTCTTCTTAAGTTGTTTCATTATGAAGTAATAAAATCAGTATCACTTATATACTGATATGTTATTATATGTATAAAACAACCCTATTTAACCATCTATCCTTCCTACGGAAAATGAAATCACCGCGCATGCGTACGTACGGAATACCGTCTCCACGCCGTGGTGTAATCTATTTTCCACCACCACCTTACTTGGATGGGTATAATGGTTTAAATAATAACTATATATGATTATTGTAAAGTGATATTGATTCTTAAATAGTATACATACACTACAATACAATTCAACGATCATGAGAACGATATCATCGCTTGTGTGTACGTACGGACTACCGTCTCCACGACGCGATGAGATTCATTCTCCATGTTAAACATTCATGAATGATTATAAAGTATATATATTAAGTAGTCATGAATTATATGAAATAATAATACTACTGGATTTATGTATATATATATTTATGTCATCTACTTAATTCCACTCAATTCAATAAGGAAACGAAAACAGCGTTCATGCGTACGTACGGCCCACCATCTCCACGAATGGTGTATTTCTTTCCATTTATAGATCCATTATATATATGTATATTCTGAATATATATTATATATAAATTATGTTTTATCTTCTGGATTTAAGTAATCATGATCTAAGTCTTCATATGAATAATTACAAGTTAAAATACGAACAACAAATGAGACGATTTTACCCAAAATGCTACTTTAACATGAATTTACAAAAGAACGGGTAATATAAAGTCATAAGTGAACCATATATGATATAATAACAGTGAATATGATTCTTTAATAAGTCAATGACATTTTTTAAATCATTACACATGAGGTTCAGACAATTACGAATCAAATCGGACCTAAGGTAAGGGAAATATCACAATCTCATTTTTATCAGAGATTGTTTATATTTCGGATTTTACTGGGGTGTATTTTATCATCGACATCCATATTTCCTCAATATTTAATATTATTTCCATACACCTACAATTTTTTAAATCAAATTTTACCCTTTGGTAAGTTTTTAGTAAAAGATATGAAAGGAATCTTATGTCGTTTTTCATACGAGGTACTTTTTGACTTTTCCAACAAAAGTACGAGAAGAATGTTTTTTTTAACTTATACTGCATGAATGGATTTTTAAAACATTATTTCCGAGAGGCTTCCTTTAAAAGTTTTAAAGTTTATTTATAACCAACTTCTTTTAGATTAAAAATTGTATTATATGTTAAGAAAGGAAAATGTTTTTGAATTTGAAAGGATATTTTCCTCACGAATGGAGTTCAAGTGTTTTATCAAAATTGTTTTCCATCTAAGATAATATAGGGTTCTGTTTCTATCCCTATTATTAAATTGATTTGATTATGTTGTGATGGAAATATTTTTATGAATTTTTTATCTTATATGAATTTTTTTATGATGTCATGATTTTTAAGAATCCCATTTTTTTATTACATGGGTTATGCAATGATGTATGATTTATGATTTTGTGGCACACATAATAATGGTATAATTATGAGATGGGTGGGACCTATATATCCCTCCAATGCATTGGGTAAAGATTTTATATCTCATGATATAGACATGGATGGAACAGTATGTTATACAGGTTCAGTGAAATAGGACTGAAACGAGGGTGACTTGGTTCAGCAATGGACTTTTTCCACTAAGATAGTCTTGGCAATGAGTCTTGACTAATAAGAAATGATTCTCTATGATTATGCATGTATGCCAAAAAGTTTCATGTTTTATGTTATGATTATTGGGATTTCATTTCACTACTATGATTTATCCCATGTTATGAAATTATTCTCTCCTTTGCAGGTTAATATTTCCAAAATGTTGTGTTCTTATGAATATGATGTGATTGATATTTCTTTTGTTTACCCATATTGAGCATTTGAGCACACCCTTTTATGTTTTCTTTTCCCCAGGATATAAATAATGGTTTTAGGTAAAAAAAAGTTCTTTATGAGAGATGTTGAAGATCTTTCACCATGATTAGAAGATTATATTCCGAGTTTCCAAAGACACTAAACTATTACGATCCTTGTGTGTGTGTTTTTGTTATGCACTAAGTATTCTGCAAAAGTAATGTAATGTCCAAGTACGTCAAGCTTCGGGTATCTACACATCATTAGTACATTATAATAATTTTTTAATGGGGAAATGAAATTTTCCCAATAATATTGTGACTATACATGTTTCAAAAATGTGAATAATTTCATAAAATGAAAATATTTGGAGTGAAGAGTTATAAAATTAATGGTTAAGGTTGAAAAAAATTATGGAATCAATGAAAATGATGGTTTAAGAACTGTTTTAGTGGAATATTTTCAAAAAATATATATATAATTTAATTCATAAACGAAACAAAAAATAATAATGTTCTGGAAGTAATTGAAAGAAGATCATACTTTTGGCTTAGTGGATGATTTTTATTAGGATATAATGTTTTCTATTAGATAGTAAAAAAGTATGAGGGAGTGATTGGGAAATATTTTTTAAATATTATTATAAGGACCCATCCTTAAAACATTATATAATATTGAATTAAATTAGTAATTCACATTGAGGATCTTTTCAGGTTTAGAGTTTTAGAGAATTAGTACATGACTATTACATCTCATAATATTTCAAAGTAGACACTTCTACTCAGTTTCTATTTGTTTCATAAAAAACTCTTAAAAAGAAACATGTCTAGTTCCATGTTTTAGATATAATGTGTTTCCTTTATCCTATCCTTAACCCTATTCACCTTTAAGTCTTGTGGAAAACATTTCAAAAACATGGGATGATCATAAAAAGCTCAGTAAGGGATATAAATATACGGAATGAAAACACTAGTCCATGTATACATAAGAATCAATGAAACCATACTTTACTCTTAAAACATAAGCACTTTAACATACCTCATAAAATCATTAGATTTATGAATAACTCATAGAAATCATAAGACGTAAAGGTAACTTCAGGCATTCATTACATTCTTACATAGCGAGTAACCCTCATGGTGATGTTTGGAATACCCACCACCGTATATTTCCTAAATCACTTTGGAGAAACCTTAGTGTTTAACTCCGTCACATTACCCAATGAATTAGAGAGATATATCGGGCTCACCCTCCCTTATTTTATCATGGAACCACCCGATATCATAAACAATGCCAGAGAACCATAACATAATCGTATCACATAAAACATGCATAAAGGAAACATAATATTTCCAATTTTCAATCACAAGATATCAAATACAACACATTGATATAATCAAAATATTACCAAGACCAGTTTCAATACCAAAGTACATAAAAGAGTATATGTTTTTTATTTTCCTTCTTAAAACATTACAGATTCTTAAGGAAGCCAAAGATCAAATAATACTCTCGGTAGCGGAAAGGTCATTGTCACCACGTACGTTAAAAAGAACATACTTTTTGACATTTAGTAAAACACTTCGAAGAGAAAATATTCCTTTTGAATAAAAGGAAAATTCAAAAGGGTTTTATACATTGTAAAAAATTAAAGTCGTGTAGAAATCAAAAGTTGCATCAATGAATGGAGATTGAGACAAAGTCCCATACAAAGATGGTATCCTTAGATTAAGGATAAATCAATTACATACTTATGTGTGAAAAATATAAATACGCCCAATATAAGTGGATATTAAGTGTAAAACAATCAGATTCATTCACACATATTCATATAATGACATATTCAAGGAGTAGTAGTTTAACCCAAATAATTGAAATTGAGTTAAGAAGTTCCCTTGCAAATATTCGACAGCCTAACGGCGTCACGTTAAAATTCAGAAAATTAGTTGATGAGAGAGGAAATGGTAACTGATCACTTGGACAAAACATTTTCATCAATAATTATATATAAGAACATATCCCAACATAATAAGATGTAAAATAAAAGACATAACAAAAGAAGTCTTTTAAAAAGAGGCGGTTGAACGATTCCCTTACCGATTTGGGTAACTTATGAAATGTACACCCTTGAAAAAAGGGCCATACAATGAAGATGTAAATATCAATAAATTAATATGTATTTCACAAATAATACAATAATGGGAAGTACACACACCACACAATAGGAAATAGTGGCAAATGTATCATGAATCTCATGGGAACACAAAGTGAGATAAAAACCCCTTACCTCGTTGTGATCAATCGAGTCGTATGACCAAAATATAATAGAAAAAAATGAATCAAAATGCCATTAACATATATAGAATCATGATAATATATTTGAATGGGAATTACACAATACCACATGTAATAAATAAGTGTCAAACAATGGAAATCTCATGGAGTTAAAAGTGATATAGGAAATCCCTTACAAAATTTCGGCAGCCTAACAACGCCACTTAAAACATCCAAAAATGGATTGATGATATAAATATGGTCTCTCATCATATTAACATAAACATTACTGTAATAGGAATATAAAATGACATCCCCCAACATAAGAAATAGTATCTTAAAAGAAATGACACAAAAGAGAGTACTTAAAAGGAAAGAGAGAGGTAGGACCCCTTACCTCAAGTACAACTTGTCTTGTTTGATTCTTTATATCCTGAATAATAATCAAGGGTCAATTAAAAATTGGTTAAGGACCTAATTTAATTTTTATTATTCAAATAATATCACATATTATAATGTTATAATAATTTGTTGATTATGTGAGTTCATATAAGAGGTTTTTGTCGTTGTTCGGTACATAAGTCAAAAATGAACTAGTTTGAATAGAATTGTCCATGTAGTTATAATTAAACCATCTCCAAAGTATTATTAATGATTTAAATATCATATATATCCAGTATATATTCATTTTATACTATTCCATAACATTTAGAGATAAAAAATTAAATGCACCATTAATAGAGACGGTAGGTCGTACGTACGCATGAACGCAACTTTCATTTCATTGTCACATTAATGGAATAAAAACTAAATGATATATATATATATATATATATTATAATTACAGTATAATATATATGTTATATAGGTCACATTAGTTCATTAATTTCAGACTTTATACAATCCTTCTATTTCATGAATGAGTCACATCACTTGAGGGGGCGGTAGTCCACATTTCCTCAAATGAAATTATCGCATTTGTAAAACATGAAAAGCATAAAGTTATGTTTTTAATGTAAAATATAGAAGAATATTAAGGAAATAAATATAATATATATCATAAATAAATATAGTTCCATCATAATGGCCACCATGATAGGTGGTAGGAGAATATAGAACAATCATCATTTCGTGAGGCAGTAATTCGCCATCCACGGAAATAGTATGTTCTTTAACCATTAGACGAAGGTGTGTGTAAGTTTAGATCGAATAATTCTCCTAAAAACATCCTAGTATATAGAATATACTATTTTTGTGACAAAATAATGGAATAAAAAGTGTTTAGGGGGTCGTAGAAGCAAAATAAAACAAAAGAACATTAGAGAAGACTTTATCTTTAAATCGGTTAACTCCCCTTGGATTGAACCAAAAGGTTTTCATGAAGACCTTTCTGCCTAAGGGAAGGCTTATATGATGAAGATAGGGATTTGGAGAGAAAAAATGGGCAGAATTTGGCCGAGAAAATGGATTGAGAGTTGTGGGTAAGGAGGTAGAGGTGGCCGCCTTTTATAAGAGGGAGGATGGGCACTCTTGGAATGTAATGAAATGTCACGTTATTTTAAAATGATTTTCGGATTTTAAAGGTCCCACAATGATATATTTCTAGGATAAGGTGATAATGGTTCGAAATAAACCCATGCAATAGGGTTTTGACAACTGTAAGTCTTAGCTTTTACATTATATGTTCACTTTATTTAAATCGTTCATTAATGATGTAATCGCTGCATCATCATGGTGTCATAAATAAATTAATTTATTTAATGTCTAAAAATTACAATAAATTACTATGATTTAGGAAATTGTTTTATCATTCCAATGAATATTTATAGTCAAATATATCATTAACAAAGACAACACTAAAATTGATTTACATAGGTGTTATATTCTTTTTTGATATTCTCCTTTCTTTAAAAATAAAATGATAATGAGTCACTATAACCCAAAAGTGATTCCATGGGTTCCCAAAGATTGGAAAAAGGCATACCATGGTCTTTCATGCCATAACCAGTAGCATAAGGACACATGTTGGTGTCATTTTTTATTATTATGATATTATTTTATTACCCTTAACTACCTGATTACTAATTAATCACGATAATTAAAGATAATTACCGTCGTTACTATTCATAATGTCCAAAAAATAGTATTAATTAAATAAATTGCACCTTCTGATTCCAAATATAGAATCCATTTTACCAAATTCCAAACACAGAGATTGCAGTAATTAATTTAAAAATAATTCCCGTTGTCAAAATAAATAACGAGTTTTTTTAAACAATATCAATGAAAAGTTTGGCACTTGATTATGCCCAATTCCAAAGTGAAATATATTAATTTGACCAAAATTGGATTAAATGGTAAAAATATATTCTAATTAAAAATTAAAACCAATTAAAAAGATAATCTAACAATATAAATAAATTATATTAAAAAAGGTTTTGAATTAAAATACAGCATTTTTCACTAAAAAAATGATCTTTATCAGAAAATAACAAAAATTTACACAAAGTAAATTTTGATGTCTTGATTCTAAAGAAGGATTTTATTTTGTCAAATATAACATATAAAAGTGACAAAAAGTTGATTTAAAAGGTGTTCTCCATCAAAAGGGAGTTAATCAACCTTTTAAAGAATATTAGAATATTTATTCATAAAATTTGATTTATTTGCATTTTAAGCCTCTAAAATTTATTTAATAAATGTAAAAATAGTTGACAATCGTATATAATCATTTTGTAGTTAGTTTTATTCATTCCCGCCATTAAAATTTCTAGGCATTAACTACCATTTAAAATAATATTATTATATTATTAGTGTGCAACGTAAGATTTCAAAGAAACTCATTGTTGCGTGTTGGGTACGCCCTCAAAAATAGCATTTCCTTTGGAGTAATATTAATATTTTATTCAATAATATAAATAAATATGAAAATTTCATATTATTTATTTACCTGGGATGATACATCCTTCCCTCCTTTTGGGAATTGTGTCCTCGCAATTTTAAAATTGGTCTTGGAAATTTCATTGAATGCCCCATATCAGAATAGGAGTAAATTAAACTATCACATTAAAAGAAAGAAAAAAATGTACAAAGGTCGCCCGACATAACACATACTAGAATTCCATGTTTGAAAACATGGATATGGAAGAGAAAACAAAGGGTCATGTTCTGATGGAGAGTGATAGAAAACATGTTTAGGAGAAATTTAACCACCAGAAAATCACAAACTTGTGATGGGTTAAACAGTGTTTGATTCCCCAGTAGGAAATGTTAACAGACAACATTTTTGTTTTATGTTAATTTTCATTGAGGAATTTAGTTATGATCTTAAATAAATCATAAGGAAAAATACTTACTTGTCATGTAGACATTCATCTCTTAATAGATTTCTAAGACAAACTCACATTTTCTCCAAAAGATGAGTATTTAGGATGACTTGTTCAAATTAAGAGTGAAATAATAAACTTCATGAGAATCACCTAATCCAAAAAAGAGAACAATATATTTCCCATGTCTGTAGACCAAAACCAAAACCAAAAATTGTTAGTACGAGATCATATAATACCCCAAAAAGGATAATCCTTTATAAAAAGAAAATCTATTCTTAATTTCCAAAATTTGTCCAACAAAACCCAAAGTTCAACAAAGACCATTAGATAAACAATTGTCCATAAAATTATTCAATTTAAACCAAGCTAAGATTGAAACCCAAATATTTGAAGGATTTAATCACATTGTCTTCTAAGGTACATGTTAACATTTATCTCCAAATAACATAAGTTTCTCTTAAAGTCTCATATTGAAAAGTAATTAAACTAATCCTATATTCTCCATGAAAGGTTAATAATTTCCTAGATAACCCAAAATAAACTTATTCTTGATTCATAAAATTATATAACAAAAAATAATTTGTCATACTAACCAGGGACTTTATGCAGGTCAGTGGTAGGTAATAAATCCATGTCGCACTTTGATTGTGGGTTCAATTCCCATAGCCTCATCCAATGCGATGAGTTGTCACACAGTCTAAGTGTTTTCCTTTTTCCAAAACAACATAATTCATATAACATTCCCCAAAAAAGGTAGATTAAACAAAAATAACCATAACATATTTTAACCACAAAGGTTACCTAATAACTTTCATTTTGCATCCCAAAATGTATTAACCGGTAATTGCATCAAATTCATGGATTATATAGACCCAAATTGTTTTTTATAACTATATCCACAAAAGAAAAGATAATTATTCTGTGAAAAAAAAATAATATATCAAATTTCAGGTATACAAATACTTTAAAAAGTCTTCAAATCATCAAAAGAGCCTTAATAATTTTAAGCATTTCACCATCCTAAAATCTACCATAACTCCTGAATCCTTAATATATTTACTTCTTACTCATTCAACATTTATCATGATCCATTAACCATTCCCATCCATCTTATTCTAAAATACTTATTTCCTACAAACAAAATCATGAATCATATTCCAAGATTCAATAATAGGAAAACATATGTTAAGAAATAATCCATACCTTTCATTGGTCATTGTCTGTTTCTTCATCCTCAATCGGAATGGCATTAGGTATTGGTAATTGAATATTTGTACGATCTTAGCAATCCTATTCCCAAAACTTCTTTGTATGACAAGTGTTTGCATAATGACCATGCACAACACATTTAAAACATCCAACTGATCCTTCAGAATGAACTTCTATCCCTTTCCTAGAGTCAACAAGATGCTTCCTTTTTCCATGGAAGGTTCTAGCTTTATGACCTTCATTTCCACATCAATATCGTCTTTATGTCCCTTTGCAACATTTTTCTTTGTGTTTCATTCCACATCTTTGACACATAGTTTTTTTAACATACTTACTTTATGATTATTACCTAAACATCCGTAGGGATTTGTTTCTCAAATATATGATGCCTTATAAAAATCACTATGGTTCAGGTGGTCAATCATGACTCCAGATTTTTGGTTGAGAATGAACACACGAGTTATCATTGTAGCTCCCATATCATTCAGTTGCTCGTTCAGAAAATTGTCACGGTTTCCTTCACATACACTGTTACTTTGGTGCCTTCTAGATCCAGTCATTTACTAAAACCAAAAATGTTAGTGTTGGTATATTAGTAAAAGAATAATATAATAATGAGGAAAATAAAAACCAAGATATAATTATCCATTTTATATCAAACTCATTCCAACTTTTTTAAAAAAGGCAATGACTCCATCCAAAACACTAACCACTGTGGTTATCTACAACTTGTCACTTATTCTGAAATAAAACTCTAACCTCTAAAGTTATCTAAACTGAGCATTGATACCAATTATAAGGATCCAGCCATAAAACATTAAATAATCTTGAATTAAATGAATAATTCACATTTAGGATCTTTTCAGGTGTAATGTTTTAGAGAATTAGGACATAACTATTACATCTAACAAGATTACAAAGTAGACACTTCTACTCAGTTTACATTTTTTCATAAAATAAAATCACTTAAAAAGAAACATTTCAAGTTCCATGTTTTTAGATATCATGTCTTTCCCTGATCCCATCCTTGACCCTATTGACCTTTAAGTCCTGTGGAAAACATTTCAAAAACATGGGTTGAGCATAAAAATCTCAGTAAGGGATATAAAAATACGGAAATAAAATAGGAGTCTATGAAATCATAATTTACTCAAAAAACATAAGAACTTTAACATACCTCATGAAATCATAATATTTATGAATAACTCATAGAAATCACAAGACGTAAAGGTAACCTGAGGCATTCCTAACATTCTTACTTAGGGTGTAACCCTCATGGTTACGTTTGGAATACCCACCACAGTATATTCCCTAAATCTCTTTAGAGAAACCATAGCATTTAACTTTGTCATGTTACCCAATGCATTAGAGAGCAATCTCAGGCTCACCCACCCTTAGTTTATCATGGATCCACCCGATTTCATAAATAATGCCCAAGAACCATAACATAATCGTATTACATAAAACATGCATAAAGGAAACATAACATTTCAACATTTCAATCACAAGATATCAAATAAAACACATTGATATAATAAAAACATTATCAAATCCATTTTCAATAACAAAATACATAAAAGTGTATATGGTATTTATTTTCTTTTAAAAAACATTACGGCTTGTTAAGGAAGCCAAAGATCAAATAATACTCGCGACGGCGGAAAGGTCATTTTCACCGCGTACATTAAAAAGAAGCATACTTTTTTTTATTAGTAAAAATCATCGTAGATAAAACATTCCTTTTGAATAAAATTAAAATTGAAAATGATTTTATACACTGTATAAAAATAAAGTCGTGTAGAAATCAAAAGTTTCCTCAATGAAAGGAGATTGAGATGAAGTCCCGTACAAAGACAATATCCTTAGATTAAAGGTAAATAAATTAAATAATTATGTGTGAAAAATATAAATACCCCAAATATAAGTGGATAGTAAGTGTAAAACAGTCAGAGTCAATCAGACATATTCATAGAATAAAATATTCAAGGAGTACCATTTTAACTCAAAGAATTGAAATTGAGTTAAGAAGTTCCCTTGAAAATATTCGACAGCCTAACGACGTCACTTTAAAATTTATAAAATGAGTTGATGAGAGAGAAAAGGGTATCTGATCACATGGAAATAAAAATTTCTTCAATAAGTATATATAAGAACATATCCTAACATAATAAGATGTAAATTAAAAGACATAACAAAAGAAGTATTTTTAAAAGAGGTGGGTGAAAGATCCCTTACCGATTTGGGTATCTATCGAAATGTACACCACATGAAAGAAGGGTCATACAATGAAGATGTAAATACACATAAATTAATGTATATTACACAAGGAATAAAATCATGTGAAGTAAATACACCACAAAAAAGGAAATAGTGGAAAATGTAGCATGAATCACAGGGGAACACAAAGTGAGATAAAACCCCTTACCTCATTGTGATCAGTCGAGTCGTATTTCCAAAAGATAATAGACAACAAATGAATCCCATAATACTATGAATATAAATTGAATAATTATAATAAATATGAATGTTCAGTAAACAATACCACATGTAATAAATAAGTGGCGAACAATGGAAATCTAATTGAATTAAAAGTTAGATAAGAAATCCCTTACGAAATTTTGGCAGCCTAACGACGCCACTTAAAACATCCAAAAATGGATTTATGAGATAAAATAGGGTCTCTCATCATATGAACATAAAAAATACAGTAGGAGGAATATAAAAGAACATCCCCCAACATAATAAAGGGGTTCTTAAAAGAAATGACATAAAAGAGAATACTTAAAAGTAAAGAGAGAGGTAGGTTCCCTTACCTCAAGTCCGACTTGTGGTGTTCATTTCTTTATATTACTGAATAATAAACATTGTTCTATTAATAATTGCTTAAGGAACTCCTTTAAATATTATTATTAAATTCATATAACATATTATAATGTTATAATAATTTGTTAATTATGTCAGTTCATATCAGATGTTTTTGTCGATGTTCGGTACATGAGTCAAAAATGAACATGTTTGAAACAAATTGTCCATGTAGTTATAATTACACCATCTACAGAATAGAATTAATGATTTAAATATCATATATATCCTGTATATATGATATTTTATACTATTCCATAACATTTGGAAATACAAAATGAAATGCACCGTTCATTGAGACGGTAGGCCGTACGTACGCATGAAAACTACTTTCATTTGTTCGTCACATTAATGGATTGAAAACTAAATTTGATATATATATATATATATTATAATTCCATTATATTATATAAGTTATATATGTCACATTAGTTCATTAATTTCATTCTTTATACATTCCATGTATTTCATGAACGAGTAACATCACTTGAGGGGGCGGTAGTCCACACTTCCTCAAATAAAATTATTGCATTTGCACAGCATGAAAAGCATAAAGGTATGTTTTAAATTTAAAATAAAGAAGAAGAGAGAGGAAATAAATATAACATATATCATAAATAAATATATTTCCCTCATAATGGCCACCATGAGAGGTGGTAGGAGAAGATAGAACAATCATTGTTTTGTGAAGGAGTAATTCGTCATCCACAGAAACTGTATGTTCTTTAACCATTAGATGGAGGTGTGTGTAAGTGTAGCTTGAATACATCTCATAAAAACATCCTAGTATATTGAAGATATTTTTTTTTACAAAATAAAGGAATAAAAATAGTTTAGTGGGTTGTAGAGGCCAAATAAAACAAAAGATCATTAGAGAAGACTTTACCTTTAAATCGGTTAGCTCCCAATGGTTTGAACCAAAAGGTTTTCTTGAAGACCTTTATGACTAAGGTAATACTTATATGATTAATAGAGATATGTGGAGAGATAAAATGAGCATAGTTTTTCCGATCCAATGTCATGAGATGTGTGGTTAAGGAGGTAGAGGTGGGGGACTTTTATAAGAGGGAGGAAGGGCACTCTTGGAATGTCATGAAATTTCACTTTATTTTAAAATTATTTTAGGATTTTAAAGGTCAAACAATGATATATATTGAGGATAAGGTGATAAGTGATTGAAATACACCCATACAATAGGTTTTTGAAAAGTGTAAGTCTTATAATTTACATTATCTTTACAATTTATTTAAATAGTTCATTAATGAGGTAATCAGTTAATCATCATGGTGTCATAAATAAATAAATTTATTTAATGAATACAAATTATAAAAACACTACTATGATATAGAAAATCTTTTTAGCTTTCCAATTAATATTTATAGTTAAATAGATTGTTTACACAGACAATACTCCAATTGTTTTACTTAGGTGTTACATTCTTTTGTCATATTCTCTTTTCTTTAAAGGTAATATGATAAAGTGTCAATATCACAAAATCCGATTCAATGGGGTCACAAATTTTGGCACAAGGCATCACATGTCCGTACGTGACACAACCAGTAGCATAAGGACACATGTTGGGGTCATTTGTTATTATTATTATATTATCTTATTACCCTTAACTACCCGATTACTAATTAATCATGATAATTAAAGATAATTACCGTCATTAATATTCATAATGTCCAAAAAAAGAGTATTAATTACATAATTTGGACCTTATGATTCCAAATATGGAATCCATTTTACCATATTCCAAACACAGACATTTTAGTAATTAATTTAAAAATAATTCTCGTTGTCAAAACAAATAGCGGGTTTTTTGAAACAATATCTATGAGAAGTTTGGCACTTGTTTATTCCCAATTCCAAAGTGAAATCAATTACAATGACCAACATTGGATTAAATGGTAAAAATATATTCTAATTAAAATTTAAAACCAATTGAAAAGATAATGTAACAATATAAATAAAATAGATTAAAATGTGGTTTTTAATTAAAATACAACCTTTTTCATTAAAAATGTTCTTTATCAGAAAAAAAACAAAAATTTACCCAAAGTAAATTTTGATGTCTTGATTCTAAAGAAGGATTTTATTTTTTTCAAATATAACATAATAAATTGACAAAAATTATATTTAAAAAGGGCTCTCCATCAAAATGCGGTCAATCAGCCTTTTAAGGAATATTAGAATATTTATTCTTAAAAGTTGATTTATTTTCATTTTAGGCCTCTAACATTTATTTAATAAATGTAAAAATATTTTACTGGCGTATATAATCCTTTTTTAGTTTGTTTTTCTCATTTCCTCCATTACAATGGCTAGGCGTTAACTACCATTTAAAATAATATTATTATATTATTAGTGTGCAATGTAAGATTTCAAAGAAACTCGTTGTTGCGTGTTGGGTACGCCATCGAACATAGCATTCCCTTTAGAGTAATATTAATATTTTATTCACAAATATTAATAAATATGGAAATTTCATATTCTCTATTTACCTGGTATGTTACAATTATTTTCCATTATTATATTATATAATATACCCTGCATATATTTATTAATGTTTATAATAACATTCCTTTTTTTGTAATTAAATAATAACTATTTAAAATTTTGTTTTAAATATAACTTAAATTTTTATTTTTAATTTCAATTAGTGAGTTTGTATCCTCGTTATTTTTTATTGTCTATTAGAAATGAGAAAACAACCTATTGACATTATAAGGTTGTTCGTGAAGCCAATTTTTTTAAAATATCAAATACAACATTATAGTTAAACTAATTACACTAATTAATACCTATTAAAATGTATAACCTAGAAAATTGTTAACCCATGAAACAATTTTACCACTCCAATTATAAACCAACATCCATCACCAATTCCATTTGAGTAACAATGAAACTGCATCACCTCATCCACTAAACAAATCTAGAATCTATAAAATTTATTCCATAAAAATAATATTTAAATCCTAAAGAAAAACCTTTTAGATCAATCTAACAATATGAAAATTTTCTATCACCCTTGATATAGGAACTTTTTCATTCCCAAAATTACCTAGTTTGGTTCATCCCCACACAACATTTGTCGGGGGAATCACCAAGCCCCAATATTTTTAGTGATACATTTCATCTTCTAAAAAATGTTCAACCGACTCATTTGGGGGATCCATTGAATTAATAAAATATATATCAAACACCTTCATAACTATCCTAAGGGACAATGATATGTATTTCTATAACCCAATTTCACTTTAGTAATCATCCCTATGTTGTTCCCCCAAAAAATCATACTATGATTAATCATCAACATATCTATCCTTCCATGTAACTTATAAACCAAAAAAATAGTACCTACAGACCGTTACAAGATATATAAAATAAATATAGTAATATATTTATAGATAATGTTTAGAAAATTTGATCATCATTATATACTTGAAATCTGAAAATTCATCAAAAGAACTTGAAATGCGGATTCAGTCTCTGAATCACTTGTTTGTTCAAAAAATATCACTATTTCATCAATAGAAGTTTCCATAGTTCCAGGATTCATTTAAAGATAGTAAAATAAATTATCAAGGACATTAAAAATAAAAAATATACACAACACTTATAAACATTCTAGGTACTATATCCCAAAAAAATTCATATAGATTCTTATAACACTAATCTGAGCATGTAATATATTATAGGGGATATGATTTTCTTCTATTAATCCAATCCAGCTACATTATTAGAGATTTATATCATAGTATAAAATGATCCACTATAATATCTACATACATTTGACACTAAATCATTCATCTTTTCCAATGTTGATATACCCAAGATATAAAGTTATAATATATACTAGTTCTATGTCACCAATAACCAAAGTAAACAGCATTGAGACATCACAAGAATATCTAAACCCCTATATTTTCACTTCATATTTACATATATCTACATCCATAAAACATGTATAAATTCTACAATCCAATAAATAATAGTATGTTATTTTTCATTAACCCTACCATTACACCACCATGGTAGAGCCCATTAATCTTGGATCATGCCATTAACTAATGGTTTCACTTGTTGAAACCATGAAGTGTAGTATTATTGAAACAATATAGTATTATTTCATCTTTAACTATCTTATATTCATGAAGATAATGTTCAATGAGAGTATGATTCAAAAAAATATGGTAGTTTGTCTATCAGTCATAGTGATAAGAATAATGAAAACAATATTTATTTAAGAAAATATGCTATATATAATGATTTAAGAAATATTTTCAAATGATATAAAACCGAATCAATTATAAAACCCACCAATTTTATTTTTTTCTGTTGTACAAGATACCACAATATTATGATTAGTATGATTTGATTAAATATCATTGGTTAGGAAATGATATTCATATTTTTATCATGAAATATTTATCAAATTTTTGAGCCCCTATAATCATTGATACCATTTTGAGGGAGTATCAAATACTACAGGAATATAAAGAAAGGGAGATATGTATTTTCACCACACCACATGGACATTATAAATTCATTATTAAAATTATAAAAAATCCTTTCTAAAATTTCACAGTAGGATTATATGGGATCAATATCTTTTAAATAAAAATTAATGCTTCTTTGTAGCAAAAGTGTATTTGGTTAGAGGAAAATCAATGATACTCTTTAGAGGGGTATCAAAAAAATTCTATGAGATTTAGTTTTTGGTAGTCGAAGATGACGGAGATTCAAAATACTGTAAATCCTAGAATTATGAAGAATATATATTCCAAATAATTACTTGGATCTATGAAAATAAAATATATAATAGGAAGGTGATGATGTTATAGATTTCATCATGGGGATTTCCAAATAAATTATAATTTATTTTATACATATTCATCTTTTTTCATATCACCATCGATGGATATATATTGCATTATTTGGATGATAAAAAGCAATTATACCTCTTTCTAAATCATGATTTCTCATTCAATAATCAATATTTATAGTCCTTATTTATAATATTTTGAAATATAGTGCATGAATAGTAAATAATAAAGTTGTAGTGCATGTATTTGATAATGCACTATTACTGTGTAATAATATTCTTACGTAATCATTGTATTCTATTATTCCATGAAGGTCAAATTTAATTATAGGTTAGGGATCTTTTTTATTATGATTGGGTGACTCATGATTTTTATCAGATATAATTAATTCATCATTCCCTAAAGAATATATTGTTTAACTATATATTATTTATATAATAGATAGTTACTCAACTAAATCAAAAAATGAGGAGATGTCGAGTTATGGTTTCAAAGTCATATTTTGACTGAGAATTATTGATTGTGGTAAAAAAATTGAAATAGTCCTTAAGGGATAACAATATTTTAATTATTGATGTTTTTTATCACAAACTATAATATTTTTAATAAATTTTTGTTTCACATAATAAATATAAATTAACTTTTAGTTTTAGATGATATATAAAATACATAAAAATATACCAATAATATAATAAATAAACATGTGTGAATCATATATTTTTATCTGCAACATTTGATAATACGATGTTTTTCCAATATTAAATTGTTTTGGTGTTTTATAGAATTATGGATGAACCTACAACATGTTACTTTATAATATTCATATTGAGGATCACCTCTATGATTTGATCTCAATTTCAATTCATATTATTTAGGACATTCTTATACAAATAAAATCATTAACAAAAATAATAAATAATCAAAACTAAAACTAAATTATCCTCATAACATGATCAATAATTATTTCAGGAATATCTTTCTTATATATAAGTTTCTACATGGTGTATAACAATAATAAAATAATAATTGTTAGAATCATAGTGGTTTTTGTAAAACTCAATAAAACAATCACTTGAGTTATTTTTTCATAGAATAACTCATATATATTTTCTTGATGCTATAAAAACTACTTCAAAACAACAATATTGGTTTTTTTTCTATTATAAAAAACATAAAAATTCATAATTTTTTACGAAATTATTATTCTCTATGATAGACTTTTTATTTTATAACTACTTATATATTATCTTTATTTCAACATTTGAAAACCCTTAAATATGATAATATCTTTATTAGTACACATCAATTAAACGTTACCCTATATATATGAAATAATGTTGAACAAATTTCATTTTTTAAATTCACTTATTCTATATATTTTATCTCAATTTCTTGTTTATCAATGAAATCGGTAAAAAATATTTATTAATATAAATGTTAAATGTGAGAAAATAATTCAAATATAGAATCATCTGAAAAATATGAATTTCATATTAGTATATCGGTAGAGATATAGTCTATATATGAAAAAACTATAGAGTTTATTTTGACTATGATGCAATTTTTTATACTAAGGATAGGGATGAAAAAATAATATAGGTGGAGCGGGTGTAAATTATTTCTATTTAATTTTTATTCTAATTTAGTCAATTTTTACCTTATATGTAATTTAATATTAAATTAGAAAAAATCAGTTAATATTCGAATTTCAATTTCATTATCTTAAGGCTCAGCCTCATTCTTATATCATAAATAAATCAAACAAAACATGGACCATGAAAATTTTATCACCAAGATTTTATGACTATATCTTTGTTATACAAGATATAATTCATGGAAATAATCACTCAATTTTCACTATGAATTTCTATGACTGTAAAATGTTTGGTATTTTACATCCACTCTTTTATTTACATCCATTAATTTATATAAGAATCATGCATGGTGAATTTAATTTACAAAGTTAGAATTTGATTAATAATAGAATATTAAATATTAAATTGATCTTATTCCATCAAAAATAATGATGGTGGTTTTCTATTTTAGTGAATTTTATTTTTTAGAGAACTAACCTAGAATAAAGTAGGTGATTATTCTCACAACCATAATATATATTGTAGATAACGAAAATATATTTTAATATTCTTTATGATTCAAGGATAATATATATATTACTCAGATAATCTATATTCAACTATATTATTTCATTTCAGTCTTTCAATCATTTAAATAAAAACAATTAGGATGTTGGTATTTTATTATTCGTATATCAAAAAACACAATTATGATCAATTATAATTTTTTCAATAGAGGTATTATATTCTATAATTTTATATTTTAAATATATTCCTATGGATATTTAATATCAATACACATATTTTAATATTCATGGTTTAAACTATACAATTAAACATCCACGTATAATTTTATTTAAATATATATATATATATATATATTAGAATTAATAATTTTTTTGAAATTAAAATCTAATAAACAATATTATGTGACTAAAATAAGGAAGAAATTTTATTATAATTATATAACTTGTATCTACAATATTTTTTAACACTTTAATAATTTCAATCATTGTAGAACATAAAATGTAATTTTAGGATATCAAAATTACATCTCAAAAAATATTTTAATAATCATTCCCACTAATCATAAAATAAAATTCATTTAATATATCTAAGAAACTTCCAAGAGAAAAACATCCATTTGACTTAAATTTAATCTCAAATTATCATAAATTTTTCTCTTAGTATGTCTTCATGTATACAATCATTATAATAATAAAAATATACTCTATTATTTAGTCCAATTTTATAATAACCCGAATATTTTTCTGGTTTACATGTTGTAGAATATTTTTTATGACTATACATTTCCAAATTATCAAAAACTCAATAAATTTCCAATTCCACATGCTTGATATGTTTCAATAGAATATTTTAGCCACAATTAAATATATTTGTCTATTTATTTAAATTACTTATGAACAATCACAGTGAAACAATTTTGCTGTAGAAATTAACATTTCTTATGTCATTAGTGGATAAACTAAAACTATTCTATCTACTATAAAAAATAATTAAATTATATAAATATATTCTGAAATAATTAATATAGTTTTATAAAATGAAAAAAATACATATATACTCCATAAATTAATTATAAACACAAATTTATGCGTGTAAAATCTCAAAAAAAAATTCTTTGTTCGTTTATATTTTAAATAATTTATCAAGACCTATATGAAACTTACCATAATACAATAGTTTTAAATACTTATTATAATCCATATAATAATTTTATAGGTTATACCAATGGATCTATAAAACATTGGGTCTTTTTCAATCATTATACGACTATACATATGGTTTTCCTTGAAAATGTTGTCATAATCCATTGGGTATACAGAACACCATTGGTTTAATATAAACTATTTGTACATATGTTTACAAATGGTAATTATAAACCATTGGTTTAGTGTTTTTCACCCTTTAGTTCTAGAAAACCATCATGTATCACTTCGCAATCATTACCACAACCTATAATCAGATTACCATTAGTATCACACATTCTATTTTGTGCATATATTATATATTTAGTATTTAATTAGTTGATAATTATATCAATATATTTCAAACCATTAAAAATTTTATAATATACATATAAACACAAAAAATTATTTTAAGTAATTATACACCATCAACAAAATTGTCTCACTACTATCAACTTCAAAATGGAATGAGTAAGAGAATCATTTATCACCTTCACCACAATCATAATCATCACTCTCATAGTGGACATCTTCACCCACATCATCATCATCATCATCAAAACCATGAGTTTTATCATCTCCACCACCACTATGACCTTCATTTACATCACATAGTGCATCATATAAAAAGTATGGTTTTATAATACATAAATCAAATCCATATCATCCTCTGATGGAAGTGATGGACATAATTCTATCCCTTATTTTCAGAACATATTGCTGACTATTTGACAAATTTCACATTTTTGTAAAGATATTTTTTCATTATCTAATTTTTCACAAGTTTATTATATCTTGAAGATACCATAACATTGAGTGTCACTCGATGAGGGCTAATACCAAGTTGGGATGATTCACTTCCCAGTGTCAACACAAGACCCTACACTAGATATCCTCACATAATACCTATGTATAATTATCATTGAGACTGTTTTTTTCATAATATTTTACTTAATGGTCTTCTAGTAAACAATATTTAATATGTAAATAAGATATAGGATTATGAATTATGAAAAAAAATTAAATAACAATAATAAGACTCACAGTCTTTTCATGTGTTTTTTCATTTACATAACATCCATATTTATTCCTCAAAAATGAAAAGGTATATTTTCTCAAGGAACACAATGTATGTTGTTCCATGTATCTAACTTCAATAGAAATTAATTACTATATTAATAAAAACTAAATAATGTAAAATTTGTATGAAAAATTAAATAATTTTAACCAGAATTCTAATGTTCAAACCCCCAAATAATCATTTAAATATCAACAAACAATGATTACTTTTATCAATTTATATATTGATTAAATATAGTATATTTTTTATTAATTAAGGTTGTATTGGATATTTAATTTTGTTTTAATAATTTTCATTATTTTTTTTATTAACTTAATTAGGTTTTATTTATTTCAGTTTTAGATAAATATTTATTAACGGGATATAACAATTTCATATATTCTTTAATTATGTATGGTTTAAAAATAATCAGTTTCATTCAGCATATGACATTTCATGGAATTTTTTTCATCTCAATCCATTTCAATTAAATTTTATTTTGTTTTATTTGGATTTGGTATTTATGAGTTAGATGGGTTCACATCCATTGAATTAATTTTGATTTTATCTGAATCAATTTCATTTATCATAATTGAGTTATATTTTATATTTCTATTCTATTTGAATTTAGTTATTTTCAATCTTGTTCCATCTTATTTTCTATAGTTCATATCCATTAAATTTTTTTCTTTACTTCCTCTAGAGATGATTATATTAATTTAATTTTTTTCATATCAATATGATTAAATTCAATTAAATGTTGATCATTTAATTTATAATAAATTATAATTACATTATTTTGAACCATTAAATAAACATAATTTAGTTATAGTTATATTTTGGTTAGGTTTTGTCATATTCATTTTCTTTATTTTAGTTATTTTTTGGTAATGTAAATATTTTTCATTTGGATTAGTTGTTTATTTTTCAGTTTTTATAGAATATTATAATATTTATATTATTTTTGTTTTTTTAATTTAAATTCATTAAACACTTTTTTATTTGGTTCAATCTTATTATGGAAATTATTTTTTTTCCCATTTATTTTAGGGTGAATTTCATTAAATATAGTTGGTTTAAGTTAGATATATATGATTTATTTTGTTTGATTAAGATTGATTCTATTTAATTTTATTGGATATTAGTACACATTCATAATTGGGTCCAACACCAACTATCCAACAAACATATATCTCATGTTTATATAATTGTGATAATTTCATGACTTCAATCGACTATATTAGTTTTGCAGCACGACCACCCAGGAAGTTAAATTGTCGCTAATATAAACATGATAATATATTAAAAAATGATAAATAATTCAATTTCACTAATCTTATTATCAATATCTCATCGAATTAATTATCTATAATTTTATTGTTGATATGAAACCACTATACTATTTAAACTAGAATGGTATCGTTATACATGTTGAATGCCTCTATGCACATTTAAAATTTTATATAATTTTTTCAATCATTAGGATATCTTAATTTTAATCTACTATGATTTGTAATTTAAGGGAGGAGAATCCATGAATATGGATATTCCCACTACACCTATTAAAATATACAACAAAATAAGTTAAAATTAAAGGGTATAATTAATGATAATTATAAATAAAAAAATAGAATAGATAAAATTTAACATGCATATGAATATAAAACATATCTACATTTATCATTGGGATTTAATTTTATTGTGGGATATTCTAGACTGGGAATCTATAGATTATGTTCGTATTTTTATTCATTATATAGTTCATCCATGTGATGTAGAGTATAATTTGAAAGAGAACACATATCAAAATTGTAATGTATTGGAGTAGTAAATGGAGGCGGGGTAGACATGGTAGGATTAGGATGGAAGTCGTAAAGATATGTCATGGGATATAGGGATTGTATATGATAAGTAGAGAATAAATAAAAAGATGATAAATACATCAGTTTGGAAATCCCTAGTGGCCATTTTAGAGGTGTAAAAATGTTAGTAGATGGGATGTATGTTTGCAAGTCTAGTTTTGAACAAGTACGATAGGTGCTCCCTATATCACTAGTAGCACCCGCACCTGATTGGACATGTTACAGAATCCAATAAGTATACGGAGTAGAGTGAAACGATCATTCAAATGAATGTACCTAATAGAAATTTCACAATTAATAAGAACATGAAATTAATTATATTACTGTTGGAAAATATTTTAATTATTATACTCACGAAGAGAGCCATTGGAGGCAGCCCTATGACAGATTGTAGTAAATTGTAATCAAATAACATATATCAATAAATTTCCTAAATAAGTTTAATAATCGCATTAACAATAAAATTTTCCAAGAGATGATTAATATCATAACATACTCTTTTTACAACTAATTTAAATTTTTTTTATTAATATAGTTTAAACAATTTTTTAAAAACTTTTTAAAACATTTAAAAAATTATTTTTAAATGTGTTTATTTAAAAATATGTTTTAGAAACTATAATTTAATACCATGTTATGAATATATTTTAAAATATTTTTAAACATGTTTTTTTAATTAAAATAAATAAAACTAAATTTTTTTAAAAAAAACATTAACAAACATATCATTGAAAACAAGTAATTGATTAACATAATTAAAATCCTACCAAACTAAAAACCAATCTATAATAAATTGAATGAACTGTTGACATAAATGTTTTCTTTTATATATTACCCAACATTACAGCATGTTGAACATCAATTATAACCATTATACAATTTCTGTTTTCAAATGAAATATTTTGGTCAACACCAATGGGGCATCAATTGTGTCGATTTCATCCCCACTATCATTATATATATATAATGGGATTAAATTAATAATGATTCCATAATATGGTATAACAATATCATTCACATAAAAAAGTTGTTTTTACATTGAATCAAAAATAAATAGGTTACCAATTTTAATAAAGATATTCATATCTATAACTCCAAATCCAATTTCATAAAAAATTGAACAATCATCATCATTTAATAAGACCATTTTTCATTTCATTATAGTGACATGACCATTTGAGTAATAATAAAATAATAATATTTTATCAACCACTATTTAATAAGACCCATTTTTACATCCATACCTACTATATAATATATGTTCATAATAGTCCATTGATGGATATAACATAATTCCATTATGTGATGTTATCATATTCACCTCTCAAAAAATTGGAAAAAAATTCCCCTTGATTGTTAATTATTTTCATTCATGAAAAAATGATTATAGACAGAAATCTAATGTTGTTAATTCTGGGGAGGTAAATACAATCATTAAACTCAATAACTCAAATATTTTATGAATAATACAATTAATTAAATATTTCTCTTTTTATTTGACTAATGTAATTTCCATACATATAATTTCAACAAATAATTAAACTCTTTTCTTTCAAAAAACCATCTCATTCTATATCGAAAACAATGATGAACTATACATATATTTTTTTATTTTCCCCATATAAAATTTCAATTAAATCTTAGGTAATTTGATAAAATAAATTATATGAGAAAACATATCAATATTAGAAGTACTTATTTAATATATTCATCAAACGAATTGTTGCTAAAAATCACTATGTGATGAGATATATCTGGTTCATCATGGATTAATAATGCTAATATATAAAACATTGTAAATTCTCATATTTGAGAAATATTTGAAAATAAGGGCTAAATGTATCGATAATAATAATCTAAATTTCTCATTTGATGGTTATGTATCGCACTAAAATGCAATAAAAATACGTTGAATAAAAAGAGATATGTTTTCTTTTAGATTACCTTTCATGATGGAACCTTCATGATGATTTTTATTTTGGTCATATAATGTCAATGGAAACAAATATTTTAGTATGATACATACAATACATAGAAAGGGTTCCTTCTAGACTTATTTCATATTGATAATGGAATTTTAGATAAAAGAATCATGCGACAAATAATAGAGGAAAAATTTTCAATAAATTAAAAAATTATTGGTGTCCTGTCCTATATTTTTAAAAATAAAAACATGGAAAAAATTAATTAAAAAGGTTACCATAATTGAGGAACTATAAAATAACTATCACCCTTATATTATTGGATATTAAATAGAGTTTTTATATTTGAATAAATTGATTATGAAAAGTGTGATATCCATGAATTTTTTGGGATTTTAGTTTGAACTCTATTTTGATAAATAATTTAGATATGTTTTATTAATATGCATAAGGAACCATTATATTCAACAATACATCATGAAATTTATTTTTCTATAAAGGTGTCATCACATATGATATCAAAAAATCATTACATTTATTTCAATGACAAATTTAGGGTGTAGATCTGGTTTAATACCAGAATTCAATAAGACTTGATGAGATCATAAGTCATATTTAGTCTCCGAAATTGATATTTTTAAGAATTTGGAGGATTATTTAACATCTAATATTATATATTTAAATTATGACTTGACAATGATTGGAAAATTGGTTTAAAAATATTTCAACTCAAAAAATATACATTTTTTCCATTTATAAGTGTATTTTGTGAAAATATTCAACCCCTTTTATAGATTCCATCAAACCATCAAATAATGAAAACCTGAACACTAAAAATTCATTAATAACATCATTTTCAGGCAAATTTTGAGGTTTATTTTTAGTTTCAATATTATTATCATACCTCAAGTGATTCTTCTTGTATGGATCATCTATTTGAAAAAGCCTTTGATGGACCATGAATGTGAAAAAATGATAATATTTTAGTTATCTAAATCTTATTTTAAACATATAAATAGAAAAACATAGTTTTATATTTCTACACTAACCAAACATAATTTCAAATATAAGGAAATAATTTATAGTCCAATGAAGTCTAGTAATAATATGAAATTTCTTTTTCAATTTAGCATCTAATGTGCACACACCCACATCCCAATGACTCTTCAATTATTTTATTAAATGATTTAGGTAGAAATATTCATCATTTCTACTATCACATGGTACATATTTTGTTATGCTTATTAATGTGAGTGGTTTTTTATACACATAAATCTATGATGATTGTAAATGTGAATAAAAAATAAGAACTTTTTATGAGAAGTAAGATTTTGACCTAACCTATTAAAACCATCATATTATGCACTCAACCTAGAATTACAAAACTAATTTGTAATATTATGATTTTATTAATAAAATTTTACCCATTTTTATATATATATTGGATGAACTAGTAGATAATTATCATTAATTCTATCCACATCATACCATCTCATACTTATTGATATTTTAGTATACATGAAGAGATTTTAATGTTTGAGATTCATTGTATTGTTCCACATGACGTTTTTTGACACATTATATGTTGTTCCATATACTTTTTTCATCCATTAGAGATATATCACATTATTTTTTGACATGTATGAAATTTTCTTGCTCCAAGTATATGGTTCAATATTTTTGAAAATAAAGATTGTTTATTTAATTGACTTCCAAAAATTTATTTATGGAAATATATACATTGTCATGAATTAAGACCTTTAAAAAGTCAATAATATAATAAATTAATATTTATAAATTACATAAATTGGTTTTATCAAATTTATTCTCATTAAAAATTACACTTTTTTCCTTTTAAAAAAATATTGATATATATGATCCCAGTCCTTATGTATTTAGGTTTTCACTCACTCAACATCATTTTTTCATAATTTTCTTCAGGTTTATAATTGTTGTTGTCTTCTTTTATTTTCATATAGTATTTATTATAGTGATGCACAAATTGAAACCGGTCGACTATGATATCCACTATACAACTACATCCATTTTTTCATCAATAACAAAAGATCATATCATTTATCTATTGTGTTATGAAAATTAATAGTTAGATTGAAATCAAACATTTTTTATGTGGTAAATAACATATTCACAACATAACCACGGAATAAAAATGAAATTATAAGACATAGAATTTATAAGAATACCATATTAAGTATTGTAAAATGAATATTCTAGAAAACAACTTTTGATGCTCAGTTGAGATCTAATCGATATGATACATCAAATTTTTATTCATATTATTACAAGAAAAATGTTATTTTAATATCTACCTAGTAATAAATAATCACAAAATTCATTAAATCGTTATTTAATAGAATACGTGGAATAAGAATAAATTATTAAATACTATTGAATATGTTGATAATGCAGGTAACTATTTAAAAAACATTTTTTCATTACAAAATTGAATATTCAAACATTTCACCCCGTATTAAATTGAAATTAATTATAAAGAAATCATGATCATTAAAATATTTTAATAAAACATTAGAATGAATAATTTCATAACGCATTTTTATTTTAAAAAATAAATCAATAAAATATTATAATCTATTAATGAATTCTCTCATATATGAGACAAAAATAATTGCTTAATTTAAATTCCATGTGTCATTATAACATAAATAATATATTATAACTTTCCAAACCTATAATATTTCTCCTCAGTTATTAAATCATATAAAAAATTCCTAACCAACATGAAAAATATTTTTTGACCCGTATGTTATTATTAGGGAATCATTTCTAATATCATCAATACATAATTTACTATCACATTTCTGTAGAACATTTCCTATATAAAAATCCAAATACCAATTTATTATGAATTTCATCGAATTAAACCACTAGTTATCTATTTAAATAATATGATATATTAAATATAATATAATAGATGCATAAAAAAAATTTACCAAACAAAGTATAAGAAATGGAATGAGAAATAACTATTCTATATTTTAATTAATGATATACAAATTTATAAGGAAATTATTTTTAAAACAACATCCTTGTTTTAAATATGAAATAAATAAAATTAAATACTTATGTTTATATCATGGGGAAATTTTACCCTAGATTAATAATAAGTTATCATCAAACATAAAAACTATTTCCTTTTATACATATGTTTTTAGCATCACAATTTTTATAATAGAATCATTAAATGGTTTTGTATCACATGAATGTAGATCATTTCCAATTATGTAATTGGAAGATATATTTAATTATGAATTCCACCAAATTATTCTATAAGGTTTACAACAAAAATTATAGATGAAATATACTATAATTTATGCAAACTAGTGATGAACCAAAAAATGTATAAGACATGGAATAGAAACCCAAAAATACATTCTATTTGATTGAAATTCATAATTCATAATTTTTAGAATGAAAATATGAAAATAAAATTAAATAATTTTCTCAACCACATAAAACATTAAAAAAATCAATTATGATAATTATAAAATAAATAATGGGTTAATATATATTAGATATGAAACAATTAGCATTTTATTTGTGTAAAAACTTAAAATAACTATATTAATAAAACACACGCATACACTAAAACACACACACACACACACACACACATATATATATGAAAATAAATTTTTTAATTCCATACTATACCAAAAATAATTGAATTTATCATTAGTTCAAATTATCAGGATAAATCATGACATAACAGAATTTGAGATATGTTTTGGTACATATATAAATATAAAAATGTTTCAAAGAATAAGAGATTATGGAATTGTAACTCACCAATTGGATGTAGAAGTAGAACAAAACAAAAAAACACTAATTTTGGTGAGTCCTCTAGGGGATAGTAAATTGGAGGTAACCACTAGAGGTAGGGAGGATTATGGATCATGTTTCAATAGGGGTATAAGTGAGGTCATGCCTCTTAAGTATCATGACTAAAACAATTATTTTTTTAAAACCATAGTTATAGGATTATTTATAACAATGGGTTTTCATAAATGATTGTAATAGACTAGTAGATATGACATTATAAAATCAATTCGAGGAAATTATTTCTATATAGGAATTAGTATACTACAAAATCATATAGTGATGGTATGAAGTTATTTGAAATATTCTACATCTGTTTGAAGTTATTTTTATTCCATAAATATATTTTTTCTAACATTATATAATCCTATATTAATTCAAATGTTTAATTATACATCTTGCAAACTCAAATGTTCCTTATACCTAACATTAAATTTTCCTGAACTCATGATTGTGTTTTTCAAAATAAAAACATTAGTGAAAATTTTTTATCAATGATAAAATATTAATAATATGTAAAAAAGAATTTATAAATAATAAAAATTCTTTAACACTATTATTTAACATTTCATTTCTAAAACCCAATATTTTAAGAATATTTCACTATTTTAACGAAAAAAATGTTCAACTCCAAAATTTTGACAAAAAAATTCCCATTTGAAAACCACAATAAATTATATCTTAATAAATTATTGTGTGTCTATGTATATTTATATATTACATTATAACATTTTATATTTAATTCATCCTAAATATTTCTATATATTTAGATAGTTCTAACCTAAATGAATTGTATTTCATAGTTTATATTCTATACTCAAAAAATAAGGTTCATAAATTAAAAATTTTGTAAAAATATTTATATATTAAAAAAAATAATTGAACCCTAGAATTTTAATTATGTATTAATTGAATTTTAGTAATGAAATATTGATGAAATTTGAATTTTTTGTATCAATAGAGGGAGAATTAATTTTTCTTTTTTACATCAAACAATGAATTTGAAGTGTAATATTAGAATTGTAGTGGTTTTTAAAATGTTTGTATATTTATTCAGAGGTATATGGGTTTGGATGGTGTATAGGTATAAAAACCTATAGTATTAAAGAGATATGGCGTATTAGGTGCTCAATGTCAGTTACTAGGTTTTCAGGGATGTGAGAAGTTGATTAGTACCCATAGGGGTTCCACCTATTACTCAGTCGACCTATTTTATATTATCGTATAATGTTGGGATTTTTAGTCATATAACACATCAATATTTACACTATTTGACCACTTTATTAACATTAATTACCCTCATCCATGAAATAATTCTTCTAGGGATTTTCAGTGATCTACTCTCCCTATCCTCTTTATCCATGAATCTAATTTCATTCTAGGGTAATGTACTTTTCTAACTCCTATGTAACACCTCCTCTAATTCTTCCTATTATATCTTCTTATCATTTCTGTAAATCTATAATATTATAGGATTATATAAATATAAATCCCCCCAATTTCATTGTTAAATTCCATTCAGAATAATCATCCCTTATTTATTATATTACATTTGACATAGGTATGGTTTTAATGTTGTTTGTTATCTCTTTTAATTTGGTTATTTTAAAAAAATAATTTGATTCATAATATTCTTAGTTTATGATCTCAATTTAGGTCATCCTAAGTCTATATAAATTCATTATTTATTCAAATTATTTTTAAAATAACTTTGGTTTTCATCTTTAATTATTTTTCAAATATTTCAATTGGGTATAAAATATATCATTTGTGTAACTATGGTAAAATAAATTTATAGGTGTTGGATTATGTTTTTGTGATTTCTAGGGGATTATATAATTACATTGGACAATGAGTAGATATAGTTCAAGGTTATCTCATAGTTAATTGTTTCCATATAATATTAAATCATTGAGGTCATTCATAAGTACATCGAGAACCATTTTTCTCAAGTTAATAAATTTCATCTTATTTTCCTAAAGATATAGTCTAATTATTTTAAATGGTTCCCACTACTAAATAATCATGTTGTGATATTTAAATTTATATTTTATGAACCATAGAATAAATTTAAAAATTTAATATTGAGTTTTTTATTCTCATTTAAACACATTTTGATATATTAAATTTTTTTTAATATTGAATTTAGTATTGTTTCAGAAAATTGATATATTAATATTATTCTAAATGTGACTAGAATTTTTATCCCTGTTTCATGTTTATGAATTTATTCCACTAATTTTTCATATTGATGAATCATGGGGTATATAATAATATTTATTTTTCATTACATATTTAGTTTCCTCATTTTATTTAACATGATGTGACATGTTTTGGGATGGAATAATTACATTGATTTTATAGTACAAGGTTCAAAATTTATTAATGGGTGCTGTGACCTTATTATCCCATAAATGGATTATTTAACACTCTTAATTAATTTATATGTGTATATAATTCACTTATTCTATATTTTTAACTAAACCCATATGAATGGTATTGACTTTTCCATCTATATTTCCTTTCAAATACTTATTGACCATTAAAAAATATGGGAATGACCTCTCAAGTATGTTATGTTATTAAACAAGTGTATGGTGACTTATATTAAATGTATTTAACCCTTATTATGATATTTACATTAATTATTAATGATAATATAACATCCCTATTGATGAAATATTTTTTACACATCAAAATCCAAACATAAATTTAGTTAAGAGAATCATGGAGTTTGGATGATGCATTAGTTGACCCTATGTGGGAAGGGAAGTTATGATAAAAAACCTAATTAATTTAATAACCCATTTTCAATCCCAAAATGATTTATCTTTTTTTAAAAACATCATTTTTTCCATTATTCAGGGAACTAATTTTATTTTCTATTTATTCACAAAAACTGCCATCATGAAATTTTATTTTCATTGAAAATGATGAATTTTGACAACTACATGTTATAAAATTTAATCCAAATTTATGATTCATAAAACATAATTTTTTTTTATTAAGAATAAATTAAAAATATGAAAACCCTATTCATGGGAATATTTTATTTTACAAAAATATCAAATTCATTATTTAAACATTATATAACATGTTAAAATGGGATAATTCTGGTATGTATATATATGCCATACATGGAATACCCTTCACATACTCTATAACATGTAATATTTTAGTACAATGTAGATAATACTAATTTATGTGTAGTAACACATTTTTATTAGATATTAATGAATATTGAACTAATCATTAACTTATGTTGTGAATTTGGTGGAGTATTCATCTCGAATAGCATGTAAAGATGACATCTCTTATCAAATTCCATGATTGGATTAATATCTAACACCTTTTTGGAATCCAAAATGTGTTATATATGGTTTTGTTATGTTACATTGAAAATAATATGTGAATTGTAATATAGATAAGGTCATGTGATAGATAGTATAGGTTCTAAAGGTATGATTAAACTATTGTGAGGCATTAGATTCGTTATGATGAAATTGTTTCTTGATAATTACGGTTACATTATTATCATCGACATTATTTATAATTTACTAACTAATAATGTTATATAGGTAACTAATACTACGATTAATCAGGTTTTATGCCTTGATATTGAATAATAATGTGTAATGTATTTTTGTATACTATGTTTATTATTTAATCATATATTAAGAATATAAATATGGTTGAATATTTTTGTTATTGAATACATTGGAATGTATGAAAACACTAGGGATAATAACAGTGTATGAAATGGTATTGTAATACCCTTACTATCTCATGTGATAATCGATGGGACATACTCATGGTTCAATGTGTCTACTATAGCAATTAGACTATTCCTAAATTGATGAAATGAAATTTTGACATGACTCTATTTTATAAAATATCATATCCATTATTAAATCGTTGTCAGACACATAATTATTTTTTATTATTTAGTGGGAATAGTTGTTGTATTACATATCCTACTAAAATCATATAATTAATTGAGGATAAAATATAGTTTTTTAGGAAAATAACCTCTTATAATAGTTATTTATCAATTATTCATTATATTATCCTGTGATTTTTCAAATTATATATTACTGTTATGAAACACTATTTATATATGTGCCGATTTTTTTATAATGTAAATTAGTTGATTGATCGTGATCAAAAACTTAATTAATTCAACTTATATTATAATCATGAAGGTTTAAAACATACTATTTTTTCTCACACCATGCTTTCCCACCATAGTTTACATAAATCCTTATAGCCTATGTTTTAGGATTCACATGTACCTATTGATATTTGGGTTCCTTTTCTTTTTTGTGAATTTGGTTTAGGTTGATTAACACCAAGTGATTTTGATGCATACGAGGGTCCATGATGGAACATAGAAAATTATATTACTATCATTTATAATATTCATTAGTTTTAGTTTTTTATTTGTGTGCTTGATCTTATGGTAATATTTGGTTAAAAAAATAAAAAATAATTATTTATAATAACATCTAATTTTCCAAGATTTAAATTTTCTATATATATCATGTTAGTTGTCTATGACACAGTCAGTTACTAATTCATTAAAAATGAGTTGTAAAGTCATTCCCTAAATGATTAATTCAATCCCATAAAACTAGTTTTTATCCCAATATATCATGGAATTTGCTTGGGGCCATGTGATATTCTAATATGAGTATCGTTAATGTGATTGGGGTCATAGTTACTAAAATTCGGTATTAAAATAAGGAAATATTTTTAATTTTTTATATTTATCTACCAAAACAGATAGGTTTTAGAGTATATTTGAATTAGGTTATATGTTACATGGGATTTATCCCTTAAATATTTATCTTGAACCCCATTATTGTGGAATATAAATTTATGAAGGATTTCTATATAGTAATGTATGCTCCATCAGTGCCAATTGGAATCAATTTTAATACATAAACCATTTATATATATGAACGTATAATCATCATAGGGCTTAACCCAGATCCAAATTCACTAGTGGTTTATGAATCCTGACTATATATTATTGAAGGAATTATATAGTTTTCCTAGTATCAAAAACATAAATAAAATATATAATGGTTTCCAATATACATATATACATTATTATTAGGTTAAAAAAAATACTGATTTTTTTTGTGAATTAGTCACCTAAATTTATAATCGTGGGATAAAATTAATATTGATTCGAAACATGGTTCAAGGATTAGTTATTGGAACAATATGTTTATGTTGTTTGGTTGTGCTACCACCTATAGTCATCAATCTTTTAGGGGAACATGGTAACTGATGTTGGTTACCAAGTAGCCAGTTTTTATAGCAGTGGGATGGATCCCCTATGGGTTCTACTATGTACATAGTAAGCTCACATTACGTATCCAATAGAAAAATGATGGATATTTAGTTAAAAAAGTATTTATACATTAACCTCCCCTCTATTTACTATCTCATCCCACCTTATCAACCCTCACATCCTAGCAGCCATGAATAACCTCCCACCTAATATCTTAAGGATATCTTCTCCCTCCCCTCTTTCTAATTAAATCCAAGGTGGTGTCATAATATAATTCATATCAAAATATTTTTTTAGACGTCCACTTTGACTAATTATTTTATATTTTTTCAAATTTAATTATTTCCATTATATAAAGGGTTTCAATAAATAGGGATTTTTGAAAAATAATTTTGATGTAATTTTTTGTTTCTACTTATATTCCACATTGGATTACAGTTTACCCATGTATCGATTTTCATGTACCTTGTTCAATTTTTTTATTTGGTTTAATTGAATAAAAATTTTATTCAGGGATTTCTTTGTTTCATACCTTCAACATGATGATCATGTGTCACTTAAAATTGGTAACATTATATTATTTCGAGTTAGAATTTTTTTTTATTGTTCTCTTCATTTGTTTCATCTAGATTATATTTTGGTTTTGGGTATTTCATTATGATTGCCAAAGATAATTGATTAAATTTATAGTGTATTTTTTTGTAAAAAAAGAATTCAACTATAGGAAAAAAATAAGAAATGAAATATCCATGGTTGGAGATAACTACTTATACAGAATATTTTAGTGTTTTTTAGGATCATTAACCACAACATTTAAAAAATTTATTAATCCAATTATTCATGTTTTACGAAAATTAAATGTTTTTTGCTTCTATTAGGTCATATATTTATATAATCATCATATGTTATATGTTAATATAGCCACTATATCATGGAATAAATTTGTAACATACCTATTTATTATTTAATGATCGACAAAATGAATTATGATAAATTAGTTCATTTAAATATGAATATTGTGTTTTTTCTATATCTTATCGATATTAATATCATAACAATTATGACTATATTTTTTAAATATGAATGATAATTTAGAATTAATTCCTTAAAATTACACTTATATTGAAAAATATGATATGAAATATATAATATTATACATAATATATGTATCTTGTAGGGTTAAATATGACTAGAGTTATTGTTTTTCTAGATTGAATTAATATAGTGATTATGTGATACTTTGATTAAAAATCCATATAGGGTGTCATGATCATATAGATCATTAATAGGATTTTTTATAAACTCTTTATATACATATATGTGAATACAATTCACTTGTTCAAGATTATAAAGTAAACCCTTAAGTGAGTTATTGACTTTTCTGTATAACATCAGGATGTACACTTGAACCCAAATCAACTCATATCAGTTATGGGAGTAACAACTTTAGTTGGGTGAGAAATGAAGCAATGGTTGGGTTAATCATTTTAATGTTAATTTTATATTCTTTTTATTCTAAAATTCATTATAAAAGGGAAAATATTATCCAACATTAACATGTATGAGTTAAATGTAATGATCTAAAATTAACAATGATTAAAAGGAATATCATTGGAGAGCTTATTGATTTGTTGAAATATTTTGGGAAGGTATGTTTTAGTTTCTAAACCTATATTTTCATAATCACACATGTTCCAACAAAAAAATTATTATTTATGGCATAAATTATTTTCTTTAATTATGGTTTAATTTTTTTTACACAAAAATATTGACCATAAAATTTCTATTTCATAAATCCACCTATTCTCATGGAATTAATTTAAATTATTTTAACATTTTTTAAAATGTAAAAGAAAATATTTGAACCATAATACTCAAATGTGATTGAATTTAAATGTAAATCCTAAATATGAAAATAATATCTTTTAAGATGAAATTGGTTAAAAGATAAATATTTCAAATTTAGAGAATAAAATTAATTTATCTTTTAAAACTTCTATGATTATGGTATATATATATATATAATGTACGTCACAAACTATAAACATGCATAATCAATTAATATATCTAACAAACAATGGTGACCACACATTTATTAGTTAAAAATAATTTTCAGTGATGTTAAATGATTCTGAATTTTTCTGTAACATATATAATGATATTGATAGATTCTGCCACTCAAATAACATATACAGATATTATCTCATAACTTGTTCCACTTTCAAATAGTTAATGTATAATTTTTGGGATTACATATTCTATTCAAGGGTTACTTATGTTATTTTAAATTCATGCATAACAAAAAGAATTCCATTGTATGTTTATAACAAGTATAAAATAAACATTCTTGATTATATATCAGAATATGTTTTACTTGATTCATTAGAATGAAATTAGAAATTGACAGTGAATGATACATTTTTATATTTAACATGATTGATACTCTTTTTATTGTGCATGTAAATTTCGGTAAAATGTAATGTGCATTGGTATTTATACAAAATTGGTATTATATTATCATTTCTAATGCATTAAATTGTATATTTTCTATTTTTATGAAATACATTGATAATATGTATACGGTTATATATTCATTCTATAAGCTGTTTGAGTAAATATATGGTGCACCTGTGGGAAAATCGATACCTGGGATAAGATTTAAACACCCCAACTTTCAAATGTGAGACTCGATGAGATGAATAAAGGTGAATTAACTATACTATACCCATTCCCCCACACACACATATATGTTTTTTATGATCTTCCTAATATTATTATACACGATTCCCAATTACTTATAGAATTGGTATTACACCTTAATTGATATGTGATAATTTTATAATAACAATAGCTTAATTTCATAATTGATGTGGATATATTTATTTTCATGTTTATAGATCTATTTTTATATATTTTTATAATTTATATTTACTAGTTTTTCTTTTAATGGATATATACTGAATTGTTTTTTCTTTATAGATGATAATGAAATTCAGTGTTCATTATTTAAAAATAATCATATTGATTTCTTATATAGAACCCTTTTATTTCAAATTATATTTCATTTAAATTAAATTTATCAATTTTATATATAATATTACATGAAACATTAATATTCTGAATTTGTAATATTTTATTGGATACTGTATACAACATTAAAAAAGAGCTTAAATAAACCATCAAATATATTATTTAAATATGATTCTTTCAAACTAATAATTAACGAGGGGTACGAATTGGATTAACAAAATTTTGAAATATATATATATATATATAATAAAAAATAAATAATTATTTATAAAAGTAACACAAATGTGAGTATGATTAATTAATTTTATAAAACAAAAGATTTTTTCAAAATAATTTTTACTGCACATTATGAGATGTTAATGTAATTATTTTTCAAATTTTTTTAAATTTTATTTTAAATTTTACTCTAAATTTTATTTTAAAAAAAATTTATTAAGATGAAATTTTTGTATTTTTGTTAAAATAGTTATGTTATAGTGAATAGTAAAAATACATTTTTTTGTAAAACTATCATTTCATTGTAATAAATTAACTAATTTATAAGTCCAATTATTATTTTAAATGTATTTAAAGGTAAAAGAATATTTATTTAGTATGATTTAAAATGAATAAAATATTTTTTATAATATTTAAACCCATATTTTTATAAGTTTATTTTTAAGCTAATAAATTCATGTGTCTAAAAACTAATTATAAATGAATAATGTTTCACCAATTTAGTTATGTAAAAATGACACTGATAAGGAATGATTTAAATTAAATTCATATATTATATGTATAAATATTTGAATCTAAATTCATCTCATGAAGATTAAATGTCATATAGTTAATATAAGAATATCTTACACCTAAAAAATGAATTTCTGGACAATGACTTTTTGAATTGTCATGATGGTTTCTCTTTAAACATAATTTTCCCATTTATGTGGATTGAATTTGATTAAACTTATTTCATATATGTAATTATCAAAATTAATATTATATTACAATGTAAAATTTATTTCATTTCATAATGAATAGTGAAAACATAAAAAATTAGTTGTCATGGTTAATGTTAAAATGTGTTTACTGGGAAATAAAGTAACAAGATATGGGTTAAATGAACTATAATCCATTATTAATATTATTGGATGGAAATATTTAATCTATAAAACTTATTAATTTATATATTTATCCATTTTGGATACTTTTTGTCTGTGAAAAAACATGGGTATGATTTATTCTTTTAAAAAATTCCATGTGTGTCCCCCTCCTCAATTTTGTAAGGGAACTCCCTTGTATCCCATATTCACACCACTCAGTCCATTTATATGACCAAAACCTGAAATTAGGTATCCCTAAAAACCTTATTCCAATTATATATATTTATTTAAACATAAAATAAAAACTCAATGGTCCTTAATAAGAGTTCAAATGGTTGTGCTTCTATGAAAAGTTAATTATCCTTACTAATCTATTTCTTTAAATTTTTAACATAAAAAATTCTATTATTTCATAAAAAGTAAAAAAAATATTAATATCAGTTACTAACATATAGTTATATTTTTTAATGATTATTTCATAACATTTAACCATCTTGATCTCCATAAATTGGGATACATATCCACCACTCATATGTTCGGAAGACTAAGGCTGTATGAACCGATGTAATTTATTATCCACCAATAACTAACATGGATAGTCAAAAGTTTTTAAAGAAATAATATATATATATATATATATATATAATAAATATTACATGGTATTAATTATTCAAAATTAATATTCCATCCACTTATTTACCCTTTCACCTATTAAGGGATTGAATTTTTCGCTTTTGTGTATGTATGCACTACCATATTCACAAAGTAATGAGACTAATTTTCGATATAAAATTATTAATAATGGTCATATAAATGATTCAAATAATTAAAAATGATATTTATAAACTTAAATTAATTCAATATATTATTTAAATATATCCAAGACCAATGAACTGTAACTTTCATGGAACAAAATGCATGACAAAACTGTGAAAATAAAACTCAAAAAACAACAACAATAATAAATGATTTCTAATTAATGGATTGAAATATATTAAAAGAGGATAATATGTGATAATATAAAAATGAGTATTTTTCATTCATTAATTAATAAAATTCATAAAACAAATTTATTGGTGGTCAAATCATTTACAACTAAATTGAATCATGTGGTAAGGATTTTTCTCATTTTTCATTCATTGTGAGATATTATAAAAAAATGCACCTCATTTATTTTTTATAGTTATTTTTTAAATATAATTTTTCATGTCATTAATAAGTTATAATAAATATTTTTTAAATTGAAATTAAAATTATTTTATACAATTATATTTTTCATGAAATTTACCAAGTGGTAATGATTTTTATAACACAATTTATTTTCATTCAGTTACATTTATTAAAGTAGTATTTTTTATAATATATTAGTAATTAATTATAAATATATTTTATTTTATTTAGAATTTTATTATAATTTACATTTGGAATAGATAATTGATTTGATAATTAATTCTCAGTTCAATGTCTTGACCATTGAAAGGTTTTCTAATCTAAAATTTTATTCATTGGGAATTATGTCATGTTATATTCATATATATTTTAGGAATTGTATATTTCTACCATTTTAACTTTAATATCATGAATATATTTATACTCATGGTATGTAATTCTTTACATAAAGATCATTTTTTCAAAGGGTTAATGACTCAAATGATTCACAAGAGGTAAGAGATTTATGATTCAATATCATTTTAATCGGGATTATTTATGGTTGAATTTCAATTGAATGAAAATATATGATCATTATCTATCAAGACCAATAAATTTTACTCTCATATAGAAATTTCGTGAATTTGTCAAATTATTTAACATTTTTCTTCTCTTTTGTACATCAAATGATTGTGAAAATGTTTTTAATAAACCACAATATCATTCCTAATTTATTTAAAAATGCATTTTCTTCCAAATCAATGATATCTAAACATGTTTTACAAAATAATTTTTTATGATCTTTTAAGATATTGAATACCCATAATTATATTGATAAAAATATTAATATAATCCATCCTACCATCTAGAAAACAATGAACATTTTTCCATTCTTAAAAAAATATTTATGAAATCATTATTTTTAAGTTACACTGGATTAATTGAAACATCCACCATTTTGACCATGAATTGATAGGAATCTACCATTACAAGATTCGGTGTTTCATTTCATATAAATGTTTTCGCTAATATTTTGGAAAGTTCAATTTTTTAAAACTTGTTTAAAATTGTATTTCCATCATGAATGTTTTAAAATATCTTTATATGGTATTTCTATTCATAAATGTCAAAAACACATTATTTTATATATTATCAATTGTCTATATGTTGTAATTATACGATTATTATTCTTCCTCACAATGTTTTATGACAAATTTGATCATGTAATGTATTTACATTCTTTATATTGATTAATTTTTGTAATCATTAACTATACCTTGAAATAATCTCTTTATTTTTGTCTTTAGACATTTAATTTCATCAAAATATCTATATTATTTATTATTGATATTCTCCTTAAATAAAATACATTCTATTTCAACAAAAGTTTTTTATATTCTAAGGTTATATTATTAATTATGGAAAAATAAATATTTCAGATTTTTTTATTAAAGAAAAACATTTTTACACAAGGAATATTATTCTTGAATTAAATTGATCATTCAATGTTTAATGAAATTTTTATATGTACATTGAATGGTGGGGAACTAAATTATATATCCACTGGATTTATTGATAGTATAATGAGGAAAATATGTAAACTAGAATTAAATTGTTTTACCCATAGTTTTAAATATTCCTGTAAATATTCATATTGATATAGATATCATGATGTCCAATGATAATCATTTATTTGATTAAGAATTTGGATATCATTAGTTGTGATATTATTTCATCAATATTATCTATGGATAGATTTTCTTATAATGTTATTAATTTAATTTAATGTGTGTTCACTTATTTCACAACCCCCTCCCCACAAGGTGTACCCCTCCAAGGATGAAGATGTTAGAAGAGATATAATGACCCCCTGAGTCCCGCCCCTAGTAGGCCTTATGATGGTGACTAGCACCGAGGGTATAGTGAACCATCAAATGAGAGGAATTTCCCTCCAAGAGAACACAAGTGAAATAGAGAGATAATACAGACACCAAATAACTCCAACATATAATTAAATTTAAAATAAAATCTAAAGAAAACATTTTGAAATATCATACAAAACTACTACAAATGAATGTAAAAAACTGCAAGTACTAAAACAAACTAAAAAATGACAACAACCAAAAATCCCAAACTTCTCCTGCAACCCCAAGAAAGTACTTAATAGCCTGATCACCAACATACTCCATGTGACCTGTAAAACAGATTATTTAGATTGGGTGTGTATAACAGTATACTCAGAAGGATCCTTCCCAGAGCCCCTCTTGAAAAAGTAAAGAGAACATGCTAAAGTACAATGAACAATAAATGAAACTAATTACTCACCTAAATAGGTATACTATGTTCCCATCCTCACTACGGATACACTCACTATGTATCACGTACAAGAGTATATAATATAATAAATAATATCAAGGGTACCCCACAACCACTAACATGTCATCCATCCTCCCACCCGTAGGTTGGGGAAAACTCCCCAAGGGAATAGAATCCATGGGGTTTTGTTTTTCCAAACTGACATGGTGGATTATCATATTGAAGCACAAAAATTATAGAATAGACTATATCTCAAAATCACACAATGTTCATAACCTAGTTTTAGGCTCAACTGAAGCTAACATCTCTCAGACACCCGGATACCACTTCTAAGACTATGTATCCTATAAGCACACAACTATTTATAGAGCTTGATTACATTCCTTCGTTCCTTTTTTATCAGTTGAACAATACATTCATTAATTCATTAAGAATTAATTAATTATTAACAATTTGGACTTTATATTTCTTTATCAACAGACCAAAAGTCCACTTTTCCTTTAAATTGCAACGGCAACATTTAGTCCCAGCAAGCTCCCACCCAATGGGTTAAAATCATCTATTTAAACATTTATCAACTACATTATTAATTTACCATATTCATAGTCATTCAATAAAAGAATTTATAATCTACTAAACACAAGGGGGCTCAACACTGTGAGTAGATGAACTACCTATTGGGTCTTTTCTACCTATAGCAAGAGTGTAGACCTATCCTCCCTCAAGAAGCTAAACATAAAAATCATGTGGCATGCCCCGCCCGTCATCACACCATCTAGAAATAGGGTAAAAAAACCATCTACCATGAGTAATAGGGAAATTAAGGATGATAAACAAGCAAGAATAAACAAAAATCCTCCAATCATTCACATCTAACATGTTTCGTCACCTTTAGTGTCCACCCTGACACCCACATGCACAAATCGATGCATCACGCTACTCTAGGTGTCAGCTGCTGCCACAAACAATAGGACCCATTACCCCCACACATCACAACATCCTTCCAAGCTCACATCACAAAAAAAGAAGTGGGAAAACAAACATCATATCAATTGGTCTCTTGGCCCTTAAACATGGCATCCAAGGTTCAAAATCATTGAGCTCTCACCACTCCTAGCATAAGGATTTTGGCCTTTATAGGGATGAGTGTAACTCAGAACCCTACAAGGAATTATATTTTTATCAAATAGACATTTTATTATCCATTTAAAATTAACCGATTTATTATTTATAGGTTATAACAATGTGTAACCTAAACAGAATTCTATCATAGCGATCGCTTTATCTAGCAAAACAAGAGGAAATAACATATGATCGATATCCATTTTTTTATCCGATTAAAATGTTTAGTATGTAAATTACATTGTGTTACAGTGGTTTAAAAAATGATAATAATAAATTTTCATGTAAAATAATAGATAATCAAAATATGCCTTACCTCAAACGGTTCATGATGTTATTTATATAAGGATAATAGACACAATGGATTACGATCTCCTCCCATGTGACATTTGCATCTTCCCAAGGATGTCGCAGAATGACCACACCATCTGACAGCCCAGAAAACTCAATTAAAATCATTTATATCACATTCCCTAGCATTACAAGGAGAAATAGAATGAGAAGGGTTGAAGAAACCACAAGAACAGATGTAGATCATACATTATATCGATGAAGGATCGAAACTTGTTGCATACACCAAAATAGTGGGTGTTCATGTAGCAATAAGAAACATCATGGGGAAACGATCTATCGATTAAGGTTCAATCGCACAGCCCCTAAGGGAAGAAGGAAAGGTCTGAGTATCTCGCACCAGACAACAAGAATTTAGAATAAGGAATGAATATATCTCATCGCTATAAAATATTTAATGGTGTAGTGGTTTAAGATATGTTGGATATTTAATTATAAGATGATCACATTAATCAAAAAATTTGACCATGTAAATGTATCCTGATCCTTATGAAAATTAATATTGGTAATATAGGATTTTATTCGGCCATAAATCTCTTAAAAATGGACTTAAATGCCTTTTACATCAAAGTAATCATCAAAGGGGCAAGACTGTACGAAAGTGGAAACATTGTTCATGAACTAGAAATTTGGAAAAGGTAAATAACATGTTGTTGGAAATAGCCTGGTGTTGGAAATATCCTACTGTTTAGGAAACTATATTCATGAACTAGAAATTTGGAAAAGGAAAATTGCATGTTATTGGAAATAGACTAAATTTCTAGAAACACTGTTCATAAACTAGGAATTTGGAAAAAATAACATGTTGTTGCTTGTAGCCTACTATTTTGGAAACACTTTTTATAAACTAGAAATGTGGAAAAAGGAAATAGTTTTCTATAGAAAATAGCATGTTGTTGGAAATAACCTACTATTCTAAAAACACTATTCATTAACTATAAATTTGGAAAATGAATATAGTCTATTATTTGAAATAGCCTACTATTTTAGAATCACTGTTCATAAACTATAAATTTATAAATGGAAATTAGCCTATGGTTTCAAATAACCTTTTGTTCCCGGAAAAACTGTTCATGAACTAAAAATTTGGCATTGTAGGGAATAAGTCACATTGACCTCCTAGGACACCTTAAACAACAGATTTCAGCAATGTAATAGATTAGAGAGGTCCTGGCCATTAAAGTAGATACCTCTCGAAACATTCTTTTCCACGAGAATTCAATACCAACCTAGAAAAAATGAGGTGTCATAATAACTACTTAGTAAGATACTTCATAAGGGAAAACCACCTAGAGTTCATTGAATGAAGAAACAAAACCTCGATATCTGAGAAAAAATGAACAATCATTCCATATCCAAACAATTCAAGCATAACATCACATAAAAGCTACAAAAAAATAAACCATCAAATAAAAGAACTCAGCACAACAACATAAAATAGCTCTAGGTACTAGACATGCATTGGGGAATCCAAATCCCAAGTACACTCCTTGACGCTATCGTGTCACCACAAGACCCGAACCAAGGGAATAGAATGCCCACGCAACACTTCTCCTTGTGGTCCTGGATCTCTAACGGCCACTCATCGATGTTCGAATCATCATTAACATCGATCTCACTACAATTAAAGATGTTTGAATCATCATGAATAGAACTAAAGTGTTATGATACATGGAAATCATCATGTATCCATCTTATCTATGGGGTAAGTGCTACTCGATATGTTGTCGCTCCAACATGATCAAACACCTCGGAAGGCCTATCAAACCTTGTATAAAGCCTAACCACACAACCAATCCTTCATTTCCCAGGATGGGGATCCACCTACAGAAAAAATTCATCCCCACATCAATCTCCAAAGGGATCCTCCTTTGATCGGCATATGATTTCGGACAATCCTGCACTATCATCATCCTCTCGTGAATTAGCTGAACAATATCTATTATATTATGCACTAGTTCATATCCAAGAATTGAGGACTCCCTGACCCCAGTCCATCACAACCGAAAACAAAAAGGTTATCCATAGAAGGATTCAAAAGGAATCATATAGGTATTAGAGTGAAAAATAATGTTGTAAGAGATTTTTTTCAAGGGTAAGTTCCACTTCCAATAAACTAAAAAAAATCAATAAACAAGAGTGTAACATGTCTTCAAGTGTTTGTATAGTTTGCTCTATCTAACTGTCCATCTATATATGGCAAGAAGTATGAAGGCATAACTGAGAACCAAAATAATGGTGAATACCTCTCCACACCCTAGAGGTAAAACAAGAATCCCGATAGGAAATAATTTTCCTCGGGACTCCATGGAGTCTCACCGCCTCCTCAATAATCTATCTTGACTACACCTCTACTGATCTAGACTCCTTGATTGGTATAAAGTGGGTTGATTTTGTTAAATGGTCCACTACCGCTCAAATATCTTCATGTCCTCTCAGATGTTGAGGTAAACCTGTAACAATATCAATTGAGATGTCCTCCCACTTCCATTATGGAATATCTAATAAATTGAGAAATCTATCTGGGACACGGTGCTCATCCATGACCTTCTGGAAGACCAAACATCATCCCACAAACTCCTCAACTGCATGATTCAACCAAGCCAACCAATATTAAATCCTCAAGGCACAATACAACTTTTTCATGCTAGGATGCACTGCTAAAGGTGATCTGTGATACTCTCTGAGAACCTTCTCGAGCATTTCCAAAGGAAAATATATCCTTCAATTATACAACACTCGGTGTTGTTTATCCTCGAATCAACCATCAAGGGCCTTGTCAAAAACAACTCAGTCTCTCCAGACATCCACCTCTAGATCCCCCTACAAGGAAACATCAACCTACTACACAAGAGATGACTGAACTATCATTTAAAAAAGGCAATCTACCCCCCCCCCCAAACATATCCCATATTGAGATTTAATAATCATAGTTCATCCATTACACTCTATGAATCACTAGATTCATGAAATCCATCACTATGTGACATCTGGATCATCATAGCAGCTAAAAATTCCTCATTCCATTTGTATATGATATTTTTATGTCATATTCCTATAATAACCATATCCACTGACACTGGCCAAAGTTATTGTTAGACCTCTAGAAAACATACCAATGGCTCTTATGATCTATGAAAACAACAAAGCGCTCTCCATTGCGGTAATGTCTCCACATCTTCAAACAAAACACCAAGGATTCCAACTAAAGATAATGGCTATAATAGTTACAATCATGGGGACGCGAATAAAAAGACCCAGAAGAGGAACCAATCTCTGCTAGATCAGAACAATACTAACCCCACATGCGAAGAATTGGAGAAAACATCAAAATGAACTCCCTCACCTAGAAGAAAAAGAACATTATCACTTACTAACATCACTTTTACATAATTGACATATGCCTAATAATGATTCTTCCCCATGAAATCCAGATCCTTCCTAGTCAATGTCATTAGAGGAGTCGCATCCCAATAGAAATCAGCTATGACCCTCCAATAGTAACTTTCAAGATCGAGAAAACATCATGCATCTACCACTATCTTGGGAGATTCCAAAGATAGAAATTCTTCTATCTATGTTGGATCATCAACTAATACATTCTTGGACAGAACATTTCACATTAACTGGTCTTCTAAAGCACAAAAGTCACACATCTATAACTCACTAAGAAGATGGTATGGACAAAGATCTCCCAAAATGGATTGTAGATGCTCTGAAAGCTTCTCCTCAGATGTGGAATACACAAGGATGTATTCGATGAAAATATACACTAAATTTTTTAGGAACTCACAAAACACAACATTCATCAATCCCATGAACATAGATGGATCATTGGTCACACAGAATGTCATTATAATGAACTCATAATGTACATGATGACATCAGAAAGCAGTCTTCAAGGTATCCTCTTTCTTCACACACACATGATGATATCTTGACCACAATTCGATCATTGAGCACCAAATTACACTCTTAAATTGATCTAATAAATCATCCTCCCATGGTAGTGGATAGTCATTCTTCACATAAACTTTGTTTACGCGATGATAATCGATACACAATTGCAAACTTCCATTTATATTCTTTATGAAAAAAACTGGTGTGCCCCATGGTGACACACTTGGGCGACAAAACCATACTATAACACACCATAAAGAAGTATATGTAGCTCTCATAACTCATAATGGGACATCATATATGGAGACATAGTGATATGATATGCTTATGGTTGTAGCTCGATCCCAAACTCGATCTCTCATCAAGGGGTTTATGCCACAAACTCTTCTAGAAAAACATCATGGTACTCTTCTAAAACCCTAGGAAACGCAAACTGCTGATCCTATGAAGGACATGGAATCATCTTAGCCATCATTGATGATAAGGAAAAAACATGCCTCTAACCCATCTGTGTTTCCGGCTCAACAACAATCTTTGCTGCCTCTCCATCTGCATAGAAGAGCACCACCTACCTCATAATGAAATCCACAATAGCCTTCCCTAAACACAACCAAGCCATGTCAAGTATAAAAACATATTATTTATATGAATGAAATTTCCCCATGAGGGTTCTTCCCCAGCACTAGATCATAGTCCTAAAAAACTTTATACAATTTAGCTCGACCTCCATCTGGCATAGTCAATTCCAAGGGCACTAGAAGACTCTATACTTCAATTCCCAAAGACTGGACAGAGGGAGGTGATATGAAAAAGTGTGTCACTCATAAAACAAACAAGGCATACACCCAAGTATAACCCAGTCAAATGGTAACTCAAATGTTGTCAGGCTCACCTGGTGCTGGAAACACTTAATCATGAAGCTGACTACAACCACATCCATTACCTCTCAGACAATGATGATGACCACCACCATAGTTTCTCTCTTCTCCATGAGGATGGGGAGCGTCATGGGGCTATCCTATGCATTACACATCATCTCTCTGCTGACTCGGACCTAGTGAAATCTACTACTATTTTGTATGGAGATTCCTCAGTGGAGGAACTTGGAGTGCAACACCTGGTGCACGATAACTGCTCTAAAAGGTCTGGAACTCTGATTTCAGATGAATATTCCCTCCACACAAAAAAACAAGCTCCTGATCTCTTGGCATAGTATTGAGATCCTCCTCCACTAGATAAACAAGATTATGAAGTATGGAACCTACCCCCATCTGAATTTAAACTCCTCTACTATAAAAATCGGGAACCATATACCACAACTGTACTTCGCAAGGAATCATGAAAAATCCCCTCTCGTGAAGATCCAGTTCTAGATAGTGTCCTCTCGATGAACTTTTCCCTAGACAACACCTCAACATAATTCTTCATCATAGATGGGGTGACCCGGCATTGGATCTCTAGATGCAAAGCCTCCTCGAAATGTCATGTTAAGGACTCCTCTTCGGAAAATAAGTCGGAAGAAGAAAGTAAAAGTTTACTGAAATGGATTCCAAACACTCAGACATTGGAGCTCCCCTGTTGATGAATAATAATAACCTTGTTACTGGAAGTCTTCACATGTGATGAAAGTAACTCGACACTAAAATTGTCTCAGAACACCTCCAATATGATCTCTAACTCATCACGATCTCCATGGAATAAGAACCACCAATGCATAGCTTCTCCACACACCAGTGTCACATCCAAAGACACTCAGTGCTACATTTGAGCCCTAATTGAACACAATCCTATATCAACCCTATTCAACCTGTCTTTAATGAATGCATCTAAAATAGATCCCTCATACATCTGCATACTCTAGAATTGAAACTATCAGAGTTTCCTCATCCATGTGTTGTCTTCATCAACATCAACCCTATAGCAATCTGTTGGTAAAGGATTCTTGACATCTTCTGCGCGAACATAATGATGATGTTGACCTAGTGATATACCTGAAAAATTACCAATACATAGAGATAATAAACCTGGACTATGGAAGTCACAAAATTAATCAATTAATTGTTTTATTTTATTCATTTTAGGTAAACCTATCCTAAGGTCCACCAATTAAAACACAGGCACACAGATGAATGATGCATGATCGTTTCATAGGTCTCTACCCGGAAACTAGTATCACCCCATTTAGTAGCCATTGAAAACATAATGGTCCATGCATCATATAATAGGGATCCCTAATTTCCTATGACTCATTTGTTCTCCATTATTTACATTATTTTCTATACATTAATGTCATTTTTTCCCATCAACCAATGCTACCTCACTTGTAACTGACACCAAAAATCATCATATCCCTCTACAAGACCTATGATACCACACTATCATAACCCCCTCCCCACATGTTGTTCCCATCCCACACTGTCAATGTGAGAAGATAGATAATTTCCCCAGAGTCCATGCTCTAGTATATGTTGGGATGGAGACATGCATTGACGGTATAATAAACACACAAATGGGAGGAATTATCCTCTAAGAAAAAACATGCGAAAGAGAGAGATAAGAAAGACACCAACCAACTCCAACACAGACAACAATATAATATATAATCCCAAGAACACAAATGTAATATCTTACAATACTACTAAAACATAATGGAAATACTACAATTACCAAAACAATGTAAAAACGGCAGAAACCAGAAATCCAGAACATCTCCTACAACCCACATTTAGTATTAACCAGCCTGATCACCAACCTGCTCAAGGTGACCAGTAAAATAATTTATATTGATATGGTGAGTATAATAGTATAATCAGCAGGATCCACCCTAGCGCCTCTCTTATAATAGTAAGGAGAAAATGCTTTAGAATAGTGAACAACATGTGGAGCTAACTCATCACCTAAACAGGTATACTAAGTTCCCATCCTCACTATGGTTTCTCTCACCAATTATTGCATACAGGAGTATATAATGTAATAAATAATATCAAGGTTACCCCTCATCAACATCCCCACTTGTTTTCCACATTTTCCCAACATCACACTACATAAAAATATCTCGCCAAAAAGGCTTCACAAAAACACTTTGGTAAAGACCAACAACATGCACCTCGTGCAAAAAAATCACAACATCAACATAAGAAAAATAACCAGTTAGTTTTTTCTAATCCACCAAATCTCTCATAAGGTGTATCTTAAATCAGGAATTATACCTCAAGCCATTAAAACCCTCTCAACGAGTTTGGACCCTCAATCCATCATAGCCTATATACATTACACCTATAGTAGTTCATAAGAAACTATATCCAGAATATATGTGTGTGAATAACTACATGCCATTACAGCTATCTACAAAAATTTAGGGGGAAAACTAATTGTTGTTCCTTCTAGTACAAGTAAATACCAAGATAAGAGAGTTGGGCCAAAGGGAATAGATTTCCATCCGGCCTCCCACCAAAATTTTATGGAAAACACACTCATGGCTCTGAATACCTATGGTGTAATTTTCCCTAACTGATGTGGTGCAGTAGCGTCTAAACCCACAGAAAGTACAGAATATAATATAACTCCCTACCACACTATGGTCATACCCTATTCTTTGAATCAATTACAGCTAACATCTCTCGAACTCCTAGTTTTCATTCCTATGACTAGGTATCCTATAAGCATATAAATATTTAAAGAGATTGATTATATTATTCAATTCCCTTTTAATCAGTTTCACTTTTCGTTAATTAATACATTAAACATTAATTAACTTTTAACAATTTTCTCATTATATTTCAATAAAATCACACCAAAAGTCCACTATTCCTTAAAATTGAAAACTCATCATTGTTTCCTGGAAAGTTCCCACCCCATGGGTTAACATAATTTATTCATTCATTTATAAAAATCATTATTACATTCCCATATTCCCAGGAAATCTAGAAAAAATTTATAAGCTTCTAAACACAAGGGGGATCAACACTGTGAGTAGATGAACTACCCATCATGTCTTTTCCGCCAATAACAATTGTGTAGACCCATCCTCCCTCAGTAAGGTAAACCTGGAAAGAATGTGGCATTCCCCATGTGTCTTATCCCTTTTTGGATAAATGCTAAGAAAACTAGCTGCCTTGAGCAGTGGAAAAAGTAAGGGAGACAAACAGCCAATAAAAAATTGCAATCATCCAAACATTCAAATCTATCTCGTTCCATCATCTCAGGTGTCTTCCCCGACACCCACATGCATATATTGATGCATATCACCACTCTAGGAGTCAATTTATGCCACAACCAATATGCCTATATGCACCCACATATCACATCAGCCTTCCATGATCACATCACAATACAAACAATAGGAAAACAAACATCATATCAATTGGGCTCTTGGACATTAGACAAAGGCATCCAACCATCAACCACAATGAGCTATCATAGATCAAAGCATAAGGCTATTGACCTTTAAAAGCAATAGGGTAACTCAAAACACTATGAAGAATTATATTTTGGTCAATCATCATGTTCTTTAATCCATCTAGAATTAACTGATTTATTATTTTTTGGTCCCAGCTATGGGTAACCAAAATAGAGAGTTATCATAACTATCACGATATCTAGTTAATCATGAGGCAATAAAATACGATAGATATTAATTTATTTATCTGATTCCAATGTTTATTATATCAATTCCATTGTGATCTAGTGGTCAAAAATATGATAAATCTACATTTTCATGTATATGAATAGAGAATAAATGAGTACCCTACCTCAAACTGTTCTTCAAGTTCTTTATACCAGGATGACCCACACAACGGATTGCGATATTTTCCCCCATGATCTAAGAAAACACAAGAATATTTGTAGATCAAACATTATATTGATGAAGGATCGACACTTGTTTCTTACAAAAAATAGGGGGTGTGCATGTAGTAGGAAGAAACATCAAGGGAAAACAATCCAGGGATTATGGTTCGATAAAACAACCACTAAGGAAATATGGAAAGTATTTAGAATCTTGAACTAGGGAACTTGAAGGTAGAATAATTGAGGAATATGTCTTGTCGCTTTAGATTATTTAATTGAGAATCAGTTTATAATACACGAGATTATACATTAAAAATAGATCGCATTTAACCATAGAGTTTGACCATGTAAAAGCATCTTGAGACTTCGGAAAACTAATATAGGAGTATGGGTATTTTATTCGGCATAAAATCCCTTAAAATAACGTTTTAATTGCATTTTATGTCAAATAAAAATTCAAAGGGGCGATACTTTATGTAGTTGGAAACACTGTTCATGAAATAGAAATATGGCAAAGGAAAAAAACATGTGGTTGGAAAAAGTTACTTTTGGAAATAAGCTGCTATTTTGTAAGCACTATTCCTAAAATAAAAATTCATCAAAGGAAAATAGCCTACTATTGGAAATAACCATCAGTTCTGGAAACATAGTTCCTGAACTAGAAATTTGGCAAAGGAAAATGGAAAACTATTGAAAATAGCTTGTTTTTGGAAATAACCTAATGTTCTAGATAAAATTTTCAGGAATTAAAAATTTGGAAATGTAAAATAGCACATTGTATAAAATAGCTCATTTTTTGAAATATCCTATTATTATGGAAACATTGTTCATTTACATGATATTTGGCAATGTTAAATAGCCTAATTTTGGAAATAGCATGATATTGTAAATAGTCTTCTAGTCTAGAAAAATCATTCATGAACTAGAAATTTGGAAAATGAAAATAATCAGCATTTGGAAATATCCAACAATTTTGGGAACACTGTTTAGGAACTAGAAAGTTGGAAATGTTTTGGTAATAAGTCACTTTGACCTTCAAGAACACCTCAAACACCAGATTTAAGAAAAGTAATGGACCAGAGAGGTCTAAGACATTACAACTTATTTACCTTTCCATATTTATCATACCATATCTAATCATGATTTTAAAATTATTTCATAAATTTCACATGTTCTAAAATATTCACCTCTCAAAATGTGTTATTCCTTATTAACTATGTATTATTTATTATTTATAGCATCCTCATTGAATAACTCTTTTTGAGAAACTAATAACACAATTATATTCTTTTCTATTCATGTGATATGAAGAATGAATATTTTAAGTTTAAGGATTTCTAATTTTTATATTCAATATGTTTTATATCATGTTTTCAAATATAATGTGAGATTCATGTATATATCTAGAGATCCAATACTACTAATAAATTTTTCCCATTATACTGTGATACCTTATATCAAATACTAATATAATAAATTACTCATTGGCTATAGGTTACTAGGAACATTTTTATTATAAATATATTCATAGGGTGTTCATTATAATCATTGGGAACTATATTTAGGAATAAATAAGGTAGGGAACATAAAATAATAATATATTTTTTAGGATTAGTATATAATAAAATCAAAATGTTTTGATGAGAACAATATCATGTTTTGGTCTACTAATAATTAATTTTCTATATATTTTAAACAGATGTGGTTCAAGAACATTCATTCCATGGTGTAATAACTTTGATAAATAAAATATTGTGGTTTGGCTCAATTTTCACATAGTGTAAGAAAAAATTCCTCTATATGTACCATTTTTAATACTCCAATATGGTATACTTTGGATAATTCAAATTGTATTTACATAACATTATGATGTATTTCAAGAAATTATAATGATGAATGACCTTGGTTAAGCCTAAGGGGTCTTGTTTTGAAAGAAATGTGTCATTATTTAGAAGTCATATAAATGATTAAATCATTTTCCCACAACGAATATTATTGATCACAATAAGTTTTTTGGTTCTAGTCAATGAATAGAACCCAATGAATCATGTTATAATTGAATATGATTGAAAATGTGGTTATTATTAGAAAAAAATGTAATTTTGTATAAATTTAATATTAACGTGATTATTCCTAATTTACTATCATGAATATATGATTAACAATCTCTAACTTAAAACACCCTAAGACTCACAAAAAACATAATAAGTATTCCCTATAAGAACTAAAGTGGAGGAAACTATAGTGTAAATGGTGATTTATATCCATTAGTTTAAAAATTTAGATAGAGGCACACATGAGAATGTCTAAAAAGAATAAGAAAATATTTAATATTTAGAAAATAGTGGAATTGAGTGCAAAATTTATAATGAAAAGTGATGAGTTCAATTGATAGAAATAAATTTCATCCTAGGAAAACCATCTAGTTATTATTATCATAAATACTAGGATCCTGAGAATTATCTATGATATTTTCAGAATTTAAATCATATATCATAGAAAAGAAGTCTTATGTTTAATAAAAATAGCTTAAATATTTATTTTTGAGATTCATGGAAAAAGAATTTAAATATATTAATCAATTTTATTTTTGGTATTAGAATTAGAAACATATACAGATTTAGTTAATCATTGTAAGTATATATGTTTTTATCTCAACATAACTCTAAAATATGGGATTCAATCTTGGGTTTTAATTCTTATTGTTGGTAAAAAATTCAATAACTGAAAAAAAATTAATGATTTATGTGATTTTATTTTATCGATATTAATCATATTTTTTTATGAGATTTATGAAATCACAACCAATTATATTAGTATAGGAAAATGTTCTTTAAGGAATGGTACCATTAAATTTTGTGTGTATAAAAATAATGAAAATACTGACCTTTATAGTTTATCATATTGTTTATGTTATAGTAATTAGGGTTCTTAGTGATTTTTTAATTTTAAGGAATTATATTAACATTGTACTGGAAAAATATAACCCCCCCTCCGCCTTTGAGTTATAACCCATCACATCTAGTGAGGCTGTGGGGATTGACCCTGCATCTGAAGGGTGATAACGATGAAACTACTAAAACTAGCCTAAGTGATGTACAAGATTTACATAAAAACAATTATTCCTAGATAATTTGTTGAAATTTTAGTGTGGATATTTGGGTTTGAGTATTAAGGTGTTACATTTCTACTAACCATTTTGGTTTTTGTTAACATATATATCTAAATTGACCTAACACTCATTTCTTGGTCTTCAAATCATATAAATGTAAATTTTAGTGCTTTTGGAAAAAATTCATTTTGGACATTCATTTTCTGTACAAAGAGATATAGTTGAAATTGATTAATGAATATCCAAATGACAAAATATTTCTTAAGAAATATACATATATCAGGTGTGCCTACTTCCTTATAATCACATATAATAATGGAATTCATCAATTTTACGAACATTATCTTGATTGAACATTTTCTGATTTCATTCATATTAATGTAATGAAAAGATATATACCTCATTATAGATTTATGTTTTTGTAGTAATTATTATTATCTTGATCATTCAATTTCTTGTCATCAATGATCTCCATCACTCCCCATTATTAGTTACACTTTTATTCCATGTCAATATTTTAAATTGGCACCAAAATTCTCCTACATGGAAACCAAGTTATGTTTTACTCAATATGACCTTCATACTTCTATTTCTTTCTTATTAAGATAATTTTTTGTTAACCCATTTTACAATGTCGGTTTTTGAAAAATGAATTTTCAAATTTCAAACCCTTGATTTTCAGGGGTAAGATCAAATTGTGAGGATTAAATTTATTAAATTTGGTGAGTATAATGAACCAAGATTAATGTAAAAATAAATTTCATCATCTTTTTGGAATACTTAATACATTACACAATAGAATCCCAAAGACTGTTTTAGATTAGGGCCTATAAAAACATAGAAACATAAATGATAATACATGAGTGATATAAAGTATCTCCCACTTAGTTACCCAATACTATAATCCCATGTAGGCATATCAAAAATGAAATATATATTCAAAACCAATAAAGGAATAAATTAATGGGGTGTTCATTGAAGACCAGTAAGTGTAAAAAAGGGATAAATGTAAAAATAAACATGAGAAGAAGGGTATGTTAACATGATCCTAACATTAAATTATCATATTCATCATATCAAAGATCAAAAGCATGAATCATTAAATGATTATTAATAGTTCATAATGAATGAATAATAAGATAAATAATAGAATAACCCTTGAAATCATAACATAGGAATAAGACATGGAATTTTGTCACATAAATAAATATCTAATATCATTCCCTATAATTCTAGTTGCCTTTTTGGAAATTATTAGGTCACTTCATGGGGACTACACCTATGATGAAGGACACACATCTATCCCCTATCGCAATACACTCTTTATAAGGGCTTAGTGTTCGACATATTCCCATAGTAGATCTAATCTCCCCATATTCCCTAAGTAGATCACGTTTTCCCATATTCCCATAATGGATATGGATCTTAAAACTTCCAATGGTTGATCGGGTTTTTTATCTTCCCTAGTGGATTAATATTTTCTTATTGATTCCCATAATTATCTTATGAGAAATAAATTGTTCACAAATGTATTGGAGGCATATATTGGTCACACCCATGACATAGTGAAATCATGAATACATGTGACACAAAATCATGAAGAATAAAAACCCATAAAATAAAATGGGTGTCATAAACATCTAATAATATCTTATACAATGAAAAAGATACATGTCCAAAATCATTTCAATAAATCATAACCCATGAAAATGATATAGGTTTCATAATTATATGAACCCTAAAAGAAAAATGTGTTTCATAAAAATATAAACAATGAAAGGGAAATGATTTTAATTAAAATATAACATATGGAATATAAATATGTTTCATAAAAATAAAACTTGTTGAAGAAAAATAAGTTTAATAAACATACTACACATGGAAGATAAATAGGTTTTATAACCCTCATGCCATAAAAACAAAAAAAAGCCATCAAAGAATATAAATATTACTATTGGATCATATTAGTAGAAATACATGAGTAATTACATATTATTCCATCTTATAAGAAAAAAAAATTGATATATCTTTTAATAACATTTAATAAATTAAATATCCATCCATAATTAATTATTCTTTTTAAAACATAAATCCTTTTGACAAAAAAATCATTGAAAAGAGATGAAAGAATTTGTACAAAATAATAAAAAAGTTTTAAAATCCAATTCATTGAAAACATGGAGAATTTATATATAAATATTTAAATATTTTTGGAAACATTTTATTTTAAAAATCATTTAAAACATAAAAATAAATCTTGAAAAAAATTTATAAATCATTCTCATGGAGAACTTATAAAAGAATCATAAAAACAATTTTGAATAAAATTATTCTTTAAAACTATTAAATGATTATTTTTAACCCATTTAAAACTATTCTCTTTGAAAACATATAAATGAAACATTAAAATAAATTTTAAATCCATTTTCATGGAAAATTATAAAATCATCATGCAAATATATCGAAAACCATTTTCCATGAAATCTCATAAAAGAATCTTGAAAATGATTTCCATACAATTATCATTGAAAAATATATTAAAAAAATTAAATTTCTAGAATATTATGAAATCAATTTTTTATATAAATAATTTTTCAATTTTACAGTGGATTTTTCAAGGAAATCATTGTCATAATGCTGGGTAAGTTTGTGCATACCAGAAATTCCCATTTCAACATGAAAATATATAAACTTTTTGTGATTGAAAATTTTCAAGAATATTACTTATAATTTATTTTAGAAAAATAAAATGCATGGGTAAAAATTCCATTAAAATATTATGATAATATAAAAAAATTAAAATATTTATACAAATCACAGTTTTGAAAGAACCAAGCATTAAGTGGAAAAAGATAAATATTGTCATATTTAAATAAAAACAATTCCTCATTATATTAAGTACCAAATATATTGAAAACTTTACTAATTCATTAATATTTCATGAATGTATAAATGAGATGAATATTCACGAGTGATATTGATAGAAGAATCATAATATTTCATCAATAGAAGCATAATTATAGACAATCTCGATAAACTTTGAGATTGATTGAATAAACTATTTCAACTTGGTAACATTAAATTATACATCCCATGTAACAATTATAAATTACATGAATTATAAAATTAAATTAAATTAATTAGGATCATGATATAAAATGTAATATTGAATTATATATACCTTTTAAAACAAAATTTGTAGAAAACATGGTATGTGTCTCAAATAAGGAAAAATGATACAAAATTTCATTACCCATTTGGTAAAATTTGAATCAGAAACCCCTAGAAATAAATATCATCAAAAAATATGTAAATTACCATATAATGTATCAAAATAATCATATAATAAAATTTTGGGCAGTAAACACACCACATATAATAAGTTATACGGTGAATGTGGCTTGTGTCTCATGAAAAATAAAAGTTATATGATAACAGATGTTTCTACTTCAGTATCATTATAATTTTTATCCCTATTATTGAATAATATCATTTAAAAATTTTAAAATAATTAAATTAATCAGATAAAATTTCATTGGAATGTATATACACCACACACGATAATCAAGTGGTGAATTTTCCTTGTATCTCAAAAAAATAAACTGGGAGATAAAATTAACTTTTTTTCAGTCTAACATTTCATTTGAGTCATTCTAATTATAAAAAATAAAATTATGTTAATTATTTAGTTAAATCAGAACATTTAAAAATTTCATTATTACTAATACTTCACTTATATAGTGTTTTATACAACTACTTAAACAATTATGTTTATGTCATCTATTTTGACCAAATTCATTTAATGTGTTAAAACCACATTTGTAGGACATTTATGGTCAAAAGAACTAATAATTAAGAATATCCATATTTTTAATAATAACATAATTATCATATTTATACATAAATAACAAAAATTAAAAACAATCATGTATGATGTTTATGAAAAATGAACCAACAATATAATCATAGAGATTGCAGCCCACAAGTATGCATGAGTAACCTTCCCATTATTTAATGATCATTATAAAAAGAAGATTAGATACCTTATATCATTCAATAATGATAAATATATCATAAATAACATTATATTAAATCATATATACCAATATATGTATTTTTTTGATGTAAAAGGAATCACATCATGTCGAGGAGCGGACAATTCCCACATCCATGAAAGACATTATCACCATTTTAGTGTTTGATAAGAGGAACAAATAAAATTATATATTATAATTAATAACTATAATTATATATTTAATATAATATATAATTCATATATGTCTAAATGTTTTATTAAAATAGTCATTGACACCTTCTGTTTATTGTGTGAATGAATCACATCATTTTGATGAGCCAGTAGTCCACACATTCACAAATGGTGTAATCGTATTTTGAAAAAATAGAAAGATTGATGTTTTGTGTTATATAATAATTAAATAACTGTTAATACCTAATCAATATCATTTATATCATATAAAAAATTATTTTTCCATCATAATTCCGTATCATGATTATTGTTAATGGAAAATCGAAAAACATTATTTTGTGAGGTGGATGTTCATTACAAACAAGAATTCTATGTTTGTTACCTATCAGATATACATGTTTTTAATTTTATGTATAACTCATATAATAACAATATGATATCATATTTTATGAATTTAATATATTATTTAAGGATTAAGTAAAAATATTTTTGGGGTGGAGAATTAAATTATGATAAATGAGCTTGAAGTTGGATTGTACCTCTTCTTTTGCTAACTTTGTGTGGATTGTATAAATGTGATTAATTCGATGGATTTAATCCTAAAGGGATGATATTATGTGAAAGTGTTTGTTTTTATAATAAATTTATCATTTTTTTCATATATACAACTTTCTTTAGCGTTGTGAATATGTTTTCGGGGTGAGTACCTTTTTATAGTGGAGGAATAGTGGTTTTCATATAAAGTTTTTTAAATGGAATTCCACCCATGTCTATCACATGTAATGTTGATCCTATAATAGAATTCATTCGATATAAAAGAGGTTAGAGTCTAAATATTTCCATAATATGGATTTTTTATTGATATCTAGGTCATTTTTTCACTTAAGATAAAGGTTTGGTACATTGTTATGATATTTTTTCTGTTAATCATTGTAAGTAGTATTAATAAACATCAATAATATTTATGTTAAAAAAATTTGACCTTATAGATATTATAATTTAATATTTTTTCAAATATGGAATATATTTCTTCCAATTCAAATAACATATGTGGGATAAATTAATTTAATTTTAATCTCTAATATTGGATGGCAATAAAAGTTAGTAAAGATAAAACATTCATAAGTATGCACTATTTTACATAAAATATCAAATTGAAATTGATTACAATGAATTAAATTTATTTAATTATTGTATAATTGATATAATTAAACATTCAAACAATAAAATATATAATATAATATTATAAAAATTAGATGAAATGATTTTTTGAATTAAAATTCAATGTTATTCACTATTCATCAAAAATGAAACTTCTCAAAAAAATTAAATAAAGTAAAATAAAAGAATATTCTGATATTATGATTTCAAAAATTATTTTTTTGTAAAATATATATTATAAAAGTTTCAACATATTATTTAATATGTGTTCTCTATTTATAAGTGTTAAAATTATCTTTTTGGACAATACATTTTTTCGAAAAATTTGATTTATTGGTATCATATTCCTATAAAATAAATTAGACGGTGTAAAATAATTTATTACATAAATTATATAATAATAAAAATAATCAATTTTGTTTTTTTAATTTATCATGATAAAATGGTGGTCTTTCATAAGGAATTAGTTTTTCTATAAAATTAATTTCATTATTTTCAAATATTTCTTACTTTCATTTCAAGCTAAAAGGGAAATTTTTATTCACATTTTTAGATGTTATTTTATTAATAAATTAAATCCTAATGGAAATGTTCCACCAATAAAAATCTTTTAACAATAATATAAATAATTTGTTATATTGTTTATAACTAGATCTTTCATGTAACACAAGATATCAATGTTAATCAGTATTATGTGTAACACATGAAAAACATTAGCTTGTGTGCACTACAATCTAATTTATGGGTTTCTAGTATTTGAATATAAACGTTTTCATTCTTGAAACTCAATAAAAATATAGTATTTTCCTCTAAAACATGGTATATTTAAATTTATGTGGAATGGAAAATATGAATATGGTTAAGTTAATTTTAGAAGTACCATTTACAAGCTCTCGGGTTGTTATAGGTTAATGTGACACCCCATAATTTAAAACTAAATTTATTTTAAAGAAACTTAATCTCTTTTGTTGATAATGATAAACAAAACCTCAATATTTTGAATGAATAGAATTATTTTCAAGAGTGTATATGACATATTTTAACATCCCCGTATTTCAAAATTATATTTACAATAAAAATATTTAAATAAATATATTTATTTAAAATTAAAACAAAATAATTAGATTTTCATGATAATTTTCCTAAAAAATAAAAATTGGAATTAAGTGTTTTAGTTAATTCAATTCCAAGTTAATATTTATAATTAATAGTTTTAAAATATTCTCTAAATAATATTGTCTTCTTCATTTAAAATATTTTTTAAAAATAACTATTATTATTATTATTATATTGTAAATTATTATTGTTTATAGAAAAAAGGTCTCTAATAAAATATTGTGAATGAATAAATTTCTAAATATCATTATATATATTAACTATTATAAATTTTTTGATAAATATATTAAAATAAAAAATTATTCTGATATATATATATATAAATTTAAATGTAATAAAAATTATTTCAAATGAGATAATGAATAATATTTATCAAATATAATAAAAAAGTTTTTATAAATATTGATTTTTGAATATATGATATGATATATATATATATATATGAAATTATAATTATACATTCTTATTAGATTATTTTTTTGAAATTGTTAATATAATAAATTATTTTTAATTAAATTATAATTGTATATTTTTTATTTATACATATATATGTGTGTATATGAAATTATAATTAATTAGGATTAAATTATTATTAGTTTTATATGTACTGAATTTTGATATATAAATATTGTTTTATTAATACCACTAAACTGATTATAATAATGATAATCAAAAATAATAAGAACAAAAAATAATCTGGTTAGATGATAAGGGATTTGGGTTTTGTTTAGGGGATGATGATTATTGGGGATAAGGTTTGTTGGGTCTCGATTTGGGGATAAGGGGTAATAAAATTTCTGGGATCTAGGGTGTTGAGAAGTTGGGTGAGTGGTGGTCCATGTCGAGGGTGAGTATTTTCTTGTAGAGGAGTTGAGATCGCCATGATACTTCAGCCGAGGTAGTCAATGCATCACAAATGGGGTTGGTAAATTCTAGGGTTTCGAACAGTGCAGAGGAAGAAGATCAAATTCTGGACCGAGCACTGATAAAGGAGATCAGAATGCATTATTGTTCAACCAAGATTCAGATCTGAAGGATCAAATATTCTTCAGCCTACTATGGTAGACATGTTATTTCATTATTTTAGATGTCCAATTTGGTCATACTATGATGGTTGTCATTTCATTTAGTTTTCTTCTCCCATCTGTTTCACCATGTAACTATAATCCAATCTATTTTTCTATTTCATTTTAGACAATGAATTTCATCATTAATTTGGTTGTTCTATAATGAATTAGTTAACTTTTACACATTTCCCGGTCTTTTTTCCTATATGAATATAAATACATATATAATTTTTTCTATTCTGCCTCTATGTACATAGATTTTGTGTGTGTTTCTCTCTTGAAAATATTCCTCATCTATTCCACTCAAAAAAATTATACATTTTTATATTTATTTCATGGTATTACAGTTAATCTTATGGATATAAGATCCATTTCTATTATGAGAATGAATATTTGAAAACCAATTTACTGTTTGGAGTAAGGTAGTCTACCGATGTAGAATAATTTATTCCGTATATGTTAGAAAATTGAGTAAGGGAAATATATTTTAGTAAATATTTCAAACACACAGTAGTTTGTTATTTATAAAAAATAAAATTTCTATTTTTTCCATAAATTTATCATAAGGAATTTTATTTACTTCTATCATTACTCTTTTAGTACTACTATAATAGATATTATATAACTATTTTTGGTATTCATATTTTATTTTTCAATTCATGTTTCAATTTATGTTTGTGTAATGATGATATTAAACCTATTTTCATATTTTTATTCTTACAAAATTCATCAATCGATTATTTTTTTCATATTCCTTAAGATTATGATTATCTAAATTATGTTTTGAGAATTTAAAGTAATGGATTGTTTAAGTTTTATAAAACTATGTATATTTTTAAGATATATAAATGTATTTGTACATATATACATACATATGTGTTTCCAAAAAACTCTGTGTAATTATTTTTGAATCTTATAATGTAAGAGTGTATATTTATATTTTAAATTACTTATTTGAATTTAAATTATTGTAGTGTAACTGAATGTTTCTTTTCAACTATAATTATTTTCTTGAATTTTTAATTCTATGTATAACCCTAAAACCATAATTCCATTTATGTATATGTATTTAATAAACATTATGTTATAATTTAATTACATATTAATTCTTCCATTAGATATTTTTATATATCAATTTTTTGTTTAAAAATGGTTTTCATATGCTATTATGTGTATCATTATTTCCATATCATATTTATATATAATATTATCATGTTTACAATTACATTGACATGTTTTTAAAATAATGGGAAGAGAAAATTATTTATGACATCACATTTTCATGAAATTAAGGACTTCACGTTTTTTATATTAATACAAAATCAGATGTTTATAATGTAGTGGATTGGTAATTTCATATTATTAAAAAATGTTCATTATATAAATATATATATATTTTTGGTGTGTGTGAATATATTTTCATTTGTTTTAAGGATTTAAAATCATTTCAAACCATATCACTTTAAGATAAAGGGTTTCTTTTTTTATTTCCTCAAAGGTTTTTGTTTTTTTTTTCAATTTATCCATTTGTGTATTATTTCAAACAAAATATAAATATATATTTCCATATGAAAAACTTTTATTTGAGACATGTAGAAATTTATGTGTATATATATATATATTACTTTTGATGTTTATATATGTAAATATATGAATGTATGTGTAAATGAAATTTTATATTAAATTGTTATTATTATTAGAAATATATTGTTGTACCCCTAGTTTCTGTTATGTAATGATCTATTTTTCATTTTATTGTTTATATATTTTAAGGGTGATGGATGGGAGAACATTGCATACATTAAATATGTTTTTAGGGCCAATAGATAGATGCATGGGCTACACAACATTTGTTCAAACTATGCGAAAAGACTATAGAAACTATGAAAAGTTGCATTTTCTAGACAGTAGATTCGCCATGCACTAGGTTGTGGAGACTAGATGAGGAGGTCATGTTGGGTGATCTATAAGGAAATATCTGATTCATGGTTAGTGTAGTGTTTTCCAAATCATGTAGACTAACCTTGCGCGAGTTATAAATGACCTCCTAAAAAATTGGATATAAGTCAACCTTGCCTTTTAGCAACTCGTTTGTTCCCCAATATGGATCTTAATCTAGATTTTCCTACTTCTTTGTCCAAATAATGTTATCCCATCAACTCAGAATCAATCATAATGATCCACGTGGTGATTTTATAATGGGTTCTTGTGGTATGTTATCATTCTTCATCATTCTGGATCAGCATCATTGATCTACATAGATCTACATCTCATTAATTCTCATTTTCTTATATTTACATATTTTGTGGGTAGAGATATTATTTTGGATGACATATATGATAATATTAGATCCTTTGGTTGAGAGGAGAATAAATCTAAGGTGGTTTCATAGAAAATCTATATGGGTTTCTTGAGGGTTCTTTGCTTGTTTCCCATTTTTGTAAAAATTGTTTAGGTATGTGGCATCAATCTCAAATCCTATTAGTAGATCTAATTGGAATGATTTCAAATTAATATTATTTTGTTTAATTTATTGGGAATTGTCTGTTTTATAATGGTTGGAAACTATATTTTGAGAAGAATAGTAAAATTGTTAAAATCTATAAAATTACAGTTCATGATAGGTTCTTTGATTTTTCATTTTAAAATGTAGATTTTAAATTGGGATTTTTTCTTGAATAATGGTATTTATATTTCACTAATGTATATTCAATAAAATGGATAGGTATATTGAAATGGAAAGGGTATTTGTAATTATCTTTTTTACATTGGGTTTAATAAAAATGATTTTATTTAAATGGTTTGAAATGGTTTTTTTTAAATGGATTTTTCATAGTAGTGGGGGTGTAGAGGTTGAATTTACATTAGATGGTTATAATATTACCTTCTTCTCATTGTAAAAGGTTTAATGGAACATGGGGTATAATTATCTTGTGATGAAAATGTATATCGATGAGATACCACTCTTGATTATTGAACTATCATCCTGAAGCATGCATAGTTGGATGCGTTAATAAGTGTAATGGAATGGTTATTCAAAATTTTTATTAATAAATCATCTGGAAATCCATGTTTGGTTGTTTTTCTATAATTATGAAATGTTTCAAAATATTTTAAATACCACTTGTTCAATTTTTATTTTAAATGGTGTTGAAGATTGTTTATATTTAGTTATAAAATGTATTGGGACATTGTTTTATATAAGTTGTTTTATATAAAAGTTGATAACATTTAAATATAAATGGCTTGAGTAGTGAAGTAATTGAGGAAATCATAATGAGCTTTATACTCTCCATTTTCATGGGAACTTTGGTGCTTTTTTAGATTTTATCTTTTGCCTCATGGGAAAAGATAACATATCACATGTATTCAGCACCACCTAATGATAATTGGTCTATTTAGTTATTTCAGAGCATATAGATAGTGTAGAATAGATGAGTGTGGTGGTCTGGGAATTATTGGAGTAAACTTTCATTGTATACATTAATAAAATGATTATATTCCACTATGTCACACTTGGTTTGGTTTGGTTTTGTATTCAAATGGAGTTGTTGATTTCTCTTTCTTAGTTTATAAATAGTATGGTGTTGGGTTGGTTATGTTGGTTGGATAATGGTTTTATTTATTAAAGGGTAAATAGTTCCCCATTTTAATTTGAATCCCTTTAGCAATTATTGACATCCTTTCGCTTCGTGGTGATTTCACATATGGCCTAATAATGATTCATTATTTTTTCAATCCAATGACAATGGGTTGGTCATTACATATATCCAAGAGTATACAATCATGTTTTATTCAAATATAAAAATTTATTTAAATAAATGTTTATATATGAATCTTTTTTAGTCCTCTAGGATAAATACCATTAGTGGCGGTGAATCGTGGTATGACAGATTAAAATGACTTCCCCAATTAATCCTATTTTATATTTAAATAATACTATATTCTCCCTCCTTACCATTGTAGAGTGTGAGCAAATAGTAAAGCATGGACATTAGAGAACAATTTAATAAGGCTCCCCCTGAATGAACTATGTCCAGAGAGAATACATCGATTTTGTGCCGATGTAACAAATCCATTATAAGTGCACTACTGTTTGAAAATATTTGAAAGGAATCACTATTCATATTGGTTTACAACCAATCACAATTTTATAGTTCAATGAAATATCAATTGAAATGTGCTGACTACTTCTTCAGATGATCCCCTCTTAGTTTATAGACTTGTATGTCCCTTCATTATCTCTAATTAATGTATTATCCCTTGTAAGTAGATTCTCTATTGGTGACCCACTTTCTTCCACTAATGAAAACAACTTCACCGCTATATTATAGGAACACCTAAAGTCATTCGTGGAACACTTATTATGTCTTGCCTGACTCTTTAATTCGATTCACACTTGATTCCTCTTTTTTTGTGAAACACCCCTTTTGAAAAACATCAATATTAAATGAAACTCAATTTTTACAATCTAGTTTCATAGTTTTCATGTAACTCAAAAAAATTCATGCAACACCCTTTTCTTAATCATCTTAAAAAACTTGTAGATCAAATTATCTCTAAGTGTTGTGTTTCTTCGAATGAGGGGGTCACCTCATATTTATTATTATTTCCAACCACTATGTGGATGATCTGAAGTGTCGCACAACATCCCCCTTGTGTGATCAAACCACCATTTGACCTCACATTGGACATGAATGTTTCTTTTCACAACATCAAATTTCACGCACATTAGAAAATCGTTCATGCACATCTACTTTTTCCATTTTTGAACATTTTATTCTTGAATAATGCCTTTCATGAACATTTCCAAACCATTCATCTTTATTGGTTATTTTTCAAAATAGGTTGTCAACAATATCTCTGGAAGTTGACAACTCAGCATGGATACCCTCTTTGTCTAAAAATATACCCGTTTTTTTTTCAATAAACACAATCAACCCAAAAAGCCTTCAATGATTCGTTGTGCGATTTTTTCCCAACATATTTCTTTGAAAAACTATAACATATATACACATGAAAGTATATGTATGTGTTTTTATCATGATATTAATATATTCTTGAATGTTTTGTTTAGGAAATGGTCTTCAATGATAATGATTTAAATGAAAATTCACTGGTCCCCATGATGAAAATATAAGTTATAATATTTTTAATTTGGAAAAGCCACACCTAGAAATTATGAGAATAAAGGAAGTGTATGGGGAGTGAACCCACAACACTTTTGGGACTTTTTTCTAATTATGATGGGTTCCTGAAGATAGTACCCCAATGCATTGGTTAATGTGTTAATCTTATTAGATGTTATGTATGGTGTGTGAGAGGTTTATGATAAGAATATTGTGATGTGTGGTAGGTTAATCAGAAGCACATTATGGGATTAGGGTCAGAACATAATTAATCATAGGAAAATGTCAACCATGTTTCAGGAGTGAACTATGATTCCATTTCATGATCCATGATAACATTTATAATTTAAGTATGAAATGCTTATAAGTTAAAATTTTAATTTTCTATAGTTTTATGAATGAATGATGTTGATTTTTCCACTGATATATATATATATATGTGTGTGTGTGTCTATGTGTTTGTGTGTGTGTGTGTGTGTATATATTGAAATACTATTCATTAAATGGTTATTTTTTAGATGAACTAATTGTTTCATATGCTTTAATATTTGGAATTCATGACATGATCAACATTTTATATGAAATTTCAAACACTATTTGTTTTTCTTTTATATTAATATCCACTAATTGAGATTTTTTCACTTATCCCATGTTTCAAAATTATTTTTCATAAGACAAAAAATATGTTTTATGGTAGTCATAATTGATCAGAGTAAGAATTTTTATTTTGTTAGTTTTTTTATTCATGTAATACTCTGATTGAAATGTATGGTTTGTCTAATCTTCCAAAATCTAGAGCAGTAATAGTAAATATTATGTAATAAATGTTTTATATTTTTTCATTTTATTTTATATAAAAAATAAACATCATTTATATGTGTTGTGTCTTGTATAATGATCAGAGGGTCATTATATTTGGTATTAGAGCATCGGTCTATAAAACCTTGTACATTAGATGTTTTTCAGTCAAAACGTTTAGTGGTTGTTTTGAATTCTAAAGATGTAAATTCTCATTTTTTTAATAGATTCTAAGGAACAAATTGTGAGGATGTAATTATTTTGAGGGGGAATAGTGTAACATCCCAAAAATTAAAAACATATTTTTTTCATAAAAAAATTAAATATATTAATTTATAATAGAAACTAACTAATAATACTTTTGAGAGGCTTTTATTTCAAAATAGTTATTGAAATTCAGTGATTTAGTGAATTTGATTACATTGTTGTAAATATATTTAAATGTTTTCAAATTTATTCTAAAAAAATACTATTTTTCAACTTTTAAAACTAATTTTTAAAATAACTATTGTTATTAATAATTTTTTTTGTAAATTATATTTTATTTTATCAAAATGTTGTTTAATAAATTATTAATAATGAATACATTTCTAAATATCAATATTTATATTGAATATCATAATTATTCTTGATAAATATATTAAAATACCAAATTCTAGTTATATATTTATATTTAAATGTAATAATTATTTTTTCATCTTAAATAATGAATAACTTTTATATAATATAATTAAATATTATTTCTGAATTATGATTTTCAAAGATATGATATATATATATATATGAAATAAATTATTTTCATTTTTCATTAGATTTTTTTATAAAATTATTAATATTATCAAATTTTTTATATATTTATAATTTCAATTATACATAAATATTTTTGAATATGAAATTATAATGAATTGTGATTAAATTATTATTACTTTTATAGGTTTTGAATTATTATATATAAATAATGATTTATTAAAAAAATTAAAATATTATAACAATTAAATAATAATAAGAAGTGGAAGAAAAATAATCATGTTAGAGGTGAAGGGTTTCAAGTATAGTTTTGGGGAAAATGATTATAGATTATATCAGACTATCAAGTCTCGATTTGGGGATAAGTGGTATCATGATTTTGGGGTTCCGGGGTGTCGAGTTGTGGAGATAGGTGTGGTACATGTCAAAGAAGTGTGTTAAATGGTTGGGGAGTCGAACAGGTCATGTGGCTTCTAGTAAGGGAGTCTAAGACTCACAGATGGGGTTGATCAAGGATAGTTTTTCGAATTGTGGTGAGGATTAAGAACTACCAACAAACCAAGAACCAGGAATGGATATATAATCTAGTATGTCTTCCGCCAAAATCCATATCTGAGGGTTCAAATCTTCTAAAACCTACTATGGTAGGCGTGCAATTTAATTATTTTAGCTGTCCGAGTTGGTCTAACTCTAATGTAATATATTTAATTTTGTTTTCTTATTGAATCAATATCTTTATTTAACCATAATCCTTTGTAGTTTTCTATTTTATTTTATAAAATGATCTACTTGTTCAATCTCATCATTTTATATTTTATCTGTCCAGTTTTGCAATTTTCTTATGTTCTTTTTGTTGAGAAAAATATGAAACACAAATTATAATTTTTTTCATAGCCTTTGTGTATACATATTGTGATGAAAGGTTGTGTGTGTGTGCCTTTTTTTAGAATCACTTCCTCAATTATTCCACAAATAAATTTAATTTTTTTATATATTTAATTCACTCTAAAATAGTGAATCATTAGGATATAAGACCCTTTTTCTAGTCTGAAATTTCAAATTAAAAATTACTTTTGTTGTCCAGATAGTGGGATTCTACAATAGAAAAAGATGTTCATCTACATATGTTGGAAAATCGGGTAAGGGAAACACATTTTAGAAATTAGTTCATACACTAGCTCATTTGTTATTTCAAAAAAAATCAAACGTCTATTTGTTCCATAAATTTATCATAAAGAATTTTGTTTACTTTTATCAGAACTATATTTATTATGATGTAAGGGAGAATATATAACTTATTTTATTAATCATGTTTTAATTATCCATTAATGTTTTAATATAATTTTTTTAAGGGTTCTATTTTACATATTTTCATATTTTTATTCCTTCTAAATTATTTAAGTGGTGATATTTTTTTATGTATAATAATTATGATTATCTAAATTACATATTCATAATTTTTTTGTAAATGAGTTTTTTATTACTATCATATTGTGATTATTTATAAGACATATATTTATATATGTATTCCAATCTAACTATGTATAATAATTTTAAAATATAATAATGTAAGGGTGTATATCTATTTTTTCAATATTTTTCTAATATAATTTGTAGTGGTATAATAAAATGTTTTGGAAGAAAAATAATTATTTTCAAGGATTAATAATTCTAAGTGTGATCCTAAAACTATAATTCCACGTATGTTGATTTATTTTAAAGAGTTAATTTCTTAATTTAATTTAATATTATTTCTTCTAATGGATATTTTTACTTACCAATGTTTTGTTTAAAATAGATTTTAATCTTGTATTATGTGTAGTATAAATTTCATGGTATATATATATATAAGGATTAAGTGATTCATGTTTATAATTTTATTGACATGTTTCTAAAATCATACTTATAAAAAATTAAGCATGTCATCATGTTTTATGGAAATTAAGTACACCATGTTTTATTATAGTAATAGTCATTCAGAAATTTATAATGTTTGGGATTTATTTTTTGAATTTATCAAACTATGTTCAATATATATATATATATATATAATTATGTATATATATGTATACATATATATTCATTTGTTTAAGGATTTGAAATCATTTTTAAACTTATCATTTGATATAAAAGGTTTGTATATTTCTGTTTATCAATGATTTTTTAAATTGTTTTCAAATCATACATTTATGTTTTATTAACACTGAAATATACATATATATTTCCATATTAAACAAAATTATTTAAGAAAAGTATATATATATATATACATATATATATATATTTTTTGAGGTCGGTATATGTAAATATATAAATGTGTTTGTAATTGACATATTATGTAAATGCGTTATTATTCATAATAGACATATATGTATGAGTATACAATAAAGTATTTTTCAAATATCAATATTAATTAAAATAAATAAATATATATAATTAATTTTTTCAAAACAGTTACATATATATTCACAAAAGTATACATATTTATTTTTATTATGATAAATGTATAGTTAAGAAAGGTCTTTTAATGAAATGGTTTTCAATGCTCTTAATTTAAATTAAAATTCACTAGACTATGTGATGAAAAATATATGTTATAATATTATTAATTCCAAATAGTCATGCCATGAATATTTTTAATGATGTTAGGGTATAGTGAATGAACCCCCAACCCTTATTGGATTTTTTCCAACTATGATGTGTTTGCCTAGATAGTTCTCCAATGAAATGGGTAATGTGTTATTTTCATGATATGTTTTGTATGGTGCATAGGTGGTTTATCTTAAAGACATTATGGGGTGCAGTAGGTTTATCCTAATGAAATTAAGTGATTAGGGGCTACAAAAAATCCATCATGGTTCTATGTCCAGCATGTCTCAGGAGTGAACTGAGAATCCATGTTATGAACCAAGGGGCCTTTGAGAATTAAATTATTAAATTCTGATATGTTATCTTGTGAATTTCCTATATTTATATGAATGAATAATGCAGATTTATCAAACTTATATATATATATATATATATTTCCTTTTCATTACACATTTATTTTGAGAAGTACTCATGCTTTCATAAACTTCCATATTGAAGCCTCATGAGTAGTTCAACTTTTTATATTAAATTTCAAAAACTATTTGGATACTTTTTTTTCAAAAAACACTTTAATTAAATTTTTTCACACATCCCAAGCATTAAATTTATTTTTAACAGGTCAAATAGAAATTTTCGGTATGGAATCTTCAATTAGTGTTAGTTGTATCATTTTGATTATTTTTTAATTCATCTACATCTCTAATAAAAAATGTAAAGTTTTTCTAATATTATATAACCTAGACCGGTAAAAGTTACTGATATGTATTAAATATTGTGTATTATATAATTTTATTTTATAAACAATACAATAAAATTATATGTCTTGAGTCCAGTAGCATGGGCTTAGGGTCGTTATACACATAACATCGAGTTCAGACGACCAATTAAAGAAATTATTTATATTTGACTGTTAAAACCTAGTCATTGAATTTTTATATTTGAATAAGATTAAATAAATTATTAAATATATATATTTCCTAGACAATAAATATTTATTCTTGATAACAGTATTTTTTTTAATTATAGTCTCTTTATTCTTAAAAAAATATTTCGTCAAAAATGATTTTTACATACCTTTGTCCGAAAATAATATTATCAATATTATGGAATTTTATAAAAATAATTTTTTTAAGATGAAATAATTATTTTAAATCATTTTATCAAAATTATATTAATGTGAAATTTTTGTAATTTTCAATGGAATTATTTTTATTTTAATATAGTGAAAAATGTCACATTTTTTAAATCTATGATATATTTTACCTAAATTAAGTCATTGAAAAGTACTGTAATGCTATTGAATTAAATTATGAGTGAAAAATAATTCTTGTCATGTTTAAAATAATTAATTATAATTTAATCACCTTTTTATCCGATTTTGGTATTAAATTATTTATAGGCTTAAATATACACTTTTCTAAAAATGTTTTTATATCTATAATTTTCTTCTATATAATTTAATTAAAATAAAAATTAGTAAAGAAAAATTTAAAATATATCTATTGATTATATATCTAAATTTATAAACATAAACTCCTCACATGATGGTTTAATTTCATATATTTAATCTAATGACATCTTATGCTTGGAAAATAAATTTCATGAAAAATAATTTTCAACACATTTACATGTTTATCATTAAGAAAACTTTTTATAATTCTGAAGATAAAATTTATTAAAATGAATTAAATATTTTAAATGACCATAATTAATATTATATAACAAGATAAATATAATTTTTTTTCCAAATAAATACTAAATATAAAAAAAATTAATTACCACGTTTGTGGTTAAAATGTGTTTAATAGGGGTTCACTAAGAAGTTAAGCTTTAAAATGACCTAAATGATTTCCTAAATCCTATGGTATATCCATATTTAAACCATATCACATCTGTGGTTAAAAAATATCTTTTTTTGATCCTTTTGGAATTTTAGAAATGTGTGAATGTTTTATTATTTTCTAAACCCCTATTTTTCTGCATATCCACAATTAAATAAGATAACAATTTACTCTAACATATTCACAACTCTCAGAAATATGGATAATCTTAATCATATAAAATATTCCCCCTAGTATCTCAAATCACATTCTATTAGTTATAGTCATCTCAAAATTTCAGTCCTACAGTCTATAATTAGATATCCAATAAAGGTTTATCCTTGAAATATAAATTGGCTTCACTAAACTCTTTTCTATAATTGTTATTTTTTCACATTAATTAATATATTAGCTAATTAATTTAAATTAAAATAGTATCTAACAAATACATAAATGTTCTTATGATAATGTTATAATATTTGTCGGTTTCCCCTACATCAAATAGGAAAAATTACATTGCATGGGTGTATAGTGGACAACTGACTTGTAAACTGATGTAATTATTTTCCACCACTGACTAACATGTGTATTTATAATTATTGAAATAATATATATATATATATATATTTAATGATATTAATTTTTTTAAATTTAATATACCTTATGCGTCCTTACCCTTTCATCAATTAATTGAATGATATTGTCACACTAGCGTACATATGGAATACTATCTCCACAATGATATGTGACTCATTTTCCATGTAAACATTCAAGAATGATTTTAAAATATAATAAAATAAGTAGATATTCTATTCATAAAATTGATATAATTGTATTGACTATGTAACTATATACTATAAACAACAACCCAATGTTTCATATCAAATCACTAATGAGAAAACTATGCAATTAACCCCAAAAAATAATGAAAATAAAATATTATTAACGAATGAGAGAAAAAATGATAAAATAGGAAACTATATGATAAAATAAACTTGAATGATATTCTTTTATAAATTAATATCATTCTTCACATCATTATATATGATTTTATTGTGTATTTAATGAAAAGGAATCATGAGTTAATGGATTTTGTCAAAATTTCTTATCATTGAGGCATATTATAATATTAAAAACCTAATTTATTATATAAATTAATTTATTGAAAATTTTACATTTAATATATTTAATAATTCATTATAAATGATATTTTAAAACTTAATTTGAATTATTTAATCCATGTGGATTTTATATGAATGTTACCAAGTGGTTAAAATTTCATAATTCATTTTTTTTCACTGGGTTATATTACTTTTTAAATGTATTTGATATTATAATATTATTCTTGTAATGAGAATTGATTATATTATGTTATATAAAGACTTATTTAATGTGGATTTACATTTTATACACAAAATAATTTCATTTATTAATTTTCACTACAATATTATGATCGTTGTATGAGTTTCATGTCTCAAAATGTATTATTTTGGACATATATTTTATAACATTCTAGTATATTTAATGTTTTTTATAAACTATAACATTGATATGTTAAATCATAAATAAAATTATATTAATGGAGTTTTATTTTCACTTAATTTTATTTATTTCATGGACTGTATAATTCCAAAGACACAAAGGTAGACTGATATTAATGATTCAATGTCAGTTTAATTAAGATTGATTATTCATGTATTTATATTTTAGGAAATTATTTCATAATTGACTAAAAAATTGTTAATTATCTTATCAATGAGTAATTCGTGATATTGTTTTCTAATATTACCATTTTCATCTTTCATGTTCTTAAAATAGTTAAGAATATGTTTTTTATGAAATTAAAAATCATTCCTATCTTCACCCAAAATGAATCTTTCTTTAAAATACATTGATTATAAAAAAAATTAATAGTTTTTAATATTATTATTTAATTTTTTTACCATCATTTGTATCCTTTCAAAAAAACGAATATTCTATTCATTTTCCAAACATGGTAGTTTTATAATTTCTTAAAAAAAATTATAATGATATCATCATGTATGAAAAAATTATCATGGACAGAACCTTCTCCCTTCATTACAAACCATTACATTGAAAAAATTTTATGGGTTATTTAATTTAAAATTTTATTCCTAATTTTATAGAAATTTATAGCATTAAAAAGTTATTTTTAAAGTGAAAAACATATTTTCCTCAAGAAATTTTCAAAAATATAGTTTTTTCTATCTTTTAAGGAAAAAACCTTTTATTATATATATATATACATTGGGATATACTAAAATGATAAAATACTTATTGTTTCTTTGATTTGTTTATGATCAGTTTGACAAAGGATATTATTGAAACACTTTTTCATGATTAATTTTTCATTTTCATTAAAATTATCTGGAAATAGTCCCTTTATTTTGATCCATGGATATTATATCTCCATAATATATCGATATTATTTATCAGGGATATGATAATTACTTAAACCATAAATAATTTATTCATATGGTTTTATAGTTTTAATTTTATATGACAATCTATAGAAATACTGATATTCCATATTATATATTCAATACATTCACTTATTGATAATGAATATTGTTCATGAATTAAATTGATCATTGGGTATACGAGTAATGCACTGGGATTATAGTGATGGGTTGGGATAAAAATTATATTTCCCCACAATTCATTAATAATATCAATAGAAAAGTCAATTATCTAGCATTTAATGGGCATTGACCTGTATTTTTAAACCAACTAATGAATAGTCTTGATAGTATAGATATCTTGACGAATAAAATCATGATATAAAATATTAATCATTTCCTTCATCAAGAATATTATTTTTTATCCATCAAATTATTTCTGTGTTCATATACATGTATGCTATTTTATGATCATGTTATTGATTAAATAAATTTTCCATTCATTTATTTTACTTTACATATTTATTCTTCATTATCTAATCATGATATTCATGATTTTAATTATATCTAATGTGTGTCCAAATATATACAATGGTAAATTGATTATTCCATATTGATTATACATTATTTAGTTATTATATCTTCTTCTTTATGCGACTCTTACTGATCATCCTTGGTCTTCCTTATTTTTCTTTCCATTCCTAATGATATGGAGAATTAATCCTTGAATGAGTTCAAGGTTTTAGAATTTTTTTCTTTCAAAATATTGTATTTAATAGTTTTTAATATAATGTTAGATTAAATTATTTATCTAATTTTCCAGTATTACTATTGTATTCAGTCCTTTGGGATACAATCTCCCGAATCTTGTGCCAATATAATAATGTAACCACAAAATTTGGACTACTGGTGATGGTTCATTATAGATAAAATGCATATTTGTTTTTTGTTTTAAATATATTATATTTTAAGGACCAAAATTCCTATATTTATATGGGGTTTTTATTTGAGTGTTTTAAGTGTTTTTTTTTTGGTTTTTGGGTATGTGATAAAATCAATTTTTAATTTTTTTTTACTATAACCTATTTTTATTCCCATTTTGGTAACTCTTAATTAAATTATTCATTTTTTGTAAATTTTAAATTTTAAATTTATGAAAATTTTTATATTTAAAATCTTTATATGGTGTTCATTAATAAGTAGATGAAATAATTTAGAAATTTGAATTTCCATATAGCTATTTTACTAGGTTACCAAAATATTTATGTTACCCAATTTGTTACGTAGGTGAATCTAGAATATTTGTATTATTGATAAATCATATTATCATAGATGAATTTATATGTACCTAGATTTCAATGTATAGTATTACCTTATAATAGAATTCATATTAAAAATTTCCCTCATTCAATATGTTTCCAATTGATTATGTTGTCAAATTATAGGTGCAATAGTGTTGGAAAGCCCCATATATCCAAACACCTATATAATGAAATTACAATAGTTATACAACATTTTAAAAATATAGATTATCTTATTCAGAATTCACTCATAGAATAATATTGGGAAATCCAATCAACCATTATTTACATTAAAATTGAATCCTTTTAATAATCATTGAATTCTAGGGGAAATGAGATCAATCTATCGAATAAAATTCCCTGACGATTCGTGAATTTACTAGGGAAGGATAATGATGATTATTTTAAACCAAAATCACAAATATGTTCTATATACTTACTGTTGAAGCAAGTGAAATGTGATTTTTTAATCATTACCTTACAAGAGATTAATTTGAGTCACATAGAGGAGATAATGGGAATTCAAGGTGTGATGGATGATGACATTGGAATGGAGTCGGATCATACTGACAAATAATGTAATCTATTGGGTTGTCCAATCAAAATAAGATGTTATTTAGTTCCACAAATATGGGGTCTAATTTGGAGGGACATTACAATTCTTTAAATACGTATGGTACAAAATGCGATTAGAGGCATGGGGTCACTCATAGAGTTTTAATATATTTGAATGGAGTTGGAAGAAAGAGGTGATCTAGATAGAGATGCTCCATAATTATTATATTTCCTTCATTTATTCTAGATTCAATATTTTTTTAATATTTACTTTTCTTGTAGGTGATGTGTGTTGCTATAAAATTATGGAGGAATTATAATATAATGAATTGATTTCATTCTACCAATTTTCTCTTCAGTTTCATTTACAGAAGTTTTTTTTCTTCAAACATTGACTCACCACCTCATTTTTTCTTCGAAAAATGATGTATTAATAGATTAATATAGTGTTTTTAAACTTTATATATTCTAATATTAGTTTCCAAATCACTAAAATTAAATGAATAAGTGATTTTTTATTGGAAGTGCATCGTTTTTCTTCTTAATACGGTGTTATAATTTCCACATCATCATGAGTTTTATTTTTTTCCATCATAAATTATTAGTCGTTAAATATTAATGGATTATTTTTCCTTGGTAACATCAACTAAATTAATTAAATTAGAAAAGGAAATTTTTATTTGTTTCTGATTTGTAATCATCCATTTCATGATATCAATATATATATATATATATTAGAGAATAAGATAGATCATTGATAAATTAAGTCCTTTTTTAGATTTTATAACATACATCACAATTTCTTAGTATTGAAAATTCATACTCCAATAAAATCATAATTTCATGTTTCCCAAAATTAATGATCATCTTAGCATTACTTCATATTACATTTAATTTTACCCTATTATCTTTTCAATTTCACCGTCCCCAAAATTTTTTCCTTTATTTGATTATGTTTTTTTACGTCATTCCACACATTCAACTAGTTTCATCCATATGGATACGATACTACAACTTCTTAATGTATTAGTACTAATGTTTTGTTTTTATTGGTGTTTTTTTGTTTGTTTGTTGGATATATTATAGATTACGATCTCTCAAATATTTTTTAATGTCATGGACACAAGGATAATTATTCATTTATACTTGTAATAAGTTTATTTAACTTATTCACTCAAAATAAATTATTATTATCAAAACTATTAAGGAAAAAGTGGTAAAAAATGTTAGAGAACTAAAACTAATATATCGAGCCTTTAAAGATAAATTAAAGCCTACTAATTATAATTTTTCTAAAAGGATTCATCAAGAAAGTGTTTACCTGATTTTTTGGTTAATCCATCCAAATGTCATTGAACTTTAACACAATCTTATCCCAGAACTGTATGTAATCCTCTATTCTTATCTTCTTTTTCTGGAATCATTTTATTACAATTAGGCTATGGTTATCAATCATGTTGGATTACTATTAATTGGGAGACACCCTTAGAGGTCTTACCATCAATATTTTATCCTATACAAAATTAGTATTAATTATTAGGATTATTTCAACCATTACCTCTGCTGATATCATAATCAGTTTTAAAGGATTTTCAAAAAAAGCATCAGATTCTTGCTACTGAAAATCTTACATGGATATGTGGGGATCACTGTCTAGATTATTTTACATCAATATCATCATAGATCTAGCCTACACTTGTAGACATAAATATGAATAATGTTTCCCCTCTTTAAATTTTCCCCTATTTCTATTACTTCTCATTGTGCATGGATACCAACTACCATATACCTCATCTTTATTATCACATATAAAATAGAAAGATAATCCATCATTAGACACATTCCCTTGGTCCTTTTACACATCTATAGATGTTTTTCTAGGATCATTTTTATCTTTCTGGACTGGATCATCATGGGATAAAAGATCAAAGTGGTTGAACATCACAAGAACTTCCACCTCCCCATTGTTCTTCCTATTGAGAGCATAAACCTCAACCAGCTCTTCTAGAATAATTCACCCTTCAGTGGGAGTCTTGGGATCCCCATTATGTACCATTTTATGTTCCACCTTAGTTTTTTTCTCAAAAACACTATGGGTACCCTTGAGCGGAGGGTCCAAAATACCTCCAAATATCTCCCCCACCAAACATGTTTTCAATAGTGAAAATACCACTAAAGGCTAAGGATTATCTAGCTTATTTATCAACCTTCTAGATTGAAGATCCTTCTCCATACCATTGGAAAAAATTCTAATTCTAAGAGAACTTCTTTGGAATATATAATTGCCACATGATTCTTTTATCGTCCAAGACCCACCAATTTTGGAACCATTGATATGAGACCACTTCCAGGTTACTCTACCTTCACACAATGGACCACCAACCCCATTATAATATGAAGGGGATCATAATGATCACCCAAATCCATTCTCTAGTGACTGAAGATGATAGTTCCCATAGTATTCACATTTCGTGATCCACTAATCACATTTATTGCTAATTTAAGCACAAAATGCATGCCCTCCTACTCTTGTTGGGAAAATCCTAACTTCATATAGGCCTTTGTTCCTTTACCTCACATTGTACCTATTTTTTATCTTCTTCTATACACTTATTTTGATTCTTAGACCCCCAAAGATAGGTTAAAATCAAATGGCCCAGATGCTTACAGATTAATCCGAAATCATTCCATGATTCTTATATTACCTGTTGTTAGAACCGAAACTCTTCACCGACTATAATCCAAAGAATTTCTAAAGGAAACTTTTACACATACACTTCTATAAAAAATGTTGTTTAATAGTTTTGGAAAATGATTCAGGGTGTCTTTCTAAACAAATGTATCTTCCCACTGATTTCAAAGTAGTTTTATAATGGATCGATTTTGAAACCAATGGGTAATGTTAGGAAAACTAACCCAAATCCCCATATAAGTGGAATCAGGCTCTATATGTAATTAATATGTCCTTATAAATAGGTAAAATATACATATATTGAAGCTTTTAGGAGCACTTGGTGATTCTTCAATTAAATCATACATTGATGTGAAGCATATAATAAAGTGGTTTTGGTCATTAAAATCCACTATCTCCCTCTCATATAAATCCCATGATCTAAATAAATTAATATCAAATGATTCAACTAATGGACGTCATTTCATGAATTGTGTTATCCAGGTAAGATGCTAAAGAACCAAGGTTTTGTTGAACTCTATGATCTATAACAAAAGGTTAAGGAAAACAACGAGATAATATGGGACATTCAGACATCGTATGTCATTAGGGAAATTAATAATATTATCAGGTTTACAAAACAGGGAGAAATATTAGTTTGATCCCTTATTGGACATCGCAGGTCCCTCTCCCACTAGACGGAGATGGACTAATCCTGAGAAAATCTCTATCATAAAGGAGTGAGATTTTAATCTCCCCCTAGATAGATAGTTTATTTGTCTTATTGGTTTTTTAATGCAAAACCACTAATGTTTAAGGCACAAATGGTGGTTATATAAAGTTTATGAGTTCTAAATTAATCATTGATTATTTAAGAGAGTGAAATGATATGGTTTCTATTTCTTATTTTAAAATCTATTAAGTGGGATAATGAAGAGAGTGCATCATGAAATGGATTTCATATAGTTTTCCTTGTTGAGTATTAATTAAATGAAATTTTGCTCAAAATAAGATGATAAAAAAGGCAAAAATATCATATTTTTTGAGAAAATATGATAAAAAATCCCTTTACTCCGACACAAGAACTAGAAAATCAAATAAAATATTGTAATTAATTAATAAAAAGTTTCTTACATGAGATTTTATTCAATTATAAATTCTTCGTAATTACCAGCGTGAAATTTATTATAATAATTTATATTTTATTACATCCGTTTATTTTATAATTTCTTTTATAAGTTTTTGGTTGGGTTTCTTTAACCAACTTTTCATCTATTTTTTCCATGTATAGTGTTTTTTGTTAAAACATATGGGTCACCACTATTGTTTTCTTTATTAGTGTGTCTTGAAAATTTTATCTTATATTTTTTTTTAATGTTTGAAAATGATACTAGAACACCCTATAGCATGGAAAATGTTTGAATTTTTTTTATTAATGGATTTTGTAGTGTCCAAAAGAATTTTTTTGACTACTATATTCTATTGGAAGATTATTTTTTAATTTTCCTATCACCCCTCAAATTATTCTTTCTCTGTACTGCATTCCAATTTCATTTTATTAATATTTTTAACTATTTCTTCTACTATGAGATTAAATAAATGGGGAAATTGTTGGTTTTCAAGTGTGGGGTTAGGTTTTATAAATAATTATTGATTCTTTATTTTAATCCCATATAAAACACCTTATCCATGTTCACATTTCCTTGTATTCAACAATAACTAATAAAAATTACATGGTTAAAATTTTTTATTAAATATAAATGTTTTGATTCTACTTTTTGGTTGTTAATATTTATTAGCGTATGGATTTAATTGGGTAAATAATATTTATTTCCCTTACAAAAAATATGGGTTTCAATAAATCATTGCAAAAATTATATAATATTACGATTGAAATTGATCTTTTAAATTTGAATTTAACTCTTCAGATATACATCTAAATGGACTTTGAAATGAATATCCTAATCTAAGTTAAACTCTATTTTCATCATTTCTTTACACTTTATTCATTATCTATTAAGGGATTCATTTTATAAACAAACAAATTTTAAATCATCACCATCCAATTTAGTTTCAATTTATTATAATTTCATAAATTATGTTAGTATGTTCTCATAGTGGTAAGAAATATTTGGACTGTCAGTTGGAACAAAATTGAATGATGGTAAATTCTCAAAAAAAATAAATTTTAAACATTTTTATAAAATTGTAACCAATTTACAAAGAAAATATTTAATTATAGAGTGTAATAACACTATATACTAGAGTTAATCATTGAGGGAAAATCATTTTCAAATTCAAATATTTATGGAATTTCATTTTTTCAATTTTGAGATTTATTTCCTACGATTCAATTTGAATAAATGATTATTCATGGATAATAAATATTCAATGTAAGGTGGTATTTGATGTGAATATATTTTATTTCTTGTTTTTTCATCTACATGTACAATTTTTGACGTAATATATTTTGAGTCCTATTTCAGTAACCATGAATTTACAGAAGTTTTTATTCTTGTTTTTAATTTTTAATGATAAATATTTATCTATTTTAAATCACACATTTTGTTACTTGAATTGCTATATTCTAAAATTTATAGAGTTTAATTTCCATATATTTTATTTTCTATGAAACCAAATTTTCATGTAGACTAAAATTTTATGTATGAAAATTGGATATATCTATAACATAGAAGTATAATGGTCATTTATCAGAATGGATACATATACATCTCTCCAAATAATGAAATTATTGTGAACATAATTCATGTAGAATAATTTTGTAACACCATAAGGCTTTATAAAAAATTAATTAATTTAATCATTCATATATATTTTGTTTTATCATTTTTTTATTTAATCCGGTGTTATAGACAATTCAGAGATTATCCTCACATACATGCATAACCATGTTTAAATAAAATGTGACAATATATTTAAATATAATTATTTAATATGATAGTTATCAACTAGATGTCGGAATAAGGGGTGAGAATAAGATTTAATAAATTATGAAAATACATTTTACATGTTTATAAATAATTATCCAGTAACCAATTAATTAAAAATGAAAATAAAACCCTTTTAAAAATAATAATAAGTCATTTTTTCTCAAAAAAAACTATTTTATTGCAATCAAAAAGTTCGTTTTATATCAATAAATTAAAAATTCACTTTTTTAATGATTTTAATGACATGTATATATTATTTATTCAATAAAAAATTTATTATTGATCTTATATTTTACTATAAATCATATCAGAATAAATCCAATTTTATGATTAATTATTGAATTTTTCTAAAAAGTTATTTGTCATCATTTTATGTTGTTCATGTCTTGAAATAAAATTTTTAAAATTTTAGAAAATGAGTTTAATATGAAAATTAATAAAAATTTGAAATTTATCTTAGGTTTAATATTTGGGTTTTTTTAGAATTATTTTTTAAATAATTGTGAAAATTATTCAATTTTAATTGAAAACTAAATATTTTAATTTATTTATAAAGGGAAGTTATATTTTATGTTCTTTTAATGTATAATTAGTTCGATTTTAATTTTTCAAAACCAATTTCAATATGTTTAGTCATATTTATGTTTAATTTATATATAAACACATTTTTTTATCATTTGAACATTATATCTATAAAACCTCGCTTTCTCTTCTTAACTGTGGGATTAATTTTCAATTATTCCTTACATATTATGTTAATGGAAATTTTGAAAATGGTTTTCAAAATTAGATTAATATTAATTCCAAATTTATAATATGGTCATCATTTTTTTATCAAAATGAATTATGAATCCATTAAAAATGATTAATGTAGTTGAGTTATAAATGTGTTTTCATTTATGTTAAACTAAAATGATAAATGAAAAAATGACATAAAATATTATCTTAATTTTAATTTATGAATTTATTTATACATTTACCACCGGTTTATCAGAAATATAGGAATTGTTTTCAACTTTTCTTTTAATATGACCCATATAATATGTTATGTATTAAAAAACCAAAAGAATATTTTCATACATTTTATAATTATAAAACATTGGGATATTGGAAATATCATTGGTTTAATTATATATATTATATACAGTGATAAATTATTACTCTTATCGTAATAATTTAAATTTAATTTTTAGTGATGAATTAGTCTACAATGATTCTTCAGAAATAAAAATGATGTAATTATTATGTTAATAAAAAATGGATATGATAAATCCTAAAAGTGAAGATAATTGAATGAATTATTGGGTCCCATTATTTTTATATAATAATATAACATAGTAAATATTGTTTAATATAATATATCCTAACTTCATCATTATATATATAAATATATTTTAAATTCTGATTATATGAATAATTTCAAAATTAATATCAATGTTATTTTTTGATAAATGATATATTATTAAAAGGTTTTAAATTACTAAAACTAATGTATTCATAAAATTTAATTTTATGGTTTAATAAATATAAAATATATTCTATATATTTTTCATGTTTTCTTGTATAATTAATATATTGAACCTTAAATAAAATATGTTATATTCGAGAAGTTAATGTTAAAATAATGTTTTGCATGTTACATGATCTTCTGTTAAATTTACATTACGAAACTCAAGGGATATTTATTTTATAAATTACATATAAAATTTAGAGTCATTGGGTCTAATTTTTTTAAATAATTCTCCCTCAAATTTCTTCATAATGTAAAAATTTACTATGTTATTAAAATAATTACAATACAAAAATCCAAAATTCATAAAATAATAAAAAAAAAGTTAATGAAAATAGAATTTAAAACCTGTTTCATTTTCTTTGGAGGTTTTAAATGACCATATAATATATACCAAACCTATAATTATCAATTTTTGGTCTACTTTAGCTGTTAATGTACAACCAATTATGAATAAATTTTGTATTTATAAGAATATCACTATTCCTCACTTATAAAACGGAAGTCACTCACCTATCTTATTCAAAAATACCATGCTATTTGGATTGAAAAATATTATCCCTAATAACATTCAAAAATTATTATAATAATACAACAATCCCTGCTTTGTGAAAAAGTCCATCCTTGTATGGATTATTTGGAAACCTAATGAGAATACCTGATGAAGAGATAATGTTCCTCATCGAGCATCATTGTTTTATTTCTGTCTAAAACATGTTCAAATAAAATATTGTCTTCATAATATAATAACCAAAGTATCATCAATATACTTAAATTTTTAAATTTTAAGTTTATTACCTACAACTTCACAAACTACCGTCAAATGGGTTTTGGAATCATGATATGTGTGTTTTTTGGGCTACCACCTCAAAAACTGATGTTATTTGTTTTAGCATTACCACATATTAATTTTGGGAATAGTGAAGAACATATTGTTTATATGTATTTTTTATGGTATTAATGATTCAATTATTCTTCTTAAATTATCATATCAAACACAACATAATTTATTTAATTTTTTGGTAGTATGATAGCATCGTTCTAGTGTATGACTGACTATCTCCTCGTATAGCGAAATAATTCAATAATGGATTAAATAGATTATTTTTAGGTTGTGTGTCAAAATAATAAGTTATTTATATGAAATATAAATTAATTTATAATTGTAAAATATAACTTTTAACTTAATTTTTTTTCATTCATACAGGAAAATAGAAACAATGTTTATGCATGTGTATGTCCAACGATCTCCAATAACAATTTATTTCATTTTAATCACTATTGTTTAAGGAATACTATATATATATAATAATGAATATATAATATATTTATATAATATTGTACATATAAGATATTTTTAAATTATGATATAATTTAGAGGACTATAAAAATCAAGTCAAAATATATATGAAAAAACAAAGCGGTTATTACACAAAACATATATTTGACAAGGAATTGTTAATAAAAGGGTAATAAAATGACATAATAAAAACATATATGGTATTTAATATTTGAATATGGTTAGATAATAGTTATATAAAAACTTATCTTTTTATAAATGTGGTTTTAATGAGTATAAAGGAAGGTATGAATTAAGGTAGAGGGGATTTTTATCCTCACATTTATTTCTGAGAGACTAAAATTGTATTCATAAATCACATATTGTGTATGGTTTATATACATCCCTAAGACATGATATATCATGAATATTCATTATTTACTTTTTATTAATTCTACCATTAATTTTTATTCATGGGGATTATGATTCAAAATCTCTTCAAGTAGTAAGGGATTTCTACTTTATTTTTTACTTTCATGTGACACATGCCATATTCACAACCTCATTCTATTATGTGTTGTATATAATTCCCATGAATGCACATATTGATTATTATTCATATATTTCTTTATTCACGTATCTATTTTTGTATCTCTCTTTCATGGTATTTATGGTTCAAAAGATACCAAATTCGTAAGATATTTTTGTCTCAATTTTTGTTCATTGAGACATATGTTAGGTTATGAACCAATAATATTTCAAAAGGTTTATATAAAAATAATTTTACAAGAATTATAAGTTATATAATCAAAATAATTATATTTTAAGTTAAATGTTTTTGTAATTTTTTCATGGGGATTTTTATTCAATGTTAATAAAGTGTTAAAATTCTTAGGTCACAATCTCAATGTTTATTAAGATTGTTGTGATCAACTCTCCACTGTTGAAATATCATGGTATACCATTCAATAATTACCATGAATTTTATTATTGTCATGTAACTCATGATATATCCTATATTAACATTTATTTTCTCTTTGGTAATAAAAATTATTGCTTAAAAGGTTTTATAAAAATAAAAACAAATTCTCTGTTTGGTATTAATTCAGTTTTCATCTAAAATTACATTTTCTAAAAAAAATTAAAAATTGTTTAAAATTTATCTTTTTTCAATTTTCAAATATAAGTATTTAAAAAAATTTATATTTTCGAAAATTTATTTAATTTATTTTGAAATATTAATTTACAATTGTTTATGATATTTTCAAAAAAAATCATAATATATTTTGTTTTAAAATGTGTTTTATATAGAAGAAATGATATTTTCCTCATGAAATGTTTCTAATGTTATTTCCAATTTATATTACATTTTTGATGATATTTTTTGTTGATTACTATTCTTTACTAGGTATATTATCTAAAGATACCATTTATATACATTATCTGAATGGATTATGTATTGATGGCGTAGTGATTATGAAACTAGTTTCTCTTACATCTGTTATGAATTTTTTTAATGATTATGGAACCCAATTATTTAATGATTTATTTTATAATTAAATTGATATGAGGTCATTCCATTTTCAATATATTAAGTTATTATTAAATAATAATTATAACCATTTCATTTCATGGGTTATCATGTGATAAATATTTATGATCTAATGGAACACAAAAATCCAGTTTTCATTATGAGATTTTCGGTGCCTTTATCTACATTCAATTCCTTTGGTAAATATATTTATATCTCAAGAGATAGAGATGTATGAAATTAGGAGTGATCCATTTATATTGATATAGGTCTATAATAAAGATTAGGATCATCACAATAAACAAATTTGTCTTCTTTGATGGCCTTGTTTGTGATCCTTGATCAATATAAATGTGATTTTCTACAATTAAGTGAATGCAAAAAAATTCGTTCCTTATGCCAAAGTTTTTCAATCATGGGTCATTATCTTTTACTTTATTATTTTAAATTTATTATGAACTACCAATATTTATTTAATTATTCAAGATTTTGATATTTAATATTCTATGTATGATTTTTTAAATTTGTGCTCATGTTCTCATACCATTATTCCTATGTATTCTTATGTAACTCGCTTGTTTACACTAAATGAGAATCTAATAACACCATTTATGATTTTTTTTCCTTTCCCTATTTTTTAATGATATGTATTATATAAGGTATTACTATAAATGGTTGTATTTTGGATTATTGTAGAGTGATATTACATATCTCTGTTATGGAATACTGTTTATGTTTCTGAATTTCCAAAGACATTAAACAATTATGTTTCTAATCAATTTTATTGTGTAATGTAATGATTTTTATGAAAAAATGATATAATGTATATATATATTAATTCATGGTAACTATAGTCGGTACCAATGTAAATTTGTAGTTAACATGTAAAAACTAGGATGATAAATCTTTATTATTATCCATATGGATATTTATAACAATATATATTGGAATGTATCTAAGGATATGTCTAAGGGTGTGGTAAAGTATAAAAAAATATACTAAATGTTGTTAAAGGACTGAGAAAGTGGTGTCGAAGATATTACATCCTTATCTGGATAATTCAAGTTGATATAGCTCTGGAACTGATGTAGCTAGAGTTAACAACCCCAAATACATTGTATTATGAAAGACACTATCAGGAACTAGTGCACGACAATAGTCATTAATGTACACCTGGTTTGAAAATACATTGTTATATGATATGTAAATTGACAAACTATTTATAACTTTCCATGAATGATTTATTTATAAAATTAAAATTAATAAATTAGGATAATTTTAAGGTTTCATAGATTAAAAAGAACCTATCAAGATTTAGACATCCTATATGTTATTTTCCAGAATAATATGTATCCCTCTATGATAATTATTTCTAAAACTATGTTTTTTAATCCATGGTGGGATTAAAAATGAACTGGGTTAAAATTGAATGTAACCCCAAATTTTTTGATGAATTTAAAAATTTGATGAAGACTATAGTGAAGGATATCGTTATTATACCATGTAATATATCACAATATCTAATTAAAAATGTGAAATTTGGTTATTTTCATAACACAAAAAATAAGATTTATATATTTTTTAACAAAAGTTCCTTTGGTAGTTAACATAAATGAAATAAAATTCAATTTCCTGCATGTAATGAAAAAGGGACAAAACCTATATTAATTTCTTAAATAGAGGGGAATATGTGATATTTGTGAAAAATAATTTCATAGAGTTAAAAAATTTCAAGGAGTTTAATATCTTCATTGTTAGGAACAAAGGAATTACCCAACCTAATTTTATTACACCATGAATTAACATCTAATCCAAAGAAAGGCCTATTAAATAAAAATAATAGAAGTTGAAGGATTAATGTGTTAATATATTTGGATTCCTGATTTTTGTTTTATGAATTTTAAAATATATTAGGGTTATTCATGGTTAGATTTTGATTTAAAATTTAATAGGATATGATGAATGATGGTGATGGAAAACAAATGGGATTTAATCGAATGAAGATAGTATTGGAAAACACATGATTAAAAAAGGTATCCTTTAATTTGTCCCCGGTGCTGGGATAATGATGTTTCGATAAATAGATGATTGATTTGGATAATATAAAATAGATAAAATAGATTACATTATATGTGATTAACAATTCTTTGTCTGAGTGGTTTATGTAATCATTAATGGATATTTTTTAAAAAAATAGATCCAATAATTGATGTATGGAATGAGGAAGAATGTATAATTTGAAAATTTTCTTAATATAACTCATGTTATTCACATATTTTAATAGAATAAATGGTGAATATATTCACATGTTTGGTATGTGAAAATCTAGATCAACTAAATAAAATATGGGGGGATCAATGTTAGGCTGACATTGATAAATTATGAGGCCATATTTATAAATTTTGATTTTAGGAAGGGTCATAAGGATAACCGTTTATGAAATTGTTAATGTGGAACACTAAATAAGGATTTAGAGATTAATGTTTTACTTCACCATATGAATGTTAACACATGTTTGATTACCTATGAAAATAATTTCATTATGATGATAACAAAATATATACAAATGACATATTATTTAATTTATGAACAACATGATTATTTAATGTTTTAGGAATAGAAAAACAAAATTCATTTATATTATTAATATATGAAGAGAACATTTATCAAATAACATATGTAGGGTACGATTGTGTTTATTAAATGATATGTTATCAAGTAAGTATATCTTTGAGTGAAAATTATTCTACATTAGAAAAAAATTTAAACACAAATGTTACCCTAGTACCTTAATTTTTCATGAATCAAATGGTTTCTTAGATCACCACATCTTTATATTTTTTAGTTTTTGACACCCTCAAAATCAACTAGCTTCATTTAATCAATGTTCTCTATCTTTATCGATTAGTATTTAGAAGTTAGTTTTCTCTTCTAGGTTTTTTTTTCACATTCTTCCTATGTTATCACATTTCGAAACCTATAGTTTGTTTTTCTATATAAAATACACAAATAACATTCTTATTTTTAATAGGATGTTTTTCTAAACATATTTATGATATTGGTTTATATGAACAAATTTTAAAATGATAAACCTTTGATGACTGAGAAATATTTAGAGGGTGAAATTCCTTTTAATGAGGGTAGAATATGACACCCAATGATTTTTGAAATATTTTTTGGGATAAATTTGATTTTTTTATAAATTTTTCATTTCACTCAACATTTAATTTCTTTTTTATTGCACACAATTATTAGTTAAACATTCATTACATGCAACAATGAGTAGAAATGAAACATATCCCGCTATTTAAATATTATTTTTTAACATGGTAGTTATCAAAAAGCTATTCGAATGAAGAGTATTAATCAAATATATTAAATTATTAAATTTTTCTCACACATATTTATATAATTATATTTTTACTAAATAATTTTATATGAAAACAATAACCATTTGAAAATAAACCAAATAAAATTAAATTTTGTTATGTCAATAATGGTTTTTATATCAATAAATTAATAAATTAAATTTCTGTTAATTATTTTTAATGAAATTATTATATTTTATATTAAATTTAAATTATAACATTTATATTATTTTTTTTTACACATAACATTATAATACATCCAATTTTAAGAATAAAAGTGTATTTTTTAAAAGAAGTTTTTTTAAGTTACTATGTAACTTTGTTATAAAAATAAAACTATTCACATATAGAAAAATAATTTTACAAACATAATCTTATTTCTAAAAATTTATTATCAAAATTATCTTTGGGTGAATTTTTTGGTGTTTTCTAAAAAATTTCATCATAGATGTTAGTGAAAAATTATGGAATTTTAATTAAAAACATTATTTTCTTTTATTTTATTTTAATGTTAAATAATATTTATAATTTGTTTTAATGAATATTTAGTTCAAATATTTTTCTATTTTCTAAATTTAGTTAATTGGAATCGATTTCATTTTTAATTTCTGTATAAATACATTTCAAATAATTGGAAATTTTTCCCTTTAAAATTCATCTTTGTCATCAAGTATCCGGAATTAATTTTAATTGAACCGAATTCACATATATGATTTGATTATTTAAATACGGATTACATATTAATAATTAGAAAAATGTATAATTTTAAATATGTTCAACATTATATTTGAAAAAATGGATACTCAATGCAGTAAAAATTAATTGTCATGATAAAGGATAAATTGTGTTTACTATGTGGTTAAGCTAAGAAGACCAAAGATAAAATCAAATAAAACATTATCGTAGTTTTATTTTATTAGAATATTTATACTTTTAAAATTTATTTATATAAAATGTTGTAATTTCTTCAAACATACCTTATTAAATTACCCATATAATGTTAATTAATGAAAAATCTAAAAAATATACATTTCTTACTTTTATTATATTTAATACATTGAGTTAGGGAAAAAATAACAATGGATCAGCTATTATTATTATTATTTTTATTGATAAATGATTTTATTTTAGCATAATAATTTATATTTATTGTTAACCGATGATTTAGTAAATTATAATTCTTATCAAATTCCAACAAAGTAATCAATTATTTAATGAAAATAAAATAATTGATACAAAAAACCATAAAACTAAGGTAAATTTAATGAATTATTGTGTTCCAATATTTTTTAAAATAAATATATAATTTTAAACAGGTATGAAATTAATATATACTAATTCATTCATTATCGCGATATTTTTTAAAATTTAAATTAAACAAATAATGTCCAAAAAGAATTTAATTTTATGTTATAAAAAATGATATGTATTAAATTATTTTTAAAAAATAAAAGCCTTATATTCTACCAAGAGTTATATAAAAGCTATAAAATAAAAAATATGGGTGATTATTGGACCAATTTTACTTTTATAATGAATAAATTGACCCAAAAATAGTAAAAACTCTATTACTATATCTACGATTAAAGAGATTTTTTTTTGTGTTACATGTGTTTCATGTAAAATTAATTTCCAAAACACATGATATATTTATTTGAATAATTATATATAATATTTAGATTTAGTGGGTATAAACATTAAAATAATATACTATTAAATGTATTCTTAAATGATAAATTATATATTTTATAAAATTAGTTACTATAGTGAAAAAGAGTATGGTAATCACAGGGAAACGTAAATGTTAATGAGAAAAATGATTTAAACATGTTTATATTATGTGGTGGAGGTTTTTAAAAACAATATCATTCTAAAATACATTTTATTATATCCTTTTTGACCAATTTCTGAAATATTGACCTCCCAACAGTGAATACTTTTTATTATTTTCAAGAATGTGACTCATACTCAACTATCAATGGGACGTCACCCTCCTCTATGCTTTAAACCACTCATGAAATTTTGATAGACAAATATCTGACCAAAACACTTCCTATATTTTCTTCAATAATCTTAAATTCCTTATTGTTGTTATAAATCCATCATATCATGGCATTTGTGAAAATCTACGGAGAATACCCAAATATGATGAAATGTTCTTTAACGAGAATCTGTATTTTATTTCATTCTCGAATTTTGAAAATTATTATTATATCATGATAACATAATGACCATACAATTTTCCATAAATTAATATGTTTTTTTATTAACACTTATAGCCACATACACTTCCATTAAATGGGTTTTTTAATCATCATTCTTGTGTCTGATGGACTACTACCATATGAACTGATGTCATTCATTTTTTCATTAGCACCTATAAAGTTTGGCTATAATGATGGAAATAATGTTTACATATTATGTTTATGATTTTAATGATATTATTATTCTTTATGAATTTTCATATCATTCATAACTTTATTCAATTCATTTTGTGGGAATATGATAATGTCATTTGTATGTTCAGCAAACTACCACCTCACGAATCAATGTAACTGGTACACAAATTACATGGAATGTTCTAAGCATGGGTTTCCTTCAAAAATATGATATATATGTAAAAAAAATTATTCTATAATATTAATAAAAAAATATAATTTTATTTATTTCAATTCAATAAGAAAAAATAATGTTCACACGTACATATGCCATGTCATATCCAATAATTGTTTATTTCATTTTATATCACTATATTTTATGGATTTCACTAAATAAAAACATAATGAATATATATGGTATTTATATAATATTTTACATTTTGGTTATGTATAATTAATGAACTATGTGATATGAATATAAAAAAATTCAAAACTTATAAACAAACAAAGTGGTAATTACCTGAAATGTATCACTAAAATTAAATTGTTAATAATCTGGTAATAAATTGTAATAAGAAAATCATATATGGTAAGATATATATAAACATGGTTTTAAAAGATATATATAATAACCCTATATATATTATAGAGGATGTTTGAAAGAGTTTTCTAGATATCAATAATTAATATAAAGGGATTTCTACTATCACTTTAATTTGTGACAGTCATATGACATATTTGTCACTCGATTATTTTGTGTAGTGTGTATACTGACCAATGACATGATATATCATTAATATACTTCAAATAAATATGATTTATGTTTCAAATGCGGTTTTTATTTTTAGGATTACTTCAATTCTAACGTTACTCAAACAATATGATATTTTTGTCTCACTTCCAACTTTCATGAGACACATGTTATATCCACAAAATCATTCTTCTATGTGATGTATATACTAGTCAAAAATATAATTTCTAATTAATATAATTAATTTTTTTTAATTACATATCCATTTTATGATATCTCTGTTATGAGATCTATTATTCAAAAGTTTCCAAATTTGTAATATAATTTTTTATAAATTTTCTTTATTTGAGATGTACATTATGTTATGAACCTATATTATCTCACGAGGTGGATATAAGACACCATTTACATTTATTATCATAAATGTATTCATCCAAAGTATTTATTTATGTTCCATTTTACTTATTTTTACATGGGGATTATGAATCAATGTTAATAAGTGGTAAAAGTTTTATTTTATAATCCCATCATTTATTAGGATTGTGTATAAACAATCCCCCAACGTTGAGATATCATGATATAACTCTCATAGGTTCTCAATAATTTTTTTCAAATAGGGTAATTCATGCTATATCAATGTCATAATACATGTTTTAACAATATTTAACTTTTCATAATTATGAAAAAAAATATTCCAATTTTATTTCATTTCGAACTTTGGTTGGTTGTTTTTTTTCTTATAATACAATATTTTCTAAAAATGATATCAAAAGAGTTTTTAAATGATATTTTATGATTATTTAAAGAGGAAAATATATTTTTATATTGTTTTATTAATATTTATAATTGATTTTAATGGATTCCCATATAAACTTTCATGATTATTTTTTATTAAAATATATTAAAAATTATTCATGATCTCAAAAGTTTTTTCCAATGTGAAAAGTATAATTTCAACAACAAAATTTATAAATTATCATTAAAAATCACATTAATTTATCAATGAAATTCATTTCTATTATGTATTAATTATTAAGGATATTAACATAGAATCCTATCATATTCTATCACTAAATGGTTTTTGTTTTGATGTCATGATGTTTATAAATTACATTTCTCCAACATTGGTTATTCCATGATTAAATAAATATGAAACCAGCTTCATTTAATTGGTTATTTTATGATGTAATGATTATGAAACATTCCACATGTGTGTAGGAAATGATATGATAAAATACATATGATACCCCTTTCATTTTATAGTTTTTTATATCATGAATGATTATTCAATTTTGGGACTCAAAATATGATTTTCATTATGAGATTGGCATGAACCAAATCACCCCATATAATTTGGTAATGACTTATATATATCATAATATATAAATGGTTGGAATGGAAACTAAACACAGTATAGAGATACATGATAGGAATGAGGAATGAACTCGGTATAGTAATGGACATTGGCTGCTATGATGTGCTTAGAAATGATCCTTAACCAATATGAAAATGATTTTATATACTGATATGTAAGACAAAAACTCAATTCCTAATGGTAATGGTTTACATATGATTCATGTCTTATGAACATCCAATATTTATTCCGTTTATTAATATTATAATCATTGATATAGAGTGTATTATATTCAAATGTTATTCTCAAATAACCATAACATTATTCCCACATTTTTCTTTTATATATTATTTGTTTACAAATACTATAAATTTGAGGCCACCCATTATTATGTTTCCTTTCACCCGATTATAATGATATTTATTATGAATGATATGTATAATATAGTTTCTATTATGAATAATTTAGTTGGAGAAGATGTATCTAACCTATGGACCAATGTTTATGTTTCTATGTTACCAAAGACACTAATATATTACATTACCCATACATGTGTTTGTGTAATCTAATAAATATTAAAAAAAATCATCCATTTATATGTATTTTAATTTCATTCATTATCAATTATCCATATCATCACAAAGATAGCTGCTATAATAGTCACATTTTAGGAGTAGAAATGTGTTAAAACCCCACATAGGCAAACTCTATTATTGGGGAAATTAAAAGAGTTTTGAAAAAATCAGATTCTTTATATGATAATTTTAAATTTCTTTGATGAACGAGGTATCCCCATGAGATGTACCCTAATTTATAAGAAATTTAATACCATCTGACGCTATTTGGAACATGAGGGGATGAAACTGAACAGATTGAGAAGATGCTATGAAACCTTAGTAATTTACTATAGAAGTATGATAAAAATTTAAACCAACTAAATCAATACTAGGTTCATCTTAAATAGTATATATGTATGGTTCACCTTAGTCTAGTATAATTACATTATATGATATTTTTGGTGTCACGTAGAGGATATGGTGGGTAGTCAAGGTGTATCTCATGTTGACATTGAAGGAAAACTTATATTGCAAACTGTGAAGATAATATTTTGAGTCATGTAACTAACAATGTAGATGATTTTATTCAACAAATGAGGGGATTGATTTTTAAGAGTATGAATGTTCATCTGTTCATACGGGACATAAATTAAATTATGTTTAAATATAATCTCTCAAAGGAATGATGTTTATAAATTGATATTGAATAAGGATGTGATATCAACTGAGAATATTATTACTTCTTATATATCCATATTTTTCTACTTGATTCATGTTTTTATATTGAATAATTCTGTACTATATAATGATAATTATAAATCAACTTTTTTATATGAATTTTACTATAATGAGTTGAATACTTTTTCCTTTGTCTGCTTCAGTTCAACTTATGAAATTTTATTTTCCTGTTTCGAATCAATACCTTATTTATTCACCTTATTATAATGTATTAATGTATGTAGTAACATTTTCATATCAATAAATAATTTAAAATTAGTTTTCTTATGAAAATTGTTTACATACTATGTGATGTGTCATTGTAAGTGTATGGTGTGTCTTCATCCTCTTGTGTTCTTATTTTCCCTTCTCCAGCAGTTTCATTTCTACCCGACTTCAATTATCAGTGTTTGAAGAGTAGTTGAATTCTATAATTGAGTAACATAAATATAATTACTTGAATTAAAAAAAAAAATTCATCTATATATATAATCATACATTTATAGAGAGCATTGTAGAGATACAAGTAACTGGGAGGGAACGATGGAAATTCAATTTTTTAAAAAATCATGGAATATATATAAATAAATATTCTCAAAAATGGTGATAAATTAATACATATAAATTTACTAATTTTAACTATTTACATTCTTAATAAATAATTCTTATTGTGGCATATTTTTTAACTCTTTTCCCTTTTCCCTTTTACTTTTATTCATTTTTATTTTTATTAGTTTCATTTACATTGTTTTGTCACACACTCATCTATATCCTTCAGCATGGCTATGATAATATTAAAACATAATATAATAGTTTTATTAGGTTTTCATAATTAAATTTGAGATTATTTCAGTGACTTATTCTCACAAAATTGGGGTGATCCCCAGTACATCAATGACAAATTATGGTGAACTATTTTTTATATGAGTTCGTCCTGAAATTATTTATAAGATGTAGTCATTAAAAAAATTAAAATGTATTTATTTATAAGACCAACTAAATATTTTTATTTTTTTTGAGTACGTTTAAACCAAAAATGGAAGGTAAAAGAAGGTATAAAAAAATAAACAATATAAAACAAATAAGAATACAACTCAATATATAAAACCCAAATAAAGGATAGGGATTGTGCTCGGGAATTACTTTGGAAATAGTAATGAGGGGATGGAAGGATGGAAAATTACTGATTTAGTGGAAGGTAAGGAGTCTCTATTAATGAATATATCACTACTCATGACACATATTTTTTCATATAGGTGATCAAATAATTGTAAAAAATGTATTACCCTTTGATCTATCCCCATTATGTACATCTCTCTAAAAATGGCAGTAAATGCTTGAATATTCAGTGATAATAATAAATATAAAACATATCAAATTAGGGTCCTTCAGTTTATGTGATAAATGAAAAATATTACACTATACTTACCCACCCCATAGATGACGTTTGGTTGAAATTAAGCTCATAAAGAACTAAAAATGAGGACATAGAACTAAGAATACACACCATGCACATATCATGATTCCTCACCCAGTCATTCAAATCATGTTTAGTGAAAATGGAAATTATACTACCTAAAGTAATATAATAGTAAATTATTCTAATAATACATCTTTTGAAAAATAATAAATGTTGTAGTGAATAAAAGTATAAAGAAAACATTATTTCATGAATTAAACCAGATAAAAAAATAAAAATACGACATTTCATTATAGTCATTTCCCCCAAAAAATTACGCTAGAAATCATAGTAGTGGAAACTGAAATATTCAATAAAAATATTATAAAAATATTAAACCATGAATGAAATAAAATAAAACTGTAATATCTCTATCGATTTTTTGCCTTTCTTCCATGTGTGTTCCTCAGAGTCCTCAATTCAATAGCTTCTCCATATGCCTAGTCCATGTCCAATATTGCAAAAATGAAATGAATCTACTTGAATGTTTGGAAAATGAATCACCTACTCTCCTAGAATCACTTATTTTACCCAAAAAACATTGACTTAAATCCCCAACATCTTATTTATAATAGCCAAGTGGGAGAAAAAATATGTTCCCTAACTTTTCAACATATAATGATTATAGAACTACATAAAAAATTTACCCAGTTGAACTTGAGCATTAAATTCTCTAACTATATTTTATTTTATTCATTAGATAATATTTAATTTATCCAAATATATATTTTCATATACCAATTCAAAATATCACCACTTATAAACATGAGTTTCTTCACAAGGTTACTCTAAATTATACACCTAAATAATAATTTATAATTAGCTATGAATTTTAGAAAATTGGAAATAAATGTTTGACACCAAGACATGGGGATAATATGTTAAATAAATTTCATTCTAATGATTAATAAATACTAAATAGAATATAGGGCACGTGTCCAAGAAATGGATCCTAAAAATAATTCAGAGAGAAAATTTATTGATTCATTAATCAACAAAATGTCTAAAAATATACGAATTTACTAAAAATAAAAAATCACGGGTAGCCTCCAAAGTATTGATACATTTTCTAACCCCTATAATACATTCAATAAAAATATCTTACCCAAGTCACAAAGTGGAAGGGATATATTAATGAATACATTTCCCTTATTTATCAAATATATAGCACTATGATAACCTATTAATTCTAACTCATTAGTTTTAGGAAAAACAATTTGGAAATCATTTAATATCACAGGACTGATGTTTCTATCTACTAGTGTTTTTTGTTATAGAACATGACAAGTGTGTCTAAAAGGGGTTTTCAATATTCCATAAGATCAACAAAATAACCAGTAATTCCCACATGACATACCCAAAAACATGGTTCTTCTAAATAAAAAAATCATGTGCAAGGCTTGATAATATTTTATCTCTATTTTCTAGAACTAATCAAAAAAATATATTGAAAAATATTTTATATAAGTCTCACACCTAAATTTTTCAAATTCATCACATGGGAAAAATGATTTCGAATTATCAAATACATAAGAAAATCAAAATATATAGTTTCATTCATATAAGGTATGAAACTATCAATTAAACAGATTTTTTTAAATTTCTAATTATCACATTTTTTCAATTAGACATTACCTTAAAATCCATCAAAATTTAGTTATCATAAACCTCTAAAAATGAAATGATAACCTCATATACACATCAATATAGAACTCGAGATGATGGATTTGAAATTAAAATCCATAATGGTTCATGGGAATTGGATTTCATACAAATATATGTTTATGAAAGATTCCCAATAACATGAGGGATTTATTATAAATAAAATACCTGTTCAATTATTAATAATTTATGATTCCTAGATAATTATTATTATGGATTAATATTATACTACTATATTATAAACATCTATTTAGTGGATTTATAATCAATAAACATTTATTGAAAATATGAATTGTCTATATTTGGAATTATATCATAATAAGGGTTAATCCAATCTATTTTTACTAAGATTTAATGACTTATTCAGATGTATTTTGTACATTGTTTCTAACATCATGGAAATAATACTTAAAAACATGAAACACTTTTTCTTTATCCCACGATTGAATAGTTATTTTAACCCTTGATATATTTATAACCACCCCACATGTGGCTAATTATGGCCCTATTAGAGTGAATAGACAATTTTTATTACATTACATTTCAATAATTATGAAATAAATGAAAAACATGAACATTACTAAACTATTTAAATGTTAATATAACCATACAATTTAATGAGTAATCATTTTATCAAATAATTATGGAGAAAAAATAACATGTTTTATCTTCTATAGGCCCAACTACTCATATATTGATAACGTAATTGTGTTTATAGTATCACATAAGTCAAAAACACAATTAATCTCTACATTTTCACCGATTATATATGGAATTAAAAATATTCGTATGTTTATTAATTTATGGGAAAAATTATTTTAGAGGGTAAAATGATGTCCCAATTTTAACAATTACAATCCAATTCTTATATTCTCTATTTATTAGATAAAAACACCTTAATAAATTAGAAATTTGAAGGAAATTTTTAAGGATTATATAATATATGTGTTCATATTGAGATTTTGAGGCGTTTCATGAATGTTAAAATAATATGTCCAATCATTATCTTTTCATGAATCATTTCAGAAAAGCGATGTGTGTGGAATAAAGACTAAAAAATGATGATTTTCTTATTCTCATCAAACATAACGTTTTTCTTAAAAAAAAATCACTCGTATTTCATTTTTATTTTTTATTTGTAATTAATTGAAATTTGACCATTATTTTTTGTTCAGGCCACACTTTATAGATTTATATATTTATATTTTACAAGATTTCCATTTCCATATTTTGTTAAATATTAGGTATCTAATTTATTTTCTTGTATATTAACATATTCGTATCTTTTTAGTCATTATATAAATAAAATATCAATTAAATTTTCTCTTGGATGGATTAAATTACCACTAAAAAGTATTCTCATAACCCAATAACTAATGTATCTTTCCTTTTTACTAATTTACATATATAAACATTCTAAGGAAGATTTTTTTGAGTCTATTTAATTCATATTCCTAGATTCTTGTGAGTCAATCATATCATTATGCCTAGATTCATATGAATCCATTTTGTTAAAAAACAATTTAAACATCTCCTATGAATTTATGTATAAATTATTATAATTCCCCAAAATACTTAGTCTAAAAATTAGGTATAGGTTCAGATATGAATCAAATGCTGTAATATTATTTAATTAATAATTAATATTTCTAGGACATGTTTGGGTTGTTCTTAAAACCGTGAGGGTTTTTTTAATTGTATATGGGGAATTTTTTGATTGAAAATGAGAAACATGTATAAGAAAATTAATATCATCATTGGTTTGGTTTTGTGATTAAAAGTTAAGGAAAAATGTTCTAGAATTACCAAACATTCCATAATGTCATAATTTCACTCTATGTTTGTTTTAATTAAATAGAGTATCTCGATAGTGGTCTTAACACTTATAGATGTTTCATTTCTAGTTCATTTATATTAGGTGAATTGGACTATTTTGTTAAATATATCTTTCAAATACTTGAGTATTTGATAGAAAATCACCCACTAGAAAACTAGTCAATAATATTACTCTAGTATTGAGTGAGAATATTATGAAAACATTAAATTAAATGTTAGGGAGAGAGATAATCGGTGGGACTTGTCATAAGAATCCCTCAAAATCTATACCATGTTTTATGAAATATATCTCCTTAAGCTAAGTGAATCCTATGATTTCATTCCTCATCTATGTAACCATATTTCAATAATAATACATCCCTTCAAAATTAATAAAGTTTTAGTATCATGTACTAAAAATTTATTCGTACAGGTTTTGAAACTAGAATCTAGACTTATTTTTCAAGTAATAATATGAAAAATTCTCAACCAAATATCCTCATAAAAAATCCCATATGGTGGTTGGTGACAAATAATTATATAAAAATCTCTAATTAACTTTAAATAATACTCATTGGGATTTCAATTAAATGTGGGTAACATAATGAAGTATGATTACTAAATCTCATAATTTTAAGCCTATGGGATAACTATCGGAAAGATATATTTTTTGAAATATTGGTAATATTTAAATCAATAATCCTAGTCCTATAAGAATACTCATTCCTTGGATTAGTTTTAATATGATTTTCATTTATTTTTTCATGTCTCTACACTTTCAGTTTAACCATTTTAAATTTATTTTTCTATTTAAGGGATGTAAAATGTTTATTCCTCACAAAAATCAAACATCCAACCACAGATTTGTAATTTTCCACTATTTTCCCATGGATTCATTTTCAAAGATTTAAAAAATTTCACACCAATGTAATGTTCAGGTATATATTTATTACTTTTTAAAAAAATTTCTCAGAAACAAATTATTTGTTATTTGTTTTCTATTTCTTTGATACATCAACCTTCATGAGTAATATACAAAAAATAGTTAGAAGTTGTGTCATTGACCATATCCTATTGTGTTTCACACACAAAAAATTTATTTAAATTAAAAACACCTATGAAAGAAAGATTATTATGATAATTTCATATCAAACCCAATGACTGTAGGAAAATAAGTCACCCTAATTTTGTAGGATGCTGAGGCAAGATAATATTACTTCATTCAGGGGGGTTATTAATTTTGGGAATTTAGTTACACAAAATAAACCCACCTATAATGATAGTATTTTATCCATGTTTCATTGAATTAATAATCAACTTATCATACTAGAATATATACATGTACCAATGTGCTCTGTTCTTTATCTCCCACCTCATATATTTAGATAAGAATTGGTAACAAACTTCCTTTGATTTTCACTGATTTATTTTTAGTGTATATAGTTTCTATAAAGATCACCTCACACATTTAAAACAATTATCATATTTTGATATTCACTATTTCAAATAATCAAACAACATGTATGCGCCGTGATTCTTCTTTGTGACCACATAATTTGATACCAATTGTGGACTTTTTATCAATAATAAATCCTACAAATTACAACTAAGAAAACATCAAAAAATATTGATAATAAATAATATATTAAGGTTGTAGTGTATCATATCCATGGGAAAGGATACATATAATTTTACAAAAAAAGAAAACATCAAAAAATGATATTAAAATATAAATCAAAAATTATGGAAAAAAATATTAAAAATAGAATATAGTGAAAAATAATATTGATAAGATATTGTATGAGAAGTAATAAAAATACTGGAAACTACATTTCCTAAACTAATAAAACAATAACATCTCATGCATTAAAATTTTCCATATAATTTTAAAAAGTTGTCTGAATGGTATTTATTACTGATATATCCTAAGGATTAATATTTCTAAAAATATCTTAAGAAATTGATGAATATTAATAGTGAAGAACAAACTAAAACCTTTTATAATTAATTTAAATATTCTATGGTTAATATTAAAATATATTACATTACCCATTTTTCATTGATTCATGAAGTAAGGAAATAATGAATATCCTAAATAATAGAAAATTAGAGTATTGGACTATGAACATGCACGATGCCCTTAAACTCACACATCGCCAAGCCTGTTGATTTTAGTGATTTGAAAACATAATTTCAAATATATAACTATATAAAAGAACAATTTCATCTATTTTTACATAATTAGTATAATAACCCAACTTTTGATTAAATACATAAACATGATTTATTAAATAAAATTCACATGTTTCAAAATAGAAGATCGAGTGTTATAATTTATTTGGGGATTAGGAAAATTACATAACAACATAGAACATAAAACACACAAAATATTTATTGAATATATCCTTTACAGGGAAACTACATTCCCTCGTACTTAGCATTGTATGGGATAACCTGAGGATATGCATAAGAAAAGGGTGAGTTATAAAGACCTTTAATGGAATAAACATGGAATAACATGGGAAATATTGTTCATGTTATATAATAAGAATATCAACGGAGAACAATAGAAACATGAACATTGAGTCATGATAAAACATAATAATCATAACATTGAAATGTGGTAACAACACTTTACATGGAATTAGCATGAGCCTCAGCTCATTGCACATGAAGCAGGAGTAAACCCTCATTGCACATGAAGCACAAGTAAACACTCATTTCACAAGAATTAACATGATTCAACACCCATTGAAAATGATGTATCATGATGCTATACTTTACACAATTCATTGGAGTGCTATCAGGTCACCCCCATTATTAAACATTTCATTCCATGCAAAAGTGTGCCACATGGATCATTAAACATCGATTCATTAACATTATCATTTATTCTACACTAAAGGAATGTAGAATTCCTACATGAAAATATAAAATCAAAAATTAAATGAGCATATAGGTGAATACCCTTGGTAGAGAAATTGGTATGGAATTTACTACACAATGACATTGGCTTGGAAAAATGTAGTGCAATTTTGGCAGCCTAGCGACATGACATAAGAATTCATAAAAAATTATTTTATGAGATAGAAAGGTGTGTCTTAAAAAATTTAAATGAAATAGAATGTAAGGGGGTAATATAGATACATTTTCCAAAGAAAACAATTGAATTTAGATTCATGATACAAAATAATTTCTTTAATGTAAATGAGGAGAGAGAAATTCCTTTCAGAATATCGGTATACAAACGGGTGTACATGGGAGGCATTTTATGATAGATAAATAGATTTCTCATCATTAAAACATAAAGAGAAAAGTGTGTGGGAGTTTTTTAATCTTACACCATATTTTACAATTGTAAATAAAAGTGCATAACAAGATTATGAAACATTGATAAAAATGGAAAGGTAGGAATCCCTTTCATGAAAGTGTGAACAATACACAAACATTGAGATATCGTGATATAACTCTCATAAATTATCTATAATTTTTTTCTAATATGATAATTCATGCTATATCATTGTAATGGTGCATGTTTGGACGATATTTAACTTATCATAATTATGAAAATGTTTTTATGAAAATTTAATTTCATTTCAATCTTTTGTTGGATGTATGTTTACTTCTAAAACAATATTTTCTAAAAATGATATCAAATGAGTTTTTAAATGATATATTATGATTATTGACAAAGGAAAATATTTTTAAATTGTTTTATTAATATTTTTTAAATGATTTTAATATATTCCCTTATAAATATTCATTGTAATTTTTGATGAAAATATATTAAAAATGATTCATGATCTAAAAAGTTTTTTATTCAAACTAAAGTGTATAATATTATGAAAACAATTATAAATGATCATTGAAAATTATTTTAAATTCTCGATGAAATTAATTTCTATTATGTATTCATTACTTGTGATATTATCCATAGAATCTTATTATATTCTATCACCAAATGGAATTTGTTTTGATGGCATAATGTTTATGAATCACATTTCTCCTCCATGGGTTATTTCATGATTAAATGAATATGAAACCAGCTTCATTTCATTGGTTATTATATGATCGAATGATTATGAAACATGTAACTTGTATGTACATAATGATATGATGAAATATTTATGATACCCATTTCATTTAATGGGTTTTTATATGATGAATGATAATGATGTTTTCAAACACAAAAATATGATATTCATTATGAGATTGGCATTACCCATATCTCCCCATATAAATTAGTAAATATTTATATATCTCATAATATATAAATGGCTAGAATGGAGACTGAACACATTATAGAGAGACATGATAGGAATGAGGAGTGAACTCGGTACAGTAAAGGGAATTGTCCGATATGATGTCCTTAGGAATGAGCCTTATCCAATATAGAAATGATTTTATATACTTATGTGCAAGACAAAAACTCAATTCATTATGAAAATGCTTTACTTATGATCAGTTCTTATGAACTATGAATATTTATTTTATTATTTAAGATAATAATCATTGATATATAGAGTATTATTTACAAAGGTTTTTCTTAAATAAACATAACATTATTCCCACGTTTTTCTTACATATTTACCTTGTTTACACTTACTATGAATTTTAGGTCACTCATTATTATGTTTCCTTTCACCAGGTTATAATGATATTTATTAAATGTGATATTTATAATATAGTTTCTATTATGAAGAATTTAATTAGATATGGTGTATCCCACCTATGTACAAATGTTTATGTTTTTATGTCACCAAAGGCACTAAAATATTACAATACTCATATATGTTTTTCTGTAATATAATAAATATTACAAAACATTAAGTCATTTATATGTATTTTAATTTCACTCATTCATAATACTCATTATCCTCACATAGACAACTACTAACAGAATCACCTTTTTGGACTAGAAATGTGTTAAAAGCCCACATATGAAAACACCATTATTGGAGAAATTAAAAGATTTTTTCAAAATTTTAAGAATAAGTAAATGATAATTTTAAATTTCATTGATGGCATGGGTTTCCCCATCAGATGTACCATAGTTTATCTGAAATTTTATTCCATCTATGGATCTTTGAATCCTGAGGGGATCAAACTCAAAAGATATGAGAAGATGCAATGAAACATCAGTAATTTACTGGAGATGGTTGATAAAAAAATGAAACAGACTAAATAAATACAAGGAAAATCTCATATTGTATTTAAGTATGGTTCACCTGAGTCTAGTATAATTATATTATATGATGCTTTTGGTGTCACATAGAGGATATGGTGGATTGTCAAGTTGTATCACATGTTGACATTGAAGGGGGGACTAAAACTTCTAATAGTGAACATAATATTTTCAGTCATGTAAATAAAAAAGAAGATAATTTTATTCCACTAAGGAGAGGGTTGATTTATAAGAGTATGAATGTTCATTTGTTCATGTCAGACATAAATGAAAATTAGTCTTAAATAGAATCTCTCAAAGGAATGATGTTTAGAAATTGAGATTGAAAAAGGATGTGATATCGATTTAGAATATTATTACTTCTTCTATATACTTATTTTTCTACATGATTCATGTTTTTTATTGAATAAAGGTGTTCTCTATAATGATTGTTATAAATAATTGTTTTTATATAGATTTTAATAGAATGATATGAATACATTTTCCTTTGTTTTCTTTCGTTGAACTCATGAAATTTTGTGTTCTTGTTTTGAAACACTTCCTTATTTATTAATCTTATGATATATAATGTATTAATAGATGAAGTAACATTTTCATATCCATAAATTATTTCAAATTAGTTTTTTTAACAATAATATTTACATAATATGTGATGTGTCGTTGTAAGTGCATGGTGTGTCTTCATCCTCTAGAGTTTTTATTTTCTCTTATCTAGAAGTTTCATTTATACCCTACTTTAATTACAATTGGTGGAAGAGTGGTTGAATGATCTAATTGAGTAACTTCAATATAATTACTTGAATTAAATAAATTAATTTTTTCATCTATATAAATAATGATACATTTCTTGAGAGCTTTGTTGAGATATAAGTCACTAGAAGAGAATGATGCAAGTTTAATTTTGTTTAAAAAACTATTGGAATATATATATAAATAAATCTTATCAAACTTGGTGATAAATTAATAAATTTACATTTACAAATTTTAACTATTTAAATTCTTAATCAACCTTTCTTATTGTGGAATATTTTGTCACTCTATTTCCTTTTCCCTTTGACTGTCAATAATTTTTATTTTTTCTAGTTTCATTTACATTGTTTTGTCACACACTCATCTATATCCTTCTATATGGATATGATAATATTAAAACATAATATAATAGTTTAATTAGGTTTTCCAAATTAAATTTGAGATGATTTCACTGACTAATTCTCACCACATTGGTGTGAGCACCATCACTACAACGTCAAATTATTACGATTTATTTTTTATCTGAGTTAGTCCTCAAAATATTTACAGGATGTGGTCATAAACAGAACTAAAATGTATTTATTTATAATACCGACTAAATATTTTTAGTTTTTTATGTAGGAATCATCCAAAATGGAAGGTAAAAGCTGATATAAAATAAATAAAGAAAATAAAACAAATAAAAATACAACTCAAAATATAAAACCCAAATAAAGGATAGGAAATGTTCTTGGGAAATAGATTGGAAATTGTAGTGAGGGGGAGGAAAGATGGGAAATAACATAGATAGGGGAAATTATGGAGTCTCTACTAATAAATATATCACTACTAATGACACATATTTAGTCATATAAGTGATAAAATCATTGTAAATTTTTCTTTACCCTTTGATCTGTTCCCATGAATGATATTTCTATAAAAATGTCAATAAATTCTTGAATATTCAGTGAGAATAATAAACATCACACATATCAAATTAGGGTACATCATTTTATGTGATCAAGGAAAAATATTAAATTATACTTCACCACTCCATACATGATGTTGTGTTGAAATGAAACAAATATTGAAGTGAAAATGAGAATACAAAACTAAGAATAGACACCATGAAGATCTCATGATTCCTTACCAAGTCATTCGAATTATGTGATATTAAAATTGAAATTCCAATTCCTAAAGTAATATAACAGTAAATTATTCAAATGATATATCATTTAAAAAATATTAAATGATTTTGTGAATCAAAGTATAAAGAACACCTATTTTCATGAAATAAAAAGGGTAAAAAATACTTAATTTCATTAGTCATTTTTCCTTAAATATTAATCAAAAAATCATAATAGTGGAAACTGAAATAATAAAAATATATTTGGAAAATATTAAAACATGAATGTAATAAAATAAAGCAGTAAATTATATATCGATTTTTCTTCTTTGTTCCATGTGTGTTCCTCAGTTTCTTTAATTCAATAGCTTCTCCATACGCCTAGTCCCAGTCCAATATTGTAAAAATTACATGACTCTACTTGATTGTCTGGAAAATGAATCACCAACAATCCTAGAATGAATTTTTACCAACAAAAACACTCACTTTAATCCCCCACTTTTTATATATGTTATTCATGTTGGAGAGAGAAATATTTTCCCAAATTTTTCAACCTGTTATAATTATAGAACTACATAACAAAATTCCCCCCAGTTGAACTTGAGCATTAAATTCTCTAACTATCAATCATTTTTTTCATTCTTTAAAATTTAATTTATCTAGCCAAATATTTTCTTATACATATTCAAAATATATACCCTTATTAACATGAGTTTCTAAACATGTTTACTCCAAATTATATACCTAAATAATAATATATAATTATCCATGAATTTTAAAAATTGAAAATAAATATTTGACAACAAGACTTGGGGATAATATTTTAAATAAATTTAATTCTAATGATTGACAATTACTAAATAGAATACATTCCACATGGCCAAGAAATGAATCCAAAAAATAATTCAGAGAGAAATGTTTTTGATTAATTAAAAAAAATGTTTTAAAAATATATGAGTATACTAAAAATAAAAAAACATGGGTTTCCCCCCAACTAGTGTTACATTTTATTTTCCCTATAATACATTCAATTTAAAATATCTAAACCATGTCACAAAGAGAAAGGGATATCTTAATGAATGAAGTTAAATTATTTATCAAATAGATAGAACTGTGAACACATATTAATTCTAAATATTCAGTATTAAGAAAACAATTTTGAAAATTTTTTAATATCAAAGGGCTGATGTATCTATCTACTAGTGTTTTTTGGTACATAACATGACAAGTTGGTCTAAAAATGGTTTTCAAAATACAATAAGATCAACCAAATAAAATTTAATTTCAGCGTGACATTCCTAATAACATGGGGCTTCTGAATAAAAAATCACGTGAAAGACCAGATAAATATTTATCTCTTTTTTCATGAACTAAACCAAAAATCATCTTTTAAAAATATTTCATATTAGTCTCCCTACTAATTTTTTCAATTTATATACTAAATATATATTTTTCAAAGTCATAACATTTCTAAAATTATTTAGAATTATCAAATTCGTAATCAAAATCAAAATATAATGGTTCATTTATACTAAGTAAGAAACTCTCAATGAAAATGATTTTTTCAAGTTGATAGCTACCAAATGTTTTCAATTAGACATTACCCAAAAATCCAACAGAATTATGTTATCATAAACCACTCAAAATGAATTGATAAACTCCTATTCAAATCCACATAGAACTCAAGATGATGGATTTGAAAAGATTCATCCATGTTTCATGGGAATGGGATTTCATACCAACATGTAGTTGTGAAAGATTTCCAATAACTTCAGTGATTTATTCTAAATAAAATAAATATTCAATTATTAATAAATCATGATTCTTAGATAATTATTATCTTAGGATACTGTTATACAACATTATTATAACCATCTTTCTAGTGGATTTATATTCCATAAACAATTATTGAAAATTTTCATTGACTATATTAGGAATTATATCATGATAAGGGTTAATACAATCCATTTTTTTACTAATATTTAATGATTTCTTGAGACAAATTTTTTACATTGTAACTAACATCATGGGACGAGTACTTAAAAACATGAAACTCTCCTACTTTATACCAAGACTGAATTGTTATTTTAACCCTTGATATATTTATAACTGCCTAAAAAGTGGCTAATAATTGACCTCTTAGAGTGAATATACCATTTATCTTACATTTCATTTCTAAAATTATGAAATAAATGAAAAAAATGATCTTTCCCAAACTGTCTAAATGATAATATAACCTTTTGATATGATGATTGATCATTTTATCAAACAAATATGGAGATACAATAACTATTTTTATCCCCTATAGGCCCAAATAGTCATATATTAATAATGGAATTGTGTTTATAGTATCACATAAGTCTTAAAAACAATTAATAACTTCATTTTTACCGATTATAGATGAAATAAAAAATATTCCTAGGTTTATTAATTTTAGGGAAAAATTATTTTTAAGGATAGAATGACGTCCCTATGTTAATCTAATATTTTCAAATTATTATATGTTCTATTTATTTGATACAAACAGCTTAATAAATGAGAAAATGGAAGGAATGTTTTAAAGTATTATCTAAAATATGTGTTCATATTGATATTTTTTGACATTTCAGGAATGTTAAAATAATCTATCCAGTCATTCTTCTTCCTGAAACATTTCAAAAATGTGATGTGCATGGAATATTGACTCAAAAATGATTATTTTCTCATTCTCATGAAACAGAACATTTTTCTTAAATTATTTTATCATTATTATTTAATTTTTATTTGTTATTTATATTTTTAAATTGCAATTTGACCATTATTCTTTGTTTGGTCCTTGATTTATAGATTAATATATTTATATTTAATTAGATTTTCATTTCCAGATTTCAATAAATAATATGTATCAAATTCATTAGGTTGTACATTTGTATATACATTTATTTTTAGTCATTATATACATAAAATACCAATCTAATTTTCTCTTGGATGGGTTTAATTTCCACTATGTAGTATTCACATAACCGAACCACTAATGTATCATTCCTTTTGACTCATTTACATGTATAATATTTTTAAAGAAGATTTTATTGAGTTTATTTAATCCATTTTCCTAGATTCTTGTGTGTTAATAATATCCATATTCCAAGATTCATATGTGTCAACTTTATTAAAAAACATTTCAAACATCGCCTATGAATTTATCTAAAAATTATTATAATTATCCTTAACACTTATCCTAAAAATTAGTCATAGGTTTTGATATGAATCAAATAGTTTAATATTATTTAATTACTCCTTAATATTTCCATGACATGTTTTTTTGTTCTTTAAACCGTGAGTGTTGTTTTTCTTAATTGAATATGGGGATTGTATAGATTGAAAATGAGGAACATGTGTAAGAAAATGTAATGTCTTCATTGGTTTGGTTAGGTGATTCAATGTTAAGGAAAAATGTTCTAGAATTACCACACATTCCATAATTTTGTAATTTCACACTATGTTTTTTATAATTAACTAGAGTATCTATAGGATGGTCTTAACACTTATAGATGTTTCATTTCTAGTTCATTTATATTCGGTGTATTTGATTAATTTATTAAATATATCTTTCAACTGCTTAAGTTTTTAATAGAAAATCACCCACATGAAAACTAGTCAATACTATTCTTCTCGTATGGACTGATAATATTATGAAAACATTAAATTAAAAGTTATGGAGAGAGGTAATGGGTGGGACTAATAATAATAATCTCTCCAAATTTTTACATTGTGTCATGAAATATATCTCCCTAAGTAAGATGAATCCTGTGATTTTATTCCTCATCTATGTAACCATATTTCAACAATAAAAAATACCTACAAAAATAATAATGTGTTAGTTCCATGTACTCAGAATTTATTCATATAGGTTTTGAAACTAGCTTGTAGACTTATTTTTCAAGTAAAATAACAAAAAAAAAATTAACCTAATCACCTCTTTAATATCCCCTACGATGGTTTCTATCAATTAATTTTATAAAAATATATAAAGAACTCTAAATAATCCTTACTGTGATTTCAATTAAATTTGGGTAACATAAAGATGTAGGATTACTAAATCTCATAATTTTTAGCCTCTGGGATAACTATATGAAAGATATATTTTTTGAAATTGTGGTATTGTTTAAATCAATAATTCATGTCCTCAAAGAATACTGATTACTAGGTTGAGTTTTACTATTATTTTCATTTACTTGTTCTTCTCTCTACACTTTCAGGTTAATCATTTTAGATTTATTTTTCTTCTTAAGGGATGTAAAATGTTTTTTTATCCAAAAACTCTAACATTCATGCTCAGATTCGTAATTTTCCACTGTTTTCACATGGTTTCATGTTCAATGATTTAAAAAAATTCACACCAATGTAATGTTCATGTATTTCTTTTTTACTTTTTTTAAAAAATTTCTTAAAAACAAATTTAATGTTTTTTGTTTTATATTCTTTATTTTGGATACATATACCTTCATCAGAAATTTAACCAAAATAGTGATAAGTTGTCTCATTGACCACATCCAACTATGTTTCACACACCTCAAATTTATTTAAATTAAGTACACATAAAACAAATATTATCAAGATAAGTATAGATCAAACCCAATGAGTGTAAGAAAATAAGTCACCCTAATTTTGCAGGACACTGAGGCAAGATAATATTACTTCATTATAGGGGGTTATTAATTTTTGGAATTTAGTTACACAAAATAAGTCACCCTAATAAAAGAGTAATTTATCATTGTTTCATTGAATTAATAATCAACATATCTTACAAGAATATATCAATTTAACAATGTGCTATGTTCTTCATCTCCCACCTCATTTATTCAGTTAAGAAATGGTAACAAGCACGTTCTACATCCTTCTATTATCACAAAATTTTTTAGTGCATGCATTTTCTAAAAAGACCCCCTCACACATTAATTATTTTTTTCATATTATCAAATTCACTAATTCAAATAATATAACAATATGTATGCACTGTGATTCTAATTTTTGACCATATAATTTGAAAACAATTGATGAATTTTTATCAATAATAAATATTTTAAATAATTAAAAAGACACCATCAAACACAATTGATAATAAATAGTATATTGGCATTGTAGTGTATCATATCCATGGGAAAGGTTACATATAATTCTATGAAAAAAAATAAAACATCAACCAATGATCTAAAAATATATAACAACAATGAATGATAAAAATAGTGAAAATATAATATAGTGAAAATGAATATTGATAAGATATATGTATTATAAATAATGAAATTTGGGGAAACTACATTTCCTAAACTAATAAAACAATAACTTCTCATGCATAAGAAATTTCCATAGAAGTGTAAAAAGTTTTCTAAAAAGGAATTTCTTATTGATCTATACTATGGAATAATATTTCTAAAAATATCTTAAGAAATTTATGAATATTAATAGTGAAGAAAAAACTAAAACCTTTTATAATTAATTTAATTCTTTAATGTTTAATATGGAAATGCATTACATGACTCATTACCCTTCTATTCATAAGGTAAGGAACAAATGAATATCCTAAATAATAGAAACTTTTAGCATTGGACTAAGAACATGCACCATACACTTCAACTAACACATCACCAAGTTAGTTGATTTTAGTGATGTCAAACCATAATTTAAAATATATAACTATATAAAACACAAAATTCATAAGTTTTTACATAATTAGTATAACAACCCTGCTTTTGATTATATACATTAACATGATTTATTAAATAAAATTCACTTGATAAAAAATAGACAATTAAGTGGTCTAGTTTCTTTGGGGATTAGAAACATTACATAACAACTTAGAACATAAAACAAACAACACATTTATTGAAAATATCCTTTACAATACCACTATATTCCCTCGTACTTAGCATTTCATGGGATAACGTGAGGACATGTATAAGAAAATGGTGAGCTATAAATCCCAGTAAGGGAATAAACATGGAATAACATGAGAAATATAATTCATGTTATACAATAGGAATATCAATTGAGCATAAGGGAAACATGAAAATTAAGGCATGATAAAGAATGATAATCATAACATGGAAATGTGCCAACAACACTTTACTTGGAATTAGCTTGAGCCTAGGCTCATTCCACGTGAAGCATGAGTAAACCCTCATTGCACATGAAGAATAATTAAACACTCATTTAACATGAATTATCAGGATTCAACACCCAATTAACATGATGTATCATGATACAATACTTTACACAATTCATTAGAGCACTATTTGGGCGCACCCATTCTTAAACATTTCATTTCATGCATAAGTGTGGCACATGCATCATTAAACATGGATTAATTAACATTATGTTTTGTTTCATGATAAAGTAATTTATAATTCATAAATGAAACTATAAAATCAATATGTAAATGTGTATATAGATGAATACCCTTGATAGAGAAATGGGTATGGAATTTAGTACACAATGACTTTGGCTTGGAAAAATGTAGTGCAATTTCAGCAGCCTAACGACATGACATAAAAATTCATAAAAATATTTTGATGAGGGATAAATTGGTGACTTATCTTATGTAAATTAAATATAATGTAAGGGGGTCATATAGATACATTTTCAAACAATTTTAATAGAATTTTGATTAATTATACAAAATAATTTCTTGAATGTAAATAAGGAGAGAGAAATTTCTTTCGGAATTTCGGCATAGTAATGGGTGTACATGGGAGACATTTAATGATAGATAAATGGGTGTTTCATCATTAAAACATAAAGAGGGAAGTATGGGGGATGTGTTAAATCCTACACCAACTTTTATAATTGAAAATAAAAGGTAATAACAATATTAAGAAACTTGGATAAAAAGAGAAAGGTAGGAATCCCTTACTTGGAAGTGTGATCCCAAAGATTTTCGAGGGGACAGAGAAACACATATTGGGAGCATGGGGCGTCTTGGGAGGATTATAGAGGGAATATTGAAGAGTTTATTAGAACTATAAAGAATTTATTTAATAGGAAATGGGAGCTTGGGTTGGTTTTTGTAGAAATAGATGGGAAATTCTTTATTATTTTGGTTTAAGACACCACACATTAAACTAATAAAACCCACAAACTAGAAAATGGTCTTCAACAATGGATTTTTCCAAAGGGGAGTGGAAAAAAATATTTTATAAGAATAGTTTCTGAAAATCATAAAATAATAGGGTTTCTTATGTGGAGGTGTGTCACACTCTCAAGGAAAACAATTTAAAAAGATAAAATGTTTTATAAGCCTTGAAGGGAATTCTAAGTCTATGAAAAATAAATCAAAAAAATCCAAAATCACATTATTTTAATGTTAAAACATATATTTTCCAAAAATAATGTTTACAGTATTTTATTATCTCACTATTGGAACATTATAATGTCATAAAATACATTATATATTAAAATAATATTTAATTTTTACCCAAAATTTCAATTGTCTTAGAAAATTATGAATAATTAACCATTGGATAATTCCAACATTCTGATTCCAAAAATAATATTCATTTTATCTTAATAATTTTTTATGTATGTGAAATTGTTTAGTTTAAAAATAAAAACTAAAATTTATCAAAAATTCATGGGTTTTGAAAGAAACTGCTTTCAAACAATAATAAAAATCACAATCATATTCATAATAATTAGAAGATCATTTATATTATATAGAAATTAATTTAATAAAATTATTTTATTATAATAATATTTAAATAAATAATACCTTAATTCATCAAAATAAAATTTTAAATTAACTCAAAATACTATTTTTTTCTTTAAGAAAAATTTAAAAAATAACAATAATAAAATGAATGTATATTCATTATTATGTACAAAAATAATGCACATAATTATTTTATTATGGTCTTATTACATAACACCTTATAACACCTACGTTAGATCTTAGTGTAAGGTGTGCGATGGCGACAGACTCTTAGGGTGACTCAGATAACATTACTCGAGTGGTAATCTCTATCAACTTCCACTTCTCTCGTAGGTAGTTCCACTCGAGCTTAATGTATTCAAGTTTTCATTGGGCTTGGTCAAGATCAAAGAAAAATGATGCCACCTATTTTCTGAGCTTTGAGAAATGTGCTTCGTATGGGGAATTGCTATTAGATAAGGCAATCACTTCCTTTGACTGAGTAAATTGGATATGTTAAAGCCCTATATTTATAATAATCATGTGATCACTGTTCAACGGCTGTATTAGCAATGGTAATAATTCTTAATGTTATTTTGAAATCCAATATCAAAAAACCAAATTAGTTCATATGTTTTACATAACAATAAGAAGACATTTAAATAGACCAAGAGGGATTTCCATTATTGAATTTTTGGGTCGTTACAATCTCCCCCCTTAAAAAATTACATCCATAATTCTAACTTTAAAATAGATGTGGGTTACTCCACTTCATCACTTATTTTGATTGACACATCACTTCTTCAAATATGTGTTTCTTCCTCAACACCTTACCGAGGGGCATTTTCTTATTTCATAGAACTTTTTCACTATGATCATTGATCTTCACTGGTTTCTCCTCGATAGAAATATCATTATATAACTATACTACCTCTAAAAATAGTAGATGTGAAGTTTCCAGTGTGAAATTATTTATTTGGGATACATAAAATAAAACATGTACATTGGTCATATTAGTTTAAATTTATAATTGATATGCCACAACCCCAACACAATCAGGAATCTCAAAATGAATTATATAACTTGGACTTAACTTCACCTTCTTTCCAAACATCATGACCTTCTTCCACGGAGATATTCATAGAAACACTATGTCTCCATCATTTAACTAAAGGATTCATCATATGTTATTTGTATTACACTTCAGTCAACTTTGGGATGCCTTGATATGATGCTGAATATTTCTCACCTTTTCACCCATTTCATCGACCATTTCAGGTCCTAGTAGCTTACTATCACTGACTTCATCCCAACACACTAGTGTTCTTCACCTTTTCCCATAAAGGGCTTCATAGGGTGACATTTAGATGCTCAAGTGGAAACTATTATTGTAAGAGAATTCAACCAGTGGTCAATGTTATTCCCACCCTCCTTTGAGTCCATACAACATGATCTTAACATATTATCCAGTGTTAGAATAGTTTGCTAAGAATATCCTTTAGATTGAAGATGATAGGCCGTACTAATGTTCAGTTTAGTTCATAGTGCTGGTTCGAGACTTTTCTTGAACACCGAGGTGAATCTCGGATCTCGATTAGATATAATAGATAGTGGTACTCGAAGAATCCTTACAACTTCCCTAATGAATATTTTTTCTAGATGATCCAATGATATATCCTATTGAATTTAAATGAACTGTTCAGACTTTTTAAGAAGGTCCCCAATAACCTAGATTGAATTGTTGCCTTTGAATGTCTTCGAATATCCTGTGGCAAAGTCCATGGTGATGTTCTCCCATTTACATGCTCGTATGGGAAATGGTTGCATCATCCCCTTAGACATCTGTCTCTCTGACATCACTTGATGATACACCAGGAACAATGATTATACTCAATGATCTCCTTCTTCATATAATCCCACTAATAATTCCCTTGGAGATTACGATACATATTTATGTTTCTGGGGTGAATAGTGATATTTAAACTAATTGCATCATCTAAAAATTCCTTCTTCAGCTCCATACATGATTGAACACAAAGTATTTTGACTAATATCACAATTCCTTCTATATAAACAATGAACTCCGAGTATTTCTATTTTCTGTTATCTTGGACTTTCTTCTGAATTCCCACATCATTCTTCTGAGCATCATTTAATTATTCTTAAAGAGACAGTTGATCAATAATCTGTGAAGTGATTGATGATGTTCACTTCTTTATGATTCCCATGTCCAATTTATCAAATCTATTAATATTGGATCCTACTAAATTCTCATCAATGATAAAATTGATGGGTCCTTTCTACTTAGAGCATCACCTACATTGTTTGCTTTTGTAGGGTGGTAATGGATTGAGTAGTCATAGTCATTGATCATCACTAACCATATTTGTTGGTTCTTGTTCAACTCTTATTGTGTGAATATATAGTAGAGAATTGTTTGGTATGTTTATATTTCACACTTCTTCCCAAAGATATAAGTCTGCAAAAATTTTAAATCAAAGATCACTGCATCCAACTCCAAATCATTTGATGGATAATTCCACTCAAGAACATTCAATTTCCTTGATGAATATGCAATGACTTTGTAATGTTTTTACCATCACACAACCCAAGCCCTTATTCGACGAATCACTACATACCACAAAGAGTTCTCCACTTGTGGGTAATGTCTACATAGGAGCAGTGATAAGACTCGTTTTCTACTCTTTGATGCTTTCTTCAGATTAATCACTCCATGAAAACATTACTATATTTTGAGTTATCTTTGTAAGAGGGTTGGGAAATCATGAGAAATTTCTCACAAATCGTCAATAATATACAGCTAACGCCAAGATGCTACGGATATCCATTACCGATGTTGGCCTCGACCATCCCCCTATTGCATTTGTCTTGGAGGGATACATAGATATCCCATTGCATGTGATGATATACCCCATATATGAGATCTCCATCAACCAGAACTCACACTTGTTGTACTTTTCATATAGATTCCCCTTTCGCGAGGTCTCTAGTAAATTTATTAGATACTCCTCATTATCCTCCATGGTTTTGGAGTATTTTATAATATCATCTATAAATACTACCACAAGTTAGTCAAGGAAATCTCTAATGACTATTCATCAAATTGATGAAGATTTATGAAGCATTAGTGAATCTGAATGGAATTACTATGAATTCATAGTGCCCATATCTTGTGTGAAAAGCAATCTTGGGGATATCTTCCTTATTCACCATTAAATGATAATATCTTGATCTCAAATCTACCTTGGAGATGTATTGTGCTCCATGTAGCTGGTTGAACAAGTCATAAATTAATAGGAGATGATACTTTTCCATTATCATGATTTTGTAAAGCTCGTGATAATTGATGCAAAGGAACATTGACCAATCCTTCTTCTTGATGAAGAGGACTGGGGAAACCCATGTTGAAGAACTTGGTCATAATAATCAATTATCTAGATTCTCTTTGAGTTGTTTCTGCCGCTCACCAATCTCTACAACATCCTTTCTATATGGAGTCTTGGATATTGCAAATGCTCGAGGTATAAGGTCACTTGAGATTTCAAAATCTCTTCACGGAGGGAGACCACATAATCCCTCAAGAAACACTCAAGCGAATTCACTCACAATAAGAATTTCCTCATGGATGGTTTCTTCCATGGACTCAATCATCCGAGCCAGATACGCATACTCATTTGGTAGTAATATCCATGATTTATATGATGGAACTAAAGAAGATTCATCATCGTCCTTGCACATGTACAGAATCGGGGAGTCGATTATCCATTTGGGGAGTGGTTTTCCTCTAACGTCAATTTATATTGGATCCATATAAGGAAATCCTATCAATTCCATGAATTGAATCAAATTCAACCAGAGGGAGTATTAAGAGGTTTTATAGAAAGTTCAGTCCATATATTGTAACCGGGGAGGAGTGATATTCATGGGATGAAATGATTTCCACATTTTTCATACTCACTGATATCTTTACTTCCATGACTTGGGGTGGCGTTGGGATTGTTCTATTAAATGTTTGGGATTTAAAAGAATTTGTAGAACCATGAAAGATAACCTATATTTAACATTTTGATTGTGGATCTACCTTACCAGATATAGTTATGGGATGAGTATGTTAAACTATTAAACACATAAAGGGGAATCGAAAGGCAAAGATGAAAAACATATAAATTACATTTATTTCCTTAACTAATGAATCCATAAGCTTCAATATATGTTTTCCATGATCTGAATTATAATATGTATAATTAGAGACATTTTTTATTCCCTTAGTAATGGTTCATACTAGGGTTAGTTATTTACCAAAGAACATCCCTAGGAGTTTTGTAACCCAGAGTGTAGAAAGGCATGTTTTCGTGTACCAGGATACCCCGGGTCAATCCTGAAACTCCTTGTAGGAGTTTTCACTGAAAGGTATATATGTGTGAGATCCACCTATACATGCTCGTATCCTGACAGGGTTGTATTTTCTTGATAAAAAACATACAAAATATTCAACGAAACATAGGAATGTCTTTTGTAATTATTCTTATCCATAAGTCTTTCATTAGGGTTTTCTAATCCTAACACCAATAAATATCTAAACCTAACCCCTGATACAAACTATAACTACCCTGCTTTTTATTACATACTTAAACAAGATTTATTAAATAAAATTCACTTTATAGAAAATATAATATTGAGAGGTATAGTGTCGATGGGGCATAGAAAAAGTACATGAAAACATCGAACACAAAACAGATGATATATTTATTGAAAACATCATTTACATGACCACTACATTCTCTTGTACTTATCATTTCCATGGATAACCTGAATACATGCATCAGAAAATGGTGAGCTATAAAGCCCAGTAAGGTAATAAACATGTAATAACATTGTCAAAATAGTACATGTTAGAAAATAGGCATATCAATGTAGCAAAATTGAAGTATTAAAATAAAGGCATGATAAATAATTATTATCCTAACCTGGAAATGTGTCAACAACACTTCACATGGAATCACCATGAGCCAAGGCTCATTTCCCATGGATCATGAGTAATCCAACATTGCACATGTAGAACGACTAAATAGTCATTGAACATAGAATTAATATGAGTCAACACCAATGGAACATGATTTAACAAGACACTATACTTTACCCAATTCATTGGAGCGCTATCAGGGTGCACCCTTTCTTAAACATTTCATTTCATGCATTAGTGTACCACATGGATCATAAAACATGGATTCATTGAACATCATAATTTTTTTCCACAGTAAATGAATGTGAAATTAATACATTAAACAATATAATCAATAATTAGATGTCCATAAAGATGAATACCTTTTATAGAGAAATGGTCATGGCATTCACTACATAATTATATTGGCTTGAAAAACGTCGTGCAATTTCAGCAGCTTAATAGCATGATATAAGAATTCATAAAAAAATGTTTGATTAGAGAGAAATTGGTGTCTCATTATATGTACATAAAATTTACATTAATGGGGTTATATATATACATTTATCAATAATTTTAATGGAATTTAGATTCATGATTCAAATTAATTGAATGAATGAAAATGAGGAGTGACAAATTCCATTCTGAATTTTGGCACATTAACAGGTGTACATGGGAGGATTTTAATGAGAGGGATAGGGGTATATCACCATTAAAACATAAAATAGGGATGTATTGGGATGTGATAAATTATACCCCAACATTTATAATTTAAAATAAAAGTGTATAACAATATTAATAAACTTGGATAAAAATGGAAAGGTAGGAATCCTTTACATGGAAGTGTGAATCCAAAGGCTTGGGAGGGGCATAGAGAGAATTCATGGGAGCTTGGGGCACATTGGGAGGATTATAGAGAGATTAGGAAAGTTTTCAGATGATCTCCAATGGAATTGAGTTAAGAGGATGTAGGATCTTGGGTGGGTGTATATAGAAAATGAAGAGAAATTTTTTATTATTTTGGTTTTGGACACCACACATTAATCAAATCAAAAACACAAAATAGCCCTCGGTTTGTTATCATGGTTTTTTCCAGAGGGGAGTGGAAAACCATATTTTATGAGGCAAAATGATGAAATTCTTAAAATAATAGGTTATCTTATGTGGAGGTGAGTCACACCCTCAAGGAAAACAATTTAAAAAGACAAAATTTTTAATAAGCCTTGAAGTGTCACCAAAATCATTGTAAAATAAATCACAAAGATAATAAATCAAATTATTTTAATTATAAACCATATATTGTCCGAACATATTGTTTATAGTATTTTATTACATCATTATTCAGTCATTATGGTTTCATAAATCACATTATATATTTAAATGATATTAAATTTTTAACCAAAAAATCAACTGTCTTAAAAATTTATGAAATATTCACCATTGGATAATTTCGACGACCTGATTCCAAAAATAATATTTATTTTATATAAACATATTTCTATTTATGATAATTTTTACTTTTAAAATAAAATCCGACATTAATCGAAAATTCATTGGTTTTGACAAAACCGGATTTCAAACCTTAATAAAAATCACTATCATATTTATAATTATTATACGATCATTAATATAAAATAAAAAGTAAATTAGTAATGGTATTTAATTTAAATAATATTTAATTAAAAAATCCATTAATTCATCTAAATTGATTTCTTAATTACGTAAAAATATTATTTTTTCTTTAAATACAAATTACAACATTACAATAATAAAATGAATGTATATTTTTTATCATGTAAAAAAATAATGCACATAAAAATTATACTAAGGTATTATTACATAACCCCTTATAACACCCGTATTAGACCTCAGGGTAAGGTGCATGATGTTGACTGAATCTTAGGGTGGCTTGGAGAAAATTTCCCGTGTGGTAATCTCTATCAATGTCCACTACTCTCGTAGGCGGTTCCGATCGAGCATAATGTATTCATGCTAGGCTTGGGCTTGGTTTTGAGAAAAGCCCAATAATGCTACCACATTTTTTAGATCTAACTAATGTGCTTCATATGGGGAAATTCTACTGGATGGGTCCATCACTTCCTTATTCTGAGTAAATCTGATTAGTAAAATCTATATATTTATAATAATCATGTGATCACTCTTCAACGACTATATTAGAAATGGTAAAGATTCTTAACGATATTTTAATAAAAAAAATTATACAACCAAAAAGTCATTAATTATTAAATAACCAAAAGAATAAATTTAAATAGGCCAAGAGAAATTTTCATTTTTGAATTTTTGGGTCGTTACAATTAGACCAAGAATTTATTATGTAGTGAGTCAAATAAGATAAAACGGTGACATCCATTGATTAATCTGATGAATAAACAGGTAAATGTATTATAATTAATTCTCTACCAATTACCAAAATACAATTAATGTATATATCTTAGTATAATGAACAATAATATTTTTAAAAATCGCTAATAAAATGAAATAAGAAAAAATAGAAGAAATAAGAAGGTGGTCTCTCCAAATCACCTCCTTCTTCTAGTACCACCCCTCTCTTTTATTTCTTAGAGAGCCTCACCATTCTATTATTCTTATTATAGTACCACTATAATGAATGAATTTTTCATAACATCAAATTATATTCCATAATTTTTATAAATTATTATATTATTTTTATTATCACACAACTAAAAATACAATGTTTTCATTTAAAATCATCAAACTCCCCTCAAATAAACCAAGCGGTGTACCTTGACTACCCAACATATCCTATATTATTATATAGTAAAACTATTATTATAGAATGATGATAGTATCACGTTCAACTTTTTTTGAAACAATATAATCTAAACCTAGTTAGAATTTGGGTTCATTTTAATCATCAAAATCCTTCTCCAACAAATTCTTTTGTCTTCGCTGTATAACCTCAGCTCATTTGAGCTTTATCTCCATGACATGCACTGAATCTCATTTGGTATTAGATTTAATGTGAATATTTTTAAATCATAAAGATCAAAATTATTATTTATATTAATTTGATATTTTCTTTTATATGTTTGGTAAAGGTCATCTGTCTCTTCCAATTTCCCTTATGTAGGTTTTTTAAATTTTTATATTATCCTACACTGATGCACCTATGAATTAGCTATGTATGAAAATGGTGACATGAGGTTAGTGATAATTTTGATACATAAATTATATTCTAAATAATTCAAATATTTTCTGAAATATCTACATATTTATTTGACTATATTATTCTGATACATCTATAATTTATCTCTTTCATATTTTCCTATATAAAAAATTGGTCTATGTAGAAATTTGGTTATTTAGAAAATATTCTATTTGGAAATTCAACTCTATCAATTTGGATATATATTAAATAAATTAACTAAAATTAATATTTTTAATGACAAATAAATCATCAATTAAAAAATAAAAATAAACTAAAACTTAATCAATGAGTTCCATGTTTCCAAAAATTGAATAAAAATATTTTACTACAAAAATAAATAAATAAAAACTAAACGCAAATAAAAATTATAAAAATCAATTAAAGAATTAAATTTCAATAATGTTTTTCACTTTTCCATACTATTATGCATCCTATAAATATAAGTGAGTTAAAACCAATAGCACATCCATATATAAGCACTAAAAATAACCCTTTTATAATAATTACCAATGATTTTCATTTTCACCTAAAAAGTGAAAATATTTCTTATTTAACTATTTAATGATAATTTAAAATAAAAATGTAGTTAAAATACATAAAAATAATCATGTAAATAATATAAAATAAGGTCACACCGAATTCACCTAGGCTTAAAATATTTTTTATCCACAATCAATCATTTAGTCAAATTCATTGGTGGAATAAAAATATAATTAAACTAATATTCCCCAAATAATTTATTTTCAAAATTATTCCCCCTATGTACTTATTGGGTAAAATATTATATTATCATCTCATGTATAATGTTTTTAGGAGAAAATTGGTTTTAATTTTGAAAAAAACATGAAAATATTAAATTTTGATGTGAATCTAACATCTTTCAATTTTCATCCTACTGATATAAAAGCATTATTTGTTTCCTAAAATAGAATAAAGTAATATAATTATAGACCACATAATTAATAAAAACATATTGGATATTTTAGAGTAAATACTTATTATTTTAATAAAAAGAAAAACAATACTTAATGATGAAATAATTAATAAATACTGAAAAAAATGTTTAACCTTCATTAAAAATTTTGTTTCATAGTAAATTCGGGTACATATATTATGAGTTACATTAAAATTAAGATGTATGAAATCATTAATAATCGTATGAAATTCTATGAATGTTTTTCCAAAATCCATTTTTCATAGGGGTTTGAGAAATGATTTACCCAAATAAATCCATAAGGTTTTAAATATTGGCCTCCTCAAAGCTGCATCATAAGAATCAAATTAGAGAAAAATTGCAATCCGATAAAGATACTCACATCATGTATGAAATAATAAAAAATTAACATTTTAATTTTCTTTTGAGGGATTTTCATTGGAGAACAAATATTTTTTAAAAATTACCATCCCCACACTAAAACCCCATCTGTTTTCTCATTATTGAAACTCAATATAAGAAACCTTATTAATAAAATTGGTTGAAAAAGATTTTGAAATGATGAATAGAGAATTATCATGTTTAGGGATGATATGAAAAATCAAAAATAAATTTTCCATCCAAATACAATAGTAATAACATGAATAAGAATTCTGTTGGCCACTGTCAAATAAATTAAGCATCAAATAAAATATAAAATAATTTCCTTCTAAATGAATGTTATATAATGTTTTTCTACCATTAATTGCCTTGGTAAATCACTTTAGGTTTTACATTATACAATGAAATCAACCCATAGTTGTGAAAACCATGTTCTAATAAATAAATTAGGCATGAATGACAATCATTCAATAATAAGTTAAAATTATTAATATCACAATCTAGTTTGAAAACTAGGAAAATATAAAAATGCAATTGAAAATAAAAAAGATCAAAAAATTTCCTTATAATAGAAAATATATTCTAATTGAAGTAAAGTACATGTAAACTCCATTATCTATATTGGTTATAAACTCTTGTTAGAAGATCATGATTCTAAATTCAAATTAGGTGGACGTTTTATTCAATTTTATCTATCTAGATGCTCTTTCATGATAATAATATCAAAATAAACCAGCCACTAGTAAGAATATATCATGGTTGACTATTCCCTCTTCTTACGATCACTTGACCTATCATGACCCACCTTCACCAAAATGTGGGAAGGAAAATCATATTCCTAGGCCTTCCTTCTTTAAGTTGAAGGAGAGTTAGTGACCCCCGAAACTCACCTTCAATAGTTCCCAGAGTGGTGACCAGCACCAAGGGTATAGAATCTTACACAAAATGGAAGGCATTAACCTTTTTATTTTTATAGGATTAAGAGATAAGATAGAAACCCCCACAATACCAAGGATGAAACTAAAGCTAAATCCAAAATTAACTCATTCCCATATTCATGTTCAAAAATAAATGATACAAGACACAAAAACTCTAAAGGTAAAGTACCAAGAAAAAGAAATAAGACAACAGCAACTGCCCCAAGTTCTGAGCTAGTACGGTCTCGCACGATCCCTGAGGTCCTCCTGGAAAACTGAAAGGAGTTTTATATACGTAGAGTGAGCATACAAGTATACTCAGCAGGGAAAACCAAAGACTCTCGTGCACAAGTGTGGAGGCATTATAATGTCCCATGAAAAAGGAGATAACCAAAGCACCTAACAAGGAAATATATCCACCCAAGCCTTACCAAGGCACACTCCCCAAATAACGCATGTCATGTAATGTATAGTTAAAGAACATCGATATTCGTGTACCCCACGGCACTTTCCCACTCGTAATTGATGACATCCTACCAATCGAACCAATCCCTCCATTCTCACCGTAGTCCCACTGCCACACCCACTCGCACACACCTGGGCCACAACCGCACATCCCGCCCGCAGACACCTGGGCCACATCTACCATGCATAACCACACCCACAAAAACATGGGTCAGAACAATTACTGCCACGCCCGTAGACACATGGGCCTCATCCCGAAGACACTTGGGAAACAACCTTCCCGTAAACACCAGGGCCAACCACCACAACTACCCTGCCTGAAGATTATTGGGCTAATAATGGTGTTCAGGCCATCACAACCTACTCGAAGAGTCTTGGGCTATTCGGGGAAGGGAGCAGAAAAGGAGCCAATAACCAACCACTCAGAGGAGTGTTGGGAAACACACCCTCCCCGGAATTGGGGGTGTTCGGCACTAAGTTCTCAACTTGGGTGGGGCGTGAATAATAAAAGTTAAAACTAAAAATATATTTATAGGTAAATAGTACTCATCCAATCCTAGGGTTCCAAAATCTAAGCACAAATACCCTTGTTACTATTCATTCATAAAGGAAAGCACAACACTTGCGGCCAAGTCACAACTCATTCCCAAAACCAATTCCCCGTTTAACCCATTCTTATCTTCATGTTCATGTGATACCATTTAAGTAATGTCTTGCACTACTAGGCAACTAACAGGAATAACCACAAACTTGGAAAAGAGAATCACCAAAACAACAACTTAATCATTCACAACCAGTTCTCTTGTTAAGTCACAACAACAAAGGGATAAGTGAGATATCTCAAAGTAATGGAACCAATGAAACCCTCACAAAAGGGATAAGTGAGATCCCTCGAAGTACTACAAACAAAGCAGACCCCAAGACACATCCCCATGTCCCCAAAACTAGGAACCAACAATTTCTCAACAATAGAGGATTCTAGCCGAGTTCTTGTCATAGGAGAGCAACCACACAGCTTCAGATTCACAACCAACAACCGTACAACAATAGAGGATCTCTTCCCCATCCACATCTTCCCATAAGCACCAAGAAGAACAAAACACCTACTACTAAACAGAGTGGGAAACTTCCAGGATCATGCACATTATTCTATAGGTTCTTCTATTTATTTATTAAATGGGGTGGTCACACGGTGATTCTTGTTTTACTAAACATCCATTCAAACCAACTAAGATTAAGTGACTAAAAAATTTCCATGTTACAGTTATTTAGTCAGCATAAAATACAATGGTTTATTAGGAGGCAAGGAAATACCACCAATAACCATGATTTTCAGTGAGCACAAGTCTATACAGTTCATAACACAAATCAATATAAAAGAGTACAACATAACATCGATCACACCCCCTTCATTCTTAATGTCCGTTCATTTTCTTCATTAAGTTTGGTTTCATAAATACTCCTAGAAACAAAATCATACCCTCCCCAGATAATTCAAAGTAAGGAAAGATGAATAAAACCCTACCTGATTGATCAAAGATTGAAGTTCTTCACCATAATCCAAGAATAGGGAAAAGTGTGACTTGCAGGGGAGGGACGTCGGGAACTCCAAGGATGAGCAGAAAGACTCCAGTACAGGCACACCATAGGTCTCAGAAATGGATACACCAAATTCACTAAGAAGAAATGGAATCCATCTAAGAGGAAGAAGAAGGTAGAAGAAATTCTCGTGAGATATATAGATAAGAACCCATTGTTATTAGATATGGGTATTTGAACGGATTTAAATTTGGATCGTGGATCCCCACGCGGTTGGGTGGTTACACACGATGGGATTAATTGTTATTTAATTCCCTATTGAAGAGGTTCCTTGGGATTTTTGGGTATTAATTATAGGATTTAAATGGCTTTTAACCACTTGAAATGGGATAAAGAGGAACAAAATATGTGTTACGGGAAAAACTGTAGGAGAGAGACCCAACAATGCTGGGTGACACTGATCGATCGCACCGATCGGTCACGCCGATCGGTCACCTGACAAAATGGCATCCTACCACTGAGACGTCACCCTTAGGATCTAGAATTTGGAAAAGGGATGGACCGTTAGGGAGGGGGTCATCACATCAAATACCTCTCAAAGTATTCTCACCTTCGAGAAATTAAAACCATACCTGAATAAAGGAGAGGGGGTGTCCGAATGACCGCCCCAGAAGATACCTCTCAAGAGTGAACCCAAAAAATTACAATCACCACAAAAAAAATATTAAACCATCTGGTCATGTGGTGAGGGGTTTCCCTTCCTCCGTGTTGTGATACTATCTGCTTTGGGCCGCACTGACTCTCCCTCATGGGTTTAGGAGCATTCACTCTAATGCGTCTTAACTAGGGATTAGGTCCTCCCCTCCCCACATTTCAGGACACTTCACACACATCCACAGAAAAGGAATACCACACATTCCATTTTTAGCAAGGTAAAGTGTTCCATCACAACCAAATACAACAAACAAACTACTCAAAACAGCTCTAGGTACTGGGGGGAATCTGCGTCTCCCGTTCCCATGTACTTTCCTCAAACCCACCATGCCTCCACAACACACGAACCAGAGGAATGGTTTGTCCACGGAGCACCTTCTCTTTACGATCCTCAATCATCATTGGTCGCTCCAAGAACGTTGCATTGTGTTCAATATCTAGCTCTCCCCAATAAAGGACGTGTGAGTCTTCGTGCAGATATCAACGAAGCTGGGACACATGGAAGACATTGTGCACCCTTGGTAGCTGTGGTGAAAATGCAAGCTGGTAATCCACCTCGCCGACCCGCTGCAACACCTCGAAGCGTCTGACGAACATGGGAGAAAGATTACAACCCCTGTTGAACCTCCTCTTCCCATACCAAGAGGAGACCTTCAATAACACATGGTACCCAACTTCAAACTCCAAGGTTCTCCTCCTATCGTTCGCATACGACTTATACTGGTCCTGAGCCGCATTCATCATCTCTCGTATAAGCTTCACCTACTCTGTCATGCTCTGCACCACCTCTGGGCAAAGGGTGCTTGCCTCTCTGACTTCTGTTTAGAACATGGGTGTGTGATATGGCCTCCCGTACAAAGCTTCAAATGGATCCATACTAATGTTAGAGTGGTAGTTGTAATTGTAGATGAATTCTACCAGAGGAAAGTGTCGCACCCATGATCCCCCAAAGTCCATAACTCATGCACGCAACATATCTTCTAAGGTATGGATGGTGCTCTCTGTCTTTCCATCTGTCTTGGGGTGGAAGGTAGTGCTAAGTCGTAGCAGGGTTCCAAAAGCATGTTGCAATCCCCTCTAGATTTGTGAGGTAAACCGTGCATCCCTATTCGAGACTATAGACCTCGGAACTCCATGCAATCTCACCACCTCATCGACATACCTCTGTGCTAAGGAATCCACTACACTGGAATCCTTAATCACTAGAAGGTGATCTGATTTCGTCAACTGGTCCGCCACTACCCAGATAGTATTGCAGCCTCCTTGAAACATGGGTATTCCCGTGATGAAATCCATTGAGATGTCCTCCCACTTCCACTCGGGAACATCTAAAGGTTGAAACAAGCCGCCAGGAACATGGTGTTCATCCTTCACCTGCTGACACACTAGGAACCATGCTATGAACTCTATGACTTTACGTTTTACCCCGGGCCACCAAAACTATCTCCTCGGACCCTGGTACATCTTGTAAACTCTTGGGGGCACTTGTAGGGGTGAGTTTTTTAACTCACCAAGGACTCTCTCGCACATCACCTTCGTAACGAATAACTTTCCTCAGAAAATCATCTTGTTCTAACCATCCTCTGCCAACCGTTCCGGAGAATCACTTTGGTTAACCTTGTCACACAACACTTCTCTTTATTGAGTTTCCGCACTAAGACTCCTCCACCTGCCGCAGTAGATAAGACTGCCATGTCATCTGATACAGGCAACCGCTTCCACCTTCCATCCTTGCATCCAGGTGCAGGGAATCCAACTCCTCCATTGCCTTCCAAGCATCTTCCAACACTCGAACCGCATCCTTCTGTGATTTTCTGCTCAAGGCATCAGTCACCACATTCCTCTTTCCTGAGGTGTTGGAATCCTTGATGTCCTAGTCTTGAAGGAATTCCATCCACCTTCGCTGTCGTAAGTTCAGGTCTTGCTGGGAGAAGATAAACTTCAAGCTCTCTTGATCTGTGAAGACCGTGAAGCATTCCCCAATGAGGTAATTTCGCCACACCTTTACTGAAAACACGACCACCACAAGCTCCAGATCATGGGTGGAATATTTACGCTCATGGGGACGTAACTGCCTAGAACCATAGGAGATCACACCTTGCTGCTGCATCGACACACATCTGAGGCCTTGCCCTGAAGCATCACAGAACACCTCATACGTTGCCCCTTCTTCTGGAAACCTCATCACCAGGGCACTAACCAACTTGTCCTTAAGATGGACGAAGGCTGCCTCATACTGCCCATCCCATAAGAAAGCTTGATCCTTCGTCGTCAAAGCTTTCAAAGGTGCTGAAACTCATGAGAAGTTATGTGTGAATCTCTAGTAGTAACCTGCGAGCCCAAGGAAACTACAAACCTCCACCACTTTCTTGGGTGCTTCCCAAGAAAAAAACACCTTGATCATCGATGGGTCCACTGATATCCAATGCTCGGACATCACATGCCCAAGGAAGTGCACTTCTCCCATCCAGAACATGCACTTGGACCACTTCCCATAGATTTGGTGTTGTCGGAGGACCTCTAAAACCATTCTCAGGTGATCAATGTGATCCTCCTCAAATCTTGAGTAGATTAAGATGTCGTCAATAAATATGACTATGAACTGATCCAGGTACTCCCGGAAGAAGGAGTTCATGAGCCCCACGAACACAGCTAGAGTGTTCATGACAGCGAATGACATGACCACAAACTCAAAGTGCCCATATCTGCAATTGAATGCCGACTTCGAGATGTCTCCCTAGTTCACCCTCAATTGGTGATATCCAGATCGCATATCGATCTTAGTGAACCATCTTGCCCCCCTTAAACTGGTAAAAGAGCTCTTCTATACTTGGTAGAGGGTATCGATCCTTGATCATTACCTGATTCAGTCTCTTATAGTCTATGCACTGCCTAAGACCACCATCTGCCTTCCTCATGAACAGGAATGGAGCACCCCATGGTGACGCACATGGTTTAACAAAACCCTTCTTCATCAGATCGTCAATCTAAATCTGCAACTCACATATCTCCAAAGGTGACATCCGGTAGGGATCCATCGAAATCGTATGTGCACCAGGTTGTAAGTCTATCCCAAACATGATGTCACGTCAAGGGGGTAGAGTCGTCACCTCACTAGGGAAGACGTCCATAAACTCACTGATGACTCATGTAACTTCCACAATCTCTACATCCACTGAATCCAATGATTGGTCGGCTAACAGGGTGGCGAGGGGTTCCCCTCGCTTGCTGTTTCCCCGGAAACTCCGCTCGCCAATGAAATTCACACGTCGGCCGCCCATGTCTGAAAACACATCCCTTCCTTGGAAGTAGTAAATGATGTAACATACAAATAACATCCATTTTGGTTGTATCTGCAATAGTATAAAATCCTTGAATGACTGATGTGGCCCTATCATCAGTCTGCATCCTCGAAAAACATACAACAAGTTGGTCTGACCTACGACCGGTGTGCTCATCACCAGGGGAAATGGAAGTCTCTCAATGTCTAAACCCAGATCATGGGCCATACTAGGTGTAACAAAGGAGTGTTAGGCTTTTTAATTGAACAAGGCATATTCCAGGGTAGTAAACAAGCTAATCGTACCTCAAAGGACCTCTTACCCAACTAGAATTGCTGCCTCCATGGCGTGCAACATCCCACACCCAGCTCCTATGCCTCTTGGCTATCGGCCACCTCCCCGACCATGCTCGAGTCTAGGACCCTGAGGAGCACCTTGGGGTTGGACTCCTCTTGCAATGTCTTCCCTTGGTGGAGCAGGAGCCTGCTACCCCTGCTGCTACTGCAGAAAGGGCCGAGCTGGGAACTGATGTTGCTGAGGTGGGTGCTGGACCTGCCCACCCCCACCATATTGTACTCTGTTAGGCCACTGATTTTGAAGGTTCCCATGGCTTCCACAGATGAATAATCTCGGCCCGAGCCCGAAGGAAAAGGTCAAGGGCCAGAAGGTCAGAACTGGAACTACTAAGGCCTACTCCCTACTGGTCGAAACCTAGTGGTTTCTGATGCTGGAGGCCTACTGCTGACGACCATCCCCATTGACGATCCCAACTAGATCCCCTCTCGTGACACACCTACCTGCTTGTGCATCCTCTCCACCACATCATCCTTCTTCTGCACCTCTAAGTATGTCGGTAGGGTGAAGGGAGTAACAACTTACTAAAGAGAAGGTTAGAGTGCCTCCTCTAAATGTCTTGACTGAGACTCCTCATCTGGAAAGAGGTCTAGGGCGAAGCGAAGGAGATCCTTGAACTTGATCCCCAACTCTCTCACTGACGTACTCCCATGCTGGAGGGAGAGTAGCTCCTACCTCTTCTCAGCCTTCATCGTGGAAGAGAGGAATTCCACCTGAAACTCCTTATCGAAGTCTGCCCATGTCACCCTGGTCTCCCTTTTCTCCCCAAGATAAAGCGTCCACCACTGATGCATTACTCCATGCATCTGGAATACAACTAGAGGAACCCAGTACTCCATCGGAGCCTAGATCAAGCTGAAGGCTATCACCAGCTCCTCTATCCACCTCTCCATATCCATGTCTGATATGTTGCCCTCGTACTCCTTGAGGGGCTGTCTCTGAAAGGCTCAAAGCTTCTTCTGACACTGATCATCCTCCTCCACTCGGTCGGTCTTTTACTGGTCTTTCAAGTCAACCTCCTGGGCCTCAATCGCCCTCACTACTCATGGTCGCCTACCAGGTGTCAGATCTGTAAGGTAAATAAGGAATTCCTATGCCCAAGTAGTGCAGAATATTGTTCTTAAATGTTCATAGACTTATTTTTTTATTTTTAAAATCTCACGACACCCATGAAACATAAGAACACATGTCATTATGATGTATTTAATGTTCCTAGGGTCTCTACCCTGAAATCATTGTAGCCACACTTGGTCATTTGGTAGGTCCATAGTCCTTATATTGGATCATGGGGGTCCCTAAAATCTCATGTCCTTGCCAGTCGTCCCTTGCCTAATTCACACACCAAGGTCACCCAACACTATTGCCCTACCACGCCATGAAATCCTCACTGTGCCTAACTCCAGACTTCATTCTATCTCTCAACCTCACCACCTTTGATAACATTCTCTCATGACCCGCCTTCACCAAAAGGAGGGAATGGATAGTAGATTGTCAGGCCCTTCCTTCTTTAAGTTGAAGGAGAGATAGTGACCCCCAAAACCCTCCTTAAATTGGTCCTGGAGTGGTGACCAGCACCAAGTGAATAGAATCTCACACAAAATGGAAGGAATTACCCTTTTTATTTTAATTGGATCGATAGATAAGATAGCAAACACAACAATACCAAGGCTGAAATTAAAGGTAAAGCCATATGTAACCCATTCCCATATGAATGTTCAACAGAAAATGATACAAGACACAAAAACTACAAAGGTAAAGTACTATGAAAAAGGAATACGACAACAGAAAATTCCCCAAGGTCTGAGCTAGTATAGTCCCGCACGATCCCTGAGGTCCTCCTGGACACCTAAAAGCAGTTTTATATACATAGGGTGAGCATACAAGTGTACTGAGTAGGGGAAACCAAAGACACTCATGCACATGTGGGGAGGCATTCTAATGTCCTGTGAAAAATGAGATAACCAATGCACCTAACAATAAATACTATCCACCCAAGCTTCACCAAGGCACACTCCCCAAATAACGCATGTCAAGTAATGTATAGTAATATCACATCGATATTCTGGTACCTCACACCACATTCCCACTGGTTATTAAAGAAATCCTACGCATCGAACCAATCCCTCCATTCTCACTGTAGTCCCACTACCACACCTTCCCGCACAAATCTGGGCCACAACCACACAGACCGCCCATAGACACCTGGGCCACAACCTCCATGCATAACCACACCCACAAATACCGGGGTCAGATCAATTACTGCCATTCCTGAAGACACATGGGCCTCATCCCGAAGACACTTGGGAAACAACCTGCCTGTAAACTCCAGAGCCAACCACCACAACTACCATGCCTGAAGATTCTTGGGTAAATAATGGACTTCAGTCCATCACAACCCACCTGAAGAGTCTTGGGCTATTCGGGAAAAAGAGCATAAAAGGAGCCAATAACCAGCCACTCAGAGGAGTGTTGGGAAAAACACCATCCCCCATGAAATGGGGGTGTTCGGCACTAAGTGCTCAACTTGGGTGGGGTGAAAATAAGAAATGTAAAAACTACAGATATATTTATTTGTAACAATAAATCATCCCAACCTAGGGTTCCAAAATCTAAGCACAAACACCTTTGTTACTATTCATTCATAAAGGAAAGCACAACACTTGCGGCCAAGTCACAACTCATTCCCAAAACCAATTCCCTGTTTAACCCATTCTTAGCTTCTTGTTGAAGTGATCCCATTTAAGTAAATTATTGCACTACTGGGTAACTAACAGGCATAACCACAAACCTGGAAAAGAGAAACACCAAAAAAATATCTTAAGAATTCACACCCAGTTCTCTTGTGAATTCACAACAACAAAGGGATAAGTGAGATCCCCCAAAGTACAGGAACCAAAGAAAACCTCAAAAAAAATGATAAGTGAGATCCCTCAAAGTACTGGAAACAAAGCAGACCCCGAGACACAGCCTCATCTCCCCAAAACCAGTAACCAAAGATTTATCAACAATAGAGGATCTCACCCGAGATAATGTCACAGCAGAGCAACCACACAACTTCAGATTCACAACAAACAACCGTACCACAACAGAGGATCCCATCCCCATCCACATATTCCCATAAGCACCAAGCAGAACAACACACCTACTACCAAATAGAGTGGGAAACTTCCTGGTTCAATCACATCATTCATCAGGTTCTTCTTTCTATTTGTTAACCGTTGTGGTCATATAGGGATTCGTGTTTTACTGAACATCCATTCAAATCAACTGAGTTTAATTGACTAAATAATTTCCATGTTATAGTTATTTAGTCATCACAAAAGACATGAATTTATTAGGATGCAAGGAAAGACCACCAATGGCCATGATTTTCAGTGATACCAAGTCTATATAGTTCACAACACATATCAACATAAAAGAGTAAAAAAGAACATCTATCACACCCCCTTCATTCTTAAGGTCCGCTCATTATCTTCATTAAGTGTGGTTTCATCAATCACCACAAAAAAAAAAGCATACCCTCCCCACATGATGCACAGTAATGAAATATGAAGGAAAACTATACCTGATTGATCAACGATCGATGTTCTTCTCCACGCGACATGAACAGGGAAAAGTGTGACTTGTAGGGGAGGGACATCGAGAACTCCCAGGACAAGCAGTAAGAGTCCAGAACAGGCGCACCAAAAGTCTCGGAAAGGGAAACTCCAAACTCACTAAGAAGAATAGGATTCTTTCCAAGAGAAATAAGAAGGAAGAAGAAATTCTCGTGCGATATATAGATAAGATCTCATTGTTATAGGATATGGTGATTTGAATGGCTTTAAATTTGGACCGTGGTTCCGCATACGATTTGGTGGTTACACATGATTGTATTAATTGTTATTTAATTACCCATTGAGGATGTTCCTTGGGATTTTTTGGTATTAATTTTTGTATTTAAATGGCTTTGAACCACATGAAAAGGATTAAAAAGGCCCAAAAGAGGCGTTATGGGAAAAATATAGGAGAGAAAGAAGACAAGGCTGGGTGACACAAATTGGTCGCACCGATCGGTCTCATGTTAAAATGACGTCCTACCACCGAGACATCACCCTTTGGATCCAGAATTTGGCAAAGGGATGGACCGTGAGGGTCTGGGTCATCACATCAGATACCTCTCAAAGCATTCTTGCCCTAGAGAATTTAAAACCAGACCAGAAGAAAGGACAGGGGGTCTGAACAACCGCCACAGAAGATACCTCTCAAGAGTGAACCCGAAAAATTACAATCACCAAAAAATAAAAGATTAATCCATCTTGTCATGTGCTGAGGGGTTTCCCTTCCTCCATGTTAAGACACTATCCACTTTGGGTGGCACTGAATCGGTCACACAGGTTTAAGAGTATCCACTCTAATTCATCTTAACTAGGGATTAGGTCCTCCCCTCCCCTCATTTTAGGACACTTCACACACATCAACAGAAAAGGAAAAAAACAAATTCCATAGTTAATAAGGTAATGTGTTCAATCACAACCAAATACTTCAAACAGAACTACTAAAAATAGCTCTGGGTACTAGGTGTGTATCTGGGTCTCCCATTCCCATGTACATTCATCAAGCCAACCATGCCTCCACAACACACGAACCAGAGTAATGGTTCATCTATGGATCACCTTATCCTTACGATCCTCGATCATCACTGGTCGCTCCACAAATGTTGCATCGTCTTCGATATCTAACTCTCCCCAGTAAAAAACGTGTAAGTCGTCGTGCAGATATCGATGAAGTTGGGACACATGGAAGACATAATGCACCCTTTTTAGCTGTTGTGGAAACGAACGTTGGTAAGCCACCTCGTCGACCCGATGCAACACCTCGAAGGGTCCGACGAACCTAGAAGAAAGCTTACTTCTCCTGCCGAACCTCTGTTGCCCACGCCAAGGGGATACGTTCATGAAAACGTAGTCCCCGACCTTGAACTTTAAGGGTCTCCTCCTATCATTAGCATACGAATTCTTCTATTCCTGAGCCGCCTTCATCCTCTCTCGTATAAGCTGCACCTTCTCCGTCGTGCTCTTCACCACCTCCAAGCCAAGGGTTCCTTCCTCTCCGACTTCTGTCTAACACACGGGTGAGCGACATGGACTCCCATAAATGGCTTCAAACGGAGCCATACTAATGGTAGAGTGGTAGCTGTTATTGTAGGTGAACTCTACTAGAGGAAAGTGGCGCACCCATGATCCCCCAAAGTCTAGAACGCATTCTCACAACATATCTTCCAAGGTATGGATGGTGCGCTCTATATGTCCATCTGTCTAGGGGTGGAAGGCAGTGCAATGTTGTAGCTGGGTTCCAAAAGCATGTTGCAATCCCCTCCAGATTCATGAGGTAAACCATGCATCCCTATCCAAGACTGTAGACCTCAGAACTCCATTCAATCGCACCACCTCAACCACGTACCTCTGTGCTAATGAAACCACTACACTTGACTCCTTGATCACCAGAAGGTGAGCCAATTTCGTCAAACGGTCCACCACTACCCAGATAGTGTCGCATCCTCCTTGAACCTTGGGTAGTCCCATGACGGAATCCATCGAGATGTCATACCATGTCCACTAAAGAATGTATAAAGGATGAAACAAGATTCTTGTAACACGGTGTTCAGCGTTCACCTTCTGACACACTAAGCACCTTGCTACAAACTCTTCAACTGCTCATTTTTCCCTAGGCCACCAAAACTGTCTCCTCAGCCCCTGGTACATCCTGGAAACTCCCGGGAGCACTGATAGGGCTGATTTGTGGAGCTCACCAAGGACTCTCTCACGCATCACCTCCGGAACGAACAACTTCCCTCGGAAAAGCATCTGGTTTTCACCATCCTTCGTCCACCCATCCGAACATCACCTTGGTTAACCTGGTCACGTACCACTTTGCATGTTGAGTCTCCCCACTGAGACTCTTCCACCTGCCAGAGTAAATAAGACTACACAGTCATATGATAGAGAAAACCCCTTCCACCTTCCATCCTTGCATCCAAGTGCAGGCCAGCCAACTCCTCCATTGCCTTCCAAGCATCTGCCGACTCTCGAACCGCATTCTTCTATGATTTTCTACTCAAGGAATCATCCACCACATTCCCCTTTCCTGAGGTGTAGGAATCCTCGAAGTCATGTTCTGGAAGGAATTCCATCCACCTTCGCCTCCATAAGTTCATGTCTCACTAGGAGAATATATACTTCAATCTCTTGTGATCCATGAAGACCACGAAGTGCTCCCCAATGAGGTAATTTCGCCGCAACTTTAGAGAAAAATCGACCACCGAAAGTGCCAGATCATGGGTGGAATAGTTACACTCATGGGGACGTAACTACCTAGACCCATAAAAGATCACCCCTTTCCTCTGCATCAATACGCATCTGAGGCCTTGCCCTGAAGAATCACAGAACACCTCATACGTTACCCCTTCTTCTGGAAACTTCAGCACCGAGGAACTAACCAACTTCTCCTTCAGATGGCTGAAGGCTGCCTTGCACTGCCCATCCCATACGAATGATCTATCCTTCTTTCTCAATTCTTAAAAAGGTGTTGCAACTCGGGAGAAGATGGGAATGAATCTCCGGTAGTAACCTGCTAGACCGAGGAAACTATGAACCTCCACCACATTCTTGGGTTTTGCCTAAGAAAAAACCACCTCTACCATCTATGGGTCCACTTCTATCCCCTTCTCGAACTCCACGTTCCCAAGGAAGTGCACTTCTCATGTCCATAACTTTCACTTGGACAACTTCCCATAGATTTGGTGCTGTCGGAGGACCTCTAAAACCATTCTCAGGTGCTCAGTGTGATCCACCTCTGATCTTCAATAGATCAGGATGTCGTCAACAAATATGACTACGAACTGATCCAAGAACTCTTGGAAGACGGATTTCATGAGACCCATTAACATAGTTGGAGCATTCATGACACCGAACGACATGACCACAAACTCATTGTTCCCATATCTGCACCTGATGGCCATCTTCGCGATGTCTCCCTCCTTCACCCTCAACTGGTGATATCCAGATCATAGATCAATCTTGGAGAACCATCCTTCCACCATCAACTAGTCAATGAGATCATCTATCCTGGAAGAGGGTAGCGATTCTTGACCATTACCTGATTCAGTCTCCTATAGTCTATGCACAGCCTAAGACCACCATCTACCTTCCTCGTGAATAAGACTAGAGAAACCCACGGTGACGCACTTGGTTGAACAAAACCCTTCTTCATCAGATCTTCAATCTGAATCTGCAACTCCCGTAGCTCCGAAGGTGCCATCTGGTAGGGATCCATCGAAATCAGATGTGCAATAGATTGTAAGTCTACCCCAAACTCGATGTCACATCAAGGGTGTAGAGTCGTCACCTCCTCAGGGAAGACGTCCATAAACTCACTGATGAACCCTGGAACTCCCACCATCTCTGCATCCACTGACTCCACTGATAGGTCGGCTAACAACGTGAAGATGGGTTACCCTTGCTTGATGCCTACCTGGAAACTCCGCTCGCCGATGAATGTCACCCGTCGGCCACCCACGTCTGAAAACATAACCCTTCATCGGAAGCAGTCAATGACGAAACATACATATAACATCCATTCCATTCCTAGGATGACATTTTATGGTTGTATATGCAACAGTAGAAGATCCTGGATTGATTGATGTGGCCCTCTCATCAGTCTGCATCCTCAGAAAACATATAACAAGTCGGTCTGATCTCCGACTGGTGTGCTCAACACCAGGGCCACTGGAAGTCTCTCAGCATCTAAACCAAGTGCATGGGCCAGACTGGGTGTAAAAAAGGAGTGTGATGCTCTGGTATCGAACAAGGCATATGAAGGGGTACTAAAAAAGCTGATCGTACCTTGAATGAACTTTCGCCCTACCGGAACTGCTGCCTCCGCGGCATGGAACTCCCCACGCCAAGCACCTATGCATCTCGACTATCAGCCACCTCCCCAACCATGCCCGGGTCGAGGTCCCTGCATATCTCCCTGGGGTCGGCCTCCTCCTACAACGTCTACCCTCAGCGGAGCGGGAGCCACTGCCCCTGCTGATGCTGCTGAAAGGATCTAGATGGGAACTGATGCTACTGAGGTGGGTACCGGACTTGCCCACCCCCACCGTATTGTACACTATCTGAGCGTTGATTCTGAATGTTCTCATTGCTTCCACATATGAAGCATCTTGGCCTTGGGCTCGAAGGAAAATGGCGAGGGATGGAAGGTCAGAACTAAAACTGCTGAGGCCTACTCCCTGCTAGTCGAAACCTAGAGGGTCATGATGCTAGAGGCCATCTACTAAATGCCATACCCTTTGACGTGCACAACTAGATCACCTCTCGTGACACACCTCCGAGTGTGTGCATCCTCTCCACCACTTCAGTCTTCTTCTGAACCTCTAAGTATGCATGTAGGGTGAATTGAGTAACATTGTACTAAAGAGAAGGTTGGAGTGCCTCCTCTAAGAATCTCGCCTGAGACTCCTCATCCAGAAAGAGGTCTGAAGCCAAGCTAAAGAGATCCTTGAACTTGATCCCCAACTCTCTCACTAACATACTCCCCTACTGGAGGTAGAGTAGATCCTTCCTTTTTCATCCTTCATCGTGGAAGAGAGGAATTCAGCCTGGAACTCCTTCTCGAAGTCTGCCCATGTCACCTCGGTCTCCCTCTTCTCCCCTAAATAAAGCATCCACCACTGATGCGTTGCTCCATGCATCTGGATTACAGCCCGAGGAACCCAATACTACGTCGGATTCTGGATCAAGATGAATGCTATCACTAGCTTTTCTAGCCAGCTCTCCGTCTCCACGTCTGAGATGATGCCATCCTACTTCCTGAGGGTCTGTCGCTAAAAGGCTCAAAGAGTCTTCTGCCACAGATCATCCTCCTCCTCTCGGTCGGTCTTCTGCCAATCGGCCAAGTCAACCTCATGGTCCTCAGTCTCCCTCACTACTCATGGTCGCCTCCTAGGTGACATAGCTGCATGGTAAACAAGGAATGCCTAAGCCCGAGTAGTATAGAATATTGTTCTTAAATTTTCTTATACTTCTTTATTTATTTTCGAATTCCCAAGACACCCATGAAAAATAAGAACACAAGCCATTATGATTTATGTACCTTTCCTAGGGTCTCTACTCTGCAATCAATGTAGCCTAAATTGGTCGTTTGTTAGGTCCAGAGTCCTTGAAACGGATCACAGGGGGCCCAAAAATCTCGTGTCCTCGCCGGTCTTCTCTGGCCTAATTCACACACCAAGGTAACCCAACACTGTTGACCTACCACCCCATGAAATCATCACTATGACTAACTCCATAATCCATCATATCTCTCAACCTCACCGCCTTTGATTCAATTCTGTCACAACCTGCATTCACCAAAAGGAGGTATGGGACAACAGATTGCCAGGACCATCCTTCTTTAAGTTGAAGGAGAGAAAATGACCCCACAAACCCGCCTTCAATAGGTCCCGGAGTGGCGACCAGCACCAAGGGTATAGAATGTCACACAAAATGGAAGGCATTCCCATTTTTATTTTTATAGTATCAAGAGATAAGATAGAAACCCCAACAATACCAAGGCTGAAAGTAATGGTAAAGCCGAAAGTAACCCATTCCCATATGCATGTTCAATAGTAAATGATACACGCCAAAAAAACTCCAAAGGTAAAGTACCAAGGAAAAGGAATACGATAACAGAAACTGCCCCAAGGTCCGATCTAGTACGGTCCCACACGATCCCTAAGGTCCACCTTGAAACATGAAAGCAGTTTTATATACGTTGGGTGAGCATACAAGTATACCGAGCAGGGAAAACCAAACACTCTCGTGCACAAGTGGGGTGGCAATCTAATGTACCGTGAAATAGGAGATAACCAAAGAACCTAACAAGGAAAACTATCCAACCATGCCCCTCCAAGGCACACTCCCCAAATAACGCAATTCATGTAATGTATAGTAATAGCACATCGTTATTCGGGTACCCCGCGCCTCTTTCCCACTGGTTATTGAAGACAACGTACGCATCGAACCAATCTCACCATTCTCACCGCATTCCCACTACCACACCATCCTGCACATACCTGGGCCACAACTGCACATCCTTCCCATAGATAGTCGGGCCACAAACACCATGCATAACCACAACCGCAAACACCTGGGTCAGAACAATTACTGACATGCCCGAAGACACCTAAGCCTCATCCCGAAGACACTTGGGAAACAACCTGCCCACAAACACCTGGGCCAACCACCACAACTTCCCTACCTGAATATTCATGGGATAATAATGGACTTCAGGCCATCACGGCCTACCTGAAGATTCTTGGGCTATTCAGGAAAGGGAGAATAAAATGAGCCAATAACCAGCCACTCAGAGGAGTGTTGGGAAAAACACCCTCCCCCATAAAATGGGGGTGTCCGGCACTAAGTGCTCAACTTGGGTGGGGCGCGAATAAGAAACATAAAAACTACAGATATATGTATATGTAAAAAGCACTCATCCCAACATAGGGGTCCAAAATCTAAGCACAAACACCCTTGTTACTATTCATTCATAAAAGAAAGCACAACAATTGCGGCCAAGTCACAACTCATTCCCAAAACCAATTCCCATTTAACCCATTCTTAGCTTCATGTTCAAGTGATCCCATTTAAGTAAAGTCATTCACTACTGGGCAACTAACAAGCATAACCACAAACTAGGAAAAGGGAAACACCAAAACAACAACTTAAGCATTCACACCCGGTTCTCTTGTGATGTAACATCAACAAAGGGATAAGTGAGATCTCTCAAAGTACTGGAACTAATGATAACCTCAAAAAAGAGATAAGTTAGATACCTCAAAGTACTAGAAACAAAGAATACCCTAAGACACATCCCCATGTCCCCAAAACCAGGAACCAATGACTTCTCAACAATAGAAGATCCCACCCGAGTTCGTGTCACAATAGAGAAACCACACAGCTTCACATTCACAACCAACAACATTAACACAACAGAGGATCCCATCACCATCCACATATTCCCATAAGCACAAAGCAGAACAACACTCCTATGACCAAACAGAGTGAGAAACTTACAGTTTCAAGAACATCATTAATTATGTTCTTCTTTCTGTTTTTTTTAATAGGGTGGTCACATAGGGATTCTTGTTTTACTGAACATCCATTCAAACCATCTGAGTTTAAGTAACTAACCAATCTACATGTTATAGTTATTTAGTCATCACAAAAGACAAGGGTTTATTAGGATGCAAGGAAATACCACCAACGGCCATGATTTTTAGTGAGCACAATTCTATAGAGTTCTCAATACATATCAACAAAAAAGAGTACAGTAGAACATAAATCACACCCCCTTCATTCTTAAGGTCCATTTTTTACCTTCGTTATGTTTGGTTTAATCATTCCCCACATAAACAAAATCATACCCACCCTGCATGATGCATAGTAAGAAAATATTATGGAAAACCCTGCCTGATTGATCAAAGATCAAAGTTCTTCTCCACGTGACAAGAACATGGAATAGCGCGACTTGCAGGGGAGGGATGTCGGGAACTCCAAGTAAGAGCAGAAAGACTCCAAAACAAGAACACCACAAGTCTTGGAAAGGGAAAATCCAAACGCACTAAGAATAAATGGAAGCCATCCATTTGGAAGAAGAATGAAGAAGAAATTCCCATGCGATATATAGATAAGATCCCGTTTTCACGGGATATGGGGATTTGAACGGCTTTAAATTCGGATCGTGGATCCCCACACGGTTGGGTAGTTACACACGATGAGATTAATTGTTATTTAATTTCCCATTGAAGAGGTTCCTAGGGATTTTTGGTTAATTATTATGGGATTTAAATGGATTTGAACCACATGAAAAGGGTTAAAAAGGCCCAAGAGGGGTGTTATGGGAAAAACTGTAGGAGAGAAACCCGACAAGGCTGGGTGACACCGATCGGTCGTGCCGATTAGTCATCCCGATCAGTCGCACGCCGAAATGACGTCTGACCACCGAGACATCACCCTTAGGATCCAGAATTTGGCAATGAGAAGGACCATGTGGGTCTGGGTCATCACATCAAATACCACTCAAAGCATTCTTGCCCTTGAGAATTTAATACTAGACCTGAAGAAAGGAGGGGGGTCCGATCAACCGCCCCAAAAGATACCTTTCATGATTGAACCAGAACAATTACAATCACCACAAAACGAAAGATTAAACTATCAGTTCATGTGGTGAGGGGTTTCCCTTCCTCCATTTCAAGATACAATCCGCTTTGGGCGACACTGACTCGCCCGCACATGTTAAGGCACATCCACTCTAATGCATATTAACTAGGGATTAGATCCTCCCCTCCCCACATTTCAAGACACTTCACACACATCCATAGAAAAGGAAAACCACACATTCTATAGTTAACAAGGTAAAGTGTTCCATCATAACCAAATACAAAAAATAGAACTACTGAAAATAGCACTTGATACCGGGTGCGCATCTGTGTCTCCCATTCCCAGGTACATTCCTCAATCCCACCATGCCTCCACAACACATGAACTAGAGGAATGGTTCATCCACAGAGCACCTTCTCCTTATGATCCTCTATCATGACTGGTCACTCCACGAACGTTGCATCGTCTTTTATATCTAGCTCTCCCGAGACAAGGACGTGTTAGTCGTCGTGCAGATATTGACGAAGCTGGTACACATGGAAGACATCATGCACCCTTTGTAGTTGTGGTGGAAACTCAAGCTGGTAATCCACCTCGACAACCCGCTGCAACACCTCTAAGGGTCTGACAAACATGGGAGAAAGCTTACTTCCCCTATCGAACCTCCACTGCCCATGCCAAGGGGAGACCTTCAAGAACACGTTGTCCCTGACTTCCAACTCCAAGGGTCTCCTCCTATCATCGGTATATGAATTCTACCGGTCCTGATCCACCTTAATCCTCTCTCGTATAAGCTGCACCTTCTCCATCGTTCTCTGCACCACCTCCAGGCCAAGGGCGCCTGCCTCTATGACTTCTGTCCAGCACACGGGTGACAGACATGGCCTCCCATACAAGCATAGAACAGAGCCATACCAATGGTAGAGTGGTAGTTGTTATTGTAGGAGAACTCTACCAGAGGAAAGCGTCACACCCATGATCCCCCAAAATCCAGAATGAATGCTCGCAGCATATCTTCCAAGGTCTAGATAGTGAGATCTGTCAGTTTATATGTCTAGTGGTGGAAGGAAGTGGTAAGTCATAGTTGGGTGCCAAAAGCATGTTTCAATCTCTTCCAAATTCATGAGGTACACCGTGCATCCCTATCTGAGAATATAGACCTCAGAACTCCTTGCAATCGCACTACCTCATCCACGTACCTCCATGCTAAGGCACCCACTGCACTCAACACCTTGATCGTCAGAAGGTGAGCCGATTTTATCAACTGGTCCTCCACTACCCATATAGTGTCGCAACCTCCTTGAAACATGGGTAGTCCCATAATGAAATCCATCGAAATTTCATCCCACTTCAACTCGGGAACATCTAATGGTTACAACAAGCTGCCTGGAAAACGGTGTTCAGCGTTCACCTACTGACACACTATGCACCTTGCTACGAACTCTACAACTGCCTATTTTACCCTAGGCCACCAAAACTGTCTCCTCAGGCCCTGTTACATCTTGGAAACACCAGGGTGAACTACTATGATTGAGTGACGGAACTCTCCAAGTACTCTATCGTCCATCGCCTCCAGAATGAACAACTTCCCTTGAAAAAGTATCTGATTCCTACCATCCTCCGTCCACCCTTCCAGATCATCACCTTGGTAAACCTGGTCATGCACCACTTCGCTTTTTGAGTCTCCCCACTAAGACTCCTCCACATACCGTAGTAGAGTAGACTACACTGTCATCTGATAAAAGAAACCCCTTTCACCTTCCATCTATGCATCCAGGTGCAAGGCAGCCAACTCCTCCATTGCCTTCCAAGCATCTACCGACTCTCAAACCACACCATTCTGTGATTTTATGCTCAAGAAATCAGCCACCACATTCCCCATTCTTGAGCTATAGGAAACCTCAAAGTTGTAGTCTTGAAGGAATTCCATCCACCTTCTCTATCGTAAGTTAGGGTCTCGCTGGAAGAAGATATAATTCAATCTATTGTGATTCGTGAAGACCACAAAGTGCTCCCCAATGAGGTAATGTCGCCACAACATTATTCCAAACACAACCGCCGCAAGCTCCAGATAATGGGTGGCATAGTTAGGCTCATGGGGATGTAACTTCCTAGACCCATATGAGATCACCCTTTACCGCTGCATCAACACACATCTGAGTCCTTTCCCTAAAGAATCACAGAACACCTCATACATTGCCCCTTCTTCGGGAAACCCTAGCACCAGGGCAATATCCAACCTCTCCTTTAGATGGCTGAAGGCTACCTAACACTGCCCATCCCATATAAAATCTCGACCCTTCTTCGTCAAAGGTGTTAAAGGTGCTGCAACTTAGGAGAAGTTGGGCATGAATCTTCTGTAGTAACCTGCCATCCCGAGGAATCTACAAACCTCCACCATTTTCTTGGGTGCTTCCCAAGAAACAACCTCCTCAACCATTGATGGGTCCACTACTATCCCCTTCTCAGACAGCAGGTTCCCAAGGAAGTGAACCTCTCACGTCCAGAACATGCTCTTGGAAAACTTCCCTTAGAGTTGGTGTTGTCGGAGGACCTCTAAAACCATTCCCAGGTGCTCAGTGTGATCCTCCTATGATCTTGAGTATATCAGCATGTCGTCAATAAATACGACTACGAACTGATCCAAGTACTCCCAAAAGATGGAGTTAATGAGCCCCATGAACACATCTGGATTGTTCATGACACCGAACGACATGACCACAAACTCAAAGTTCCCATATCATCACTTGAAGGTCGTCTTCAAGATATGTCCCTCTTTCTCCCTCAACTGGTGATATCCAGATCGAAGAATGATCTTAGAGAACTATTCTGCCTGCTTTAACTGGTAAAAGAGATCATCTATCCTTGGAAGAGGGTCATGATTCTTGAACGTTACATGGTTCAGTCTTCTATAGTCTATGCACAGCCTAAGACCACCATCTGCCTTCATCACGAACAAGACTAGAGCACCACACAGTGATGCACTTGGTTGAACAAAACCCTTCTTCATATGATCGTCAATACGAATCTGCAACCCCCGTATCACTGAAGGTGTCATCTGGTATAGAGCCATCAAAATAGGATGTGCACCAGGTTGTAAGTCTATCCCACACTCGATTTCACGTCAAGGGGGTTGAGTCGTCACGTCCTCAGTGAAGATGTCTATAAACTCACTGACGACAGCTGGAACATCCACCATCTCTGCATCCACCGACTCCACCGATAGGTAGGCTAACAAGGTGAGGAGGGGTTACCCTTGCTTTTTGCTTCCCTAGAAACTTCGCTCGCCGATTATTTTCACCCATCATCCGCCCATGTCTGAAAACACAACCCTTCCTCAGAAACAGTCAATGATGGCACATACAGAGAACATCCAGTCAATGCTTAGGATGACATTGTATGGATGTATCTGTAATAGTAGAAGATACCTGGATGACTGATGTGGCCTTATCATCAGTCTGAATTTACGGTAAACATATAACATTTCGGTCTAACCTCTGAACGATGTGATCAGCATTAGGGGAACTGGAAGTATCTTAGCGTCTAAACCCAGAGCATGGGTCCAACTGGGTGTAACAAAGGATTTTGAAGCTCCTATATCAAACAAGGCATATGCAAGGGTACTAAACAGGATGATCGTACCTCGAACGACCTCTAGACTTGCTGGAACTGCCGCCTCCGCAGCGTGAAATGGCCCACGCCCAGATCCTTTGCCTCTCGGCTGTCGGACACCTCTCTGATCATGCCTGGGTTGAGGTCCCTGAAGAGTGCCCTCGGTTCGGCTTCCTCCTGCAATGTCTGTCCTCGTTGGAATAGGAGCCCACTGCCCCTGTAGCTGCTGCAGAAAGGGTCTAGTTTGGAACTGATGCTACTGAGGTGGGTGTTGGACCTTCCCACCCCCACCGTACTGTAACCTGCCTGGGAACTAATTCTGAAGGTTCCCAGGGCTTCCACAGATGAAGAATCTCAGCCTTAGGCCCGAAGGAAAAGGGCGAGGGCGGGAAGGTCGGAACTGGAACTGCTGGGGAATAATCCCTACTGGTCGAAACCTAGAGGGTCTTGATGTTGGAGGCCTTCTGATAACGGCATTCCACTTTGACGAGACCAATTGGATCCCCTCTCATGACACACCTCCCAGCGTGTGCATCCTCTCCACCACTTCAGCCTTCTTCTGCACCTCTAAGTATTTCGGTAGGGTGAATGGAGTAACTGCGTACTGAAGAGAAGGATTATGTGCATCCTCTAAATGTCTCACCCGAGACTCCTCATCCGGAAAGAGGTCTGGGGAGAAGCGAAGTAGATCCTTGAACGTGATCCACAACTCTCTCACTGACATACTCCCATACTAGAGGGAGAGTATCTCTTGCCTCTTCTCAACCTTCATCATGGGAGCGAGGAATTTCGTCCGGAACTCCTTCTCGAATTCTGGCCACGTCACGTCGGTCTCCCTCTTCTACCCAAGGTAATGCGTCCACCACTGACGCGTTTCTCCACGCATCTGGAATACAGACATAGGAACCCAGTACTCTGTCAGATCCCAGATCAATCTAAAGGCTATCACCAGCTCCTCTATCCATCTATCTCTCTCCACGTCTGAGATGTTGCCCTCGTACTTCCCGAGGGTCTGTCGCTAAAAGGCTCAAAGAGTCTTCTTCCACTTATCATCCTCCTCCTCTCATCCGGTCTTCCGATGATCGGCCAAGTCAACCTCTTGGGCCTCGATCACCCACATTACTCGTGGTCACCTCCCAGGTTCCATACCTTCAAGGAAAACAATGAATGCCTCATCCCGTGTAGTTTAGAGTATTGTTCTTAAATTTTCTTAAACATCTTTATTTATTTTTTAATTCCCATGAAACCCATGAAACATAAGAACACAAGTAATTATGTAGTATATACCTTTCCTAGGGTCTCTACCCTACAATCAGTGTATCCTCACTTGGTTGTTTCATAGGTCCAGAGTCCTTGCATCAGATCACGGGGGGCCCTAAAATCTCATGTCCTAGAAGGTCTTCACTGGCCTAATTCATGCAGCAAGGTCACCCAACACTGTTCCCCTACCACCCCATGCAATCCTCACTATGACTAACTCCAGAATCCATCTTGTCTCTCAACCTCACCACCATTGATACCATTATTTCACGACCCGCCTTCACCAAAATGAGGGAAGGGATAGTAGATTGATAGGCCCTTCCTTTTTTATGATTAAGAAGAGATAATGACCCCTGAAACCCACCTCCAATAGGTCTCGGAGTGGTGAATAGCACCATCGGTATAGAATCTCACAGAAAATGGAAGTCATTACCCTTTTAATTTTTATAGGATTGAGAGACAAGATAGAATCCCCAAAAATACCATGGCTGAAAGTAAAGGTTAAGCTAAAAGTAACCCATTCTCATATGCATTTTCAATAGTGAATGATACGAGCCATAAAAACTCTAAAGGTAAAGTACCAAGAAAAAGGAATACGAAAACAACAACTGCCCCAAGGTCCGAGCTAGTACGGTCTCGCACGATCCCTGATGTCCTCCTGGAAACCTGCAAGCAGTTTTATATATGTAGGGTGAGCATACAAGTATTCTCAGCAGGGAAAACCAAATACTCTCCTGCACAAGTGTGGAGGCATTCTAATGTCCTGTGAAAATGAGATAACCAAAGAACCTAACAAGTAAAACTATCCACCCAATACTCAATAAGGAACACTTCCCAAATAACACAAGTCAAGTAATTTATAGTAATAGAACATCAATATTCAGGTACCCCACACCACTTTTCCACTAGTTAATGAATATATCCTACACATTGAACCAATCCCGCCATTCTCAGCGCAGTCCCACTACCACACCCACCCACACACACCTGGCCCACAACTGCACATCCCGCCCACAGACATCTAGGACACAACCACCATGCATAACCACACCCGCAAACACCTGTGTCAGAACAATTACTACCACGCCCGAAGGCACCTAGGCCTCATCCCGAAGACACTTGGGGAACAAACTTCCCAAAAACACCTAGGCCAAACACCACAACTACACTGCACGAAGATTCCTGGGCTAATAATGGACATCAGGCCATCACAGCCTGCCCAAAGAGTCTTGGGCTATTTGGGAACGGGAGTAGAAAAGGATCCAATAACCATCCACTCAAAGGAGTGTTTGGAAAAACACCCTCCCCCGTGAAATGGGGGTGTTCGGCACTAAGTACTCAACTTGGGTGGGGCGCGAATAAGAAACATAAAAACTACAGATATATGTATAGGTAAAAATCACTCATCCAAACCTAGGGTTCCAAAATCTAAACACAAACAGCCTTGTTACTATTCATTCATAAAGGAAAGCACAACACTTGCGTCCAAGTCACAACTCATTCCCAAAACAAGTTCCCCATTTTACCCATTCTTAGCTTCATGTTCAAGTGATCCCATTTAATTAAAGTCCTACACTAGTGGAATCTAATAGGCATAACAACAAACAAGGAAAATAGAAACACCAAAATAGAATCATAAGCATTCACACCTAGTTCTCTTGTGAAGTCACAACAACAGAGGGATAAGTGAGATCCCTCAAAGTACTGGAATGAAAGAAAACCTCACAAAAGGGATAAGTGAAATCCTCGAAGTACTAGAAACAAAGCAGTACCCGAGACACAGCCCCATGTCCCCAAAACTAGGAACCAACAATTTCTCAACAATAGAGGATCCCACCCGAGTTCGTGTCACAACAGAGAAACCACACAGCTTCAGATTCACAACCAACAAATGTACCACAGCATAGGATCATATCCCCGTCCACATCTTCCCATAAGCACCAAGAAGAACAAAAAACCTACTACCAAATAGAGTGGTAAACTTCTTGGTTCAATCACATCATTCATTAGGTTCTTCTTTCTGTTTGTTAACTGGGGTTGTTACACAGGGATTGTTGTTTTAATAAACATCCATTCAAACCAACTGAGATTAAGTTACTAAACAATTACAATGTTACATTTATTTCGTCATCACAAAAGACAAGGGTTCATTACGACGCAATGAAAGACCACCAACGGCCATTATTTTCCATGAGCACAAGTCTATACAGTTCACAAAACATATCAACATAAAAGAGTACAGAAGAACATCGATCACACCCCCTTCATTCCTAAGGTCCATTCATTATATTCGTTATGTTTGGTTTCATTAATGCCCACAAAAACAAAATCATACCCACCCCGCCTGATGCACAGTAAGGAAATAAGAAGGAAAACCATACTAGATTGATCAAAGATCTAAGTTCATCTCCACGTGCCAAGAACAGGTAAAATTGCAACTTACTGGGGAGGGACGTCGGGAACTCCAGGGACGAGAAAAATAACTCCAGCACAGGCGCACCACAAGTCTCGAAAAGGGAAACTCAGATCGCACTAAGAAGAAAAGGAATCCAGCCAAGAGGAAGAATAATGAAGAAGAAATTCCCGTGCGATATATAGATAAGATCCCATTGTTATGGGATTTGGGGATTTGAATGGATTTAAATTTGGATCATGGTTCCCCACGCAATTGGGTGGTTACACACGACGGGATTAATTTTTATTTATTTCCCCATTGAGGAGGTTCCTCGGGATATTTGGGTATTAATTATGGGATTTAAATGGCCTTGAACCACTTTAAAAGGGTTAAAAAGGCCCAAAACATGTGTTACGGGAAAAACTGTAGTAGAGAAACCCGACAAGGCTGGGTGACACCGATCAGTCACGCCGATTGGTCACGCCGATCGGTCGCATACTGAAATGACGTCCTACCACCGAGACGTCACCCTTTGGATCTAGAATTTTGAAAAGGGATGGACCGTGAGGGTCTGGATCATCACATCAGATACCTCTCAAAGCATTCTCGCCCTTGAGAATTTAAAACCAGACCTGAAGAAATGAAAGGGGGGTCCAAAAAACTACCCAGGAAGATACCTCTCAAGAGTGAACCCGAACAATTACAATCAATACAAAACAAAATTTTAAATCATCCGGTCATGTGGTGAGGGGTTTCCCTTCCTCCATGTTGAGATACTATACACTTTGGCCGGTACTAACTCGGCCGCACGATTTTAGGTGCATCCACTCTAATGCATCTTAACTAGGGATTAGGTCCTCCCCTCCCCACATTTCAGGACACTTCATACACATCCACAGAAAAGGAAAACCACACATTCCATAGTTAACAAGGTAAAGTGTTCCATCATAACCAAATACAACAAACCAAACTACTCAAAACAGCAATGGGTACTGGGGGCGCATATGCATCTCCCATTCCTAGGTACTTTCCTCAAGCCCACTATGCCTCCACAACACACGAACCAGAGGAATGGTTCATCCATGGATCACCTTCTCATTATGATCCTCTATCATCACTGGTTGCTCCATGAATGTTGCATCGTCTTCGATATCTAGATATCCCCAGTCAAGGACATGTAAGTCGTCGTGCAGATATCGAAAAAGTTGGAGGACCCCACGGTGACGAACTTCGTCGAACAAAACCCTTCTTCATCAGATCGTCAATCTGAATCCACAACTCTCGTATCCCCGAAGGGGACATCTAGTCGGGAGCCATCGAAATTGAATGTGCACCAGGATGTAAGTCTATCCCAAACATGATGTCACGTAGAGGGGTAGAGTTGTCACCTCCTCAGGGAAGACGTCCATAAACTCCCTAACGACCCCTGGAACTTCCACCATCTCTGCATCCGCTGACTCAACTGATAGGTCGGATAACAAGGTGAGGAGGGGTTCCCATCACTTTCTGCTTCCCTGGAAACTCCTCTCACCGATGAAAGTCACCCGTCGGCCACCCAAGTCTGAAAACACAACCCTTCTTCAGAAGCAATCGACGACGTCGCATACAGAGAACAACGATTCAATACCTTGGATGGCATCGTATGGTTGTATCTACAATAGTAGAAGATCCCTAACTGACTGATGTGGCCCTATCATCAGTCTCCATCCTCGGAAAACATACAACAAGTTGGTCTGACCTCTGATCGGTTGCACACCGAAATGACATCCTACCATTGAGATGTCACCCTTAGGATCTAAAATTTGGCAAAGGGTTGGACCATGAGGGTCTGGGTCATCACATTACCTATTGAACATCCACTGACACATGATAACTCCACCTACCACAAAAACTATTCACCTTAATGTCAATAGACCATGAATTATTTAAATAAATACACCCTATTATCATAAATTTTATGATATTGATACCCCATTCATATTGGGTTCATAAACTTAAGGAGACACATGGTGATACTAGAAGCATTTCATTAAAACAAAAAAGTATAAAAGCGAAAACTTGGAAATCATGGGTTACCTCCCATGTTGCGCAAAATTTAAAGTATTAAACTAGGAATACCCTATTAAAATAATATCCATGGTCATTTAATGGGATGTTTTTTTAGGTATTGTCACATAACTATTCTATTTCAAAAATATATAAAATTCACTCAACAACTCTAAAACAACATCATAATGAAAAACATACTCAAAATGACCCAATGTTATTTTACTAATGTTCCATTTTTTCATAACATGTAACACTAATGTTGTTTCATGTAGAGTAATGTATAGAATAAGATAGACCATAATTTTCCCATCATTATTCATCTTCTCTAATGAAATATTACCCTAAACATAATCCATGCAATGGTTCATTGAATAGTGATTCAATTTTATTGGTTTTCACATTATCATGAACATAAACATATTCAAATACCTTGTGTGGAATAGGAAGAGAGTCCACCATCTTATTTAAGAACTCTTTAATATTACAGATATTAAATTTATAATGAATGGATCTCGTAGATGCATGGAAAAACATGTCATCCTTATTTAGTAAACTATTTTGAAATTATTCTATAAGTCCATCCATTGAGTGGTTAAACTAATTTTATGCATCAATATAGGAATGAGTAACAACATATAAAACATTACCATTTAAACAATCATGTTCACCAAATCAATTATAAAAAATTGACCCATATTTATTGAGTTAAAAAACAGGACTTGGTATTTGAATTTTTTATATGGGGGTAATGTGAGCATCAATCAACCACTAGAGAAATTTTATTAGAAAGATAACATTTTTTTATTAGACAACATCGTAGTCCTAACCAATGAATTTTATATGTTCACACTAAATTTATCAAAATATTTTGATCCTATGTATGGAAACAAATTCCATTAAAAATCAGGAAATTTTCCTCAAATGATTATTTTATTATGTCATCATAAGGGTGATAATTTTCATTCCAATTTGTTAATATAGACACCCCAAAATAATATTTAGTAACATTGAAATCACTAAATGTTAAAAGTCATTTGAAAACATGGAACACATACTTTTATTCACTATATATATTGGTTGGTATCCACTTTTATACAATTATGATAGCCCCAGTAGTGTCTATAAATGGTCTACATAGAATAATGTAAACGTTTTTACAAAACTTATTTCTAAAGTTAAAAAATATGTGGAAAATGTGATATTACTTAAATTAATTAAGAAATCATCTACCATTACAGATTGATAATTGTTTATCCAATCATCAGCTTCAGTGAAATAAGGGTTTTTAACATCCCAAACAGCCAACATAATAAATAAATATTAAGGTAAATGGTTGATTTTATCTCTTAAATCTCAAGTGCAATTAATTCAATCAATTAAACCTATTCTACTGAATATAATAAAGATTATAGTGTCTTTAAATTTAATAGGATTATATTATTCAATAATTTCACTACAATCCCCATTGATATTAATGGTGGTGAACTCTCTTTAATCCCATTAATTATCCACGATCATTTTATGAAATTTAATATATGATGAAATTTTTTTCACGGAAAACAAAAAAGGATTGTTGACACTAATTCTCCAAAAAAATTAATAATGAGCATGTATTCTATGAGATATAACTTTATTATCATCTTAGTAAATGGAATGTGGGGTATAGATCAACATGTAATGATTATTTTTCACCACATACTCAAAATTAATCTTCTTATTTCATTATTTGATTATTTTCCATTTAATTTTTTTGTTTTTTTATCGGAATAATAATTATTTTTCCTAGATTGTAATTTCCTATATAAATTTTTTATTCAATTTTTTATATATTCAAAATTTCAGATTGAGATTGAGATTATTTATTTTCTTCCCATGGTTTCTCTTTATTATTTTCTTTATTTGATCCTAATTTTATTATTATATCCATAAAATTATCTCTTATATTAATTTATATAGTTCAATGCTGATTATTTTAGTCTCTTAAATTCATATCCCTTACTAACTGGCCCATTAAAATATACATGTCAGGAAATATTAAATCATTCTATATTTTAAGGAACCAATTTCACATAGAATCTTCTATATTAAACCCTTTAATTACCCTTGAAATTTTTAATACATATCCCTCAATTCATTTTCAAAATATTGATTAGGTAATTGTTGAATACGAGGGGGAGAAAAAAGATTCATCACACCTTTATCTCTCTATAAAAAATTATAGTGATTTTAATATGCCTAATTTATTGGGTTAGATAATGGTTAATTATATTTTTTATTTTTGGCTCAAAATTATAAAATCTATACACTCGATTTATTAAAAATTGGTGGATAAATATTGAGACTACATGTTTTAGTATGAACATATATCCATAAAGGTAAAAAAATACCTATCAAGTCTAATACAGACGACAGTAGTTTGGATTTTTTTTCATATCCTTACTAATGACTATAACAAACTAGTTTTTTAAAAAATATTATTTTTTTACTAATATAGTTTCTTTTATATATTTTGTTACAAGGAACACCATGTTTTAACAAGATGCAATAAAATATTAATATTTTTATACAAAAATACTGATATTTTCTTGTTGTTAAACTTGTTGTCAAAAATAGAAATAAACATATTTTAAAAATTAAGTATAATAATTTTATATAATGATATTATATTGACAACAAAGAACATTATTTTTTGTAACCACATTACATGATTCGAAAAAACCCTTTTTATCGTACAAATGATTAGAATTGATTTTTGTGAAATGGACTTAAAATAAATTATTGAAAATTTTTTAAACATTATTTGAAAATATGACTATAATTTTCTTAATAAAAATGTAAAAATTATCTTACTAGGAATATTTTTTATTTTTCTGAAATGATTAATTTTTACCGAAAAGTTAAAAATATTAGTTTTTATTTTAAACGTCCTTTTCGTTTACATAATTTATAAGGATCCATTTATTAATGGTATTAAATGTAAAATATTCTCAATAATAATATAACTAATCAAATGTAGGTTATTTTAATAAACTTCATATTATATTTTTATATTATAACTTTTTTGTATTTGGATACATTTTCTTTGGAAAACTGCTTTTTCATCGCATATGAGGGTTTAATTTCAGAGTAAAAATATCTAGTTTTGTGAATTTAATATTTAAAAATGGATACCATGTTGGGAATCATCATTTTTAAATTTATATAATATGGTAAAATAAATTTTTGGTAAAAAATATTAGTGAAAATTGAAAAAAAAATTACTTATCGTGGTTAAGGTTAAAAATATATTAATGAGATCATAAATTGAAAATATAAGTAAAATAGCATAGAAAAAATAAAAATTGCATTTATTTTTAATTGTTTTTCCTTCATGCAACTTTGGTTATTGAATGAAAAATTTTGTTTCCTTATGGTATATGAAAATTGTGGGTCGACTTTATTCTTCCCAAAAAACCCATTGGTGTCATCTCCACTAGTTATAAAAGGACCCCCTTTATAATCTTATGCTTGCACATTGAAAACCCCTTTAGTTTGGCCATGATATACCCAAATATCTTCCTAAATAACATTAAATATCATTGAGGAAATTTTTTGATTAAAATACATTTATAATAATTCATTAGGTATAAACCTAAAAAGGTAACACAAAGAAGGGGTAATATCCTTAAAATGTATTTTCATTTTATTTATTCATCAAAAATTTTTAAAATCATCTTAAAATATGATAATATAATTCCACTAAGATCATTCATATACTTGTATTATATTATGTAAATGTAATTACCAATATCTATATCCCCTTTTCTCAAATGGGAAACCAAACTAACGATTGTGTGTACGGTGGATTATCTCCATAGGAACCAACATAATTTGTAATCCATCGCCACTTTCACATAATTATATAATGGTGTATTAAAATAATTTATATGTTGTTAATTATGTAAACACATCCATGTAATTATTATAAAAAAATCTATATTTTTTCACCCAACACATTGGAAAACTATAACTTCATTCTTGTATACTGTAGAATACTACCTATTAAAATGAGGTTATGTGTTTTTTATTTTACATTTTCTTGGATGGTAATAAGGATATAATAAATCACTATATTTGATATTTTTTTAATAATTGTTTTTAATTATGATATCACATATACCTTATAAATTTCAATTAGGTGGGGGATACGACATCATCACTCATGTGTACATCGGACTACTACATCATGAAGTGATGTGGGTTGTTCCTCACTAAGGCATTACATGAATGGTAATTAGTTTAATGATAATGAAAATATTATATATATATATAAGTGATATATAAATAATTATACTTTTTAAACATGTTTTTCTCATTCATTTATTTCATCCATCAAGAAAATGGAAACAGTGTACGTTCGTGTGTATGACCAACTTTCTCTATCAATAGTGTATTTCATTTTCCATGTGAAAATTTTATGAAATATTATAAATACATATAAAAATAAAATATATTATATTTATATAATTTTTAACATAATATATAATATGGAACCCTAATAAGGGTTAGAGGACGAAAAATACCAAATCAAAACATATATGAAAAACAGAAGAGTTCTTTCTGAAATAATGATTTTAATAAGAATTTGATAATAAATACGCAATAAAAGTTCATAAGTAAATAATATATTGGTATGATTTTTATAATTATTGTAATTTAATAGATTTATAATAAATATATATTATGTTTACATAATTATTGACTGTTTATAAAGGATTTTATGATGTAAGGGATTATCATCTCACATTTTTTTATGTGTGACACATGATATATTCAACCCATGTTTATTTTTTATGGCATATATACTTAACATGATTTTATTTTATGATAAATATCTAAAATAAATTGGTATTTACATATATATTTTAGGATCTCTCTTTCTTGAGGGTTGGGCTTTAAAATTTACCGAAATTGTAAGGGGTTTGGGTTTTATATTTACTTCTTTGAGATATATGTTATATTATGAAACTATATTATTTTATGTGGAGTATATACTATTAGTTTTAAATTTTATATCATGGATTTTCGTAATTTATTATATTTAATGAATCATTTTATTTTATACATTAATTATTATTAGGATTTAATATTTACTAAAATTTAAAAGGTGGGTTTATTTAATCTCAATGTTTATCATGATATTTTATAAATAAAATTTGGATGTTGAAATATTATGATATATTTCTTACGAATTTCATATCAGTTAATCTCCTCAAGTTATTCCCAAGAAATACATTTTTTACTTTATTATTACTCTTTTTATATTTTAAAAATTCTTGAAGAGTGTTTTTATAGAACTCTATCATTATTTATCTCTCAGGAGGAAAACCCTTTGTATTCCAAATCCATGTTTTATATAAATATTTATAATTTTTTTAAATATTCTAAAATGATTTAAAATATAAATATTATATTTGGTTGTGTTTAAAAAAATGAATCTTTATGTAATTTTGAAAAACATGGCTTTATTTACTACAAAATTGAAATGAATATTTATTTTAACATGAATTACATGAACATAATTTATCACCATAATTACCAATGATTTTTATAAGTATTCATTTATAATATTTTATGGATATTTTAAAATAAAAGTATTTTGAATAAATTTATATTTTTTAAACATAAATATTTTTTCCAAAAAAAATATTTACCTTAATAAATTTTCCATGCTATTTTGTTTTCAAAAAACATTCATATAATATGTCATTATTGGATGTTATATAAGCTTTAATGGTGATACGGTGCAATGATAGATTGTTTTTTCCTTTATATAGATGGGTTATGTTTATAATGAAATGATTTTTTGGAAACCTGTTCCATTTCCCTAGTTTATTATATGATGTAATGATAAAATGTTTATGAAACTCATTTCATTCCATGGTTTATAATATGATAAATATTTATCAGATTTTATCGCACAAATGAATGTTTTATGTGACGGGTGGGACGTATATCTATCTCCAATGAATTGGATAATTATTAATATCCTATAATCTATAAAGGGTTCACCAGAAGTTATCCCAAGCCCAAAATACGGTACACAAGTGGTTACCCCAATCCCAACAAAGGGTATATAAGAGGGTATCCCAAACCCAAATTAATAACATTGGTGGTCAGGAAAGGAAAAAAATTTATTCATTTCTTGCTAAAATTCTTTGAAATATTATTTTTTATGCTTATGTACATCCCAGAAATGTATATCTTATTCTAATTTTGCAATCCCATAGTTCATGTTCTTTAATTTCTTTATTATTCATTCTTTATGAAATTCCATGATTTATGTACTAATAGATAATTATAAATCTATGATATGTAGTAAATGGATTTTCAAATGTAAATATCATGTACACATGCACTTAATCACATGTTAAGTTAATATATCGGTTTTACCATTAATGAGCATTAGATATTAGTATTTCTTATGTTTTCTTTCATCAGATTGGGATGATATGTATTATGTATGATGTATATAAAAAGGGTGTTGATTATGCGTAATGTAGTGGGTGACGACGTAGCCCACTTATGGACTAGTTGTTTTTTTTTTCATGTTCCGAATGTCACATGATCTAAAATATTATTATATTAATTTCTATGTTATGTAATTAATATTCATCAAAGGATATGTAATATTTTTGAATGTGGGACTTTATATTTGGTATCAGAGAAATATGTAGTTAACATTTAAAAACGTAGATGAGAAAAAATTATTGAAACCCCATAGGATGATTCTAAGAGTAGGATAGTATACTTCTATTTTTTATGGAAACATAATTTTTCAATAAATTATATACATGTATGTGTAATATAAGGTTAATTGGTTATGCTATATATGTACCTATGGGTAATAACACAAAAAAATGCATTTCGGGATTTACTGAAGTAGAACTTGGTATATGAAAATGGGAATTAATTTGTTACTAGTTCAAAACATTCAAGGGATATTATTTATAAATTCACAAACTCATCATAAACTATCAGGAAGGGTTTTAATAATGATCATTAATTACCATATTTATGCTTTAGTAGTTATACATTGAAAATAAGGTTTATTTATTTATACAAATTTTATTTGATTATACATTATTAAAAAGTCACCCACTATAAATATTGTTTCTAAAAATATTCATCTTTGTTTGAGACAACACATGGAACCCAAATGTTCCATTTTAAAATGATTTTTTATGGAAAATAAAATGATTTTCCTCCTAGAAAACCAAAAAATATGGACATGGAATGGAAAATCCCATTGTTATGCTCACACAACTTTCTTAGGATATAAATCATGTTGTACTTACAAATGTTTAATGGAGGAAATAATATTATTTAGTGTCTTTCATAGGTCCACATCAACATTTATAATTTGTTTATCGGAGTTACTATTCTATAAGAAATGGATCATTTCCATTGAAATGTTATTTTCCATTATCTAGTGTTTTGAGAATGAAAAAAATTGATTTTGGATATCTATAATTTTTAAATTTAAGTGAATTAATGGTGGAACTGTATAATAAATTTTATACAATAATAATAAATCAAAACCATTGAGAAATATTAGTTTAAGAGATTAATTTTCAACAAGTTATTTCCTAATATTTTCTGTACAAAAATAGAGAAATAATTATTTATGATAAAATAGATGTATGATAAATATTTTTATACCATTGAGGATGATTATTCATGAATTTTGGTGTATGCTTCTCATATTTTCATCCAACCTGAATGTCCGGATGATTAATTATTCAATTTCATAAAACCATGTCTATAAAAGATTTTTTCCATTAGGGACTTCGATATCTATGATGAAGTTATATTTTGAGTTCTCAAGGTGTAAATTTATATTGGATTTACCCATAAATCATTTGGTTTTTATAAGAAAGGATCAAAATAATTCAAGGGAAACACTAAAAACCATGGAGAGAATAAAATTAAATTTACTTTATGTTAATTGTGTAGAAGAATACATGGAAGAAATTATCTTATGATGAATAAAATATGTTTTATGTATGGAAATGTCTTTCATCAATTATCATAATTTTGATGTGATGGGAAGTGTTTGGATAATGATAAAAATAGAGAGATATCTAAAAATAACACACCACCCTCACTCTGTTACATCAAGTATAAGGATTTTGGGTTTTATAAAAATAAATCCCCAAAACTAAGGGATAAAAAGGATGATAATAAACAACAACCATTAAAGAAAAACGAAAATGGGAATGAATATGTAAAATAAATAGAAGAAATAAATCATGATAATTACATAACACTTATCCTCTAATACTGAGTGTTTCATTTCATGTTTTACTTCGTATGAAAGGGGAATATTAAAATATTATTGCATATCCTCTATTAAAACATGACTGTAATATTATAATTGATTATCCAAATTTACATGGATTCTAGAATAATGAAATCTATTTTGATATTATATCAGGGCATGGATGTTACCAAACATCTAATAAAAATGTTTTTTTGTTAGATAATTTCAAAATTAAGGAATAAATGGTGAAATATATTTTGGGATATTATATGTCCCAATGCAAGATAATCCTTAGAAATATGGATACCATTATGTATTTATGAGCTTAAGGATGGTCATATGTTCAAAGTGGAAAACAAAATTTCTTTGGTTTTATAATATTATTGTTTGTAAATTTTAAACATATTTTTTGAGACATTTATCTTAATTCAACGATTTGGTTTGGTGAATTTTTTAGATAAAAATTTATTTAAGGAGGAATTAATATAAATTTTGTACCCATAAGATTATTTTTAATCATAACGTTAATGTTTTATCTTATCATTTATGTAAAGATAAATATTAGTTATTTGAATTTCGGTATTCCATATTAAATATATTAAACAAATTTTTGAAATGATAACCCATATTTTGAGTGACAACCTTCTGCAACTGGTATGGTTACATGGCATGAAACCACAATAAAATAGAGAAATGTGTATATCACTTACCATTAACCCATTTGAAATAGTATTTATTGTGGTGTAAAATAAGGAGAGATATTATTTAATATTTATAATGTTTCATAGTATGCCATCTTGTTATAATTTCAAGAGAAAATTATAAGGGGGATGTTACAACCATTACTCATAATAGAATGAAAATGTGAAAACATCACTATATATTTTTTCATCGAACCCCCCCCCCAAAACATCTTACGAGAACAATTTTATATGTCTTATAGTTGATCATATTAAAAAAATAACACTTAATACCTATTAGATAATATATCTCTCTAGATACAATTGAATGGATATAAATTAATGAATTGATAAGGTTTCATAGGGTACCACAACCTGTTGTATCCAATTAAGACAAAGGTTTATTGCAAGGCACTGGTGAAATCTTCCACAATCTTTTGAAAAAGAGTCATGTTTTAGCAATACATATCAACAGAAGACAAATGGTATGTATGAGAGAAAAATTGAAAAACCGTATAGGATATGCTAGGATATTTTTCAAAGGATTTCAAAGGTTGTTAGGACCAAATTCAACATCTAGTTGACATTAAATACAACAATAGATATCACATGAGAATTAAAATAGCTCCTTATGAATCCCTATTTGGAAATAGGTGTATAAATAAAATTTTAGAGGGTGCAGTAAGATAAATAAATCTATTGAGACTTAAGCTGGGAGAGTAAATGTTAGAGATTGATAGATCTATTCAACAACATATATGCTAAACATTATGACCACAAAAAAGTACTCCAGACAATTTTCGGAAAGATACTAAATTTAATGTTGTTTAAAATGATATTTTTATAAAAATATACAAGGAATATGTTAATTATATTTGGATGTAAGGGAAAATTAATACCATGGTATATAGATCCATCTATATTTATTAATTAAAACTGGATGGCAGCTTATTAATTTTCACTTCATCCAAACCTCTCTCAAGTACACATATGTTTCATTGTATATAACCTAATAAAGTATATACTTGATCCATCACATGTAATGAACCCATATGTTACATGAATAAAGCATAACCATTCTTACAAGGATCAACAAGTTGAGATTCTGAATATTATTGAAAACATTCTACACAACAATACCACTCACATGGTCAATGTTTTATAGAAAAAACCAAGAACTTAAGGAAGATTGGTTGGAACCTTAGGATGTAATGTAGTATAATTAAATTCATTTAATTTTATTTATGTGAGGAATTTCTAGGGTGAAAATCATTTAAGGGGGATTATAATGTAAGGCCCCATTTTTTTGAAATATTTTCTTATATTTATTTAATTTCAACAATAACTACTATTATATACAACACATAATTTCAATAAACTAGAAAAGAAATATTAGTATTATAATCTACAAAAAAATTATATAACCTTTTATGTAACAACCCCCAAGATTTCACAGTATGTTTTTTCTTCAATGTAATTCAATAACTTGCACTACACGCAACACAGAGTTCAAGCCCATCATGACGTAACAATCTAGTCGTTGAAAAGTTGTTATGAATAGTATTAAATTAATTTATAACTATATATAATCCTTATAATTTTAAAATCCATATTATGAGTTTCTTAGACATAATGTATGAACTAATTCATTTTTTTCAAATAAAAGAAGTATTTTTCCAAAAAAACACTTTTACCGCCATTTAATGGTGAACCCTTTTTAAATAAAATATTTGAAAATTTTATATATTTAATAAGACAAAATAAACATCTTCTATAGAATATGGACATAATAATTTTTTTTCAATAAATTTTGTTGTTTTTCTGATTACTTTCATTTTTGGGTGCTTAGTGAAAAATACTATATTCTAACTGAAAAAAAACTTTTTTAATGAAAATAATTTATATTGTCAAATTATGCATTTTAATGGTTTGGAAGTATAAATATATTATATTTTTACTATTTAATCCAACTCTGTTCATTGTAAATAATTTTACTTTGAGATTGTACATAAACAAGTGTCAATCTTTTGATTGTTATTTTTTCTTAAAAATATGAATTTTGGTTTTGAAAATGGGAATTAAATATAACTTCATAAATGAAATGTATATGTTTTAAATTTGGTAAAATAGACCTAATTTCTTAATTCATAATATCAAAATTAGATCAGGGTGAATTTTTGTTATTTTTCTGAAAACAAAATTTTTTTATGAATAGTGAAAAACACTGAGTCATTAATTAAAACCGACTTATTACTTAAATAATTATTTTTGTATTTAAATATATTTTAGGTCAACATATATACATGATAATTATATATGTTCACTGTAATTCATTGGATTCATTTTGTAATAATATTAGATATACAAAATTTTATTGAACTTTTCACCATCTTTTACCCACCTCCTAGGAGAATTTGCAAATTCACATAAAACATAATTATTTCACTTCTATGAGTGGAATTTCAAAAATCCTAGTGTCATGATTGATATCAGTATGAAAAATTTTGTTCAATGAGATAAAAATAATTTATGGTGAATAGTGACTTTTTACTTTTATTTACCACGGTTAAAAGTAAAAAAGGGTAATTAAGGGTAAAAATTATATTATTCTTACCCTAACACATGTCAAAATTCTATTGTTTAAGTGTAATTAGAACAAAAATAAACCTTATAAATAAAATATTAACCTATTTGGTCCACTTGGATTAGATTATGACATTTATTATTAGTTAATTCAAAGAAGAGTTAAAAGTGTTAAATTGAAAGTCTAATAAATAAACCATTTTTAATATAGGGTTACACACAATATAAATTAGACTATAAATATTAATTATAATGATAAAATGTTTCCCTACATAATGAAATTTTATTTATATTTTTAAGACATTTAATAATTAAATTTATTTAGGAAACAATGATGATGCAGTAATTTCCGTATTAATGAAAGATAAAAATAATGGATATTATAAATATCCAAATCAATGTAATTTTAGAATTTTTAAGGAATTAAACTAATATCTAGGTTAACAATACATATTATGGTTTATTAGATGAATTTTTGTTTTGAAGTAATAATTCTGTTATAAATTTAAAAATAACAAAATACCCAATAGTGTCGAAATTGACATAAAAGTGTTTTTAAAACAAATATTATATTATTAATTCATATAATAGTCCTACAAATCAAAGGTTATGAAAAAATAATTACATAATAATATATATGAAATTAATGAACCAATTGTGGTTTCATTGGTATTTTAGTGTATGTTTATTAACCATATAATATAAAAATACAAAGAGACATGGTAAATGTCAAACTTTTTAACTAAGAGTTATATTTAATAGTTTAAGTGAATATGGTGACCCAAACCAGTATAAAACCAATTGTTTGAAAAGTTTTCATCACATCCCCACCTTATACATTAAATAATACATTTAGGAGCCATTAGAAACCGAAAATTATTTTATTATAAAATAATATTTTAAGTTTTTCTATGGTGCCCCTCTCCCCTCTTATAAAAAGCCACTCCCCCTTCACTCTAATTCACACCATCAAAGCCATTTGGCTTGGCCAAACCCTGAACAATTATCCTCCCAACAATCCTTCCTTCATCCTAGAGTAATTCCTTTTGTCAGAAATCCATCCTAAGGAACCCTTTTGATCAAATCAAAAGGAAGAACCCGAAGAAGACTTAATGATTTCAACACCCTCTTTCAAGTTATCTTATTTTTCCACTTACTCTTTATTTTTTGTTTTCACTATAAAATAATAACTCCAGTATATTCTATATAATGTGATATTATTATAAATATTGAAAAACTATATTCATTATTCTATCCAACTTATTAATGGTAATGTCACCATGCTTGCATACGTACGACTTACAGTCTCCACGTTGTGGTGTAATTTATTATTCAACACTTTGTCATTTGGATGGATATAATGATGAGTAATATGTCTATAAATAATTAAAATAACATGATATAGTATCTGTAAAATTAATATACCATCCAATTCCACACCATTAAGGATATCATATTGTCACTCATGCATACGTACAGATTACCATCTCCACGACGTGATAAGATTCATTTCAACATTCACCATTCATAGACGATTATAAAAATATATATTACTAATAATTATGTAATATATGATATAATAATACTACTAGAGATATATATGTGTTTTTGTGTGTGTGTTTTTTTGTGTGTACGTACATATATCTTATTCACTTTGTTCCGTTCAATACGATATGAAAACGAAAATTGCGTTTATGCGTACGTACAGACTACTGTCTCCTTAAACGGTGTTCTCTGTTTCATATATATGTCTATATACGTATTTATATTCTAAATATATATGATATATAAATCATTTTTTTATTCTCTAATTATTTAATTCTTGATCGATGTGATAAAATCAGGAGTAACAAGTTAAAACATGTACGATAAAGAAAGCGATTATTACCCGAAATGATAATTTAACATGGAAATTATTATTAAATGGGTAGTATAATGTCATTAATGAATCATGTATGGTATCAAAAATATTAATATGGTTCTATTATAATTCGATAACACACTACTATCTTCATACAAGAGGTTAAACATACCCTCAACTAAATCAAAGTGCAAGGTAAGGGGTTTTCATCTCACTCCTTATTCCCGTGAAGTTAATGCCATATTGCTACAATTACCTTTTATGTGGTATATGTACAGCTCATAATTATATTATTTGTGTAATACACATATATTTATGTGTATTTATGTATTCATTATATGATACTTATTTCATGGGGAGTATGTTTCATAAGTTACCAAATTTGTAAGTGTTAATTTCACAATCTCCTTATTATCCGAGGTTGTTATTACGTAAGTATCTACTTGGACCTCTTTATCATCCACATCCATGTTTCATAAAAATGTATTTCAAAACATGTTTTATTTACTATAAAACTGATAAAGTCATCTATAACATTGTTTGACTTTTTATAAGATGTTTTTAAATGAATTGTTCCGTCATTTCCAAACAGGGTACTTTATAACCTTTTCAACAAAACTAATGTAAGAATGTCTTTTTTAACCTATATGGAGGGTGTGGCTATTTTCCACCATTATAACATCATAAAATCATCTCTTATAAACTAATAAAAATATTTTCAAAATAAATTTTTTCTTTTATAATTATGTGAATTTAAATTATTTAAAAATACAATGAGGTATTTCTCTCTAATTGTTTTGATTTCATCTATGTCAACATCGTTTGATAAATTTTACACTTGTTTGAAGTTGATTTATTATGATACCAATATTCCATATTGTATATAAGGTTTTGTGATAATTTTTACTATAGATGTTCTATTTTTTTAACATTCATGTTTTATGGTTAAATTATTGACATTTCATATGCTAGTTTTAATATGAATGTTTATGTTATATTTCAACCTCTTCTTAAGATGAATCAGTTGGACTAGTATGTTCCGGGTTGGGGACTGGTAAAACTAATCCCTATGGGTTTTGGTCCAGTTACAGTAAACTCTCCAAGTTAGAGTTCGGTTTCAGAGGCTCTCTGGGTTGGAGTCAGGTTATAGAGACTCTCCGGGTTGGAGTCCGGTTACAGAGGCTCTCCGGGTTGGGGTCCGGTTACAGAGGATCTCTGTGTTAGAGTCATATTATATAGGCTCTTCAAGATGGAGTTTGGTTAATGAGGATTTCCAGTTTAGGGACCGGTTATAGTTATCCCCTAGGTCATGGCATGAGGGCATGACATAAAAATTAAACCTCGTCATTATACATTCCATCATTAAGAATTAGTTATTACATGTGATTATTTGACTAGTAGAATATCCATGTGGTTGTTTATATGGTAATGTTTGATTTATTTTTCCATATTATGTTCAAGTTTATATTTAAAATGCTATTTTTTTATTACACATCTTTCCTTAAAATATTATAGCTTCTGCTACATTTTTTACCCTTACAGGGCATCTAAGCTCACCACTTTCTTATGTTTTATTTTCCCAGGATTCCAAGAGATGTATTATGATTGATATAAAGGGTTAAGGTAAAGGGAATAATGGTGTTATAAAAGAACAATCTATGATGTTTTATATGGTTGAAATTGAAATTTAATGTTAATGTATTTAATATATTTTCCCACACTTCTAAACGGATCGGTCCTTCGGGACTTTATTCCTTGTAATCTTGCCATTGTATTAAAATAATGCACCAGCTCTAGGTAACTAGGGTCGGGGTGTTATAGTTGGAATCATAGGATATATAGAAATAACCTCGGAGACTATATTTATATAATCTCTAATTAGATCACATTACCCTAAGTAGACTTTGGGGATTAGTATAAATGATCTTCCTAGAATTTTGGTAATGTAGGGATTTTGTGAGTTTTCCAAGCAAATACATCTCTTTCTGGATACGAGCACGTAGAGGCGGCTCCGGCACAGATGTACCTAGGGGTAAATCCCGAAAACCCCACTTTTATCTAGACTTGAATGGGAATTGGTTCACGACAATGGGCCTTGTTGCACTCTTGTTTACGACACTCCTAGGGGATATGCTTAGGATAATTCTCATTTTCTTTACAAATAATTATGAATGATTTACGAGTATATACCTTCTAAAAGAAAATATTTTTATGTATTAAATACATAATCTATTTAATTTACATTATGTATTTTAAAAATTTGAAATTATTCATTGCAATTCATAAACTGACATAGTGTATTCCATTGTATAGAAATGGCACCTAGTAGAAGGAAGGTGAACTCTAGTAATACGTATAATCCAAAGAGTAGTAAGGTTCATATCCTTCATGGTATTAAGCCAACATTTAGAAGGGAAATATTCTCCCATGTTTTCTCAACATCTGAAGAAATATTATCATGTGTTAGTAAGATAAGTAAATAATTCTATGAGTCCTATGGATTTGAAGGGAAGCAAGAGAAGAAAAGGATGGAAGAGAGAAAGATGGAGAAAGGGAAGAGGGAAAAGATGGATTTTCCCATATGTGATAACTGTGGAATGAATCACTTTGGAAAATTATTGAAGGTAATGGGAGTTTGTTATAAGTGTGGAGAAAAATAACACAAAGAACATTATTGCAAGGGAAAGAAAAAAGATTCAAATGAACAATGCTTCATCTGTAAGGAGTTGGTACACTACACGAATAAATTTCCAAATCATCAGAGTATACCCCAAATGATACTATTGGATTAGAATCAAGTAATGATACTACTGAAGATGAAGAGGAATAATTAAAAGGACTTATGTAGTTATTAAATTATTCTGTCAGTTGAGTGTTGAATCAATGATATACTGGTTATATGAATTATAGAAATAAATAAGTATTGTAGTGAAATACTATGTCATTGGGAATTTGAGATTGTATGGTTCTGATACTAAGGTAGTAATTTTGGAATAAGATATGGTTGATTTGGATAAATTATATTGTATATTCTTGACTATCTTAGAACTGATTAATGGTTTGTTCATTTTATGATTGCTGGAGTATTCAAAATTTTTGAATATAAGGAATATATATAGTATTATATAAAGAATAAGGCAGCACGAATGTAATAAATAAGGTTGTTACACTTTTTTGAAAGATTACTTAATGAATGAATAAACATGTTATTACACAGCAAAAATAATCTTCATTGTGATTAGCTTCCTAATAAATTTGGGACTGTGATTTTGGATAGAAGTATTTTGGATAAGTCTAATGGTTTGAATAGATTACATTTGAAATTGGATATTATTTTTAAGGTTATTTTTTTATTGTTATAAAATGGACAACACACAGACCGTGTGACAATCCGTCGCTTCGGACAATGTTGTGGGAATCGAATCCACACCATACATTGATTGGGATTTATCACCTACCACTGGACTACATGAAGTCCCTGGATTGTATAAGCTTGTTTTTTTAAAGTGGTTGATAGGTGAATTATAAATTCATTATTTTTGAAACCCATGGGATAAATAGAATATTTTTTGGAAACGTTTTTGAGGTGAAAAATTAGTTTGTGTTAGGAATTAGTTAAAGGATATAACACTACATGACAAGTATATATATATATATATATATATATATATTCCATTTTATTAAGACTGAATTTCAGTAACCCAAATTATGATATGACTTCTCCACAAAGGTATTTTATATTTTCAAACTTTTATTTCTAAAGAATAATTTAAAATTACGAGGAAAAAATTTATTGAAGGAGGGAATAATGTAACACCCGAAGATTTCATCGTACGTTATTTCTTCAAATTAATTCAATAACTTGCACCACATATAATATTGAGATCAAGCGCACCATGACTTACCAAACTAGCCGTTAAAAAGTTTTTATGAATAGTAATAACTGAATTTTGAACTATATATAATCCTTATAATTTTAGAATCCATATTATGAGTTTCTTAGACATAATTTAAGAACTAATTCATTTTTTCAGTTAAAAGTAGTGTTTTCCAAAAAAATACACTTTTACTGCCTTTTAATGGTGACCATTTTTAAATCCAATATTTGATAATTTTATATATTCAATATGAAATAATAAACTACTTTTTTAGAATCGGTAAATAAGAATTTAGTTTCAATAAATTTTGGGTATTTTTCTGATAACATTAATATTTCGGTGCGTAGTAAAAAATACAATATTTTAACTGAGTACAACTTTTTTAATCAAAATAAATTATAATGTTAAATTTTACATTTTAATGTTTTTAAAGTATAAATAGATTATATTTTTACCATTTAATCCAATTTTGGTCATTGTATGTAATTTCACTTTGAGATTGGGAAAAAAGAAGTGTCAATCTTTTGATAGTCATTGTTTCATAAAAATACGTCGTTTTGTTTTTAAAATGGGTGTTAATTTTAAATTAATTGATACAACTTCTATGTTTTTAAATTTGAAAAATATACTTAATTTTTGAATTTGAATATAAAAATTTGCTTAGAGTGAATTTTTTGTATTTTTTTGAAAACATTCATTTTTTGATGAATAGTGAAAAACACTAGGTTATTATTTAAAACCAAATTTTTATTTAAATAATTTTAAATTTTATTTAAATTTATTTAAATTTATTTTAGGTAAAAATATAAACATAAAACCTATATATGTTCAATGTTATTCATTGGAGTAATTCTTTAATAATATTATATATAGAAAATTCTATTGAACTTTTCAACGTCTTTTACCCACCACCAAGGAAAATTTGCAAATTCACATAAAACATAATTTTACAGCTTCTATGAGTGGAATTGCAAAAAATCCAAGAGGAATGGTTGATATCAGTAAGAAAAAAAAATTTCATTAAGATAACAAAAATTTTGGCGAATATTTACTTTTTTAGTTTTATTTACCGTGGTTAAAAGTAAAAATGGAATTAAGGGTAAAAATGATGTTACTCTTACCCTAACATGTGTCCTAATTCTATTGGTTAAGATTAATTCAAACAAAAACAAACTTACGAATAAAATATGAACCTCTTTGGTCCACTTGGATTAGATTAGGATATTTATTATTATTTAATTCAAAGAAGAGTTAAAAGTGTTTAATTAAAAGTCTAATAAATAAAACATTTTTAATATAAAGTTATACATAAGATAAATTCTACTATAAATTTTATTTAGAAAGATAAAAATATTTCCAACATAATGGAATTTTATTTATATTATTTATACATTACATAATTAAATTTATTTGTGACACAATGATGATGCAGTAATTACTTTATTAATGAATGATTAAATTAATTGATATTATAAATATTAAAAATAAATGTAATTTGAGACTTTTTATTAATTTAAATAATTTTCTAGGTCATTATGACATATTAGGGTTGATTAGATGAACATTACTCGAAGTAATAATGCTGTTGTGAATTTAGAAAAAACAAAATACCAAATAGTTTCAAAATTGACATAAAAGAGGTTTTAAAACAAATATTATATTATTAATTTATATAATATTCCTAAAAATATATGGATCTTCCAAAAGTATTATATAATAATATATATTACATTAATGAACCAATTGGGGTTCGATTCTCATATTATAGTAATTTAATTAACCATATCATATAAAAATACAAAGAGACATGGTAAATGTCAAACTATTTAACTAATAGTTAATATAAAGGTTAAGGGTATTATAGTGACCGAAACCTGTCTAAAACCTATTGGTTGATTGTTTTTCGACCCATACCCACCTTATATTTTTAATAATACATTTTTTCCATTATAATCAGAAAATGATTTTATTATAAAATAATATTTTATGTTTTTTCAAAGGTTCCCCTCACCCCTCTTATAAAAGGGCACTCCCCCATCACTCTAATTTATATCTTCAAAGCCATTTGGCTTAGAAACCCCATGTAAAAATATCCTCCAAACCATCCTAAGTACATTATGGATGAATTAATTTGGTCAGAAAGCCAATCTATGGATACCTTTTCATCAAATCAAAATGAAGATCCCGAAGAAGAGGTAATGATTTCACCAACCTCTTTCATGTTCTCTTATTCTTCCACTTACTCTTTATTTGTTGTTTCAATTCTAAAATAATAAATCCAGTATCTTATATATATTTTGATGTTATTATAAATATTTCACCACTATATTCATTATTCAATCCATCTTATGCATGAACATGTCACCATGCGTGTGTGGGTATGGCTTACCGTCTCCACCTCGTGGTATAATTTCTTATTCAACACTATATTATATGGATTGATATATTGATGATTAATATGTATATAAATTATTAAAATAACATTATAATGTCTATATAAAAATAATATTCCATCCAATTCCACACCATTAAATAAATGATATTGTAGCTCGTGCGTACGTACGGATTACCGTCTCCACGATGTGATGAGATTCATTTCCACATTCACCATTAATCGATGATTATAAAAATATATATTACTAATAAGTATGTATTATATGACATAATAATTCTACTGGATATATATATATATATATATATATATATATATATATACTTTCATATATCTTATTCACTTAGTTCTGTTCAATACGATATGAAAACAGAAACTGCGTTTATGCATACGTACGAACTATTGTCTCCATAAACGGTGTTTTACATTTCATATATATGCATATTATACATCTTTATATTCATAATATATTTGATATATAAATCATGTTTTATATTCTGTATGTATTTAAATCTTGATCCAAATGGTACAATCAAGAGTAACAAGTTAAAACACGTACGATAAAGACAGATATTATTACCCGAAATGTTAATTTAACATGGAAATTATTATTAAATTGATGGTATAAAGTCATTAATGAATTATGTTTGATATAGTAAATATTAATGTGGTTCTGTTATAATTTAATAACATACTAATATATTTATACTGGAGGTTAAACGTACCCTCGACTAAAGGAAAGTGCAAGGTAAGGGGTTTTCATCTCACTCCTTATTCCCGTGAGATTCATGCCACATTGCCACTATTACCTTTTTTGTGGTGTATGTACTGCCCATAATTGTGTTATTTCTGTAATACACTTTAATTAATGTGTATTTACATATTCATTGTATGATACATCTTTCATGGGGTGTAAGTTTTGTACGTTACCAAATTGGTAAGGGTTAATTTGACAATATCTTTATTATCCGATGTTGTTTTTACATAGGTATCTAGTGGGACCTCATTATCATCCACATTCATGTTTCATAAAAATGTATTTCAAAAAAAATAATTTACTAAAAAATGGGATAAAGTCATCTACATCCTTGTTTGAATTTTTATAAAATGTTTTTAAAGGAATATTTCCGTCATTTTCTGAACAAGGTACTTTATGACCTTTTTGACAAAACTAAAGTAAGAATGTATTTTCTATCCTATATTGCTGGTGCGACTATTTTCCCCCGTTATAACATCATCAGTGCTTCCCTTACAATATTATAAGAATATTTTCAAAATAAATTTTCTCTTTTATAATTATGTGATGTTAAATGATTTCAAAATAGAACGATATATTTCTCTCGAATAGTTTTGATTTCATCTATGTCAACATCGTTTGATAAATTTTACACTTGTTTGAAGTTGATTTATTATGATACAAATATTTAAAATTGTATATAATGTTTTCTAATATTTTTGACTGTGGATGTTCTATTTTTATACCATTCATGGTTTATAGTTAATGTATTAACATTTCGTTTGCTAGTTTAAATACGAATGTTTATGTTATATTTCAACCTCTTCTTAAGATGAATGTGTTGGACTAGTATGTTACGGTCTGGGGATCGGTAAAAATAATACTTCTAGTTTGGGGTCCGGTTATAGCAGACCCTCCGGGTTGGAGTCCGGTTACAGAGGCTCTTAGGGTTGGAGTCCGGTTATAGAGGCTCTCTGGGTTGGAGTTAGGTTACAGAGGCTCTACTGGTTGGAGTCCGGTTACACAGTCTCTCCGGGATGGAGTCTGGTTACATAGGCTCTTCGGGATGGAGTCTGGTTACAGAGGCTCTCCAGGATGGGGTCTGGTTACAGTTAGCCCCTATGTCCTGGCACGAGGCCAAGGCACATAAATTAGACTTCAGCATTATACATTCCCCCGTTATGAAATTAGTTATTACATATGATTATTCGACTAGTAGAAAATCCATGTGCATGTTTATATGGTAATTTCTTATTTATATTCTATATTATCTTGATGTTTATATTTAAAATTCTATTTTTTTATTACACATCTTTCATAAAAAGTTTACAGCTTATGCTAAATTATTTTCCATTACTAGGCATCACAGCTCACCCATTTTTTATGTTTTATTTTACCAAGATTCCAATAAGTGTATTATGATTAATATGCAGGGTTAACCTAAAGTAAATAATGGCATTCTCAAATAACTCTCTATGTTGCATTTTATGTTTGAAATTGTAATGTAAAGTTAATGTATTTAATCTATTTTCCAAGACTACTAAACTAATCGGTCCTTCGGGACATTATAACTTGTAATCATGCCATTGTATTAGAATAATGCACCGGCTCTGGGTAACTGGGGTCAGTGTGTTATAATTTAGTTAAACATGGGGGAATGAATAGAAAAAATTACAATTTAATAATTAATTATAATGGTTTATTAATAAAAATTGAGATTGATAATCAAGTAGTTAACATTTAGTAAACTCTTCATGTTCTTCTAAAAATAATTTTTTATCAAAAAACAATTTGTATTTAATTTTAAGAAATAATAAAACTTTTTTCTATTTTAAATAAAAGTTATATTAAAAAATTAACATATTTTTTTTAAAAAACATTTAAAAATAAGTTTACTGTGAGATTTTGTGTCTTTTTTTTTGGAAAAGATTAATTTATCGATGATTGTAGAAATTTACATGTTTTTATTTAAAATTAAATTTCCATTTTAATAATTTATAATGATTCATTTTAATTATAAATGTTTTCAAATTTAATATTATTTTAATTATATTATAAATTATCCAATATAGTTCATTTTAATCAATTTCAAATTGAATTTTAATATAGACATTTTTTAATGTTTTGAAATATTCTAAATAGAAAAATGTCTTTTAATCACATGTAAAAATTTAATTTTTAATTATTATTTCCCAATAATTTGATTGGAATTTTGAATGTTAAAATCCATATTGATAATAATATAAATTAATACTATATACTATGTTAAACCTAATGTTTTTATCAAAATTAATAGTAAAAACAATAAAAATTAATTCCTACAATTGAGGTTAAAATTGATTTATTGGGGGTTACAATAAATAGATAATGAGTAAAATGATATGGACAAATTTAAAACACCTATTTTTTGGTAATATTTAAACATAATAAACAATATAGTATTACAATAACCGAATTCGGACCCTTGATTCATGTGAAAAAATATGTATACACTTTTTTATTTTGAAATATTCAAATAGTGTCGTCTCCCCCCATTTATTAAACACAACACATCACCTATCATTCTCACATTTCCAAAACACGTTGTGTAATTCAAAACATATGTAAATATATTCCTTAAATACCTCACCACATCATTTATTCCATATTTAGATTTGTATATATAAGGACTCATCCTTATACATTACAAGATCTTGTATATCCTTTTTGAATTCATGTTCTTTCATTCACAAAGATCTTTTGAGTTTATTGATTCATAGAATTATGACCTAATAGATACATATGAACCCATATGAATAGAAATTAGTTACTACTAAATTAGTATCCATTTCATCCTTAATAAAAAAAATTAATAAAACATGAATTCTTTTCCTAAAAAATATTCACAACATTCATATTAGCTTCTTCTTTTCCCTTAACAATCCATAAACTTTGTGAAATTTTTTAATACCTGAGATAAAAAAATTAATTAAGAGACATAAAATAATTTGAAGATTGTATCCATGATTACTTATTATCATATTAAATCTATTTCACAAACAATCACTTCTCACCTATAAAATATTCTATAGTAAACATGTGAAAACAATATATTTAAATAAAAATATAAATGAAATATAAACCACTTTGGTTACAAGGGTAATTATTTAATTAATATTTTAACCCTCTTGGATAAAATATGATATTTAACCCTTCACATATACCAAACAATGTAACCCTCGTAGCTACCTTATGATGTAAACCTCACAAAAAAAATATTTTGTTAGCATCACAGTTACACATAGAATAACAATTATGACCAACTTCACACATTAACAAACCTAATTCAATGAAGGTAAATGATGGTACCACCTATCGTCAAAAAATAATTACAAATAACAAGAACATAGTCATAAAACAAGAATATGTGCATCATAGAAATCATGCATTGAGAAAAAAACAGATAATTTAAGGGAATACTACGCACATACAAAGGAAAATATTTCATAGAAAATAATCAAGAAATATTATATATAAGAACTAAAATAAATAACTTTTCCTTAAATTAGGGAAACCCTCTCTTTATGTATATGTTTTTTAATCATTCCTTTAGGATTTTTTAAAATATATGTATTAAAAGAAGATTATGAACGAAATATCTATTACGTAGGGTTTGAATTATATAAAAAATGATTAACTTCTTGATTTATAATTTAAATATTATTATTAATTTATTAAAACAATATATTAATATTTTATATACCTGATATGATATTTTTATAACAACATTTATACCATTTTTTTGATAATATTTTGTTTCTCAAATTGAATTGGGTGTGTTTATTTAATGGTTTCCATGGTTTGTTAAGGGTGGATATTCTTGTAGAATGGTGGAAAACTCCAAAAAATTGAATGAAATTGCATTAATATGTTTAAATAATTTTAAATTTATAACATATATAATTTTTTTGATTGATACGATTCTTTAGATAAACCATTAATGATAATGATTTAATTCAATTTGGCAGTTTTTACGACCATCCCAATGTTTTGTTATTTTATTTAATATATTTTCAATATATTATTTCCATAACATTATATATTTTATAATATTTATAATAAAATATTATTTAACAAGAATAAATGTTTTAGTAATAGCTTTTAATATGGTAATGAAAAATGAAAACACATCGTCCACAATAAAGGTAAATCGACAAATCATGTATGATGCTTTCATTTTTAGAATATGTGTAAAAGAAAAGAGATTTGGTGATGTATATTCCATTAATAAAATTAAATTATAGGATATATAAGATATTTATTTTATCCATTAATTAGTATTTGTGGAGTTGAGGATAAAATTATAATATAAACCTAATTTAAAATAAATTTAAAATAAAAAAAGATGATTTTACCACTTGAACATCTTCTCCACAAGATCCTACTTAATGAAATTGTTTTTGGCCTTTTTGATAGATAAATAGGTCTCAGATATGGTAAGAGTCTTGAAAAGGGAATTAGGTACAAATAAAACAGACTATAGGGATTTGGATATATGAGGAGAAAACGTTTTGAGGTGTGGTATTTATTATAGAGGAGAGGGGTGTTCTTTGATTAGCATAATCATTTTTTTATAATTTTTGGATTAAGACAATGAAACTTTTTGATTACATGACTAAATAAAAAAAAATGAATAAAATATTTTGATATTATGGGCTTACATCATCCATATATCAGCTATAACACCCCAAGATTCCATGGTACGCTTCTCTTTAAATAATACAGTAGTGTGTGTTGTATGCAACTTCGAGTTCTAACACACACCAAAACCAATCAAACTACCCATTATGAATAGTAATACCCAATTTTTTAAAGTTTATACATTTTATCTTTCAAAATGGACTTCATTTTTGGATTCGGAATATCAAAATTTTATTAGGGTAAATTTTTGGTATTTTTCTAAAAACACTCAATTTTTTATGAATAGTGAAAAAAACACAGAGTTATTGTTTAAAATCGAATTTTTATAATTATTTATTTTATTTAAATTTAATTAAGGTCAAAATAGTTACATAATACATATACAAGTTCAATATAATTTGTTGGAGTTAGTTTAAAATAATATTAGATATATAAAAATTTTATTGCACGTTTCTCCGTCTTTTACCCACCTCCTAGGAGAATTTGGAAATTCACATAAAATATAATTTTACCACTTCTGTGAGTGGAATTTTAAAAATCCATGAGACATGATTAATATCAAGGAGTAAAATTTTGTTCAATAAGATAAAAATAATTTTCGGTGAATAGTAACTTTTTACTTTTATTTACCACGATTAAAAGTAAATAGGGTAATTAAGGGTAAAAATGATATTAATATTACCCTAAAACATGTCATAATTCTAGTTTACAAGTTTATATAGACAAATAATGAACATAATAATAAAATATTATCATTTAGGTCCACTTGGGTTAGATTAGTACATTTATTATTATTTAATTCAAAGAAGAGTTAAAAGAGTAAAAATCCAAGTTTATTAACTAAAACATTTTTAATATAAGGATATAAATAATGAAAATTATATTATAAATATTAATTAAAAATATAAAAAGATTTCATACATAATGGTATTTTATTTATAATTTTTAGACATTAAATAATTTTATTTATTTATGAGACAATGGTGATACAGTAATTACCTAATTAATGAAATATTAAACTAATTGATAATATAAATACACAAATAAATGTAATTTGAGACTTTTTATAAATGATACTAATTTTATTGGTTAATATGGCATGTCATTATTGATTTAATTATGTCTTTTTGAATTAATCATGTTCTTATGATTTTCACAAAAATCAAATGCCAAATAGTGTCAAAATTGACATAAAAGAGTTTTTAAAACAAATATTATATTATTAATTGATATTCAATTCCTTAAAATATAAGGTTCGTCCAAGAGTCTTATATAATGATAGGTGTATCATTAAATAACAATTTGGGGTTCTCTTGGATGTGTATGGTAAGTTTATTAGCCATATAATTAAAAAATACAAAGAGACATGGTAAATGTCAAACTATTTAACTAAGAGTTAAATATAAATGATAAGGTTAATTTTGTGACACAAACCAATCTAAAATATATTTTTTGTAATTATTTATACCCATACCCACCTTATTCTTTGAATAATCCACTTATGAGCCATTAGACACCGAATATTAATTTATTATAAATTAATACATTATGTTTTTTCTAAAGAGCCCCTCATTCCCCTTATAAAAGGACACCACTTATAACCAATTATTCATACCATCAAAGCCTATTGGTTCGGCCAAATTCTACCCAAATACCCTCTAAACTATCCTCCATTAATCATAGATGCCTTCCTTTAGTCATACATCCAACCTAAGGATCCCTTTTGATCAAATCAAAAGGAAGAACCAGAAGAAGAGGTAATGTTTTCACCAAACTTTTTCAAGTTCCTTTCTTCTTCAAATTCTTCATTATTTGTTGTTTCCATTATAAAATAATAACTCCAGTAACTTCTATATAATTTGGTTTTATTATAAATATGGAACAAACATATTCTATATTCTATCCATCCTTTGAATGACATGTCACCATACGTGCGTACGTAAGGCCTACCGTCTCAACGTCGTGGTGTAATTGTTATTCAATAAATTATTATTTGAATGGGTATAATAATGATGTGTAGTTCATGTAAATAATAAATATAACATGATAATTCTTCTGTATTTATGATATAACATCCAAATATATATTATTTTAATATCAAAAGAATGATATTATCGCTTGTGCGTACATACGGACTACCATCTCCACGAACGCGATGAGATTCATTACCCATCATATCCATTCATTTATAATTCTAATTTGATGATAAAAAATAATGTTTAAGGACATGATATAATTATATATATGAATAATATACAACCTATCCATAACATAAACGACTTATGTAATGAAACATATAAAATTAATCGAGTAAGTTAACACCCAAAATGATGATAATGCTAAGATATTATTAAGAAAGAAATGTTAAAAGATCATAAATGATATAATATTAATGTATATGATTCTTGTATAATTTAATAAAAATTATTTAACCATTATACAGGTGGTTAACCTACCCACAATCAAGTAAAACTACAAGTTAAGGGTTTATTTCACAATCTCTTCATTATCTGAGGTTGTTTATATGTATTTATCTACTGGGACCTCTTTATCATCCACATCCATGTTTCTTATAAATGTATTTCAAAAAATTCTTACTATTTTACATAATATGGGTTAAAGTCATTTATACCCATGTTTAACTTTTTATACGATGTTTATAAAGGAATCGTTCTGTCATTTTCCAAACAAAGTTATTTTTAACCCTTTCGACAAAATTAAGGTCATAATTTCTTTTTTTTAACTTATACGGTGGGTGCGACTATTTTCTACCATTATAAACTCTTTGAAGATTCCCTTGCAAGCTTATAAGTATATTTTAAAAGTAAATTATTAATTTTATAATTATGTGACTCTTAAATGATTTCAAAATAGAAAGTTTTATTTCTCTAAAAAGAGTTTTGATTTCATCTATGTCAACATCCTTTGAAGGATTTTAAGTTTATTTGGAGTTGATTTATTATGATATAAAAATTACATTTTTTATTGAAGGTTTTGTAATATGTTTGACTGTGGATGAGATATTTTTATACCATTCATGATTTATGGTTAAAGTATTGACATTTCGTTTGATAGTTTTAATACAAATGTTTATGATTTGTTTAAACCTTTTCATATGAGGAATGTATTGGTCTTAGTAAGTGACGGGTGGAGCCCGCTATAGCTATTTGATGCTTTGGTAGGTCTCATGAGACAACTAGACATGGAATTGTCTGAGACCCTTTCCAAATTTGATTTATGGTTATGGGTGAGGCCTTAATCATTTTTAGACATCTTGGATGAGGCCTTGAGAAAATGTTTCAGAATGTCCGGCATTATACATTCCCTCATTATGGAAAAAATATTTATGGTACATGTGGTCATTAGACTAGTATAATACCCATGATTAGTTTTTATTATGGAATTATTTACTCAACTCATACTCTTTCCATAAAATTATTCATGTTTATTATTGGTAAAGGTTTGTGGTTTCAATTATTTACCATGCTCAATATTTATGTCATTTTTCGTTTTATTACATACCCTTACTGAGCATTTGATCTCACCCCTTTCTTATGTTTCATTTTCCCAGGATATGAAGAAGTTAGTTATGATTGACCTGTAGGAATAATCTAGGAGGCTTGGATGTTTCTAATGAAATATATTTTTATTGTATTTATCTTCAAGATGTAAAGTTCAACTTATGTATGAATCTAGGTTTCAGTAATACTAAACTGATCGGTCTTTCGAGACATTTTTTCCTCCTGATCATGCCATTGTTAAGTAATAATGCACCGACTCTGGGTAACTAGGTTCGGGGCATTACAGTTGGTATCAGAGGAATTTTATAACAATCCTTGGAAAATAGATTTAGATAAAATCTGATTAGAGCACATAGCCCTAAGATAGAAATTGAGGATTAGTATAGAAGAACTTCCTAGAATATTGGTATTGTTGAAATTTTGTGAGTTTTCCTTGCGATACATCCCTGTTTGGATATGATAAGGTAGAGGCGGCTCTGGCACAGATATACATAGGGGTAAAACCTGCATACACTGCTTTGAGCTAGACTCGAATTGGAACTGGTGCACGATAACGAGCCTTTCTGCACTCTTGGTTATGACACTCCCGGGGGATATGCTTAAGATAATTATCATTATCTTTAAAAACCATTATGAAGGGTTTATGAGTATGTACTTCCTTAAGGAAAACATTTTTTTATGATTATGGGTTATATCCATAAATTGTTGAATTTATGTTATGTTTTTTAGAAGTTTGGAATTATATATTTCGATTCATAATCTAATCTAGTTTATTCCATTGTTTAGTAATTGCACTTAGTGGAAGGAATGTAAACCATATCAATGCACGCACTCCATGTATTGATTTCCCTCCTGCTCAAGATAGTTATAGTGGAGCTGGTGATGCAACTGGTGTTGAACACCTAATGACCATACGGGGAAAACTCACTCAGGTTATAAATAATAACCTTACCTGTATGAGGCACCCAGACCCACAGCATGGAGGAACAATGTTAGATCGCTTCATTAGGAAACAACCACCAACATTCAATGGGAGTACAAATCCATTAGTGGCTGAGCCGTGGATAAACTCCTTAGAGAAAATATTCCAAGCTTTGGGGAGTAGCGAAAGGGAAAAGGTTGTCATGGTGGTTTACCGCCTCACTGGAGATGTTGATCAATGGTGGTCCTTGATTTAAAACACAAGTGATGAAGAGGAAGTATCAAATATGGAATGGATGGAATTTAAAGAAATTCTCTTAGAAAATTACTTTCCTCATGACCATCGAGCGGGTGTGGAAAGACAATTTCTGAGTCTGAGGCAAAAGGAGGACGAGAATGTTGCAGAGTATGAGGTTAACATTACATGGTTAGTGAGACATCCTGCAGATTATATATGTAACCCAAGAAGTAAGATTGATCATTTTTTGATGGTTTAAAACCATTTCTCCGTCGAGAATTAGTATCACAATCCTTCTCATCATACGAATATATTGTCTTGTGTGATATCATGACAGAAAATGAATTCTCTAAGTCTTATGACTTTAAATCACAGCAAGAGAAGAAGATAGCTGCTGAACACTCTGTTAAATGAAATAAGGAAACAAGGAGGAAGGGTAGAATTGAATTTCCACCCTATCATAATTGTGGAAGGAAGCACCATGGTGCCTGTCTAAAAGGAAAATGAGTATTCTACAAATGTGGGCAGAAAGGCCATCTAGCTAGTGATTGTACAGGTAAGAAAGACACTACCAATGTTCAATGATACAATTGTAGGGATATGGGACATTATGAAAATGAATATCCTAAGAGTTAGGGAAACTTTCCTCTGAAAAGGCCAAGTGATCAAGGCCAAGATTATGCCATCACTACTGCTGAGGTTGAAGCCCCGAAAGACGTGGTGGAAGGTAATTTAATGGTTTCCTCAAGTTTATCAAATTATTTATTTGATTTTTTATCATCATATTGTTTCATATCTTCCCTGTTTTCTAGGAAAGTTAGATATTTATAATTTTATTTAACAAGGGAGTTGTCAGATAAAACTCGGAAGGGAAGTATCATTGCTACAAAATGATGTGGATCTGTTCCCATTAGGTCATATAAATGTTCTATATCTACTGATGTCATCGTCATACCCATGACTGAATTTGATATAATCCTCTGTATGGATTGTATTTCGGACCATGATGTGAAAATATATTGTAATAATAAGGAGGTTACAATTTTTGATGATGATAATAAAGAACACCTTATCATTAGAGCAGAATCTTCACCACCTGATTCTTATCTACATCCACCCCCAGTAGTTCAACTAAATTCCATTATCGGGGAAGAAGATAATTAAATAACTATTGGTGAGGAAAGGAATGTTAAAATAGAGGATGTTCCAATTGTGAGAGAATATGATGATGTGTTTCCGAAAGATTTACAAGGACATCCTCGAGAATGAGAAATTGAGTTTTCTATTGATTTAATTCCTGGTTCAAGGCCTATATAAAATAACACTTATAGAATAACCATTGTGGAATTAGTTGAACTAAAGAAACAACTAGAGGAATTGAGTAATAAGGGATTTATTCACCCTAGTGTTTCTCCATGGGGATCCCCTGTCATTTTTGTTAAGAAGAAATATGGATCTAAGAGGTTATGTATCAACTAAAGAGAAATCAATGCTATAACAATAAAGATCAAGTATCGCCTACCTCACATTGATGATTTATTTGATCAACTGTATGGATCTCAATACTTTTCAAAGATAAACCATTGATCCTGATACCATCAGTTGTGTGTGATGAAGGATGACATTCTGAAGACAGCATTTCGAACCAAGTACGGGCATTACGAGTTTACAGTAATGCCTTTCGGATTGACTAATGCACCCTCTTTATTCATGGATCTAATGAATTGAGTTTTCAAGGAATATCTTAATGATTTTGTGGTGGTATTTATTGTTGATATCTTTGTATATTTCTAAAGCTATGAAGATCACGAATATCACTTGGGAATTATCCGGAAGACTCTGAGATGACATGAACTATATGGTAAGTTTAGAAAGTGTAAATTCTTATTTCTGGAGATTTCTTTTCTTTTCCATATTGTCTCTAATGATGGAATCTCTGTTGATCCTTCAATGACCAGGCAATCTAAGAATGGCCTGCACCGATGAGTATAACTGAGGTACGCAATTTTATTAGTTTAGCGGGTTTTTATCAACGTTTCGTCTAGAATGTTGCTCGATTGGCTAACCCATTAACGAAGCTCACACGTAAAGGGGTTAAATTTGTTTTGACAAAAGAGTGTGAAGAATATTTCGATAAACTGAAGAGAATATTAGTTAATTCTCTTATTTTGACTCTACCATCAGGAAATGATAGGTTTGTTATTTATAGTGATGCATCGAAGAAAGGACTTGGTTGTGTCCTTATGCAGAATGATATAGTTATTGCCTATGCATCACGACAACTGAAAATTCAGGAGCAAAACTATCCTACTCATGATATTGAGTTAGCTGCTGTAATCATTTATTTGAAGATTTGGAGAAACTATCTCTATGGTGAAAATGTGAGATTTATACTGATCACAAGAGTTTGAAGTATATTTTCTCATAGAAAGAACTCAACATGAGGCAAAGAAGATGACTTGAACTACCTGATGATTATGATTGTACGACACACTACCACCCGGGGAAGGGAATGAAGGTGGAAAATGCTTTGATAAGAATAGATCATGGAGTTTTGAACAAGATGAGAGTTGAAAAGGATATTATATACATGGATCTTGTAAATATGGATATGGGAATCACCACGGAAGGTGAAACCTCAAAACATTTTCAAATGGTTGTTGAACCATCTTTACTAGAAAGGAAAAAGAATTCTTAGACTGGTGATGAGGAGATTCAAAAGAAGAGTAAAGCTATGAATGATGGGAGATTGAGTGAATTTGTGTATGAAGATGGAATTTTGAAATTTGGGAAGAGATTTTGTGTTCCCAATATACCTGAATTAAAAATATTTTTGTTGGATGATGCTCATAGTTCCAATTTCTATATACACCATAGAAGAACCAAAATGTATAGAGATATTAAGGAACATTTTTTGTGGGACAACATGAAGAAAGATATGGCTGACTTTGTGTCAAGGTGTATGGTTTTTCAACAAATGAAAGATGGAAGGCAATAGCCTGGAGGAGTCATGAAACCTCTTCCCATACCTGAGTGGAAATGGGATAATATTATGATGGACTTTATCATGGGAATACCAAAGAATCCTAGAAAGAACAATGCAATATGGGTCATTGTTGATTGTCATACCAAGTCAGCACATTTTCCTGCTATAAGAGAAGATTTAACACTCAAACGCTTAGCATGACTATATATTAATGATGTTGTGAGACTTCATGGAGTACCCCTATCGGTTGTTTCTGATCGTGATCCCTGTTTTACATCAATATTATGGAAAATTCATCATAAAGCCCTCAATACTGAACTTTTTTTGAGCACTGCTAACCACCCCAAACTGATGGACAATTAGAACAGACTATTAAAACCTTAGAAGATATGTTGAGATCATGCTCACTTGACTTTCAGGGTATGTGGGATCAATATTTACCTCTGGTAGAATTTTCTTATAATAATAGCTTCTATTCGTGTATTCAGATGGCACCATATAAAGCATTATATGGAAAGAGATGTCGCACACCAACCTATTGGGATGAAATTGGTTAAAGAAAACTCGTAGGCCCAGAACTGGTGGAGGAAACATTAGAAAAGGTAAAGGTAATCCACAACCACATCAAAGCACCTCAAAGTATGAAGAATAGTTATGCCAATAACCGAAGGAAGGATTTGGAATTTCAGGTAGGAAATCATGTTTTCTTAAAGTTATCTCCATGGAATAGAGTTAGATGTTTTGGTAAGAAAGGTAAATTATGTTCCAGGAACATAGGAACTTTCGAAATTCCAGAAAGAATTGGGGTTGTAGCTTACCGTTTGGAAATACCGCCAAGTCTCTCCAAAGTTCACGATGTGTTCCACGTATCACTGTTGAGAAAATACATGCCTGACCCAACACATGTACTCACTTACGAGGAATTAGAACTGGAACCTGATCTGTCTTATTGCGAGGAGCCTGTCAGGATTCTTGATACAAGAGAACAAGTGCTGATAAACCGGACGAATCGTCTGGTAAATGTTCTATGGAGAAACCATAAGATGGAAGAGGCGACGTGGTAACCATAGGAACATATGATGAAGAACCACCAAAGTCTTTTTATGCAATAATATTGTAGAAATTTTTAGGACAAAATTATTTTAAGGAGAGTATAATGTAACACCCCAAGCTTCCATGGTATGCTTCCCTTTGAATAATACATTAGCATGTGTTTTACGCAACTTTGAGTTCTAACACACACCACAACCAATCAAACTAGCCGTTATGAATACTAATACAGACTTTTTTAAAGTTTATACATTTTATCTTTCAAAATGGACTTCATTTTTGTATTCGGAATATTGAAATTATCTTCAGGTGAATTTTTGGTATTTTTCAGAAAATATTCAATTTTTGATGAATACTGAAAAAAACACTGAGTTATAGTTTAAACCGAATTTTTATAATTATTTATTTTATTTAAATTTAATTAAGGTAAAAATTGATAAATAATACATATATATGTTAAATTTGATTCATTAGAGTTAGTTTATAAAAATTTTAGATATATAAAAATTTTATTGAACTTTTCACCGTCTTTTACCCACCTCCTAGGAGAATTTGGAAATTCACATAAAACTTAATTTTACTGCTTCTGTGAGTGGAATTTCGAAAATCTAAGAGTCACATTTAATATAAAGGTGTTGAATGTGGTTCAATACTATAAAAATATTTTTTGGTGAATAGTAACATTTTACTTTTATTTACCATGGTTAAAAGTTAATATGATAATTAAAGGTAAAAATGATATTAATATTACCCTAACACATGTTGTAATTATATTGGACAAATGTATCTCGACCAAAAACAACCTTAGGAATAAAATATTATCAGTTAGGTCCACATGGATTATATTAGGACATTTATTATTATTTAATTAAAAGAAGAGTTAAAAGAGTTAAAATCAAAGTTTATTAACTAAAATATTTTTAATATAAGGTTTTACATAAGATAAATTAGATTATAAATATTAATTAGAAAGTTAAAAATATTTCCTAAATAATTGTATTTTATTTATAATTTTTAGACATTAAATAATTTAATTTATTTCTAACACAATTGTGATACAGTAATTACCTAATTAATGAAATATTAAAATAATTGATCATATAAATACACAAATAAATGTAATTCTAGACTTTTTATGCATTACACTAATTTTATTGGTTAATAAGACAAGTGAGTATTGATTTAATTATTATTTTTTCTAGTTAATCATGTTGTTATGATTTTCACAAAAATAAAATTCCAAATAGTGTCAAAATTGACATAAAAGAGTTTTTAAAAAAATATTATATTATTAATTGATATTCAATTCCTAAAAATATAAGGTTCGTCCAATAGACTTATATAATTATATGGGTATCATTAATGAACCAATTGGGGTTCTCTTGGATGTATATGGTAGGTTTATTAACCATATAATTTAAAAATACAAAGAGACATGGTAAATGTCAAACTATTTAACTAAGAGTTAATTATAAATGATAAGGTTAATTTAGTGACCCAAACCTGTCTGAAATAAAAAAATTTAAAGTATTTAGACCCATAAACACTTTATACTTTTAATGATACACTTTGGAGCCATTATAAACCGAATATAAATTTATTAAAAATTAATACATTATGTTTTTTCTAAAGAGCCCCACCTCCCCCTTATAAAAGGACACCACTTATATCCAATTCTTTATACCATGAAAGCCTTCTGGATCAGACAAACACTGCCCAAATACCCTCTCAACTATCCTCCATTAATCCTATAGGCCTTCCTTTTGTCAGAAATCCATCCTAATGATCCCTTTTGATCAAATCAAAAAGAAGGACCCGAAGAAGAGGTACTGTTTTCACCACCCTTTTTCAAGTTCCTTTCTTCTTCAACATCTTCTTTATTTGTTGTTTCCATTATAAAATAATAAATCCAGTATTTTATATATAATATGATTTTATTATAAATATTGTACAACCATATTCAGTATTATATCCTTCCTTTGAATGACATGTCACCATACGTGCGTACGTACGGCCTACCGTCTCCACGTCGTGGTGTAATTGTTATTCAATACATTATTATTTGGATGGGTATAATAAAGATGTGTAATTCATTTAAATAATAAATATAACATGCTAATTATTCTTTATATATGATATACCATCCAATTTTATTTTATTTTAATATCAAAAGAATGATATTGTCGCTTGTGCGTACGTATGGACTACCGCCTCCACGAACGTGATGAGATTAATTCCCCATCATATCCATTCAAGTTTAATTCTCATTTGATGATTAAAAATAATGTTTAATGACTTGATATCATTATATATATGAATAAGATACAACCTATCCATAACAAACACGACTTATGTAACAAAACATATAAAAGAAAACGAGTAATTTAACACCCGAAACGATGATAATACTAAGATATTATTAACAAAGCAGTGTTAAAAGATCATATATGATATCATATTAATGTATATTATTATTTAATAATTTGATTATAGTTATTTCACCGTTATACAGAAGTTTAACCTACCCTCAACCAAGGAAATGTACAAGGTAAGGGTTTATTTCACAATCTCTTCATTATCCGAGTTTGTTTATATGTAATTATCTACTGGGACCTCTTTATCATCCACACCCATGTTTCTTAGAAATGTATTTCAAAACATTCTTACTATTTTTTATAATATGTATTAATGTTATTTATACCATTTTTTTACTATTTATAAGATGTTAATAAAGGAATATTTCTTCTTTTTTCCAAATAAGGTCCTTTTTTACCTTTTCGACAAAATTAAGGTAAGAATGTCTTTTTTAAAACGTATACGGTGGGTGTGACTATTTTCTACCATTATAAACTCATAAAAGCTTCCATTACAAGCTTATAAGAATATTTTCAATGTAAATGTTTTATTTCATATTTATGTGACTCTTAAATTATTTCAAAATAGAAAGATATATTTCTCTAAAAAGAGTTTTGATTTCATCTATGTCAACATCCTTTGATGGATTTTAAGTTTATTTGGAGTTGATTTATTATGATACAAAACTTCGATATTTTATTGAAGGTTTTTTGATATGTTTGACTATGGATGTGTTATTTTTATACCATTCATGATTTATGGTTAAAGTATTGACATTTCGTATGCTAGTTTTAATACGAATTTTTATGATATGTTTAAACCTTTTCATATGAAGAATGTATTGGACCTAGTAAATGAAGGGTGGAGCCCACTATAGCTCCTCGATGCAGCGGTGGGTCTCATTAGACAACTAGACATGGAATTGTTAGAGGCCCTTTCCCAATTTTATTTATGGTTTTGGCTGAGGCCTTAATCATTTTTAGACGTCTTGGCTGAGGCCTTGAAAAAATGTTTCAGAATGTCCGTCATTATACATTCCCTCATTATGGAAATAATATTGATGGTTCATGTTGTCATTAAATTAGTATAATACCCATGATTATTATTTATTATGGAATTATTTACTCACCTCATATTCGTTCCATAAAAGTATTCATGTTTATTGTTAGTAAAGGCTTGTGGTTTCAATTATTTACCATGCTTAATATTTATGTAATTTTCCGATGTATTAGTTACCCCTACTAAGAATTTGAGCTCACCCCTTTCTTATGTTTCATTTTACCTGGATATGAATAAGATAGTTATGATTGACCTGAGGCATTATCTAGGAGTTTTGGATGTTTCTAATGAAATATATTTGTGTTGTATTTCTATTCAAGTTGTAAAGATGATTTTATGTATGAATCTTGTTTCCAATAATACAAAATTGATCGGTCTTTCGAGACATGATTTCCTTGTAACCATGCCAATTTTATGTAATAATGCACCGACTCTGGGTAACTAGGGTCGGGGAATTACATCAGTCATTACTCAGTAATTCATGTTTTCGTTAAATACAATATATTACAATATTACACTATTCACCACCAATTAAAATATTTTTGAAAAAAAATTAAATAAAAATACAACCCTAACCATTTATTGACATGTATAATTCAAAAAATGAACTCCATTTTATGGAAATATTTTATAAATTTTCATATATTTATTTTTTATTTAAAATTATTATTTATCAAAAAAGTGCCATTTTTAAAATTATTTGTGATTTTATGAACCGTTGAAATATTTTTTAAGGTCACAACATTATATTGTAATCATAAGTGAACAAAATATTAATTCATTAATCTATTTTATAATGATAAATTTTCTTCTAAATAATAATATTAAATATTATATTGAAAATAATAAATTATGTTTCACCAAAATACTAACAATTAATTTATTATTTTGAAACCCTTAATTTAAGTATTCCATGATATAAATATATCATATTTTCACCTATAAGATACATAAATTTAATTTATTCTTTAATTAGTGAGGATAATATTCCATTTTTATATATGTCAGAACTTCTGTAAATACCACATGTTTCATTATACATTTATAATGAATTAAACTATTTAATTATAGAAAGAAAACATATTATTTATTATATAATTGTGTTGTTACATTCTACCCTCCTATTGGAAATTTCATCCTTATAATTTTTTTCACTTATTAAACAAGTGAGGATACCATTCCCTCATAGAATTTTTTGGATCCCATGTTTCTTCATCAATAATATGGTTTCTCCACAAAACCTTAACCTAGTAAATTAACATATTAAGAAATATATTCTCTCAATGATCAATAATTCAGTTTTTCTTCATAAAAATGGTTCTATTCCTGCTGAACTACATCTTGGAACAAAACATGAGATATATTTTGAAAAAACATTATTATCATAATAACATGAAAAACATTATTTATCTGAGATAAAATATGAGGCAATACTAATCCATGGGAAATAGGTATATCTTTATCTAGGTTTTCATAAGGTCCAATAATACAAGGACATATATTTACATTCATAACCAAACTCATAACACATTTCCTATAATATATATTAATGGGAATATAATATACAACTTAGTGTGAATGGACTTCTCCTCTATTATCTCTCTGACATTTATACCTGCTCTGAGTTGTCCTTAGGAATCGCTGGATCAACTTCACATTCTTAGCCAGTTCCTCTACTAATTATGGCCCAATAAACCTCTTTTCCCTGACATCATCCAAAAATTTGGGAGTTTGAAACTAATTTCCTTATAATGCCCCTAAAGGTTCCACATGTATAATGGAATGAAAACTATTTTTATAATAAAACACTAATAAATAAATATGACGATCCCAACCTCCTAGGTAATCCATTCACCAAGTACATAACAATTCATTCAATGATTTCATTGTTCACTCGGTCTATCTATCAGATTTATGATGAAATGATCAGTTGAAATTTAATTTTGTTCTCAATTACTTATCCTGTAATTTCTAAAAGTATGTTGTGATCCCAGGATCATAGACATAGATAATGGGGAGTGGAACTCAATGTGTCTTGAGAATCCCTTTGAGGTACTATCTTGAAATATGACCTAGAGAAATATTGACTTGAATGTGAATTTTTGTTTATATTTATATAGTGGATAAAAAATAACCCATTTAACATTGTTACATTTGGATGTGTTTTTTATTCCCACCATGATGTTCATGGATATAATTTCCCATTTAAACATTTTCATTAAAAAAGGATGAATCATACCCTTTGGAAGTTTCTTTGATGTGTTAACCTATTAAAATTTCAATCATTTCATTGTAAAATCCGAACTATCGCTTTTTATTCCATCCAACTAGTAACAAACCTAAAGGACTATGTACATCTTAGTACTACAATGATGAAAATAAAATAGAGAAGTATGATCATAAAATAATAATTATTTCCTATGATGTGAATAAAAAGGTACAAAAAATAAACTTCCTAATATTAAGACACTACCGTTATCAACATTAAATTTAAGAAATTTACCTTTCATTGATAGTAATACCATTTAATGCAACTCATGTTATTCCTTCCACAATTGCTTAATTCTATTTGAGAGAGATGAATACTCCAACACCCCAATCAAATTTGTAGAATTTTCATACACCAACTACCTCAAAGTCAAAATTCATCAAATCATAAACCATGATTTCATGTTCCAAATGTAACGTAGTTAATGAAACATAATGTTTTTGAAAATGGAATTTTTCACTTTTTTTTCTTTCCCGGGATGGTAATTTATCGTTCAATTATAATCATGTATCAGTTAAATAAATCTTCTCTACCTCTTGATCAATTCATTCTGGACGAATGAATTCATAAAAAATGTATGGCAAGTATATATTTCAAAATTGGATCTGTATTAATGATGTCTCTAGATTTCGAAGTAAAAATTCCAAAAAAAATAATTCCAATTAATCATTAGTATAATTTACCTAAATACGATTCAGTTTTCATTTATAAAAATCAATTACAAGTCATTTTTCAATAGAATTTGTCTGTGTCATTTTAAATAAGATTCATTATAGATGAAAAAAAAATCTAAATTTTAGGAAGGCAGAGACAAAACTGGAGAATTCAACAATCATAATTTCAGTTCCTAGAAAACAACATAACAATATTCTATCCAAAATAAGTTAAAGCCCATTTTGTTTTAACATAGTTAGCAAGATATATAATGATTCTATATATTTCACAAACTATCATAAATTTCCTTATAATCTAATAAAACTATAGATCTCTACAACATTTATTGGTCTGGGAAACCACAAACCGCTTTTATTTTGAATGATAAACTCTTTGTCTATCCATATTATCAACGTCCCCAATGAAAGAAATCTATTGTAAGTAAAAATTAGATATTCTAACTTTTATTTTTAACTTATTCTCATCGATATTTTTTAGAAAGTCATCGGTTGTATTTTTATGATCCAAATATCTTTTCGAATGAATTAAAATATCATCAATAAATACAATAACAATATTATCCAAATATTCTTCTATTATTCTACTCATAATATCCATAAATATAGTAGAGATATTCTTCAGACCAGAGGTAATAATAAACAACTCATTGATCTCATATCTAGTTTAGAAAACTAGTTTGGGAATTTAATTCTCCTTCAACTACAACTTATGGTACCTACATCTCATGTCAATCTTGGAAAAATGGTATTCTTTCTAGAGATGAGACAACATAATTTAATATCTGAAAATATACTAACATAGTCTAAAAGTATTACACTGCACCTTTTTTCTAACATTCTTACTACTTTCCATTAATCATATCTTTTTTAGGGATGTTATATTCATAACTCCCCAACCTTCACACTGAAACACATTATAATTTTCTTATCATAATTAAACATACCATAAATAATATACTTTTAATTTTAAAATAAGGCCTTATGTCAAATCCATCAACATTGAAAATACTTCATAGATTTGTTAAGGAATTCTCCAGTTTGTTTTTTTCATAACATTCAATAAAATTGAAACTAGATTGTCTTACCTTTAAGTTTTTTGATTGATTCTGACTCATTGCCTTCTATATTGAACATTTCATCTAATTGTTGTCAACATACACATTATAATCTACAAAATATATTTCTACCCTATTATAAAATTAGAAAAATTTATCATTATGTTCAATTTCATAGTAGTGCCAATGAACTTTTTTATCTTCACTTCAATCCTCAGATAAAATGTTTTATTTTACTATCAATATTCCAAAAAATATTTGGAGCGTACCTTTACTATTGATTTATTTTTGATTCCTATATTGCCACTGAATCTGGTTATTTTTTTTAAAAATTCCTCGAATTTCTTTTAAATCATATGTCAAACCACCAATGGAAAATAATTTTTACGTAACATAATCATAAATTCATCCCTTTCTATTTCATAAATCTCTTCACTATTCCTACTATTCATGAGCATTGACAACTAATGGTTGGATTCTCCTTCAAAATGATAAATAGGATGACTATAATTTTTATTATTTAAAAACCCCATGACATAGAATATAATTTAAATGGAATAAATCCAACATTAATCGACCACTATGTTAGAAGATCTACAAAAAGTAAAAGAGTTGTTCCTAAAAAAATGTTCAAATATAGTTGGTTTCCATTGTGGTATCTATTGTTTTCATCATTCATAGATTCCACCACAATTTTTAGTCTAAATAGAATGATATATTACTATAAAAACATTACAGTTACAATTCACACATTTCTAGGTTGGGCATTCGAAAATATATCATCCTCTCAGTGCCTTACTACTTCAGCTTCTCGATTTATTCTATAGAAACCCATTATGAATAGTCATATCAAATACAGCGAAACAGGGTAATACATAAATTCTATGTCACGTCATTATAATCATAAAGTAAATATTATTTATGGTATCCCATAAACATAATCATAACCCTAAATGTTATCTGAACTATTATCTGATACCAACTATATGGACATGACCATAAACATTACATAATCTAGTAAATTCTTTTATAATACTCATTATTAAAATGCCAAATATATTTTTAGTTTAGTATTTAGATAATTAGGAAATAATTCATACATATAAACCCAGAATAATATTAAGTGGTAAATACAAAAAAAATGTTGATTTATTTTATAATACAGAATTTTTTAGAAAAACATGAAATATTTTCATTAAAAAGGATCACAACCATCATCTTGGATTCTTCTTTTCTCTTACCCATCCTGAAACCCTGTGAAAAAATATTCATAAAAATGGAATTAACACACAAAAAAAGATTATTATAGATCAATAATGAATAGAAAAAATTATTCCATTAATAATTATAAACATGAGAAATCATTTGTACAAAGACATACATATCCTTCTTAAAATATCATATACATGACATGTGAAAACAAAAGATTTCAAAAAAACAAAGGAAACATTGAAAAAATGTTAACATATCATGGTAAATTGAAACCTATGATTGTAAAACTCACTACTAACATATGATTTTCAACCCTCACAAATACCTTATAATATTACCCTCACAACAACCTTATTATTTAAATGTAACAGCTTCCTTTTTGTGTAACAATTTCATTTGAACTTGGAATAACTATTACAGAAATCATACAAAATAGACATCCCCAATGTATTGTAGGGTGTTATAGGTACCTCCCTTAAAAATAAATCAATTCCCAATAACCATAACATAGTCATAAAAATAGAATACTAGTATTATAAAAAACATTCCATAATAAAAATCACTTAATTTAAAGTGATACTGCGCTCATAAAATGGAAACAAAATTCATATAAATAAAAAGAAATCATGTATATAAGATATAAACACTATAACTCATAATGAATGTGTGGAAAATTGCATTCATTATATGTTAGAAAAAAAATTCCATATAAATTTTGTAAAAATGTAATTAAAATAGTATTTTTAAAGAAATGTCAATTTCCTTTGGGTTGACTTCACTCAAACATGTTAAAACCACATGTATAATTGTTTAAAGAGTTTTATTAATTTATTAGATAAAGGTATTAATATTTATTATACCTTATATAATCTTTTTATAAAATATTTCCACTAATTTATGTATAGTATTTTATTTATTGTTTAGGGTGCATTTATTTAATGGTTTCCATGGTTGGTTTATTATGTATTTAATTGTCGAATGGATGAAAAACTATATAAGTAGAAATAAATTGTATTAATATGTTTCCATAATTTTAAATGATAACACATATCATATTTTCTTGATATGAGGATTATTGGTTAAATAAAATAATATTGAAACTGATTTATTTATTTTTGTGGTTTTTACGACAATCACAAACTTATATCATTTTATTTAACAGATCGTTATATATTGGTTCTAGAACATTATATATCTTTTAATATGTATTTTAAAATCTTATTAAATGATAATAATGTTTTTATTACAATAATTGAGAGTGGTAAAGTAAAATTCAAAAACATCATCCACGATGATGGTTAATCGACACATCATGGCTGATGCTTTAATTTTTGTAGAATTATAGTATAATATGAGTGGTTTGATGATGTATAATACATTATATTAATAAAATATAGTAATTTAATTATAATTTAGATATAATTTAACTTTAATTAAGTTATCTTAGGATTGAATATGAAAAGAAAATAAATTTAAAAGAAATTTAAAAGAAAACAAAAGAGGATTTTACCTCTTAAACTTCTTTTCTTTGAGAACCTTTTTATGGAACATGGTTTTTCCTTTTAGTTGAACAATAAGGTCGTGGAAAATAAAAATTATCATGTTGAGGGAATTAGGTAGAAGTTAAAAAAGTTCAAAGAATTATAGGTGTGAAGAGAATATGAGGTGAGAGGAGGTATTTATAGCTTATGAGAGAGGTTTTTTTCTATTAATTTATTCATTAGTTAGTTATTTTAGATCAACACTATGAATATATTTTATTCAATGACTAAAAAATATAATGGGATATTGATGGTATGATATCATGGAATCAAATTTTCTACACATTAGTTATGACTCAAAAATACATGTATTTGTTAAATACCATAAATTAGAGTATTTTAGTATTCACATAAAACAACAATTTTTTAAAAAACAAAAAAAATTATCCCCAATGATTTGTTGACATTGATATTTAAAATTTGAGATAAATTTTATGAAAATATTTATCAAAATGAGATAACATTAATTTTCCTTGAAATCATCAAATAATCCAAAAATACTAATTTTAAATTATATCTGATTTTATGACACTTGAAAAAAAAATGTCTCATAAACTTATATAATAGTCATTAGAAAAATGAAATATTAATTTTTTAATATATTTTATAATGTAAAATATTATTTTAATCATTATATTAATAATAATATTGTAAATAAAAATTTATATGTCACAAAAATACCAACACTTACATTTTCAAAACAATTAATTACTTATTCAATGATATAAATATATTATATTTTTACATATAAGATACATAAATTTTATCTTTAATTCAATAACTGAGGTTACTATTACATTTTTATATATTATTTTATTTCTGTAAATTCCACTTATTTAATTATATATTTATAATGAATTTAATAGTTTAACTATAAAATGAAAACAAATTATTTTATAAGTACCTCGGTTGTTACATTAATCTTTCCAATGAATTTTTTTTATAGAAAAATAGTTCCTCTGAAGAAGAGGAAAAATTAATAATCTTGGGTTTTTTATTTATTCTTAAACCACATTCTTATATTCTTCAACTATTATTATATAATAACACATGTATCTCCAATATATAGAGATTTTATTATGTAAATTTCATGACCTACATCTATATCCTCTTCCCTTTAATGGGAGAATGAAACTTTTGATCTTATGTATGTAAGAATACCACATCACCTATTCCTTTTAATTAAATTCAGATTCATATTGATTTATAAAATCACCTATTCCTTTTTAATTCCCAACTAGTTGGAAAAAAAATTGCCCATGTGTACATTATATTATCACATCACGAACCGATTTGCTGTGTTTTTAATTTTTTTTAAAATGGATGATAATATGATAAATTAAGTAAATCTATTTGATATTTATTATTTAATTATACTTCATTTACTATGATATCACATATACCTTCTAAATATAATTCTCATGGGGGATATAATAACTTTTCTAATGTGTACAGTGGACTACCACATTATGAAGCGATATGACTAGTTCTTCCCTAATGATTTACACGATTGATAAAAAGGATAATGTTATTGAATATGAAATATATAAATAACATAAAAATTATTATATAAAATTAATATATTTTATACTAATATTCCATTTCATCCATTGAAAAAAATAATATAGCGTTCATGTGTATATAATGTCTCGAAACTCCTTGAACAATAAATTTTATTTTCCCTATATAAATTTTATGAATTAAACTAAATAAATTTATAATAAATATATATTATATTTATATCATGTTTATAATTTTGGTGATGAAGTAACAATTAACAAATTAAGAGAACCAAAAATACCAAATCAGATCAAATACAAAAAACATACCAGTTATTACCCAAATATTGATTTTAACAATGAATTGTTAATAAGTGAGTAATTAAAGTAAATAAGTTAATAATATATGGTAATATATATATTTCTATAATATATAGATAATAATTCTGTTTTTATTAAATATAATGTCCAAATGTGTATGAAGGAATTCGAGAAATAATGTAATGGATTTTCATTTCATATTTATATCTCTCGGATATATATCATATTAACCATATGGAACATTTTTTTGGTGTATATAATACCCATGAAAAAATTTTATGGTGATTATATAGAATATTATTGGGATTTATATATATTTTAATATCTCACATTCATCAGGTTTACAATTCAAAAGTTTCAAATGTGTTAAGGGATTGTTGTATCAATTTTCATTCTTTGATAAAAATGTTATATTGTGTGTCTATATTATTTTATTTGGGTTATATAGTACCCTATTTAAACATTTAATCATTAATATACTTGTATTTATCTTAATAAATGTTTCAATTCATTTTATTCATTAATGGGTTTTATAGTTCAATATTTACCAATATATTATGGGTTTGATGTAAAAATCTCATTATTTATCGAGGCTGTTGATAAATGTTATTTTGATGATGAGATTTTATGATAAATTTTTAAATAAAATAATAATTTTATTATAATCTATTAATTTGTTTATAATACAATTTTTTCAATCATTTTACTCACTTTATGAACCGATTATTGAAGAATATTTTTTTTATAGATAATTAATTATATTTCTCTATTCAATCACAAAAAAAAATTCTTCGTTATATATGATTTATAAAAAAAATAAATTAATTAATATTACTCGAGGAATGTTATAATAGAATTTTAAAAATTTATGGATTTTCTAAAAATATTTTAATATATATATTGTTTTCTTTTTAAAAAATATGTCAATTTCAGAATTTAATCTATATTTAATGGAATATTTTTTACAAATTCGGAAAGAATATAATGTTCTACCCTTGGGGAAACTCAATGTTTTAATGAATATTTATTTCCAATGTTTTTTTTCAAATTAAATTATATCCAAAATATTTTTTTTATCTCCAGTTTAGGAGAAAATCAAATATTTTGGTTTTCCGCGAGAAATGATCCATGTGATCTTATTTTTAAAATAATTTTCCATATAATATGACAAACTTTTATGTCACATTATTTATTCTTGTTATAAAATCCAATGATACTATATTTATCATTTATCTATATTGTATATGTTTATAATGACAATATTATTACTAAACTCATTCCTTCTCCATATCTTCAGTTATGTTGAAATGATGAAGTGATTTTGAAACAAATTTCATTTCACGGGTTTTGATATGATGCATTTATCAACATCATGTGATACACTAATTTATAATTTATATGACAGGTGAAAACAATATTTCCCTCCAATGTATTTTGACATGATTAATGTTATGTGATATTAAGTTGTACATGAGAGGTTATCGCAAGCCCACAAGAGGGAACCTGGGAGGTTATACCATACCAAAAATATGGTAAATGAAAGGTTATACTAGGCATAATGAATTTCAATGGGTGGTTAACACAATCCTAACATTTAATTATTATCATGGTGGATATCCTTGATATAAGTTTTTTTTTCTCCAGTGTATTCCATAAGTCAAAAACATATTCCAATGTTATGAATTCATGGGTCATGTTAATTAATTATTTTATGATTTATATATTTTTAACATCAAATATTTATTCCATGACTCATGTTTATTATCTATGATATGTAGGTTATAAATTTTCAAATTTTATTCTTCAGTTTATTTAACCTTAAGTACATGTTATGATGATATTTCCATTTTTAACCTTTCTGGGAATCTAAGCTCATCCATTCTTAGGTTTCCGTTACTAGGGTTTTGAAGAAATTTATTATGTATGATATGTAAAAATATGGTTCTAGGTATATAGAACTTACATAGAAATAACACATCTTACTTATGGATATGTTTATTGTGTTTCCAATTACCAAAAGACACTAGACCAACTGGATTTTTCATGGATCATTATGTTACGTAATAATTATTCACATAATATGTTTTGATATATATATATGAGAAGTTTGGGTCTTTTCAATGACAATCATAGTCTATTACTTATATTGTGATTTTTCAGAAAGACTATCACTGATCTTATTATATCTCATTGGTAGAAAATTATATATATTTCCCCTATTGGATTGATCAACTATATTTTATTGTATTCTATTATAATAGTGTATAAAGAATATATCTAAATTGGGGTACCCAATTAGGGATTGATAAATTTTCTATGAAATCATATAAACTTATCCCAATGATCCTGAAATCTACAACCTCGTCTAGAACAAAACAGATGATCTTGTGTTTGGCCTCTATTGTAGTGTTAATAAGATGGAACATAGAAATAAATATATTTCAAAAGATCATCCCTTTTTCCAATATTTATTCATATAAATTAAAAACCTAAGTCATAGAGCTACCCTTGAGACAAAATGAAAACACTATTAACCTTATATCACACTCACTCCACCTTCACATAGTTATTTTCCAAGCAGAGATAAAAAATATTGTCATTAATGATATCTTTTGAATCCTTTATAGGAAATAAATTTAACGAGGGAAGGACAAATATTTTTGTTTGTTTAATATAAATGTTTTATACCTAAGTGATAATCTAATCCATGATTTATGTCAATAGACTATTGTAAATTGGATCTCAAAAACTCTATGACTCTAAAGAGTTGGGTCAATGTGTTAAAGGGATTTTAAGATCTCATTTTCAACTCTATCTATGTAACGTTTTTCAATATTTTCCATTTATATTCTCTTTTTCCTTTTAATAATATGAAAATGTTAATTTATTAATAAAAATCACAATTCAAAGTTTGTTCTATAATACCATGTGTGAATTAAATAATAAATCAAAACTATTGAATAACAATCTCATCAAACAAAGACAAAGAATAAATTTTCAGTATGATTTTTTTTATTATTTTACATTTTTTGAATTATTTTATTTTTACTAAGTACAAAATCCTTCCCTAGAAAATAAACCAAAATTTAATTAGGTGTGATAATTTTCATGCACTCAATTTGATTAAATTTAATCCTAAAAAAATTCATAATATTAAGAATGATTATTAAATCCACATTGGAGGATATAAATGAGTGTGTAACCAAAATAAAGTACAAAATGAAAATATAAAACCCAAATGAAGGACGGTGAATGTTTGATGGAATTTAGTGAATAATTATTGATAAGAAATATTTTTTTGAAATAATTTTATTAGTAGAAACTAGATAGGATGAATTGATAGAAGTATCCCTTCTCATACATCATAACATTTCATAGATGTTACAAAAGATGTGTAAAATAATGTGCAAGTGATCCATCGTAAGGAAGAGTATGTATAACAATATATAATGAAATAAATGAATCTTTAATGAGATTAAATAACTTCAAATTTTTCCAATGAAAGTAATTCATTTAAACATACCATGGAAAGAGATTATAGAGATCATATTCCTTTATTACATATTGTTGGGATGTAATGAAACTTGTGAATAAATGAAAATGACAACACTTGAATAAGAAGACACATTTTGAATGTCCAATGACACATCACTTAGTTATACGATTATGGTGAAGTGGAAAATGATTTAGTATAACATAAATATATAAAACTCTAGATTCACTTATTGATACCTCATTAGAGGAAGAATGAATGAGTTGTCGTGTAAAAGAAGAAAGAATACATACTTAAATGGATTAAAATAAATAAAAATAGATACATAACAATTCATTTCATTAATTTAGAATTCCCCTAAAATAGATTATGCACATATATAATTATTCAGAAAAAATATATTCAATAATACATTCATGAATCCTATAAAATGATAAGAAAATAGAAAATGTATGTAGCTTTGATATCAAGATCGCCTCCCTCTTTCATCTCCATTCCTCTGTATCAGTACATCTAGTAATATTCTTGTAGTTATCCCTATTGTAGTATATCTAGACTGAATGAATTATCATGCATCTTATAATAGAACCACCGCCATTGAGGAATAAAAGCACTTTTTTGTTGCTACACTCACATAATTATATTCATGTTGAGAATCATCATACTCTCCTGTAAAGTGACCATGTTCCAAGAATTCAGAACCCACCATATCCACTCTAATATAATTTAATAACTGATATAACAAAATACATATATCCTCATATGATGTTTTTTCATCATTACGTAAGATAAACCTCGTTTCAATTGGATTTTTCATTAATTATCATCATCCATATTCTACAAATTATAGAATCATTGCAATATCGTTTTCATGGGATTGAGGTGAAGCCCATTTTCTTACAATAAGACATGTTTGGTACCATTTTTTGAGTATATCATGTCCATTCTTTGTTCGAAAACATTATATTGATAGGATTGTGAAATTTTGATATAAATTTTTTATAATCATTTTTAGCTCTTAAAACATCCCCTACATTGGTGTTCGGATATCAGGGTTTTTCTAACACAACTAACCTTATTATTCTTCTATGTAAAAATTGGGAATGTGATGTTTATTAGAATTTGGGTATATTAATTTTGGTCCATGTTATCCCTATAGATAAAAAATCTGGATATTTATATATTCCACATTGTGAATTTGATTTATTGGAAATTAGTCTACCTAGGATTCTTCTATATAATAAATTAGAATGCAATAAAATTTAGTATCATAATAAATCATCTCTGTAGAAATTTAACACCATTAATTTCTCTACATAGAAATTCAAGTACATAGTATATATATTTAATATAAAAAATGAATCCAAAATTGAAAATTCAAAATAGACATAAGAATAAATTCATGGATTCCATGTCCCTAAAATGGGACTAAGAAAATGATACTATGAAATATTTACTATTTGATTTCAGAAAAAATCACTATTCCAAAGATCACATAAATAATAAAATTTTAAAAAAAAAATTCCCATAAACATTCAATTAATATAGCCACAAATATATGACAGTTAAAACTAGGAAAACATAAATATTTATGCTCCAAACAAATTATTTTTCAAATGATATAGAATGAATATAATTTTCATATAATAATAGAGAAAAATTCAGTATTTATCCATTATAATAAAATTAGAAATTAAAAAACAATATAAAATTTTAAATTTAGATGTAACAATATGAAAATAAAATTGATCCCCATCACAACCGTAGATAAGGTCTAAATTAGGTATTTTAGTATTGGATACTCCTGATATATAAGGTTATCATTTATTCACTATATTATCATGTGATTGATTCATTATCAACTAGTATTATGCATTTCTTATTATATATGTTCAAAAAAATTCTATTTTTTATATAAATTTGTATAATGATACAGAGGTATAATATGAGTGTATTTCAAATGTTTTGTAATCGTGGTTATTACATACTACGTAATTTATCAACATACCATATATTCACACCCTAGTGGACATGTGGATCTATAGTATATGTTCTAGGTATATCATGTATTAATTAATAGATATGTTGTTGTTTAGCTATGGATAGTTAATTCATTTTGAGATCCACAAATCATGGAACTGAATACACAACTACCCATTATATTAAAAAAAATTATCCTAGTAGGTTATACGACTGAAACATTTAGTATTGAATAATATAAAAAATTAAATAATAAATATTTATAAACATTATATAAAAATATTTTAGCATAATGTTTCTTTCTTTCGGAGTACTTATTCAAAGGAATAACATTTTTGTTTCTAGGTAAGGAAGTCATTAATAAAGTATAGTATAGGATAAAAATTCAACCATACTCCATTGAGTCTATATTATTATTCCAAGATGACCTACACTCTACATTTAATTTTGGGAAATTATTTTCTTTTCCCTATATAAATATAATTTATAATTTTAATTACTTTTATTTCGATATTTTTCATATAAATTTTTTTTTAAATAATAATAATAGTAATTTAAACTTATTAAATAGATGTAAATAAATTAATACTTACAGAGTATAGAATAAGAAGGGTTCCATTTACATAAGAAATCAAATTTTCATGCTCTCATATTGACAACCCAATAGTGACCCTAATACTTTACACTATTCACCTAAATATATCTTTCAAGAATCTTTCTAATATACTTTCTTATTTAGAATCTCAGTTTTTATATTCTAGATCATGAATAAAAATGATACTTAGATTATTTGAAGAAGCTGGTGTAGGGAATGAATAGAAGTATTCCAAAATTCTTTTGATGGAAATTTTCTAGAACCCATCCCTCTCACATGAACTTTTTATTTTTTCTAGAAACATGTGAAATAAAATTACTCTAAGAGATTGATGATGATTTTAATGGATTGTCTTCCCATGACTCTTGAATTTAATCTATAAATACAATAAAATTTACAAAAAAATAAAAATTTCTCTTAAAGACATTTGGATTTAATTTTTTCACAAAATGTTTATAGGAGGTTCTTTTTTTTGGTTATTTTCATCCACTTTCCTGTAGATATCGAACTATATCTATGTTCTAGTAACCTCCTAACCAATATATTTATTCTATATCATCAAAGTAAAAAATGGGAAATTATAAAATTTACTCACATAATATAAAGGATATATATATATATATATTGAATGACATTAAAATATTACCTTATATTATTTCTCCTATAAAATCATTTACAACCAGTTGTATATATAATAACTTGTTTCATATTAATGGACGTGTTTCTCAAAACAATACTGTAAAAAATAAATTTAATATTTATAAATATTTCATGAATTGTATATAGTTAATATGAATATAATAATTAATAATCATATACCTTCTTTGAATCGATATTAATAATATCAAAAAATGACTTACACTGATTTTGAGTACACCTTCAAATACATTTTTATAAATTTGAAATATTCATTAAGTTATCTCATTGAAATCATTAAATAAAATTGTCTTGATGCTATTTCATTTAAAATATACATTCCAATAACTATTGACACAATGGTTCATTTTGTATATAAAATGGAAAGTAATATACATATATGATATTTAAATAAATCAAATAATTCAATTATATAACAATAATTGAGAAATTAAATTACAAATATTTATTTTTTATATAACATTATTTTTTATCAAATATCTCATTTATTTAGTGAAATAAAATATATTTCCTATTGTTATACATGATGGGAAGGGAGAATGTATCAAATTATAGCTACCCAATTTTCTTCTTATCATCATATTTTTTCCTTGAATTATACAACATTTTGTATTCTACATTAGATTATGTGAAAAATATTTATTATTATTTTTCTTTGAAAATACCTTGAAGCATTCAAAAAAATTATTTCTATTATTCTTATATATTGTACATTCATTCATAATATCCTCATCTCAAATCATTTTCCCTCTTAATGTGTGAAAAAATTTATATTCTATTGTGTTTTAATCATATACCTAATATAATAGATAATAATTTAGGCACGTATTTATATTTCTATAATTATGATTGATCTTGTTAACAGCTTAATCAATCGTATAAAATTATTCTTGGATATTAACTTAATAAAATGTAGCATTTAACAACTAAAATGTCATCTATATTTCTTTATTTATAATTTATTATTTAAAAATTAAATGGTATAAGGTTATAATAGGCTAAAATTATATGTATTTGTTACATCATTCATAAAACACTTAAATTATATCTCCCACTAACTCATAAAAAATTAAATATTGAGTTATCATTTCTCTTGAAACAATTCCATAAAATAATTTATATTAACAATTTATATGTTACAATCATTATCATGATGAGGTATAGTATTAATAGAATTATTATGTAAGTTTCAATGAATATTATCTATAATCAGAGTAGTATGTTATTTATTCTCAAAATGGTTAGAGTGTGAAATTTCTATAAGGCTCAATTCCTAAACCATTTCCATGTCACATATCTAGTTAAAAATGTTTCAATATCAAGTGAATGAAAAGATTTATTTAACCATATGTAAAAATTACAATTTATATAAAAACATTTTATTTTAACAACTATCGCTGAATTAAAAATTAGTGTTCTAAAAAAACCTCTAACGTCATAACATGTTTCCATTTGTTCAAGGTTAAATTAATCAAATGTTTATCCATTTATTTCCTATATAAAAATAATTTTATAAATAATACAACATATATTTATTAATTTAAATAACATTAAAAATAACAAAAGAAACTTTAAAAAATAACAACACAAGAATTCCATAAATATTATTTTCATTTATAGAATTATAATAAGAATGAATCATAATACATAAAGTAATAATAATTACTTTTTATTATGAATTCGTTTTTAATATTATAAATTTATCATATAGCACACTCCAAAAATATATCACCACATAAAAAAGTGTAAATCCATAAAAACAATAACTTATTATTCCAATTAATTATTAATGAAAATAGCTTTTCTATTGTTTATACTTCATTTGGGAGACTATTTCATTTTTAATCGAGATTATATACGTGGATATTAAACATATAATGGAAAATTAAACATAATATTTCATAATAAATTGAATAATATTAGAATAAATAAATATATAATTATTAATGAAATATCATTACTATATTTGAGTAATCATATAATTAATATAAAATAGAAAAAATAGCAAGTTTTATATATCTCATCAAACTAAAAAACATGACCGTCTAAATAAATATAAAACAATAATGAAAAAATTTTAAAATAAAATTACTTAATGATATAAAAATAATAAATATATATATGAAAAATGGAAATAATTAATTCATCATAAAAACCTATTCAAAAAAATAAAAAAAATTACTCAAATTTTTTTACTCTAGTAATTAATCAAAAAAATAATAAAAAAATTATCCCTTATTAATTAATTATTTAAAAAACATTAAAAAAACAAAACCAAATACCTAATTATTTGATGTATTATAGATTATTCACTAATATTGAGAATATAATTTACTCTATAGGTTGCTAGAGTGTGAATATAGAGATATGATAGGGAAATAGAGAGTTAATATCTTACATGATGGTGGTTAGACTAAGATTACATGTGGATATGGTGGGGATAAAATTCGAATCATGGAACAACTATGTGGTCTTGTGAGAAATAATAAATTTTGAGAGAAATGTGTTGAGGAAATAGCTATATTTGGGGGTGAGGAGAATGTATAGGGGTTATTTGGGAAGAATATATGGTTTATTTTTAAGAATAATTCTAAAATACACTTCTAATTATGAATTCTATTGTTGGTTCATTTAATTTTTTAAAACTATTTGTAAAAAAAATTCTAAACAAATAATTAAAAATAAGTGTAAATTTTATAAATATATGAATAAATCCAAGAAAGGTAATTCATTTTATACTGTTAATGGATAGTTAGTACATAGAAAACATGTTGTAACCATTTCCTAGTCATAGTGATTTAGGTAATTTGAATGTGAATAATTTCAAATCTTTTTCACCATATTGGATAGATAAATGAATTGATGCTAAAACATTGCACAATATTATAATAAAACTTCTTTTTTTAATATTATAAACCATGGAATAGTGAATGACACTATGCCATGGTTTTAGGAATTAATCCCATGGATTATATGATAATCTATGATTCATCTACTTTCATCTACCTAATATATTGTGTTTATTTTATAATCACATATGATATTTATCTAAGGATTTTACATTTTCATATTGATTTTTTTAATGATAAAAATCAATTTGAGGATTAAATCAAAATCTAAAATGAGTTATAATATTTAAAAATATTATATAATGTGGTGCCTATATATGAAAATTTTAAAGATGTTTTATTTCTATTGGATATACTTGGATGTATATAAAATAATGTTTAATACTCATGTATTCTATGAAATTCATATATGAGATTCATTTTATGAAAACTACTAAAATTTAGGTATACCCAATCCATCTCTTTCTCTTTCTCAAACCATGGTTCTAAAAAAATATGTGGATGATTGGATCATTCATAAACATTATGATAATTAGTACAACCCATTGATTTATATTAGATAAGATACATGTGTTTCCTCTAAGTGATCTCCATTATTCTTGTGTATTAGAGGATGCCTAAAAAATATCATTAGAGAAATGGAAAGATCATCATTTCTTGTTTTATTCAATCCCGAATGAATTATTGGATCGTGGTGAAATTTTTATTTATTGAACATTTATACTATATTTGGATAAAGTTATTCGTATCCAATACACATTAATGGTATAACATCAACATTCAAGTTTCTTATATTAATGTTTAATATAAATATATTATTTATCTAAATGTGTTTTCTTTAAAAATGATGTATTTAATGAAATATTTTCACCGAACATGATTTAATTCATCAACATTACATAATTATAATGAAAAGATGAAATATTTTATAAAATTTATGAAATCCTATAATGGATTAATAATAATTATACTATAATGTTACATGAAAAAATTAACGATAAAATAATAATTTTATTCAAATTTTTCTCCATATATATTATGGATTTTCTAGGGAATGTGATTCCAAGATGAAAAATTTTATAATTGAAAAACATGACAATATTATTTTCAAAATATTTATTTTTAGGCCCGTAATTGAGATTTATTTACCCATAGAAAGATATAAATTTTTCATTTCACAAGTGTTGTCACTAGTGAATGGTCGCTACAATATTTTTATAAATAATTTTTTATATAAATGGGTTTAATAAAATTCCAAAGAACCATTTCCGATGTAATATCCTAGGGCTTCCATAAAATTTATGTGGTGTGTGGGAGAGGTGTTTTTAAACCATATAAAAATAATTTTGTTGAAGTGATCATTGTATAACGTTTATTTAAATTGAATATTCTTAAATAAAATGTTAATAACTAAAAAATAAGTGTGTATATATTTATTTATCTAATTTATATAAATTATAATATAAAATGTTCATATTAAAAGGTCTTAATTGAACATTTTAGGTACAAAAAAAAGTGTTTAGGTGGGTTTTAATAAATATTAACAAAATAAGCACTGGGATAATTAATTTATGTAATGTGTCAACATAAAATATGATATGTATAAAAATATATATTACATTCTTGTATTAGTCCCACGAATGATGCTTTTTTATATGATATTAATAATTTTTTATTATAATATGTTTTCAGTTAAATTTTATAACCAATTAGATGGTAATATATAAAAAGAAATTAATAACATTTCATAGTTGATAATCAATTATGGTATTTTGATATCAATATATTCTAAAATGATGAGAAAAATGATACTTTAATTGGTCATGTTGTATTTGGAGAACTCATATAATTGTGATTCGTAGTGCATGATTATCAATAATGAGTGAAGTTTCATTGATAATATAATATTAGGTTATTTCTCAATAAAGGGTTTGTATGTATATTTATATATAAAACATGAGAATATTTTTGAGTTGTTGAAAATATAGAGTTTTTAAGTGCATTTTATAGAGGGTAACTTTTTCCAAATATGTGGTTATTTGATGATTTTTATTTATTGTAATATGTGTATGATAATAATCCTAGAATATAAGGAATTATTAAATTATATATATGTATGCTAATGAGGTAATAGATGTGAGTTCATAAGATCAATTAATGTTTTAAATGTTGGTTGGGATCTATCGATGTGTTATAATACATTAAAGCTACTAAATTATATATAATATACACTTAATTGATGATGTTTTAATTAATAATGTTTTATAATAGCTATTATTGGTGCCACATTGATTGGTAAATGGGTTAAAAATGGTGAAATAAAAGCATTCGCTATGTTTTATGAATATTTGATGAAATTGAGGTAGTAAAATATCATTTTCATACATAAATGAGTTCATATATGGTGAAATAGATTTGATGATTTTCTTTATATGTATTTAGATAATTTTTTGATCAATTAAATTTTTATTAAATAATTGACATTGATGGAGTGGTTTGATGATATTTTATGTTTTCCAAATTTTAATGTGTAACATTTTGAAGATAGAAGGAATATGGCTGACACAACCAAGTGATATTTCAAAAAAATTAAAATTTACATGGTATTTTATACAATTATAAATAATTTGTCATTGATGATATATAATATGTCTTAGAGAATATATAAGATCATGGAGGAAAATTTTGGATTTGTATTGTGAAAAAAATGAATAAACATTCATCTTCACAAAAATGTGTAAGATTAACATATAGTCGACATAAATAAATTTTGGTGATACAAAATATTTACACCAATGTTTTATATCTTATATATGATTAATTTTTTGGTCATTAAAGATTATTAGGATGTTATGATAAGATAAATAAAATCAAAAAAGTGGACATGTAAAATTATTAATTTTAATCATTGGTGAAACGAAAGAATAAATATGGAAATACCATGATGATAATAATTTTTTAAATATCATAATGATAAGTGTTTATCCACTGTTCAATTGATATTGGTGATTATTTTCAATGAAAATGATTTTACCCTAACCTAGAATTTCACACTATAATTATTAATTTTTGTGATCTTGCTTACATTTAAAAATAAGATTCATATATTTTGGTAGTATGAATGATAAAGATTATAAAAGAAGAAGATATTAAGGAAGATCCAATGATAATATCTACACTGATCCTAAAGGTAGATACCTTTCAAATGATTCAAGGTGAATTGAAGACTGAAGATAAAAATAATTTTAAATATATTTGAAAAATATTTCTAAAGATTAAAATATTGAATATCATTAAAAGAATTTCATATAATTTTAAATATTTAATTAAGAAATTTTATCAATGCAATGTTTTTAGTTTATATAAAATGGAATAAAATTTTAAGAATAAAAGGAATATGTGTTGAGATATTTCTGCTATATTTATTGAATATCTCAATAATTAATAAATACAAAAGAGTGTAATACTGGGAGAAAAACCTATCAATTGTGGATATTAAAAATAGTGAATAAATAATAATGATAAGATAATATAGAGTGACCTATATTGAATTGATTAAATATATTTTCTAGAAAATTATTTAAATAAAAATTAAAATAGATGATTCTATAATATATTTATGGAACTAAGAAAGAGGATAAAATATTTTTATTCAAGTTCCTACTTGTGTTGTTACATAATAAATTATCTTCTAGGAGACTCCAACAGTGTTTTTTTAATTAGTATACATTATCATGTGTCAAAATTAAAGTTGGTTTTTGTAGAACTGCATGTTGACACTTATATTGTTGGATAGTGTCGCCATATGGTGAATGATTATTTCATTTCCCATGGTAAATTTTTATTATAAAATATCTTATGTGTGTGGTGGATAATGACCACGACACACAGAGGAATATATCACACATTGTAATTGATCCTCATAAATATGTGTGTGCTTCATTTTCTAGCGTTTTTTAATTGATTTTTATTTACTATGTGATGGTTGAGTGACTACGATATATTCACCATCAAAAGTTAATTATGAAAATAAATTTTGTCTAGGTAAAATCTATCAATACAAAATTACCATATATCTTATTATAGATGCACCAATCCTATGAGGTTCAATAATATTGGTAGAAACTTTTTCAACACATAGTTAAACTCACTTAAAAAAATATGTGGCATTTATAGATCCCATATGATATAAGATCTACCACTCATTCAAATTTAATTTTCTCACGTGCTCATTTTCATTATCCACTAGGACTCAAGAATGTTTGCATCCCATATCTAGGGAGTCTTCCTTATTCTCCATTATGAATAATCATTTCTCAGGGGGTGGAACTTCATTAAATTATTTACTTTGATCTACCGTATCTTTGATGGTTTCTTATCATTTAAAATAATCATACTCATGGGACACCACTCTATTCACATCTTCATATAGATATATATGTCATTGGTGGATTCCATTATTTTTTGTATGCTTATTCGTTTACTACAAAACATTCCAACATCATGAGGATCTTGTCACATTTGATAATTTAAAATCATGGAAGATACTTCTCGAACATACAATAGGTGGGTAACATCACTATGTCTTCATAATATTCTTATAGATATGTACTTTCTATTTTAACAGTTCAGATATATTTTAAGGTTCACATGTCCATATTTCCTCACCTAACCCATCATTGATTCTTGTTATTAGTTGTGTGTCACATTGTTAAGGGTTTATCTAATATAGATGATACCCAAAAAATATTTAATTTACATATTTTTATTCATTAATAAAAAATGATATATAAATATTAAATTCATTTTTTTCACACAGTATTTAAATTGATTTATTCCCCATGTATTTTTTTTGGGACCATTATAATATTTATCATTTAATAGGGGTAAATACTCATAGATCAATATTTTTCGGTAGGAATTGGGTCCCTAATATTGGTTTTTCGGATTCCTTATATGTTAATAGTGATTTAAGTTGCAACTATACACTAGTTCCATCATTCATCACTAGTTTTAGGATACTATAAATGCTCATATTTTACCCTTTCATGTATTCCCTTCATTCCTCATTGGATTTTGAGATGGTTTTTCACTAACTCTTTATTCATAAAAGGGTTTATAAGGTGATTATTCATGCGTAAAAGTAATTATGATCATTAGAATAATTTTTTACATCCCCCGTACCATTTTCTAGGACTTAATTAGTTATCTATAACATTATATATTAGTTATAAAATATTATTTTTCAATTCTAAAGTTAATACATTTTTTAGGACCCTTCTTGTTTAACAAGAGGATAACTAGAATTAAGAATTATATATGGGAAAAATGGTGGTCTGTATGTCCTTTATATGGGATTATCCCAATATTTCGAGTGTGTACTAACAATTATGCATAATTTATATCATGATATTGTAATGAGTTTGCAACTAACCTTGAATTTCCCGTTATAAAATTTTAAAATGTTCTTTAGAAGGGGATAAAGTTTTTATATAATGTATAATATTTGAATATTAATATAAATGTTTTCTTATGTGTTATATATTTAAAATATAAATGGTTTCATATTTTATTCCATCTAATTTTTTAATATGAAATATTTAACATTTAAATAAATATGAAACAATCATGTATACTACTGGAATTAAAATGTATTTCTAATTATTTTACTAATATATTGTTCAAAAATGATTATATCATGAGTAAATATATGAAATCTGGGTTTTTTATTTATTCACTATTTATTATTAATAAAAAATAATATATTTTATTATAATAAGGGTTTAATTATTTAGATCAATGTTTGAAGTTAATCCATTTCTAATGGGTCTATGAATTATTGAGGAAATTTGGTGTTGAATACCCCTCATAGAATTATTTCTCTTATAGGTATTTTTATTTCATATAAGTTAAAGTATTTACATGATGTGTTTCATATAAAAAATTAATGTAATTATTTTATATATGTGTCAATATATATTGACTTATAAGAGGTTATATAATAAAACCTGTTAGTTGAATAAGGTATTTTATATTGATATTTTTTTAAGATATTAATTTGGTTGAAGTTATAAGATATAAAATAAATCCCATTTTTATAAGAATGGATACATAATGAGAATTCATGGGATATGGGGTTGATATTTAATACCCAATGAAAATGATATGTATTTGATTAAGTAAATAATAAAAACATTTTATAACTTATATCATCGAAATGGATAGATAATTATTATTTTTTGTAACAATGAAAAACATTTTTGTTGGGAAATAATATTACTAGTGACCCTAATAAAAATAGTTTTCTGTATTTGGAATCATCTTTGGGTTACACTTATCTATGTAAATATAATTTATATGATACATGATAAATAAATTTTAATACTCCGTATGACGTGGCTAGGAAAAAAGATTATTTATTAGCTATTTATAATTTTTTTGATTAGTTAATAATGTAATTTTGTACCTAAATAGCTATATACATATTGAAGGGGTGATGGGGAAACAAAGAGGGCCATGGTGTGAGAAAAATGTGTTTTATAATGGATAGATCTCAAAATGATCAGTTTATTTTGTGATTAAACATCAATCAAATTAAAATATACATTTGTTTGAAGAAAAATAAACATGAAACCACATTTGTAGAATTCTATTTCGTTCATGAGGGATGTGGTGGATTCATAGGGGAACATAATTAAATGGGATCATAATAATACATTTTCCTTAAATCATCCTTATTTCATTCCCAATATATTTTCTATAGTTCCTATTGGTTTTCTGGCCTTCTCTATTATCCTTGTTGATGATTTCCACCATTTTTGAAATAACCACTTGAATGAATTTTATTAATAATTTTGGATTAAATGTTTAGAGTATTAATTTTTTTATAGAATAAATTATTTAGAATTGTCTATATATTTTTACCCCTCCCATTAATTATATATTATTTTTATCAACATTTCTCTAACTAAATTTCATGTTCATTTTTTTGATGAATTAACACTTTAGGTGATTTAAAGGGTTCATGTTAAGAAGATCATGATTGACACATCTACTAAATAGTTATCTCACATGTTGGTTTATAGGATCCTATTGGAAATTAATTTATATTCTTCTTTTCAACATATAATTTTTAAAAATAATAATTTTAGAGTATTTCATCATGATTTTATTTATGAAAATTCACCATTGTTCTACACGTCATGGTTATGTTTGAATCACTCGATAAAATTGTGAATCTTAAAGGGTAAAGAGTAGATATATGTTAAGTGGAATCTAGATAAGATTGTAGAGAGAGATGAATCATCCCCATTCATTCTAATCTATTTGAATGTGTTAGTATGAAGAATATAAAAATGAAACATTAAATTCTTACTTAGCAATGAGTAATTAAATAGATTATATTCAAATTGTCACTCATGCAGGGGCTCCATACACAGGTTCTTCACCAGGTATTATAGACATAATATTCATATTTCAAGATGAAATAAAGATAATTAAATGAATAAAGATGTTAATCATGTTTATCAGGGGGAAATTATGAATCTATACTAACGATAGAGTGAGTTTTTACTCATAAGGTGAAACTGTCATATTTTCACGCTTATATTGATTATTTGGATTACTAAGATGTTGTTGAGAACTATATCCCACTTTAATAAATTTATCATATTGAGACATTTCATGGCCAGTGTTATTAGATTTCTAGAATTATAGTTTTGTAACCAATTAATATGGTATTTTCACTATTTCTAATACATAAGGAGATGTAGTAAGGGGGTCATTTATAGTAATGTAGGTGAAATAATATGAGTTGATTAGGTGGATCCTTTATTCACAATTGTTGGCAACATGGATATATCTCATGAGTTTAAGAAAATTTATTTAGTAATTTCTTCATCTCCAAAATAATATATAGTTCATAATTTTTTATATAAATATTAGAAATGGAAGGGATCTTTTATTAATAATGAGTGTCTCAGTAACTATCAGTCAAAAAAATTAAATATTCTAACGATTATAAGGGGACATAATGTTGTATTATTAATATCACATTCATTATGAATAAATTCTCAATTTATATAGCTCCAACTTCATCTGATATCAAGATAAAATAAATAAAATAAGACACTCAAGTGAAAGATTACCCTCAATGCGACCAAAATGCGTTTATAGTTATTAAAAGGGATGTTAGGATACTTATTTTTTCTAGGGATTTTTTGAAATGAATGATTCATGAGAAAGATTTAAAATATTCATATAAATCCACACTAATTAAAATATTTATTATTAATATATGATAATGATTATTCTATGTAATGGTATTAATGTCAAATGGGTAATTATTGAGTAAATAGAATGGGAATGGGGGAAAATTATATAACATTTTGAGACTCACCTCGTGTACAACAATTACATAAAGACTAAATATTTAATTTCATATCTGTATAAAGATTCAAATTTTAAAAAAGTTGTTTAAGTGGGGTATTAGGGTTACATAATATATTTCATTTTATCACTATATTTTATCCTTCTTTAGATTGGCCATTTATTAATCTAATTTTCCTCCACCATATGTGATGGTTCTGTGTTATTTTTAATTTCAATTAAAAATATTTCTGGGATGAAATAAATAAAAATGTAACCCACTGTTCAATGAAATATATATCATTTCAACCTAATAGATATAAAGTAAATTTATAAGTTTTAATTATTTCAGTGTGATCACTTTCAGCAAATGTTTTTATTAAACTATTGTAAAATAGGATGCACATATGAATAAATTTTTTATTCTAAATAAAATTCATCATAAATTTATAATTTGAGATAAATTCATGAGAAGGATAATATTAAAATATGTTTCATCATATATCGTTATTGGAAAATTATAATACTTCTCAAATTTGAGGGAGTGTTCCATTTGTTGGAAAAAAGCATTCCATTTAAAAAAAATCTAAAGAATATTATAATGAATATTAATATTCTTATAATAATTATATAGAAAGTTATATTAGTGTCTCAAAATTTATCCATATTTATATGGATTAAAATATTTAAAATAAATATATAAATTTGGTTATTTTTTGGATCATATAAACCATTGAAAGGCCATTATTAAGAACAATTTAAACATGATATATATGAAGATTATAAATAAATGTTCAAATATTTGATTGTTGTGGGAACTTCCATATAGAATCATGTACTCAATATGGATGAGTATTTAATTAAAAATAGTGATATTGGGGTCACATAAAAATCTTTATCTGGATAGAAAATTTTATTCTTCTTTGACTGAATGACCTGAAGGCCTAATTTTATATTTATTTTTGGATAAACCCCATTTTATGAGAAAAGGGGTAAACCTTAAATGACCATATGAATAAAGAAACTTAAACAAAAATTAGAAGTTCAAAGCCCATAATAAGTATTCATAGAAAAATTCTCCACTAGTTTCATCATCAGTATGGAAAACCTCCACCATTGCATAACTGTTTAGCTAGTTGACCCACGTAGAAATTCGTGGGCCTAGTAACAATGGCTGAGACATGTCGTCTCAAACATACAAATTTGAATAGTCATGCATGGTGAAATTACATTCCATAATCCATGTATGGTGAATTCCATTATATAAGTCCAAGCATAATCCATCCAAAATCTAAATCCATAAAAAACCATAAACCCTTCCACTCTAGAAAACCATTATCAATATGCAATCTTACTCAGTTCCTTCGCTCTTAAATCAACTCAACTATTTCGATTACATGGAAATAACACAAAACATTCCATATAATAGGATGACCTTTATCAAATTCTTCACTACATCATCATCACATGTTCACCATCGAACGCACAACAAGATACCAAAACGACAACATCTCAACAAAAAAAGATATTCTGACACCTCCTTGAAAAATATTAGGTGAAGAGTTCCTACCACCCCACTGTGGAATTATTTCTTGTATAAAATTTTATCTTCACTATATAACTATAAACACAAAGATTACTATATTTTATTTCAGTTTTAATATTATATTTGATAAATATTCCTATAAAAAATAGGTGTTATTCATTAATTAAACTATTTTGTTTGATAATGTTATATTTTTATGAAAATAATGTTTCTAGAAAATTAGGGGATATTTTTCCAAACATAAGGAACTGAAGAAATATATCATATAAAATATTATACCACTCTATTAAAGTAAATGTCACATTATATTTCCATAAATTTTAGGATTTTTGTTAATTAATGATATAAATTTAATGGCTAGCATTTAAATTTTATACAATAATTATCTCAAGAAAATTTTTATTTGATAAATTAAAAATACAATAATGATGAACATGGATGGAGTTTGAAGAATTTTGATAGTAAAATTTATGAAAATCATAACATTATATGTTATGAAGTAATCAGTAATGAATATAATTCAAAAATTTCAATAGTTGGATTGAGAATACTATTCTAAAATGTTATTTAAAACCCCATTATTTATATATGTTAGCTAATTAAATTTTTTCAGGGGGATAATATATTTAATCATCACTTAGATTTGTGGAAAATTTTACAGTGTGATATCATGATTTTAAGACTCTATAGTGATTAATTATATTAAATATGATTTGATCAATTCAAAAATATTATTTTTTAATATTTATATAATACACTACAAATATATTAAATGTATAATTTTATAAAAAAATTAATATACCCTGTTTTTTCTTTCTTGTTTCCTTCTTATACTACATAATTTGAAATCATATTTAATATCTGAGATTATAACATTTATTTAGCCCTAATAAATTTTCCTTAAAATACACAATAGAATGTGATACCATTTAAATATTATTATAGTTTTATTTTTGTATAGATATATTAATTTGTATTATGAGGAACAAAAAAATTATTGTATGAAATATAACTCACTACACCTAACACATGTAGTTCCATACACAATGTATTTTTATACCATGAAATCATGGTTTACATTGAATTCCCTTTACCCAAGGATTTTATAATTCATAGCATGGGACCTTTTTCAATTCAACATCTTTTATTAAAATCCTTAATAAATAGATAATCAGATTTGGTTGGGTATGTTATTGATCGTTTCAACTATTAAGGTCTAAAATAAATAATATTCTTCCTCATGTATGATGGGTGCGACATCTACTCCAATAATTGAGAATTGAAAAGGATTTATATGCCCAAAACTTTTATAATATATATTTTATGTTCTTTTCTAATTGTGTATGTGGAATGTGGTTTTATTATCCATTTGGTCGAATTACATTTATTTCATAAATCCATTTTTTAAAAATATATATAGAAAATAATGAATTTATGAGTTTTATATTTGAAAGTAGCATATTTTTTCCAAGCTCAAACTATTTATTAGATAAAACAATTATATAATTATTCATGTCGTATATGATATATATTTTTGATACATATATTAATATTCATGTCATTAATGGATAATACCCTATCCCTTTATAAATTTAGAGTCACTTATGTTAATCTATAGATTTGACTTTGAATTTAATTATATTTTAGGGAATTAATAAGAATTATCAACCATAAATTTTCCCTATGGATCCGACATTGTGGTTTTGTGAATAATTATCATGTTTTTATGTTTTTCTTTTGAAACATTATGATCAATATGATAATTGTTTTAGAGTTTATCAAACAAAGATTTTTAGATGGTCTTTAAAAGGTATTACAAATGGTGTAACAAATATTTATGTAAATATCTCATCATTAAGGTATTTTAAATGATATAAAAATATATTTTTATATATAGTTTCATATGTTAGTATGGACGATGTTGCATAAGCTGAATGTTCGTGTAATAGACAAAAGTGGTTATGTATATAATTTTTGTAAAACATTAGTTAGACCTTGTGTATTCTTACTATATTAACGTTTTTGAGATGTTGTAATAGGATAAAGGATAGGTTTTATGGTTGGTGTTTCATGGTGAATGAATCTAAATTTAGTAGACTTGTATCAGATTATTAATGGGAGTAAACTAAAGATGTTGTGTGGAAGACAATGGATTATTTTATATCCACCATGTTATTGGTCATAGTATTAGTGTTTTGTTGGATTACCCTGAGTCCTCATGGAATTATAGGGTTCAAAGATAATATGATGGATGTTTTTGTAATTGTTGGGGAACAATATTAATTAATATAGGCTCAATATCATAACCACTTCCATTATGATCCTAATGACCACTTGGGGGTTCATTGAAGACATTGTTCCAATTTTTCATATATTCATATAATTCATGTTCCATCTATTTATATAGGTCAATTAGAGTTAATTATAATTTTCTTCTAGTTTGTTCTTATATTATTTCATTCATATTTTTTGTCTTTTAACAAAAATTATCTTTGGGGGGGTCAGGGTTTTCAAATTACCATTTACCTTGTCTAAAACTTCTCATGATACAAAATAGGTTGTCTAATATTTGATTCAAATATGTTTTCCTTATATGATTGTTTTCTTCATATACATGAATGTGTTATTTTTTATAGAATGGATGGGAATGTAGGAGGTATAATTTTGAAAGTAAACCAATTTCAATTACATTGGATCCTGAGCGGGACAAAATTTTTACAATATAAGAGTGTTATTATAATTTGGTGTAAGTCATTGGAGTTCTCTGATGTTGATGACACTTATTAAAATTGAGGGTGTGAAGTAATAATTGGACACAAAAAGGTTTTTCAGGGATAAGCAAATTTTAGGATCCTCGAAAGTGTTCTTATATGTTTTAATGGATGATATAGGACAACACACTAAGGAACATCCATTGGATGTGAGTCATATAAACATGAAAATGTTCGAACATGTGGTGATTAGGTATAATTTTAGTAAATTATCTATATAGGGGTTCCCAAAGTGGTATGTGTGCGTTTATTCAATGCATGGCATATAAAAATGGTTATCTATATTTTATTTGTATAGGTTTAAGTTTTATTTGTTTAATATTGTCTTAAATAATAATTGAAACTTCAAATAAAGTAATTACATTTAAATATATATATATATGCATATATATATATATAATTATTTACATATAAGTGGATAATTCATTGAAGGTTTTTTGTGATAACATAGTTTGGAAACTTTCTACTATAATTTTTTACATTACCTTTTCATATATATTTACCAAACTGTTGGTATAGCCCTATACAGCCCATTTGGGAAAACTATTGGTATAGTGTCATACTAATGGTTTGACATCCGCTAAAATTTATTTCAATATAAATTGGTTTCCAAACAATTGGTATTGATCTATAGTTGTAGGTTTATAAGTAGTGGATCACCAATTTTTTTATAGTGTATTGCAAGGGTTGGAGATCATATTAAAAGGGTTTAAAACTATTGGTATAACAAAAATTTCTTATAGTGGTCAATTTTATGAGTTTGATGAGTTTCAATGAGGAATAGTCAAGATCCCTAATTTGATAGGTTCTCATGGGAAAGAAAATATGAGGTACACAGTAGTTATCATTAGTTATAACAACCTGTATTTGGTTTATATCTATTTATGAATGGTTTCATTCATTGGTCTGTAATAAATTAATGCTTATAGTGGAGAGTGAAACTTGGCAGGTTCCATGTGTGATGTGATTTGTAAAGGGAATTTTGGTGTTGTTTTGTGTGACATATGTAATTGAACACAAATTATAGTGGGTTGAGTTAGTGTTTTGTTACCAGTTTATAGGTGGCCATGAGTATTAAATTAAGAGTAAAATACAATGGTGGGTGAAAGAATTTTATTTTTAGGATGAGGAAGTATGGGTATTATCTAATGATGAGGGGTTTCTAGATTGTGGTTTATTATGGGCATAGATGGATTTTTGACCTCATCTTTGTGTATTAGAATGACATTCATAATCTAGACAAATAATAGATTCTGTATTAGGATAATATAATATCCTCTATTTTTCACATGAGAGACATATGTGTTGTTCAAAGGCCATGTCCTGTATAAGGGTAAAATTAATAATATATCTTTTTAGTTTACCATGGAAAACTATTTAATGATTTTATCAAAAATGGGATGAAATAGATACCCATGGGAGGAATTTTGGTTATGTTTTATGATTGTTTAATATTGAAGGATATTTAATTTTAAAAAAAATTATTACATGATAAAAATGATAAGAAAAAATAAAAGTATGAAAATAATAAAATGAAAACACCGAATTTGTGACCAAAACATGGTTTATATTCATATAAATTGGATTAACAATATACTCATTTACTAATACCTCATTTAAACATCTTCGATTATTTATGGGAAGCACCAAAAAATCACACACATAATATATAATAACAATTTATTATTGTTATAATGATGAAACATTGTATTTGTTTATGTGGATAATATTGTGTGTTAGGGGGGTTTTATAATAGATTTATTTAATAGGATGACTAAGAATTCATAAGTGGAGATATTTATGAAAATTTTATGGTGAAATCACTTCCATTTTAAATGAAAATATTCTTCCTCCCTTTAATTCCATTTATTAAACCATAAATTATTTTTAAATTCCGCTCAATAATTTTCCATTTATATTGGATAAATAATTCACATAGAGAATATATAACACACTCTCAGTCTATATTAGTCTAATAATGAATGGTTATTTCTATTTTATTCATTATTTATAGTTTTAATGATGATATACCCAGAAAAAAATTTAAGCATTGAAGTAAATATTGTTTACCAGTGCTTTTGGAAACTTTTCTACTCATTATACCATTTATTTAATGTAATTAGATCCAACACATAACCAAAAATTTAATATATATATATATATATATCCCATATTAATAAGTTTATATTCATTACAAAACATAGTAATCCACGCCAGAATCATGTTTTTCTAGTTTCATTGGAAACTAAGACACATAAACATCTAACTCATAATACATCTACATTGTCTCCCAATAATTTATTCACAGTTACGACTCTACTTTGACATATCATATATATGACATTTAGTCATAACCCAGGGAAACAAAACATAAGAAAATTTGTTCTTATATTCTTAGTAATGGTAAACAAGGGAGATAACAATGTTCACTAGATCATAACATATACATTATGGTATAATAACATGAGGATAACATTTCAAAATCATAGATTTTATATAATATATCATAATATTAATTCATAGAATAAATCATGGAATATAAAAAAGAATTAATCATAAACTAATCAAAGAAAATTTCATATGAAAAAATAACATTATCTGAATACATATGTTTTTAGCATAAACATAAGCCAATATATTCGTTTACTTAGTAGTCATATTTCACTTCCATGACTATCATAGTGGAATGGATTCACTAAAAAACCATCATAGTAGTCAATGATCACTCCCAATTCTACAATATATTGAATAATTACATTTATAAACTAGTGCACTCCGCATTATTATCCTATTTTTCTAATGATATAGAAATTAATAACCAATTCATTAGAGGAAGATATATATTCCTCCCATACTTGGGTATAATATTACCCACATCCTGATATATAAATTAAACACCATTCACAGTTATAACTTAATGAGACATCCTTGTTATAAAAAACCCACCATACTTGGTTGTTATTTACCAAATGTCACATAATGAACACTATATTAATGTGTTTCAAAACATCAGAAGTAATTTTTTATTTCAATATAACTCATTCAATAAAAATGGGTTTCATAAACTATAAAAAATCAAAATTAATGGGATTCATAAAAATATTAAAAATATAATAATTAATAATCTATATAAGTACTAAGAATGATATTGTTGGATAATATCCCCCTTAAATCATAAATAACATCAATAATTTCATCCTATATGGAAAATTATTTTGAAAGATCATATTTAACAATTTTAATAAAATACCCAACTCACTTTATAATAAATATTTCCAAGAATAAATATTTCTCAAGTATAAATGAAACATATTCATTGATATAATATTGAATAATAACAGTTGAACCAACAAAACACTGATTGTTCAATACATTTGTAAATTCTATTTATGTCACAAATGATAATAAAAATATAACGTTTAAAATATAGTAGAAAATTGTAAAATGTATGTATATTTGAAGACCACAAGATAATTACATTTAAATAGTTCAATAATATGTCAAACATGGGAAACAATATCCTTAAAATCATATTATAATATTAAATAACATTATGAAAACATGTTTGTAAAACATGGGTATAGATGATTTTTTCTATTAGTTGATAGAAATAAATTTTATTTTCTTAAAAAAAATTTCAGTTTCATGTGTTCTTATGATGAGAAAAAATATATTTATACATGTATTTGAAATAAATATTCAACAGGGAATAAATTTAATGACTTTATTGAGATATAGATTATTATATGACATCATCAAAAACAAAATCATAAACAACGTTGATAAATAATGAAGTTGTTTCATAAAACCCTTACCACTTTGGTAAAAAACCCATAATAGTATGAACCATATATGGAAATGTATATATAATAATTTACTTTATAATATTCATGAAATAAATTAATGTGAATTATATACACATCATAAAAGAAATATTTTGTGTATGAGACATGTGTCCAAAGGAAATAAAAGTGAGGTGAAAATCTTGTATTGCATTGCTAAAAATTAAATCATAATACCTTTGTAAATGAAAATATTAAATATAATGAAACAGATTAGATTTATGATATAACATTTAAAATTGATAGAATATTAACCAAAAAAAAGAAATTATTGGGGAATTTGATATTATTCTCACATATATAAAAATGATACTAGAAATCTTTTTCCTTGGTTTCTAATTGATTCGGATGAAATATTACCTCATGAATTATAAATTTAAATTAATTATAACAGTATATAAGGCAACCTTACATGTTTATAATTTCATATATATATCCATTATATACAAATATATATTCATTTAGAAAATGTTGTGATATAAAAATGATTTACATTTTTTCCAAGAGATCATAGGTCCACAAATGCTTGAACGTTGATTTCATTTTTTAACATATGATATGAATGAAATTTAAATAACAAATCAACTACATAGATTAATTATTAAATCATTTATATCATATATTTTCATTATATCTACATTTATTACCATCCAATTGAAATGGAAATGAAAATCAATTCACATTACTTTTTGGTGGTGTAGTCCACTTATATGCATGAACAATGTTATTTTCTTCCAAAAATTTTCAATGTATCAAGGTAGAAATTGTATTATAGTTAAAAAGGATTAATAATTTCATAATTATACTATAAAAAGTAAACATCATAATAACCATATGTGATGTATGGTGACAGAAAATTAATTGTATCGCAATATAGAGATGGTAAGCCATACATATTCTCAAGTGATACTTTCACTTCCCATTTGTTGGAAATATGGGTAATAACGATGGATTTATAATCATAATATAATTTATCTATCATTATGATACTAAAATAGATATTTTTATCAAAGAAAAGTGATTAAGAAGAGGTAAAAGAAGAATGAATAAAATATGATTGTTTAAATAGATTACCTCCACCATGAAATGAATCCTTTAGATCTCCAAATAAGGGATCTAATTATAGAATTATTGTAATACCATCACCCCTATAATGAGTTTTGGGATGTTTAGAAAATAATTTCGTATACTTCGGTCTATCTATAAGGATCAATTGATCTGAAGAATAAAAAATATGTATTCCCTTTTATAATAGAGGGGCGGGCACTTAGGGAATTTCATAAAATTATAAATTAATTTTAATTAATTCTTGATATCCAAATAGATCAAAATTGAAAATATTTTAAGATATAATTATTTTAAAATGATATATTCCATTTAAATACAATTTGGGCAAGTAAGGATCAAATTTTTAACCTTATCCTTTTTTAATCTAGCATTCCCCATTTTGGGAATTACTATTATATTAAATATTTCAACACTTTATGTTATAAAAGTTTTATTATAAATAGAAAATAGACCCATAAATTGACCGTGCATTATGTATACATAAATATAAAATTCACTAGGAAAAATATAATTTTTAATGAATTTTATATGATTTTATAAAATATTATTAATGTCGTCTTAACACTATTTATTTAATTCGACATTTAATATATCAATATAAATGGGAATTAAAATATCATTTACTAAAACAACCTTAATATATAATTTTTGTATATTAAATCCATTCATGTAATTAAATCACTCAAATTATAATAATATTAATATTGTTAATATCATATTATTTTATTTATTTATTTGTGAAATAATGCATCAATGTTTTATATAAATTTTCAATAATTAAATAATATTTATAAAATTAAAAATAAATTTCCATCATTAAAATAAATTCATTAATAAAAAAATAAACACTTAGATTTAGTATTAAATTTATGTTTCCCATATGTGGACACATTAGACATACATAAAACTAAGAGAGTGAAATTTTTTAACTTTCATTAAATTTTATTTTATATAATGAATTTTCATTGAAATGATTCCATTAAGAAACACTATTTAGAGCGTAAGGTGCTAATGGATTAATTAAAATAATAAAATAATAACTATGATGAAAATTTATGGTATTTTCACTTAATTGTATCCTATATTTTCAGGATTTACACTTTCAAAGGTGATAAATTTTTTCATGGTTACAATTTTAATAGAACAAAAATAAATGGGTCCTTTTAATTATACAGGAACCTCAGGATTAAAAATATTTAATCCTTTAAAATTTAATGATATTAAATTAATGAAACTAATTTTAAAATAAGCTCAAAACACATTATTAAAACCAATTTTTTAAAAAATGCACTTTGAAGTATAATATATAGATTATTCATATCACATGTCTAGAAAAATTTTAAATTAATACTAAATAATTTAATTGAATATATAATATATATATATATATACATATATATTACATTCATATCATTCACCAATAGTGATTTATTAGATTAATTTTGTTAAAACACATTTGTATGAATAAAAATTGTATTATAAAAAAATATCACTTTTACATTAAAATGATGTTCATTTCTAATCAGTTAGATTTTATTGAATTTATGTGATACCAATATATTTATATAGAAATATTCATACAACTCAATCCAATTTTTATGTGATGACTAACATAGTATAATATTTTAATATTATATCATAGTACATTAAAACTCAGTGTTTGATGTAACGTAAGCCATTGAAGAAAATAAATTCATTGAAAATATATTTCATAAAATTTATAGGCAATACATATCATATTCATCTCATTATTGGTTAACATTATTTTATATGGTTTAATTTTAGTATTTTCTTTTTTTTATAACATGTAAAAATTCCAAAATAAGTACATTTTTCATAAAAAGATCTTTATGATAAAAAATATTGTTTCTATGAAGCGAGTTAGATAATATTTTTTTGTAAAACATATTAATAGAAAAACTAAAATTAAAGTATTTACCTTGAAAATAGTATTTTGGTGACTAATGTAACTATTTATCTTTTAAAATTTAATTTTATCTTTCAAATAAATTTTTCAAACATGAAGATGATGAAAAAAAATTATTCATAATAATAATATATTTTAAAATATAATATCTGATTTGAAGATCTATTATTTTATAAGAATTTTTCTTCCATTGAAGAAGAAAAATTCTATTTTTATCCCTCAGAGGACAATGGAAATGTTTTTATATTTAAATAATTTTAATTCTCAAGAAAAATAAATATTGAATTTCATTTAGATACAAAAAAATATAATTTTCTCAAGAAAAATAAATTTTATGATTCATTTTATTTTTCTCAGCCCTGGGAAAATTAGTATATACTAATTATTCCTCTTTTGAAACGGATTAATAAGGTTATGAACCATATGGGATTACCTAGATTCTATTTATTTAATAAATTTCTATGAAATTATAATCTTTCATAATTTTCTCATGGTGATTAATATTTATCATTTAATGAAATATTTATTTAAGAATAATGTAAAATTTATTTCTAATATCAATAAAAAATAATTTCATTATAAACATATGAATTTTATCCCCTACTTACATTATTTTTTCTTCTTTGGATGTGTTAGTGAATATGTTTTTTGGTTTGATATTCTATTAACCATAAATTTATATATGCATTGTACTCATTCTCCAACATTTATTTTTCCTCTATTTCAAACCTCTATATTGATTAATATAAGGAATTAGTTGTCTTAACATGATGGAAGGATTATTACTTTTGATTGATAATACAGGTTTTTCTAGTGGTAGAGGCGATATTGATGTTCTTGATATAAAACAAGAATATCAAGATTTCCATAATTTTATTAACTACAAAATGTTATATACATTATAACTGGATATGTGTATCACTAATTATGATAAAAACAACATCATAAATTCCCCATGGAATGTATCTCAGAGAAACTTACAATGAATGGTCAAAACAATCATGAAATAGGTTTTCATTGTAAATTGAATATAACATATCATTCAATCCCATGAAATAAATCACATATCATGGGACCAAGTGCATCAAACTGTACTCAACATACAATCCAGTTCAATGAATCATACATTAGATTCAGGTGCCACATCACATAGCCTATGAATTTTGAATGTTATGGATCAGCATGCCCCTGAATTATATTCCAGTTAGTTACATTTCCCCCCATCCATATACTTATCAAAGACTCTATGTAAAGTAGTAGAAGGGACTAAATAATGGTCCATAATACATTTCATCCAGTCCAAGTTACCATACATGTTTTGCACCTCATTGGACAACCCATGTATAATGACACCACATGAATTAAGTGGAATAAGTACACTGCCACGCTACCTAAGAGACTATATGTGTCATGTAATATAAATGGATAGGTACCATACTGACGATATTACATTACTTTTAATATGTTTCCTCCTAATTATAATATTCATATATATGAGTTGGTTATTCTATAAATTATTCAATTCAAAACATGTTAATATATATTATATCATATGGGATATATATTCAAGGTATATGGGAAGTTTTTGTTTTAAATAATTATAGATATTATAACTGGTATGGTCAAATTGTTAGATAAGTAATGGGGTTAGAAAAAATCCATTATGTACTATAACATCATGACATAGTTCCTACTTATATTAAGTGTGATAGGTAAACCTCCAAGACTTATGGGGGATACAATTCAAGGAATATATCCTCCATATGGGGTTTAATAACTCTCTCAGTTTTCATAACCTGCTCAATGGGGTACATGTACCCATTTACAATTAATACTAAGTAAGGATGAGATAGTGAAATATGTGAGAAACATTAGGAGTTATGGTTCTGATGAAAATTTTCTGTCATCCCTTATGTGATTCTTCTCAAAGTATGTTGATCTATGAATGATGATCGTTTTATCATCATTTTCCTTTAATATTACACTTAAATTTGGATTGTTTTCTTTAGGATTTTTGTAATGTTGTAATTAATAAAGTATCTCTAACTGCATGTGGTATATAATAATTTTTTATGTTATATATGATGTTTGGGGTTCCCCCTCTATAATGACTTTTGTAAAGAAAATTCTTTGGAGAAAGGAACATTATTAAAATAGAGATAAAAGAGAAATCTCTTTTGATCTTGGTTAATGGAGAATCTATTAAAAACCCAATGTACAGGGGAACAAAGCCTTAAATTATGGTATCCCTATATCCCAATTGTATAAAACCCATTACCAAACACAAGGTTTAGAGGCCCAGAAATGGTCAAAGGGAGAAAAACATGGCCTGTATTCCTAGAGCTCCAAATCCAACAATTGAAATCCAAAATCTAGGTGAAGATATTTCATATAGGATGATAGTATATAATGGTGGGAGAAGATATAATATGGAGTTTTTTATATGATTATATAGAGAACATAGTTAAAATAATATATCTAGAGTCATTATAACATGATTGTTATTTATGTCTAGATTGGTATTCGCATTTCATGTTTATCCCTAATAGTGTTATATGTGATACATCTTCATCCTTGTATTTACTATTTTATAGTTTGGATGATTGAATATATATTTATTACTGTTTCTATCTATTGTTTTTTGGAGATTAATGTATGATTTAAGTAATTTTAGGCTTTGGGATCATGTTTATATTATGAAATATTGGTGGTAGTTTCTAGGTACCGGCCTATTAGAGGTTGGATTAGGTGGATTTCATTGGTGTACCACTAAAAAAAGCGAAGAATTTATGGGATGGGTAATATCATATTGGTATCCAAATTTTTATTGTTTCAAAGAAGGGTTTTTGAGTTAGTTTTCATGTGAGTATTTAAATAATAATTAGTTAAGTTATGTAAAGGGGATCTTCATTTTCATTATTATGGAAGGAATATTTTTTATGTGACACTATCTATTTCCATATAACTCTAATTAATTGTATAACGGTCCCCAGTCATGAATTCATGATTTTTTTTCTATGAAAACCATAATTTTCCCATTAGATTTGATATACATCCTTAATTATAAGATATTTCATAAATGGTTAAATGTTTACATTGCTTGGACCATTTAAGGATGACTATTTTAATGTGTATAGAAACATATTTATACAATATAACCCATTTTCTTTATATAAAATTGACATATTTAAACAATAAAATAAATAATAACACTTCAATACCCCCTCAAATTCTTTGAATAAAATACAGTTCTAGAAATATCTTTTATAATTAATTTCATCATACACAAGGGAAAAGGAAATATAAGAAATTGTGGTCTAAATAATAAATAAGGGAAAACATATGTTATAATAATAAATGATCATATGTTAAAATAAGATGAAAATATAAGTATAATCAACATACATAATAAATTAATTCCCAATAAAAACAGAAATCATAAAACATGTCATAACGAATTGAATAACATAACACATTATTCAAAATAGCGTGGAAACATGTGTCAACAAACATGATCCATGGAAGCATAACATATTCCATAGGACTATCATGAGATGACGTTTAATATATTTAAATGTGATATCATTATATTAGGATAATATACAAGAAATACCTAAAATTATTTGTGGTAATATCTATGGTGGTTCACCCATTTGATTGTGAGCAAGTCCAAGAAGGATCACCCTTTAGTTATTGAACAAATCTGTGAAGGGTCAGACTATGTTATCTCATGAGAAATAAAACATTAACCAATTCATTGTATGATTACATATGACTCCACCCCTCATAAAAAAAATATTTGTTACTCTTAAAATCTATTCCATCATTATATCTCAAATAATCATTAGTAAAAAATATGTTTCACCATCATTTTTCAAAATGAATTCACATATGGGTGAGTATATTTAATACAGTGATTATTTTTTCATAATATCTTTGATGAAAAATGTTATTATTTATATTTTTTTATGGTGGTTAATTATTCTATATCAGATAATGATAATAAATAAAATTCTAGATGAAAAATTAAATACATCACTTTCTATATGGCAATAATTCACACATATGTAGATGTGTCAAATTTTTTCTGTAGACACTGTAAGAACCTGGATCTCCATTTTCTGGTGTGGATTATCAATTCAGGTTATTTTTTAGGAAAATGGTTATAAGGAAAAAAATTTATGTACATGTCGTGTACTTCATTATACACGTCGTGTACTCTGGCACCATATCCAGGTCATGTCATCACAATGAACAGGACCGTGTAATGACGTGATAGGGCCGCATAAGGTCGGACTTAGTAAAGGTCCATACAGGGCATGTACCATTAAATAACAAGACTTGTACTTTAATTTTTAATTGATATATCAGAGTGGAGTCATCCATAATTTACATATAATTCTTCTTCTAACATTGGTTCGTCCTGGAGTGACCAGAAGTGATGATCAAAGTATGAGCCACTGATTCCCCATCCATGGTCTGATTCATGGATTGGTTGGTTTTATGGAATCACACTTGTGAGTTATTCCTTTTTCTTGTTCCTCTATTCATAATTTATCTTATCTCATGAATTATGAATGTTTAAACATTATTACTATTTTCATAGATCTACATCATTCTAGTAAAATTCAAGGGCTGATGTTCCATAGTGTTCATCGTACAACATCGAGGTAGGTGGTTTGAGCCTTTCTTTGATTATATTGGGTTTATAAGTGATTAAAGTTCAAATTACTCAGGTTTTTCGTATTGTGTGTTTTTTAATTTAGCCCTGGTTAATACAAGCTATGGTTAGTTTGATTGAAAAATGGTTATTGATTATGCATAATGTTTTATACATTGATTATTGGTACGGTGCTATTTTTGATGAAATATGGCCATTTGGTCTAGAATTCCTGTTAGGCTTGCTTTGTTTGCAATGCCTTGTGTTGTTAGGATGGATTTACTATTTATTTGAGATGCATTTCATTCACATTATGAGATTTTGATGTAGGGTAATTGAAAGTGAGAGTTTCTTAAGGTAGGGTAATTTATGTATGATTTGTTGTTATGTTGACCCAGATGTGTTCACTGTGATAGATTTAAAGTGGTTATTGAACAGAGGGGTTAGACCATGTGAGCTATCCCAAGGGTCATTTTTAATTAATGTTGGACCATAGGACATTGACTGTGTGTGATAATATGGGTTCATTATATTATATTATTATTATGCATACCAAGGGGGTATTGACTATGAGAGCTACCTATGAGGTCGTTTGTAAATGAATATTTCCATGTTAGAAAAAAGGGGATTGACTATGTGAAATTTCCAATAGGTTCATTATTTTCTAAGTTTCTGATATGTTAAAATAATGGGGTTAAACTATCAGAACATTCCCATATTTTTTTTAGGAATAATTATATGACTGTGGAGTGTCTGCCAAACCATGCACATGCTTAGACTCAGTTTTACTTGGTTGTTTAGATGGCCTTCTACAATGCCTTTTGTTACTTTTAAACAGGGGTATAGAGAGCTTAGGATAGCTACCAAGGATACATTATTCAAACATTTGAATAATTTATAAATTAAAATGTATTTAATGAAACTGTAGATTTATTTACTTTTGTGTACTTCCTAATATAGTACTTCATTTCAGAATATTTCTTGCTTTTTATATTTACCAATTGTTAGTCACTGATCATTTGTTGGTTTCCCACTATGATTCATCTCACACCCTATTTTTGTCTTTCTATTGGGACAAAACATATTTTATAGTTTCATGAATATAAATGGTCAATCACCCTTATTCCTAAAGTACCTGTGTGTTGTTGGAGCTTCAAAGAATGGGACAAAGATGAGGTGTGTGATGATTTTGTAGTTTCCTATTTTCTATACTTTTGTTTTAGTATTGTATTTCCAGCATTGTGACTTGTTTTGATTATTTCCTATAAAAGTTTTACATGAATCGTTATATATATATATATATATTTGTTTCATTTGATTAAAATTTCATTATCCCATTGTTTACCTTGTTGTATGGTATTACAACTTCTTCTATTTTTTAGTTTTCTTATTAGGTTGTGTATACTCTGCCATTGATATCATAGATTCCCCACTATCAGACCTTATCCCTCCCTGCTAGTTGGTATCCTCTGCAATTTTAGGAAATGTGCTTGAGGATATTTTACCAACCAGGTCTTGGGCACTTCTAGGTGGAACCCAGAACTATGATGACATAAAGTGGTATCAAAATGGTTTCTTTTCTTCTATGTCTTACTATTTGGATCCTATAGATAGGTATATGATGTAATAGGTAATTGTAATTAATTTTTTACGAGGAGTTGCTGACTCATGTACATGTAAAAGCAATGTTAACTCTAATATTTCCATTTTTTGGGTTTTTCAATTGTTAAAGTTGATCTGATATCACTGTTGGGTGAGGAACATGTTTTTTCTGTTATTATTTATATCACTGTGGTTATATTTCTATTTCAACCTGATGAGGTGAGCTTATTCCATCACATGCATCATATCAGAACTTTCTAGAGGAAAAATATCATGCATTGTTATCATTCCATTTAGGGTGCATTACATATTATATGTTATTAATATAGATGTTGTGAAAGATATTCATGTCATTGTGATAGATGTAGTGATAGAATACCTACTATTTTGGTAGGGTATTGGAGAATGTAATGTTTCATTTGGATGGACACCAATATTTGGTCCGTAGGGTGTTATGGGTCGTCTTTGTTATGAATTTGTTGGATCATGTTTGACCATTTATTTAATTTTTTCATGTTATTATATGAAAAAGATGTAAACCATTGATTTGATGGAGTATGGGATCTCAATGGATAGAATTTTTCAAGTCGTTGAAAAAATTTTATGTTTTTAAGGGATTTAGGGAAGTTGCAGAGGCTTACTATATGGAATCCCACACAACATGGAGGGTGATGTTATGAACACACACAATGTGTTATTTTATTCTAAAAAAACCGTTTCTAATGTAAAAACCATGTACTCGGAGTACACACTATGTAATGCTTGATTGTGAGGCTGAATTTTTGAGCAGATACATAGGGTTGCAAAATATTTGTTGGAACATGCTGTGTAAAAAAAATACATGTCATCTTGTAATGAACCATGTATTTAGCCATGTGACCAACGACATGGGTGGATAAAACATAGTTTTTACACATCGTGTCCATTTTATGCTCACCTTGTAGAGTCAACTGTGTAACTGACCGTGTGAAAAAAAAAATGGTTGTTAGAGCTTAATGGGTACACACATTGCCTATAGTGAACATGTCATGTAGTGTTACCCAGGAGAGAACAGTGTAGCTATAGCCATGTAGAAGTACATGGGTAGGATGGATTATTCAATTACACCCCATGTCCTAGGATGAACACGCCGTGTGTAGGGGTGTTACATGACCGGGTATGGGAGAGGCACATGACCTTGTAAGGATTAATGTGAACAGACGGTGTTGTCATTAAACACATTGCAACCCTATTTAGTGAAACAAAATTTATTTCTTCCTCTGTTCATTCGTCCACATCTATATTTTAGGTGTACTCATGACCTTGCAGTGTCATTCCACCATGAGGTCCTCTATTTGTACTCCATGTACATGACAACAATCAGACACCAGAAATGGAATAATAGGGACTACTAGTATATCCTCTCGTCGTGCCCATCATGGAACCAATTGTAATACTGGACACAGGTGCTGATTCAAATTTCCATGAAGGATTTATGAGGTTGATGCCGACCTTTCAGGGAGCACCAAATCCTTCCCCATCAATGGAATAGATGAAATGGGTGTTCCATCAACAGCATCCTCCCACATTTTCTAGGAATAAAAGACCTTAGGCAACAGAGTAATGGTTTGAGGCAATATTTTCTATCTTTGATCATCTGGAGATGCCTCCGTAGATGAGGGTGATGTCGATGATATACATGTCACATGATTCTGCTATGATATGTTTGGATGTTATTTTACATGTAGGACATCCTATGGATATGGTGTGGGAAGAGTTTTAGAGGACCTTATAATACTACTTCTATCCCGAGATGTTGAGGTAAATTCTAGCCCGAGATTTCATGCATTTGGAGTAGGACACACTTTCAGTGATGGAATATTATACTTGTTTCACAGGGATTCATCCATTCACTCATGTTCTTGGAGGATAGAAGTTATCTTTGACTAGTAATTTTAAGAAAGGTCTCAGGTATGACATATAATCACAGGTGAATGTATTTAAAAAGACATTGGTGAATACTATAGTGAACAAGGTGCTAATTATCGAGCACAATCTAAAGGATTTAGAAGCATTGATCTTGGTTAGTTCAACATCCAAGGTCGGCACTCCGTCGACTGATAGAATGAAGATCCAGAGGAAGCATTCATGCAATGATTCTTTAGGTACCTAGGTGGTATACTACTACTGTGAGAAGAGTGGGCATAGAATGCCACATTGCCCAAAGGACCCATTGGAGTGCCTTCCTTGCATAAATATTGGGAATCTTTAGAATTTTTGTCGGGTGTTCCCACCAGCAGCGAGTGATAGGGGTTCTGTTCTGAATCCATGTTCAGGTGTAGGACCACTAGTTTTTCATCAGTCATGGAACTGGAGTTCATCATGCCATTTAGGTAAAAGATGACGTAATGGACTTAGTATCCAGACAGATATATTTAATTGATAGAAGGTAGTATTGGATCAAGGTAGTCAGATAGGGTCACAGGGACACAGTAGAGGTTAGAAAATAGCAGTGAAGCCGCCCCAGAAGGAGCACGATCTCAGACCATGTATTGTTATAGGTATGATTCTAGTTTCCTCACTTTAATATTCTTCAATTTTTGATACATGGGATTCATATAGTTCTACATTTGATGATGTTATGGAGATCCTTGGGCTCTTCGTCATTATTGATGAAGATTTTATGATGCTAGAAAATATGTTGGGGATTAGGAAAACTATTGTACATCAGTGTAAGGAGTTACCTATTGAGGATAGTGAGTGTCAATTCATATGATACCTCTCTGCCTGAGAGATGACATGATACAATTATATTCTCAGAATGGACTGGTTAGTCTTATTTCAAGAATTTGAGGACTGTTATCGCCATATGGTGAGTTTTTCCTAACTATAGGGAGGGTCCTTTCTACAAAAGGGGTAGTGTGATGTCCATTAAAGAAGACATTGACATGATCATCTTGGGTTAAGAAGAATTATTGCTCAGATAGCTATTTTTTATCTGGATGGCCATGGAACTTCACATATGGGATTTCCTCTAGTGGTGGATCATTTCAATGATGTCTTCCTAGATGTATTTTCAAATGTACCTCTAGAGAGAGGGGTAAATTTATCTATTGATCTTGTTATATGAATGAATATTGTGTCCCTTCTTCTATACAGGATGGCTACACTATAGTTATAGGAGATCAAGAGGAATTTAGAGGAGTTACAAGAAAAGGGTTTCATCTTACCCAGTATTTCTCCTTGGGGTTCGCATGTCCTTTTTTCAATGAATGACATCACTACCCTCAGACTATGTATGTATTATCAGAAGTTGAACCTGTTGACGAATAAAAATAGATATCTCATTCCAAGGATTAATGATCTCTTTGATCATCTTCAAGGAATCTCGGTGTTCTCGAAGATTGTCTTGAGAGATGGTAATCATATGTTTCACATTAGACCATCTGATATACCTATTACATCCGTTCGAAGAAAGTATGGTCTATACAGGTCTTTGGTTTTCATTTCTTTCACATGAATGCACCAGGAGTTTTCATGGAACTGATGAACTTAGTGTTCCATCCTTACATGGGTTCTTTTTTGGTTGCTTTCATGGATGATTTCATGGTGTAATCTCACACTCAACACGACCATGTCACTGATCATGAGATCTAATTGAGTCCACTACGATAGCATCTGCTATATAATAATCTCTCAACATACCACATTTATATAGACCATATTCACGTCTTGTGTTATGTCATCTCAGTGACAGTAGTATCAATATACCTAGAGAAAGTTAGAGAGGTAGTTTTCAAGGACCATCCAAAGAATGTCTTTGAGGATCTGAGTTTTATGTGGATAAATGGTTACTAGAGAAACATTATATATGTCTTTTAATGCATAGAAGTGCCACTGATGGTCTTAAATATGAAGCGTGAGAAGTACTTGTGGATAGATTCCTCATATTCATGCTTTCTAGAGTGGAATGGGAGATTGAATTTAGCACCGATACTGGTTATTCCAGATCCAAGAATGAGTTATGGAATTTACTGGGATGAATCATCTGTAGAAATGGGATTAGTGATTATGAAAGGTGAAGGAGTTTTTTATTAATAGTATTAGTAGTTGATTCCACATTATAGTAATTACCCAATGCACGATCTCAAATTACCAGCAGTTGTAAATGCTTTACATTGTTTGAGATATTATCTTTAGGAGATCATTTTGTGGTATTCAATGACCTCATAAGTCTCAGGAATATCTTTACCCAATGTGATCTAAATCTGAGACATTGAAGGTTGGTTGAATACCTTTAGTCATTTGACATTAAAATTTTCTACATTCTTGGGAATGGAAATGCGGTGGTTGATGCATTGATTAGTAGGACTCAAATATAGGTAGTTCAAGAGGCCAACAATGAGTGGAAGATTTCATCTCTATCCTCTGAGATGTATTTGTATGTTCATGAATGATAGGGGGAGATGTTTCTTTCTTTTATTGATTATATATCTACTTTTCTGGATCGAGTGCGAATAACGTAGCTATAATATTCCAAAGGCCTAGTCCAACAGGATAGTGTGTCGTGAGAGGACCCTACTATTGTGTACGCTATATAAAACGATGAGGTCATTCCTTTCATGGATGAATCTGGGTGTTAGCAGACATATGTGAGGATTTGATATAGGATATTCATTCCACATTTTGGGATGTTCATCTTGGTGTCACCAAGATGTATCAAGATATACACTCTCAGTACTAGTATCCAGGTGTTAAGAAGGATGTTTCTACTTTTTAATGATATGTTCCACCTTTCAGCAGGTGAAGTTGAAGTATCATTGGCCAACATCACTTATACAATAGTTACCCATTACCAAGTTGAAGTGGAATGATGTCGCGGTGGATTTCGTGATAGGTTTACCGAGATCTCCACAAGTTAATGATGTGGTTTAGGTTGTTGTTGACAGACTCATGAAGGTTCCACGTTTTTTCAAATTAATGAAACCTATGTTGTTGATGATATTGAATGTTTTTACATCAGAGAGATTATATGTTTGTATGGGGTTCCATACTCTATTGTTTTAGAGAGGGAATCATGGTTTACTTTTCAAGTCTTGAAGAGAATACAAAGGGATTTGGGTTCACATGAAATTCATAGTTCTTCTTACCATCCCACGATAGATGGCTTGTCCAAGTGCATGGTTCATGTTTTGGAGAAAATTCATCGACTATTATTCCTAGATTTTAGGGGTTCTTGGGAGACACATATACCCCTATTGGATTTTTTCTATAATAATATTTTTCATAAAATGATTCAGATGGAACCTTATGTGGCTATGTATGGCAGGCCATACCGATCACCCCTATGTGGGATGGAGGAAGGAGGTATAGCTATGTTGGGACATCATCTTGTCCATGAGACTACTGAGCAGGTGGAGTTGATTTGGAAGAGGATGGATACTAAACAATCACTCTAGAAATATTATACATATTGATGGAGGTGTCCTCTATAGTTCAAGGTTAGAGATAAAGTTTTCTTAATTTTCACAACGAGGTAGGGACACAAAAGGATTAGAAGACATGGGATGCTTTCACCGAGATAAATCAGGCCATTTGGGGTTTTGTATAGAGTCAAGACAGTTAACTATATGCCGTAGTTACCTAAGAGGTACGGGGCTATACACAACATCTTCTATGTTTCTCAATTACAAAATTACTTTTTAGGCCTTACTCATGTTTTTTTGACTTGAGGAGGTTGAGTTATAGGTGGATGAATAATTATAAGAGAACCATTTTCATATTGTAGATCACATCACAAAAGTTTTTTTGTGGTTGGTATGTTTTTATTGTATGGGTGATATGGAAACACAGGTGAGTGAAGGTCTACACTTGGGAGAGGGAGGATGATTTATGATCATAGTGGAAATATTTGTTTAATTTCTGTTCTTTTCCACCCTTAGAGGGTCATTTTGAGGATGAATTTATTTAAGGGGGAATTTTGTATGAGACTGGATCTCTAATTTCATGTGTGGATTTTCAATTCGGGTTTTTTTTTAAGAAAATTATTAGAGGAAAATATTTAATGTACAAGCTATGTACTTCCTTGTACATGTCACGTACCCTGGAATAGCATCCATGATTTTTCAAGGCTGCATACATGACTATGTAATGATATTGAATAGCCACTTAATGTAGGACCTGGTAAAAGTAGATACCCAACTTCGGTCTTTAGAGAAAACACCATGTAATTTAATTTTTAATTAATATTTAGGAGCTAGGGTTTGTCTCATTTAAAAATCATTCTTCTTCTATCCTGGATTCATCTATGAGAAAATGAGAGTGATGATCAATTTCTGGGCCACCAATTCTCCATCTAAGGTACCATCTGAACTCTAGTGGGTGTGTTTGAATCCCACTGGTGATTTCTTCATTTTTATTGATCTAGTCTTTCTAATTTCTCCACTCATGTGAGTAATCAAGGGTTGATCATTTTTATCCATTTCATAGATCTACGTCATTATACTCCGATTAAAGTGCTAAAGCTCAAGAGTGTTCATTGTACAACATTGAAGTAGGTGGTTTGGGCATTTCATATATTTTATTTGGATTATTTATGCTTAAATTGTTGAATACCCATGTTTGGGGTATTTCATGTTTTGAAATTAAACCCACATTAATACCAACTATGGTATGTTTGATTGAGAAAGGCTTATTGCTTATGCATAAGTTTTTATACCTTTATAATGTCTACATTCCCATGTTTTCTTGAGTATGGACGTGTGGTCTAGAATTCCTGTTAGGATTTCATTGTTTTTCATGCCTCATGTTTTTAAGATGGAGTTACAATTTATCTGGGATGAATGTGATTCACATTCTGAGAGTGTGACCCATGGGTATTGACTGTGAGAGCTTCCCATTGTAGGTTCATTTATGTATGATTTTTTGTTACGTTGACCTAGAGGTATTGACTGTGAGAGTGGATGGGTGGTCATTTACCTGAGGGGTTAGAACAAGAGAGTAATTCATAAGTTCTTCAATAATTAATATTGGACAACAGTGAATTTATTTTTTGATCTTCCAGGGGGTAAATATATTATATTTTCTCTATGCGGACCAAGGGGATATTGACCATGAGATCTACCTAGGAGGTTGTTTGTAAATGATTAGAGTCTTTTGGGACCAAAGGGGTTAGCCTATGTCAAATTTCCCAAAAGGTCATTATTTACTACTTTTAAGATATATTAAACCCAATGGGTTAAACTGTGAGCAGTTTCCAAGATGGTTTCTTTTCAATAATTATATGAGTACGAAGAGTCTCCCAAGCCAAAGCACAAGCACAGACTTAGACTTACTTGGTTTTTCAGATGGCCTTCTGAGACATGTGTCTTTACTTTTATATATTAGAATGAAAATATTATGCTTTTTAATGTGATTAAATTATTCAATGTTGGGAATAATTTATAAATGAAAATTAATTTAATTGAAACAATAGGTTTGATTACTTTTTATTACTTAATATATTATAAATTCATTTCTTCATATTGCTAGCTATATATATTCGGTGACTATTAGGCATATTTATTTTTGTGGTTTCTTATTGGTATTCATATTACACCCTATTTGGGTAATTATTTTAGGACCAAACAGATTATATGGTTGAAAGTATAGAAAAAATAAATAAATCGTCTCCATCGGGTACTTGAGTGTGGTTGGAGATGGAGAGAATAAGACCAAGCTAAGTCTTGTGATGTTGTTAGAGTTTTCTGTTTTTTATAATATAGTTTCATTATTATTTTTCTAGAATAGAGACATGTTTGGATATTTTAATAGATACTTTTGACATGAAAAATCATTTATATATGTGTGTTGTAGTTGTTTACACTATCATTCTTCCACTGTTTACCATTTTTTATGGTATTAATGCTTACGATATAGATTATTTTTGTTATTTTGCTGGGTATAATTTTCTAATGGGGGAATAGTTTCCCCACTATCAGTCCTTGGCCCTAACTTCTATCCATTATTGTCTTGTATTTGGGTAAATTCACTTGAGGTCATGTGACAAACCGGTTATGGGACACTCTTGGAAGTCACCTCAATCTGGGGCGTTAAAGAATTTGAAAAAGATGTGGAATGTTTTATAATTTTTTAATAAAAAATGATATAAATATAATTATTCCAATTAAATACCCCCCTTTAACCATATATTCAAGGTAGTTCCAAACATAAAACACTAAATTCCGGTAGGCAGTAGTCTTCACGTACCCATGATGATATTTTTGATTTTATATTTTCAATATAAAGGGTAACTAATGGTTATTATTTCATCAAAATATCATTTCATTATGTTAATAGTATATAGAATATCATAATATAATTGATAAAATATATGTTAAAGAGGATCAAGGAGAACATGTATTATTGAAATAAAAAATGTGAAACAAGGAATTTTTACTTCAATCCTTAGAAAACACTATTCCATAAAGGGTGAATTATATGAAGGTTGATATAATAATTAAATTAAAATCATTATAATGTGTAGAGGGATGTCTTATGGGATTTTAAAATATTACTAGGTGACCTCAATGTATATGGGTGTGAGGAAAAGTTTTGTGTTAGATATTACTTTAATAAGTGGGAAGAGTGTAATTTCTAAAATAATATGAAAGTTAAAGTCACTATTAGTAAGTAAAATGAATCCAAAAATGGGAAATAAAGTAATTGGGGATAAATTATGTTTGAAAATACCTCAACTATTCATTTTAAAATAGATTTTAAATATATTTTAATGACTTTTTATATCATATGTTTCACTTTTTCATTTCAAATATTACCCTGATAATTAATTTTTACCTAAGTAATTTAATTTCAATGATTAAAAATGAATTAAGAATTATTATTTAATTTTTAACCCAAAATTATAAAAATATTTGAATTTTTAAATTTAACATTATATGTGTAAGGAAAATATATTTCAACATTAGTGCATGTAATGTGTAGAAACTAATTTTCAAAAAGAAGTGTATTTTTAAGAATAAATGTTATTATGAGAAAATTATCAATTTTATTTATTTAAAAAATATAAATAGGTTCATTATAAAAAACAGAATCTTTCTTCATTAAAAATAAAAACTAAAAAAATATTAAATAAGATTCCATTAAAGAATATTCAAAATAAATTTTATTTGATAATATTACATAAGTCCCTAAAATATCAATCATGGGGTTTCTAAATTAAATGTAGTATTTCAAAAATATTTATTGTTAATCATTAAATAAAACTTTTACCAATTAAAATATTTTATAACATTATTTTAGTTTTTTATTTGATTATAAATTTATAGTATTTAAAGTCTTATTAAAAACTGTTTTATTTTTCTATTCATCTAAAAATCAATTAATTCATAAGTGTTAAATAAAATTAATCATAATATAATATTACTATTATAAATCAAAAAATAAATTTAACCTATTCAAATTAAATTTCAAAAATTTATTATTTTACTATTAAATAGCGACCTAAAAGTACAATGAAAATCATTTTCATAGGAAATTAACATTTTGAAATATTAACTATTCTTCTTCCTATTTACTTTTAATTTATAATTAGAATTTAATCAAAATATAATTCATATAAAAAATAAATTTTTTATAATATATATCATTCCAATAAAATAAATCAAATAAATTCAACTTTAGGAAAAAATAATTTATCATAAAATTATTTTATTTGTTATTTACCTGTAATAATTGAATTTTATTAGTGTTTATGTAATAAAAGGGGTCATTATTTTCATTTAATTATATTTTTTTCAATTTTGTTACCTTGATATTTTCCCATCATTTAAATTGATACTTTATCATAGTTATATAATTTCCATGGTTTTTTTGGTATGGAGTGGTTTGAGGCACATGAAATTAAACATATTAGGTTCTAAATAAATATGAAAATTAAAATTTTGGGGTGTTATAGTTTATAGTCATTTATTTGTCAAATTTTGATGGTTGACCTATTTTTAGGAAGGAATTTGATGTGTAAACTTTCTAAGGGTTTTGTAATTCAATATCCCCTCCCCATTTAAGGCTTCATTGGGAATGGATTCTATAATGAATTATGACTTTTAGGTAATTAATTTTTTAGAGTGTATTAGTGTCGTAAATCTAATTAGGTCCATAGATTCCCAAGTATAATTGAATATATATGATGTTGTTTTTTATTCAATGTGAGGTTGTTTAATTATATTTTTTAATGGATTGGTATTTTTCTTTTTTGATATGAAAAGGATTATAGGTGAGAAGGATATAAAAACAATTATTATTCAGAAGGGAGACATAAATTCTATATGAGTTTCAATGATATTTTCCTTTAAAGAGTATAAAATTGTATATTTAAAATTGTAGTTGTCCTCAAAAAATATATTGACACTTTTGTTTAACACGTAAAGTGGTCTTGACCCTTTGGTGGATTTTTATGAATATATAAGACATTTATGTTTTTAGATATATAATATTTATCATCTAAATTATTATTTATATCAATTAAAAAAACTAATAACTCTTTAAAAACTCTCAAAAAAATTCTTACACAATGGTTATGTCATTAATGATGTGTTTTTAGGTAATTTTTAATTAATTTTCCGGGGTATCAACTCAGAGACCAAGAATTTACAAGTCTTTTTTAGAAACAATGATAATTGTAACACTTGTATTTTTGAAATAGATTATATTTATGGTTATGTGGTTTTTTAACATGGTAGTGATGTGATAAGTTATGTGTTTTTTATATTGGATATCAATAATGTTTGTTCAATTAATTCATGAGTTGTGCTATTAAATTTAATTAATAGAATAAATCTTAGACATTAAAGTTAGAAATGATTATCTCGTCTAATTATCATTATTCCACCATCAGGAAATTTTTAGAGAAATTCCCCACAACTATTAAACATATTTTCATTAAAGGTAGAAAGAACTTGAAGAAGATAACTCTCTCTATCTCTTTGAACATGAAATAATTTCTCCTAATGTTTTATGTGTTCCTTAGGGTTGTGGTGATGAAAAACCTAGATAAAAAACCATTAAAGCATTCAATATTCTCTAAAAAGTTTTTAATTTATTATACTCTCTATGCCTCATATTTTTTTATTCGATCACCTTCAACTCATGTTTGAGTATTTTAATTTTATATTGTATATGTCTGCAATATTATATAGTAGTATAATGTTAACATCCCATTGTAACCACATCTAGATTTATTCTCCTGGAAAATTGATTATGTTCAAAAGAAAATGTTTTTTCCAATTATTTAATAAAATAATAATTTTATATTAAAAATTATAATCATAAGGATTCATATTTGGATATTTTACATGATAATATTTTTTAGATAATAATTAAATTATCCCAAATTTAAAATATGTTGTTAAAATAGGTTTCCCAATAATGAATATTATGGAGGTTTTTTTGGGATAATAATAATTTGTTTAATAAGTAATATTTTATTAAAATATTTTCTTTTTATGTATTTTAATTCAATGTTAAACAAAAAATGTCTTTTTTAATATTTGGATTATAGATAATTTATTGTATTTTAATAATTATAATATAAATGAAGTATATATAAATATATTTGTGTATTTTAATGAACAATTAAATTTAATTTTCTTCTTAACATAACAAAAATTTAAATTATATATTAATTATTTTGTTCGAATCAAATAAAATTGAGCATAAGATAATTATTATTGTAACAAATGGGTTTAAAATTGGGATAAAGAACCCATGTTTATCTAAATTATTTTTATTTAATATTTTATCATATATTTATTATGAAAAAATCTATTCATATTGGTAGGATTTTATTATTTAATGATAAATTAATATTTTATTCATGGAATGATGATTTTTATCTCTTATAAAAAATAATTATATTATCATGAAATAAAATTAATTATCATCTTATATACTTAATCCTTCACAGGTTCTAATCATGAATATGTTTTGTTGGTTGGATGTCCCACTAACTACTAATATTGACTTTATTTATCATTAACATTTCCTATTGTTATGCTCTCAATTTTTGGTCACATCAATTATTAATGGATAACATTACAGTTTTCTACAAGGCATTTAGGATTGTTGGTTTGGATGGAAGTAGATGTGTGACTTCAAACTAAAGAGGAAATGATATTCTCAATGTGAAATCAATGTTTAGGGTATTTTATAATTTCTATGAAAATATAACATGTATTTTTTTGCCACTAATCTAGTATGTCACCAATTATGATTAATTCATTTCCATTAATGAAACATGTCATCTATTATAGAGATAATAATTATGTTTTTCTATAACCATGATGACTAGTGTCTCCTAGAGTCTAAAATATATAATGTTATTTTAATCTGGGTCAGATGTCATGTATCATTGGATTATGTAATTCAATGCATACTTTGAATACACACTAGGTCAATGAATCATATTTATTAAGCATGTGACATGATTTTCATGCCCTATATTTTTCAATGATCGTGTAAATATATAAATGGTATACATTTTAAATAGTCACATGATCCAAAATGTTATGTAATTTTTAAAATTGATGTGTATAAAGGGTGTGATGAATAGTTATGTATCCATAATACATTTTGTCTATACTAAGTTTCCATACACATAGTGTTCTTTATTTTACGCACTCTATAGATTAGATTCAAATGTATAGGGTTATATTAGTATTGGAATATCCAACCTGATAGTCCATGCATTCCAGGTAACATACATATACACAAATTGTGTTAGGATAATTGTAATATTCTTCATATATATTCACCCCGATGTGTGTTTTGGACATATGTGTAGTTCATTGAATGTTTTTTTCATTTAAGACATTATGGTAAGTATATATTTATCATATGAGGTTTATATTTTAGATGTTCGAGAAAATAGTGTTTTGTTACTTTATTGAGATGTTAATGAGTGTGGGAATCTGGTTTAAGAATCCCTTGGGTTGGTGACCCTATTATTAGTATATTATATACCACGTGTGAGTCCTTTGTCTAATTATTTTGGGAGGTAACCCTCCCATACTGATATGGTCAGTGTATTCAATCCCAGTAAAATTTTACCCTCTCATCCAATTCAAATCATACGCCACATATAATCAATATGGTTACATAACCATCCTAGATGGAATACTCTCATAGTGAATGTGTGGGTCCCTCAACATTGCTTTAACTATTTGATGATGTTTAACTAATAGATATGAGATATTTTTCATATTATTTAAAGGATTACTATTCACCATGTTCCCATTTAGGATTCTTACATAATGAAACTACGTAGTGGATGAGACTCTTCTTATAATTTTTTTAATAATGTGTCTCTTTGGTCAAATGACCAAATATAATATTATTATAAAAAATAGATATTATATGAGTCTAAAAGATGGGATTATGTTACAATATTTTACATTAAAAGGAAGAAAGTTTTCTCAGAGCTCCTCCATCTAGGATATGTCTTGTAAAACCCATTTATTAGCAAGACCCTCTACAAAAATATTCACCTCTCAGTAGTTATGGGTTAAAATGTAGTTCATGTCTTGGAGAGAGCATAGACAATTCGTCCAGAAACTATTAAGCATTGGAAACACTACTAATAATCATTTTTCTTTAAGTAATGAATTATATATGGGATTTACTATTTTGAATATTGGAAATTTATAATTCTATGAGTATCCAATGTTGAATGTGATAAACGGACCCTTATGAAACTAATATTTTTGGTTTGGGGATTCCACATCTTTCATGATATTCTTGACCTTAGATTAAACTGATTAGTTTTAGGATTTATCTTAATTCCCTTAGGTTGGGTTTTGATATGTCTTTTTTTATCCGGTATTTCTATTTTTAGGGGTACGCAATTGTACTTTTATAATCATCTATGAACAATCCTTCTACCAACAATTGGGTTTTTAAAAATTCATTGAAACAATATATAGAATATTTCATGATGTTGTGACTATTTTTTAAATAGAGTAGATATATGTTGGTTAATGTTAGTGTGTAATGGAAAACAACTACTAATGGAATTTATTCCATACGGCCATGTTTTGTAGAGGTTTCATCTAAATCCTAGAGTAAGAAAGAGCTAATGGGTTTTTTCATTTTCATTTCCATTTCCCATTTAGTTTCTATCTTTTATGGGGTTATACGGGAAGACAATTTTTCCAAACATATATTATTATATATTTACAATGTTTATATATATTTTCAATTTTTTGTGTTATTAATATGTATTAAAGATTAATTTAGGTTTCATTTTATTATATTCTAAGGCCTATGATGTAATATATAACTTCTTAGCGCTTTTTTACATCCCTTATACTATTATAATAGCACTTGGGGGTGGACTACATGGTTTTACACTTGCCTAAGGGGACCCAAGTTGGTCTAGTCGTGTTATACATTCTTATGGTGTGGATCACTATTATATGAAATTGCATATTATGATTCAAAGAGACATGTCATTCGAATATTAATGTTTATTCATAACATTATTAATGTTTTGTGTTGTATATTCAATATATGGATCAGTATGAGGGTATTATTCGATAAGTTTGTTAATGAGTTCTCTATTTATGTTGTGTTTGGAGATATATTAATATATGTTATCATGATGATGTTTTATTATCATCGGTGATAGGTTTTAAAATTTGTATCAAATTTAAATTCGAACATGTTAATTTGAATTATATTAAGGTTTTTAATGTTTTTAATATTTTTAGGAGGCTTCAGTTTATGATTCAATGAATGGTAAACAAGGTGGATGGCTTTCATTTAGAAAATTACTACTAAAACTTTGTTCAAAGTCTAATATAGTTCTAATAGTGGAGATATTGGCTTGTTTGACTAATATATGAATACTGGTGGGATAATTCAAGATGTTCATTAGTTTACCCAGATTTTTGGTTATATCCATTCGAGTTCTAGTGTATTTTTGGGTTTGATAAAATTATAATGGTTTTTCTGTAATTCTAGAAGAACCTCCTTAACTATGTAAGGTATTATAGACCTCCTACATATATCACAAGTCACATTACCCCTTAAGGGATTCTTGGGAGATTTTCTTCTCAATTTATATATTCTTTTACCAACTCTTATTTGGTATGGTACTATGGGTTTTTTGAGGTGAATCCAATTTTCCTCTTGTTTCTTTTTATGGTGTTTCTATATTTTTCAACTTTTCTGATCTAAAATTCCCATTTTTAGTGATTTTACTTATTTTTATTATTCTACATGAGATAGATAGAATCATTACTCAATAAATTATATTTCTAATACAGTGAGTGAATGGTAGTTGTTAAATGTATTTCTCCAACATTTATATTTATTTAAGCATGTGTTTTTTTGGATAAAGAAGTAAAATAAGTTTGATAATGTTTGAATGGAAAAAGTGTTGTATTACATGGAGGTCAAGATCACAAAGGGTTAAATATTTCATTGGAGTGGAACATTAAATTTTGTTTATGGCCATTAGTATCACCAATGATGATATTAATTTATTGAAATGTGGTGTAAAGTATGAATTGGACAAAATGGGATTTTTGAGTTGAGAAAAGGGTATAAATGGGTTACTAATAGGTGTAAGTACCTGATATAGACCTTCATACATATGTTGAATCCCAATAATGTTTGTTTGTTAAACCCAACAATAAAAGTAATTGTGTAAGTAAAATATAATGTGATTATATTAGCTAGTTATAGGTACCCAAGGTGATATGGTTTCATTTCATGGTTTTGTGGTTAGGGGTATGTTAGTTTATATTATAAATTAGGATGGGTATTAGTGTAACACAATTTCTAATGTGTGTTATATTTTAGGAATCATTGGGTACAATGTGTGAAATGTTTTAATGTTTTTTCAAAATAATTATAGAATTATGGATTGAGGATAATGCGGTTCACATAGAGGTCAGGGATTTTTGAGGATATTATAATGTAATTATTGAGTTATATTTTCACCAGTTATAGGATTTTATTTTCATAGATGAAAAGTATGATGATGTGATTCACATTTTTGGTTTGTTGTGGATGTATCATTCACAAATTATTGTATAAATATGGTTCACTAGGTATATGAATCTATCATATTGGTTATGCTACACACTATGTAGGATGAGGCTGTTGAATCCTATGAACAAGGGTACATGGTCAGTGTTAAACCCCTAATTTTTAGAAATACCTTCTATATATGTGTTTTTAGGGTGATGACGATGTTGATCATTGGTCTAAATGAAAAATATGTCATAGATTTTCGGACATTTATTGAGGAGTTTTTTGTCATCATGTGAAATATGTATATTGTGTCAGTTTTGTGGTGTGGGTTAAATTTTGGTTATTGGTATATTTAATTTATGTGTGACTAAATTAAGTTATTAGGATGGTTATGTGGAACTGATGTATTTTATTAATGATGATGTGTTGTTAAGAGTGTTATGATGTGATGTGGAGGATAGGTGGGTGATACTATGGGAGTGTATAGACTATGGGTACATCCTACCTCTCTGGTACTTGAAAATAATGATTATTCAATAAATGTGTTTTATAGTATAACACCTCGTAAATATATAATTAACTTTCTTTTTCATTTCATGTTATGAAGACACTTGTCTATTTTTGAATCTACTAAAGGTAACATTGGTTATCATATACTATGTTTCACACTCACTACATTCACAATTATTTCAATACACATGTTTTTTTACTTCACATTTAAATTAGGTGTGTTAGGTCCACTGGGTCTAATACAATGATTGGGGGGTGAATCGAGGTATGGTAGATTGAAACATTTTCCCTTTTGGATATTGTTTCATTGTTAGACAAAACTCAATTTTCTCTTCCTCTCATGGAAATATACAAACTGATATGAAATCGTGCACAAGAAATAACGATTTTTACATGGTTCACCCTTACAAAGTTACGTCCATGGAGCATATAATTGCAATGTGCTGATGTACCAAATTCACTATAGATCAGGACCAATAATGGGTACAATGTTCACCAAAGATCTTCTATGTCTAGGATCACTACATTTACAAGGTTTAGGACCTACTCACTACTTTCCCAAGGGTAACTCCAAATGACATTTTCTATGGATCACAACCAGTGGAAAGTGTCTTTTTCATACACCACATTTGCTCACTTCTCTTGGAATGGAATCCACTCATAGTTTATGGACTTTTAGGTCAACCACAATTTATGGACATGTAGGTCCCTTAATTTTCATGAATTCATGCATCGTCAACAATTTTTAGATGCTCGATTGAAGTTCCTTTTTCACCCACCGATAAATTCCAACTTCCCGAGTACTACTATGTACCATAAATTCCTTTCATGAAATGACTTGAATCTTTTTCAAGATTCCTTATGCAAATCATGAACTAAATGCTCCTTTTATGTACTTCATACCGGGTTTAGAATTTGGGACACCTTCTTTGTGTACTGCCTCCATTTCAGCGAACCACCTTTCATTCGTCGGTTTCCTCCGCATTCGTGATCACGTACAACTACCATGTATCGATTCTGCAAACCTCCTCTATGATAGGCATCTGGTCGGTAAACTATTCTATGTTCGCGTACAGTCTTCTCTTCTACATACCATATATATATATATATATATCTCTCTCTCTCTCCATGAACCTCTTGTAGAATTCTCCCTCTCATGTACCATAGAATTCTCCTTCATGTACCGAATCAATTCCTTCCACCTACCGGACTTCTTCTTTTGCGTACATGACTTCCTTTGCAGGTAATGAATCCCTACAAACACCTTCAGTGTGAACCAATTTCTGAACATACTAAATTCTTAGAGAATAATTTGATCTCTAATTATGTTCAATCTCCACTATAATCGGTGGGGTTACCAATTCTTATATAGGAAAAGATATCCACTAAATTTTCTAAATCATGTCTTACCGAATCTTCAACCCACCTATTACTGATAATCATGCCACCGTGAACCATTTACCCTTATTAATCGACTGAACTATATTAGAGAACACAAATATGAAAAAATAAACCGTCCCTCTGATACCAATTGTTAGATCCACTTGGTCGAATACACTGAGAGGGGGGGGGTGAATCAGAGTGTGGTAGATTAAAACATTCACTCTTTTGGATCTTGTTTAATTGTTAGAAAAAAAATGCAATTCTCCCTTCCTCATATGTAAATATATAGACTGATATGAAATCATGGACATGACATAGTGATTTTTACTTGGTTCACCCTCACTAGTCTACGACATAGGAGAAGACTATAGCAATCTATCGATGTAACAAATTCAATAAGGATCACAACCAATAATGAGTATAATGTTCGGGATAGATATTTTAGGCCTAGGCTCACAACCTTTACAAGGATTGGGATCTTCTCAGTACATTCACCATGGTCACTCCCTATGCCTCTTTTTCTGGCTCACTGCCGGTGCAAAAGGACAATGTCTTCCTCTTCCTTCACTCACTGCTCTTGGAATGGGATCCACTCGCAGTTTATGGATGTTTAGGCCAAACACAGTTTATAGACCTAGAGGTCACATATTTTTCATGAATTCCTACATACTCAAGTGTAGGTTGATTATCTTTTGATGTTTCTTTTTCACTCGCAGATGAATTCCACCTTCCTGGGTAAAGCTAGGTACCAAAAAATTCCTTTCTAAAACTGACTCAAATCTTTCACAAGATTTCATGTACTAATCAAGATCTCACTGCTCCTCATGCAAACTGTGTACTAGGTTTCATATGCGAGACACATTCTTTGAGTACATCCACCGCTGCTACGAACTACCCTTCATCGACAAAAAGCCTCAACCTTCACGATCATGTACTGCTACCACGTACCAATTATGTGATCCTCATATGTGAAACCCCTCCTATCAGTGAACAGTTCTTTGTTAATGGATTTTTTTTGCTTCCGTATATCGAATCTCTCCATACAAAAACCTCTTGAAGAATTCTCCCTCTCGTGTATCCCAGATTCCTCCTACATGTACCGAGTCAATTCCTTCCATGTATCAGACTTCCTCCTCTGCGTACTGTACTTTCTTTGCGAGTTATGAATCCCCATAAACACTGTCAACGTGAAACACTTTTAGACATTTCTGAATTCCCAGAGTAGAATATGTTCTCTAATTATGTTCAATGTCCATAGTAATCGGTGGGGATAGCGATTATTATATAGTAAAAGATATTCACTTAATCAGCTAAACCAATATTTACCGAATCATCAACACACCTCTTACCGATAGTCATGCCACCATGAACCTCTATCCATCCACAAACCATTTTCATAGGATCCCTCTGTACCACCATTTCTCCTACACTGTCTCTTTCCTCTTCCAATGACAATCCATCTGCATACCACATCAGATTCCACTGAGAACCATGTCTGGTTTTGTGAACCTCACTCATGTACCATTTCTACCACTCGGCATAATGTTCGCGGAATATGGTATGATGACCATGTATCAGGGTATGTGGTTCTCAACCATTTCCAATTTTCTTCGATATTCTTTATACAATTCACTCCTATGGGGAAATCTATCCTTTGAAAACATAAAACTCTCGATTTTGAGGCCCCATAATTTAGAAAACACTGGGAAACTTCACCACCTTAAACACCTATATTCGGCAAACACCAACCATACTAACTTGTGGTTATGTGAATTTTTCCACAAACACAACCACACCCAAAACATACTGAGAGAATTCAATGAGGGATTTATCTCAACTATCTCCCCCTATGGGTTTTCTAACAACTCTTCTTAAAAAAAATTCTATGTATTGTGATATCTCATTAAAACTTCATCAAATATTGACTACCATTAGACTCATGCATTAAATATTAGATCAAAAATTTACTCAACACATACTCTAAGATTAGATGAGCCATGGTTGGCATGAGAAAAAAGAATATGATGAAAAGTTTATCAATGACTCACTTCATTACTAATCACAAATTACAGATATTATACTGATACATTGATACAAATAAACTACTTTCATCAGGAACGTCAAAAATTGTGATATCAAATACTTTGATCGTTCACTTCTAGCATCATTATATTTAATTATCCCCCTAAGTTATTTATCCTCCAATTGCTTCAGCTCAGCTTCAACTCTCCCTATATCGCTACTTCCCTTAATAGCTTCTCCACATGTATTTTCTCCCCCAGGAAGTCACATTTTCTCCCCCTTTATCATTGAACCTGAACTACACGTCAAGGTTGTCTGCAACTGGGTAATGTACACATTTAAGCACATTAAGAAATAACACATCATTCCTCAGGGAGAGAGGGACCCACATCCACACTTTCTCAAGTAGAGGATGTTGACTAGGCTCCTAGAACTGGTCAATTCCTTTCAAATGCATCTTTTTTGTAAGGACTTTGTCATAATATCTGCAACTTGATGTTATGTAGTTATGTACTCAATATTCACAAGCCCTTGCTCCACCTTCTCCTCTACAAAATGATATATGATTTAAATGTTCTTTGTCCTTGATTGATGGACTAGATTTTTTCTCCTATTTATCGCACTTAAATTATCATAATGGATTCGGATCAGATATTTCACATCAATTCCCATATCTTTAAGTTGATGCTTCATCCATAATAGCTTTATGTTGGGTCGATTAGCCACAATGTATCCAGCTTTTGCATTTCTTGATTATATGAAATCATGTTTCTTTCTTATCCAAGATATAAACAACCCTCCATGATAAAAGGAACCTCCTGATGTTGACTTCCTATCATCTGTTGAACTAGCCCAATCTGAAATAGTATATCCCAATAACTCTCGTTGAGATTTTCTATTCTACATTAGACCTAAATCCATTGTTCCATTGGTATACCGAATAATTATTTTTACCGAAATCATGTGGAACATGTTGGGATTGCATTAATACCTCACTACTCAGCTTGTGGAAAATACAATATCAGACATTGTCACTGTCAGGTACAATAGACTGCCAATAAGTTTCTTATAATCTATTATATTAACTTCCTTTCCTTCATCATCTTGCGATAGTTTAACGTGGGTAGAAACCATAGTGTTAATCTATTTGGAATTATCCATTCCAAATCTTCTAAAAACCTCCTTCGAATATTTATATTGAAAATAAAAGTTCTATTCATTTCGTTCATCACTTGTAATCTAAGGAAAATTTTAAGATCACCAATCTTTTGAACTCTCTTTTCATGAATTTGGAAAAATTACTTCATTGTGATTCATCTGATCCACAAAATATTATATCATTGACATAAACCTACTCCATAATCCTTTTATTATTTCCATTATTGAAATACATAATGTAATCAACTCCACAATGCTGGAAACTGAGCTTCTTTAAAAACTGATCCTTTTTTAAATACCATGATCTGGGATCTTGCTTCAAACCATATAAATCATTCTTTAGTCGACAAAATCTATTCTCATCTTCATGAATGAGAAAACCATCTAGTTTCGAAATGTATAATTCTTCTTCCATAACTCCATTCATAAATGCTGACTAGGCATCCATTTGGAAAACATTAATATTTTGTTGCACAGATATAGATAAGAATAATATAATTGTCTCTAGCTATGAAATAGGTGTGAATGTATCATTGACATCTATACGCTCTATCTGGGAGTTCCCTTTCATAAAAATTCATGCTTTTTTTAAATTAAAACACCATCTTCATCTATTTTGTTTTGAAAGACCCATTTTTCCCTGATAAAATTCTTGTCTGCAAGTCTCAAAACAATTTCCCATGCCAGATTCTTATTAATTTGGCCATGCTTTTCATTCATAGCTGGAAACCAATTTTCATCATTAGCTTTTTCAAAAATGATTTTAGGCACCACAAGTGATATGTATGATTATTTTTGTAGAGACTTCGTCATTCTTGTCTACACTAGTGTTGTCTGATTTTCAATTATGTTCTTCCTATCAATTTCATCTCTTCTTGTTTGTCATTGAGAAGACATTGATTGGTTCACAACATATGATACTTCTTCAGAATCAACATTTATACATATTCTCCTCCTAATTCTCTTTCCACTTCCCCATTCCATATATTCTTTCCATATCACACATCCTTATTTTAATGATTTGGATAATATTAACGTTGTGTTGAATCTGATTAGAAAGAAGAAAACATCACCAATGTTGTCTAGCTACTCCAATTATAAGGACTAATGTTTAGACCCACATACATTCTCATTCTCCTGCATCATTTCCTCACATATAACAATAGGTTTTAGAAAATTCTTTAAAATGATTATATCACTGAGATCATTGTTGGTTAAATTCACCACTCAACAATAAGCCATCAAAAAATCCTCTAAGGCTACTGATTCAAACTTGATATAAGAAACAAGATATAATCTTGATAACATAATCACTATCTATTGCACTCAATTAGTTCCACTTTTCTCATTAAGACATATAATATTAACTTCGTCCATCGAAATCTTCAAGATACCTTCTCTAGCTCTGGTAAGAGATTTGTATCAGTTGACATTATGGATCACATTACATCACTACTTCGCATATTTTAATGCCACTTCCCCATGGATCATCTCTCCCTCTTAACATGAAACAAATTAACATCATTTAATAGAATTCATATATATAGGTAGAGGGGAACTTCTAGAATCCTCGGTGTGAGGATTTTGGTTGATCCTAATGGTTTAACCCTTTGATTATTTCATGTCGAGCGTCACACTCCTTCCTGGCTTCTTCTAGCTTCTTAACCAACTTCAACTGCTCTTGACATAAGACTAGGAAACCATTAACCACATGATGAGTTTTTCTCTGATATGTTGATTCTATAAGCATGGTCGTTCTCATAATTTTGGGTTTAATCCCATTGGTACATGTTTCCTTCGTTGATTTTTTACCAATATTCCACTTTCCATGATTCATTCTATTAGTAATAATCACTATACTTGTCAACATCCATTGCTTCGTGCATGTTTTTTTCAGATTCTCTCCATGAGAGCTATTGTGAGTGTGGTAGAGAAGGTGATCAATACATCTTTTTTTATCTTCATGTGATTACCCTGATGTAGTAAACCTATTTTTCAATTTTCAAATTTGTCTTATAATGAATGATTTCTCATTATACACCACTTGAGCCGATAATCTCCTTTTGAGTTCCTTTTCCTTGAACAATTTCTTCATGTCGTAATGTCTTGATAAATGCACATAATAAGAACATATAAAATATTTTCCACCAAAGTCATACCTCACTTAATCATTTCTAATTTGAGATTTTGATGAAGATTGAGTAATTCTTCTGATATTGATCCTCTATGCTTCCTGACACATTCTCACGGTGTGTTGCATTTTTTCACTGTAATAGGTACTGATGAATGTTTTCTTCTGAGAGTATTTTTCTTTGTGATTACTCCTGAAACTCTATATTAATAATATATTTAATAAAACATCTATCATCATAGTATTAAAAATATTCTTGATCTCTTGAACAAAATCTTGATGTATGACCATGAATCCCACAGAAATATCAAATGTTGTCATTAAATATTTTAAAATCCATTCTATGTCTATCTCCAGTACCTACAAGTTTTTTTATATCTCTTGTGCTTTAACTACTCTCTTTCTATCATGAATATGAGTGGGATAATCATATCCAATTCTCGATTTTCCAAAAATGGATTTTCATTTTGGGATAACATTATCTTATCATTATTCTCATATGAGGTAGCATATTTGTATGTCATTCCATCGTCACAACCTGAAGGATAATCAAATAGTAAGTGTGGGGCATACTTTAACATAGAATTTCCATTGACATTTAATTTTCCCACTTCTTTCATGACTAATTCTATTTATCCCACTAGTTGTTGAATCTATTTATCCCTTGGTTGAAGATGAGCATTTTGCTCTCTTTTCAGATTCATTCCACTAATCATCTCATCTTCCAGTTCATGTGTGAGCTTTTTAACCATATAACTTCTCTCCTTTATTTTCAACATCTCTTGAACATGAAAATAATGGAATGATTCATTCTCTTGTTGTTGGCTATGATTCATCTAAACTAGTTCATATTGATGTGTACCAATACATCTTTTCTCACATTCAGATTCTAAATTTCATCTGACTTCTGATTTAATCCCTTATCATCGGCTTTGTGTTTTTCTCTCATTGTAGATATTTCTTTTCATTCCTTCAGCATGATAATAATTATTGTCATAAAGATAAGTGGTAACATCAACAATCCAGTTATTTAATTCTATTATCTTGTTAACCTCAATTCTTAATGCTAGGATTTTGATATCTTTTAATTTAATCACTTCATCCAATTTTAGATCAAATTAATTTATTTTGTGGAAACATCCACTTTTTTCCTTCTAGGAGTTTCTTTATTATTAGTAGATACTACATCATATGGAGTATCATGTTCTTCACTCATTCTTTCAGCATCATTGAATGAGTATGTATTTTCACTGTTTGATTTTTAAAAATCATCATTCGGTTCACTACAAGATTCCCTTAACTGAATCACACTTTCACCATAAACACTTTCACACTAATGGATACCACCGAACTTCTGCTTCTACTTTGAAGTTCTAACGTTTTCCTTGTTAGAATGATATAATAGAAGACTGAGTCATTAACCATAATAATCGACTAAACTGCGTCAAAGAGAACAAATATGGTAAAAGAATCCTTCCTTATTATACAAATTTTTAGGACTACTGGGTCAAATACCCTGAGTGGGGAGTGAATCAGCGTATGGTAGATTTAATGTTTCTCACTTTTGGATATTTTTTTGTGATAGAAAAAACATAATTCTATCTTCTTTCTATGGAAATATATAGACTGATTTAAAATCATGCACATGAAACTGTGTTTTTTAATTGGTTCACCCTCAATGGGATATGTCTAAGTTGCATACAACAACAATCTACTGATGTCCCAAATTCACTAAGGATCACAACCAATAATGAGTAAAATATTCGATCTATATCTTTTATTCCTAGGCTCAAAACCTTTACAAGGTTTAGGTTCTGGTCACTGAATTCCCAATGGTCACTCTCAATGCCTCTTTCTCTGGCTCATTAATGGTAGAAAAGGTCAATGTCTTCATCTTCCTTCGCTCACTGCTCATGGAATGGAATCCACTCACAGTTTAAGGAAATTTAGGTCAAAAACAATTTATTGACATATATGTCCCATCACTTTCATGAATTTCAACATCCTCAACTATATTTAGATGCTCTGTTGATGTTTTTTTCACTCGCAGATAAATTCCACCTTATTGGATACAGCTAGGTACCAGAAATTTTTTTTGAAAACTGACATGAATATTTCATAGGCTTCCTTGTATAAATCACTATCTAATTTCTCCTCATGCATACTGTGAACCATTTTTGGTATGCAGGACACATTCTTAGACTACTTCTGTTGCTGCTAGAAACCACCCTTCATCCACAGACTTCCGCCACCTTTGTGATTGCATACTGCCATCGTGTACCAATTCCGCGAACCACATCTGTGAAACCCCTCTTGTTAGTGAACTGTTCTCGGTTAATGGATTGCCTTCACTTCGGCATACCAAATCTCTCCCTCTATATTTCAATTGTAGAATTCTCCCTATCGTGTATCACAGATTCCTCCTCTACATAACAAGTCAATTCCTTCCACATATCGGACTTCCTCCTCTACGTACTGTACTTCCCTTGTTGGTTATGAATCCCCGCAAACTCCTTCAACCCGAACCACTTTCAGACATTGCTGAATTCCTAGATTAGAATATTTTCTCTAATTATGTTCAATCTCCATAGTAATCGGTGGGTATAATGATTATAATATTGTCAAATATATTGACATAATCTTCTAAGCCAAGGTTTACCGAATCATAAACACAATGCTTACTGATACTCATTCCACCACAAACCCCAATCCATTCGCAAACATTTTTCCATGGAACCCCATGTACCACCCTTTCTTCTACATAATTAATTTCATCTGCCGACAAAAAATCCATCCATGTACCGTATCTCTTTCCACAGCGAACCATGTCAAGTTTCACAAACCTCACCGACGTACCATTTCCACCACTCAACGTAACGTTCACAGAATGTGGTATGTTACCCATGTATCATGGTATAAGGTTCTTATCCATGGCTGAATTCTTTCCACATTCTTCATAAAATTCACTCCTATGAGGAAATCCTTCCTTTTCCAACATCAAACTTTTTATTTTGGGGCCCCGTGATTTGGAAAACATGGGGATATTGCGCCACCATAGACACCTATATTCAGCCAACACCAACCATACTCACTTACAGTTATCTGGATTTGTCAACAAACAAAACCACACTGAAAAGATACTGATAGGATGCATTGAAGTATTTTATCCCATAAATCCACCCCCTTTGGGTTTTTTGACAACTCTTCTTATAAAAAATATATGAATTTTGATATCTCATTAAAGATAATTCAATCTTCAACCACCATTAGCCACACACATTAATGATAAGATCAAAGATTTACTAAACACATACTCAAAGCTCAGATGATCCATGCTCGACATGAGAAAAAATAATATGATGGATAGTTTATCAATGAATCACATCTTTGAAAATCACCATGTACTGATACCATACTGATACATTGATACCAATTAACTGCTTTCATCACAAACATCAGCCGTTGTGATATCTAATAATTTATTGATCACTTAAAGCATCATCATATGTAATTATCCCCCTTAGTTACAGCTCCTCTAATTGCTTCTGCTCATATTCAACTCTCCCTATCTTGCTGCTTCACTTAACACCTTCTCCCCATGTATTTTCTCCCCCATGAAGTAATGTTTCCTCCCCCTTTATCAATGAACCCGAAGTGCACTTCATGGTTGTTTGCAACAGGTTAAAGAACACATATCAGCACATTAAGAAATGACACATGATACCTCAGGGAGAGGAGGACCCACATCCCCACATTTTCAAGTGCATGAAGTTGACTGTACACCCAGATCTGGTCGATGTGTTTCAAAAACTTCTTTGGGTAAGGTCATGGTAAGAATATCTATAAATTGTTGTTCTATTGAAACATAATCCAAATTCACAAGCCCTTTTTAAACCATCTCCTCTGTAAAATGATATTTGATTTAAATTTTTATTTTTCTTGAGTGACGGATGGGATTTTTTTAAGATTTATATCATTTGAATTATCATAATGGATTCTGATCAGATATTTCCCATCAATTTACATATATTCAAGTTGATGCTTTATCCAAAATATCTTTAAGTAGAGTTGAGTAACTGCAATTTATTCAACTTCTACGGTGCTTAATTATAGGAAATATTGTTTATTGATTATCCAAGAAATACACACCCCACCATGATGAAAGGAACCTCCTGATGTTGACTTTTTATCATCTGCTGAACCAGCCCAATCCACAATAGTATATCCCAATAACTCTCGTAGAGATTTTTTATTATACATTAGGCCAAAATCCATTATTCCCTTCATATAACAAATAATAAATATTTATGAAATCATGTTCAACACTTTGGGATTTCTTTGAAACATCACTATTTGGAATGTGCCAGATACAATATCAGGCCTTGTCATGGTCAGGCACAGCAGACTTCCAATATGTTTCCTTTAATCCGTGATATTAACTGCCTTGCCTTAATCATCCCGTGATAGATTATGTACGGTAGCTACAAGAGTCAACATATCTTTGTAATTATCCATTCCAAATCATCTCAAAACCTCATTGGAATATTTATTTTGAGAAATAAATGTTATATTCCTTCCTTTAATCACTTCATAAGAAAGGAAAAATTTCATCTCACCAATCATCGCCATTTTGAACACTCATTCATGAATTTAGAAACCTGTCTACATGGTGCATCATCTGACCCACCAAATATTTTGTCATCGACATAAACTAGAATCATCATCCTATGACTATTTCAATTGATGAAATACAGATTTTAATCAACTAAACCATGCTAGAAACTGAGCTTTTTAAGAAACCAATCAAGAATAAAATACCTTACTCTCAGTTCTTGCTTCAAACCATATAAAGCCTTTTTAGTTGATAAAATCTATTCTCATATTAATGAATGAGAAAACCATATGGTTTCTCAATGTATACTTCTTCTTCAATAAATCCATTCATAAATGCTGACTAGACATCCATCTAGAAATATTTAATCATTTGTTGTACATCTATAGATAAGAATAATATAATTGTTTCTAGACTTCCAATAGGTGTGAATTTTTCCATGACATCTATAACCTCTATCTGGGAGTACACTTTCCACAAAAGTCATGCTTTTTCCGAATTAAAACACCAACTTCATTCATTTTGTTTGAAATACCCTTTTTACCCATTAACATTCTTGTCTGCAGGTCTCAAAACAATTTCACATATCTGATTCTTATTAATTTGGTCTAGCTCTTCATTCATTGCCTGAAATCAATCATCATTTTTAGTTACGTCACCAAAAATTTTAGGAAATACTTGTGATAATTATGATTCTTTTTGTAGAGAATTAATTATTATTGTCTTCAATAGTGCTGTGTGATCATCAATTATGTTCTTCCTATCAATTTCATCTCTTCTTGTTGGTCTTTGGGAAGACATTGATTTGTTCTCAACATCTGAGTCTTCCTTTGAATCAAAATTTCCAAATCTACTCCTCCTGATTCTCTTAACACTTCATCATGCCATCTACTAATTTCATATCACACATCCTTGTTATAATGATTTGGTTAATAGAAAAAACGTGTTGAATCTGATTAGAATGTAGAAATACCCCCCTATGATGTCTAGCACATCCAGTTATAAGGTCTATTGTTTAGACCCACAAACATTATTCTTCTCCTACATCATTTCATATGATTTGAATAATGGTTTGAGAAACTTCTCCAACTTGATTATATTAATGAGATCATTATTGGTTAAATTTACCATTATGCAATGACCCATCAACAAAACCTCTAAGCCTACTGAGTCAAACTCGATATAGGAAACAAGAGATAAATTTGTTAACACAACCACTGTCTATTGAGATCAATTAGTTCAACCTGTCTCATAAATCCATATAACATTATCTCGTTCCATGGAATTATTCCAGATACCTTCTCTTTCTATAGTAACTAATTTGAATTAGTTGACATTATGGGTCACATCACATCATTGCTTTTCATCTTTGGATGTCGCTTCCCCATGGATCGTATCTCTCTTTGAACTTGATACACATTAACTTCATTAAATAGATTTTATATGTATATATATATATATGGAGAGGGGAACTTCTAGAATACTTAAAGTGAGGATTGTGGTTGATCCGGATGGTTTTACACTTTGATTATTTCATACAGAGCAACACACTCCTTCCTTTCTTCTTCTAGCTACCTATCCAACTTGAACTACTATGGTCATATGACTTGGAATCCATTACCCACATGAAGACTATTTTTTTGATATGTACATTATGAAGGCTTGGCCATTCTCAAAATTTGTGGTTTAACCCTAATAGTACACATTTCTATCTTTGATGTTCCACCAATATGCCACTTCCCTTGATTCCTTCTCTGAGTAGGAATTACTCTACTTTTAATCTTCCCTAGCTTCTTCTAGGTTTGTTCACATTCTCTCCATGACATCTATTATGAGTGTGATAGAGAAGGAAATTGATAAACCTTTTTTTATCTCTGTGTGATTCCCCAATGGTAGTAAACCTATTTTTTAATTTACCACATTGTCATACAGGGTTGTATTTCTAGTTATACACCACTGGATACAAGAATCTCCTTTGAAGTTCCATTTCCTTTCCTACATTATTCTTGCTGTAATGTCTTGCTAAATGCCAAAAATAACAACATATAAAACATTCTCCACCAAATTCATACCTCATTTCATCATTTCTCTGTTGAGATGTTGATGTATTTTGAGTTTGTCTTCTGATATTGAGCCCCTGAGCTTCCTAACACATGCTCATGTAGTGTCACATTTTTCCATTATAATAGCATCTGATGAATGCTTTCTTCTAAGTAACTTGACTTACTGATTTATCAAGAAACATCTTCTTATTCATAGATTCATTAAAACATCTATATTCACAGCATGAAATTTATTCCTGAGGCTCTGGAAAAAAATCGTGATGTATGACCATGAATCACACAGAAATAGCACATTTTATCATTAATCCTTGTAAAATCATATCTAGGTTATCTCCAGTTCCTAAAAGGTTTTTCATATCTCTAGATCTATTCACTACTCTCTTCCAATCATGAATAGGAGTGGGATCGTTGTATCTAATTCTAGATTTTCCAAAAATGGATGGCCTTTGGGAAAACATTATCCTCTCATTCTTCTCCTCTGAAGTAGCATATTTGGATTTCATTTCATCATAACCTATCAATTGAGAATCGAATAGTAAGTTTAGTGCATCCTTTAACATCAAATTTCCTTTGTCATTTGATTTCTCTATTTCTTTATTTATAGGTTATATCTATTCCTCTAGTTTCTGAATATTTTTATCCCTTGATTCATTTTGAGCATTGAGCTCTCTTTTGAGATTCTTTCTGCAAGTCATCTCATCTTCTAGTTCTCGTGTGAGTTTGTCTACCATATCACTTTTCTCATTTATTTTTTATTTTTCTAGGGCAACAAAATTTGATATGGATGCATTCTCTTATTATAGCCTTTTATTCTTATAAACTAGTTCAGATAGATGTGTACCAAGACCATCATTTCTGGCTATTAGAATCTAAATTTCATCTAACTTATGATTAATTCCCTTGTCGTCATCTTTGTGTTGTTCATTATTTGTGGATATATTTTTTGTTTAATTATCATGATAATCATTATTCTTCCTCCGATCAGTGGTCACATCAGTAAGCCTGTGATTTAATCATCTTATCTTTTCGACCTCAATTTACAATGATTGGATCTAGAAGTCTTTTGATTTAATCTCTTCATCTAATTTCTGATCTGATTCCTTTATTTTGTGGACAACATCCACTTTTCTTCTTCTAGGAGTTTCTTTATTATTAGTAGTTCCAACATCACTTGGAATATCATGTTCTTAACTCATTCCTTCAGCATCAAGGGTTGATTAAGTATTTTTACTCTATGATTTATAAAACTCATCATTTTGTTCACCACCTGATTCATTTAACTGAATTACACATTCTCCATAATCACTTCCACACAGAGGGATGCCACCAAACATCTGCTTCTTCTTTGACGTTTTACCTTTTTCCACGGTAGACTAATATAATATAACAATGAATAATTACCATTAATAATCTACCAAACCATGTCAGAGAGAACAAATATGATAAAAGAATGCTTCATTCTGATACCAATTGTTAGGTCCACTAGGTCGAATACCTGAAGAGGAGGGGGGTGAATTAGTGTATGGTAGATTAAAACAATCTTCCTTATGGTTCTTGTTTCATTGTTATAAAAAACTCAATAATCACTTCCTCGCGTGGAAATATATTGACTGATATGAAATCATGCACAAGACACAATGATTTTTACTTGGTTCACCCTTATTGGGCAACGACCAAGGAGCATACAACGAAAATCTACCGATATAACTAATTCACTAAGCATCACAAAAAAAATGAGTACAATGTTTGGGATAGATCTTCAACGATCAGGCTCACATCATTTAAGTGTATTATGGTCTACCCATTGCATTCCCAAGGGTCACTCTCGATGCCTATTTCTTTTTCTCTGTAACGCCCCGACCCCAGCTACCCAGAGTCGGTGCATTACTTCGTAACATTGGCATGATCACAAGAAAGATCAAATCTCGAAAGACCGATTGGTTTAGTAGCCTTGGAAACACTAGATATAATCATAAAGTTTTACATTACATTTCAAAGTGAAAAACTACTACAACAACAAAGTCTTCATATCAACACTATTAACCCCTCATAATATCCCTGCAAGTCATTCATAAATTACTTCTTCACTACCTGGGAAAAATAAAACATAGAAAAGGGGTGAGCTCAAATGCCCAGTAAGGATAACAATATAGCGGAAACTTTCATCAATAAGAATAAATATTTAAGGCAATGTATAACTAAAACAAAAGCCTTTTAAACATGAACTTTCAACATGGTATGGCATAAATAAAATGAAATAATGCCATTTACTTATTCACATGGATATTCCACTAATCGAATAATCACATGCAAAAATAAATAACCACTTTCATAATGTTGGAATGCATAATGCCAGACTATCATAACCACATAGCCAAGGCCTCGTGCCAAGACTACAAATAAGATTTTGTCAAGGCCTTGTGCCAAGACACTAGTTTGTCTCATGAGACCTACCGATGCATCGAGGATCTATAGCGGGCTCCACCCGTCACTTATTAAGTCCAATGCATTCCCATATGAAAAGGTTTAAACATAACATAAACATTCGTATTAAAACTAGCATACGAAATGTCAATACTTTCACAATAAACTATGAATGGTATAAAAATAGCACATCCACAGTCAAACATATCACAAAACCTTCAATACAATATAGAAGTTTTGTATCATAATAAATCAACTTCAAATAATCTTAAAATCCATCAAAGGATGTTGACATAGATGAAATCAAAATTCTTTTAAAAGAAATATCTCCTTTTATTTTGAAATCATTTAAGATCCATATAAAATAAAACATTTTCATTGAAAATATTCTTATAAGCTTGTATGGGAAGCTTCGACGATTTTATAACGGCGGAAAATAACCGCACCCGCCGTATAAGTTAAAAAAAACATTCTTACCTCAATTCTGTCGAAAAGGTTAAAAAGGACCTTGTTTTGAAAACGACGGAAAGATTCCTTTATAAACCTCTTATAAAAAGTCAAACAAGGGTATAAATGACTTTAACCCATATTCTTGTAAATAGTAAAAATGTTTTGAAATACATTTTTAAGAAACATGGATGTGGATGATAAAGAGATCCCAGTAGATTATTACGTATAAACAACCTCGGATAATGAAGAGATTGTGAAATAACCCTTACCTTGTAATTTTCCTTGGTTGGGGTAGGTTAACCTCCTGTATAATGGTGAAATAGTTGTTATTAAATTATACAAGAATCATATATATTAATATGATATCATATATGATCTTTTAACATTGATTTGTTAATAATATCTTAGAATTATCATCGTTTCGGGTGTTAACTTACTCATTTTCTTTTATATGTTTTGTTACATAAGCCTTGTTTGTTGTATCTTATTCATATCCAGAATGATATCAAGTCCTTAAACATCATTTTTAAATCATAAAATGATAATTATACTTGAATGGATACGATGGAGAATGAATCTCATCGCGTTCGTGGAGACGGTAGTCCGTACGTACGCACGAGCGACAATATCATTCTTTTGATATTAAAATAATATATAAATGAATGGTATATCATATATACAGAATCATTAACATGTTATATTTATTATTTACATGAGTTACACATCATTATTATACCCATCCAAATAATATTATATTGAATAACAATTACACCACGACGTGGAGACGGTAAGCCGTACGTACGCACGTATGGTGACATGTTATTCAAAGGGTGGATAGAATACTGAATATGATTGTACCATATTTATAATAACATCACAGTATATGTGAGATACTGGAGTTATTATTTCAGAATGGTAAGAACAAAGGAAGAAGAAGTGGAAGAAGAAATGAACTTAGAAAAGGGTGGTGAGATCATTACCTCTTCTTCGGGTTCTTCCTTTTGATTTGATCAAAAGGGCTCCTTAGGTTGGCTTTATGATCAAACTAAGGCCTCTAGGTTGTATTGAGGGATGTTGGGAGAGTATTTGGGCAGAGTTTGGCCGAACCAAAAGGCTTTAGAGGTGTGAAGAAATGAGAAGGAGGAGTGCCCTTTTATAAGAGGGGTGAGGGGCACCTTTGGAAAAGCTAGAAATATTAATTTATAATAAATTCATATTCGGTTTCTAAAGGCTCCAAAGTTGACTATTCAAAGGATGAGGTGGGGATAGGTCGAAAACAACTCATCCAATAGAATTTAGACAGGTTTGGGTACTTATATTAACCTTATCTTTAAGTATTAACTCTAAGTTAATTAGTTTCACTTTTACAATGTCTCTTTGTATTTTTATATAATATGGTTAATAAACTTACTATATACATCCAAGCGACCCCCAAGTGGTCCATTAATGATTAACCTATCATAATATAAGTCTCTTGGCCGAACCTTAGATTTTTAGGAATTTAATATCAATTAATAATATAATATTTGTTTTAAGAACTCTTTTATGTCAATTTTGACACTATTCAATAGTTGATTTTTGTGAAACTCATAACAGATTGATTACTTCGAACAAAGTCCATTAAATCAATCCTAATATATCATATTAGCCTAGAAAATTAGTTTAATTCATTAAAAGTTTCATATTATATTTATTTGGGTATTTATAATATCAATTATTTTAATTTTTCACTATTATAGTAATTACTGCATCATCATTGTGTCATAAATAAAATAACTTATTTATTGTCTAAAAATTATAAATAAAATATCATTATGTAGGAAATCGTTTTACCTTTCTAATGAATATTTATAATCGAAAATCCAACATGTATAAACCTATGTAAAAATTGTTCTTCTAAAAGATGTAAGCTTATGCCATTTTTATTTTTATTTTAACTTTATTAATATAATGTGTCCCTACCACATACAAGTGGCTCCAAGGGGTCCCCAAATTGACCCAAGGATGCCCATGGTCGGGTATGTGTCCACCAATAAGGTTAGGACACGTTTTAGGGTAATTTTGTATTATTATAATATTATTTTTTTAACCCTTATTTACCGGATTTACCCTTTAACCATGGTAAATAAAATATTTACCACAGTAACTATTCAAAATGTCTAAAAATAAAAGTTACCTATTTACACAATTTGAACATCCTGATTCCAAATATGGAATCCATTTTCCTAAATTCAAAACACAGAAGTGGCAGAAATTAATTTAAAATTAATTCCCGCTGTCAAAACAAAAAGCGTGTTTTTAAGAGATAATAACTATCAAAAGATTGACACTTGTTTATGTTCGGTTTAATTGTAAAATTATGTCCAATGATAAACATTAAATTGAATGGTAAAAATATATTCTAAATATACTTTAAAACCACTCAAATTCATAATTTATCACTATTAATTATTTTGATTAAAAAAGTTGTTTTTAATTAAAATTTAGAAATTTTCACTATTCATCAAAATATGAAAGTTATCCGAAATGTACCAAAATTTCACCCTAGGCTAATTTTGATATTCCGAATCCAAAAATGAAGTCCATTTTGAAATATAGAATATATATGATTTCAAAAAGTAGGTATTACTATTCACAACGGCTAGTTTAATTAGTTGTGGTGTGTGTTAGAACTCGAGGTTGCGTACAACACACGCTATCGCATTATTCGAAGGGAAACGTACCGTAGAAGCTTGGGGTGTTACATTCTCCCCTCCTTCAAATAATTGTGTCCTCGCAATTTCTAGGGTATTACTGCATAAAAAGACTCGTGTGGTTCTTCATCATAAGTTCCTCGGGTTCCCACGTTGCCTCTTCCATTTTATGATTTCTCCACAAAACTTTTACCAGACGCGTCGTCCGGTTTCTCAGTACTTGTTCTCTTGTATCAAGAATCCTGACGGGCTCTTCACAATAAGACAGATCCGGTTCCAGTTCTAATTCCTCATAGGTGAGTACATGCGTTGGGTCAGGCATGTATTTTCTCAACAGAGATACGTGGAACACATCGTGAACTTTGGAGAGACTTGGCGGCATTGCCAATCGGTAAGCTACAGCCCCAATTCGTTCTAGAATTTCAAAAGGTCTGATGTACCTGGGACTCAATTTACCTTTCTTACCAAAACGTATGACTCCCTTCCACGGAGATACCTTCAGAAAAACATGATCACCGACTTGAAATTCCAAATCCTTCCTTCGATTATCAGCATAGCTCTTCTGCCTACTTTGAGCTGCTTTGATGTGATTTTGGATTACTTTCACCTTTTCCACCGTTTCCTCCACCAGTTCTGGGCCTACAAGTTTTCTTTCACCAACGTCATCCCAACAGGTTGGTGTACGACATCTCTTTCCATATAATGCTTCATATGGTGCCATCTGAATACTTGAATGGAAGCTATTGTTATAGGAAAATTCTACTAGTGGTAAATATTGATCCCACATACCCTGAAAATCAAGTGAGCAAGATCTCAACATGTCTTCTAAGGTCTGAATAGTCCGTTCTGATTGTCCGTCTGTCTGAGGGTGGTAAGCAGTGCTCAAATGAAGTTCAGTATCCAGGGATTTCTGAAGACTTTTCCAAAATCTTGAAGTAAAACGGGGATCACGATCAGAAACAATCGATAGGGGAACTCCATGAAGTCTCACAACTTCATTAATGTATAGTCTTGCTAGACGTTCCAGGGGTAGATCTTCTCTTATAGCAAGAAAATGTGCTGACTTGGTAAGACGATCAACAATAACCCATATTGCATCGTTCCTTCTAGGAGTCTTTGGTAGCCCCATGACAAAGTCCATCGTAATATTGTCCCATTTCCACTTCTGTATGGGAAGAGGTTGCATGACTCCTCCAGGCTGTTGCCTTCCAGCTTTCACTTGTTGACAAACCATACATCTTGACACAAAATCAGCAATCTCCCTCTTCATGTTGTCCCACCAAAAATGTTCCTTCAAATCTCTATACATTTTGGTGCTCCCAGGGTGTATAGAGAAATTGGAACTATGAGCATCATCCAACAATTCCCTTTTTAGATCAGGTATATTGGGAACACAAAGTCTCTTCCCGAATTTCAAAATTCCACCTTCATACGCAAAGTCTCTCAATCTCCCATCATTCACAGCTTTAATCTTCTTCTGAAATTCTTCATCATCGGTCTGAGAACTCTTAATCCTTTCTAGTAAAGATGGTTTGGAAACCATTTGAAAAAGCATTGATGTTTCACCTTCCCTGGTTATTCCCATGTCCATCTTCACTAGATCCATGAAAATTGGATCCCTTTCAATTCTCATCATGTTCAGAACTCCATGGTCTTTTCTGCTCAAAGCATCTGCCACCTTGTTTGCCTTCCCCGGGTGGTAGTGTATCGTACAATCATAATCCTTGAGTAATTCAAGCCATCTCCTTTGCCTCATGTTGAGTTCTTTTTGTGAGAAAATATACTTCAAACTCTTGTGATCAGTATAAATCTCACATTTTTCACCATAGAGGTAGTGCCTCCATATCTTCAAAGCAAAGATCACAGCTGCTAACTCAAGATCATGAGTAGGATAGTTTTGTTCATGAATTTTCAACTGTCGTGATGCATAGGCAATAACTCTATCATTCTGCATAAGGACACAGCCAAGTCCTTTCTTCGATGCATCACTATAAATAACGAACCCATCATTCCCCGATGGTAGAGTCAATATAGGAGCATTGACTAATCTTCTCTTCAGTTCTTCGAAACATTCTTCACACTCTTTTGTCCAAACAAATTTAACCCCTTTACGTGTGAGCTTCGTTAATGGGTTAGCCAATCGGGCAAAATTCTGGACGAAACGTCGATAATAACCTGCCAAACCAATAAAACTACGTACCTCAGTTATACTCGTAGGTGCTGGCCATTCTTGGATTGCTTTGGTCTTAGAAGGATCAACAGAGATTCCATCTTTAGAGACAATATGGCCAAGAAAAGAAATCACCTGAAGCCAGAATTCACACTTGCTAAACTTCCCATATAATTCATGCCTCCTCAGAGTCTTCAAGATAATGCGCAAGTGATTTTCATGATCTTTGTAGGTTTTGGAGTATACCAAGATATCATCAATAAATACCACCACAAATTCATCGAGATACTCCTTGAAAACTCTATTCATCAGATCCATGAATACAGAGGGTGCATTAGTCAATCCAAACGGCATTACAGTAAACTCGTAATGCCCGTACCTGGTTCGAAATGCTGTCTTCGGAATGTCTTCCTTCTTTACACACAACTGATGGTATCCAGATCGAAGGTCAATCTTTGAAAAGTATTGAGCTCCATGCAGTTGGTCAAATAAATCATCAATACGAGGTAGGGGATACTTGTTCTTTATCGTTATAGCATTGATCTCCCTGTAGTCGATACATAACCTCATAGATCCATCTTTCTTTTTAACAAAAAGAACAGGGGCTCCCCATGGAGAAACACTAGGGCGAATAAATCCCTTATTACTCAATTCCTCTAGTTGTTTCTTTAGTTCGACTAACTCTACAGTGGCCATTCTATAAGGGGTCTTCGATATAGGCCTTGATCCAGGAATCAAATCAATAGAAAACTCAACTTCTCGTTCTGGAGGATGTCCAGGAAAATCTTCCGGAAATACATCTACAAATTCTTTCACAACAGGTACATCCTCTATTTGAACATTCCTTTCCTCACCGACAGTTATTTCATTCTCTTCCTCCCCAATAATTGAATTAAGTTGAGCTGTTGGGGGTGGATCTAAATAAGAATTAGGTGGTGACGATTCTGCTCTAAAAATAAGGTGTTCTTTATCATTATCATCAAGAATCGTAACCTCTTTCTTCTTACAATAAATCTTCGCATCATAGTCCGAAAGCCAGTCCATACCGAGGATTATATCAAACTCAATCATAGGTATGACGATGAAATCAGCAGATAAAGAAAATTTATGTGCTCTAATGGGGACTGATTCACAAAACTTTGTTGCAACGATACTTCCCTTAGGAGTTTTAACTGACAACTCCCTTATTAAATCAAATTGGAAATATCTAATTTTCTTAGCAAACTGGGAAGATATGAAACAATGCGATGATCCAGAATCAAATAATGCATTTGCTAAAACTTGAGGAAACCATTAAATTACCTGCCACCACATCTTTCGGAGCTTCTACCTCAGCAGTAGTGATAGCATAAGCCTGGCCTTGATCCCTTGGCCTTTTCTGAGGTAAGTTATCCTGACGCTTAGGACATGCATTTGCATAATGCCCCATCTCCCTGCAATTGTAGCACTGAACGTTGGTAGCTTCCTTCTTCCCCTTGCAATCATGAGCTTGGTGGCCTTTTTCACCACACTTGTAACAGACTCCCATTCCCTTCAAGCAAGTACCAGGATGTTTCTTCCCGCATTTACCACAAGATGGATATTCAACCTTTCTCTTCTTCCCCTTATTTCCATTCCCAGATTGATCAGCAGGTCTCTACTTCTCTTGCTTCGCTTTAAAGTCATAAGACTTAGAGAATTCTTTTTCGGTCTTGATAGCACATGAGACAATGTCTTCGTACGACGAAAAGGATTGTGAGACTAATGCTCGACGGAGAAATGGTTTTAACCCATCAAAGAAACGATCAATCTTACTTCTTGGGTTGCGAATATAATCACCAGCGTACCTTGCTAACCTTGTGAAGTTAGCCTCATACTTTGTGACATTCTCATCCTCCTTTTGTCTCAGACTCAGAAATTGCCTTTCCATATCTGCTCGATGGTCGCGAGGAAAGTATTTTTCTAAAAACAGATCTTTGAACTCCCTCCATTCCATGTTTGATACTTCATCATCTTCCTTCATGTTTTGAATCAATGACCACCATTGATCAGCATCTCCAGTGAGGCGGTAAACTGCCATGGTAACTTTTTCCCTTTCACTACTCCCCAAAGCCTGAAATATTTTCTCTAGGGAAAATATCCATTGCTCAGCTACTAAGGGATTTGTACTCCCATTGAACGTTGGTGGTTTTTGTCTCATGAATCGATCTAACATTGATCCTCCACGCTGCGGATCAGGGTGCTCCATACGGGTAAGGTTATTATTCATAACCTGAGTAAGTTGTCCCAGTACGGTGATTAGCTGATCAGCACCAGTTGCATCACCAACCCCACTATAATTATCTTGAGCAGGAGGGCAATCCCTACATGGAGTGCGTGCATTGATACGGTTTCCATTTCTTCCACTAGGCACCATTTCTAAACAATGGCATAAACTAGATCAGTTTATGAATCAAAATACAAAATCCCATACTTATAAAACACTTAACATAAATTGAACTATTTATGGATATAATCCATAATCATAAAAATGTTTTCATTGAGGAAGTATATACTCATAAACCCTTCATAATGATTTGTAAAGAAAATGAGAGTTATCCTAAGCATATCCCCCGGGAGTGTCATAACCAAGAGTGCAGCAAGGCCCGTTGTCGTGCACCAGTTCCCGTTCGAGTCTAGCTCAAAGTGGTGTTTTCGGGTTTTACCCCTAGGTACATCTGTGCCAGAGCCGCCTCTACCTGCTCGTATCCAGACAGGGATTTATTGCTCGGAAAACTCACAAAATCTCTACAATACCAAAATTCTAGGAAGTTCTTCTATACTAATCCTCAAAGTTCATCTTAGGTCTACGTGCTCTAATCAGAGTTTATCTAAATCTAGCTTCCAAGGTTTGTACTAAACTTCCTCTGATACCAACTGTAACGCCCCGACCCCAGCTACCCAGAGTCGGTGCATTACTTCGTAACATTGGCATGATCACAAGAAAGATCAAATCTCGAAAGACCGATTGGTTTAGTAGCCTTGGAAACACTAGATATAATCATAAAGTTTTACATTACATTTCAAAGTGAAAAACTACTACAACAACAAAGTCTTCATATCAACACTATTAACCCCTCATAATATCCCTGCAAGTCATTCATAAATTACTTCTTCACTACCTGGGAAAAATAAAACATAGAAAAGGGGTGAGCTCAAATGCCCAGTAAGGATAACAATATAGCGGAAACTTTCATCAATAAGAATAAATATTTTAGGCAATGTATAACTAAAACAAAAGCCTTTTAAACATGAACTTTCAACATGGTATGGCATAAATAAAATGAAATAATGCCATTTACTTATTCACATGGATATTCCACTAATCGAATAATCACATGCAAAAATAAATAACCACTTTCATAATGTTGGAATGCATAATGCCAGACTATCATAACCACATAGCCAAGGCCTCGTGCCAAGACTACAAATAAGATTTTGTCAAGGCCTTGTGCCAAGACACTAGTTTGTCTCATGAGACCTACCGATGCATCGAGGATCTATAGCGGGCTCCACCCGTCACTTATTAAGTCCAATGCATTCCCATATGAAAAGGTTTAAACATAACATAAACATTCGTATTAAAACTAGCATACGAAATGTCAATACTTTCACAATAAACTATGAATGGTATAAAAATAGCACATCCACAGTCAAACATATCACAAAACCTTCAATACAATATAGAAGTTTTGTATCATAATAAATCAACTTCAAATAATCTTAAAATCCATCAAAGGATGTTGACATAGATGAAATCAAAATTCTTTTAAAAGAAATATCTCCTTTTATTTTGAAATCATTTAAGATCCATATAAAATAAAACATTTTCTTTGAAAATATTCTTATAAGCTTGTATGGGAAGCTTCGACGATTTTATAACGGCGGAAAATAACTGCACCCGCCGTATAAGTTAAAAAAAACATTCTTACCTCAATTCTGTCGAAAAGGTTAAAAAGGACCTTGTTTTGAAAACGACGGAAAGATTACTTTATAAACCTCTTATAAAAAGTCAAACAAGGGTATAAATGACTTTAACCCATATTCTTGTAAATAGTAAAAATATTTTGAAATACATTTTTAAGAAACATGGATGTGGATGATAAAGAGATCCCAGTAGATTATTACGTATAAACAACCTCGGATAATGAAGAGATTGTGAAATAACCCTTACCTTGTAATTTTCCTTGGTTGCGGTAGGTTAACCTCCTGTATAATGGTGAAATATTTGTTATTAAATTATACAAGAATCATATATATTAATATGATATCATATATGATCTTTTAACATTGATTTGTTAATAATATCTTAGAATTATCATCGTTTCGGGTGTTAACTTACTCATTTTCTTTTATATGTTTTGTTACATAAGCCTTGTTTGTTGTATCTTATTCATATCCAGAATGATATCAAGTCCTTAAACATCATTTTTAAATCATAAAATGATAATTATACTTGAATGGATACGATGGAGAATGAATCTCATCGCGTTCGTGGAGACGGTAGTCCGTACGTACGCACGAGCGACAATATCATTCTTTTGATATTAAAATAATATATAAATGAATGGTATATCATATATACAGAATCATTAACATGTTATATTTATTATTTACATGAGTTACACATCATTATTATACCCATCCAAATAATATTATATTGAATAACAATTACACCACGACGTGGAGACGGTAAGCCGTACGTACGCACGTATGGTGACATGTTATTCAAAGGGTGGATAGAATACTGAATATGATTGTACCATATTTATAATAACATCACAGTATATGTGATATACTGGAGTTATTATTTCAGAATGGTAAGAACAAAGGAAGAAGAAGTGGAAGAAGAAATGAACTTAGAAAAGGGTGGTGAGATCATTACCTCTTCTTCGGGTTCTTCCTTTTGATTTGATCAAAAGGGCTCCTTAGGTTGGCTTTCTGATCAAACTAAGGCCTCTAGGTTGTATTGAGGGATGTTGGGAGAGTATTTGGGCAGAGTTTGGCCGAACCAAAAGGCTTTAGAGGTGTGAAGAAATGAGAAGGAGGAGTGCCCTTTTATAAGAGGGGTGAGGGGCACCTTTGGAAAAGCTAGAAATATTAATTTATAATAAATTCATATTCGGTTTCTAAAGGCTCCAAAGTTGACTATTCAAAGGATGAGGTGGGGATAGGTCGAAAACAACTCATCCAATAGAATTTAGACAGGTTTGGGTACTTATATTAACCTTATCTTTAAGTATTAACTCTAAGTTAATTAGTTTCACTTTTACAATGTCTCTTTGTATTTTTATATAATATGGTTAATAAACTTACTATATACATCCAAGCGACCCCCAAGTGGTCCATTAATGATTAACCTATCATAATATAAGTATCTTGGCCGAACCTTAGATTTTTAGGAATTTAATATCAATTAATAATATAATATTTGTTTTAAGAACTCTTTTATGTCAATTTTGACACTATTCAATAGTTGATTTTTGTGAAACTCATAACAGATTGATTACTTCGAACAAAGTCCATTAAATCAATCCTAATATATCATATTAGCCTAGAAAATTATTTTAATTCATTAAAAGTTTCATATTATATTTATTTGGGTATTTATAATATCAATTATTTTAATTTTTCACTATTATAGTAATTACTGCATCATCATTGTGTCATAAATAAAATAACTTATTTATTGTCTAAAAATTATAAATAAAATATCATTATGTAGGAAATCTTTTTATCTTTCTAATGAATATTTATAATCGAAAATCCAACATGTATAACCCTATGTAAAAATTGTTCTTCTAAAAGATGTAAGCTTATGCCATTTTTATTTTTATTTTAACTTTATTAATATAATGTGTCCCTACCACATACAAGTGGCTCCAAGGGGTCCCCAAATTGACCCAAGGATGCCCATGGTCGGGTATGTGTCCACCAATAAGGTTAGGACACGTTTTAGGGTAATTTTGTATTATTATAATATTATTTTTTAAACCCTTATTTACCGGATTTACCCTTTAACCATGGTAAATAAAATATTTACCACAGTAACTATTCAAAATGTCTAAAAATAAAAGTTACCTATTTACACAATTTGAACATCCTGATTCCAAATATGGAATCCATTTTCCTAAATTCAAAACACAGAAGTGGCAGAAATTAATTTAAAATTAATTCCCGCTGTCAAAACAAAAAGCGTGTTTTTAAGAGATAATAACTATCAAAAGATTGACACTTGTTTATGTTCGGTTTAATTGTAAAATTATGTCCAATGATAAACATTAAATTGAATGGTAAAAATATATTCTAAATATACTTTAAAACCACTCAAATTCATAATTTATCACTATTAATTATTTTGATTAAAAAAGTTGTTTTTAATTAAAATTTAGAAATTTTCACTATTCATCAAAATATGAAAGTTATCCGAAATGTACCAAAATTTCACCCTAGGCTAATTTTGATATTCCGAATCCAAAAATGAAGTCCATTTTGAAATATAGAATATATATGATTTCAAAAAGTAGGTATTACTATTCACAACGGCTAGTTTAATTAGTTGTGGTGTGTGTTAGAACTCGAGGTTGCGTACAACACACGCTATCGCATTATTCGAAGGGAAACGTACCGTAGAAGCTTGGGGTGTTACATTCTCACTATCGGAATAGAGGGGCATCATCTTCCACTTCCTTTGATCACTGCTCTTAGTATAGAATCCACTCCTAGTTTATGGACATTTAGGTCTGACACAGTGGATGGACATGTAGGACCATTCATTTTCCTGAAATCTACCATCCTCAACAGTAGGTAGATGCTCTACTAAAATTCCATTTTCACTTGCAGTTGAATTGCACCTTCCCAGGTACTTCTAGGTATTGGAAATTTCTCTCGAAAACTAACTCAATGATATTGCAAGTTTCCCTGCATGAATCACATACTACAATCTCCTCCTGCATAATTTTTATGAGGTTTTGTTTTTAAGACATATTCTTCATGTACCGCTGCCACTCCCACAGACCACCCTTCGTCAGCAGACTGTCACCACCTTCATGATCACATACAGCTACTGTATACCAATTTGGAAAACCTCATCTTTGAAACACCTCTTGTCTGTGAACTATTCTCTTTTAACGGACTATCCTCTCTTTTGCATACCAGAGCACTCCCTCTGCATAACAATTACAGAATTCTCCCTCTCACGTACCGAAGATTCCTCCTCTTCATACCGAGTCAATTTCTTCCGCGTAGCAGACTTCCTCCTTTGCATACGTGACTTCATTTGAAGGGTTATGAATCCTCTCAAACACCTTCAACATGAACCACTTTTAGACATTGTTGAATTCCCTTGTGAGAATATGTTCTCTAATTATGTTAAATCTCCACAGTAATCGGTAGGGTTAGCAATTCATATATAGTAAAAGATAACCACTAAATCTTTTAAACCAAGATTTACTGAATCTTCTACCCACCTCTTAGTGATACTCATGCAACTGTGAACATCAAGAAATCTACAAACCATTTTCTAACACACCTTGTTTGCTATCATTGCTTCGATGTGGTCAATTTCCTCCACTGACAACAATTTATTAGCATACCACATCTCCATCCTCTGCAAACCATTCTCGGTTTAACAATCCTCACCTGCATACCATTTCATCCTCTCCACATACCATTCTTGGAATATGGTACATAGGCCATGTATCATGGAACTCGGTTCTCAGTCTTTGCCAATTTTCTACAACATTATTCGTATAATTCACTCTTATGAAGAACTACTTCCTTTTTCAACATCAAACTCCCGATTTTGTGGCCCCAAACTTTGACAAACACTGGAAAACTGCGCCACCTTAAACACCTACCTTCGGAAAACACCAACCATACTCACTTGTAGTTATTAGGAATTTTCAACAAACACAACCACACCTAAAACATACCTAGAGGATGCATTTTGGGATTTTTTTTTCAAACTAGGTGGTATTCAATCATATCTATTATAGGCTATGATGTATGATTAATAACCATGTTGGGTAATCCTTATTAAATTCTCAATTTTTTCTATACTAAAATTCACATTGAATGATATTAATTGTTCAAATTTGTTTACTCAATTATATATTTTATATTACCTTTTTATTTTCAGGACTACTATTTGTTTTATTTTTTAAATGATGGTATTTTCTCTCCTTAGTCACACATTATACCCTCCCTACTAGTCGACAACTAATTATATTTAAAAACACACACATGAGTTCTTATGGAACCACACAGCTTGGATATATTTTATTAATTTATTTGGTGAAGAGATAGAGTGCATTGTGCATATGTGGATTTAGTATAATTAAATTAATCGTAAAAATATACAATAAAGATAAACCAAGATTTATTATTATTTCATTTTCCTTGTTTTCTCTTGTATAATTGATAAGATAATGAAGGTATACAGATAATGGTTTTACCATATATGTTCCTTCATTATACCACAACACATGATTTAACTACTTTATTCTATCTAACCCACCATGTTTAGTTTATATTTTAATATAATGACATTCAGTGGAGTTTGAACGTTTATATTGATTTTCTATAAGATAAATAATAATTTATAGGATTATATCATAACATAAAATGATTTATAATGTATTTAAAATTAATGAGTCATTTCATAAACAAATAATGGTTTAATAAATGTTTGGGTTCCTCAAATTGATCTTATATTTAAATAAAAGGAGGATCAATATTAGTACCATGTGTGACATTAAATTATAAGATTAATGCTATGAAAATATCATTAATAAGAGTAATGTTAAGAATACTCTCTACCACTCCCTTTTAAAAAAACTATGAAAAATTTGAAGATGAGATTTATTATCCCCATTGTTGGGAGAATCATTAGAAACCATGAATTTACATTAGAGGAGGGATAATTTTATTCTAAGATATCCATTTTAATATAATATAATAACAACATGGACAATAAGAGTTATTTAGAGAAAATTTATTTTCATTATTTAGATTTTATTAAATCCAAAAAATGAATGGTTCATGGTTAAATGGATATTAATTAATTGTTTCAATTATATTTAGACAAGGGTTGTAACTTCAAAAAACCCTCAAACATACCATTAAGGGTGAAGCATATATTTTATTTATTTTATTCAATTTCTCATTCTAAATTGTGAAATTGGATGATGATTGAAACACCATGTTTTAAATAACTATAAGAATAATATTTAAAAAGATTAAAAAATGAAAATGATAACATCATAATTCATCCCCCATTAAGAAATTTATATTATGGATCCAATAACTCATATATGATCATTGTCTCTATTTATTTAGTATTTTATCCCTCTCGTAATGCATACTAAAGAATCATTGGTTATTAATATATATTTTCCATGATTTTTTTCTAAAATCATTGAACTATTTATGAACCAAATGCAATAATACATTACATCTCATTGAATAAATGATTATATTACATGTATACATGGGATTTATGTTTCTAACATTTCCAATATATAACAATATAGAAATCATTAAAATAAATCTTTTTTAGATAGAAAAGTATTTCAATCATTAGGTGGATTGTTTTCAAATAAAGTGTATGGATATATGATTTAATGATACCCAAATACAATTATTAAAAATATAATTAATATCCATAAATGTAATTCACAATTCATTGTATAAAAACACTAAAATATATGGAAAAAATTAAATATATAAATATTATATCCATGAATTCCACTAATTGATTTTTGAACCATGTGATTAATATTGATAGTGATATTTTCTAAATGAGTGAATTAATTTATTACGTGACATTGAGAAATATATTTTTAGATGTATTTACATGTACCTTAATCCAAAAGTGTTTTAATGATAAATGAATCTCAAAATTCTACCTCTTAATTATAATAAATGTAATGAAAACAAATTATAAATAAAGATGAGTTAATATATTACTACTGTATATTTTTAGATTATGGATATATATTTTGAATCCATATATAAGTCATTTTCAAAGATGATATAAATGATAAATGGTATTACGAGGTAATGTTTTTCTTCTCTTATATAATAAAATAAAAAAATATAAAATTCATAGGTAAACATAAACTAAATTTTTTTATATGGAATGATATACCATCTTACAAATAAATTCCTATATTAATAAATCTATGAGATTAAAATATGAAAATAATCGGGCTATGTTTTTTATTATCGATAAATTTAAAAATTAATTGTTTCACAATGTAAAAAAAATTTGAGTATGGTATGATGGTGAAAATAGAGATCAAGCACAAAGAAAAGTTAGATGTGATTGATATATAATGTGGTTAAAAAATAAGGATCTCAAATGTTTTATATATTATAAAGAATATGTGTAAAAACATGGTATTTATTTTTAGAATAATGATGTTGGAACAATGAAATCAATAAAATATGAAAACCCAAAATCTTTTTAGAGTAAATGATTTAAATTAATTATAATGTTAAAATTTTTAATGCATTTATTAAAAAATTAATATAAGATAAATATAATTAAATACTTTAGTGATAAAGTTAAATAAAGTATAAGTAAACTCATAGTGGAGGTTAGACTCACTAATAATGTTATGAATTATAGAAAAGTTTAGAAATTTGGATGAATTTATGAAGAAATAAATAAAGGAAAATGTAAATGATATGTTGAGATTATTAATTAATTTATTAGTATGTAAATATATCTTCTTGAAGTAATATATAGTGTTGGATGTGATGGAACTGAAAATAAATTGAAACCTACTATGAAGGTATAAGATAATATGTCAAGAAATAATATAGTTATTTAAAATCCAAAAGAATTGAAAAAATATCAAAAGAATCAATAGAAACCCCAAAAATAAATTATTTTTATTGGGTAATTCTTGGAATCGAAATTAAATTTTATTTCCTTTCAAATATAATATTAAAAATTAATGCTTAATGATCACAAAAAAGGGGTCGACATTATATATTTGAAAATTAAATTTAGAATACAATAATATAATTATTTGTGTGAAGGTTATATCCATAATGGGATATATTTCACATCAATAGATCCAAAAGTAATTGTAACACCCCAAGATTCCACCGTACGCTTCTCTTTGAATAATAAAGTAGCGTGTGTTGTACGCAACTTCGAGTTCTAACACACACCACAACCAATCAAACTAGCCATTATGAATAGTAATACCCATTTTTAAAAATTTTATAAATATTATCTTCAAAATGGACTTCATTTTTGGATTTGGAATATCGAAACTATCTTAGGGTTAATTTTTGGTCTTTTTCTGAAAACTTTCAATTTTTGATGAATAGTGAAAAACAATGAGTTATATTTTAAAACCAAATTTTTTTTAAAATAATTATTTATTTTATTTAAATTTAATTAAGGTAAAAATAGATACATAATACCTTTATAAGTTCAATCAAATTCATTGGAGTTAGTTTTGAATAATTTTAGATATATAAAACTTTTATTAAACTTTTCACCGTCTTTTACCCACCTCGTAAGAGAATTTGTAAATTCACATAAAACATAATTTTACCACTTATGTGAGTGTGATTTAGAAAATCTGAGAGACATGTTTTATATCAATGAGTAAAATTTCGTTCAATATGATAAAAATAATTTTTTGGGAATAGTAACTTTATACTTTTTTTACCATAGTTAAAAGTAAATATGGTAATTAAGGGTAAAAATGTTATTAATATTATCCTGAAATATGTTCTAATTATATTTAACAAGTGTATCTCGACTAAAAACAACCTTATAAATTAAATATTATCATTTCGGTCCACTTGGATTAGATTAGGTTATTTATTATTATTTAATTCAATGAAGAGTTAAAGGAGTTAAAATCAAAGTTGAATAACTAAAACATTTTTAATATAGGGTTATACATAAGATAAATTCGATGATAAATATTCATTATAAATATAAAATATTTCCTACATAATGGTATTTTATTTATAATTTTTATATAATAAATAATTTAATTTATTTATGACATAATGAAGATGCAGTAATTACCTTATTAGTGAAATATTTAAATAATCGATATTATAAATACCCAAATAAATATAATTTGAGACTTTTAAATAATTAAACCAATAATATATGTTACTATGACATTTTAGGGTTGATTAAATTAATTATTTTAGAAGTAATAATGATGTTATGAATTTAGCAAAAATAATATACCCAATAGTGACCAAATTGACATAAAAAAGTTTTTAAAAAAAATATTATATTATTAATTGATATTCAATTCCTAAAAATATAATGTTCTTCCAAGAGACTTATATAACTATATTTTTATCATTAATGAACCACTTGGTGTTCTATTGGATGTTTATAGTATGTTAATTAACCACATAATATAAAAATACAAAGAGACATGGTAAATGTGAAAGTAATTAACTAAGAGTTAAAACTAAAAGATAAGGTTAATATAGTGACCCAAACCTATATAAACCCTGTTTTATGGGTGTTTTTCGACCCATCCCCACCTTAGACTCTAAATAAGTCACTTTTGATCCATTATAAACTGAATATGAATTTATTATAAAATAATATTTTGAGCTTTTTCTAAGGTTCCCCTCACCCCTCTTATAAAAGGACACTCCACCTTCTCAATTTCACTCCTTAAAAGACATTTGGCTTGGCCCACCCCTCCCCAAATATTCTCCCAACTTCCCTCACTTCAATCGAGAGGCCTTATTTTGATCATAAAGCAATCCAAAATAGCCCTTTTGATCAAATCAAAAGGAAGAACCCGAAAAAGGGGTAATGATTTCACCACCCTCTTTCAAGTTCCTTTCTTCTTCCACTTCTTCTTTCATTGATATTTCCATAATAAAATAATAAATCCAGTATCTTCTATATACTTTGATGTTATTATAAATATGGTACAACCATATTCAGTATTCTATACATCCTTTGAATAACATGTCACCATACGTGCATACGTTCGGCATATCGTCTCCACGTCATGGTGTTATTGTTGTTCAATACATTATTATTTGGATGTGTATAATAATGGCGTTTAATTAATGTAAATAATAAATATAAATTATAACTATTTTGTATATATGATACACCATCCAATTATATATTATTTTAATATCAACGGAATGATATTGTCCCTCGTGAGTACGTACGGACTACCGTCTCCATGAACGTGATGAGATTCATTCCCCATCATATCCATTCAAAAATAATTTTCATTTGATGATTAAAAATAATTTTTAAGGACTTTATATAATTATGGATATTAATATGATACAACCTAGGGACAACAAACACGACCTATGTAACAAAACATATAAAATAAAATGAGTATGTGAAGACCTGAAATGACGATAATACTAAAATACTATTGACAAATAAATATTAAAAGATCATATATGATATCATATTTACGTATATGATTCTTGTATAATTTAATAACAATTATTTAAATATTATATATGATTTGAACCTACCATCGACTAAGAAAATTTACAAGGTAAAGGTTAATTTAACAATCTCTTTATTATCGAAGGTTGTATTTACATAAGTATCTACTGGCACCCCCTTTATCATCCACGTCCATGTTTCTTAAAAATACATTTCAAAACATTTTTACAATTTACTAGAAAATTGGTTAATGTCATTTATACACTTATGTGTCTTGAAAGGAATCCTTCTGTCGTTATCCAAACAATGTACTTTTGACCTTTTTGACAAATTTAAGGTAAAAATGATTCTTTTAACTTATATGACGGGTGAGGTTATTTTCCACCTTTATAAAATCTTCAAATCTTCCCTTACAAGAATATAAGAATATTTTAAAAATAAATTTTTTCTTTATAATTATGATTTCAAAACCGAAAGAGATATTTCATTTAAAATGGTTTTTATTTCATCTATGTCAACATCCTTTGATGGATTTTAGGTTTATTTGACGTTGATTTATTATGATACAAAACATCAATATTGTATTGAAGGTTTTTTTGATATGTTTCAATGTGGATGTGCTATTTTTATACCATTAATCATTTATGGCTAATGTATTGACATTTCACATTCTAGTTTTAATACGAATGTTTATGATATGTTTAAACCTTTTCTTATGAGGAATGTATTGGACTTAGTAAGTGACGGGTGGAGCCCGCTATAGCTCCTTGATGCATCAGTATGTCTCATGAGACAACTAAATGTGTAATTGGTCGAGGCCCTTTCCCAATTTGATATATAGTTTTGGCTGAGGACTTAATCATTTTTAGACTTCTTGGAATAGGCCTTGACAAAATGTTTCAGAATGTCTGGTATTATACATTCCCTCATTATAGAAATAATATTGATGGTTCATTTGGTAATTCGACTAGTAGAATAACCATGATTATGTTTTATTATGGAATTAATTACTCTACTCATATTCATTCCATAAAAGTATTCATGTTTATTGTTGGTAAATTCATGTGGTATCAATTGTTCACCATGCTTAATATTTATGTCATTTTCTACTGTATTACTTAACCTTACTGATCATTTGAGCTCACCCCTTTTTTATGTTTCATTTCCCCAGTATATGAAGAAGTAGTTATGAGTGACCTGTAGGAATAATCTAGAAGGTTTGGATGTTTCTAATGAAATATATTTGTATTGTATTTCTCTTTAATCTGTAAAGTTGAACTTATGTATGAATCTAGTTTCCAATAATACTAAACTGATTGGTCTTTCGAGACCTGATTTCCTTGTGATCATGAAAATTTTATGTATTAATGCACCCAATTTGGATAACTGGGGTCGGGGCGTTACAGTTGGTATCAGAGGAATTTTAGTAAAAACCTTGGAAGCTAGATTTAGATAAACACTAATTAGAGAACATAGCCCTAAGATATACTTTGAGGATTATTATAGAATAACTTCCTAGAATTTTGGTATTGTGGTGATTTTGTGAGTTTTCTGAGCAATACATCCTTTTCTAGATATGAGCAGGTAGAGGCGGCTCTGGCACAGATGTACCTAGGTGTAAAACCTGAAAACACTTGTTTCAGCTAGACTCGAATTGGAACTGGTGCACGACAACGGGCCTTGCTGCACTCTTGGTTACGACACTCCAGGGGGATATGCTTAGGATAATTTTCATTTTCATTACAAACCATTATGAAGGATTTATGAGTATATGATTCCTCATAAAAAACATTTTTATTATTATGGATTATATCTATAAACTTTTTAATTTATGTTAAGTGTTTCACAAGTTCGGAATTACGTATTGTGATTTATAAACTAATCTAGTGTATGCCACTATTTATCAATGGCTTCTAGTGGAAGGAATGGAAACAGTATCAATGCATGAACTCCATGTACGGATTTCCCTCCTGCTCAAGATAATTATAGTGGAGCTGGTGATACAACTGGTGCTGATCAGCTAATCACCATACTGGGTCAACTCACTCATGTTATGAATAATAACCTTAACCGTATGGAGAACCCTGATCCGCAGTGTGGAGGATCAATGATAGATCTCTTCATGAGGAAAAAAACACTGACATTTAATGGGAGTACAAATCCATTAGTGGTTGAGCAATGGATAAATTCCTTAGATAAAATATTACATGCCTTAGGGAGTAGTGAAATGGGAAAAGTTATCATGGCAGTTTAACACCTCACTGGAGATGCTGATCAATGGTGGTCATTGATTCAAAACACAAAGGAAGATGATGAAGTATCAAATATGGAATGGAGGGAGTTCAAAGAGATTTTCATAGAAAAATAATTTCCTCGTGACCATCAAGAAAATATGGAAAGGCAATTTCTGAGTCTAAGACAAAAGGAGGATGAGAATGTCGTAGAGTATGAGGCTAACATTACATGGTTAGAGAGGCATGATGTAGATTATATAAGTAACCCAAGAATTAAGATTGATTGTTTATTTGAGGTGTTAAAACCATTTCTCTGTAGAGAATTAGTATCACAATCCTTCTCATCATACGAAGATATTGTCTCATGTGTTATCAAGACATAAATGGAATTCTCTATGTCTTATGACTTTAAATCAAATCAAGAGAAGAAGAGATCTACTGAACACTCTGGGAAAGGAAATAAGGAAATAGGGAGGAAGGGAAGAATCTAATTTCCACCCTGTGTTAATTGCGGAAGGAAGCACCCTGGTGCCTGTCTAAAAGGAAAAGGAGTATGCTACAAATGTGGAAAGAATGTCCATATAGTTGGTGATTGTAAAGGAAATAAAGACTCTACCAATGTTCAATGCTACAATTTCATGGAGATGGGACATTATGAAAATGAATGCCCTAAGTGTCCGAGAAACATACCTCAGAAAAGGCCTAGGTACAAAGTCCAAGCTTATGCAATAACTACTGCTGAGGTTGAATCTCTAAAAGACATGGTGGTAGGTAATTTGATGGTTTCCTCATGTTTAGAAGATTCATTATTTGATTCTAGGTCATCTCATTCTTTTATATCTTCTCAGTTTTCTAAGAAAATTAGATATTTCAAATTTTATTTAACAAGGTAGTTGTTAGTCAAAACTCATAAGGGATGTATCATTGCTACAATGTTTTGTGAATCAGTTCCCATTAGAGCATATAAATGTTCTTTATCTGTTAATCTCATCATCATACACATGATTGAATTTGATATAATCCTCAGTATGGACTGGGTTTTGGACCATGATGTAAAGATTTATTGTAAGAATAAGGAGGTTACAATTTTTGATAATGATGATAAAGAACACCTTATCTTTAGAGAAGAATCATCACCATGTGATTCTTATCTATATCCACACCCATAAGCTCAACTAAATTCAATTATCGGGGAGGAATGGAATGAAATAACTGTGATTGAGGAAATGAATATACAAATAAAGGATGTACATATTGTTAAAAAATATGTATATTTGTTTCCGGAAGATTTACCTGGACATCCACCAGAATGACAATTTGAGTTTTCCATTGATTTAATTCCAGGTTCAAGGCCCATATCAAAAACCCCTTATAGAATGGCCATTGTAAAATTAGTTGAACTAAAGAAAAAATTTGAGGAATTGAGTAATAAGGTATTTATTCTCCCTAGTTTTTCTCCATGGGGATCCCATGTCCTTTTTGTTAAGAAGAAAGATGGATTTATGAGGTTATGTATCGACTACAGGGAAATAAATGTTATAACAATAAAGAACAAGTATTCCTTACCTCGTATTGATGATTTATTTGACCAACAGCATGGAGATCAATACTTTTCAAAGATTGACCTTCGATCTGGATACCATCAGATGTGTGTGAAGAAGGAAGACATTCTGAAGATAGTATTTCGAACCAGTTATGGGAACTACGAGTTTACAGTAATGCTTTCCGGATTGACTAATGAACCCTCTTTATTCATGGATCTAATGAATAGTGTTTTCAAGGAATATATCGATGATTTCGGGGTGGTATTTATTAATGATATCTTTGTATACTCCAAAATCTATGAATATCATGATAATCACTTGCTCATTATCTTGAAGACTCATAGAAGACATGAATTATATGGGAAGTTTAGCAATTGTGAATTCTGGCTTCATGGGATTTCTTTTCTTGAAAATATTTTCTCTAAGGATGGAATATTTGTTGATCCTTTTACGACAAGAGCAATCCAAGAATGGCCAGCACTGACGAGTATAACTGAGGTACGCAGTTTAATTGGATTAGTATGTTATTATTGGTGTTTCGTCCAGAACACTACCCAAATGGATAACCCATTAACGAAGATCACACGTAAAGTGGTTAAATTTGTTTGGACAAAAGAGTGTGAAATTTGTTTTGAAGAACTGAATAGAATATTAGTCAATTCTCCTATATTGAATATGCCATCAGGGGATGATGAGTTTGTTATTTATAGTGATTCATCGAAGAAAGGACTTGGTTGTGTCCTTATTCATAATGATAGGGTTATTTCCTATGCATCATGAAAACTGAAAATTCATGAGAAGAACTAGCCTACTCATGATCTTGAGATAGTAGCTGTAATCATTACTTTGAAGATTTGGAGACACTAGCTATATTGTGAAAAAATGTGATATTTATACTGATCGCAAGAGTTTGAAGTATATTATCTCACAAAAAGAACTCAAAATGAGGAAAAAGAGATGGCTTGAACCACTCAAGGATTATTATTACACTATACACTACCACCCAGGGAAAGAAAATTAGGTGGCAGATGCTTTGATTAGAAAGAATCGTGGAGTTTTGAATAAGATGAGAGTTGAAAAGGATCCTATATATATAGATCTATTAAAGATGGATATGGGAATAACCATGGAAGGTGAAACATAAATGCTTTTTAAAATGGATGCCAAACCATATTTACTAGAAAAGATAAAGAGTTCTCATACCAGTGATGAAGAGTTTCAAAAGAAGATTAAAGTTGTGAATGATGGGAGATTGAGTGACATTGTGTATGAAGATGGAATTTTGAAATTTGGGAAGAGACTTTGTGTTCCCAATAAACCAGATTTAAAAAGAGAGTTGTTGGATGATGCTCAGAGTTTCAATTTCTCTATAAACCCTAGGGGCACCAAAATTTATAGAGATTTGAAGGAACATTTTTGGTGGGAAAAGCAGAAAAAGAAGATTTCTGATTTAGTGTCACGATTTATGGTTTGTCCACAAGTGAAAGCTTGAAGCCAACAACCTAGAGGATTCATGAAACCTCTTCCCATATCTGAGTGGAAATGGGATAATATAATGATGGACATTATCATGGGACTACTAAAGACTCCTAGAAAGAATAATGCAATAAGGGTCATTATTGATCGTTTTACCAAATCATCGCATTTTCATTCTATAAGATAAGAACTTCCACTTGAACGTTTAGAAAGGATATATATTAATGATGTTGTGAGACTTCATGGAGAACCCCTATCGATTGTTTCTGATCGTGATCCCCATTATACTTCAAGATTCTGGAAAAGTCTTCAGAAATCCCTGGATACTGAACTTCGTTTGAGCACTTCCTACCACCCCCAAACTGATAGAAAATCATAATGGACTATTCAAACCTTAGAAGACATGTTGAGATCTTGATCACTTGACTTTCAGGGTCTGTGGGATCAATATTTACCTCTGGTGGAATTTTTCTATAACACTAGCTTCCATTCAAGTATTCTGATGGCACCATATGAAGCATTATATGGAAATAGATTTCACACACCAACTTTTTCGGATGACGTTGGTGAGAGAAAACTTGTTGGCCATGAACTGGTGGAGGAAATGACGGAAAAGGTGAAGGTAATCCAAAACCACATCAAAGAAGCTCAATGTAGGATGAAGATATATACCAATAACGTAAAGAAGGATTTGGAATTTCAGATAAGAGATCATGTTTTCTTGAAGGTGTCTCCATGGAAGGGAGTTATACGTTTCAATAAGAAAGGTAAATTGAGTCCCAGGTACATCGGACATTTCGAAATTCAAGAACGAATTGGGGTTGTAGCTTACAGTTTGGAAATGACACCAAATCAGTCCAAAGTTCACGATGTGTTCCACATATCACTGTTGAGAAAATACATGCCTGACCCAACTCATGTACTCACCTATGAGGAATTAGAACTGGAACCTGATCTATCTTATTACAAAGAGCCTATCAGGATTCATGATACTAGAGAACATGTGTTGAGAAACTGGACGACTCGTCTGGTAAAAGTTCTATAGTGAAACCATAAGATGGAAGATGCAATGTGGGAACCCGAGGAACTTATGATGACAAAACACCCTAGTCTCTTTTTGCAGTAATATTCAAGAAATTTTGAGGATGAAATTATTTGGAGGGGAGAATGTGACACCTCAATATTCCACGGTACACTTCTCTTTAAATAATACAGTAGCGTGTGTTGTACGCAACATCGAGTTCTAACACACACCACAACCAATAAAACTAGCCGTAATGAATAGTAATACCCAATTTTTAAAACTTTATAAATTTTATCTTTCAAAATGGACTTCATTTTTGGATTCAGAATATCGAAATTATCTTAAGGTGCATTTTTGGTATTTTTCTGAAAACATTCAATTCTTGATGAATATTGAAAAACGATGAGATATAGTTTAAAACTGAATTTTTATTTAAATAATTAATTTATTTATTTAAAATTAATTATGTTCAAAATAGATACATAATACCTATATATGTTCAATGTAATTAATTGGATTTAGTTTAAATAATTTAATATATATAAAAATTTTATTGAACTTTTCACCGTCTTTTACACACCTCCTAGGAGAATTTGGAAATTCACATAAAACATAATTTTACTACTTCTGTGAGTGGAATTTGGAAAATTCAAGAGACATGGTTAATATTTGGGAGTAAAATTTTGTTCAATAAGATAAAAGTACTTTTTAGTGAATAGTAACTTTTTACTTTTATTTTCCACGGTTAAAAGAAAATATTGTAATTAAGGGTAAAAATGATATTAATATTATCCTGAAACATGTCCTAATTCTATTTAACAAGTGTATCTTGACCAAAAACAACCTTATAAATTAAATATTATGATTTAGGTCCACTTGGATTAGATTAGTATATTTATTATTAATTAATTAAAAGAAGAGTTAAAAGAGTTAAAATCAAAGTTTAATAACTAAAACATTTTCAATATAGAATGATACATAATATAAAATAGATTATAAATATTTATTAGAAATATAAAAATATTTACTACATTATTTTATCTTATTTAAAATTTTTAGACATTATATATTTTAATTTATTTATGACACAATGATGATGTAGTAGCTACCTTATTATTGAAATATTAAAATAATTGATATTATATATACCCAAATAAATATAATATGAAACTTTTAATGAATTAAACCAATTTGATAGGTTAATATGACAAGTTATGGTTGATTAAATTAATTAGTTTCGAAGTAATAATGCTGTTATGAATTTAGAAAAAACAAAATAGAAAATAGTGTCAAAATTGGCATAAAAGAGGTTTTAAAACAAATATTATATTATTAATTGATTTTTAATTCCTAAAAATCTAAGGTTCGGACAAGAGTCATATATAATTATAGGTGTATCATTAATGAACCACTTGGGGTTCTCTTTGATGTTTATAGTGTGTTTATTAACCATATAATATAAAAATACAAAGAGACATGGTAAATGTGAAACTAATTAACTAAGAGTTAAAACTAAATGATAAGGTTAATATAGTGATCCAAACCTGTCTAAAACCTATTGGTTGGGTGGTTTGCAACCAATCCCCACATTATCCTCCAAATAATTCACTTTAGATCCATCAGAAACCGAATATGAATTTATTATAAAATAATATTTCTAGATTTTCCCAAGGTTCCCCTCACCCCTCTTATAAAAGGGCACCCCCCTTCTCAAATTTCACACCTTCAAAGCCATTTGGCTTGGGCATCCACTAAAACAATATCCTCCCAAATTCACTAAATTAAACCTAGAGGCCTCAGTTTGACCAGAAATCCATCCTATGGATCCCTTTTGATCAAATCAAAAGGAAGAACCTGAAGAAGAGGTAATGATTTCACCACCCTCTTTCATGTTCCTTCTTCTTTCAATTCTTCTTTCATTGATATTTCCATTCTAAAATAATAACTCCAGTATATTATATATACTGTGATGTTATTATAAATATGTTACAACCATATTCAGTATTCTATCCATCCTTTGAATGACATGTCACCATACATGCGTACGTATGGCTTATCGTCTCCACGTCGTGGTGTAATTGTTATTCAATACATTATTATTTGGATGGGTATAATTATGATGTGTAATTCATGTAAATAATAAATATAACATGATAATTATTCTGTATATATGATACACTTTCCAATTATATATTATTTTAATACCAAAGGAATGATATAGTCGCTCGTGTGTACGTATGGACTACCGTCTCCACGAACTCGATGAGATTCATTCCCCATCGTATCCATTCAAGACTAATTTTAATTTTATGATTAAAAATAATTTTTAAGGACTTGATATAATTATTGAAATGAATAAGTTACCACCTATGGATAACGAACATGGATTATGTAACAAAACATATAAAATAAAATGAGAATGTGAACACCCGAAACGACAATAATACTAAAATATTATTGACAAATAAATATTAAAAGATCATATATGATATCATATTTATGTATATTATTATTTGATAATTTAATAAACATTTTTTTACTATTATACAGGGGGTTAACCTACCCTTAACCATGGAAAAGTATAATTCAATGGTTAATTTCACAATCTCTTAATTATATGTGGTTGTTTTTACGTAAGTATCTACTGGGACCCCCTTTATCATACACATCCATGTTTCTTAAAAATATATTTCAAAACATTTTTACTATTTACTAGAAAATGGGTTAATTTTATTTATACCCTTATGTGTCTTGAAATAAATATTTCCGTCATTTTCCAAATAAGGTAATTTTAACTTTTTCGACAAATTTAAGGAAAGAATGTTTCTTTTAACTTATACGGCGGGTGAGGCTATTTTCTGCCTTTATAAAATCATCAAATCTTCCTATAAAATATTATTAGAATATTTTAAAAATAAATGTTTTCATTATAATTATGATTTCAAAATAGAAAGAGATATTTCTCTAAAAACGGTTTTGATTTCATCTATATCAACTTCCTTTGATGGATTTTAAGTTTATTTGAAGTTGATTTATTATGATACAAAACATTCATATTGTATTGAAGGTTTAGTGATATGTTTGACTGTGGATGTTCTATTTTTATACAATTATTGGTTTATAGTTAAAATATTTACATTTTTCAATCTACTTTTAATATGAATTTTTATGATATGTTTAAACCTTTCATATGAGGAATGTATTGGACTTAGAAAGTGACGGTTGGAGCTCGCTATAGCTCCTCGATTCATCAGTAGATCACATGAGACAACTAGACGTATAGTTGGTCGAGGCCCTTTACCAAGTTGATATATGGTTTTGGAAGAGGCCTTAATCATTTTTAGACTTCATGGAAGAGGACTTGAAAAAATGTTTCAGAATGTATGGCATTATACATTCCCTCATTATGGAAATAATATTGATGGTTCATGTGGTCATTTGACTAGTAGAATACCCATGATTATGTTTTATTATGGAATTATTTTACTCAGCTCATATTCTTGCCATAAAACTATTCATGTTTATTAATGGTAATGGCATGTGGTTTCAATTATTCACCATGCTTACTATTTAGGTCATTTTCTGCTATATTACTTACCCTTACTGAGCATTTGATCCCACCCCTTTCATATGTTTCATTTTCCCAGGATATGAAGAAGTTAGTTATGAGTGACCTGCAGGCATAATCTAGGATTCTTGGATGTTTCTAATGAAATATATTTGAGATGTATTTCTCTTCAATCTGTAAAGTTGAACTTATGTATGAATCTTGTTTCCAATAACACTAAACTGATCGGTTTTTCGAGACATGATTTCCTTGTAATCATGCCAATGTTATGTATTAATGCACCGACTCTGGGTAACTGGGGTCAGGTCATTACAGTAATTACTCAAATAGAATACAACTCACTCCTCTAATATTTATAAAAATAATTCAATGAAATGATTTGAAATAGATTGATAATTTTTTTATTAAAATATGTACTTTAATTATATAATGGATAGTTTTATGTATATAGAACTCTAATCACTATATAAATGAAATGGGAGAAAATGAGTATGTTTGTGAAGGAAACTTTAGTGGATTTATTTCTCCAATAATTAGTTGTAGGATTTAAATGGATTCATTTTATAATATATTCATCCTATATGAATGTAATAATATAAAAAACATCAAAAAGAATTAAGTAAAAATTTTACATTTTGATATTATCAATCATTCTAAATAAACGATGATAGATTGTGTGTGATTGGTATAAAAGACATGTATATTTTTTATATTCTCAATGATATGGTTTTATGAACAATTATCCAGAACAAGAGTCAACTATGTGACATTAGGAATGTGATTGAAAATATACTAAACATATATTATTGCGACCAAAATATGAGTATGTTGAATTTATTATTAAAATGGATTAATAGATTAAAGGAGATTTTCATGATGTAAATATATTGATATAAAAATTATAATAGGGTTTTTTATTTCTTATGATTATTAAATAGAATAATTGTTCCCATGTCTAGGATCGTGGAGTCCACTTGGTGTTTTATTTATTTATTTTCAATGATGATTATTTTTTTAGAGGATGGTTGTCTGATGTCAATGAGTAGATATATAAATTCATGGATTTTATTCTGCTACCAATATTATTGAGAATATTAATAGTACAAAACCTTTTTTTAAATACGTTTTTAGATATTAACAATTAATGGGGATTAGATATATACACATAATCATTTTAGTTTGTTGTTTATATATATTATATGGAAAAGATGATGAATGTCTGTTTTTATTATGTTGTACTTGGAAAAGTGTGATGAAACTTCTTAAAAATAACTCAAAATAGTATATATTTCTCAATAAATCAATATTAAGGATGATTGAGAATCCATACAGGTTAGAACCACTAAAAATAATAATAAAATCCTTAAATTTATATACATATCAAGAATAAAAAAATTAAAATTAAAAATTCAAACCAACCCCATATAACGAATATTGCTTGGAATTTATTATGGAAATCTATGAATATTGAATTAAAATGGTGTAGTGGTTAATTCCATTAAAACCGAGATTATTTAAGAACCATTCCCATTAATTCCAAGACATTTATAATTATTATGATTGATGTGGTGATATGCATGATAAATACATGTAATGATAGTGAGATTATTATCTAAAACATATAATTAATGTGTTTGAATATCTATTTCAAAGTGGAATTGAATAAAATATTATAAAACATTTCAAAAACATTAATGTTGTTAAAATCATCTAAAAGTTTTTGTGTTTTGAAGCTAATAGGATTGTGTTTCACAAGCATTTTTTAAGTTTCCTAATAGTGATATATGATCATTTTGGTGTATGTGAATTCTATAAGGAAAATAAAAGTTTTTTATTATTATTTTGGGATGACAGAATATGATTTTATGATATTCTGTATAGATTTTAACAAATTGTAGAAGATCTATAATAGAGTAGAATAATTGATAATCATATTCATGAAATTGTTTCTAAAAAATGTGATCCATATCAATGTTATTGGTTTCATCCATAATACATTTGGTCCCAGATAAAAAAAAATTGTATATATATTAGAATTTTTTCTCATATTTTAAATTTATGTTTCATGTATGATATTTTACTTATTCATAATATATTTTATCTTAGAGAACATAAGATATCTTACCAATGTAAAAAAATATAAAATATTGTGTTTGAAATTACTAATATAATGAATTTGATAAAAACATAAAAAATTATATTCTATGTTCATCATGGATTCAAGATTCATAATAATTATGATGGTTTGTAATCCAAACCATAGGGATGAGTGGAGTCCCCTTACTAAAATCTGATGAGCCACGTAGAAATGAAGAGTTGTTTTTGTGAACTCATAGTGGGATATTTTGTTGAATTTAAATTTTATATGATTTGTGGAAATTTTTTTATCACAATATTCATATATACAGTCATGATTTAAAATATAATTCCATTTATGAATTAAAAATGGTTAATTTAATTACAAATTATGAGTAAAAATACTATGTTTGAATGGATATATTTCAAGAAAATTAATGTTAAATATTATGTAAATGTAAATTTTCATATTTTCATGGTGCTGAGAATATATATTCATAGCTTGATAAATTAAAATGATAGATTTTACTAAACTCTATATAGCTGATCATATTCATTAATTAAAAATAAATGAAGGAAAAAATAGCGTGGATACTATATGGATTTATAGATTCTAAGATCCATTGGAATAAAGTGAATGAGTGAAAGTCTAATTCACTGAATAAAAATAAAGAATAAGATATCTTAATTATCATTCACAAGTCCATCCTTTATATTTGATGATAGGATAAGAAGATTCAGTGTTGTTTAAATATTACATCCTTTATTCATTAAATAATAAGTATATGGAGGTATTATTGGGATCGATTATACTATTGTAGATCATTTTTGTGAGTATATATTTTGAAACTTATCTTATAATGTTTTATATATTATATTTGAAGAAATGTGAGTTAGCAATTAATTTTGTTGATGTTGTGAAATCTTTCTTTATTGTCTCTATTAATGGTGTTGATAATTCACATATTCGAATATGGAAATATGAGAACCATTGTTGATATACATCTATTAAATACGGCCGAGACCATATTTTTTTGATGTTTTGAAACATCAATCCATGTCTTTCTTTATAAATTATCTAAGATATGAAAATTGGCCCAAGGCCATATGCTTTAATATTCTTCTTGGGATAATAAATATAATTTTTTTATATGGGATAATAACCATGGTGCACTAGGGATGTATTCTTCCATATATTGAAAACCGTCATCAATACATATTATTGTTCTCTTGGGTTTTTATCTATTTTATGTGTGCATGAACACTGAATAAATGAGAGTTAAATGAAAATAAATATGTACTTACTATCCAAGTGAAGAGGATATTAAGGGGTAATGTTAATTATTTTTAAACTATTCCAATATTGATTCACCCCTCCCCATAATGTTGGAAATATCCCCATGTGATCATAAAAAATGGTATCATAGAAACATTTCACACATCTGGTTGGATTCTCAATAACCTTAATTTTGATGTATATATATTTTTTAAGGATTTATTTTCAAAGTTTTTATGAAGTGGGGATTTGAATAAGAATATAAATTACCCAAAAAATAAACTATATAATAAATGGTTAAAAAACAACGAAGAACATAAAGAAAAAATATGTAATCCATTGATAAAGGAATTATCTAAGAAAGAATAAAATAATAAATCTATACTAATAGAAGGTAATAAAATGTAAGTGAATCAGGATATATTGGTTGATAATATTCTATGAAAATAACATGTTTTGAGTATCTATCTCTTCGAAATAATGAAGAATAAAATTATGTTTACCTATGATTTAATCGTGATAATGAATGATTAGTAGTAGAAGAAAAATATGAGGTTTTCGAATTTACTAATATGGAAATAGAAAATAGTTCACCCTTAAGATGTTAATAATCTCTATAAAAAATTTAGGCAATATATATTTATTATCTAAACTATCCCCTTAAGGAACTATGTATAAGTGGTGAAGATAATAACATTGGAGAATCATGGGATGATGCATGTAATGATTCATGTTCATATATAATTTTGACCATATATAAACTCCCAGAGATATAGTCACTTTTAATATAATCTATATCATAACCATGCTTGAAGATATCACATAACTTGAGGAAAATTTAAATATTTTGGAGAAAGTGTTGGAAAAAAGCTATTGGTTTGTACAAAATCTCCAAATAGGTATCAACATTAAATATCAAGAATTAGAATCTTGAATAATGATTCTATGGTTTATAAAATTAATGGCTCACTATAATTATTATGTTTAAATAATAAATGTATATTATTTAAGGGATGTCCCATTCATTGGATGAAATAACAATAGAAAAAAATTCTCAATTGGAGCTCAAGTGAAAGATGATAAAACAATGTGACCAAATGGTAATCAAAAAGAGAAAAAATGAATGTTTAAAATCTTATGAATTCTAAGAAGGAATAAAATTATACAATGTAGATAATATAGAATTACAAATATATTATCAATATAAAATTCTTGGAGCATGATGTTAATCTGAATAATCTAAAAATTAGACAAACTGAATCTTCACAAATAATTAAATGGAGAGTTATTTTCACACATATTTCTAAGGATTTTTTTTTGCTAAAATAATTATATCTGGTTTCATAAATATGTAGTGATCAATTAAATAATAATATATGGAAGCCTCATTATAAAAGATAAAATAAAATGAAAAAATGACATTTTTTATAAATATGATTCTCTATACAATTTAGGATTAAACTCTAATCCTACAAAAAATTTAATGAATAAAAATATAAATGAGTCCACTACTATTGAAAAATTTGTGGGAAGCATGATTGGAAATTTCATCACAACAAAATATTCTTATAGAGTTAATAAAAATGAACAAAAAACATAAGGGTATGTTTCTGGAATGATTGAAATTTAAAGATAGAAGAAATTTTTTTTTGTCTTTTTTGGTTTTGCAACATGTTAAGTAACATTCATTTTTAATTTTAGTTCTCTTTTTATTCCAATGGATGTTAAGGTGATATTTAGTCACGGAATAGTAATGCTAGAATAAATAAGATCTCCCTAAAGGATGATAAAAAATTAATCCCCTCAAATAGATTTTTTAGTTACTGGATATCTTTATGGGTGTTTCAAGGGAATTGGCCATGGTATTGGATCATGAACATACAAATAAGTCAAGAATTATCCAAAAATATATAATGAGAAATAAAAAAATAAATTTGGTAGTTTACCAAAGTAAAATATCAAAATAAATAAGGTATCAAGTGACTTCATGGGAATTAAATGAAGGAGATATGTGACTTTTAATTGGGTTATAATAATTAAAAAACTATAGTTCAAAAAAATACTATGAATTCTAATTTATTAGGTACAAAAAAAGAGGAGGTATCATACTTTTAATTAAAATATTGGACAAATCATATATACTTGTAAATAATATAGGATATTTATAAATAAATGAAAAAATTCATAAAAATAAAAAAAAATCTATAATGTTAGAAAAAAAGATTGAATTGATGAAAAGAAGATTTGAGAATACATTTTGATGAAATGCGAAGGATAAATACACTTCTATTAAATGTTTTGTTAATTTGATTGTTGATAATAAAAAATATATCATAATTGAAGAATAAAATGTGAAGGTATATTTTAAAGGTAAATATGAGATACATAAAATGATGGAATTGAATTTTAGGAGAGGATATCAAAACAAGAATGCACTGAGTATCATGATGTTCTATGTGGGGTATTGAGATTACATGACACAAATCCAAATTTTGTTTAAGAATAATAGTATCTCAACCAGAAATCGAAATGAATATTAATACCACCCATGATGATTCATGTTCATAAATATTTCATGTCAATAATAATATCTCATAAAAGGAAAGAAGAATAGAGTCCATGAAAACCAACACATATAAGAGATCTAAAAAAGAAAGCATGAATATTGCAGTTCAAAATGAAATAATTTCATATATGAGAATATATTTTCATCCTTATTGAAAACATTTGGCACACAAATGTTATCCAAAATTATTCCCTTATTTATTTTTCTATTTTAGTTCTAACCATTTATGTAATTCAATTTGAAGGTATTTTTATACAGTATAACTAAAGGAAAAATGTGAGCTATCTAAATTATACAAAAAAATAGATAAAATATTTACCTTAATTAAGTGATGTTATTGATGATACTTCAAGGGGGATTTGAGTTTTAATATTTTATAAAACTATTGAATTCATATAAATACGAAATATCTATTAAGGTATTGAATTATTATCATTAAAAATTTTGGATTTTTTATTCTATCATCCCTATTTTAGTGGAATAAAATCAGATATAAAGGTGGAGTAAATGAATTCGTATTCAATATTAAAATGTCGATATTTAAATATAATTATAGTTAGATTTATTATAATAAATTAATTTTATTTTCTTGACAAATTTTTATTTCACACTTATAATTTAAATGAGTTTTATTTTGTCGTAAATTATATGAGAAAATATATTTATAGTTGGAATTTATGATTTGAAAGTATTATTAAATGAGTTAGAAAGTTTCTTTCAGTTAACTGGATGTTGATGATGGTATGAAGAGTTATAATTATATCATAGGGATCGTTCAATAAATAATTGATACAATGTTTTATTTTTTAATCAAACAATGTACATCACTTTGGTATATGTCAAACATTAATTCAAGAAACTCATATTACTAAAGCTTTCAATAAGATGAAGATGAGGTTTCATATGATTTACATTTACATATTGTGCTTTCACCTGATTTATGTTAACCTCATGTAAATTAATTGAGAATACCTTCACTTAATGTGAATTCACCTGAACAAAGTTTATCACAATTACATTGGATGTTATCATATTCAACATTATTGTAATCACCAGAAGTAAATTTATCTGATGCATGTTCACTAGATGCACATTCACATGAATAAAATTTATTTGAAGTACATTATATAGTAGTACATTATCATGATGTTCAGTCAACTAATTTTTATAAGAATCTTCATATAATTATTATTATTATTTCACCTCAATTATGTTGATTTTAATCTGGATATTCATTGTGTTTTTTTTAAACAAATTTTTTTTGATTCTATATGAGATATATGGATGAATTAATTATTTTTGGAATTTTGTTTTTAGTTTATTTTAATTAATAAAGAATCAAATATGTTCATGATCATTCAAGGTTATTGAATTTAGATGTTAAGTGAGTAGGAGTTTCAAAATAATATCCCATACATTACCCACATTTATAAAAGAAATTATGGATATTTAATGTAGGTAATATCATCTGGTAAAATGTTTCCTCTATGGAAACAATTGACAATTATGATAGTAAGATTATTTGAGTAAATAAGATCATTTAGTATTGGATAATCATTTATCAAAATAATTTTCTTATAGAACTAGGTTTAACTAAATAACAATGTTATGGATGATATTGTTTCAAAGGATGATCCTTCTATTAATAATCTAATTTTCTATTCAAGAGTATCATCTAATAAGAAAAAAATAGAAATTTTTGGGGATCAGTATTATTGATTATGATACATTGTTTGTCAAATGAGTTATTTGGTAATGTTTGATCACATTTGATGCCACTATAATAGTTTGTTGATCAAAGTAGAAAATCTTTGACTTATAATTTCTAATCATATGAAAGAGTAATTTTTCTCATCTGTTATGAACCTTGTAAAATTATATGTGTTTTAATTTTTATACTCTTACAAAATTGGTTCATAATTAGTCTATTTAAATTAATGGGTCATAAGATTGAGATGTTATAAAGGATTAATTCTAAGAAAAAAAATATTTGAAAATTGAACCACTAATTCCACCCCTTCCCCTTCATAGTGGATTTACCCTTTCCTAGGTATCATATATGGTATCAGACAATGGTCTCCATTATTTTATCTATTTAATTTAATAAATAATATAAATTCTATTGATATTTATTTTATTTAAACAATTGATATTAAAAACATTCATGGATAAAAAAATATGAATATATTCCATCTACATTATCTTGGCCTAGATTTTGTGGATACTACTGAATATGTTTTTCCATCGAGGAAAATAGATGCACCAATGTATTTTGAGGATAAAAGAAACTTGTATGATTAGGCTAAGGCTAAAAATGAAATTATCATGTCTTCATAAAAAATATTTACACCAAGGTAATGGGTCTTCAAATAGATCAAAAAACTAGGGACTATATAGAATTTATCTTTGAAGGTATTAGTAATATTATAGATGAAAAAAATCAATTCTATAGAAGTTATTTTGGTGACCTAAACTTGGCTAATGAATAAAACATAGATTAATTTTCCACAAGATTCAAGGAAATCATCAATAACATTATACGATTTGGGAAAACTAAAACTAACTCACGCATTATGAAGAAATTGATATGGAAATTCCCAGATGAATTTGATACTATTATATGAACCCTTAAATTTTGAGAGGATATATATCTAGAAAAAATTGAAAATATTCTTTTGTGGTTTAAATGAGGAAGGATCAATCATTCATAGGAAGATATGGTTTTTGAATAAATGAGAAAACTCAAAGTTTAAGCCCTAAAAGTTGAATCATCTCATGAAATGTAATATAATGTAAATCATGACCTTGATTATATAAAGATATATTATATTATCTCTTAAACTTCAAGATTCTTCAAATTTTAAAACAAATGTAATATTCCATTGAAATGTTTTGAGTGTGTTGGATTTTGGAAATTTCCTATCAATTTCTTTCTAGATAATATTAATGAATGTCAAAAATATTATACTTATAGAAATCCTCATATGAATGTGTGGAGTGAAGAAGAAAAATAAGGTATAACATATTCTAATGTAATAAGTATGTCTACTCAAAAAATGATAAGATGTCTTCTTTTTATGGAAGAAGAAAAGGAATAAATAGATGTTGTATCATTCGATGATGAAATTCTAGTTAAATTTATAATCATAATAGCTCAAGTGAAAGTTTAGGAAACCTTGTTTAGAGAATAAGAATTTTATGTAACCTACTTGGATTGAATATTCAATTCAAAATTTTATTTTTGTCTTTAAAAAATTAATAAATTCTAGATATAAATAATAGTATTGAAAATTAATTGATAAAATAAAAATAACATTTTGGAAGTGTCACTCATAAAAGATAATTCATATATTTTGTAAATAAATAACCTCAATCTAAATGAGGATTAACAGGAAAAAATCAAAAAGAAAAAAAAGGTATTCTTGATGATGTTGAAGAGGAATTTGCCCAAACCCAAACCAGTTTTCTTGATGTTAAAGGTGCTATGATGAAATTGGAACATGATGTCATCAATTAAATGAATATAAAAGATGAATATTTAAAAGATATTTTAGAAAAATATGCAAAATTGGTTTTTAGAAAATGTGACTATAAGCCAATTTCTACTAATAGTGCACATCTGTTGAAAAAAACTATAGAAATATAAATAAAGAAGAAAATTGAAAATAATTCGGTTAATCCAATGAACATAACATTTAATGATATTATTTCTATGATTAATAGTGGAACATGTTACATATATTGATGAACTACTATGATATTTATATATTACAAACATTTATTAGTCATAAAGTTATAACTATGAAGGATATTTATCATGTTGTAAAAACATAAATCCAAAAATCTGTTAACTTCTGGGGAAAAATATTTCTATTAGGAATAATGTTCAAATTGAAGGGGGAGAAACATTCAATGAAAATAAAATAAATATTGGAAGATATGAGGTGATAGTTCTTGAAAAACAAAATCATATGATTATAACTCTTCAATAATAAATAATTTGGATATTTCTAGAAGAAAGCAATAGAAAATGTGATTATGCTGGTCATTTTAATAAAGAATGTTTTAAAAAAATATTCCCAGATAATCTATATTTACTAGAATATAAATACATAAGTGAAAACAAAATAAAAACAAAAAATTCATAAATGCTTAATTTTTCATGAAACATAGTCAGAAAAAGAAATAATATATTATTAATAGAAATTGTTATATATATATGACTGGGTAAGCTAAAATATAAACAAACATAAAAAATAACAATGGAGAAGGAGTTAAATGTTGTAATGATGAATCCATAATGTTCAAAGTAAGTGGAACAACAATTATAGATGATCATAAATAGAAATATATTGATGTTATTTTTTTGTATGGACAAAAATTATAAATTCATATGTGTAAGAATGCTATAATAGTTTGTAAACAAGGTGATATTCGAGATACAAAATTGCATTTTTAGGTTCTTGAAGGATAGAAGAACTATTTTTGAAGGATTATTAATTGAAAGAAATTTTTTCAAATTAGAAATTTTTGAAACTCATGTTACATGAGTGTGAAATATAACAATCAATTGTTCAATATAATGCTAGGACATAACATCAAAAATAATCTTATTAAAATATCTATGTAAGAATCTCTAATAGATTTTACAATTCTAAAAAATATAACAATCGATAATTGTTTTCACCAGATAGAAATGTGTGTTAAATGAAAGAAAACATAATAGGATGGAAATACAATCCATTTAACCTAATAAAAATATATATTTTGATATGTCTGGACCAATGAGGATTCAATCCCAAATAGGGATATTTTACAATATAATTTTTATTGATGACTTCACTTAAATGACCAGAGTATTTTGTTGGGAAATAAATCCAATACTGTGTAAATTTTCATGTCATATAAGGGGGAAGCTAATATATTACATGGTTTGTATATTTAAATGGAAAAAATTGATAATATAATGTTGTTTACTTAATATTAATTCCAATCTTATCTATAAAAAATTTGAATAAATGATAAATATATTTTTTTGTACACTCCTATGAAAATTGGTGTCAGATAATTGAAGAAAAAAATTTATTTGTTGAAATGGTAAGGTATATGGTTTCAAAATATAAATTCTCATATATTCTTTTGGAAAGAATCTATATGTATAGATATACATGTATAAAATATAAGTCTTCTTACTATAGGAGTATATACTACCCTTTAAGAGTAATGGTAAAATAATAAAGAAATGTTTATATCTTTTAATGTTTATAGATGACTTTTCGAAGTGGAAATAAATAATTCAAACTTAATGAAATGTGATTAAAAGGTGGTTTAAGGTATTCTGTAGTGACACAAAACCAATATAAGGAGTAATAGGTGATGAAAAGAATGGTTACATGGAATTTGTGGAAACATGGGAGGATAAAGTAATTGAAAACAATTACAAACCAATATAAGATAGTGATAAGTGACTCTAATAAAGGAAATGAATTTGTTATGAAACCTTTTAGAAGCACCAATTAAAATGAAGTAATTCCTAATTCTAATATCAATCAAACGTGTTTTGATCAATATAGAAATGTTTTTTATTCAACCAGAAGTATAAATATAAACTTGGGATACTAAAAAATAATATAGAACCCAGTAATATCTTCAAAATTTGTAAAGATCGCATTAAGATAAAGAGAAATATTATTTTAGAGATGAAAATGAATCTTATCTATAAATTTTAACCTCTTCCAATTTCTTAAGTAGTTGATTCCATGGAATGGTTAAAAAATATGAATTTTGAATTTGATCATATTGAGGGGAATAAAACCTTGGAATTACTCCTGATATTAGTAGGAAAAAATATCATTGAAACCATGTAACACCCCAAGCTTCTGCGGTCTGCTTCTCTTTGAATAATGCAAGAGCGTGTGTTGTACGCAACATCGAGTTCTAACACACCACAACCAATCAAACTAGCCATTATGAATAGTAATACCCACTTTTTGAAATTTATAAATTTTATTTTTCAAAATGGACTTCATTTTAGGATTCAGAATATCGAAATTAACTTAGGGTGAATTTTTGGTATTTTTCTGAAAAACTTCATTTTTTAATGAATAGTGAACCCACTAAGTGGTAGTTAAAAAACTGAATTTTTCATAAAACTTAATTTTACCACTTTTGTGAGTGGAATTTCGAAAATATGAGAGACACGGTTAATATGAAAGACTAAAATTTGGTTCATTGAGATGAAAATAATTTTTGGTGAATAGTAACTTTTTACTTTTATTTACCACGGTTAAAAGTAAATAGGGTAATTAAGGGTAAAAATGATATTAATATTACCCTAACACATGTCCTAATTCTATTTTATAAGCTTAATTCACCAAAAACAACCTTAGGAATAAAATATTATCATTTAGGTCCACTTGGATTAAATTAGTACATTTATTATTATTTAATTCAAAGAAGAGTTAAAAGAGTTAAAATCAAAGTTTATTTACTAAATCATTTTTAATATAGGGTTAAACAAAAGATAAATTCGATTTTAAATATTCATTAGAAATATAAAAAGTTTTCATACATAATTATATTTTATTTACAAATTTTAGACATTAAATAATTTTATTTATTTGTGACACAATGATGATGTAGTAATTACCGTAATAGTGAAAAATTAGAATAATTGATATTATAAATACCCAAATAAATGTAATTTGATACTTTTTATAAATAAAAATAATTTTCTAGGATAATATTACACGTTAGGATTTATTTAACTAACTTTTTTTGAAGTAATCATTCTGTTATGGTTTTTACAAAAATCAATTATTGAATAGTGTCAAAATTGACGTAAATAGTTTTTTAAAAAATATTATATTATTAATTGATATTAAATTCCTAAAAATATAAGGTTCGTCCAAAAGACTTATATAATGATAGGTGTATCATTAATGGACCACTTGGGGGTCTGTTAGAGGTATATAGTTAGTTTATTAACAATATAATATAAAAATATAAAGTGACATGGTAAGTGTCAAACTAATTAACTAAGAGTTAATACTTAAAGATAAGGTTAATATTGTAACCCAAACCTGTCTAAATCTTATTGGTTGAGTGGTTTTTGACCTATCCAGACCTTAAAATTTAAATAATCTACTTTGCAGCCATTATAAACTGAATATAAATTTATTATGAAATAATATATCTAGATTTTCCAAAGGTGCCCCTCACCCCTCTTATAAAAGGGCACTCCCCCTTCTCATTAATTCACACCATCAAAGCCATTTGTCTAGGCCAAAATCTGCCCAAATACTCTCTCAACTTTCCTCAATTCATCTTAGAGGCCTTCCTTTAGTCATAAATCCATTTTAATTATCCCTTTTGATAAAATCAAAAGGAAGAACCCAAAGAAGAGGTAATGATTTCACCACGCTTTTTCAAGTTCCTTTCTTCTTACACTTCTTCTTTCATTGTTATTACCATTATAAAATAATAACTCTACTATCTTATATATACTGTGATGTTATTATAAATATGGTACAACCATATTCAGTATTCTATCCATCCTTTGAATAACATGTCACCATACGTGCGTACGTACAGCTTACTGTCTCCATGTCGTGGTGTAATTGTTATTCAATAAATTATTATTTGGATGGTTATAATAATGATGCGTAATTAATGTAAATAATAAATATAACATAATAATGATTCTTTATATATGATATACCATCCAATTATATATTATTTTAATATCAAAAAAATGATAATGTCACTCGTACGTATGTACGGACTACCGTCTCCACGAACGCGATGAGATTCATTCCCCATTGTATCCATTCAAGTCTAATTCTCATTTGATGATTAATAATAGCATCTAAGGAATTGATATCATTCTGGATATGATTATGATACAACCTATACATGACAAACACGGCTTATGTAACAAATCATATAAAATAAAACGAGTAAGTTAACACCTGAAACAATGATAATACTAAGATATTATTAACAAATCAATGTTAAAAGATCATAAATGATATCATATTAATATATATGATTATTGAATAATTTAATAACAATTATTTCACCATTATACATGAGTTTAAACTTCCCCAACCAAGGAAAAGTACAAGGTAAGGTTTATTTCACAATCTCTTCATCATCTGAGGTTGTTTATACGTAATAATCTACTCGGATTTCTATATCATCCACATCCTTGTTTCTTGAAAGTGTATTTCAAAACATTTTTACTATTTTACAGAATATGGTTTAATGTCATTTATACCCTTTTTTTTCTTTTTATAAGATATTTATAATGTAATATTACCGTCGTTTTCCAAACAAGGTCCTTTTTAACTTTTTTGACAACATTAATGTAAGAATGTATTTTTTTAACTTATACGGAGGGTGCGGTTATTTTATGCTGTTATAAAATCTTAGAAGCTTCCCTTACAAGCTTATAAGAAACTTTTCAAAGTAAATGTTTTATTTTATAATTATGTGATTTTTAAAAAATTAAAAAAAGGGATATTTCTCTCAAATAGTTTTGATTTCATCTATGTCAACATCCTTTGATGGATTTTACGCATATTTGAAGTTGATTTATTATGATACAAAACTTCTATATTGTATTGAATGTTTTTTGATATGTTTGACTTTGGATGTGTTATTTTTGTACCATTCGTCGTTTATGGATGAAGTATTTATATTTTGTATGCTAGTTTTAATAAGAATGTTTATGTTATGTTTAAACCTTTTCATATGGGAATGCATTGGACTTAATATGTGACGGGTGGAGCTGGATATAGCTCCTCGATGTATCGGTAGGTCTCATGAGACAAAATAGTGTCTTGGCACAAGGCCTTGGCAAAATCTTATTTGTATTCTTGGCATAAGGCCTTGGTTATGTGGTTATGATAGTCTGGCATTATGCATTCCATCATTATGAAAGTGGTAATTGATATTGTATGTGATTATTCGATTAGTAGAATATCCATGTGAATAAGTAAATGGTATTATTTCATTTTTTCCATACTATGTTGAAGTTCAAGTTTAAAAGGCTTTTTTATTAGTTATACATTGCCTTAAATGTTTATTCTTATTTATGAAAGTTTCCGCTATATTGTTATCCTTACTGGGCATTTGATCTCACCCCTTTTCTATGTTTTATTTTTCCCAGGATGTGAAGAAGTAAATTATGAATGACCTACAGGGATAGTATGAGGGAATAAGAGTGTAGACTATGGTGACTATGTTGTTGTAGTTTTCATTTTTATGATGTAATGTAAAACTTTATGAATATCTCTAGTGTTTCCAAGGCTACTAAACTAATCGGTCTTTCAATATTTGATCTTTCTTGTGATCATGCCAATGTTATGTAATAATGCACCGACTCTAGGTAACTGGGGTCGAGGCATTACAGTTGGTATCAGAGAAAGTTTGGTACAAACCTTGGAAGCTAGATTTAGATAAACTCTGATTAGAGGACATAGATTTAAGATGGACTTTGAGGATTAGTGTAGAAGAACTTCCAATAATTTTGGTATTGTAGAGATTTTGTGAGTTTTCTGAGCAATACATCACTGTCTGGATACGAGTAGGTAGAGGCGGCTCTGGAACCGATGTACCGAGGGGTAAAACCCGAAAACACCGCTTTGAGCTAGACTCGAACAGGAACTGGTGCATGACAACGGGCCTTGCTGCACTCTTGGTTACGAAACTCCCGGGGGATATGCTTAGGATAACTCTCATTTTCTTTAAAAATGATTATGAAGGGTTTATGAGTATATACTTCCTCAAAGAAAACATTTTTATGATTATGGATTATATCCATAAATAGTTCAATTTATGTTAAGTGTTTTATAAGTATGGAATTATGTATTTTGATTCATAAACTGATCTAGTTTATGCCATTGTTCAGAAATGGCACCTAGTGGAAGAAATTGAAACCATATCAATGCACGCACTCCATGTAGGGATTTCCCACCTGCTCAAGATAATTATAGTGGAGCTGTTGATGCAACGGGTGCCGATCAGCTAATCACCATACTGGGACAACTCACTCAGGTTATGAATAATAACCTAACCCGTATGGAGCACCCTGATCCGCAGTGTGGAGGATCAATGTTAGATCGCTTCATGAAGCAACAACCTTCAACTTTCAAGGGGAGTACAAATCCCTTATTAGATGACAAATGGATAAATTCCCTAGAGAAAATATTTCAAGCTTTGGGGAGTAGTGAAAGGGAAAAAGTTATCATGGCAGTTTACTACCTCACTGGAGATGCTGATCAATGGTGGTCATTAATTCAAAACATGAAGGAAGATGATGAACTATAAAATATAGAATGGAGGGAGTTCAAAGATCTGTTTTTAGAAAAATACTTTCCTCATGACCATTGAGCATATATGGAATGACAATTTCTGAGTCTGAGACAAAAGGAGAATGATAATGTCATAAAGTATGGGGATAACTTTAAAAGGTTAGCAAGGTATGCTGGAGATTATATACGTAACCCAGGAAGTAAGATTGATCGTTTCTTTGATGGGTTAAAACCATTTCTCCATCTAGATTTAGTCTCACAATCCTTTTCATCGTACGAAGACATTGTCACATGTGCTATCAGAACAAAAAAAAGAATTATCTTTGTCTTATGACTTTAAAGCAAAGTAATAGAAAAAGAGATCTACTGATCAATCTGGGAATGGAAATAAGGTGAATAATGGAAATGTTGAATATCCATCCTGTGGTAAATGTGGGAAGAAACACTCTGGTACTTGCTTGAAGGGAATGGGTGTCTGTTACAAGTGTGGTGAAAAAGGACACCAAGCTCGTGATTGTAGAGGGAAGAAGGAAGCTACCAATGTTCAGTGCAACAATTGCAGGGATATGGGACATTATGAAAATGAATGTATTAAGCGTCAGGGTAACTTACCTCAGAAAAGACCAAGGGATCAAGTCCAAGCTTATGCTATCACTACTGTTGAGGTAAAAGCTCTGAAAGACGTGGTGGCAGGTAATTTAATGGTTTCCTCAAGTATAGCAAATGCATTATTTGATTCTGGATCATCGCATTGTTTCATATCTTCCCAGTTTTCTAAGTACATTTTATATTTCCAATTTGATTTAACAAGGGAGTTTTCAGTTAAAACTCCTAAGGGAAGTGTCATTGCAATAAAGTTTTTTGAATCAGTCCCCATTAGAGCACATAAATGTTCTTTATCCGCTGATCTCATCATCATACCTACGATTGAGTTTGATATAATCCTCGGTATGGATTGGCTTTCGGACTATGATACGAAGATTTATTGTAAGAAGGAGGTTACAATTTTTGATGATGATGATAAGGAACACCTTATCTTTAGAGAAGAATCGTCACCACCTAATTCTTATCTAGATCCACCTCCAGTAGCTCAACTAAATTCAATTATTGGGGAGAAAGAGGATGAAATTATAGTGGGTGAGGAAATGAATGTTCAAATAGAGGATGTACCTGTTGTGAAAGAATATGTAGATGTGTTTCCGGAAGATTTATCGGGACAAACTCCAGAGCGAGAAGTTGATTTTTCCATTGATTTAATTCCTGGATCAAGGCCTATATTGAAGACCCCTTATATAATGGCCACTGTAGAATTAGTTGAACTAAAGAAACAACTAGAGGAATTGAGTAATAAGGGATTTATTCTCCCTAGTGTTTCACCATGGGGATCCCTTGTTCTTTTTGTTAAAAAGAAGGATGGATCTATGAGGTTATATATCAACTACAGGGAGATCAATGCTATAAAAATAAAGAATAAGTATCCTCTACCTTGCATTGATGATTTATTTGACCAACTGCATGGAGCTCAATACTTTTCAAAGATTGAACTTCGATCTGGATACCATCAGTTGTGTGTGAAGAAGGATGACATTCTGAAGACAGCATTTCGAACTAGGTACGGTCATTACGAGTTTACAGTAATGCCTTTTGGATTGACTAATTCACCCTCTGTAGTCATGGATCTGATGAATAGAGGTTTCAAGGAATATCTCGATGAATTTGTGGTGTATTTATTGATGATATCTTAGTATACTCCAAAATCTACAAAGATCATCAAAATCACTTGCGCATTATCCTGAGGACTCTGAGAAGACATGAATTATATGGGAAGTTTAGCAAGTGTGAATTTTGGATTCAGGATATTTCTTTTCTTGGTCATATTGTCTCTAAGGATGGAATTCTCGTTGATCCTTCTAAGACCAAGGCAATCCATGAATGGAAAGAACCTACAAGTGTAATTGAGGTACGCAGTTTTATTGGTTTGGCAGGTTATTATCGACGTTTCGTCCAGAATTTTTCCCGATTGGCAAACCCATTAACGAAGCTCACACCTAAAGGGGTTAAATTTGTTTGGACAAAAGAGTGTGAAGAATGTTTCTAAGAACTGAAGAGAGGATTAGTCAATGCTCCTATATTGACTCTACCATAGGGGAGTGATGGGTTCGTTATTTATATTGATGCATCGAGGAAAGGACTTGGTTGTGTTCTTATGAAGAATGATAGGATTATTGCCTATGCATCACGACAGTTGAAAATTCGTGAACAAAACTATCCTACTCATGATATCGAGTTAGCAGCATTGATCTTTGCTTTGAAGATATGGAGGCACTACCTCTATGGTGAAAAATGTGAGATTTATACTGATCAGAAGAGTTTGAAGTATATTTTCTCACAAAAAGAACTCAACATAAGGAAAAAGAGATGGCTTGAATTACTCAAGGATTATGATTAGATGATAAAATACCACCGGAGAAGGAAAAAAAGGTGCCAGGTTCTTTGATCAGAAAAGACCATGGAGTTTTGAACAATATGAGAATTGAAAGGGATCCAAATTTCATGGATCTAGTGAAGATGGAAATTAGAATAACCATGGAAGGTGAAACGTCAATGCTTTTTCAAATGGTTTCCAAACCATATTTACTATAAAGTATTAAGAGTTCTTAGACCGATGATGAAGAATTTCAAAAGAAGATTAAAGTTGTGAATGATGGGAGATTGAGAGACTTTTTGTATGAAGAAGGAATTTTGACATTCGGGAAGAGGATTTGTGTTCCCGATATACCTGATCTAAAAAGGGAATTGTTGGATGATGCTCATAGTAACAATTTCTCTATACTCCTAGGAGCGCCAAAATGTATAGATATTTGAAGGAACATTTTTGGTGGGACAACATGAAGAGGGAGGTTGCCGATTTTGTGTCAGGATGTATGGTTTTTCAACAAGTGAAAGCTGGAAGGCAACAGCCTAGATGAGTCATGCAACCTCTTCCAATACCAGAATGGAAATTGGATAATATTATGATAGACATTGTCATGGGGATACCAAAGACTCCTAGAAGGAACGATTCAATTTGGGTCATTGTTGATCGCCTTACCAATTCAGCTCATTTTCTTTCTATAAGGGAAGATTTACCACTTGAACGACTAGAAATACTATATATTAATGATGTTTTGAGACTTCATGGAGTACCCCTATCAATTATTTCTGATCGTGATCCCCGTTGTACTTCAAGATTCTGGAAAAGTGTTCAAAAATCCTTGGATACTGATCTTAATTTGAGCACTGCCTACCACCCTCAAACAGATGGATAATCAGAACGAACTATTCAATCATTGGAAGAAATGTTGAGATCCTGGTCACTTGACTTTCAGGGTATGTGGGATCAATATTTACCTCCGGTAGAATTTTCCTATAACAATAGCTTCCATTCGAGTATTCATAAGGCACAATATGAAGAGTTATACAGAAAGAGATGTCGCACACCAACCTGTTGGGATGACATTGGTGAAAGAAAACTTGTAGGCCCAGAACTGGTGGAGGAAACAATGGAAAAGGTTAAGGTAAGCCAAAACCATATCAAAGCAGCTCAAAGTAGGCAGAAGAGATATGCTGATAATCGAAGGAAGTATTTGGAATTTCATGTCAGTGATCATGTTTTCCTGAAGGTATCTCCATGGAAGGGAGTCATACATTTTGGAAAGAAAGGTAAATTGAGTCTGAGGTACATCGAACCATTCTAAATTCTAAAACGAATTGGGGTTGTAGCTTACCGATTGGAAATGCCTCCAAGTCTCTCTAAAGTTCAAGATCTGTTCCACGTATCTCTATTGAGGAAATACATGCCTGACCCAATGCATGTACTCACATATGAGGAATTATAACTGGAACACGATATTTCTTATTGCGTAGATCCCGTCAAGATTCTTGATACGAGAGAACAAGTACTGAGAACACGGACGACTCGTCTGGTAAAAGTCTTGCGGAGAAACCATAAGACGGAAGAGGCAATGTGGGAACCCGAAGAACTTATAATGAAGAACCACCCGAGTCTTTTCATGTGGTAGTATTCTAGAAATATCGAGGACGAAATTATTTGAAGGAGGGGAGAATGTAACCCCCCAGGCTTCTAAGGTATGCTTCTCTTTGAATAATGCAATAGCATGTGTTGTACGCAACATCGAGTTCTAACACACCACAACCAATCAAACTAGCTGTTATGAATAGTAATACCCACTTTATGAAATTTATAAATTTTATTTTTCCAAATGGACTTCATTTTAGGATTCGGAATATTTAAATTAGCCTAGGGTGAATTTTTGGTATTTTTCTGAAAAACTTCATTTTTTGATGAATAGTGAAACCACTTAGTGGTAGTTAAAAAACTGAATTTTTCATACAACTTAATTTTACCGCTTCTGTGAGTGGAATTTCGAAAAACTGAGAGACACGGTTAATATCAAGGACTAAAATGTGGTTCATTGAGATGAAAATAATTTTTGGGGAATGGTAACTTTTTACTTTTATTTACCGCGGTTAAAAGTAAATAGGGTAATTAAGGGTAAAAATGATATTAATATTACCCTAACACATATCCTAATTCTATTGGATATGCTTAATTCGACCAAAAACAACCTTAGAAATAAAATATTATCATTTAGGTCCACTTGGATTAGATTAGGACATTTATTATTATTTAATTCAAAGAAGAGTTAAAAGAGTTAAAATCAAAGTTTATTTACTAAATCATTTTTAATATAGGGTTAAACATAAGATAAATTCGATTGTAAAAATTAATTATAAAGATAAAAATATTTCCTACATAATGATATTTTATTTATAAACTTTAGATATTAAATAATTTAATTTATTTATGACACAATGATGATGCAGTAATTACAATAATAGTGAAAATTAGAATAATTGATATTATAAATACCCAAATAAATGTAATTTAAGACTTTTTATATATAACAATAATTTTTTAGGATAATATGACACGTTAGGATTTATTTAACTAACTTTTTTCGAAGTAATCATTCTGTTATGATTTTTAAAAAAATCAATTTTTGAATACTGTCAAAATTGACATAAAAGAGTTTTTAAAACAAATATTATATTATTAATTGATATTAAATTCGTAAAATTATAAGGTTCGGCCAAGAGACTTATATCATGATAGGTGTATCATTAATGGACCACTTGGGGGTCTCTTTGAGGTATATAGAATTTTTATTAACTATATAATATAAAAATATAAAGTGACATGGTAAGTGTCAAACTAATTAACTAAGAGTTAATACTTTAAGATAAGGTTAATATTGTAACCAAAACCTATCTAAATCCTTTTGGTTGAGTGGTTTTCGACCTATCCCCGCCTTAAAATTTATATAATCCACTTTTGAGCCATTAGAAACTGAATATGAATTTATTATAAAATAATATTTCTAGCTTTTCCAAAGGTACCCCTCACCCCCCTTATAAAAGGGCACTCCCCCTTCTCATTAATTCACACCATCAAAGCCATTTGTCTCGGCCATACTCTGCCCAAATACTCTCTAAAAATCCCTCACTTTATCCTAGAGGCCTTCCTTTAGTCGGAAATCCATCCTAAGGATCCCTTTTGATAAAATCAAAATGAAGAACCCGAAGAAGAGGTAATGATTTCACCACACTTTTTCAAGTTCTTTTCTTCTTCCACTTCTTCTTTCTTTGTTATTATCATTATAAAATAATAACTCAAGTATCTTATATATACTGTGATGTTATTATAAATATGTTACAACCATAATCAGTATTCTATCCATTCTTTTAATAACATGTCACTATACGTGCGTACGTACGGCTTACCGTCTCCACGTCGTGGTGGAATTGTTATTCAATAAATTATTATTTGGATGGGTATAATAATGATGTCTAATTCATGTAAATAATAAATATAACATGATATTGATTCTGTATATATGATATACCATCCAATTATATATTATTTTAATATCAAAAGAATGATATTGTCGCTCGTGCGTATGTACGGACTACCGTCTCCACGAACGCGATAAGATTCATTCCACATCGTATCCATTCAAGTCTAATTCTCATTTGATGATTAATAATAGCATATAAAGACTTGATATAATTCTAGATATGATTAAGATACAACCTATCCATGACAAACACGGCTTACTTAACAAATCATAAAAAATAAAATGAGTAAGTTAACACCCGAAACAATGATAATACTAAGATATTATTAACAAATCAATGTTAAAAGATCATATATGATATCATATTAAAATATATGATTCTTGTATAATTTAATAACAATTATTTCACCATTATAAAGGTGTGTATCCTACCCCAACCATGTAAAAGTACATGTTAAGGGTTATTTCACAATCTCTTCATTATCTGAGGTTTTTTATACGTAATAATCTACTGGGATCTCTTTATCATCCACATTCATATTTCCTGAAAGTGTATTTCAAAAAATTCTTAATATTTTACTCCATATGGGTTAAATTCATTTATACCCTTGTTTGACTTTTTATAAGATATCTATAAAGGAATATTTTCTTCATTTTGCAAACAAGGTCCTTTTTACCCTTTTTGACAGAATTAAGGTAAGAATGTCTTTTTTTAACTTATACGGCGGGTGCAGTTATTTTCCGCCATTATAAAATCTTTGAAGCTCCCCTTACAAGCTTATAAGAAAATTTTCAAAGTAAATGTTTTATATTATAATTATGTGACTTTAAAATGATTTAAAAAAAGGGATATTTCTCTGAAATAGATTTGATTTCATCTATGCCAATATCCTTTGATGGATTTTACGCTTATTTGAAGTTGATTTATTATGATACAAAACTTCTATATTGTATTGAAGGTTTTCTGATATGTTTGACTGTGGATGTGTTATTTTTATACCATTCATGGTTTATTGATGAAGTATTTATATTTTGTATTCAAGTTTTAATACAAATGTTTATGTTATGTTTAAACTGTTTCATATGGGAATGCATTGGACTTAATATGTGACGGGTGGAGCCCGCTATAGCTCTTCGATGCATCGGTAGGCCTCATGAGACAAACTAGTGTCTTTTCACAAGGCCTTTACAAAATCTTATTTGTAATCTTGGAACGATGCCTTGGATATGTGGTTATGATAGTCTGACATTATGCATTCCATCATTATGAAAGTGGTTATTGATATTGCATGTGATTATTCGATTAGTAGAATATCAATGTGAATAAGTAAATGGAATTATTTCATTTTATTTTTTCCATACTATGTTGAAGTTCAAGTTTAAAAGGATTTTGTATTAGTTATACATTTCATTAAATGTTTATTCTTATTTATGAAAGTTTCCGCTATATTGTTATCCTTACTGGGCATTTGAGCTAACCCCTTTTCTATGTTTTATTTTTCCCAGGATGTGAAGAATTAAATTATGAATGACCTATAGGGATAGTATGAGAGGATAAGAGTGTAGACTTTGGATACTATGTTGTTGTAGTTTTCATTTTTATGATGTAATGTAAAACTTTATGAATATATCTAGTGTTTCCAAGGCTACTAAACTAATCGGTCTTTTGAGATTTGATCTTTCTTGTGATCGTGCCAATGTTATGTAATAATGCACCGACTCTCGGCAACTGCGGTTGGGGCGTTACAAACCAAGTGGGTGTTCATGAATAACATTAATATAAATGGATAAGTTTTGTGAAATAATATAAGGTTACTTTTCAAGGGATATTCATAAGTGGAAGGTATAAATTTTACAAAATCATTTTTCTTAATTGCATGTATTTATTCCATATGATGTTTTTTGGGTGTTTCTAGTCAATGGAAGTACATGGATTATCATAGGGATGTAATATCAACATTGATTAATGGTAAAGCTGAAGAATAAGTCTATATTCAACAACTAAGGGCATTAATTATTTATAAGGGACTAAGTGTGATTTTTAAAATTAATAAATATTTATATCGGTTGAGTAAGGCCTCATGTTCATGATATTATAATCATTATAGATTATTTAAAATATTGTAATTATATAAAAAAATATTTGGTAGAAACTAATATGTGGAATAGGTATGTTTTAATACTTTGATTTTCAATGGATACAATGATTACAAAATAGTTTATGGTGATAATGATTATTCTTGTACCGAATTCATTTAAAATTTAAAAGAACACATATAATTTTTAATTATTTAGAAGATGAATTTATTTTTATGAATATACGTTATAGACAAGAAGAAGATAAAACTTCATATCATAGGAAAACATTGATTGGGATCTATTGTGGATTTTGGACATTTAAGATTCCAGGGAAGTTTCTAATATTATATTCATTGAAGTAAATATTTGAAAAGATAATGTTATTAAAAATGATAACAAGATTTACGATGTTGATTATAAGCATATTCTATCAAAAAAATCTCAACCATATATAGTTTATACAGTCACATTATGTTTAAAATATTAATGTGAACCATTGGAGTCCCATATAAAGGATGATAAAATAATATTAAGGTGTATTTAATGGAAATTAATCACTACCTTGATGTGTCTAAAATGTGATAATTTAAACATACATGGATTCATTGACTTTTATTGGGATAGTGATTCTAATGACCATACATCAACATCTTGAGGAAAATTCTTATTGGGAAAACGTGTGCATGTTTATATTGTTAGAAGTAAAAAATAAGTGGCATTATATACAATAGATATATAATATAACATTTAAATTAATAGATTCACTCAACTGATATGGAAGATGTAACACCCCGAGATTTTATGAAAAATATTCTTTTTAATTTCATTAATGTCTTGTGTTATACGCTACACCAAAAGGAGCTTTCACAACACACATCTATGACCTGGCTTGAATTACACGCAATCATGACCTTCCACGATAGTGTGTGTTGTACGCAACACCAAGTTTCGCAAAACAATGATATGCTATTAAGATATTATTAAAACTAGCCGTTATGAATAGTAATAACCACTTTTTCAAATTTTGTAATTTTATTTTTCAAAATGGACTTCATTTATGGATTCAGAGTATCAAATTTAGCCTAAGGTGAAATTTTGGTACTTTTCGGATAACTTTCATATTCTGATGAATAGTGAAAATTACTAAATTTTAATTAAAAACAATTTTTTTAATCGAAATAATTAATAGTGATAAATTATTAATTTGAGTGGTTTTAAAGTATATTTAGAATATATTTTTAAATTTTAATACAATGTTGGTCATTAAATGTAATTTCACATTTAAACCAGTTATAAACAAGTGTCAATCTTTTGATAGTTATTATCTCTTAAAAACACGCTATTTGTTGTGACAGCGGAAATTAATTATAAAATTAATTAATGCAACTTATTTTTTGGGAATTTTGTAAAATAGAAATCATTTTTGAATTCGGAATATCAATTATAGCTTAGGGTGAAATTTTGGCATTTTTCTAAAAAACTTCAATTTTTGATGAATAGTGAAACCACTAAGTGGTAGGTTAAAAACTGAATTTTGCATAAAACTTAATTTTACCGCTTCTGTGAATGGAATTTCGAAAATCCGACAGACACGGTTGATAGCAGTAAGTAAAATGTGGTTCAATGAGGTAAAAATAATTTTTTGGTGAATAGTAACTTTTTACTTTTTTTTACCGCGGTTAATAGTAAATAGGGTATCTAAGGGTAAATATGATATTACTATTACCCTAAAACATGTCCTAATTCTATTGGATAAGTGTAATTAGACCAAAAACAACCTTATGAATATAATATGACCATTTAGGTCCACTTGGATTAGATTATGACATTTAATATTATTTTATTTAATGAATAGGTAAAATAGTTAAAATCAAAGTTTAAGAAGTAAATAATTTTTAATATGGGGTTATACATAAGATAATTTAGACTATAAATATTCATTAGAAAGATAAAAATATTTACTATGTAATGGTTTTTTATTTATAATTTTTAGACATTAAATAATTTAATTTATTTATGACACAATGATGATGTAGTAATTATCTTATTAATGAAATATTGTCATAATTGATATTATAAATACCAAAATAAATGTAATTTAAGACTTTTTATGAATTCTAATAATTTTATAGGTTACTATGATATATTATTGTTGATTTAATAAACTTGGTTCGAACATATAATTCTGTTATGACTTTCACAAAAATCATATATCAAATAGTGTCAAAATTGACAAAAATAGTTTTTAAATAAACTATTATATTATTAATTGTTATTTTATTCCTAAAAATCTATGGTTCGGCCAAATAACTTAGATAAAGATATATATATTAATAATAAACAATTTGGGGTTCGTTTGGAATGTTATAGTAAGTGTATTAACCATATAGTGTATGAAAACAAAAAGACACGGTAAAAGTTAAATTATTTAACTTAAAGTTAAATCTAATTGACAAGGTTAAAATAATAACCTAAACTTGTCTAAATCCTATTGGTTGATAGGATTTAGACCCATCCCCACTTTAGCTTCGAAATAAGACCCTTTGGAACCATTATAAACCGATTTTGACTTTAATATAAAATAATATTTTGAGATATTCCTAAGGTGCCCCTCTCCTCCCTTATAAAAGGGAACCTCCTCCCTCTCTTCCTCACACAACTTTGAGCCTTCAAGTTCGGCCAACCCCTGCCAAAATCCCTTCTCCACTTCCCTATTATCATCCTATAGGTCCTGGTCTTCTTCAAAGACCATCCTTAGTTCTTTAAGTGGAGGCTAAGAAAAGGCGCGTCAAAAAGAGGTAATATCCATTACTGATCTTTTTCAATTTCATTATTCTTCAACTTCTTCTTCTTTAGTTGTTTCATGATAAAGTAATAACATCAGTATTTCTTATATACTGATATGTTATTATAAATATGAAACAACTCTAATTAACCTTCTATCCATCCTATGGAAAAAGGAAATCATTGCGCGTGCGTACGTACGGAATACCGTCTCCACGTCGTGGTGTAATCTATTTTCCGCCACCACATTAATTGGATGGGTATAAAGGTGTAATGAGTTACTATATATGATTATTATAAAGTTATATTGATACTGAAATAGTATACATACACTTCAACACAATTCCACGACCATGGGAACGATATCATCGCTCGTGTGTGCGTACGGACTACCGTCTCCACGAAGCGATGAGATTCATTATCAATGATTAACCATTCATGAATGATTATAAAGTATATATAATAAGTACTAATTAAATATATGACCTAATAATGATACTGGAATTAATTATATTTATATGTATGTCATCTACTTAATTCCATTCAATTCAATAAGGAAACGAAAACAACGTTCATGCGTACGTACGGACTACCGTCTCCATGAACGGTGTATTTCTTTCCATTTACTGATTTATTATATGTGTATATTCTGAATATATATATATATATATATCATGTTTTATATTCTGGAATTAAGTAATCATGATCTAAGTAATCATATGAATAATTACAAGTTAAAAACACGAACGACAAATGAGACGATTTTACCCAAAACGCTACTTTAACATGAATTTACAAAAGAACGGGTAATATAAAGTCATAAGCGGACCATATATGATATAATAACAATGATTATGATTCTGGAATTAGTCAATAACATGATCTAAATCATTATATAGGAGGTTCGGACACTTACAAAGCAAGTCGGACCTAAGGTAAGGGAAATATCACAATCTCATTTTTATCCGAGATTGCTTATACTTTGGTATTTACTGGGGAGTATTTTATCTTCCACATCCATGTTTCCTCAATATGTAATATTATTTCCATCCATGTACAATTGTTTAAATCCAATTTTACCCTTCGGTGAGTTTTTAGTAAAAGATATGAAAGGAATCTTTTGTCGTTTTTCGTACGAGGTACTTTTTGACTTTTCCGACAAAAGTACAAAGAATGTTTTTTTTAACTTATACGGCATGAATGGATTTCTAAAACATTATTTCCAAGAAGTTTCCTTTACAAGTATTCAAGTTTATTTTTAATCAACTTCTTTTAGTTTAAAATTGTATGACATGTTAAGAAAGGTAAAGTGTTTTTGAAGTAGAAAGGATATTTTCCTCAAGAATAGAGTTCAAGTATTTTATCAAAATTATTTTCCATCTATGATAATAAAAGGGTTATGTTTTTATCCCTATTATTACATGGATTTGATTATGTTGTGATGGAAATATTTTTATGAATTCCTTTATCTTATATGAATTGTTTTATGATGTCATGTTGTTTAAGAATCCCATTTTTATTACGTGGATTACGCTATGATGTATGGTTTATGATTATGTGGCACACATAAAAAAGGATTCATTATAAGATGGGTGGGACCTATATCTCCCTCCAATGCATTGGGTAAAGATTTTATATCTCATGAGATAAACATGGATGGACGGAAGGTTATTTCGGTTCAGTGATACAGGACTGAAACGAGGAGTGAACTCGGTTCAGAAATGGACTTTGTCCGCTAAGATAGTCTTGGCAATGAGTCATGACTAACAAGAAATGATTTTCCATGATTATGTGTGCATTCCACAAAGTCTCAAGTTTCATGTTAGTATTATGGGGATATCATTTTCACTTCTATGATTTATTCCATGTTACGATATTATGATCTCTTTTGCAGGTTATGATTTTCAAAAAGATATGATATGATTTTTTTTATTTCCTTTATTTGCCCTTGCTGAGAATTTGAGCTCACCCTTTTATGTTTTCTTTTCCCCAAGATATAAATAATGGTTTTAGGTAAAAAAAAAAGGGGAAGATCTTTATGGGAGATATTGAAGATCTTTCACCACGATTAGAAGATTACGTTCCGAGTTTCCAAAGACACTAAACTATTACGATCCTTGTGTGTGTGTTTTTGTTATGTACTAAGTATTCCTCAAAAGTAATGTAATGTGCATGTACGTCAAGCTTCGGGTCTCTACAGTTGGTATCAGAGGCAAAGGAGGTAGGAATGTATCCGATCCTTGGGAACTCTCACATGTGAGCGTTGGACGAAGCATGGCTCTCTGCCCAAGGGCTTCATGAGGAAATGGCTGCCACTGGGGATGGTGGTGTGTCCCACCCAGGGGGTGTAGCCGCCCATGGAGTGCCCTGATAGGTATCAATTGTAGTCCACTGGAAGTAATTCTAGACCGCTACTGTTGGTATCAGAGGAAAGGTTTAGTCAACCTTTGGAAACTAGGATGCGAAAGCGTTAGTGAGATCCCTTGAGATATTTCTAAGGTATGTCTAGGGATGACCCTAAGGATAAGTATACGTATAGGATACAGTCCAATAACTACGGTAAAGATCATAGAGTTTAACCTAAGAAGTTAGATAATGAAGTTACTCCCCCTTTATTATGATTTTTGACTCTCACGCTATTATTTTTGGGTTTTAGACGATGGATGGAACCCAAAGGAACCGTGTTGATCAATGCAATGGACAATGAAATGATTGTCCTCCTGAACAAACAAATGTTATGGGAGATGGAGTGCAAAATCTTATTGTTATTCTTACACAAGCTATGAATCATTCTGGACTTCCAAATGAGCAGAGAAGGGAACAATATTCTATTGAGTCCTTCATGAGGCAACGTCCACCTTCTTTCAGTGGGTCTTTTGATCCACTTGTTGCTGAACAATGGATCAGTACCACTGAAAAGATATTTTCAGTTCTTCAATGTTCTGAGCATGATAAAGTCATCTTAGCATTATATCGTTTGGAAGGTGAAGCTGATCAATGGTGGAATCTTATCAAGAATACGAGGCAAAGAGATGAAATTGAGTCCATGGAATGGACAAGTTCAAGAACTTGTTTTTCAGAAATTACTTCCCTTGTATTCTTTGAACAAAGATGGAAAAGGAGTTTCTTGAGCTGAAGCAGAAGGATGATGAATCTGTTGGTATATACGAAGCAAATTTTACAAGACTTTCAAGGTACGCTTCTGGTATTATCATCCAACCTGAAAGTAAAGTTGATCGATTTTTCAGTGGCTTAAAACCAAGTCTTAGAAGGGCATTAGCTATAAGAGACTTTAGTAGCTATGAAGAAATTGTGTGTTGTGCTATCAAGGTAGAAATGGATGTTTGTGTTAGATATCCATCTCATGGTTTTGACAAGAAACGAAAGATGGAGTTCAAGGAGAAATCTCATAATAATGGTGAAATGAAGATGAATGTTTCCTTATGCACAAAGTGTGGAAAGAAGCATGGTGTAGATTGTCTTAAAGGGACTAGAAAATGTTTTAAGTGTGGAAAAGAAGTTCATCGAGCAGCTGAGTGTCGAAGTAATGGAAAAAGGGATTCTAATGATGTGAATAAAGCAAACACTGTAGAGAATGTACAACCAACACTTCAATGCTTAAAGTGCAAGGAAATGGGGCATTATGCTAATAAATTCCCTAATCCAAGGGTTAGTGATGATCGACATGAGAAACCGCTTAAGGCAAAGGACAAAGGGATGTCACATGCGATCACTATTGGCAATGTTGAATATGACAACGATGTGGTGAAATGATTAAGTGTTTATGTAATGGGATTCCAAAATAATATTGTATCATGGAGTATTGGAATATTTATGTATTGGTCTAATGTGGTATTCAATGTGATTGAGATATTTTTGGAAATAAGATGATATGCACATAATGAAGGGAAAACGAGAAAACGAAATGTTTAACAGTATTCATGATCTCATGATTGATATAAGGACTAAGTGATATCATGGTTTGAGTATATAGAATTTTGAGGATTTTGGTATGTGGAAAGTGTTAACTTTTAACTGCATTCATGTTTTCACTAAGGTTCAATGGGCATTAAAGAGAACACATGATTACGGCCTTTGAATGTTTGGAATGTTACCAACAAAACATATCTTATGATATATGGGGATCGACGATGGTGTTAAATATCTGGTAATCGTTTTCACTATGTTATGAGAGTGGACTGCAGTATTATGGATAAGCCTAAAGATTGGAATGGATTATTTTGGACATAAGTTAGTATTGTTTAAGGATATAAGTTTTTTTTCGATATTATTGATGGGATGTTATAGTATTATAGTTTTAGAAAAAGGACAACCTGCAGAACGGGCGACAGCCCATCGCGTCGGACAAGGCTGTGGGAATCGAACCCACAACCGAAGTGCGACTGGCCTTTATCGCCTACCACTGGCCTACAGGAAGTCCCTGTTTAGTAGAAACTAGTTTTATTTTATTAAGTAGTATGATATATGAAGTATAAGTCCATTTTAGGAACCATATATGATTAATCTCACTATAGATCGACTTATGTATATAATTTTTGCTAACCTTTTGTTTGAGACAGATGGAATGACCCGTCATTCTATCACATGATCTGCTAACACTTCACGAATAACAAATTCAACTTCATTTATTTAAGAGACAAAGTGTAAATTGTTAAAGGCATGAACAACAGTGAGATTGTACCAAAATAAAGTAAGTATTTATTCTAATTCAAATTCTTTAACTTTAGGGAAACGATCTTGAAAACCAAAAATGTTGTCCTAGTGATCTTATATCTGATTAATCAGATGGTACCTTAGATCGTCACAAATTTTTGGATTTGTGATTGTTGGCTTTTCTATAGCCATGTTCTCTACCACTCTCCATCAGAACATGATGGTTAGATTTTTCTTCCATATCCATATTTTCACCTATGTGGAAACCCAGTGATTAGTTTATTTGGGTAACCATTATGTTTCATACTTTTGTTTTTAAAGATTGGTTTTGGTATTCCTTTTTACGATGTGGGTTTCGATTAAAGAAACATTTGAATAGTAAACCATTTATAACCCCGACGAATTTCGAGGGTGAAATTCATTTTAAGGGGGGTAGAATGTAACACCCAGAGATTTTATGAAAAATATTCTTTTTAATTTCATTAATGTCTTGTGTTATACGCTACACCAAAAGGAGCTTTCACAACACACATCTCTGACCTGGATTTAATTACACGCAATCGCGACCTTCCACGATAGCGTGTGTTGTACGCAACACCAAGTTTCGCTAAACAACGATATGCTATTAAAATATTATTAAAACTAGCCGTTATGAATAGTAATAACCACTTTTTGAAATTTTGTAATTTTATTTTTCAAAATGGACTTCATTTATGGATTTGGAGTATCAAATTTAGCCTAAAGGTGAAATTTTGGTACTTTTCGGATAACTTTCATATTCTGATGAATAGTGAAAATTACTAAATTTTAATTAAAAACAATTTTTTTTAATTGAAATAATTAATAGTGATAAATTATTAATTTGAGTGGTTTTAAAGTATATTTAGAATATATTTTTACAATTTAATACAATGTTGGTCATTAAATGTAATTTCACATTTAAACCAATTATAAACAAGTGTCAATCTTTTGATAGTTATTATCTCTTAAAAACACGCTATTTGTTGTGACAGCGGAAATTAATTATAAAATTAATTAATGCAACTTATATGTTGGGAATTTTTTAAAATAGAAATCATTTTTGAATTCGGAATATCAATTATATCTTAGGGTGAAATTTTGGCATTTTTCTGAAAAACATCAATTTTTGATGAATAGTGAAACCACTAAGTGGTAGGTTAAAAACGGAATTTTGCATAAAACTTAATTTTACCGCTTTTGTGAATGGAATTTCGAAAATCCGACAGACACGGTTGATATCATTCATTAAAATGTGGTTCAATGAGATAAAAATAATTTTTTGGTGAATAGTAACTTTTTACTTTTTTTTATCGCGGTTAATAGTAAATAGGGTAACTAAGGGTAAATATGATATTACTATTACCCTAACACGTGTCCTAATTCTATTGGATATGTGTAATTCGACCAAAAACAACCTTATGAATATAATATGACCATTTAGGTCCACTTGGATTAGATTATGACATTTAATATTATTTTATTTAATGAATAGTTAAAATAGTTAAAATCAAAGTTTAAGAAGTAAATCATTTTTAATATGGGGTTATACATAAGATAAATTCGACTATAAATATTCATTAGAAAGATAAAAATATTTAATATGTAATGGTATTTTATTTGTAATTTTTAGACATTAAATAATTTAATTTATTTATGACACAATGATGATGCATTAATTATCTTATTAATGAAATATTGACATAATTGATATTATAAATACCAAAATAAATGTAATTTAAGACTTTTTATGAATTACACTAATTTTCTAGGTTACTATGATATATTAGTGTTGATTTAATCAACTTGGTTCGAACATATAATTCTGTTGTGACTTTCACAAAAATCATATATCAAATAGTGTCAAAATTGACACAAAATAGTTTTTAAATAAAATATTGTATTATTAATTGTTATTTTATTCCTAAAAATCTAAGGTTTGGCCAAATAACTTAGATATGGATATATATATTAATAATAAACAATTTGGGGTTCTTTTGGCATGTTATAGTAAGTGTATTAACCATATAGTTTAAGAAAACAAAAAGACACGGTAAAAGTTAAATTATTTTACTTAAAGTTAAATCTAATTGATAAGGTTAAAATAATAACCTAAACTTGTCTAAATCCTATTTGTTGATAGGATTTGGACCCATCCCCACTTTAGCTTCGAAATAAGACCCTTTGGAACCATTATAAACTGATTTTGACTTTAATATAAAATAATATTTTGAGATATTCCTAAGGTGCCCCTCTCCTCCCTTATAAAAGGGCACCTCCTCCCTCTCTTCCTCACACAACTTTGAGCCTTCAAGCTCGGCCAACCCATTCCAAAATCCCTTCTCCACTTCCCTATTATCATCCTAGAGGTCCTGGTATTCTTCAAAGACCATCCTTAGTTCATTAAGTGGAGGCTAAGAAAAGGCGCGTCAAAAAGAGGTAATATCCATTACCGATCTTTTTCAATTTCTTTCTTCTTCAACTTATTCTTCTTTAGTTGTTTCATGATAAAGTAATAACATCAGTATTACTTATATACTTATATGTTATTATAAATATGAAACAACTCTAATTAACCTTTTATCCATCCTACAGAAAAAGGAAATCACCACACGTGCGTACGTACGGAATACCGCCTCCACGCCGTGGTGTAATCTATTTTCCACCACCACCTTAATTGGATGGGTATAAAGGTGTAATGAGTAACTATATATGATTATTATAAAGTTATATTGATACTTAAATAGTATACATACAGTTCAACACAATTCCACGACCATGGGAACGATATCATCGCTCGTGCGTACGTACGGACTACCGTCTCCACGACGCGATGAGATTCATTCTCAATGATTAACCATTTATGAATGATTATAAAGTATATATAATAATTACTAATGAAATATATGACCTAATAATGATACTGGAATTATTTATATTTATATGTATGCCATCTACTTAATTCCATTCAATTCAATAAGGAAACGAAAACAGCGTTCATGCGTACGTACGGACTACCGTCTCCATGAACGGTGTATTTTGTTCCATTTACTGATTTATTATATATTTATATTCTGAATATATATATATATATAAATCATGTTTTATATTCTGGAATTAAGTAATCATGATCTAAGTAATCATATGAATAATTACAAGTTAAAAACACGAACGACAAATGAGACGATTTTACCCAAAACGCTACATTAACATGAATTTACAAAAGAACGGGTAATATAAAGTCATAAGTGGACCATATATGATATAATAACAATTAATATGATTCTGTAATAAGTCAATAACATGATTTAAATCATTATACAAGAGGTTCGGACACTTACAAAGCAAGTCAGACCTAAGGTAAGGGAAATATCACAATCTCATTTTTATCCGAGATTGCTTATACTTTGGTATTTACTGGGGAGTATTTTATCATTCACATCCATGTTTCCTCAATATTTAATATTATTTACATCCACGTACAATTTTTTAAATCCAATTTTACCCTTCGGTGAGTTTTTAGTAAAAGATATGAAAGGAATCTTTTGTCGTTTTTCGTACGAGGTACTTTTTGACTTTTCCGACAAAAGTACAAAGAATGTTTTTTTAACTTATACGGCTTGAATGGATTTCTAAAACATTATTTCCAAGAATTTTCCTTTACAAGTATTCAATTTTATTTTTAATCAACTTCTTTTAGTTTAAAATTTAATGACATGTTAAGAAAGGAAAAGTGTTTTTGAAGTAGAAAGGATATTTTCCTCAAGAATAGAGTTCAAGTATTTTATCAAAATTATTTTCCATCTAAGATAATAAAAGGGTTCTGTTTTTATCCCTATTATTATATGGATTTGATTATGTTGTGATGGAAATATATTTATGAATTCTTTTATCTTATATGAATTGTTTTATGATGTCATGTTGTTTAAGAATCCCATTTTTATTACGTGGATTACGCTATGATGTATGGTTTATGATTATGTGGCACACATAAGAAAGGATTCATTATAAGATGGGTGGGACCTATATCTCCCTCAAATGCATTGGGTAAAGATTTTATATCTCATGAGATAGAAATGGTTGGACGGAAGGTTATTTCGGTTCAGTGATACAGGACTGAAATGAGGAGTGAACTCGGTTCAGAAATGGACTTTGTCCGCTAAGATAGTCTTGGCAATGAGTCATGACTAACAAGAAATGATTTTCAATGATTATGTGTGCATGCCACAAAGTTTCAAGTTTCATGTTAGGATTATGGGGATCTCATTTTCACTTCTATGATTTATTCCATGTTAAGATATTATGATCTCTTTTGCAGGTTATGATTTTCAAAAAGATATGATATGATTTTTTTTATTTCCTTTATTTTCCCTTGCTAAGCATTTGAGCTCACCCTTTTATGTTTTCTTTTCCCCAGGATATAAATAAATGTTTTAGGTAAAAAAAAGGGGAAGATCTTTATGGGAGATATTGAAGATCTTTCACCATGTTTAGAATATTACGTTCCAAGTTTCCAAAGACACTAAACTATTACGATCCTTGTGTCTGTGTTTTTGTTATGTACTAAGTATTCCGCAAAAGTAATTTAATGTCCATGTACGTCAAGCTTCGGGTCTCTACAGAAGAACTCTAAATTTGATGACATTAATGTTAATATTTAACATCTACTGAATATTTTATATAGTAATAAATGTCAAATTTATCTATCAAAGACCCAATTTCAATAATAAAAATCCAATAATATTGTCATAAGAATCCATTTCCTCAAGTAGAAAGTTACAATCATGGTAATTAAGATATAAAATATTTCAAAAAACTAAGAAATTGACGATATTTTCACGAAATCTATGCTAAGTAAAAGGTTTATGGAATAATGGATTAAACATCATGTTATGGTATCTCCCTTTACATAATGAATTTTAAATATATCATCTCTATTATTCCTTTAATTATGTTAAAAGGGGGGATAGAAGTAAAACACTTTTCTCAATAAGAATTTCTACTAAATTCAAAGGCTGGAGTTGTCATAATAATAGAGATAATAAGACAAGTGAATGAATTAAGGGTGATTATATCAAAATAACTAGTCAAAAATTTTATTATCAATGACATATGGAATTATCTAAAAATCCATTCTTTAGTAGTTTGGTGTAATGATTTTGTTCCCTAAGAAAAGGATATGATTATATGGATCAAAATTCAGTTTTGTCTTTTAAAATACTTATGTTACCAATAAATTAAATAGGGTAGATTGTTCTATCCTTTGGTATTTGAAGGTGTCACACTTGTTTTATACATTGTTTAAAATGGTATTTGGGTTGGTATGTATTGTTTAAAAAATAGATGAGTCAAACCTAGAGGTTATTATTACTTTATTGGATGTTCAAAAAGGTATTATGGGTTGGATTCCCATCAATAGGATCTCCATATAAATAATTCAGATTAATTGAAACATTTTAATCAATTGAAGTACATCTCTTTGGTGCAATACAAAAAATGATTTAGTTTACACTTAGTATGGAAGGATTTTGGAGAATGACTTGACAAGAACCCAAGCGTCCACCTATTTTACATTCATAATAAGTATGTTCTCTTAAGGTATGTTCACCTGATGTATATGTTGGTTTTACAATAAATTGTACATGCATGATATATATATACACATGCATATGATTCCTGATATATATTTATATATAACATACTATATATTATATATGGTAAAAATTTAATATATGCATTTTATTCATGTATTATTTATGCATGAGATACAAGAAAATATATTTATAGGATATATATTATTTATTTTTTGTTTAAGGCATTTTCATCAGTTGCATGGATTAATGGATTTTCATAAATTCATTCAAACCACTAAATTAATTACATCTGTTTTATATTAATTCAGGATATGTTTTTTGTAATTAAGAATCCTCGAGAATCACCTATATAAGTGGATGAGATCCTCTCATTTAAGCTTGTTTTGTACGAAATGTGTATGAGCCTCTGTTAATATAACTTCCTCCGAAAACACAATTTATCACATTATATAATGTAATAAAACACTTACAAACTATGCATATCACCATGATGTGTTCTTGGATATATTTGTTGGGGTATCACCACGTAGTCTCAGTGCATTTATTATCCTCTTCTTAGGGTCTTTATCAAGAATTCACTTTCTAAGAGAAGTAAATATAAGATGAAACATTCATATAAGAGTAACCTAGTTTGGTATTATTTCATGAATTTATAACAGAAAATAGATATGGATGTTTGTTGGGTATCCTACGGATTTATATGGTAATTAGATGATCATAAGAAACCCATAAATAGTATCATTTCACGATTTTTTTCATAATTAAATGTTTTTAAATCACTAGTTTTTTTAAAAAAAATAATATATTTCATTTTTTAATTTATATTTAGGTTTCATACCCTTATGTGATATTTTTAATGGTAAATTTGATTTGACATTATATTAGTAGTCTGTGAAAAGGTTATACCCGTGCAAAATCCATCATGTAATGGTAGGTATTCTATTAACATTATGTGATACTCATATATATAAGGTTTGTGGAAGGGATCCCTCTTTGCTACCTTTACACAAATGTTTTGTGTAATGGTAATACCCTTATGCAAGGGGTGTTGTGTAAAGGTATTACCCTAACACGGAGGTATTTATATAAGTTTCATTTTCTAGTTTATCTAATATAAAAAGTTAAATCCACTATATAAAGTTCAATATTGTATATATTTACACGGTATATGTGATATAGAGAGTACCATTATGAAAATGAATTTTTTAAGGGTACTACCCTTACATAAGGGAGAAACATAAAGGTAATCTACATATTAACTTTACGTAAAAATTTGAAATAATCTGTTACCCTTAAGAAAAGATTCTATGAAATGGTAAAATTGATGATAGCCATTCATAGAAAAGGTTTAGTGGTTAAGGGTAATCATATTTCTCATTAAAAAAAATTTGTTTCTTAATTATTGATCAATATATATGATTAAAAAATATTTATAAATCATAATAAATATTATTTTTTAGATATTTTAATTTACAAGGATTTCATAAATTTATTAAATAATTATAAATTATTGAGAAATAATTAATTTAAATTTAATGAATCAATTTTAATATATTTTAACGGTTAGTATTTTATAATATCATTGGAAAAATTAAATGGAATTCCATAAATTATAGAAAAAAATAGTTTATTTATAAATTCTAAAAGTCAATTTATAAATTGTTTATAATTTATATAAAGTGTTATTTTAATCCCCAAATTTTTATATAGATTAGAAATATTATTGTTGTATTACATGATATTTTATGATATCATATTGGAATGATATTTCTATTGTTAGTTGATGAATATTATCAAAAATTGACATTAATGACATTTTAAAATAAATAATATTTTATAAAATGATATAAATTTCAAAAAAAAATAAAATTCGAACAAATTTTTCTTATAAGGTAAATTTTTTATCAATGCTCAATTTATGGTTAATTTTTTTTTATATTTAATATAATTTGACTTAATGAATACAAACACATGTTATAATAGTAAGAGTTTAAAAGATTAAATAAGGATTAAATCCAAAATATAAGTGTCATAATATGACCTAAACGTGTCAAAAATTTATTATATGAGATTATTTATATCTATACTCATATTATCTATGAAATAACTCACATTTGGGCCATTTAAAAAATAAATCAAATTTATATTATTTTAATATTTTAAGTGTTTCTAAAAGTTCCACTTACCTCAATTATAAAAGGCCACCCAACCCCTCACTTCCAAACATTACTTTTATCCATATATAACATTATATAACACCCCAACTAATCTCCCAAATTACACCAACTCATCATATAATAATTGCATTGCAAAAAAATACAACATAGTGATTCTTTTGGTATAAACCAAAAGAAGTTTCCTGAAAATGGGTTATATTTTTCCACGATCACATTCATTTTATTTCTTTATAAACACATTAAATTATTCTTATTAAATAATTATAAAATATCATACATATCCAAAAATATATTGATATATGTTTATATTATTAGTTTGACTTATAATTTCACAGACATACATCTACTGGGATACACGGTCTTCATTCGTGTATACGTCAGACTACCGCCTCATGAACCAGTGGAGTTCGTTATACCATTACCACAATTCATGATTTAAATAATGATGGATTTATAGATTACATATGATATATATTATATTTATTATTTATTATTAATCATTAATTTTTATATAACACATACCTTTATTTTTTGGGAATTTGATTAAATTATATGTCGATGTATGGACTATCGCCACCACGAAGTGGTATGATACATTCACACTATAAATTGAATGTATTGTGAATAATTTTAATAAACATTTGTGACCTATATGACATAAATATGAAATATTAATTATAATATACATCAGTTAATTTTATTTCTGTTAATATCATAAATAAATGAATGTAGCGTTCATGTGTACATATTCCCTACCATCTGTATTAACGGTGCATTCCATTTCCTATTTCCAAATTCAATGGATTGTTGTAAAACAATATGTAATAAATATATATTATATTTCAATCATGGTTTAAAATGTTTATATTATTGAATCATGATCTAATTAGATGTAACAATAGGTAACAAGTCAAAACAAACTCAAAAAAGTTGAAATTAACACCCAAAATAGGGAAAAAATGGACGATTTTTGTCAAACAGGTAGTGAGAATTTTTAAAATGGTAATATATGATATTATAAATATGATTTTGGTTATGATATAAGTTAATAATGTTATTAAAACCATTATAATCTGTTGATGGAAATTCACCAAAAAAATAAATACAATGTAATAGATTTTGTCTCAATTTATATTTCATTGACACTTATTCATTGTTATGGAATAATTCACCTTAATGTTGGATATATACTAGAAATTTTTCATTTAATAATATTATTCACTCGTTAAACATAAAAAATATATATTATTTTTAATTTGATATTTATTTTATTTTCTGGGTTCAGGGCATTACAGTTTGAATCAAAAGAAGTTCTACAGCAACATTGGAAACTTGATTTAGAAAACGTAGATTTGGGAACAAAACCCTAAGCTAAGATTATACAGTGATTATATAAAATCATAATAAAATTTTGGTAAGTTAGATATTATGTTGGTATTATTATAAATACTTCTTTATCTGGATATTATAAGTGAATGTAGTTCTGGTACAGATATACAAAGGGGTAAGAACTCAGAAAAGCTATTTCATTATTAACCTGAGCGTAAAATGGTACAGGAAAATAGGCCATAATGTGAACCTATATTGACACTCCTAGGTTCAAATTCTATATATAATTCTCAAATTTATTATAAACCAATATTTTGTGAAAACATTAATGATATTTGGGAAAACCCCTTGTTTATTATTATGATATTAGTTGTAGAAATTTTCATCAATTTATGATACGTTTTTCACTATTTATCATGTTATAAATAATTTAAGATGATTTCATTATCTAATCTAGTATATTAAATTATTTAGAAAATGTAGATGGATGGAATAATGGGTTCAATAGTCAGGGACAATGTAGAGTTTTCCATAATGTAAAATTTAGCATTGCTAGTATTGGAACTAAGATAGTTTTTGATTAATTAGGTATGATTACTCATGTTATGACACATTAAAATTATAATATAGATAAAACTATTCAATATGGATATTCATAGATGTTGGATAACATTTGGTGACAAAGTCCCACATTATTAAGTTGGAAGATAAATCAATTTGAAGCCAAGCAGTGGATTAAGTCATTAGAGAATGTATTTTTAGCATTATGATGTTGTTAAACAGAAAATGTTACACTGGTTGTTTATTGTCTCAATGGATATATGGAATAATGGTGGTTTTTATCTATAATACTAGTGCTGAAGAATAACTAGAACTCATGGAATATAGAACATTTAAGGATACATTCTTTGATAAATACACCCCTCATGAGAATCAATCAAAGAAGAAGAGAACATTCCTTTGGGTGAAAAATGGGGAATAATGTGTTGTGGAGTATGAAGATTCCTTTTCATGGTTATCTAGGCATGCTACAAATTTTATTTTCAATATAGAGTGAATGATATATCACTTATTTCAAGGGATTAATAAAAATATCTTAAGGGTGATAGATTCTCAAAAAATTTCATCATATAAAGAAATATCATTATGTGAAATCATGATTAAAAAAAAATCTATATGTATTTTGGATTTAATGGGATGAAGGTGAATAATATAAAGGAAGATAAAATTATTGATAAAGGGTATAAGGGAATGAAGTTTGTTTCCACTTGTGATAACTAGAGAAGGAGTCCCCATAGGAATTTCTTGAATGTATTGAGATTATATTATAAGTGATGATAGAATGGTAATCAAGGAAAAATGAAAAGAGGAGATAGAAAACACTATTATATATTGTTAAAATTACAAGGATATGGGACACTATGAAAAATAATTCCCAAAGTGTTAAGAGAATATACCTCAGAATAAGTTAAGGGTCCATGGTCAATCTTGGCCTATTGATATAGCTGAAGTGGAATGATTAATTTTCTCCTATATTTTTATCAATGAATAATTTTTATAAAGTATGTTATTGATGGTATCTTAGTTATAAGTATTATGGAATTTATAATGATTGTAATGTAGTAATTTTTCATTAGGGATTCAAAATCATGTGTTGATTGATATAGATAACTAAGAAATATTATTCATTAACTAATTTATTTTTTTAAAAGACATAGCTGAGTGAACGGTAATACTTATTATATTGATTATATTAATATAATGATGTTCTATAAATAGAATATTGATATGGAAAAAGTAAATTTGATACTACAAACTTACATGGGATTTATTCCAATATTTTGGATCTAAATACTTTGAAGGGTAGTAAGGTTACTCATTTATGAAATGGTTTCAATTTAATATTGGATGGTATTTTAGAGAATATTGTATTACTTCACCATGTGATGCATCATATTCATTAAAAATAAATAGAAATAGTTCATCAAAGAAGGATAATTTTGATCTCATAAAAATGTGTCATGTATGTATATTTACATATATCTTTAGGGAAAAATAATTTATCAACTCTATAAATGGTCTTAAAAAATGTCGTCTTATTATAATCATTTTCATGATATCAATGAAGCTTATTATAAACTTTGGTTTGTGTTTTTTTGGTCAAAATTGTTCTCAGGATCAAGTTCTCAATCACTATCCTACAAAACATGAATGTTATATTTCTCTTCCGTATGTATGTTTTCACTAATTTTTTCATATTCAAAAAGATTATTTTTTCATAAACATCAAATTTTCATTTTCATCTTATATAGGTTTTAAAAATATTTTTTATTTTCATGTATAAATACATTGATTACCACGATCAATATTAAATTGTGAGGACCCAATTTCATTACGGTGGGGAGAATGTAACACCCCAAAAATCTAAAGTAATAAATTTATATGTAATAGTTTTCAAGACATGAAACACCAATATTCCAATGTAATATAACATTGCAAGATATTATTATATGTTTAAAATTATAATTAAATCTGTTCCATATTTTTAATGTAATCAACACTAAATAATATTTGATTTCATGCAAGAAAGACTTTGATAGTTTGTGTTACACGCTAGATGATGTTTTACCTAAAAATATTTTATGAAAATATTATATTCTATTATAACATCATCATTATATTATTGTTCACGAATAGGATTAAATAAATAATAAATGTAATTTTTTTATAAAAATATAATATGAATTCATCAGTTACCAATTAATTTGATATGATTACCAAAACAAATTGAATCTGAAAAAATGTTTTCATGACCACAAAAGTGTTCTATCCTAATATATTAAATTAACTAAAATTAGTGATTTGTTTTAATTTAATAAAAAAATTAAATATTTTATCAAATTTTATTTACATATATCCCAAGAACAATTATAAGAATTATATTAGAATAAATCTTGTTTTATGCTTAAAAATTGTATTTTTATAAAAGCAGTTTATGTCCTTTTAATTGAGCAGTTGATTTAATTATTAATTGGGAAACAATTATAAATATAATTTTTAAAATGAAACTCTATTTTTTAAAATTAAATCATTAAAAATATATTAGGGTTTATTTTTTATTTTTTATAGAAGTTTCATATTTTGATGAATATTTAAAAAAGTATTGCGTTTAAAATTAAATTATTTTTCCATCAAAACAATTTATAGTGATAAATTGTATTTTTATTTTTTAAAATTATAATTAGATCCAATATTTATCATTTAATCTAATTTTCATCATTTTTATCAATTTTACATACAATTTTAATGAAAAAACATTATAATCTTTTGATCATTTTCTCTTTAAAAACCCATTTTCCCATTCCTTCAATATGATTAATTTTAAATTAATTACTTAAACTTTTGGGTTTTGTATTTTAAAAAATAGATTAAATATTTGAATATAGTGGTTTCTAATTATTTAAATAGGTTTAATTTGTTTTTAGAGATTATTAATAGTATCATTACTATTTTTAATTAACATAGATAAAGTTGAATTGAGTAATTATAGTAAACATTGTTATAATAAATATTAGAATATTACCCTAGAAATGTAATACATTAATGGTATGAGTTATTGTCATCCAAATTAATGCTTTTATTGATTTTAGGTCCTCTTGGAGCCACTTGGAATAATTTATTATTCATTTATTATTTTATTTTAAGGAAAGTCCAATATGTCATACTCTTGTATATAATAACTATTACATTATTAATATTTGGTTATCCATGAAATATCATAGAATATAAATTTCCATTATAAATATATAATTTATATAATCATCATGGAAATTTAATTTTAATTTTTAGGAAATAAATAATTACTATCATGTCTGGGAGAATGATGATGTAGCTATTCTTTAACTAATGAAAATATAAAATAAATGATATTAAATATATTAAAATAAATAAAATTTGAGATAATTAATTTCATACATGTATTTTATAGATTAAATAGACTAATTATTGATTAATTATTGTTTTATTTGATGATATAACAATGTTATAATATTTCTAAAAGCTCATGTGAGGAAAAGTATCAAAATTGTTATCAATGAAATTTTCAAATAAATATTATTTTATTAAATTATATAAAATTAATAAAACTATAACATTAGGAACAGAATATATTTTCATGGTTAAATATGTAATATATTATCGTATTAGGGTTAATTTTTAATTTTAATGTATCTATATTAACCCTTAATGAATAATAAAACATGATGTCGTAGTAAGAGTTTATGAGATTAAATAAGGGTTTAAGACAAAGGATAAGGGTGAAAAGGTGACCTAAACGGGTAATAAAATTATTGAATGATTTTAATTAGACACATAATCGTGTTATAATATAATTTACTAACATTGGTTATATTGTTAATTGAAAATTAATTTATCTTAATTTAATATTTTAATGTTTTCAAAAGTCCACCTTACCTCAATTTTGAAAGGGAATTTCCTCCCTCACATCCTCACACCACATTGAAACTTATATATCATCAAAACCATACTAAATATTATAAAAACTACACTAATCTAAAATTATAGATCTTATATTTGGCATGAATCTGACCAAGGATGTCTTTTTGTATAATACTAAAGGAGTTACATGGAAATAAGGTATCTTCTTAAATGATCGCTTTCATTTAATTTCATTCTCAAACAATTAAATTATTAACAATAAATTATTATATAAACAATAAATATCCTTAATATAACTAAATGTTTTTATGATAATTTTTCATCCTGTGCTTTCACACACATCCAACAACTGGGATATACAATAATCATTCTTCTGTATGATGGACAACCGCCTCACAAACCGATCACATTCTCTCTTCCATTACCACCATCCACGGTTGGAATAATGATACATTTATAGTTTATATATTATTTATATGATATAAATGATTTATTTACGATTATCTACTTCTTATAGAAAACATAACTTTATTTGGTTTGGGAATACGATAACATCATTTGTCGAAGGGTTGATTATCGCCTCCTTATTATGATGTTATTCATTCACACTATACGTGGAATGTATTAGGGAAGATGCTAATAAATAATTGTGAAATAAATTAAATAACTATAATAATTTAATTATAATATAAATCTGTTACTTTTCAATAATTTAATATAACAAATAAATGGGCTTCGTGTTCAAGCATACATATGGAATACTCTCTCAATGAATGGTGCATTTCATTTCCTATCACAAAATTTTATAGATTATTATAAATAATAATATATTGAATATATATAATATTTAAAGAATATTTCACATTATGGATATTGTGAAATCACGATCTAATTTGTAGGAGCCATGAGTAACATGTTATAAAAGACTAAAAAACTATTTAATTAACACCTAAAATATTATAGATAATGGATAATTATTAGCAAATGGGTAATAATATATTATAAAAAGGTTTTATATGTTAGTATAAATATGATTATTGTTTTTTATAAGTTAATAAAATGTATGAAACCATTATATAGTGTGTTATATTATGTTCACCCCAAATGAAATTCTAGGTGATGGATTTCATCTCAGTTTATATTTCTTCGAGACTTATGAGTTGTAATGCACCAATTCACATGAATGTGGTGCATACAAATCCCTTTTTAAATTTAATATCATGATTCATTAATAAAATGTAATCCATTTTCACATATAGTTTTCAAAATTAAATTTATTTTATTGTCTGTGTTCTAGTGGTTACATTTAAAAATCCATTTGTCTTTACCTCTTTCATGGGGTTTACGGTTTCAAAGATACCTAAGTGGTAATAGTCAATTGTAAAATCTCATCATTTACCAGGATTATTTATAATTATGATTCCAATGATGATATATTATGATATCTCTCTTAATAAACTCTTGTATTTTATTCTAATCTAGTCGTCCACAACATTTATAAGTAATATTTCCATTTTTATATTCATTACATTAGATTTTATTGAAAATGTTATTAAAAGAACGCAACATTATTTTGGTATTTTGAGAGAAATCATGTTTTTCAAAAAAAAATTAAAAATGTTTTCAAAAATGTGTTTATCCATTATTAAATGATTTATTAATGATATTTTACCCAATTTTTTTATGAAAATTTGTTTCAAATGAGTCTTTATATTTATTTCTGAACTATTCACTTTTTGGAGTTTTTATCATGTAGAAGGAATTTTATTTATATTATTTATGGATTTACTAACCCACAAGCCCATAATATATTTGGTTCATCCTATGAAAGTTTTTAATTTTTTAAAAATAAAATGTTAACTTGATATTTTAGAAATTTTTTATTTATTGAATGTGGTTTACACTAAGAAGGATTTTCAAAATATTTTATGTTTGTAAAATAAATCCCTAACAAAAATAATATTTTATTCAAGAATGTTATTACTTGTCTATTAATGGTATATTCATTCATTAGTGTCAGAAAAATATTTTTTTTATTTATCCACCATTGGGGATATTTTGTAATGATATCATCTTCATTATTTCTATGGATAAATTAATATTTTTTCAAAGTGATATTTATTGAAATAATTTTTTCCCTAGTTAATCATGTTTCAGTTTTTATTTATAAAACATTTTTCCTTTCTAATGGTTATTAAAATTTCAATTATATAGTTATGGAACCCATTATTTATACATGAGTTAATCATGCTTCAATGTGATTGATAAGAAACCCATTTCTTTTCCATAGGTAAATCGAGTTAAAAATGAATATTGATTGTTTTTAAGAGTTTTATGATAAAATATAAATATACATTATTAATATTATCATTAATGGACATATTATATGATGTGGTGGTCTAAATAGTTTCAAGTGATCCTGTTATAACTTATATAATGGGTGTCCCCAATAGAGATGGGTGATCATTTTAAAGCATATATGATTGGGTGGCCTTGATAGCATTAGGTGAGACTATTATAGCTTATACAATGGATGTGACTTGGTAACCCTCTAATACATTAGGTAATATAGCTTCTCTTGAGTGAAATTAATGAGGTAGTTTCCTAATAGATTCTCCTATTTATTTAACTTGGATCCAATTATTTGTGACACATGATTAACATGAGTTATAAAGAAAAACATTTCACAATAATGACATATTTTTTCTCCTTATATGGATTTAAATTGTTTATTATGATCACGATTGATACGAAATGTGTCATGACTTTTAATATTTATGACTCAATCGATTTACATGTTATTTTGTATGATTATCTAGTTATTGATGGGTATGAATAATAATTTTTTATACTCATGCACTATGATTATGTCATCATATGATTATTATTCTATTATGCCCACAGATTATATTTAATTATTCATTCATATTTTTCCATAACTGGGTGTTTGATATCACACTTTTTATATTTCATATTCCCTGGGTTATAAATAATAATGATTAATGAATTATTTCTAAAAATAATTTCCTATATATTATGTTGAGGAACTAATGTTTAATAAGAAAATATGGGTATAATGGGAGATGATGTTCTACTTTTTAAACTAGTTTCATATGAATCCAATTTGGTATGAGTTGTTCCTAATTCTATAAAACTCTAATCTTAAGATTTATGTTGGTATTTAAGTCATAAAATATTAATTCTTTATAATATATGTTTTGACTGGTGAAAATTGTTTCACCTTCTTTAATATCAATGATTAAAATGTAATGTTAACGATTTTTGAACCATATTCGGGAGTATGGGTACTTGGATAGTATAATTTTTATTATCAAAAATGGTTAGATAAAATTTTAGATTATGATGTTTTCATGTGATGTAATCTTAAGAGTTATGGATACCATCATAGGTCAATAAGATTAAGTATTATCACAAGATCAAAGCCTTAAACACCCCATTTAGGTTTTATGTAACAAGATTATAAAGTGATTAATGGAATTTCTGAAGATTTTTTAATAGGTTGAAATTATGGTTGAACATAAAGTAAACATTTAAAAAAAATTTAAATAATATTTAATTTATTGATGTCATTTAGGTTTTATATGATATTTTATTTTTTAAAAACACGTTTTATCTTATATATAACCACTAGATTGAAATGTGATTTGGTGACTAAGTAATGAATGTTACTTCATTAGAAGATCTCCATTTTTGTGTATGAAATATGTAAGGATTGAGAAAAAATTGGAGATAAATAAACCATTTCATTTTTAGGTAATTTAGGTAATTTATATTCAAACAATGGTTATTAGTGTTGAATTTTAATTATTAATGTATCATATAAAGGTTTACCCAATATTATATTTATCTTAACATGTTTAGACTATTTTTTGTTTGGGTTAATGTTAATGTATAAGTGAAATAAATTACAATCTATTTCATATTTATATGATCCATTAATGTGGACTTTTACTGATTCATTCATGAAAAATTCATCTATAATACTCATTGATTCGAGAAAAATAATGTGATTATTATAAATTTCATTAGTGGATGAAATTATACTATCTAAGGAAGTGTATTTTTATATTCTCTTATTATAGATGATAAAATAACTCCTCATATCAAGGAAAATGATGTTGAAACAAATTATATCCTAGTAACTTTAATTTTGATGAACAGATGGATTTCTTTATAACCACATATTTATGTTTTTGAGGCCCTTAACATTTGATTCATCATTAATATTATTTTGATCAATAAACACAATCACTCTCTATAAATAAATACACGTTCCTACATTTCCACATATGTTCTACTATTTGGAAATCCTAGTTATGTGAAATTATATATATCATTTTTAAATTAATTTGTATATTATTAATAGAATTTTTTTCTAACCATTTTTATGATTTGGTTTTTCCAAAAAAATTATTTTTGAATATTCAATGATTTATTACCGAGATAAAGTTACAGTTTTGAGGATACAATTTAACATCATGTGGGATGTAACCCCCCATGTTATTAATCGAATAAAATTACATTTGTTTGCATAAAAGTCATGGAACATTTATTTTATCTTACAATATACCCAAAATCGATATTCTTCATTAGCTTTCATTACACAAAAGTCCAAGTTTTACTAAACAAATATACACTATTGATATTATTATTTAATATGAAATTCATCACATATATGTTGGAATGGTAGGTATAAAAAAGATTAACTTAATTATTAATTTTTTTTACAAATGTTTATATAATATATTATTTGGTATCAAATATGTTTTAAATTAAAGAAAACAGTGTTTGAAAAAAAATGAAATATTTTTCTAAAAAATTACATTAATGCGCATAATTTGTTTATAGAAATAAAATGAAAAAAAATTCTTATTTTTTTATTAATTTAATTTATATATAATATATTCTATATAATATTTATTCTTTAACCTATGTGATTTCTATATATTATATTAAAATAAATACAATTTTATGCCTAAAATAATATATTTTTCAAAAAAAAGTTTCGTTGTCTCTTTATGGATAAATTATATTAAATATAATTCTCACTAATTTTATAAATTTTATTTAAAATATCATTATTTTTAATTTTAATATCATAATTTAAATTGTGTGAAATTTTTTAATTTTTTGGAAAGTATTAATTTTTTGATGAATAATTAAAATACATATTTGTTTTAAAAAAACTCTTCTCCTATAAATAAATTAATTAATATAAAAAAATTACATAATTTTAATCAACTATATGATGATTTTTTGTAAAAATTATTTTTTGGTTTAAAACACATTTTTCTAAAAACTATTTTAAAATGTATAATGTTTCTCCATTTTAGATAATTACAAGAATCGCTAATTGTTAATTTTTTAAATGAAATTTATATATTTTTTATAATTTAATATTAATTTTTATTCATAAAATTATTATTATAATTCATTAATTTAATATAGAATCAAATTTTTTGTAAGAATGCACTTCTTTAAAACCTCTCATCTCACCATGTATAAGGGAATAATATATTTTTAAATTTTTGAACTTATATGAACTGAATTTGGAGAAAAATATTTCTTATTTATAATAAAAATGATTTATAATGTATAGTAAGGACTACTTAGCTTTTGAAGAAAAATAATAGTGTATGAAATTAAAATTTATTATAGTGATTAATGTAAAAACACGATTACTTAGTAGTTAAACATTATTCATAAGGGTAACATTGACCTATAAAATTGTAAAAATACCATTTTTTGGAAAAATATTGACATTATACATTATTTTATTGAGTTTTTTTCATTAATGGGGCTTAGTGATATGAATAAAATTATGGTGGATTTCACTCATTCAAAAAATTGCAGCTGTGCCACTAAACTCCTTTATAAAAGGACACCACCCATCCTCCTATATTAACACCTTCAAACATATTTGGTATAGACAATACCTACAAAATTCACATACCAAAATCCCTACCCCCATCCACTAATCATTCTTTTTTGAATAAATTCAACCAAATAAGGACTTTGGTGCAAACCCAATGGATGGACCTGAAGAAGTGGTAACATTTATCAATTAAATAGTTTTCTAAAATCATTATACACCTATTATTTTATTATTATACCCTAATGATATAATAAAAAAATTACTTCTATATAATTAGGTGATTTTATGTTATGGTTATGATCTAGAACCACACACCCATCCATCAAATGGGCTAGAAAATCATTAATCATGTGTACGCCAGACTACCGTCTAGTGAAATGATGTCTATCATTTTCCATTCACACTATTCATGGTTGGGTGTCATGACGGATATAATTATTATATATTTATTAGTAAAATTATTGTAACTTTGGAGTCATTATATCATATATACTCTCTTATGTTCCATCTATTAAGGGAAATGGTAATGTGGCTTATGTGTATGGTGGACATCTGCCTCACAAAGCGACATGATTCATTTTTCACAAACACATTTCATGGAAGGCAATAAGGGTAAATTTATTATATATTCAAGAAATACATGAAATTTATTTTATATTAACACTATTATTATAATTATATAAATATAATATATCATTGTTTTTACCATTTCACTCACATAAAAATTGACAACATCGTTTGTGGATGTGTCAAATATTTCCTCCTCAATGCGATGTAAATATTTTTTCCCCCACCACATCATAATAATTATATATATAATTATAAATAGTTAAATAAAATTTTATTTATGATATTTTTATCATTTTTCTATAATTAAATATAACTTACCTTATTTCTATATTGATCTTTTTAAAATGAAAATGTTACTAATGTGTGCATACGGCATACAGCACCCATGATGGAAATGTTAGTTATTTTTTCATAATTATACATAAATATTGGTTTTAAAAGTATAATATATATATATATATATAATTTCCATATTATTATTCTGGGGATATTTAAATAACTAACTCTTTGACCACAGTCAATCTACCAGATTTATTTTTGATATATAGGCCTAATATTGTCAAAAAAATCCCAGGTAAACCAAATTTATTATGTAATTGTTTATAAAATTTTAATAATAAAAATAAAATTAATTATTATCTTTAAAAAATATCATGAATTTTACTAATTGACATATAGTTATTTTTTTGGGTGAAAAATACATGTATGACTATTCGGACTCATAGTAAGGGTTTTGTCTCATCTCACGTTAATTTTTGTAAGATATATAACCTATTTACCACTTCTTTTTATTATTTGGTGTATATAATTCACATTAATGTATTTTATTGAATTCAAACAGAATTTTATAAATATTTACACATCCATTTTATTTTCTCTCTTTCATGGGGTTTATGCTTGCAATGTTACCAAATTGGTAAGTGTATTCAGTACAATCTCAACGTTTATGAGGATTTTTTATGATTATGCTTCAAATGATTATATACTATGATATATCACTCACGAAAATAATTAATTTTCTTTTAATATGATTATTCATGATATTTACAGGTAATTGTACCATTTTTTCACTCTTTGGTTTATTAAAAATATTAAAAATTATTTTTAAGAAAATATTTCTTCATTTTACGCTTCGGTTTAAAATATATTTTCATCCAAAAACATGGTTTCAAAAAAAAAATCATTTAAAAATGATTTATTATTGATATTTATATCCATTTTTTATTTTTACAAAATTATATCAAAGGAATGTTCTTTTCTATTTCCAAGCAAGGAAATATTATTGACTTTTTAACATGAATAAAGAATGTTCTTTGTGGCATGAATGAATTGACATACAGGTATTAACACAATTTAATTAATTCTTCCTTTCAACATCTACATGTTTATGTTTAATGAAAATGGTTCTTAATATTATGGAAATTTTCAGTTCGTAAATGCATCTTTCAAACTAAAATATTTTCAAAATATTTTATCTTATAAAAAGTAAAATTCCAAATGAAAAAGATATATTTCTCAAAAATATTGTTATTGATATTTTAATGGTATTTTATTTCATCAATGACAACAATCATTTCATTTACTAATGCTCTCTTTAGGATATTTTTTAATGACATTTTTCACATTATTTCTCTAGATGGATTAAGACTGTTTCAAAGAGATTGTTATAGAACATGTATCTTTTTAAAGGGTTAATCATGTTTCAGAGATATTTTAATGAAACTTATTTATTTTCCATGGGTTAATCAATTTTCAAATATATTTTTATATAATTTTTTCTTTTTTCATGAGTTAGTGATGTTTATAAGATTTTAACATGAATCCAATTTTTTTTTGTTAATAATTTTATAAAATAAAAATGATTATTTCTATGATTTTTATGTAGAATTATATATATCCATTATTCATGTTGTGTTTTAAGGCCATATTATACAATTAGGTGGCCCTAATATCTCTATAAGACCCCATTAGACATTATACTATGGGGTGGCCAACATAGGTTGGGTGAGCCCATTATAGCTTATATGATGTCATTAACCAGATAGCATCGGGTGATTCTTTTATATGTTATATGATTGGTTGACCAAAATAGCACTCCAGTGTGATGAATAAAGATAATACTCTTGAGAGGTAATAAATAATAATATACCTAAGAGTTTCTCCTATGGATTTAACTGGTCTACAGAAATTTCAAACATGGGGTTAAAATGAGTAATGATGAAAATTATTCCATGATACCAACAGATTTTTGTTATTCTTGTTATGTGTTTATAATGATTCTTATGAAAAATATTTATATCAAATAGATCATGATTTTTTTATTTTGATAAATCTTTCAGTTTACATAGTCTCATGTTCTATGATCTATGTATTTATGGGTGTATATATTCTTATGTTATTCTAGTTTTCATCGATTATGTCATTATACCCTTATGTTCATTTAATTATCATTGTTTGTATTCAATTATTAATGATTCTTTTACCCTTATAGAGTATTTTACCTCACCTTTCTTATTTTTCTTCTTCCTCATGTAATAAATAATGAGTTTGGAATAAATTTTTCTAGAATGTTTTTCATATAGATGATATTGGTGAACTAATGTGGAATAACAGAAGCTTGGTATAATGGGATGTGATTTTCATCTTCATGAACCATTTTTTTATTAACCCATGTTGATATGATTTGGTAGTAAATTTATAAAACTCTAAACATAAATGCCCCATGCATAAGGAAGTGATCCAATTTCATTTTGATATAGAAAATGTTTATTTGAAAAAATTGGTTCACCTTCTTCGATATCAAATGCACAAATGTAAAGATTATGAGTTTCAAATTAGATCATGGAGTGAGTGTTAATTTCTATTATAATATAAAATTTCAATATAATACATATTGAATTATAACATATTTATAATTCCTATTATAACATAAAAATTTCATTTAATATATATTATAAGGGTTTTAAAATTGAAATTTATATAAAATATTAATATTCCTACTAATTTATAAAATTTAAACAATTATAATTTATATGGAATAGTTTATATATGTTCCATATTTTTAAAAATTAATAAAAAATTTAATTATTTATTAAATTTATATGATATTCATGTTTAGTAAATTGTTTCTAAAATATGAATATAGTGTATTCCCATTTTTATGATAGATTTATTCTAGTATTGAGCCTTTCAATTAATGTTTAGTTCGATATATTACAATTTAGCTTTCATCTACCATGAGCATAGTTTTCATTTTAGATATTATCTTGAGAATTATTCTTTAGAAATTTTGTGCAAATTAGTTTTTGTATTTTTTTATGAATTCAATTTTCTCTTGAGCAAACATTCCCTTATTTGTTGTACTTAGGGTTAGAACACATACTTTCCTAGAGGATTTACTTGTCTATGAATGTAAATGAGGTTGGATTTCTATCACTCAAAGATTAATCATGTGGATTTTTTTAATATTATATAACATTATGTATTTAAATGAAGTATTCATGTATCATGTGAATATGAACCATTTGGATATGTAGGAATATAATTACCTTTTATTTTTAGGTGATTATCAGAAACATGAGGGTTTTATAAATAGATAAACCATCAATATGAGGTAAACACATTATTTTAGTTGTGGGAAAATGGATTTCAAATAATAAATTATAGGAAGTATGAAAACATAAAAGGAATGAAAATGTGAAAAAATAAATATTACTTAAGACGTATTATTAAGGAATTTAATACGCATATGATGTGTATTAAATTTATGAGACTGGAAATAACTCAAATATTATGTGTAACAATCCTTCCAGAGAAACAGATTTCATGAATTTGATCATCTAAATAAGCAGTTTCATTCCAGACAAGGGTGAACATGGATTATCCTCATAAGAAAAAAAACTAATGAGTGACTCATGATTATTCAATGGGTAGTTTCAAAACATTTTAGTGTTCTTCGTAATTTTCCTGTGTTAGCTTGTTTTTGACATTTTTTACTTTACAACTAGTTGGGAACCCCCAGTGGTTAGGATACCAGAAGAATATAGCTGTTGGACTCCATATAACGGGATTTTCTGTATGGGGTAATCATTTTAGGGGGATCACATTCATTTAATGACCGTAATAAAAAGACCTAACACATAATACTCACCTATTGATATGACTTTATTTTATATTATGTCATGCTTCACACTAATCATATTGAGATGACTAATTATGTCTTATAAAATAGTTAAATATTTGTATATTGGAATGAGAAGTGTTCTCAATGATAAATATTCAGATTACCCAAATTTTAATGTTATAGAGAAACATTTATCCAAATTCAACTAATTGATATTAGATACTAATTTTTTGCCACACATTTTTCCAAAAAACATAGACATAGAGATATGAAGTAATTTAGTAAGGGTTAATTAGATCTTTATTTTGATGACAAAGAAACATTTTTTGCATTATAGTATTTCACATAATATATTATTTCACAAAGTGGATTAATCTGAGAATTGAAAAACATTCATTATGTTTTTTCCATTAATCTAAATTTCATTAATGTATCTATTTTTGACAAGATGGGATCTAAATTGTTTTGTAAGAAAAATAGTATTTCTATATATAATAGTTATATATTTTATGAAATTTGGAATATAATAAACTTTTTGTAATTTCGTTCTGTGGTTAATCATATTTATTACATTCAAATTAAGAACGACATGGTTCATTCTAATCACTCCTACCATTGGAATTGTTACCTTAGAAATATAAATATGAAGTTCAATGAAATAATATATTGATATCGACAATTGGGTTCATTCACTAATGAATGGTTTCGAAAATATGAATCATGTTTAATTTGAAAAATGAAAATATTGTATTTTGGGAGAAAATGCGAGAGGTCAAGTGGAATCTAGGACTAAAATTTTGTGATGTATGAAGTCCACAGAGTGGAAATGAAAATGGTGGTTTCAATAACATTGTTACAATATCAAATGAAATTTGTCTATTTAGTTATGTGTATCTGATGAAAAAAGAATATGAAACTTGATTAATAAGTTCAAAAAGATCTAGAATAATGTACATAATCAACTAGAAAAAAGTCATAAATCCTTATGATCAGATAGTGGTGGTGAATACATGAAAAAGAAATGCATAGATTATCTAATATATTTCTTAATGGTTTCATAAATCAATCATACCAAAACAATAAAATTAAATGGTGAATCTAAAAATATGAATATGACCACTTTATTCATGGTTTGATTGATGATGATTTTATGGGACAATCCTATTAATGATAAAGGATATTATTTACAAACTATTTCATTATTAGATAATTGTGTTACATATAAATAATTAATATAGAAACTGTATGAGATATATTCTGGGAAATGATAAATTATTTTTTATTAGGATTTTATATTTTGAAAAAAATGTACAATGAATGGATTTAGAAAAGATTGACCCCAAATCTTAAAATTTCTAATTAAATGGTTATCCTAAGAAAAAATTGGATATTATTTCTGTAATAAAACTATGAATAATGTTTTTTTCCTTATTTCATATATCCTTATGAATCCATATATAATTCAATGAGACATTGAGAGGAAAACTGAACTTAGAGAAGTTTAAGACCAATAAAGTGGTTGTGTTCCTAAGATAGATGGAGACGCTTCCACAAAGAATTATTGAAGAAAACCGGACTAAAGTAGCATGAACAACTCGTAGTCTTGGAAATATTTTTTATGTGCTCATGAGATTTTTATCTCACGTTTTTAATTATTTTGATGTAATGTTCATATAAGATAACCCTACTTCTTCCATTGAGGATATTGATGTTTTTATTTTTTTAGAAATGGTTTAAAACCATGGAATCTGATATGGATTCTTTGTAAACTAACCCAATTTGGATTATAGGGTTACATATGAATTTGAATTTAATATTTATATAAGATAACTGAAAAGGGAGGTAAAGAGTGTTCCAATAATGCATGCCTGGTGTCAAAGTGATATAAACATGTTCAATGTATTGAATATGAACAAATATTTACATTTATTGTGATGATAATGTCCATAAAGAGTATGTTATCCATAGTAACTCATTATTATTATATGATATACGAAATGGATAAGAAACAAATGTACCATGATATAAATATATCCATGTATTATTATATGATAAATCCACATGGTTTTGATGTGAAAAATGATAATGTTATAGGTTTTATGTTGAAACGGTTTCTTTAAGAACTAATGAAAGATTCTCATAGTTTGAATACCTAGTATGAAGATGAAATAAAAGAGTTTTGGTTCATCAAGAATTTTGATTATTACTCTATATAATAGCATATTAGTGGGATTATAGTAGTATTTTTAATACTGTATGTAGATAACATACTTATAATTACAAATGACTTCTCGACACTTCACTCTATGGAAGATGTGTCTGGATAAAATCCTCTCAATTAGAGGATTGGGTGTATAATTTTACATAATGAGTAATAATATCAATAGACATAGATAAAATAGGTTTCCTTAATTATTTCAAAAAATATATATTAGTCAATTGTTAAATTTGTGTAATATGGAGAACTCAAATAAGGGTACATTACTAGAGTAGCACGGTAAAAATCTAAGTATGATTCAATATAGTTATATAGATATATATAGAATTTATATGATTATTTATGTTTCTTCCATAGGATTTATCATTAATTTCGTTTTTTTACTTGACATAATGTCTTCGATGCTTTGATAATGAAAAATATATACCAATCCAATCCAGGTAGAGTAACTAGATCAATTTGAGTATTATTTTTTATTACACGATAAAAAATATAATACGTTCTCTATCATTAGATGAGATGAATATCTCTATATAAATGGTTATATATATTTTAGTATCCAATCTAAAAAAGTTTATATGAATCTAAATATGGATTTTTGTTTTTCCTTAATATGGGAGAACATAGTTTGAAGAGTTTCAAACAATCCACCCTGAAAGAATCAATAATAGAGGTTGCATACATCGCTAAACCAGATGGATTAAAAAAATATTATGGAATTTTGAAGTCCATTAATGAACATGAAGTGTTTCCTGGAATTGATGAACAAATTGAGCTATATTATGAGAATAATGGTGAAATTACTTGGGATAAGGAGTCATATTCTAATCAAATTTCCAAACACATAATTAAAAAAATACCATATAATATGGGATATCATTGTTGGGGGAAGTTTAATGATTATTTGTAAGGATACATGATATATATAGTAGATCTATTGGAGAATACACTACTACAGAAAACAATGATGGTCATGAAGAATCTATGGGATTTAGTTGCATGATAGATTTGTTGTAAATGTTGTAAATGTGTCATGTTGTTATTATGAAAGTCATCATCCAATTATCATTCATTATTGTGTGGTATTATTTTATTTTCCATGAACAGTGTAATGATAATTCCCTCTCAATGTACGACTTTATGTTATCCCTATCTGATGACCATTATGGATTATTCTAGTTTGTGTTGATATGATAAGGTTAGTAGTAATATAATAATTTATTCCTTAAAAATAGTTGTATAGGAGATACAAAAAATATATACATGATCTAATAAGTAGATACATATTAGATTTATCCTCTAATGTATATGTCATAGAATGTCCTCCTCTAAATATTTTTTTTTTATTTTTCAAAATCTACATTTTGGTTATGTGGGAACCTCACATAAAATGGGATTCAAATCAACCCTTGACCCATATTAAAAAATTCAAAAAATATTATACAAAAAATATTAATAAAATGACTATTCCAATTCATAATAATGAAAAACCACATATCATAATTTAAAATTTTAAATGTCAAAGATTAGTGTATCCCACCCACAAGTAACATAATCATGGTCTTCAAGATTCCTGGAGTTACATCCCCTAATGTCACTATTTCATCAAGGAAGTCCCTATCAGAGATCATAAAATGACAACATACATCTCAAAAGAACCCTCATCATCATCACTTCACCCTCACTGACAGTTGATGCTAACATACCCTCATATAATGTCATATGATTATAGATATACATAGGATTGAGTTCTTATTATCAATCCTTCAGACCATAGGTTTTAGAGAAACCTATCATGAGAAACCTCAAACTATTATTCCCTTATTATGAATGTATACCTATGAAGATAGATAATCAGTGGGTGGTTGGGTATGTTTTTTATCATGTCATTAATAGAGGGAAACTGATATGGGATTTCTTCATGTGTATGATTGTAAAAGACATATGACCCTTGATTTACTTAAAATGTGGAAATTCCTCTCCATGCATAGACATGTCACATATTATGAGTAAAACTACATGGATAAGTGATATGTGTTGTTATTATTATATATATTAATGAAATGTGGGGCATTCAACCGCTTTGTCTGTCTTTTTTTAGAGGATCATTAAATGATTAGAGTCCAACAATAGATTTACATGTTTAATATCTAGTGATCACTCGATGTATTGAAAAAATTAATTATATTGGATATGAAAAAATATATTCGATGCATATTTTGGTGGGAATTTTCATATTGATATATGATTATTATTTAGTTTATTCACATCAGACCCCTTCATTTCATGAGTTGTGCTGATGTTTTTTATAGAGGCCGATATTAACTTCTATTTATGAAATTTAGATTTCGTGGTTGTTTTTAATCATGATAAGGACCGTAGGCACACACCATTTGTCTATTGGATAATAATAATAATATGGGGGATATTTTTATTCAAGATGATCTAAGATTGAAAAAACCCAAATCTAAATGAGTTTTGGTCAAATCACACAGAGTTGTGATGTTTTTCATAAATTCCACCAGGGATATTAGTGAGAGTGGGATAATATTTGATGTCACCTTAAATTTACATTAATGAGTTGTATGTACACAAGAATATTATACATAAGATTATATTCATCTATAATATATTGTATATTTCATGTGGTTTAAATTTAATGTATGTCTTTTATGCAAGTATTTTTTCTGGATGGGTTTCTTGAAATTAAATATATATATATTATTTATTTTCCCCAAATGGTTTATTAATTAGTTCCAAGGATTAATGTATATGTATTAATATTTTGAGACTATATTAAAAAATATAACCAATAAGATGTAACACATGAGAAATATTTTTAATTTGAGATGCCTTTGGCTTCTCAAATATAAGTGGTTAAAATATTCTCTTTTTAGCATGTGTAATATGCAATGCGTATGTACCTCTATTAATCAATAATTTTCTTAAAACTATGTTTGTCTCATTTGAGATGGTTCTAGAACTCATTGGGACTATATGTATGTCACGAAGTGTTTGGGGATCTATTGGTTGGTTTATCACATCCGAGGACGTCAGATTATATATTATCCATCTCATGATCTTCTCAATATATCTCTTTGAACGAAGAGAAAATTTATACTTCAAAATTAAAATACTGAGTAATATATTTTGTATTATTACATTTATTAATTATTATAGATAGATCTTAAAATGTTTGTTGGTTTTCTTCTGTTGCATATAGTGATTTGATGACCATACGAATACCATTAGTGCATTCAAAAATTTATACCCACCTCTAGTATATTTATCTAAATTACATTTTCTATAACTAAGTTTACCATAAGTGTAGTAAATGGATGTAAAATACCCAAAATAATTTTCACCATATGTACATTATCCAAAATAATATTTACTAGAAGTGAATTATCCTGATGTGGATTCACCTAATGTACATTCAACTGAAGGTACTTATTATAATCATATAATTATTATGAATCCACATTATTCATATTAATGTTTATATGGATGTTTAAATATATTTATTCAAGAAATAATTTTATTGATTATAGTAAAGATCAATGAAATATTATAAGGGATTTAATTCTAGTTTTTTGAAGTTCTAAAAAATTCAAATATATGATATCTTACAAATTTTTCAAGGAGTACTACTAAATACATGAGGTGAGAAGTAGTTTTAAAATCATTGCTCATTTTTTCCCAAATATACTCAATAAGGTATGGTTAATTAAGGGAGAAATCATTTGATAATAAAATTTGACGATGAAATTTTCATTGATAATATTGGGATTATTTGAAAAAAAATCACCAAACATCGAACCATTATTCGTTGAATAAAAGATATCAATGAGTTGAGTGTACGTGAATAATTAAATTATTGATGATAATGTTACATCGTTTGAAACCTATGAAATTATGCTTCTTTTTTATTCCTGATGCTTCAAATATAATCTTACTATAGTAAACTATTGGAAACTAGTATAATATTTTTATGGAGGTTTTTTGTTTGGCCTGCACTGTTAAGTAATGGTTGGATCCTTCGTATGACACTTTATTTACTAATTGATCATAATGGTAAATCTATGACTAAAAAAATCAAATCACAAAAATGGGTAGGTTCCCACATTAGCATAAAATGTTGTAAATTACATTTTATTTACAACATTTTTTACATTTATACAATAAATTATAATGAGTTTTTTAACCCAAATGAATCATAACCTTACCATGTTTTAGATATTTTCTTTATGAAAAATAAATAAAATACTAATGAACAATTGATTAACCCCAACCCCAACCTTCTCAATGGATCAACCATTTCATAGTTATCAAATCATAAACCATTCTATTGAAGTGAGTGTCAAAATTCAGGTTATAATTGAAATGAAATAATAGATTTTACAATCTGTATATATTGGATTCATCCAGAATATTGTTTAAAATCTATTGAGTGATAAATGTTAATGATTTTAAAGAGTTTTTATCATTTTTTATAACATTTATATTTTTATATTCATACTTGTTAAATAATAAAAACCCATGTTTTATTCATCAAGTAAACATCACATAGAAATTGAATGGGATGAATGCCGATACATAGAATAAGAATGAAGTGATAATATCATATTTTATTTAACCTGTGCTTTTTATTATTAATGGGGTGGTAATAAAATGAAATAATTATATTATAATGGGGGATATAATATATATCCTTAGTGAAACAAATAGTGAATTTTATGAGATATAATTTTCTAGAAAGTGGTATTGACAACAAAATACAAGGGAGATGATTTTTGGCCCACATAGGGGTTGTGTAGTATTTTTCCAATATGGAATAATGGATTACTAGATAATTTCAGTATTTAATTATGTTGATATATAAATATTTGGATGTAAATTTGAGTTCCTATAATTATTGAGAAGAACAAAAGTTCCCAAGCATAGGATTTCTCATACCACTTTGGATTTTTGTTCTATTTATTATCAATATGTATCAAAGTATTAAATAATGGATTCATTGTGATAATACATTTATATAGAAATTGATAGACTTATTTTATATTTTTTATGATTATTGAGAAAAATATGAGTTCCCATGTCTAGGTACCAATATATGTTGAGCTTTAAAATAAATTAAGGAGGTTTGGATATACATCTCAAGAGTTAATGTTAGTGTATTTATATTTAATATGTAAAATAAAATAAATATTTTTTCTTCAAATTATGAATATGGAAATGGTTTAAGAAGATAATTTTAATTAATAATAATAATTTATTGACTTATATTTAATATGGTGAATTGGTTACTTCCATTGAAATCAATGTTATAGAAGAAATATTCACATATTTAAAATATGTTTTTAACCGTGATGATTGACATGTAGATCTTCATATTGAAAGAATTTTTTATTGTGAGAGTACTATGTACACAATATCATGAATTTTTTCAATGGTCCTTTCAAATGAATAGATTAAATAATTTTTTTATGATGATAATGATTAACTTGAGGTTTCATAAAATTATCTAAATGATGATTATTATTAACAGAACTATGATATTGTATTCTAGAACAATTTAATAATGTCTTCAGAATAATTTTTTTACTGTAGAAGATAAGGATTTAATATAAATAAAATGGAATATGGGTTATGCAGAGTACTTCATATAGATCCATGTCTATTATACCATGTTAATAGGGTTTTAGAATTATTTAAATAATTTGTTTATTTATTTTGATATATTATTAAGTGATGTGAGTTGATAGAGGAGCCCTAGAATTTATTTTTTGATGTATAGAAAAAATTTGATGAAATTTTAGAAGTGTTGTGTTGTAGATGAAAATTATATAATGAATATTTCTTATGGTAACTTTGTAAGACAATTTGTGAGCCATCTTTGGGAAATTTGATTTATTTATAAGATATTTGACCATGTAAGAAAATTATACTACATGTATGATAATTCTATTTTATTTGATCATTTTTTGATACATGTAATAGATTTTAATAACTCTTATTATATTATGCACATAATATATTTAATATTATATCTTTTAATATATTTTACAACATAATGAATTGTGGTTTGTAGAAAATAAGGAAATTGGATTCACAAAATTGGTTGAAGGGGATAAAAATAATCATTGGAAGTTTTTTCTATATTATATATGGATTAAAGAATTGTGATACTTTAAATGGTTCTGGGACCATGATTTTATGATGTGATAAGTCAACATATCATAAAGAGATAAGCTAACTATAAGTAATTTAATTTTTCGTACATAAATTAAGGAAGATATAAATTAATTTAAATATAGAATTATTTATTAATTTTTGTTTTCATGGTAATCTAATATCATATTAATATTTAACATATAATTTTTATAATATTAAAATGGAATTAAATTATGAAACATTTAGTTTTAATGAAAGGATTTTATGAAATTTAATTTTAATGATTTTAAAGTATCATATTTTAACAGTTCCATGAATATGAATTCTAATAGGGATAAAAATTAGAGGACTTACATGGATATGTGTTAGTGAATATATCATTTAAATTTAATTAAATAATAGAAAAGGAGTTCAATAATGTTTCAAATTATATATTCTGAATGTCAATGGATATAAGTAGAACAATGCTAATCCTATGGACTAATAAAGATAAATAAATAACGATATGACATTTAATTCAAAATTCCTTCTTGTAAAATCAATGATAGAAGGTGAAGTTGAAATGATGTGTTAATATTACTTTATTTATGGACTGAAGTAAAAGAAAAAAATATGATTGAGTTTTCGATAGAGTCATGATGATCATATTAAAGGAGATATATTTATATATTATAACTATAATATTATACAATATATGTTTATGGGAAGGTAACATGGGACTAAATATTTATAATTCTTAGGAATCCCCCTTGATTGTTTTTGTTGAGAAAGGAAATCATTAACTTTGTCTTGGATGGATACAAGAGTACCATTTTTGATCTACTTATTGAGTAGTAATCTAAAACCTTTATGGTATTGATATATTTGAACTATAATCCATTTAAATCATTTCACATGATTAGTGACAATAAATTGGATCCAAGAAAATACACTTTCCTATATTTCTAATAATTTTAATGAAAAATCATCACATATGTGATAATAACCACAATACACCATGTGTAGAGTCATACTTATGGAGGTGAAACTCATCAACAAATATTTGGGTTCTCTTCTAATACTTTTAATTTCTATATCAGAATGAATATAGAACAAATAAGAGATAAAGATAATTATATATATTCAAACTATATATATTAATATTATATAATAGGATAAACGTTAAATTATTTTAAAATTATACCAACATTGATCCCACCCCCTTCCAAGTGTTTGAAAAAACCTCATGTGATATTAACATATAAATGATTAAATGAAAATATGAATCCATTATAATGAAGTGAATATGGATTAAATGGAATCTATTATAAACTAATGACAACAAATATTCTAGTTTCCAAAAAATGGAATATTTGAAAATATTGACGTATTAGTGAATTACTAATATTATTCAACATTTAATAAAGATACTTCTGAATCATAATAGTTATAATGATATTTCTTGGACATAAAGTATATATTTAATACATGTAGGGATTTGTAATAGGTAAAAATTATAATAAATACATACAATTGAAAGATGATAAAGTCTAAGGATTTATTAGATATAGTTAATAAGAATGCCTGATGTACAATAAATAAAAAAACTTATGATGGTTAAATATAGTATCTATTATCCATTGATCAAATTATTAAAAGGATATTATATTTCATTAATATGTGGAGAAATAATGTTGTTATATATCAATAACTATATAAATTTTTTAGAATATTAAAAGAGAGTTTATTCTAAAATTTATATTTGGAAAGAAAGTATAAAATAAAAACAATGGAAGATTATCCCAAAAATCATCAGATATTTAAAGGATAATAATTATATAGGAAACCTAAATATAATGGGGTTATTGAAAAAATAAATTAGACTATAAAAAATATTGAATAAAAACATTTCACAACAAAGATAATTTTACTAATTTTTTGGAATGATATAATCGGAGAACTTATCTACACATCCAATTAATCATTTCAAAGATTTATTACATATAAGTCATCAAATTGTACATGGTTTAATGATATAAAACATTAAAAACCATTTTGAGTATGAATTAAATAATTCATTTTGAACTAATAAGCTAAAAGGGGAATATTTGATATTAAGGGTAATAAAAAATATTTTGACTATATATTCATTTAAAATAACCACACATATATATTATAAAATAAAAAAAATTGTATATAGAATTGTAATATATTATATAACTATTTTTGAACACATATCCCTTATACATCCAAATAGGATGAAACTCATGAAGCTGATGATATATAGAATTTTTTAAGCCTCTAAGGACTAATGATGAAAATACTAATGATAATTATATAAATGATGTTTTTTCAATGACTAAGACATAAAAATCCAAAAAAAAATTAAATAAAATGTCCAAAAATGTAACATATATAGTGATAATAATTATATAGTTTGAGAAAAAAGGATATAAATTATTCAAATAATTAAATAGATATATATTTTTAAATAAGGAAATTTGATGACACTATAAAAGAGGTGTCATTAGTTAATTAAATGAATGATATGATTTTATAAATTGATATGAATGTTATTTATTATCTAATTTCATTTCAATGGAATAAAACTATATTTATAACATAATTTATTTCAAAAAATATATAAACTAGTCTATAATGTTTAGTTTAAAAATGTTATGCATGATAGGTGGATGAAACTCCATTTATGTGGATGAAACTATCTCTAATTAATTGAGCCTCTCCACCTCCCCCTTAACTCTTCAACTCCCCATTTATGTGGATGAAACTCTCTCTCATTAATTGAGCCTCTCCACCCTCCCCGTTAATTTTGTTCCAACCCAAGCAATTAATTGATTGAACTTCTCTTAATTAATTGCCACAATTGGAATTCTTTTGAATCCATGTCAAGAATAAAATAATAGACAAAGCTATTATTTTTATTGGCACAAAATACTTTGGTGGAGCCTTAGAGAAATAGAGAGAGCATTCCTCTCCAATGAAGAATGATATCATCTCAACGAAGAACACCAGCTACACCGAGGAACGACGATGCCATCTTCTTCCTCTACAACTGGGGAAAGAAAGGGTAGATGCCTCTTGCGAAGAACGTCACCAATGACGACGTCATATCCTCCCGACGTTAATGGAACGACGTCGCCTTCCCGCAACTCTGTCATGCGATCGTCGATTACAAGGTAGGGGTTTGTGTTGAATCCTATTGTTGTTATTTTTCATTCAAACCTAACATTATTTGGTGGCCAATCGTTACCACCAAACGCGGATGGTGTGGGCCAAAAAAACAAGTCCCTACGTCCCTCTATTGGTTCTTGTTTGGTTGACGACGGTGGTGGTGCAATGGTGCCACTGGAAGAGAGAACCACGGTGGAGCATCGGCGGTCGGTGATGGGCCGGTCGTGAGAGGAATTGGTGGCGCAAGGACCATCGAGTCATAGAAGGGGCAAGGCGTCGATGCGCCGTGAAAAGAACCGGGTCGCGGCCATGAGGGCCGCGGTGAATGAAGATGGCATGGTGCTGTCATGCCATCCCGGTGAAGACCCATGACCAAAGCATGCAACGGACATGAAGGGTGGCCTGCAGAGCCGGCCGCCGACGATGCTCCAACAAGGTGGGACCCTTCGTGTCCCACGGTTTCTTCAGAATAAGGGGGGGCACAGCACCCCCCCCCCCCCCTACAGCGTGACTAGTTGGGTCACGCTGCGTGGTAGACTGAGCTGCGTGGCCATCCGGCCAGGCCGCATGGCCCACTGGGTCGGGCCGCCCCTCGGTCGGGCCGCCATGGTCAGGCCACCCCTCAGGTCGTGCCGTGACTTTGGGTCGGGTTGCGCCTTCGGTCCGGCCCGAACCTTTAGGCTAGGCCGACCACTCTGGTCGGGTTGCACCTGTTGACCGGGTCAGACCTCGGTTCGGACCGGGGCTGTCCGACAGGGTCGGACCAGACTCGGACCTGCTATTTCCATTTGAACCTTTTTGCCTGCATTATGGGCTACGGGAGCCAGATCCACGAACCGTCTGTGGATATGGAATTCTTGGAGCGAGAAGACTTTTTTGGAACACTCCACTTGTGTTTCGGACACAGTTGGGGTATGGTTGGGTTGGTTTTAACCTAAAAACCCACCGGGCCCCTGGAACAGAAATGCCAATAACTCACAGACCCTGCGTCCGATTGACATGTCGTCTGTCACGTTGGGTACCTTATGATGATATGGTACTACATGATACATCAAATCGATACTTCTTGTTAGTTGATGTGTAGAATCTTGGCTCGAGGGGAATACCCTCTCGAAATCAACTGTGCCGTGTGCGGGAACCCTAGGGCTGGCTGAAATTGAGATGACAGGATCCTTCATGGGTTTGACAGCGACAATATTGTACTAGGATCCCCTGTGGGTTCGACATAGATGACTTCTGTACTGGTATCCTCCATTTTTTTGACAGCGATGAATTTTTTACCAGGATCCTCTGTGGGTTTGACAGCGGTGACTTCTGTACCGGGATCCTCCATGGGTTTGACAGTGAAGACTTATGTGCCAGGATCCTACGTGGGTTCAACAGCACTGATAATGTTCCAGGATACTACATGGGTTTGACATATGAGATGATTTAGTGGTTACAACTAATCATCTCTACCCCTATATATGAGTAGAATACCTGTATGAGCTGAGTTGTGTTTTTCAACCATTATCATCAGGGTGATTGACTTTACTTTCTTTGTGGACTGGGTTGTGCTTGGACACGAGAGTTAGATTCTGATTGTAAATGGTAACATATGTTGTGTAAGGTCATATACCTAAGTAAGGTTAGTTGATACTTCATGATTGTATCTTACTTCTATGGTTTATCCTTATTGGATTCAGGGAAAACTTCGGGGGTCTCAGGGTCCCCTACTGAGTATTGTTATACTCACCCCTGCATGCGCTTCCCTAGCACCTTGTTGTGTTCTGTGCAGACGATGGTCAGGAGTGATCAAGGCTGAGGGTGACTGATGGGAGGCTCCTTGTAGTTGGACTATATGGGACGCACATCAGGGATGAGTTGTTCGAGTTCGGTACCTACCCTTCCGGTAGGAATCCACAATAGATGATCCAGAAGATGTTTTCTTTTTTTACTTGTACTTGTACTTGTTGTTCAATTGGGTTTGTATTCAAGCCCACTTACATTCAGCACACTTTTCATTTCTATTTTAGTACATGTTTCTTCTCTTTCTTGTGTTCAGACTGTGTGAATTACAGGTTAAAAGGGAATGCCATCCACTTTTTTCAGGGATTCTCCTTTGGTGATAATCGCCGGCCCATAGCGTATGGAAGACGGGCGTGGGGTTGTCACGGCACGAGCCCTGAGGACGATTTGTAACAAATTGGTATCATAGGAGTTGGTTCTAATGCAGAACATAGGACTCAGATCTGTCTTACTATGATCCAATAGTGTTATGAGTATTGAGTGTGGTTTTCAGTCCAGGGAGTCCAGTGTTGCTGCGGCGGTAGACGTATCCATACACCAGGACCATGACTTCTAATTTTCAACTTAGTTCACTAATACACTGAGTGAGAGTGTGTTTTCAAGAGTCTTATTTTTGAACTCTTTGATTCGGCTCCCCAGGTATGACTTATTGACGGTGGTGCATCTGTTGCTTATCGGGATTCCGCTACGAAGACAGCTAGCTAGGTATTCCATGTTTTGTATGAGATGGTAGCCCACCGAGTGATAAGGATCCAGTGCAAGGCCCTCTTTTTATGTTGTCACCATCGGGTGTCGTACCAGTAGTACCACCATCCGTAGGGAAGAAGATACCCACAGCCACACTGGAGGATGGTGCACGCTGACTGAGCACATTGCATGAGTTCCAGTGGTAGAGGCCTCTGAGGTTTCGAGGCGAGACAGTTTCCCAGGCTGCAGAGGATTGGATGGAGGCGATTACTAGAGTTTTTTTCCTGGTTGAGACACTAGTAGAGCAGGCGTTGATCTTAGACACTAATCATTTATAGTGAGTGGCCATAAAGATACACCGTAGAGTGATGAGATTTTGGTACTTGGACCATTCTCCAAGATGGTACCTTCGGGGAGTGTGCCAACTATATCACTGCTCGTTGGTCAGCTGACACTACCGGCGGTACCGGAAGAGGAGAGTTGTAGGTTTAGTGCCTTAAATGTGTTTCATCACTAGATATTCCTCATGTTCCAAGGAAATCTTGACCCACAGGTAGCTGAGGACTGGCTTGAGGAGGTGGCTGAGAGTTCTCTAGAGTTTATGCAGTTTCGGTTGGACGACATGTCGGTAGTTGAGTATTCATTGAAGCATACCGACCATTCCTAGTACTCGATGAATATGATGGGAACAGTGATTTAGAGCATAGACCTCTTAGAGAGGTGTGTTTAAGGACATTTGAACCAGCACTTTTTCCTCTATGCACACCTACTTATGTTAGGGTGCTAGAGAGAAACATTGCAGTTGAATGTTCATTGTCTGAGCAAATACAGCCAGTGAATATTAGCAGTGGGTAGCTAGGAACAGGCATCAGTCTCAGAGAATTGGGCATGTGAGAAGTTTCAGGAAGAGGAAGTGTTAAGGATAGATGAAACTACAGGGCATCATACGTGGAAGCAGAGCTAGGAGAGTATCTTGTGGTGGTGAACATTTCGACATGTTACAACCACCCTCTATTGTAGTCCCCTCTAGGATAAGGGAGCTGGAGGGTAGGGGAAGAGAGTAGGGGCATGCGGTTAAGGAGTGTTACACAAGGGATCTAGGAATTATTTTAGGTATGGACTATGTCTACTACTAGTTTCCGTATCAATTGAGATAGGTACCAATCATTCCTTCCTTCCACGAATCTTGTCCCAGACCTAGAGTTTTCGGTTAAACCGTTGATGTGACCCTCACGTCTAGACATACCTTTGGGAGGATACTCTATAATCACACATAAACCGACGGTGTGATCTGACCCATGAGGCGAGAGTTTTGGATGGAACTTCTTGGTGGCAGCGTCGAGTCCTTATGACGTTAGTTTGGGAATGGACTGGGCAACCACATTTCATACACAAATTGACTGTATTAGGCAAAAAGGATGTGGTTTATCTACAACGATGGGATGGGGTTTTCATTGGTTGGAGAAAAGGAAAACCCAGGAAGAATAGGATGTAATCATGCATAAGAGGGTACATTCGATCACTCATGAGTCTTCTAGACTTAACTTTGTGCCAGACTTCTCCAGAGTTGCAGCACCACTATCATCTTTGGAAAAGAAGGGGAAACCCTCTGTGTGGCTGGAGAGATGCTAGTAGATCCTTCAGGAGCTGAGGTAGAGGTTGACTAGTGCTCCCATCTTGAGGATACTGGGGGATGGAATTGGGTACGTAGTTTACTATGACGCATCAGGAAACTTACTCGGGTGTGTCCTGATCCAGGAGCGAGCTGTGATCACGTATGGTTATCAGCAGTTGAGACAGCATGAGCAGAACTACGCTACCCATGACCTGGAGTTTGCAGTAGTGGTCTTCACCTTGAAGATGTTGTGGCACTATCTGATGGGAGAGTGTTTTACAGTCTACTCTGACCACCAGAGTCTCAGGTACATCTTCTTGTAGAAGGACATGAACCTGAGACAATGATGTTGGCTTGAGTTCCTCTAGGACTATGACTTTGAGATATTCTATAATCCTGGGAAGGGGAACGTTGTAGCAGATTCTCTCAGTAGGAGATCAGGCATTCAGCTGCTAGGAGAGGTGATGGAGAAGCTGGCCACGTTGTAGATATTCTTTGTGGATAGAGATGGATCAGCCTTTTTGTAGTCTCTCATAGTCACTCCTCCACTTCTTTAGTGAGTTAGGGAGGCACAGTGTGGGGATTTTGACTGTGAGATGCGACGTGCTCAGATATCCAAAGAGAAGGCACCTGATAAATTTTTTAAAGGTGGGGAGCATGTCACTTTCTTCAAATGATGTACCATGGTACCAGTTACACATCAGGAGGAAGTGTTGAGGGAGTTCCACACATCTTCATTAGTGGTACATCCACGAGTGGAAAAGATGTATTAGGACCTCTAACGAAAGCACTACTGGCCTGGTATGAAGAAGGTTGTAGCAGAGTTTTTCTTACGATGCCTCATTTTTCATCAAGTGAAGGGTGAGCACCAGGTTCCAGCAGGCTTGGATCATCTCTTAGAGGTCCCAGAGTGGAAGTGGAATGGGATATCCATTGATTTCGTGAATAGACTTCCACGTACATCCTTGGGACATGACTCTATCTGGGTGATTGTCGACCGACTCACCAAGTCGTCCCACTTCCTACCGATCGAAGAGAAGGGCTCAGTAGAGAGCTTGGGACTCCTCTACATATATAAGATCGTACAGATTCATGGTGTAACATCGATGATCATCTCCAATAGAGATGCTCGTTTCACTTCCTGGCTATAGAAGGGGTTACAGGGGGCTTTTGGGACGCAGCTTCTCTTGAGAATCGCCATCCATCCTCAAACGGATGTTCAGATTGAGAAGACCATTCAGACTCTCGAGGACATGCTCTGTGTATGCGTCCTCAACTTCAGTCGTAGCTGGGAGGATCACTTACCCTTGTTAGAGTTTGCGTATAACAATAGACACCACTCCGCCATCGGGATGGAACCTTACGAGGCATTGTACCACCGACCGTGTAGATCGCCTCTATGCTGGACTGACCTAGGGGAGTCAGCAATTATGGTATAGGAGATATTGAAGGCTATGATACAGAAGATGGAGATCATCTAGAAGAGAATGAAGAGTACACAGAGCAGGAAGAAGTCCAATGTAGATAGGAGACGGATACCACTAGTGTTCGAGGATGGAGACCATGTCTTTCTATGGGTCTCATCTCATCGAGGTCTACAGAGATTTGTCTGAGGTGTAATGTTATCTCTGTGAATCATCATAGCTTTTAAGGTCCTCAGCATGGTAGGAGAGGTGGCTTACCACTTGGATATTCCACCTCAGTTGCATCGGGTGCACGACGTCTTCCACGTGTCTCAGTTGAGGAGATACGTGAACGACACATCCCATATCATCGACCACGGGGAGTTGTACATCGATGACGGGTCGACTTTTATGGAAGTTATTTTTTAGATTAAGGATTGGAAGGAGCGGGTCCTACGTGGATGGTTGATTCCTTTGGTGCGCGTTCGCTGGCAGTATGGGAACCTCCAGGAGAGCACATGGATGTGGGAGGCTCTGATGCATTCATAGTTCCCCCATTTGTTCCCTTAGTGTCTGTTGTATCTTACAGGGACATAAATCCCTAAGGTAGGGAGAATTTAATGACCCATAAATTCTGTTAAATTTTTTTTCATAGATACATGGAAATTTTACGAGTCCGTAGTTTCTGATGGCTCCTGATTCCGAGGTTTGGTGTGCCCAGAATCAATTTCTGATGTTTTGTTCAGGTACGTTCAGTAATGGTACATGCGGGATTTTATATCTTTTGAAGTGGTGCTTCGAATTGAAATCTGAGGACACTGTTGAACTCACAACGCTAATATTCACTTAAGGCTACCTTTACCGCAATTGCATTTTATCGATATGGGAAGTTAGTTTTTGGGGGTTTTTAATTGAACTGAATAAAAATATGTGTTATCCATATTTTTATATGAGGTGGTAGTTAGAACCTCCAAGGGGAGGTTAGTGGATGGGACCACCCACACATAACCACCCTTGGAAGGATGTTATAAAGTGGGGCCCACATGAGCATCAAACCCGCACTTATCCCCCATTAACACTTGAACTCCCCATTTATGTGGATGAAACTCTCTCTCATTAGTTGAGCCTCTCCAGCTTCCCCATTAATTTTGTGCCAAACCAAGCAATTAATTGATTGATATTCTCTTAATTAATTAGCAAAATTTGAATTCTTTTGATTTCATGTCAAGAATAAAATAATTGAAAAATCTATTATTTTGTTTGGAACATAATACTTTGGTGGAGCCTTGGAGAAATAGAGAGAGCATTCCTCTCCAACAAAGAACGGTATCCTCTCAACGAAGAATTCCTGTCTCCACCGAGGAACGACGACACCGACTTCTTCCTTTCCAACTGGGGAAATAAAGGGAAGAGGCTTCCCGTGATGGAAGTTCTCAATGACGACGTCATCTCCTCCCGATTTCAACAGAACGACACCGCCTTCCAGCGACTCTGTCAAGCGGTCACCGATTACAAGGTAGGGGTTTGAGTTGAATTTTTTTCTTGTTCTTCGTCATTAAAACCTAGATTTATTTATTGAAAAATATTTACCACCAAACGTGGTGTGAACGGGCCGAAAAACCACAGCCTGACATCCCTCCATTGGTTCTTCTTTGGTTGACGACAGCGGTGGCCCAACGGCGCCACCAGAAGAGAGAACCACGGTGGAGCATCGGCGACTGACGACGGTCCAACCGTGAGAGGAACCGGTGGCGCAAGGACCACCGGATTGTTGAAGGGGCGTGGTGCCGATGCACTGTGCAAAGAACCGGGTTGTGGCCAGGTGGGCCACGGTGGTGCCGGAAGGGCGCGGTGTCATCGCACCACCACTGAGGGAGGGGGCCATGGCCATGCGGGCCATGGAGAATGAAGACGGCACGGCGCAGTTGCGCCCTGGCGGGGAAGACCCGCGGCCAAAGGCCACGACGGATGGGACGGGCGGCCACCGACTGCGCTCTAACAAAGCGGGACCCTTCGTGTCCCATAGTTTCTTCGGAAGCAGGGGATGGGTGGGAGGCACCCCCCCCCCCCCCCCACGTCGAGGCCTGTCGGGCCACGCGGCGTGGCTGCCCGCAGCCTGCCTACCAGGCCACACAGTGGGCCTACCCTCGCGGGTTGAGCCGCCACTCTTCCTGGACGCCCCTTGGCCTGGCCGCCCCTCGACCGGGCAGCCCCTCAGGCTGGGTCGTGCCTTCGGTCCATGCCGCACATTCGGACATGGCTGCTCCTTAGGGATGGGTTGTGCCTTCAGGTCGGGCCACACCTTCATGTAGATTCTTGCGTTTGGGTCGGGCCACGCCTTTGGGATGGGCTGCACCATCGGGTCGAGCTGCACCCACATACTGGATCATACCCTGGTTCAGACAGGGTTGGGCCAGGTTGGTCCGATGGGGTTGGACAGGACTCAGACCCGCTATGAATATTTTCACCTTTTCCCCGCATCTTGGGCTACAGATGTCTGATCGACAAACTGTGTATGGCGATGGACTTAATTGATAGAGATGATTCTTTTGGAAAAATCTACTTGTTGTTCATACGCAGTTGGGGTACAGGTGGGTGTGTTTGAACCTAAAAACCAACTAGGGTCCTGGAATAGAAATGCCAATAACTTACAGACTGGGCATCTGATTGACGCGCCATCTGTCACATTGGGTTCATTATTATGAGATATAACTACGGGATATATCAACTCAAGAATTCGTGGTAGTTGATGTATCGACTCTTGGCTCGAGCAGCAGAACCTCCCGAAATCGATCATGCTGTGTGGGGGAAACCTAGGTCTGGCTGTGACTGAGATGGCAGGATCCTCCGTGGGTTAGACAGCAATGATACTGTACCAGGATCCTTCATGCGTTTGACAGCGATGACTTCTCTACCGAGATCCTCCGTGGGTTCGACATCGATGACTTCTATACCGGGATCCTCTGTGGGTTTGACAGCAATGACTTCTGTACCGGGATCCTTTGTGGGTTCGACAATGACGACTTCTATTCCAGGATCCTATGTGGGTTCGAAAACACTGATACTATTCTAGGATCCTACGTGGTTTTGACGGAGGAGATGATTTAGTGGATACAACTAATCATCTCTACCCCCATTCATCAGTAGAATTCATGTGTGAGATCAGTAATGTCTTTCAAACTTTATAATCGGGGGGTTGACTTTACTTCTATTGTGGACTGGGTTGTTCTTGGGCTTGAGAGTTGGAGTCGGACTTTGATTGGAAACATAGGTATATGTATGGCCATATACCTAAGTAAGTTTGGTTGATACATCATGATTGTATCTTACTTCTGTGGTTTATCCTAATTGGATTCCGGGAGACCTTCAGGGGTCTCAGGGTCCCCTAATGAGTATTGTTATACTCACCCCTGCACGGGCTTCACCCGCCCCATGTTGTGTTCTATGCAAACGACAGTCAACAGTGATCGAGGCTGAGGGTGACAGATGGGAGGCAGCTCGATGCTGGACTAGACGGGACGCAATTCAGGGATGAGTTGTTCGATTTCCATACCTACCATTTAGGTATGATTCCCTGGTGGACGATCCAGGAGTTTTTTTCCCTTTTTACTTGTACTTATACATGTTCTTCATTTGGGTTTGTATGATGGCCCACTTACTTTCATCACACTTTTCTTTTCTATTTCAGTACTTGTTGATTTTATTGTTTGTGTTCGGACTACGTGAGTTATAGGTTAAAAGGAAATGCCTTCCCTTTTTATCAGGGATTTTCCTTTGGTGCTAGTCACCAACCCCTGGCATATAGAAGGCGGGCTTGGGGTAGTCACGGCACGGACCCCAAGGATGGGTCTTGACATCCATGACGTGATGAAATTCATTTTTCATCACCACAAATAAGGTATATTAACATACATTTATTTAATTAATATATAAATATGTATGTTATATTTATTAAATAAACATGATTCCATAATTTTAAATTATTATTTATATTCAATCAATTGTAAATTTAAAAATGAAATCATCGTTCGTGTTTTTGTGGGGATTACCGCCTCAATGAAGTGATTAATTCCATTTTTCATCACTTCCACACAAGGATGGTTATAAAAAATAATTTCAAAAATAAATATTGTGTTATTTGTTATTATATTTCCTATATTTGATTCTATAATTATAACATAATAATTAACAATCATTATAAATTACCCTTCCAATATTGGTAATATAAAAAAAAATTTGATCCCTACCTTCATCTCCAAGAATAGAAACTAAGTATGTCATGGAATGAAATTAAATAATTATAAATAATACTATATTAACAATTATAATATATTAAATATTCCTTTAATTAATATTTTTTATCAAATAATGGTACTTGACAACACCAATACCAAACATGTGGAGAACAATATAAATTAATAACATATGATGATAGAAATAAACATTAACAATTTAATGGATGTATACTGAAATATTTTAAATAAAGAGTATTAATTTTAGTAAATATGAATAATATTATGAAATATGTTATTAATATAGTTATTTTTATTATATAGTAGGTTAAATCACTTTTATGGAAGTCGAGAGTAAACTAAAGGGTTTCTCATATAACAATTATTTTATTAAGACATATCTTGTTTTCGCTACATGTTTTATACTGATGGGTGTATATATTTTACTATGGATTATTTATCATAAATTAAGGATATTAAATTTATTTAAATTTATATGTCCATTTATATCTTCCATTGTGTTTTGGTTTAAGATATATAAATTTTTTAACTGTTTCTTCATCTAAATTTCCCTTCACTGATAGTTGTCATATATTCACATCCTAAATTTTGTGGTGTATATACTTCCCAGGAATGAATTCTATGATAATGTTCAGGAAAATTATGGGGGTTAGAAAGTTGATATTTTATTCTTTTTTTCATGAAATTTTATTCAAATATTACCGAATTTATACATGTTTATGTTTTAATCACACATTATATCTGAATTTCATATTCTTGAAAAATCCATTATATGAAATTGTATGTCATTTCACTCTAAAAAATATATAGTTTACTATTCTAGGATTATTTCAATTTTTTCATGTATTATTTCAATTATTACACATTTTAGTACACAAGAATATCAAAAAAATATTTTAAATAAAATCTGATCATATTTCTCCATTTTGGGAGGGTATATTTATCTTCCATGTCATTATTCTTTATAAATTTTTTCATAAAATTTATTAAATAATTAAAAATTATTGATAAAATAATTTTTATATTTGATTTTACTTATCAATATAAATACCTAAAATGATATTTTTTTTCAAACACTTTCTGCATGACTCTCTTGTGAGTTTATACAAAAGTAATAATAGAATTATTTTTAATTCACAGATCAACCAAATATTATTAACATCATAAATTTTATTCATTATTATTATTACATTAAAAAATTATGTTTTTCAAAATAAAATTGTATATAAATTATCATCTACTTTTATATTTTTATAATATCGCAATATAAAAATATGTTTTCTCTTATTTTAGTTAAATAATATTTATAATTATTTTCTAAAATTGTTTTTCTTCTATATCTACATCCTTTATGGATTTTAAATCTTCAATAGAGATATGATATTATGATACCAACAATGTTATTTTATGTATGTCTTATGATAACTATTCTTTTAATGGTTCTTTCATGAAAATCTTTCCCTTCTCAAAGGATAATTAAGTTATAATGAAATGATGAATGTTTTTGTGATCTAGTGGCACACATATGTATTTTTTAATAATGTAATGGGTAGACCCAGAATTATTTTAAACAATAATTGATATATTAATGATCGATATCACAGAAGACAATTTATTTTTTCATGACTATAAGTCTGGTTTTTTGTTCCCCCAAGAATGTTTACAAGTGTAACTATTGATTTCTATTCTCAAAAGTATGTGCATTAGTGTAATTGCTGATATGTATGATCAAAAAATATCTCAATGAGTTTATTTGAGGTTAAATATTCTCACAATGACTAGGAATGAGTGTTTTATTGACAATTATTCTCTCAAAGACCATGTGTGGTCAAAATTGACAATGGTTATGTTCATAATGTTATGTTGTAAAATGCTTATATATATGAATCTTTTATATGTTATATGCCTACATAACAATCCATTGATCATGATTAATGCATCTAAATTCTCACCCTTTTTCTGTTATATATTTCGGGTCATTTAAGATTACATGTCCTTATATTATTAAATATAAAAAAATCTTATTGTTTAATGTTCTTCTTAAAAAGATATCTATCTAATGATCTTGTTTTCTCAAATGATTATTATCTAATCCTTGATAAATGGAAGAAATGTTTTTATATTATTAGATTTTTAATCTCACTATGGAGAAATTTTAGAGTTTTTTATCTGTATTGTTTTTTGTATAAATAGATTATAAAAGTTAGTTATGTGTATATAGTGTTGTTGTAGTATAATTTCATTAAAAAAGATATTGCATTGTCATGAATTTAAGGAGATTCAAGTCTCTATATTGAGATATGGATTACAATTATACATGAAATAGTTTCATCACAGTTTCAATGCTTCATACATTGTTTAAAATGTTTTGAATTAATGTTTTTGATGTTTCCTTGTGTTTTATAAATTTTTGGGGTCCCAAATTTAGAGAAATGTGGAACTTTTTTTGAATCAAAACATGTTTTTTTGTAAAATTGAAAACATTTAGGAATTGGAAAAAATGTCTCATGATGTTTCATGAAAATAATGGTTTGATGTAGTATCACTGAAAATATTAAATATGCTTGTGTTATATTAAATTTTAGAAGATTCTTAGAATTCAATGTTTTGTAATGAAAATAATCTTTTTCAATCATAGTAAATACATATGGAAATTTTATAATGGTAATAAGTTTTATGAAAAATGAAACATCAAAATATTCTCATTAATAGGATATTTACGATTTATACAATTTCGTTTTATAATGAATAATTTCCATTAAAGTCTTAAAACAAATATAAATTGGTTTCCATCGTGCCCCCCATTTCTTTTGGGTTGTCCAACCCTAAGAGATTATTAGGTCTCTGATTCTTCATAATAGTTGTGTAATGGTACTTATTTCCTGACGTATTCATGTGAACATCTATTAAATATAATAAATAGTATTATTTCTTTATAACTAAGTGATATTTGTAAAACTCTATGAAGTTTCGTGATATTTATACGTTTCATTAAATAATATATACATGCACACAAGTTGGGATGTTTCATGAAAGTTGTCAAAAAATTGAAAGGAATTGAGTGTTATGAAATCGAGAAGGAATAACCTATAAATCTGATAATAAATCAGAATAAAAAATTTATACTGATGTATAGATTCATGATTACCAATTGAGGTGTTAACAACATTGATTCAAGAAATAATTAGTTTAATCTTTTAGAGGCATAGTGCATGCACTTTAGTTAAGAGGGAAGTGAGATTTCACATTTTGACTAGTAGTAAACCATGAGGTATAGGGATTGTACTACAAACATTGTAATAGTTGAGAGATATTGTTTATTGGGTACATTATTACATTTCCTCTGTGTCCTCCTTGGACTATCCCAGTTAAGAATGAATTATGTAATCTTTTTGTATCGTGTGTATTTTTTATTTTTGTTTCTATATTGTTATGGGAAGGATATAGAATATAAAATTGTTTAACAATGAAACCCGATCCATAAGTGTAAGTGTTTTAATATATCATACCATGAATTATTCACCAAATTCCCTCTTATGGTATCTAATATACTTTTTATAATAATTTCTATCAATAATAAATGATAATGTGAGTTATTCTCTCACTGTTGAGTCCATGAATTTCATCAATCATATATGAATTTTTATCATTGAAGGAAAAAATATCCCTCCAGGAATAATTGGATATAACTCTACTTCAAATCTATATGAATACATGGGTATATAGCTACGATGCATTTGATTGTGGAAAATATAAATAGAGGTGTGATAAATTGAATTAATATAAACATTTATCATTCATTTACTTATGGATTTTTATTTATTTATTCGATAATATTATTGGTATATGATCAATTATATAGGAATTATGATTCATATAATTCAAAGTAAGAAATGTAGAATAATTTCTGAATTGACCTATTACACTTCATGACTCGACATCACATTTTGTGTTGTAATAGTTCAAAATGTTTGACAAGTCATGATCCAAGCCATGATCCAAGCTATGATGTCAGTAGAAATAGCAGCTAGTACATGTTGGGAGGCCCTAGAACATGATATGAATTCAGTCAATGTAGTTCCATGAAACATTTAGCCCAGTATACATCATGAATCCTCAAAACCAGATGTGATAGAATAAAAACCTAATTAATCAAGAAATATATGCATGAGGAATGTGGGAGATCCATAAACAATGAATATATACATTGATTATTGGTACATAATATGTACCTCTAGTACACATCGTGATCCAGTTTTCATATATATATATATATATATATATATAGTGGCGTGGTATCACATTTTAGATAATTCTAGTATGGGATTACTCTATTTTTTCATCCCTTTCAAGATCCTACACCTTTTCCCCTCTCTCAAACTCAAATTTATTCAGTTTTTTACATTTTATTTCAACTCAAGAGCCATGGATCTTTCTTTATTCTACACTTTCAAATTCCCACTACGTCGATTCTCAGTGTTCATTGAAAATTTCTAAAAAAATGTGTTAGATCCCTTTTTTTGTTAATCTCAAGTAAGTAATTGATTAAATTATTTATTTATCTTTTGGAAACCCGTTTGAATGCTCATTCCCACTTTACATCTGAACCCTTCCATAATTATTAATCATTTATATTCAAATAACATATTAAGAATAATTTTATTTATTTAATTATTTGCATCCCAACACACCATATGCAGATAAACCACTTTGGGGTAAGGATCAAGAGTAGATTTATATGAACCATTAATCAATCATTAAATAAATTTTTTGAAACCCTCATGGATTAGTAATCAGGTTAAATATCCCGAGTCAATCTAATTCATGTGGATGTCACTAATCATGGGATATTCAAATGTAATAATCTTTGATTATTAAAATAGACTAGGCTATGACCACTATCCTAGGACACCTTCTTCTATAAAATCTTAACATAATGCACATAGGCTATGACTATCTCCCGATCATAGAATAATCACTTCCTATATAGAACATGGTGAATTGATCAAAGTCAACCAGTGACTTTTGTTTACTTTATTGTCTAAGCCTTAAGAACCTTCCAAAATTAGAATTAATTTCACAATATCTCCAAATAATTGAAATCGATCTTGACCACTCTTTATATATTTGAACCGATTTTTTAACTATAGAATGAGTAAACTCCCAAACACCAAAGGAAACTCAAAAGGGCTCATATCAATGTTTCTCCATCTTCAAAAATTTAAGAACATGCATTATAATTTTTGGATCGACCCCATATTTCTACTAAAAAATTTCGTTAGAGTAAATAATTTTGGGGTCATAAATAATCAAATATTACTACCACCTGTGTGAACCCAACGACTTGTGTGGGTGTGTCAAATTTTATTGTCGTTTCCAGGGAGAAATGTTGTTCATTTTTATGAACATTGGAACTAGACATAGGATAACTTTCCCTTAACCCTTTCATTCCTTTTCTTTCATTATTACCTTGTGTCCCAGATTATCTACAAAATGGTGCATGTACCACGGTCACTTGACTTGTCCAAGGAACCTTGATTCGGACACACCATTGGCCTTTGATCCCAAGATCGAAATATATATATTTGTCTACTGCCAATCCGAAATGACTAAGAAACAAAATAAAGTGGGAGAAAACACACAAAACCCACATCAAGTAATTATAGTGGTGTCATGAACCAACAAAATTATACCCTGAATTGGTCACCCAAGCTGATCTACAGAAATTATTGAGATGCATTCTCAATCCTCACAGTCTAGAGACAAGCACCAAGGGATTCAATAGAGACATAGGGAACAGTTTCTCCCAATAAAAATAAACAACAATAATAAATCGATAAAAGAACAAACCAAACTCAAAGTGATTTTCAAAAATCACATTATTTAAATTTACAATTTAAGAAACAATGTAGATAACAACAAAGAAAAATTGAATAATCCAATGGAACCTGACACCCAAGACACATCCACATGGCCCTGAGGGTCAATCTCCTATCCATAACCATCTATCACACAAGGATATCGAACTCGAGCCTAACCATATAGCAGAAACTAAAAACAAGATAAACTACATGAATTAGTTTTAAAACTCGGTATATAGGTTAAAATAAATCTATTCCCATTGAACATCCCGTAAATAAAAAATTTTGATTGATAGGTTTTAATTAAGAAATGTAAAAAATGTTTTTGAACACTATGTAACATAGAACAAACGAGCTTAATCTATATTCATCCTAATTTAAATTAAGGCTCAAGGGGAGAGTCAAAAATCGAACCAAGTTGGAAAATCTTATTTTTTATAAAAGTGACAAAGGAGGGAGTACTTATTCTTACCAAAAAATTCTTTCTAAAATCCTTTTCCACAAACCACATGTTTCCAATTTTCCAAGAGATCACCCAGAACCAAATACAATGAATATGAATCTACATAATAAGGGCAATGAAACTAATTGTATTAATGTCAGAGAAACACATAAAATCCTTGGAACTCATAGGAGAACCAGAACATACTATACATGTGGCCTATCCCGAAGGCATTCCCACCCCAATAACGTCATAACACCCTAATGAAAATTTTTCTCCCTACCAAGCATGATCAAGGGGCCATATCCCATAGAAATTATAATAAGATAACCCCATTTTATGGTCCACAATTTGGTGAAATTACACAGACTAGTGAATCATACATTCTCCTAATTCCAATTTGTTATTATGGACACCCATTCTATGTTAAAAATGGTATGTTTCAAAAAATTTCAAACAAAATTCCATACATATATGCCATCTAACAATCACACAACAGACACCACCTCAACGACCTCATGGATCAGCCCCTTTCCTTAAATAATTATTACCCTTTTGGACTCCCTAGATGAAGACATTCTCACCTCTTTATCTATCATAAGGAAATAGATTATCCCCTGGAGGGTTTTTTCCAGAAAAACCACTTAAAAATTGTCAATCGGACCTCACTTAATTTTCAAAAATTAATAAATTCCAAGAATATAGTCTTAAAATAACATTTTTAGAACCGTACGCACATTGGTAAAATCATTTAATAAATGATAACAACTGTTTAAATTAAAAAAAAAGGTCAAAAGTGGGATTCCAACAAGAACTATGTGTGAAAACCCCATTTTGGAAACACAACACATAATTTTAGGTGTCACAAATACATTTATAAATTAAAAAAACAAGATTCAAAAAATTATAAAATACATGAAGCATTCAATCAGTCCATTTGACCATCATATGATGTGAAAAAGCCAAAAAAAAATCAAACCTCATGATCCTAATACATATTAAATTTATAATCACCCCAAAATATATTCCTAACATGTTTTCACCTATTTTATAATTTATTTAAACATTAAAACAATTCATAAAATATTTTACATAATCACCTCAATGATTTTTCATCAAAATACACCCAAACTACTCTTTAAAAATTAACCACACATCTATACCATGATAAAACAAAATTCACATCCCATACATAATTTGATAAACTGATTGAATGATTTATAAAACTGTATAAAATGACACAATAAGGACTTACACATGGATAACACCAAACTTTACATAAAAATTCCACCATGAAAACTAAAGGCCTACTTAGAAATTCATTTAACTATACCAAACCATCACCTCAAATCCAATGCACAATTATATGAGCCAACATGGAATTTCATCATAATAATAGCATGTAAAACACAGTAAAACAATTTCATGCCTCATAATAAAGAGGGAAAACATTTCAATTCATTTTATAAAAATATTCTAAAAACAATACATCTCTAATTACCTTAAAACCTATGTGTTAAAATCAAGAGACCAATAATTCAACAAATTTAAAGTGTACTTCATAATGAGACCTACCTCAATTGACCAAAAACATTAAGAACTAGTGAAAAACTTGAATCACACGTCAATAACACCAACAAGAATTTAGAACCAATCTAAAACAAGTAGATTGAACCCGCAATTTAACAAATTTAACGAAAAAAGAAATGAACCTTGCACCTAAGGATTAGAAAAAACAAATAATCCACTATAAAACCCCTAAATCAAGGTATGGATGAAGATAAACTAACAGGTGGGAGGTTGTTAGTGTTGTATGATACTTGAGGATGGTGTGTCGGTGATGTTGCGATAGATGGAGGTGGCCAAAGGACCCGTACACGTTGGATGGACTACACTGTAAGGGTGGGTCACACGGCCGGGATGGGGTCTGGCGTCTAGGTGGGATGGCACTAGTGAAGCATTCAAGTTAGAGGGGTGCCCTGTTAAGGGAGGGCAGCCACCTGATCTGGTCGGTGGGAAGGATAGAGTACAAAAGGGGGACTACGTTGGGGGTTAGGTGTGCGTATAGGAGGAGAATAGGGGGGACAGGAGAGGGAATGAGCCAAAAAATGCTAACGTAAAAAAATATAATAAATATATTAATACTTAATAATAATTATAATTTTATAATAATAAAAATAAAAATTCATTAAGATAACAATAATTATAATAGTTAACATAATTATAAATAATAATAATTCCAATTATAATAATATAAAATAGTTTTATTAATAAAAATAATAAAATATTTAATAAATATGAAAATATTATTAATATTAATTACAATAATAATAATAACAGAAATATGAAAAATAAATAATAACATCACTATCTTATTTATTTTAATTTTACCTCAATTTTCATTATTTAATTTTTTTGATTTGGAAACTACAACCATGTAGTCTGCACACATCTCAAGCGACCTTGTGTGGACCATGAATTAACTTTTTTTCATTCCAAATGTATCCCCATGGGTACCCAGGATGACCACACATCTTCTGCTAACCATGTGATGTCGGCCCACTGGTTGAAATACTAATAATATTTATATTATTATTATTATTATTATTAAATTAATAATTTTATTATTAATAAAAATAAAAATAATATCATGATTATTATTATTGACACAATAATTTTGATTTAATTTTCCTCTTTCGTATTTTATTTTTTATCTTTTCATTTAACTTCATTTAATTTTTCATTTATCTTTTTAATACATCTTCTATTTCTGGAAATTCATGCGGTAGCCAGGGAATAGCCACATGGTCTCCCAAAAGTGATATTCTTGTGTGCTAGACACTTCCAAACCCAAAACACAAATTTTTTAAAAAAACTCAAAACATGAAATAGATACTCAGACAAACCCTGACCCGAGTTGGGCCTAAAGAAAAATTAATTATTGGGTGAGAAAATTCTCCCCACCACAACACTTTACGCCCCTGAAAAGACATAATAAGGTCGAACCCCCAAATAGAAATTGATACTCCTTTATACTTCAACTAGATTTATAAATAATTAGAAATGACGTGATCATGAAATCACCACTAACTATAGAATGTATAAATATATGAACTCTAAAGACTGAAACAGACACCCTACTTAGTGCCACCCTCCCCAAAAAGTATAAAGGCCCCCAGTTGATCTATCTATAAGATATATAACTTTCATTATTCTCAAACCAGACTTGAAACTCTAATACCTAAAATATTCTCAAATGGAACTCATACCACCCACCCAAAAAAATAATTTCAAACACCATCTCGGGAAAACCCCCATGACCATTAATGAAACCCTTAGAATAGTCCAATCACAACACTCACTCATGGAACAATATATAATTAGGTGGCTTTGATTGTGACCATCCATCATTGAACCAATACTAGGAATGAATCTAAGTCAGTGATAGGGGTAGGACTGAGAAGTATCCCCTCCATAAGAAATAGGAAAACACTAAATTCAGTGATATTCATTATGCATCTCCCCACTATTAGAACTAATGAATTTAAATAAACACGAAATATTCCTTGAATAGACAAAAAACCCCAACACACAAGGGGATGTGGGGGAGTTAGAATCTAACAAAACCTCAAAACCAACACAGAAAACAAACCAAAAACATCACACCCCCTGCAGAACATAAACCATACCCCACTAAGAGAAAAAATTAATCCTTGAACTTTTAACACTTCTAGGGTCCTCCTAACTATGTGAAAACTTCAACCCATATCCTATGGATAAGGATCTGATGTTTGAAGCATATCCGGCCTAATTCAAGATTTTGAAACTCCTAAACAGATATCCTATATTTAAAATTCACAAAACGAACTTTTGTTGAAATAGGAGTTCAAAAATATTTTCTTCAAAAACCATTATTAAAATATATTGTAATGAAACACATAAAATTCCACAAGATTTGGAAATTATTTTCAATAAACATTACAATGTGAAACCCCCAAACTGACCAAAAATGTCACCCTACATCTATGAATAAGATTCTTGTGACCATTGAGGAATTGGTTGTGGATTCATGTTGCTTCTTGGAAAACCACTGATATAACTGTTATAGTGACCCAAGAATCCACATGTGTGGTAGATTCTTGGAGAATTCAAGCGTGGAGGATAATTATGACCCAACGCACCACAATACTGATATATCAATTCATTATGGTCTAAAGAAGCTTATTTATGGTCTTAAAACCACTTAATTCCCCTACCAGCAACACCAGTATAAGGATTCTTCACATTCTTCTTACCATCATCCTCTACACCACTTCCAATGATAATAGGGGGATTCACCATCCCATGTTATCCTGATAACTCCGCTTTGGTATGGAAGGCTTCTCTCACGTTAATAGAGAAGGATATTAGGTTGAGCTATTCCACCTTTGACTGCATTTTTGTATGGATCCCAAACTCAAAATTTCAAGCCTTAATGAGATCATTTTCAACCTTAACTAGGCCATACATTACTAGATCTAAGATGCGTCGATATAATTATAACACCAATACACCACCCTACTGAAAACCATACAACATCATTCTCATTCTCAACTTCTTCATCTCAGTAAAATAATTTTGGATGAATTATGACTTGATGACCTCCAAGGCATGATCTCATGGGGCTTTCTTCGAGACATATACATCCACCATTTCCAAGTTGGGCCTTTGAGCATGAAGTTAGAAAACATTACATTTATTGACTCTAGTAGAAAAAAGGATATTGAATCCTTAACAATCCTCCACATCCACTCATCTACTTCAAGTGGATCTTCTTGAAAATAAATGAGAGGATGGTTCAACGTCCAAAAATCATAGACGTAGATTATAGGTTGATCAACTAGATTGATTACTAATGATTCATCCGAAAAAGATGCACCATGGGGATCTATAAATTTTTTATGGGGATGGATACTATGAAACAAGGAAACAAAAAACATGATCAAACAATGTCAATAATATTTTAATTTAATCTTTTCACAATTACAAAACAAAACATTAAAAAGAAAGATTCAGAATTAATGAATATCCAAACAATTTCCCAGGGTAAACTAGTGTCATTGGGTGACTTGGAAACATGGTTTTTTGAAATATTACAATCATGCCACCATTAAAGATAGAATTATAGGGTAATTTCTCCAACTCTGCAATGTTTTATATGCCCCGATATCTCAAAGAGGCCACTTCCCAACTCCCTTTTATTTCTTAACACCAGACAAACTGTAGGGATAAATGGACATTGAAAAACTCGGACATCCCTTGATAAACCGAGGTTCAGAACGAGAAAGGGATTATTACATCATTATCATTCTTATACCTCAAGCCCCAATAATCTAACTCCTTATACATTATTATCCCTAAGTAAAAAATGGTATCTATAATGAGAAAGGTACATTTATGAGCCGAAAATCATGGATACCATTTTGTCATAAACCACCCAGGTCGACCATGAACTAGTAACCTGAGCCGATCCTCAATAATTCCTGAGAAGATCTCTTAATCATATTGGTTTGGTGACAAGTTCCAAGGGAATAAATAGAGATGGAGAGAATAATTTATAGAAATAAGAATAAAAAATAAAACTAAATAGATAAAAAAACCAAACTCAATGTGATTTCCAAGCATTACATTCATTACGTATAAAAATTAAGATACAATGAACATAACCACATAAAAAACCACAATTATCAAACTAAAACTAACACCCAAGAAATCTCCATGCAACTCAAAGGGAAACTCTCTAATCCAAAACAAACTATCTCTGAAGGCGATCAAACTCAAGTTGAAACTTGCATTATAAACTAGATTCAAGATAAAATATAGTCATGTATATTAAAACATAGTAGGGAGTCCTTAATATGTATATTCACAATTCATATCCCTTAAATAACGAAATGTTGACTGAAAAGTTTGAATTGCAAAATATAAACATAGTATTTCCACACATAGTAACAAAAAACAAACAAGAGTAATCCATTTCCTTATTAATTTAAAATAATTTTCAATGGGAGATGTAAAAAGGTAACCAAATAAGAAAATATTATTTTTCATAAATGTTACAAAGGGGGAAGTACCTATTTTCTCTGAAACATTTATTTTTTAAACCTTTTTAACAAACAACACATTCATAATTTCCAAGAGAACACCAAGAACCAAATATAAGGAATATGAATCTATATAATGAGGGAAGTGGAAGTAATGCTACTATTGATGTAGGAACATGAAAAATACTTTGAACTCATAGGAGAACCCGAACATACAATACCTGTGACTCAACTAGATTGACATTTCGACAAGATGACGTTATAATACACTAATACCTGATTATCACCCAACCTGTACAGACCAAGGGGCCCAATTCCAAAGTAATAATAATAACATAACCCCCTACTATGGTATATTATCTTGTGAAATAACCTAGAAAAGTGCAACAAACATTTTTAAAATTCAACTTTTCTATGTAATGCTCCCAAGATATATTCAAAAAGGTTTGTTCCAAACAATATGATACAACAATCCAAACACACATGACATCACATATTCAAACAATTAGATCCACTGGGGTTACCTTATGGATCATCCCCTTACCTTTAATAATTAATACCTAAGTGGTGTCCTAAATCGAGGACATTCGAACCTATTTATCCATTAGAAGGCAATACTCATTTTCCTATAGGGATTTTCTAAAAGAAACCACATAAAAAGTTCTAATCAGGACTCACATAATTTTCACAATATAATCCATTTCACAAAAAATAGTCATACACAAAAAAATTTCAAAACCAAACAGACATTTCGAACTCAGAAAATCAATGAAATCCAACATTTTAATCAATTTTTTTAAAATGGGCCAATGTGGAATTACACCAAGCACATTGTGTAAAAAACCCCATTTTGGAAACAAAAACCAAAATTTTAAGTGTCATAAATACAATTTTAAATTCAAAACATGATTCTAAATGTGTAAACTACATTAAATTTCGAATTGGTCCATTTGACCAATATAAGTGGTCAAAAAACCCTAAAAACACAACTCAAATTCAGAATACATTTTAAATTCATACTCACCCCAAAAATATTCTCGAAACAAATTTCTCAATTATTTTATAATTTAATAAACAATTTAAAAAATTTATAAATTATTTTCAATAATTGCGTCTGGGATTTTATGTAAAAAATATCCCCAAACACTCTGTAAAATCAATGAGAACATCTACGCCATGTCAAAACATAATTTGAATCCCATAAAATTCTTGTTAAACCGATTTAATGATTTATAAAACAATATCAAATGACACAACAAGGAAATACTCATGGAGAATAGGCCACTATACCTAAAATTTCTATATGGAAAACTAATTTCTTACTTGAAAACTCATTTAATGAAACAATACTATCACTTCAAATCTAAATCACAATTAAAAGAGACAATCAGTAATTTCATCATATTTTTAGCATGCACACCATAGTTAAACCGTTTCATGCATTATAAAACAAGATGGAGTATATTTCATTTCATGTCAAAAAAATTATCTAAAAACTAGACATCTCTAATTTCCAATAAAACTAGGCGAGAATATCAAGAAACCAACAATTCTTCAAGTTTAATCTGTAATTCATGGGGAGAATGACCTCAATTGATGAAGAACAACTCAAAACCAGGTGTGAAATGTTAATCGCACCTCAATTGGACCTATTGGATGCTAAAACCAACCTTACACACCATAATTGAACCCATAAATTAAGGAATTGACCCTAAAAATGAACCTAGCACCTAGGGTGTGGTAAAACAAAAAAACCCAACATTAGAACCCTAATTAATGATAATAGGAATAACAAAACACTGGGAGAGGATTTGGGTTGGATGTGCAGCCAGAGGCTGGTGCACCGGGGAAGTTTCACTAGTGGGAGGTGTCCATAAGAGTTGCACACACTAGAGAGAACTAGTCAGAAGGGGGTTGCAAAGTTAGGAAGGGGTTTGGTGACAGGGAGGGGTGGCACACGTAAAGCTAGCATACTAGAGGGGTGCACTAGCTAGGGAGTATAGGTTCCAATGACGATCAGTGCGAAGGGAATAGTTCAAAAGGTGGGACATCATATGGGGCATGGGAGTGCATAGGGTAGGAGAAATGTGGGGGAGGAAAGAGGCAATAAGAACAAAAAATTATAACATAAAAATTAAAAATATTAATATTAATTCTTAGTAACAATAATAACAGGATATTAATAATAATAATTCTTGATTACAATAAAAATAATAATAATAAGTAATAATATCATTTTTATTAATAATTCCAATGTTTATAATATCAAATAGATTTTACAAACATAATAATCATAGTTTTCATAAATTCTATAATAATAATAATAATAATTTTAATAACAATAATAATAGAAATATAAAAATTAGATAATTACATCATTATCCATATTGTTTTATTTTTAATTAATTTTTCTTTAATAATTTTTTTATTTGAAAATTGAAATTTCACGGTCTACGCACATTTAAAGTGACTGTGGAAGGACCGTATGGTAGTTTCTATCTGATCAAAAAGTGCTTTTACGGGTACATGAGGGGACTACAGAGCTTTTTCTAACATTGTGGTTCCCATGCACGAACCTAAATAATAATAATAATAATAATAACTCGATTATATTCTTAATAATAAAAATAATAATATTATCATGGATTTTATTATTGAAACACTAATTTCGAATTTATTTTTATTTTTTTATTTAATATTATAACATTTTATTTAGCTTCATATATTTTTTTATTTAACTTTTTAATTCATCCTGTATACTGGGCAGGCCACGTGGGGGCCATGGAATAGCCACAAAATCTCTCAACTATTCTCTTCCCATGTTCCAAACACCGACATAAACAAAACATTCATTTTTCTCAACAAAACTCACAAAATTAAACATGGACTCTCCAGACCCCAACTCAATATGGAACAAAGGAAAAACCGAATCACATTAATGAAAAGGGGAATTACTGATGCATCAAGAAAATACCAACATGGATTATGGATTTCCTTCAATAAACAGTGAAACACCAATCATTATACATTCAACCATAAAAGTTCACACATGAAATATTAAACATGGACTCATTCACATAATCTAGAATGTAGGACAATTTTGTGGTTTCCTGAGCAAAAACACCCACTTGAGACCATAGATATCTTCCTGGAGGTTTATGATCCTTTTGTAAAATATGGAATCTCTTCTGACACAATTAATCAATGAGTATTCCAAATATCCTTGATAGAAAAATCTAAATACAATGTCTGAAGACAATCTCTCGAGTTGACCATGAAACGGGACGATCTTTCCAAGAAATATTTGAAAAATTGTATTACATCAATACAGACCTAGAAGATCCAAATTGATATCCAAAACATTGATCAAGCTGACAAAGAATCATCGTGGAATGTTTTGAACTAATTCAAATACCTCCAGAGTATGTTTACACACAATGGATATGATACTTTTATTCAATTTCAAACATTTTACCTTGGACTCTAGCTAGATGCATAAATTGTTGTCATTGTTTCTGCTGATGGAGGATTGATGTTTAAGACCCCTTATATCGAAAGAGCAATTCTTGATGATGTTTTTCACAATGCCAAATTGTGGTAAAGTGAATGTCTATAACCATATCATGGTATCCACCAGGTATATGAGAGCACTAGATTAGTAGTGTATGTTCAAGCACTCACATAGATGCTCAAGTCATTCTAGATTCCATCCTCAGAACGCCCTACTACTCATATGATGGTGATATAATATGTGAAATGTACAACATATTTACCTATATTTCATGTTATGAACTACCAAGTTATAGTCAGTTTAATAAAAATCAACAAAACCAGTCATTTCCACAACAGCAACAATATTACTACTGGAGATCTGGTCAAAAGAAACCTTAGAGTAGTTAAGGATATTTTCAATCGTGAAGTGGTCAACCACAAGTCCATAATCAAGGACCACTAGTGTATCCACTAATGAACCCGGTTTCATGACCACAGAAACAAATGAAAAAACCCTTCCATCAATGACCTCAGCAATAATTCCAACTCTCCCATCCAAACCCTCGACAACCACCTCCCCACCTCCATGTACCTGGAAAACCTCCTGTCTACTTTTTCCCAAAATTCATATTAGATAATGACAACCCAAGAAACAAAAGTGAAAAACCAATGAGATTCTTTAAGGAATATTAATATTCAAATTGGTCAAATCTGAATAAACATATCTAATAGGCTACTAGGTAATTTACATAGTATCATTGAGATGTACCCAAGATAATAATATAAGGTAGTAGTACTAAGAAGTGGGAATGTTTTGGACATTCTACAACCAAGTGGAAAAGTCCAACTGATGTAGGAAATGCCTAAGAAAAAACCAAAAGAAGACAACGAAACTAATAAAAATACACCAGTCACCCCTCAAGCCGAAGAACTATATTAAAATAAAACATTTCCTGATAAACCAATGGATCATGTTTATGCTTCCCCATCTCCATACAAGTCACATATTTTTTTTCAGACAAATTATGAAATGGAATATAGAAAAAAAATACAAGAAATTCCTAGTGATGTCGGTGGTACTGTACATCAACATACCATTTACATAATTTATTTAAAAGATGCCACTTTATACAAAATTTATAAATAATCTACTATCAAATAAAATAAAATAAAATATCTTTGGATCATCTAATTAAATAAGGAATGATCTCCTATTATGAAATTGAGAATTCCTCCCTAAAATGATATATCTACGATGTTTTTCAATTCCATTTTCTATAGGGGAATACACGTATGGATAATCAATATGCCCTCTTGGATCCATCATTAACATAATTTAGATAAGTGTTCTGTTCAAGACTAGAATATCACTAAATCTCGCTGACTGATCAGTGAATTGCCCCAAATGCATTCTTGAATATGTTTTGGGTAAAGTCAGATTATTAATCTTTCCAACTGAGATCCTAGTCCAAGAAATGGACTAATAAGTTTAGTTCCCTATTATTATTATAAAGTAATTTCTATCCATAGTAAGGGGTTTAATTGATGTGAACCAATGACATCTCATATTCCACATTGGATAAGAGAAAGTATAGTACAACCTAGTAATATTTTCACAATAAATATGATGATTTTGTGGATTGTATGACTATCTCTCTTGACCATCAAGAAGATGAGTACCTGGACCTTTAAGAAGAAAGTGAAGATTCACTCTCATGCAAGGAAGATGTGTATGATTTTGAGGAAGTAAGCTTCATTGAACTACTCACAACGGACACTATCCACCTTTAATATCCTCCATCATTCATCCAACCTAGATGGAATAAAAACTTTAACCTACACACTGATTTACTCATACTTAATAGTATGATCCTCTTTACCAATCATTATAAAATTTAGAACTATCTCAGGGACTAGAAGTGAAATTGTATACTATATTGAAAAGAAATAAGAAATCAACTTCATGTTTAGTGGAAGATATCAAATGAATCAATACTATTAAATGCACTGATATAATCCTACTTTAATATAGTAAAAACATGAAGCAACAACCTCAAAATAAGAACACATCCCCGATGATATATGTTGTCAAAAAATGTTCTAAAACTCTTGGATGTAGGAATCACATTTCAAAAATTAGATTGTCAAAGGGTGAGCCCCCTCCATGTTCTCCAAAATAAAGGAGTAATCATGGTAGAAAGAACTAATCAAAATGAAAGAATATAAACATGTATCATCATGGGATGGAGAGTCATCATGGATTATAGATTCTTGAATACTCTACTAGAACATATAATTTTTACTTAACTAGCATGTTTCAGATTATAGAAAGTCATGCAATACATGAATTCTATTGTTTCCTACATGGATATTCAGGATACAATCCAATTGTAGTGGACCCCTTCGATTACTCAAATACTACATTCACATGCCCATTTGGATCATTTTTTTATAGTTGAATTTGATTTGAAAATTTCACTACTCCTACTACATTTCATAGATGCATGACAAATATTTTCTATTAATTGACTAAATGATTCTTAGAACTCTTAATGGATGACAACTTAGCCTATGTAAGATCCTTTTAGGTACGTTTAAGAAGTCTGGAATTGGAATTTCCATGATATATAGAGAAATTACTAGTCCATATTTCAGTGAAATTCCATTTTTTGGTATAAGGATGAATAGTCCTTCGTCCTAAAATCTCTAAAAATGAATGGAAGTCAATCTAGATAAAATAAATGTCATCAAGGTTCTACCAGGACCCTCAATAATTAATGCTATCAAAATATTTATATGCCATGCTGGATTATACCAAAAATTAATCTAGTCTTTTACTAAAGTGGTCCATCCATTGAAACATATGTTGTCAAAAATGTTTCTTTTGAATTCAATGAGGATTTATGGGAAGAATTAAATACATTAAATAAAAGCCTCATGGCATCACTAGTCATCATAGCACCCTATTGAAAAAAATAATTTGAGTTAATAAGTGATGCCAATGACCATGATATTGGTGTTTTATTTGGATTGTGCATTGGAATCATATTCTAACCAATTTATTACACAAACCACACTCTAAGTGAAGCTCATGTCAACTACATGAATATTAAGACCGAACTCATATCTATTGTATATGAATTTGAATTTTTTTTCATATCTGGTATTTCCTGAACTGATTGTTCACACTAATCATGTTTTTCTCAAATACCTAATGAGAAAAAATGATTTCAACCCTAGTATAATAAGATGGATACTCCCAATACAAGAATTGAATCTTTTTACAAAAGACACAAAAGGAATAGATATTGTTATTGCCGATCAACTCCTTAGAAATCCTCTACCCATCATCAGGGAAGATGAGAAGGTTGACATTGAAGTTGATTTTAAAAATGAAACCTTGTTTAGTGTGGATTCTCAATCATTGTTATTTGATATTTCTAATTATATTTCAACATTATTGTTACATTAAAACCACACTTACGAATAGTGAAAAAGTAATTTAAATTTCAATCCTTACTACTAGGATTAGCCGCTATTATTCATCTGATATGTTGATTGCATATTAAGATGTTGAATCCATAAAGAATAACCCAACAATGTGATTGAGATGTTTCACACATCACCAACAGGTGGAAACCATGGACCAAAGCTTATAGTATAAAAATTTCTACAAGGTGTATTTTTCTATACCACATTGCGCAAAGAGGTGAGGGAATTTTGTCAAAGATTTGATAGATCCCAATGAACTGAAAATATATGCAAGTGGAATGAGATGCCACAAAATCCCATTTTATAATTATTAATCGTTAATGTTTTTTTCAGTGACATCATCCGACCACTTCCCATAAGACATGGAAAATTATACATTATAGTTTTTGTTGACTATATTTCAAAATTGGTTGAAGTTGAAGCAACATCACATGCCACTATAGATGTAGTCATGAATTTTCTAAGGAAGAAAGTGTTTGGAATATTTGTATTTCCAAAATTCCTCATGAGTGATCAAGGGACACACTTCAAAAAACCATGATATAAAAGGATTTATAGAAAGGTATGGAATCTAATACATTATGGGAACTAAATACCACCCACAAAAGATTTCGAAAGTAGAACTGTCTGATAGGTAAGTAAATAAGGTTTTTAAGAATATTGGGATTACCAACCGAAGTGATTAGAGCCTCAAACATGAAGATGCACTATGGGAGTATATAATTTTTGATAAGAAAGCCATAGGAAACACACAGTTTCAACTGGATCATGGAAATCCATTTCATCTTCCTGTTGGACTGAAGCATCATTCATTATGAGCAATCAAAGAACTGAATTTGGATTCTGATAATGATGGAGTGGGAATATTACTACAATTGACCAGTAAGGAAGAAATTAGAAGTTATGTATATGAAAATGTAAAGATATATTATGAAAAATAAAATGAAATGGAAAGACCTTCGTATTTCTAAGTGTACCTATGTATGTGGGACTAAGCTCATGTTGTTTAACTCAATATTGAAATTATTCATGTGTAAATTTAAGTCTTTATGGTCAAGAAAATTCAAAGACACTCATGTCATTTATTATGAAACTATTGAGATAAAAAGATAAGGTGTACCACCATTTAATGTGACCCTTTAAATACTAAAAAAATTCAAGAACCCTTCTAGGATGGTTGTGTCATCAGCCTTAAGTTCACTTAATCTTTAATGGAGTCAAGCTCTCAAAATAAAAGTTATTGAAGGATGGGAGGCAACCCAGGTTAAGAAATCATAGACTATGATAGATTATGATCATCTTAAGAGTGTTTTAGGTAGGCTGGTAACAAATGTAATGGTTGGGAAAAAATTCAACTAAAACAGTTCAGTGCACGTCATGTACCAGTATTTCACGAAATGTACCCTTTTACATGAAAATCCATTTTAATTTACTCATACATGACATGAAAAACCAGAACAAGTCATATATTTTGTCATGTATATTTTTTAATATGTAGTTCCTAAACCCAAGGTTTATGAACCACACCCCTCAAATGACCTTATGCCCCTCCTCCCTCCCTTCTAACCACTACATCCCGCAACCCATGATCTCGCATCTCCTTGTCCTTCTTCCTTCTACCTTGCATAATGCCACTCACCCCCTCTTCCTCTAAACTCTACATGCACCACCCACTATACTCTCCCTCTCTTGGCTGATGTACACACAACCATCATCACAACCCTCACCCCATGCCTTCATGTCTTGAACAAAAAGGTAACACCTATTGAATCCCTATTTTTTATTAAATAGCGTTGTATTACATTTTACAAACTTAGGATCTTTAAAGTTCAGCGTCTTGGAAAAATAAACATAATACATGAAAACATATAAAATTATTCTAATCCACTTTAAAGGCTTCTAAATTTATTAATCCTAATTAAAATTAATCCAAATCATTACCTGGGGACATACATCAATGCAATGGGAGATTATAATGCCTTATAGGTGAAAACAAGTGAAAAAGTTTACATGTGAACTTGAGAGATATCAATAAGAACCTACAGAATATTTTAATGGCATGACAAAGAGGCATATCATAATAATATATTGAATCATAACATGAATATGAATCTAAAATAATAAATTAGGATATTATTAAGAATATCACCACGATCCATCCCCAAGGTGTCAAAAAAATACCAAGGTTATTCACAAAAAAATCATAAAACATGTTATCTCTAGAGATTACATTCTATACTGAATCCATTGGAGTGATATAAAGGCACACAATTAATATTTCATCTCTTCAGGTGATACACCAAGATTATAATCAAAATTTTCATATATAGCAAAAATATAATAAAGGAAATGGGTTTTATATCTAAATCATGGTGTTTTAAAAATGTCCTTAAAAACAAAATCATTACGTTATTTATAACCGTTGGAAAGGGAATGAGGGTTTTATGTGTGTCAATTCCATAATAAAATATATAATTTTTTTTCTCGATGAATACCCCTATAAATTAAATAGGTTTTGGTATTCACATAAATTAAATAATATAATTTCATGAGAAAAAGAGAGAGATTTTGAGAAGAAAATTCTACAGCATAATGGAAGAAAAATGGTTTTAGAAAACATTAAAAAGAGTGGTGATAGTGGAAAAACTTTCATAAATGTCTCATAATATAGTATATGGAAGAATAAATTGGAAATACAACCATGTTACAGAAAATTTAATGATATACCACATTAAAGATAAATTGAAGGGAAATGAAATGTTGACAATTCCCATACATTGAATAGTAACTTCTAAAACTCTTGGATAGAGACCTTCAGGGATTGAGGATATGTTAGGATGAATCCATGGGAGGTAATAATGAGGGGGATTATTTTGGAGTGAAATAAAATGAATAAATGTATGGGTATTTATAGAGATTTTTATTAATTTTCAAAGACACCTCATCTGTGGTATTTGAAAAATCATGGGATTTCCCATGGTATTTACCCATGGATTTAGAAACATGGAACACCTCATATAATATATTAATAAAAATTATTTGACCATCATTTTAAATTACATATTACTTCATTAGTGCAAGAAAACACACCAAAAACTAGAAAACTTTATATTTACAATTATCTAGAAAAAAAATTTATAAATATATCATAAATTCAACCTAACCTAATAATGATATTAATAATTAAAATATGAACTCCATTTTATTAAAATATGTTTCAATATATGATAAATTTAATTTTTTATTAAAATCACTCTATACATAAAAAATATTAATACATAAATAGTAATGTCTAAAAATTTTATTTTCTTATACTATAATATCACATTACCATTAAAGATGTCTAGATTATATTTATACATCTTTAATTGATGTTACTATTCCATTTGTCAAATTACAATTCATAATTTTAATATTATTATTCATAAGTTATTGTTCACAAAAAAAAATTTAACATATCAGACTCAAATTTTCTTACCGATCACAACTGTAGATATATTTTTTTCAAAAATCATTTCCCGGTATAAATTATTTAAAGTATAATTTCTTAAAATACTCTTTTTTCAATTTTCATAAATAATATGTAACTTTTTATTAAAATTTGAAAAATTCTTCCAAGATTAATTATGACATCTGAAATTTAAACATGATGTTCAATTTAACATAACATCAATTTTATTTGAACGAATGGATTACAAAATGTAATTATGGCCTCATTACATAACCTCTTATAACACCTACATATGACCTGAGAGTAAGATGTGAAATGTTTATAGAATCTTGGGGCGGCGTGGACAACATTGCTCGAGTGGTGATTTCTATCAACTTGAACTTCTACCATATGCGATTTCATTCAAGCTTAATATGCTAATTCTTGGATTGAGAATGATCCAAAGTAATGTCTAGTGATGCTACATTTTATCCCAAGCTTCATAAAATGGTTTTTTAAGTCCCGGGTCTACCAGATGAGGCCATCAACTCTTCTTTTTTCATTAATTATCAATTCTCATTTCAATTTATAAAAAATAATCATTACATTAAAAATTGTTGTTGTTTTCAGTGGTCATAATAACCAACGGTAATATATGGTTCAAACCCCAAAGGTCACATTTAATTTATACATATATATTTTTATTTATTATGACATAGTAAACCATAAATTTTAAGAACAAAAATATTATTCAAAATTTCATGACGTTACATTCTTCCCCCTTATGAAGTCGCATCCCTGAAATTTCAACTCGTTCCCTTAGAAGTGAAAAGGTATGGGTACTTCTTCCTCATAGTCTTATCAGGTTCCCACATGGATTCATCATATTTTGAGTTCCACGAAAACACTTTTACAGGGTGGGTAGTCTTGCTGCGTAGAACCTTTTGACTATGATCCAAGATCTCTACCTTCTACTCCACATAATAGATTTCAGGTTCCAGTTGTACCACATCTACACTTAGTACATGTGAAGGTACCTATACGTAATTTCTCTAGAGGGATACATTGAATACATCATGAATGTGAGATGTATTTTTTGTATGTGCAAGATGATAGGATGTAGATCCTACATGATCAGGGATTTCATAGTCTATAATGTACCTAGGGGTGAGCTTCCATTTCATTCCAAACCACATTACTCTCTTCCATGGAGAATTTCAAAGAAAGACTTTATCACCAACATCAAACTCCATGTCCCTTCATCAGTTGTCAGCGAAAATCTTCGGCTGACTTTTAGTACCCTTAATGTGTTGTTGGATGACATGAACATTGTATGTCATCTCTTTCAAAATATCAGGCCTAGTAAGCTTTCACTCACCAGCTTCATCCCAAAAGGTATATGTTCTATATAGCTTCCCATATATATTTTCATAGGGTTCCATTTCCACCACATCATTAGGAACTTCAACATCATCTATCGGGATAGAAAAAGTATGACCTTTCTCCCTTAGACTATATGATGGTTGGTAGGGATTCCCCTCCATTTTTCTCAGATTTGGACAATGATTGGAAATGTTCTCGAGCTATCAAAAAATTAAGTATTGGACTTCATGTAGAGCATACACCATGTTCCATTTTTCATCTTTGTTTTGAAGTAGATGCTTCACCTCACTATGAAAATTCATAGTTATATATTCATATCTACCACACATGTAACACTTCTCTCTTTTGGGAATGCAGTTCCGTGAATGCTTCTTCAAACATTTATTACACAAGGGAAGTTTAACATGAATTCTTCCTCTTCCCTAATCAATGCTTCACCCCAATTATGGATCCATTTATGAATTTACTTCATTGTATTTATGGGATGATTTCATCTCACCAAACTCTAGTTCGACATTTATAACACTCCACATGATCTCCTCATAGCTATCATAGTATCAATTGGAAAAATTCTTTTGTAGATGAGTCCATAGTCCATTAAAGAATTTATAAAACTTACCATTTGGATCCATGAAAAATATAGACATGTAATGTGAAATCCTTCTGAATTTTGTCTCATAGCTTCCCATAGATTCATTCACCATCTTCTTCAGCTTTAGAAATTCCTTCTCCATTTCTATTCTCATAAAACGGTGGAAATAATTATTGAAAGGATATTCTCTTGAACTCTTCCCACATTTTAGATTCAATCTCCCCTCTTGGAATCTTGTTTTTAATCATTTCCCAAAACTGTTCAGCTACTCCCTCTTGCTAGTAAATACCCAGGGTTACAAACTCTGGTTCTGAACTGTAGATTATAAAAAATATCCTTTTGAAAGAGCTGTTCCACTAAGAAATAATCTTTGGGTCAGTAAACCTACTAAACATTGATGGTCATTGACTCCTAAAACACTCAATATATGTTCTTTATGTTCATGGTGAAATTGGTATCTTACCTTGATTCATGTAAATTCCTATATCATGATTACATTGGTTCATCATTCCCATGAAAGTTTCAATTCCTTCTTCCATTGAAGGTATGTCAATGCATGGTCCATTGCAGTCACAATTTTTATGGTTCCTCCTTTTTCGTTCCATTTTCTAAATGATAAAAATCATAGTAAGAATATTATTTCCATTATGAATACTATTACTCTAAAGGATTATTATATCTTTAATGATTGTTCTTAAACATTTTATTCAGTAAAAATAATTAAATGTTTCAACAAATCCTTCATAGTGATTAATAAAAATCTTGTGATTACAAAAAAATATCCCTTAGAAGTGTCAAATAAGATGTGAAACATGGCTTGTTTTTAGGCACCAGTTCTTATTCAAGTCTAGATCTTAGTAGTGATTTTGGGTTTTACCCCTAGATACATTTATTCCATAGCCACATCCAATTGTTCTTGTCCTGACAGGGATTTATTTGTTCGAAAACCCTTACTTGATATATCACCAAAATATCATTATATTTACATAAACATAAAGTTTTATATAGTGCACTTCCTAATGTTTTTAGATCCTAATTTCCATTAATAACTACACTATCCTTTGATAGCAACTATGGAATCCTGCCTTTTTATTACATAATTTTTCAAGGCATTTTCCAAAAAGTGTATCTTTAGAGTTTAGAAACATGGATAAAAGGTACATAATACATGAATACATATAAAATTATTATAATCCACATTGAAGGATTCTTAATTTTTTTCATCCTATATAAAATTACCATAACTCACAACCTAGGTACATACATATACAGAAAGTGATAGTCGAATGCCTGATAAGGGAGAATATGTGAAATAATTTACATGAGAACTTGAGAAATATAAATAAGAACCTGAGGAAAAACATAAAGGATTGATAAATAGATATATCATAATAATATCTCGAATCATAACAAGAAAATGTGGCTACAAAAATCAATTTTGACGTTCATAATCTTGTTACCATGCTCCATCCCCATGGTGTCAAAAAAATTACCAAGGTTATTCACCAAGGTATCGTAAAACTAGTCATATCTAGACATTAATGTCAGTAACTAATTATTTGGAGAGTTATTAGGGATCACCCTTAAAATGTATTTATTTTCATTTGATCCAAATAGACCATAATCTTAAATTTGATATAAAATGTATTAATTTTCATGTGATCCACATTGACCATATTCTAAAATTTAATAAAAAACACAAACCGAATAATAGAAATTTGTTTCATATCAAAATCATGTCGGTTATTAAAAGTTTTTAAAAACAGGATAATTATGTCTTTTATAACCCATGGAAAGGGAATGAAGGTTTAATGTATGTTAATTATAAAATAAAAAATTAATGATTTATGTCTTGATGAATACCCTGAGAAATTAAATAGGTCTATGTATTCAAATAAATTTAATAATTTAATTTCATTGTTAAAGAGAGAGATTTTCAGATGAAAATTTTACAGCATAACGGCTAAGAAGCTTTTTTTGAGAAAACATTAAATATAATGGGGACAAGGGAAAAACATTCATAAAATAATCATAATATAGTAATGACATATAATAAATTTTAAATAAAAACATAGTATGTATAATCGGAAGACATACAACACAAAGGAGAGCGTGAAGTGAAAATAGATGTTGGGAATTCTCTTACCTTGAAGAGTAACTTAGAAAACTCTAGAATCAGGACCTTGAGGGAATGAGGAAAAATTGGGATGAATCCATGGGAGGTAATACATTCATATCATTGATGGGGATGATTTTGGATTTTAATAAAATGAAGGAATGGCTTTATATTTATTGTAAAAAAAGATGGAGTTTCTATTAATTTCCAAGGACATGTCAACAGTGGTATTTGCAAAACCATGGGCTTTACCTTAGTATTTTAACATTTTTTTGTCCACATGGGCCACCTCATATTATATATTAACCCAAATGAGTTGAACAAAATTTTTAATTGTGTGTTCGTCGTAATCATGTCGTAAAACATGCTGAAAACTCAAAAACTATATTTTTACTATTCACTGAAAAACTAAACATTTTTATAAAACTATAATAAATTCGACCAAACATAATATAGATGTTCTGAATTAAAAAATTAAATCCATTTTATGAAAATAATTTTCTATATATGAGAAATTTAATTTTTAACTAAAATCACTATTTACCCGAAGAAATACTAATACTAAACTAAAAATTTCTAAAAAAGTTTTTTAAAAATAATTTAATATCACATTACCATTCAAGATGGCTAAATTAAATTTATACTTCTCTACCTTATGTTATTATTCAAAGTGTCAAATCACTATTCATAAGGGTAATATTACTATTCAAAAAATTTATTCACCAACAAATATATTTATCATATCAAACTCTTAATTTCTTACTAATCACAACTGTAGATCTTCGTTTTTAAAAATAATTTCATATTATCAATTATTTAGAGTTAAAAATATATTAAATTACTCATTTTTCAATATTAATCCATAATATGAATCATCATTGAAAAAGAGTAAAAAATAATTCTAGATTAATTGTGACATTATAAATTCAAACATTATGATTATATTACAAAAACAAAAATTTTATATATACAAATGGATTACACAAAGTAACAATGGACTCATTACACAACCCCTTATAACACATGAAAATGAACTAGGATTAAGGTGTTAAACGGTGATAAAATCTTTCATCGAGTCCAACAACATTGCTCGAGTGGTGATTTCAATCTACATGAACATCAATCGTAGGTGATTTTTTTTAAGCTTAACATGTTAAAGATTGGATGGGGCTTGATCCAGTGAAAAGTACAGTGATGATACCTCCTTCCCATGCTCCGCAAAATGGGATTCGTATGGACTGATTATATTGGATGAGGTCATCGACTCTTCTATATGAATTAATCCATTATCATTTCTATTTATGAACAATAATTATAATGTTAAAAATCTTATTGTTTCTAATGGTCATATTAAGAAAAGGTCATATAACTTTCAAAACCAAAGGGTCACATTTCATTTATACTTATGTAGTTTTTTTATTATGACCCAGTAAACCACACATTTTAGGGAAAAATATTATACCAAAGTTTGGGTCGTAACACCAACCCAACTCTTCCTCAAACTCCTCATCCCCTATCTCAGATGAACAGTCCCCAACCAAGTAGCCCCATGAATCACCTATCAAACCTTCTATATAGCCTGCAGCTTGTGCTACTCCAGCTCCCCAGGATCAGTCCACTCAACCTCCACTACCTTTGACAGTGACATCGACCTACACCCGATTCTATGTTTTTCAAACACTCAACACCATGTCAATTTCCATCTATTGCAGGAAGAGCCCATGTATACAAAAAAAGACATTGGATATGTGAATCCTGGCCCAGATGAACATCGTTGAATATGTACATGACCTCCTCGAGACGTTGCACATTGACAGTATCCTCAAAGTTCATGAGGAGACCTATCTGCAGTTGTTTCTATTGTTTTTATTTGCTTTCAAGATGGCCATCACCTTTCACTATTTCTTCGTGGGTAGAAAACCCAATGAGTTATCTTTTCTATTGTTTGGTCTCAGGATGGATATCTACATAGAGGATCTAGTCACTTTTGACATCTATCTTAAGCTTTGACTACTGCCACCTCGCGAAGCTTCACTAGAGTTGTGGAATGTTGTGGTATGTTGGTCCAGCGGAACAAAAAAACAGCAGTGTAAATAAGCCAAACAACCACAAACTAAACAAGGACTGACCTGGAGTTGTAATTTCGATAATGCAAGATTCAAAACAGAATTGAAATAGTGCAGAATAATAAAAGGACAGAGGGATTTACGTGCTTCGGCCCCTTAGGGGACCTACGTGCACGGCAAGAACACCACACCCATGCACACCTTTTATTAATTGCTCAAAAAAAACACTGGATTACAATGGACATCAAACAAAACAACCAGCAAAGGCAGTGTGATAATGAGAAAAAAAACGAACGACAAACAACAGCTGGAAGAGTGGAAACCCCAAGCAAGATTTCCGAGAAACTGGGTTGGAAAACACTTACAATTCCGGACAAACGTCCGGCTGTCCAGTTCACCTTGTGCATCAGATCTCCACGTCGAGTAGCATCTCCTCACCCCGCAACAGGACCGCGATGCGCAGGTCTTCGATTGGCAGCAGCTCCTCGTCACAGCAGGTCAACGTCAAGAAGCAGAAATCCCCTTCAGTGCGCAACAAAACCGCTGCAATCAGGCCTTCAGCGTCAAGAACCAAAAAAAGACCTTCAGCGCAGCACCCTTCGAAGGCAGTATCAGAGCCGAGGTCGAGGACAACGATGAGAACCGGAAATTGGGCCGCACCGTGAAAGAACAAGAGGAATTTCAGATCTGTTCACGCTGCTCTCTCTCAAGATCTCTCCAAAATGGGTCTGTCTGAAGCTCTCTCAAAACTCAAATCTGTATATCCAAAAAACAGTAGTTGTAGGGGAAGATGAAAACCCCCTACTAGATTGAACCGGCTAACTGCACGAGCCATGGAGAGTTTTCCACGAAGCCCTCCACTGAACAGATCCAGCAAAACAGCGTGCAACCGCTCAACACATCCAACGATCATGATAAAATGGACGGCCATCAGATCGAACGGATAGAAGAGAGCCTCAGGTAAAAATATGGATTGCGAGGGTGGATTAAAAAAAACAGCAGTCCAAATAACCGGGTCCAGCAAGTTTAAACAAAAATAATGCATAAAAAAATGAAAATGCGGATAATTTTAAGATGAAAAAAAAACGTGAAATTAAAATATCTAATTTCACATGGAATATGACAGCTCACAACCCCCAGTCGCATCATGACCCACACATATTGTAGTCTAATCAGCTATGGGGTTCATCACTGAATATCCTACATAGATCCATGGAACATGGATGGTTTTCCCTAGCTGTGTCTCACGATAGTGTCTTCCAGGTGGACATGTTTATTCTCATAGCAGACATGGGCTTCCAAGTTGTCAAAATAGCCATCATGTTTTCCTATTATTAAAAGAAACAGGGCCAGAAGGAGCGTGGTACATTGCTGGGTGGCTCTTTCATCACTCATTTGACCCAGAATATGGTTGTGTTCGATGCCGCACCACCCCTCTCATCCTTAGGAACTATCGATAATATCAATATTGTAACGCTACACAAAATGAAGATGGTGGCGAGGGAGGATGATGTGTACTTTTAGGCACCGAGTGTCCAGGATGCAACACAGCCAGAACCACCACCACAGCCAATAGCAACGGCAGTGGACCCACATGTTTAGCCACACTCCACCTCTGCACCTATTCCACCCCTTCCTCCTCCTGCATCTACCCCCACATCCTACAGCCCACCAACACCAACCCATTCATCCCTGAGTGATCTATGGTCCACCTAGAAGTGTATCCTGGTGAACCTGGACCAGTTTTCTACTCACCTTTATCTAACATTAATTGAACTGATGTAGTTCACCATACAACCATCATCCACCACATCCGGCCCCTCATCATCCATCATTCCCACTCCACCATCCACCCAACTGACTTGCCTCCAGACCTCCAGACCCCACTAACCAGCGGGAGTACATAACGGAGCAGGCCCGGACGGGAAAGGCGGTGAACACTGACTCCACCCAATATGAACCTTTTATGTATCTAGTTTCTAAACACGGGGCCTCGTTATGGATGAAAGACCTCTCCACCGCCACCACCACCAATTTACCAAGCTCTATAACCCCACCATCCAATACAGATTTCGTTCCACCTACTATTACTTCTACTGTAAGTATAAGCTTTTCTCACCACTTGATCGTGGGATGATGCTGGATGATATCTTTGGCTCATACAACTGATCAATATTTTTGGTGTTTTGGAAATTTTTTTATAGGGTTGGGTGTTTATTTTATCATTTTTTTCAAACCTATTTTAGATAGATTCTATATATATATATAAATATTTATCGGGAATGATTTTCTATTTTTTTTTATTGGTGTTCATTTATTTCTTTTGTTACATAGCAACTTCTTGTTGGAAATACAAACCATAACTCCGGGTGGGTTTTTCCAAGCAAACCTACTCTTCCCCATGCACCGCTTTCCTATGCGGCGCTTCCCCATGCGGCTCTCCCTCTTCCCATTCCTATCTCTATTTCCAAGCATATCATTTATTGCCTTATTTTTTGTTCCTCCTTTGATGCTTTGGTGTTTTCTCATTTTTGGAATAGCCTATAAATATGGCTCAGAAGTAATCCGTAAAAAAATAAGAGTGTGCAATACAAAAAGCTTGAAAGTCTTGTTGTGTTTTTATTGTCCTATTTTATTCCTCTATTTTTTCCCTCAACTTGTATAGCCAACAAACTGGTATCAGAGGCGGTTCGAAGGCATCCTCCAAATTCCGAAGATGGCCACCGCGATCCAGCCACAAATTCCGACCTTGTCTAAGGACAACTATGAGAGGTGGTGCATTCAAATTAAGGCATTGTTCGGGTCGCAAGAATTATGGGAGATCGTCACCAACAGGTATGTAGTACCCACTGCGGAGGAAGAAGCTGCCTTCACGAATGAAGAAAAGACGACCGTCAAAAATCAATGGAAGAAAGACAACAAGACGTTGTTTCTCCTCTATCAAGGGTTGGATGAATCGACCTTCGAAAAGATTGTCGAAGCAACATTAAGTAAGCAAGCGTGGGACACCCTTGCAACCATCTTCAAAGGAGTTGATCGTGTGAAGCGAGTCCGTCTTCAAACATTACGAGCGGAGTTCGAAGCGGCGCGAATGAAGGAAGGTGAGAGTATCTCAGATTACTTCTCACGCCTAATTCTCATTATTAACAATCTGAAAAGAAATGGTGAAAAAATGGAGGATATTCGAGTTATTGAGAAAGCACTTCGATCGCTCACAACCAAGTTCGAGCATGTGGTTGTGGCAATCGAAGAATCGAAAGATTTGGAAAAATTATCTATTGATGATTTGATGGGGTCGTTGCAAGTACATGAGCAGCGAATGCAAAGAAATGCAGGTTCAACAATAGAGCATGCCTTAGAGTCCAAGATGACTCTGCAAGAACCCAAGAATGGCCAGGCAAATTGGGGCAGTTATCGTGGAATAGGTAGAGGACGTGGATACCATCCAATCTATTAGAAAAAGCAACAAAACTTAAGTAGCTTCCGTGGAAGAGGATACGGTGGAGGCCGATTCACGCGTGGTCGTGGAAATGAAAAAATGTTCAATGCCATAACTGTAAAATATTCGGCCACTATGCCTCTGATTGTTGGAGCAAGGTGGATCATGATGAACGATCCAACTATGCTGAAGCGTCACGCCATGAAGAATAAGGTACGACACTCCTCCTCGCACATGAAAAGACATCTGAACGCCCCGATGTATGGTATTTGGACACGAGAGCAATCAACCACATGAGTGGTAACAAACAGCTGTTCGAGGAACTCACCGAAGAAGTTCGAGGAGACGTGAGTTTTGGCGACTCATCCAAGGTACCCGTGTTTGGCAAAGGTAAAATCAAAATCTATCTAAAGAATGGCGAGTCGAATTACATTTCCAATCTGTACTATATACCAAGCATGAAAAATAATATCATAAGTCTCGGCCAAATCCTTGAGAAGGGGTATGTTATACACTTGGAGAATTCTTCATTGTCAATAAAAGATTCTCATAGGAGACTGATTTCTCAAGTTCAAATGGTGAAGAATCGCATGTTTCCACTACATATCAACACGAAGGTCGAGCAATGTTTGTTTGGGCTCATGAAGAACGACGCATGGAGATGGCATCTGCGCTTTGGGTATCTCCATTTTAATGGCCCTAAACTTCTATCCTCATCAATAATGGTGAGTGGCTTGCCGACTATTGAATCTCCAAATCACATGTGTGAGGCGTGTACACTCGGCAAGCAACAAAGGAACTCCTTCCCAAGTGGAGTGTCTAGAAGAGAAAATGAACCACTTCAGTTGGTTCACACTGACATCTGCGGACCACTTGAAACACCCTCACTTGGAGGTAATAGGTATTTCATTACCCTTATTGATGATTTCAGTAGAAGACTGTGGGTGTATTGCATAAAGGAGAAATCTCCCGCCTTTTCTATCTTTAAAATTTTCAAAGCTCGTGTTGAAGCTGAGAGTGGTCACAAAATCAAAGTGCTGAGATCTGACAGAGGTGGAGAATACACCTCAAATGCATTTCAAGACTTTTGCAGGGAGCATGACATCAAGCACCAATACACTGCTGCTTACACCCCACAGTAGAATGGCATTGCAGAAAGGAAGAACTACACCATCCCTGACAAGATGAGGACCATGCTGAAGGAGAAAGGGCTGACAAAGATTTTTTGGGCAGAGGCAGTGGCATGTACTGCCTACTTGCTCAATCAGTGTCCAACGAAGAGCGTCAGGAACATTACACCACAAGAGGCGTGGAGCGGCTACAAACCGAGCGTGACGCACCTAAGAATCTTTGGGTGTGTCGCCTATGCTCAAGTTCCATAAGCAAGAAGAAGGAAGCTGGATGATCATGGTGAGAAATGCATTTTCATCGACTATTGTGAAAACTCTAAAGCCTACAAGCTTTACAATCCACTAAACAATAAATTAGTGGTTAGTATAGATGTGGTCTTTAGTGAGGAAGAAGCATGGAAATGGGATGATGAAGAACCAAACAAGGATGTTGTAGTCGAAACTAATGATTCAGAAGAAAGACATGATCATCAGGAGCAGACACCCACAACACCGTCCTCAGGTGCATCATCAGTTGGAAGAAGTCAAGGAGTACATTTCTTCACTCCTCAAAGCACTACATCAAATAAAAATTTGGCCAGCTCATCCTCGCCTATGGCTCCTATAAAGATGAAAAATTTGAGTGACATTTATGAGCAGACCGAAGAGGTAAATATTTTTTGCTTGTATGCAGATCATGAGACTTTGACCTTTCAAGAAGCCATGAGGGAAGAAAGCTGGAGAATGGATATGGAAGAAGAAATTCGTTCCATAGAGAGAAATGACATGGGGGAGTTGACTACACTCCCAAAAAGCCAGAACAGAATTAGTGTCAAATGGGTGTACAAAATAAAGAGAAATGCTGATGGTGAGATCGATCGATACAAGGCAAGACTCGTAGCAAAGGGGTACAAATAGAAATACGGGGTGGACTACGAAGAAGTCTTTTCTCCTATTTCTTGCCTTGATAATGTAAGAATGATTATATCCCTTGTTGTCCATCACATTTGGATGATCCACCAACTGGATGTGAAGTCTGTGTTCCTAAATGGAATTTTGGAAGAATAGGTCTATGTTGACCAGCCTGAAGGCTTTGTCATGCAAGGGGAGGAAGACAAAGTGTATCGATTGAAGAAAGCACTTTATGGGTTGAAGCAAGCTCCTCGTGCTTGGAATTCACGCATCGACAGCTATCTTCGAAACAACGGTTTCACCCAATGTCCATATGAGCATGCAGTTTACATCAAGAAGAATGATCGTGGTGATATTCTTATTGCATGCTTGTATGTTGATGATTTGTTGTTTACAGGGAATTGTCGACCAATGTTCGATGATTTCAAGGAGGCCATGTTCAACGAGTTAGAGATGATCGATGGGGGTCTCGTGTCCTTCTTTCTGGGCATTGAAGTGAAGCAACAACATGGCGGCATCTATATATCTCAAAAGAGGTATGCCAAGGAGTTACTTGAAAAATTCAAGATGTCCCATTGTAATGCTGTAAACACACCGGTTGCAATGAGCTTGAAACTGACAATGGATGGAGAAGGAAGAAGCATTGATTCGACTTTGTTCAAGAGTCTGATCAGAAGCCTAAGTTACCTCACAATCACAAGGCCAGATATTTTCTATAGTGTTGGACTTCTAAGCAGGTATATGGAGTCACCGAAAGAGTCACACTGGCTTGAAGCAAAACATATCCTCAAGTACGTTAAAGGAACGATGGATTTTGGTCTTCTCTACCCATATAATGAAGAAGAAGAGTTATATGGTTACTCAGACAGTGATTGGGGAGGTGGCCAAGATGAAAGGAAGAGCACCACTAGGTATGTATTTTTTCTTGGATCTACTGCTTTCACCTGGAATTCAAGGAAGCAAAGTGTGGTTGCTTTATCCACATGTGAAGTAGAGTATGTGGAAGAATCCTCTACTATTTGTGAGGGAATATGGTTGAGAAATTTTTTGAAGGAGATAAAGCATCAATAGGACGGATCCATGGTTATATATGTGGATAACAAGTCGGCTATTGAACTAGCCAAAAATCTTGTGTAGCATGGGAGAAGAAAACATATTGATACTCATTTTCGTTTTATCAGCGATCATGTGAAACAGAAAACGATAAAATTGGAATATTGTCACACTACCGAACATGTGGTAGATATTTTCACAAAGGCACTACTGACAGATGCATTCAAAAGGCTGAGAATGATGCTCGGGATGAAGCCGGTTTTGGTTTGAAGGGGAGTGTTGGAAATACAAACCATAACTCCGGGTGGGTTTTTCCAAGCAGGTAGCTACTCTTCCCCGTGCACCGCTTTCCTACGCGGAGCTTCCCCATGCGGCTCTCCCTCTTCCCATGCATATCTCTATTTCCAAGCATATCATTTATTGCCTTATTTTTTGTTCCTCCTTTAATTCTTTGGTGTCTTCTCATTTTTGTAATAGCCTATAAATATGGCTCATATGTAATCCGTAAAAAAATAACAGTGTGTGCAATACAAAAAGCTTGAAAGCCTTGTTGTGTTTTTATTGTCCTATTTTATTCCTCTATTTTTTCCCTCGGCTTGTATAGCCAAAACTTCTATCTCCTCTGAGTCAGCCACAGATCTCAATGGTCTAGCACCACAATATATTTGGGAATAAAGGGTAGTCCAACACGTCATAAACATTTCATGTCAACTACATGACATTTCCATGGAAATCCATGCATAGTATTTTCTACCCAAACTTGTAATCCCTTTCATGCCTCATCTCATTCATGATCAAGCTCCAGCACCTCAATTCATAAACCCACTAAAGAAACTTTGAGAACAAGATGACACAACAACCCGTAGCTACATGAGGAAAATGAGAAATTGAGGACCCACTATAGAATATTTTAGTCCCTACGTCTGGCTGTCCACATCCTGTTAGCTCTATTTTTTAGGAATCCAATAGTTTATCTTTTATTTATAAGGATCCGTCTTAGTTGAGTATCCATCAATTTTTAAGTATCTAATTAAATTTAATTGTAAAAAATTCAAAAAAATTAAATAAATACAGGTTACCTCTTCTTATTATCCTTTAAAACCACCATTTATTCTACTATTACAATGTTTAAACCTATGGAATAATTTTTTATCTTCTGCAAGATTTTTTTTCAAACCCATTTTTCAGGTGGGATGTACTCTACATTATGAAAGCTAAAAATCACTCATGGCATACCACTTCACTTAGGGAGATCTCGATTCAAACATTTTTACAATTGTTAAATTCTATTTTAATTTTTTTGTTCTATAATTGCCATAACACTCCCACATGAATTTCATGGATAGTGCGGACACACACACACACACTCTCTCTATGTTTGTTTTTGTGGTTTGGGGGTGGGGGTGGGAGTCTTATGATTTTCACTGATAATACACTTTCATTATTTAATTTTACCACCAATCTAGTAGAATTTTTTGGAAATTATAAGGATGATATAAACTTGAAAAACATTAATCCCATTTAAAAAGAATAAAATATTCAGATGGATATTTTTAGAATCATGGTTTTTCTGTTTTTTAAATTCATAGAATTAATGATGAGTTTAGGAATTTTATTCAAATTCAACATTTTTTTGAAAATGACGATTACTTGAACCATTAATTAGTTTCCTTCCCATTTTAATTTTCAATTTATATTTTATTCTTATTCATTGAGAGAATTTTAAGCATTAAATTATTCATTATTTTCAATGAATATTTCCTAATAGATACTTGGGACATGTCAACCTATCAAAATATTCATTGAGATCCTATCAATGTGATGACTGAACTAGTGAAAATTTAAAATGATCGAGGCGTTATTTATAATCCATTTCTTCCCAAGAACCACCATACATATTTCCTTAGTTTAGCCTATTGATTTCATGAATGATGTTATAGGATTAACCTATTCCAAGATTATTTACCGTCCCACCCTACTCCTTGTATAATGCATGTATTACTTTTTGAAAAGTGTGGTGGAGGAATTCAGAATGCATGGGATGCTTCTAATTTCAGATATGTATTGAGTACTCATCAGACTATTGGGTTATGATCCATATCTACTTTAAAAAAATTCACTTTTATTCTATTACATTGACAAATTTTAATGAAAGAAAAAATGATATTGGATTTTTACTAGGCAGTTCAAAATTCACCATTTCCAGATCGATGAATCCTTTGAAGAATCATATATGGTTAGGGGATGAATGTGAGATCTGGCCTAGACATTAATTTTGAAAAATAGAAATGAAAAAAAAATGGAATGGATCATATAACTCATTTTGTTCATATTTTCTTATCTATACCCTACCCGAGCTATTATAATATGGACTTTATTATCTTATAGGAAAAATTATGTTTCACTTATATGGACATTTTGGAATTATACTTTAGATATTTACCTTTTTTTTTGCTTAATTTTAACTTTATACCTACCTACCACAACCTCTGAGTCCATTGAATCTAACTGAGGTATCCCTCTAGATTAATTTTTCACATGTGATAGAACCAATGTAAGAATATGGTTAGAAACATGTAGTTAGGGTATGATCATAACTCCAACACCATTTTATCTAGATTTTTGAGAGAATATTTATTGAAATACAAATTAAAAATGTGTATTGAATTTGAGGAAAATGGAAAAGATTTTATTTCAATGATTTGAATTTCTTTCATAGAACTAAACTATGAGGAATGAAAAATTTTCTATGCAGATATAATTCTAGAGGATCACATTTTTTGCAAACACTAAACCATAATTATCTGGACATGATGAATATATCCTATTTTAAAAATGGAGTATCCTTTTTGAAGTCATTGTTGACACAATTTTTTATATGGACAAGAAATTTTCCAAGAGTGGGGGGATTTGATAAAATGTTTTCATATATACTTATTTCTGTTATTTACTTATGTACTTTTATTGATTCAATCGATAATGCGCTTGGTATATGCTCTTTTTTCAGTAATGAGGCTTTATTGGATTCAAATGGATAAATTAAGAAATGGTGCAGTATTTACCCATTACACATCATGACTCGACATTACATTTCAGGTTGTAAGATTTCATAAAATGTTAAATGTCATGATTCAAGTCATCAAACAAGCATCAAAGCCAGTAGAGAAAGCATCTATTACATATTGTGATACCCAAACAAATGACGTGACTTCATAAAAATTATTTACATGAGAAATTATCTCTAGTAGACATCGTGAGCATATGTACATAACGTGTATGCAGTCAACCCTCATTAATTGGACCGGATATGTGTATGGAATGCAGGAAATCCAAACAGCATGGATATCTATGTGGATTAATATTACATGATGTGTACCTCTAGTACACATCGTGACCCAATTATCTTATATATACAGCTGCTCAGTAGAGAATTTTAGAGAATTACATAATTGAATAACTCACTATTTTTCATTCCCTCTTAGTTCCATAATCTTTTACCCCTCTCAAACTCAAATATATTTACTAGTTTACATTTTATTTCAATTTACGAGCTATGCATTATGTTTTATTAAATGAATTCAAATTCTTATTTCATTGACTCTCATCAGTCATCATCAATTTCCAGAAAACAAATGTAATATCAATTTATATTGTTAATCTCAAGTAAGAGAATTATTAATTTTTTGATTTATCTTTTGATAACCCTATTGAATGCTCATTCCCACATTAAATCCGAACCATTCTAGGATTTTTAATTTTTTAAATTTAAATTGCATGTCGAAGATAATTATATTTGTTTATTTCTTTTCATCCCAACCCACCATGAGTAGATAAACCACTAGTGGGTAGGGATCAAGATTAGATGTATCTGAAACTATAATCATTCCTTAATTATAATTTTGGAAACCCTAATGGATTAGTAATCCGGATAAATAACCCAAGTCAATCTAATTTGTGTGAACATTCCTGATCATGGTATATTCAAATGGAAGACCCTATCTTGATTAATGTATACTAGCCTATGAACCATAGCCTAGGACACTTTCTACTATATATGATAATCTTATTGCACATAGGCTGTTACTATATCCCGATCAAAGAATTTTCACTTCTTAGGTAGAACTATGTGAATTGACCAAAGTCAACCAGTGAATACCATTTTCTTCACAGTATAAGGCTAAGGACATGACCAAGATTATAATTAAAGATTCCTTATCTCTAGATACCAGAAATTTATCTTGACTCCTCTTTAAATATTTGAACCCCTTGTTCAACCATAGATTGATTAAACTCCTGATCAATAAAGAAATCTCAAAAAGACTCATATAAAAGGGTTTCAATCCAGAAACTTTCAAGAACTGCCTTTATCCTCATGGGATCAACCATGTGCATCTAAAATACTACGTCTGGGTATTAAGTAATGTGTGGGACACACACAATATAATCTATCCACCGCTCATGAAAACTCAACAATCTGTGAAGGCTTGTAAAGATCCCTTATTAGATTTTGATGGAAGTGAAATGAATTTGGATTATTAGGGAATAAATTCTTTAGGATGATCTCAATTAAACCCAATCTTCAAAAATTAATTTCATGAAAGTCCACATAGGACATGTGGGAATAACTAATGAAAAACTATGGTGGATATTAAATAATTCACGTTTCCATTCTACATATTCTATGGAACATGTATAAGGACCTAAGGATGTGACCCAAGGAGTCTATTGATGCAATATTTGATTAGGAAAATGTGATTTTGGACGAGACACATGGTTACAAGGAAACCATCGTTTATATGAATATTGTCAAATGAATTTTGAGAATATTTCAACCTCTGTTCAAAAAAAATTCTTTATACATGAGCACAATAATACAAAGGAATATACAATGGATAGTTTTTATAGTAATATTTTTGAGTATGACATTTTTAATGACGATAATTAGGTTTTATAAGAGGGGAAGTCTATGGAGGTGGCACTCAATGACTTGAATAATTGCACCATGGAAGATGTCTAGAAAAATGGTTAATTTGATGAATTCATGTCATTTATATCCATAAATATGAAATGGCCAAATGAGTGTTTAAATTGAAACTTTCAATTAGGTGATTTTTTTGTAGAATGGTTGGGAACCATATATATATGTTCTCCCAGAAGATGTAAGATAATGTTAGGGATAAAAAAATTATTCTGAACAAGACACTCACCAAAATTAATGGTTGGAACATAACAAATCATATAAAATTAAGTAATAAGAACCTTGTTTAACAATAAAATGAAAATTCAAAGGAGAATTAGGTACAGTAAATTGAAAAATATTAGAATATAAATAAAACTCTATGGTGGAAGTTGTGGAAAATTCATAGATGAGAGAAGTGAGTAAAAATGATAAAGGGGGAAAAATTACGAGTTGGTCTCTAGACTAAGTTTGATGATAAGATTAATGGGATATATTTATGGAGAAAAAAATGAAAAAATCCATTAGAGTGGTTCTAGTTTCAATACAATATATACAATAAGAACTAGAATAAAATTATGAGTACAATGGTGAAATTGTAAAAAAACTCAAATATGATAGTCTTGAAAAAATAGAGAATATCATTGAGTATAAGGTCAATGTTGAAGAACAAACCATGGTTATTGATGGTATTACAGATACCAAAAAATATCATGTTGAACATATCAATAAATGTGGGGATGGAGTTTTTAGCCTTTGATTAATAATTTAAGATTAGGGAAAATATTGAATCTTGGTATGAGCCTGTGAAAGATGATCATGAAGGCGAAAAAAGGTGAATGTGAAGCATGGACATCAAAAAATGTTTTAAAATTAATGAAAATATAATAAAAATTCATATATGAAAGAAAAGTCAATTAAGGGGTATAATAAAAAATAGATTGTTGTGATGGTTACTTCCAGACCATAGACACCAACTCCAATGTTGAAGGTTTATAAGGGTATGGCTCAGAATACAAGAACATAAGAGATAGTTAGTACTGTAGTTATTAAACATGGTAATGTGTATCACATCAGTTTTTACTGTAGTTGAAATATTCATCTAACCTTGTTTTGTATAGGGTAAAAATTCAATGTAAATTTGAATTACGACATTTACTGGATGGGTCATTTTTTGGTCGGAGCATCAAAACATAATTTGGATAATTTGAACACTTCAATGAATTGTTTAGGAAATTATATAAAGTATTAAGGGGTCCTATGGGAGAATCATTTAATTCAAGTTCACTGAACCAAGAGAATAAAATATTTTGAGGGTATACACAAGGTGAATTGTTTTTTTGAAACTGTTCGGCCCCCAACAAATAACTGTGTGGCAACAGAAAAGAAGTAGATATTACCTAAACTTACTTTTCATGGTTTACTCAAATAGTGTGCCTAGACCACAATGTTAGTTCTTAATTCATAGTATGCTCACACTATTCATCGTAATGATTGTGCAGGGTTCAGCTAACAGTGTGACCCACACCATTCATTTTTTAATCAAATTACATTACTAAAATTAAAATTAAAAATAATTTTGGTAAAAACTAAGATACCCCTATCTTACACTTCCTATAATTATGAATATCCCCCTCCTCTACTCCATTTTCATATTCCCCATAATTCAACGTGCTCTTTTTCTACACTATTGCACCTTGATTCCTCCAAGATTATCCATCTCACCATGAGGTAAGGCCTCCAGCTCCCTTATCCTCCACTGGTTGGATGAATTTCCCTCTCCACGTCACTTGGTTTCATTTGGGTGAACCCATGTTCAACGTTCAACTGGTTATTTTGGTTTTATTCCATTTTTATAGATTTTAGTCTATCTCTCATATCATCTTTAGGTTTGTTTCATCATCCACCGTTGATGGAGACGTCTTTTGGTCCATTTTGGTCCACTGAACATCTTTTTTGGGTAGTTTTTCCTATGTTCTTCATTATTTCCATATATATATTTAAGGATTTACAGTATTTGAGTTTTTGTGTAATTTTATTTAAGTGTGTTGGACCTTTCCACAGTGGTTTTTGGCTTCTGTTTTCAAAATATACTCACATGTGTATACATTGGTAGCCATTCACAAGTATAAGTTCCCTCTTTATATATATTCACCCATAGTATTATGAACATATAAAATGGGTCTTGAAATGGTTATATAGGTATATGAAAATGCATGCATGTGTAGTAAAAATGGGTATATTCAAGTATAATAATATATTTGAGGATCCCCTTGAACATATTTGGCCATGAAAATATCAACATTGGGGTGAAATTTTATTTCATATAAGTTAAGGTGCATATTCGTGCAAGTGGTAAATGGACGGGTTGAAATAATGATGTCGATTTCATCAGGTTCTAATATGTTTTTGCTTATTCTTATTCTTCTTGAGGTAGTATACCTTCCCATTTCCCCATACATTTATGAATTCATTAATATCTCACATTTCTCACCATACATGGAAAATAATTAGTGTTGTATTATTATTTGTAATAAATGATTCTTTAATGTGAATTTAGTATGACATAATAAATAATGTTTAATTATGTTAAATAAATTATTAGTAAACAATTTCATGTTTTTATAAGAAATCCCCTCAGATGCGGTTCATTTTATTCTAATATAAACTATAATGATTATTTATATATATAATTCTTGGACTTATTCTATTGGAGTTTTCTTATGTTTTTCCATGGTTAGGTGATGGTGGGTTTTTTAAAGTTTTCCTTTCATTTATTCCAAAATAGGCGGGTTTCCCTCTATATGGTAAATTTTTAATGAACCACGCCCCTTCAGAGTGTTTGGCGGGTTTTAAAAATTAAATGTATTTCCTTATAAATGGGAATTAACTGTGGTGGTAATTTCCATTTTTTCAATGAAACCTTTTATTTTCTCATTGAGACCAATATTTGGATAGGTCTTTCTTAATTAAATTTATTGGAGTGAATTGTGAGTGTTGAATTGTAATTTATGAATTTCATACTTTTAATTGTTAAATTGTTTAAATTATAATGAAATATATATGGTGGAAAGGCCAAACAATGTAGTAAATTTTTAATTTGAATTATAATAAATAGAACACCGTTGTTTATGAATTGTCTAAATAAATGTAGAGAATGAGAGGTAATTCATTATAAATCGATTTATTATTAATGTTATATTGATAAATATGATTTAATTATATATAATGCCTTGGTAAACATGATTGATGGAAGGTGATTCCTCATTCTAATTATATTTATATTGCGTATTTATATGTGCTGCGATATGCGGGTAAGGGTTCAGTTGAGTTTTGTGAAACAACACTTCCTTATATCATGTGTTCAACACAATGCCTCGTGCCAGTGATGTGATATGGTTGATATGTGGAAGAACCACATTCCATGGTTAGAGTGTTTCAATAGAGCATCAATCAAAATCCCAAGTGATGTATCATGAAATCTCTCTCTATATAGGGATGTAGGGCATGTAATATATTACATGAGATTTTAGGCTCATTTAGACTGGTAATGAATTTCTGAGTTACACCCTAATATGACCAACAATTATTATTCTACATATATAGACATTAGGCATCCAAGATCACATTGTTCATATTGTTGGATGAAATAAATAACTAAACTATACTTATATATAGTTACCAGTCATACATATTCTTTTATCAATGAGACGAAGAAGATATAACTGTAAAGAGTCCTTTAAGAAATTGAATAGGATGGTGTCTATCTATTCACTTTTGTTTATTATTCTTTATAACATTAACTACATTACATTATACACAAACTCGATTGGGCTACACACAATGGGTACCAACTTACTAATATTTTATCTCACACCTAGTCAGTGCACTATTGTTAACCAAGTAGACATTACGTCTACTAGTATTGTCACATTGAAGCAACCATCTTCTAATGTTTTGATTTACATTTCTTGTATGGTGTTGGAGAACAAGACCGAGTTGTTTCTTGAGATTCTAATGGAGAATGTTTTTGAAAAGTTAATCCTTTACTTCATTGTATTTATTTTTGTAATTAATACTTCTTGTATTTGTATCATCATATTTTATACATTAATTGTTTAAAAATTCCAATGGACACATTAATTCAGGTATAATGTTAGTCTTCAACTGCATGGCTTTATTTTACTATCACTTCTAATCTTATCTGTAATTTATTGTTTGGTAAACTATTTTCATCCCCTCATATGAGGTTATTGTCTCCCCAACATCACCTTGTGAGACCCTCACTTCTAGTCATAATCCTATGGTGTGTGGGGAAGAAGACCTGAGGCCTTGTGACCCACCAGTTTGGTGACAGCTTTAGTGGTCTGTTGAACTTGGATGTTACATAGTGGTATCATAGCCTTTATTTTTCCTCTATCTAAATATTTTTGTGATGGTTGATATGAGACTATAAATGTATCAATTCATCGTAAGTAGAAATGTGTGGGAGTGATCAAACATTTTACAAGTAAAATCGACATGGCTAGGGATGGACTTCTTATTCAAGATATTCATTGTTATGGTTGATTTGATTCCACCTCAAGCGATTAGTTTAATTTCCACAACATATTCATTGGTTTAATTTATGATTTAATATCCATGGATTGGAATGGAAATGATGATGAATTGTATGCATCAAATAGGAACATAGAAAATTCTCATATCATGCATATTCCATTCCTTGTAGTTTAATTGGTAGATTTATTATGTATTTGATTGTGTTCCTTGAGTGTTGTACTAAAAGTGGTTAGACCATGGGTTCGGAAACCCATGACCCCAAAAATTTATTAAAAAAGGTGTAAAGGTTCAACAGACAGAAGGAAATGCTTACATGTGAAACACCACACTTGGATTGCAAACTGAATAGACACATCAGAATCCCAAGTATTACCTTTTTCTGGGCTGGCCTTGACCACGAGATCCTCCTCGATTAGTTTTATGTCTCCCTCTTCCCATTTGCATCACTGGTTCATCATATAACTCCATAACCTCTATCGTGTGAAAATTAGTTTCTTCATGAGGAGCTTCCCTATGCAACATTTAATGCACAACCCCAATTGAGTATAAACCATTACGGTGAGCAGTATCGTGAGTAGGATCCTCATGCTCTTGAGGAGCTTCCTGCACATCCTTGGAGTCCTGCATCGCCACACAAACAGGAAGGTCCACCTCCTTTGGGGTCTCCAAATCATCAATAATAGCAAGTTTCGAGGATAAGCACAATTAGTTTCTGCATTCTGCATTCTTGTGTCCTTCAAGATTAAGAAAATCAAACTCAGGAGTATTAATATACTCTAACATTGAATTTTTTTTGACAATTGGCTTTACAGGTCCTTGCAACACCACAATACTCGGTGCATCCATTGAGACTACATTTATATTATTCCCCCCCTGATCAGTAACCAGTGGGGGAGATAGCACTAGGTCCAGTACATGAGTAGGTGTTTTAACATCTACCATGTTTTTAAAGACCTAGAAATTTCAAGGATTTTTTTTTAATTTTCTTTGGAATTTTACAAGAACGCAGTTTCTGACGGAGCCTGATTCTGAGGCCCGGTGTGCCCGGAATCAATTTCTGAAGTTTGGCTCGGGTACGTTCAGTAAACGAATGAGCGGGTTTTTCTATCTTCTGAACCGGTGCTTGGAATTGATATCTGAGGGCAATGATGAACTCGCAACGCCGGTATTTGCTTAAAGAGACTTTTGCCGCAGTTGCATTTAATCGAGAGAGGAAGTTAGTTTTTGGGTTTTCTTTAAAAAAAAGAGTAATAATAAAATAACGTGTCTTGCACTTTATTTTATTTCAGCCGCCATTGGGAGTGTGGTGGTTGAAACCTCCTCATGGAGGTGGGAGGTGGGTCCACCACACCTTAACCTCCCTTGAGAGGTTATGGTGGAGGGGCCCACCCGAACTAAACCTCCCGTGGGTGGTTTATTATGGTAGGGACCACACGGGGCTTAACCCCCCTATTAATTGGAGGAGAGGAAACCTCTCAACTCTCCCTCATTAATGAGGGAGAGCCTATTAATTCCTCAACTCCCCATTAAATGGGGAGAAACTCCTTGGTACCCTCCCCTCTTAAGTGGTGCCAACGGACCACATAAATTGCGTCAAATCAATTTAATTCACCCAACCCCTTTTTTAAAAAAAAGTTATGTAACCACAATGGTTACATACCTCTCCCCCTCTCCTATATATAGGGATCTTGGGAGAGGGTTTGGGGACGGCTTCACCAAGCGACGGAGCGCTGGTAAAATACCGCGACGCCCAACACTTGGGAAGAATCTTATCTTCGCGAACGAAGAACGCTCCACCGACGAAGAACGCTGAACCTCTTCGTCTTCTTCCCCTTCAACGTCAACGGATCGACGAACAAGCTCAGAAGCGGAATCGGGTAGAAAGCGACGACGGATTCGCCTTCCCTCGAGTCGGACGAACGCCGACGTCCCCCTTTGACGTCGTCATCCACGCGATGCCATACCGCGACGAACCTCGAACGACGACACCTCCTTCCGATCGGCTTATACCCAAGGTAGGGGTTTGTAATCAATTATTTATATTTGTTCGAGATTTCCGACTTGATGATCTTCATGGTTAAATACCATTTGTTATCGAATTTGAACTTTGTGGTTTGGAACCAAATGATAACAAATAACGTGAGGGGGGCCAGACCGCACGAACACGGCCGACCCTCCTCCTTTTTATTCTTTGTGGTTGGTACGAGGAAGCGTGGTGTCGTCACACCACGCAGTTTCATGCGGTAGATATGCGCGGTACCGTCGTGTCGCGCCGTGGAAAGGAAATTCAAGGACGCGACGCCAACGCGCCGTGCTGGAGAACCACGAAGACGGTACGTTTCGTTTTTGATGTGCGGATTGACAGGCGATGACAAACGAGGCCGCAAGGTAATTTTGAGGCCTACGCAGTGAAGGTAGGGTCCCGGGAGGACCATAGGAGAAGACGGTAGGAGAAACGGACCACCGGAGCGCGTCCGGTGGTCCGCGGAAGGCGGCGGAAGCACGCCGCCGGAAGGGAGGCGGCCGGCGGTTCGCCGCCGGCCTCAATTAGCGACGGGCGGGGGACACCCTGCTCTGCGTTTCGGCTCGGCCACGCTGGCCGAGCCGCGGCCGGCCGGTCGGACCGGACCAAGCCGGACCGAGCCGGGCCGGGCCCAGCCGGGTCGGACCCGGGTCGGGTCGGCCCGGGCCCAAACCCCCATTTCCGGACCACATTCGGTCAAAAACTCGTAACTTGAGCTACGAGCCTCCAAACGACTCTCTGTTAGCGGTAACACAATCCTTGAATCGAGACGGTCATTTTGGTATATTGCACTCAAGGTTTCGGATTACTTTGGGTTTGGCCGGGTTGGTTCGGATACGAAACCAACCGGGCCCTCGGAGCGGAAATGCTTATATCTTGAGCTCCGGACATCCGATTGACGTGCCGTCGACTTTGATGGATTCCTCTAAGTGAGACGGATCTTTTGGCTTACTCCGCTCGAGGTTTGGATGCCGTCGGAGTGCGGTCAGGTTGGTTCGCTCACGAAACCAACCGGGCCCCTGGAACGAGAAAGCTAGTAACTCACAGATCGGGTGTCCGATTGACGCACCGTCTATATCGTTGTTTTCCTTTTGTTGAGATGGAACTTTTGGAATACTTCTCCTAAGTTTTGGATCCAGTTGAGATACGTTTGGGTTGGTTCGCACATGAAACCAACCGGGCCCCTGGGACGAAAAGGCTAGTAACTCACAGACCGGGCGTCCGATTGACGCGCCGTCTGTTGTGTTGAGACCCCTATGACGAGGGGGTCCTTTGAGATACTTCTTCGTGGGAATTAGAGATACTTGTATTATCGACCAGTAGCTTGTGGAGTGGACCCTCCCAGAGACGAGCGTACGGAGTACGTAGACCGTGTAGCCGGCCGAGACCTAACGACTGCTTGACCGATCGACTCGGTGTGTTACGGATAGCCCAGTGGGGTGCACTTGGTTGTAGCGGCACAGGGGAGTGCTTAATTGTATCACCAGACCCATGACAGAGGTGCCCTTGGTTGTAGCGGCACAGGGGAGCGCTTGGTCGTAGCGGTAGACCCACGACAGAGGTGCACTTGGTTGTAGCGGCACATGGGTGCGCTTGGGTGTAGCGACACATGGGAGCACTTGGTTGTAGCGGCAGACCCATGGTGGGAAGCGCTTGGTTGTAGCGGAAGGCCCACAGTACTCGATAGGAGGATTACCTCAGCAGTCTTAGGTTAGTGAGTAGTACCTCGGAGTCGTGATAGGACCACTATACACTCCAGAGACGGAGCTCTTCAGCAGTTACGGTATCGATAATGAAATCCTGGTTTGAGCTGAGACTTTTGACCTTCTGTTTACCTCATGATTGAGATGGGTCACTTGATAACTTTGGTATATGTATGGGCATATACCTGGGTAGTGGTTATCTGTTGATTTCATGATCCTTTTGTTTCCTCATGTTTGAGATGGGTTACTTGATAACTTAGGCATATGTATGGGAATATACCTAAGTAGAGGTTATCTGTTGAGATATTCTTTGTGGTTATCCTTGTTGGTTTAGTGAGACCTTGAGGGTCTCAGGGTCCCTTCTGAGTATTGTTATACTCACCCCTGCACGGGCTATGCCTACACCTCGTTGTGTTGGTTGCAGACGATAGGCAGTGCTGACGGAGGCCGAGTGTTCGATGACTGGACGGTACCCGGAGGTGGACTACCCAACGAGTCAGTACCCGGAGGTGGACTACACGACGAGTCAGTACCTGGAGGTGGACTACACGACGAGACGACCCATGGAGGAGGTTGACGGATGAGAGCGTGGAGGAGGCTATCTGTACCTACCCTTCAGGTAGGATCCGTGGTGGACGACCAGGAGCTGCGCCATTTGTACCTACCCTTCAGGTAGGATCTGAGGAGGACGACCCAGGAGCCGCTTCCGTCCTTCCAGCTGTTATCTTTTCCGTTGTACTTGTTCAGTTGTAGTTTTACTTTCTTTTGGGTTTGTATTCTGGCCCATTTACTTTTCAGCACTTCTCTTGTACTTAGTGTTTACTTTTTCCGCTTGCTTACTCTGTGGTGATTGTTTTATTTTATAAGGGAAATGCCTTCCCAGTTATTGAGATTTACGCCTTTGGTGCTAGTCTCCAGCCCCTGGCCTATGGAAGGCGGGCTTGGGGTAGTCACGGCACGGACCCTGAGGACGGGTCGTGACAAATTGGTATCAGAGGGGTCGGTTCTAACACAGAACTTATAACTCTAACATTTTCTTTTTGTGAAGCAATAGTGTTAAGGGTAACGAGTGTGGTTTTCAGTTCAGGGAGTCCAGTATTGGTGCGGGCGGCCGACGTATCCATACACCAGAACCCTGACAACTGATTTCCGGATTTGTGCACGGAAACACTGATTGCGTGTGTGTTTTCAAAAGTTTTTTTCTCTTAAAACAGCTCGAACCAGGTCATCTCACCATGTATAATCGTTTGACCATGTCACTTTGTTTCTTTCAGGATGCCTTTTCTCGGACAACCAGCTAGAGACCAGAGGGACGTGCGTGCTGACAGCTTGCCGAGCGACGAGGCTTCGGTACAGGGCCCTCTTGCAGTTGAGGCAGCAGCGGAGGCACTAGCGGTACTACCATGCATTGGGTCACCGATTCCACCAGCCCCAACAGTAGGAGATGCATGCCACTTGAGTGCACTGCACGAGTTCCAGCGCCAGAGGCCACCCAGGTTCCGGGGAGAGACGGACCCGCAGGCGGCTGAGGATTGGCTGGAGGCTGTGGTGAGAGTCTTCAGGCTAGTGGGGATGCCGGAAGACCTCATGGTGATATTTGCTGCCAGCCTTCTTCAGGGAGTAGCAGGCAGGAGGTGGAGCCACTTGTTCCATTTTTGCGACGGGATGGCCTTCACATGGGAAGATTTCAGGACCTTCTTCAGGGTGGAGTTTGTGCCATTAGCTCTACACCCCGAGCGTGTACAGGAACTTATGCCTTTGCCGCAGGATTTTAGATCAGTTTCTGAGTGATCTATGGGCAGTAGACAGATGATGCAGAGGTCCAGGAGGACCAGACCAGCAGTTGGACGATCTCGGGTTTTAGGACCGGTGGTGCGGGGCACCCGGGGTGGGAACAGAGCTAGGCGTGCCAGAATCTGGTTGTGTTACTCATGCGGCGGAAAGGGTCACCTGGCACGTGACTGTCCGACTCCTTGTACAGTTGATCCGCAGGCGTTGGAGGAGCCACTGAGGCAGAAACAACGACGAGTGCTTGAGCAACAACCGAGCATTGTACAAGGCAGTAGAGCTCTGGGAGCATGTGGACATGAGAGGAACTAGTGGATACGTCCTTTGTACTTCTAGTTCCATGTTGCTGTTGTATTTGTGTCTTTGTATTATGAGCTGCAATAATAAAAAGACACTTATCTTTGTTTTCTTTCTTGTCCTTTTGTTTGGTTGATACTGAGTGGTCCTGGTTAAAACTGTTGACTTGACCCTCACTTTCGAGATTTCTACTGTAGGAGACCCAGTGACCTCACACTGATGCCGGTAGTGTGACTCGATCCTTGGAGGTGAGAGTGACAGTTGGATCTCTTGGTAGTTACGTCGAGGCCTTACGACGTCATCCATGGCATGAATGCATCATTCATGTTGGGATTGACTGTATTAGGCAACGAATGTGGTTCATCTAGGAGATGAGACCAGATTTCTCTTATCTCCAAAGAAGAAATCATAGCAGCTCTTGTGAGACTAAAGAAGGTCCAAGTCATCCAAGAGCGGATAAAGACTGCACAGTGCAGTAAGAAAAAGGAAACTGGTGCCAGTCTTAGAGACTCGGGCGTGTTAAATGTTTCAAGAAGTGGAATCTTTAAGGATAGATGAGTCTGCGAAGCAGCAGACATGGAGTCAGATCTAGGAGAGAAGTATGAGGTGGTGTACATCTTAACATGCTATAACCACCCGCATTAGTTATCCCTGCCAGGCTCAGGGAGCTGGAGGTCGGAGGAAGAGTGCGACTGCATGCGGTCATGGAATGTGACCCAATGGCTCTAAAAAATATTCAAGGGACATTCTGTGTCCACTACTAGATTCTGTAGTAACAGACATCGATATGAATCATTCATCGCTTTCACAAATCTTATCCCAGACCTAGAGTTTCCGGTAAGCCGTGGACTTGACCCTCACGTCTGGAGATACCTTGGGAGGAGACTCGATAATCACACTTACGCCGATGGTGTGGTCAGACCCTCGAGGTGAGAGTTCCAGTTGGAATCTCTTGGTGGCAGCGTCGAGTCCTTACGACGTTAGTTTGAGTATGGAATGAGCAATAACTGTTCATACTCAAATTGACGGTTTTAGGCAAACATCGGGATGGGTTTTCGTTGGTCGGCGAAAAAGAAACCCCAGGCAGCACAGGATAAACTCTTTCGCAGGAGGGTGTGACCGATAACTCTTAAGTCAGTCAACCATACCCTCGTGGCAGCAGTCTTTTGAGTTTCAGTTCTAACAGAAAATGGAGGCCTCTGGAGTTTGAGGATGACGATCACGTCCTTATACGGGTCTCACCTCGACGAGGTTTACGAAGATGTGGCCAAGGCGGAAAGTTATCTCCGAGGTTCAATGGACTTTTCTAGGTCCTCAGCTGGGTAGGCGACGTGGTTTACCGCTTGAACCATCCACCTCAGTTGCACCAGGTGCACGACGACTTCCACGTATCTCAACTGAAGAGATACGTGCTCCACCCTTCGCATATCATCGACCATGAAGAGCTGGACGATAGCGATGAGGTGTTTTTCACGGAGGTTCCAGTGGGGATCGAGGATCGACAGGAGTGGATCCTACGAGGACGATCGATTCCTCAGGTGCTTTTTCTCTGGCAGTACGGAAACCTCCGGGTGAGCACATGGGAGCGGAAGGCTCAGATGTGTGCTCTGTACCGCTTTTGTGACCCTAGTTTCTATTGAAGCTTTACCGGGACGTAAATCCCTGAGGTGGTAGTAATGTAAAGACCCAGAAATTTCAAGGATTTTTTTTTAATTTTCTTTGGAATTTTACAAGAATAAAGTTTCTAACGGCGCCTGATTCCGAGGCCCGGTGTGCCTCGAATCAATTTCCGAAGTTTGGCTCGGGTACGTTCAGTAAACGAACGAGCGGGTTTTTCTATCTTTTGAACCGGTGCTCGGAATTGAAATCTGAGGGCACCTATGAACTCGCAACACCGGTATTTACTTAAAGAGACTTTTGCTGCAGTTGCGTTTAACTGAGAGCGGAAGTTAGTTTTTGGGTTTTCTTTAAAAAAAAGAGTAATAATAAAATAACGTGTCATGCACTTTATTTTATTTCAGCCGCCATTGGGAGTGTGGTGGTTGAAACCTCCTCATGGAGGTTGGAGGTGGGGCCACCACACCTTAACCTCCCTTGAGAGGTTATGGTGGAGGGGCCCACCCGAACTAAACCTCTCGTGGGTGGTTTATTATGGTAGGGACCACACGGGGCTTAACCCCCCTATTAATTGGAGGAGAGGAAACCTCTCAACTCTCCCTCATTAATGAGGGAGAGAATCTTAATTCCTCAACTCCCCATTAAATGGGGAGAAACTCCTTGGCACCCTCCCCTCTTAAGTGGTGCCAACGAACCTCATAAATTGTGTCAAAGCAATTTAATTCACCCGACCCCTTTTTTTTTAATAAAAAGTTATGTAACCACAGTGGTTACATACCTCTCCCCCTCTCCTATATATAGGGATCTTGGGAGAGGGTTTGGGGATGGCTTCACCAAGCGATGAAGCGCTGGTAAAATACCGCGAAGCCCAACACTTGGGAAGAAGCTTATCTTCGCGAACGAAGAACGCTCCACCGACGAAGAACGCTGAAACTCTTCGTCTTCTTCCCCTTCGACGTCAATGGATCGATGAACAAGCTCGGAAGCGGAATCGGGTAGAAAGAGACGACGGCTTCACCTTCCCTCGAGTCGGACGAACGCCGACGTCCCCCTTCGACACCGTCATCCTCGCGACGCCATACCGCGACGAACCTCGAACGACGACGCCTCCTTCCGATCAGCTTATACCAAAGGTATGGGTTTGTATTCAATTATTTATATTTGTTCGAGATTTCCGACTTGATGATCTTCGTGGCTAAAAACCATTTGTTATCTAATTTGAACTTCTTGGTTTGAAACCAAATGATAACGAATAACGTGAGGGGGGCCGGACCGCACGAACACGGCCGACCCTCCTCCTTTTTTTCTTTGTGGTTGGTACGAGGAAGCATGGTGCCGTCGCACCACACGGTTTCATGCAGTAGATATGCGCGGCGCCGTCGCGCCGTGCCGTGGAAAGGAAATTCAAGGACGCGACGCCAACGCGTCGTGCTGGAGAACCACGAAGACGGCGCGTTTCGTTTTTGAAGTGCAGATTGACGAGCGATGACAAACGAGGCTGCAAGGTAATTTTGAGGCCTCCACAGTGAAGGTCGGGTCCCGGGAGGACCAGAGGCGAAGACGGCAAGAGAAACGGACCATCGGAGTGCGTCTGGTGGTCCGCGGAAGTCGGCGGCGGTGTGCCGCCGGAAGGGAGGCGGCCGGCGATTCGCCGCTGGCCTCAATTAGCGGCGGGCAGGGGACACCCCGCTCCGCGTTTCGGCTCGGCCACGCTGGCCAAGCCGCGGCCGGCCGGTTGGACCGGATCGAGCCGGGCCGGGCCCAGCCGGGTCGGACCCGGTTCGGGTTGACCCAGTTCGGCCGACCCAGGGGGGGTCGGGCCGGGTCGGCCTGGGCCCAAACCCCCGTTTTCAGACCACTTTTGGTAAAAAGTCCATAACATGAGCTACGGGCGTCAAAACGACTCGCCGTCAATGGTAACACGATCCTTGGATCGAGACGGTCGTTTTGGTATATTGCACTCAAGGTTTCGGATTACTTTGGGTTCGGCCGGGTTGGTTCGGATACGAAACCAACCGGGCCCTTAGAGCGAAAATGCTTTTATCTTGAGCTCTGGACGTCCGATTGATGTGCCTTCGACTTTGATGGATTCCTCTAAGTGAGACAGGTCTTTTGGCTTACTCCGCTCGATGTCTGGATGCCGTCGGAGTGCGGTCGGGTTGGTTTTCTCACGAAACCAACCGGGCCCCTGGAACGAGAATGCCAGCAACCCACAGACCGGGCGTCCGATTGACGCACCGTCTGTATCGTTGTTTTCCTCATGTTGAGATGAAACTTTTGGCATACTTTTCCTGAGTTTTGGATATAGTTGATATATGGCCGGGTTTGTTTTCACACGAATCCAACCGGGCCACTGGGACGAAAAGGTTAGTAACTCACAGACTGGGCGTCCGATTGACGCGCCGTCTATTGCGTTGAGACCCCTATGATGAGGTGGTCCTTTGAGATACTTCTTCGTGGGACTTAGTGATACTTGGAGTATCGACCAGTAGCTCGTGGAGCGGACCCTCCCAGAGACGAGCATACAGAGTATGGAGACCGTGTAGCCGGCCGAGACCTGACGACTGCTTGACCGATCGACTCGGTGTGTTACGGATAGCCCAGTGGGGTGCGCTTGGTTGTAGAGGCACATGGGAGAGCTTAGTTGTAGTAATAGACCCACGACAGAGGTGCGCTTGGTTGTAGCGGCACATGGGAGCGCTTGGTCGTAGCGGCAGACCCACGACCGAGGTGCGCTTGGTTGTAGCGGCACATGGGTGCGCTTGGGTGTAGCGGCACAAGGGAGCGCTTGGTTGTAGCGGCAGACCCATGGTGGGAAGCGCTTGGTTATAGCGGCAGGCCCACAATACTCGACAGGAGGAGTACCTCAGCAGTCTTAGGTTAGTGAGCAGTACCTCGGAGTCGTGACAGGACCACTGTACACTCCAGAGACGGAGCTCTTCAGCAGTTACGGTTTCGATAATGAAATCCAGGTTTGAGCTGAGACTTTTGACCTTCTTTTTACCTCATTATTGAGATGGGTCACTTGATAACTTAGGTATATGTATGGGCATATACTTGGGTAGTGGTTATCCGTTGATTTCATGATCCTTGTGTTTCCTCATGTTTGAGATGGGTTACTTGATAACTTAGGCATATGTATGGGCATATACCTAAGTAGAGGTTATCTGTTGAGATCTTCTTTGTGGTAATCCTTGTTGGTTTAGTGAGACATTGAGGGTCTCGGGGTCCCTACTGAGTATCGTTATACTCACCCCTGCACGGGCTATGCCCGCACCTCGTTGTGTTGGTTGCAGACGACAGGCAGTGCTGACGGAGGCCGAGTGTTCAAGGACTAGACGGTACCCGGAGGTGGACTACATGACGAGTCAGTACCCGGAGGTGGACTACATGACGAGACGACCCACAGAGGAGGTTGAAGGATGAGAGCGTGGAGGAGGCTATCTGTACCTACCCTTCAGGTAGGATCCGTGATGGACAACCAGGAGCTGCGCCATCTGTACCTACCCTTCAGGTAGGATCCGAGGAGGACGACCCAGGAGCCGCTTCCGTCCTTCCAGCTATTTTCTTTTCTGTTGTACTTGTTCAGTTATTGTTTTACTTTCTTTTGGGTTTGTATTCTTGCCCATTTACTTTTCAGCACTTCTCTTGTACTTAGTGTTTACTTTTTCCGCTTGCTTACTCTATGGTGCTTGTTTTATTTTATAAAGGCAATGCCTTCCCAGATATCGGGATTTACGCCTTTGGTGCTAGTCGCCAGCCGCTGGCCTATGGAAGGTGGGCTTGGGGTAGTCACGGCACGGACTCTGAGGATGGGTCGTGACAATGTTAACAAGGGGGTATCCTACCATACTAACACCCTTCTTAGATTCCGAAGATTGTAGCAGACCCTCTCTCCCTGGAACAAATTGCAGACCACCAGAATGTTCAACAGAATCAATTATATCCACCAGAAAATCAACCTGAATCCCCTATTGAATAGTAGTATCTCCTACAACATTATTGTGCATCCTCAGAACCACCTCCATCCGAGCATCCACATTGGCCACCTACAGCTCATCCCAAATCCCTTGTTGAACAACATCATCTCCTACAGCAGTATTGTCCATCCTCTGATCCACATCCATCTAGGCATCCACATTGGCCACCTGCATCACATCATGAATAATTTTACATTCCCTCGGCTTATTCTTCATCCCCAACAGGAATCCATCATCATCCAAACTCTTTATCTTACCCTTACTACCGGTAGAGGCTATTGCAGCTCACTCCATTTCTTGATTTACTTCGTTCTGGATAACAACCTCATACTCAGATTGATTCCCTTCCTCCTCCACAGCTACATCATCCCATGACTTGTTATCTAGACCCCTAGTAACACCAAAGGTGTCCTACTCCAATGATCCACCATTCACTGGCACAATGGCATCATTAGCAGGTTGTGGAAATGCACAAGACATCGACAGACCTTGTTGGACAACCTCAACAAATGTGGAGATACCATCACTGTGAGGATCCTTCCTCCTAAATACTTACTTACTTCTATTAGGGTCAACATGTTTCTTCTTGAATTGCTCTGGGGCATGACCCAAGGATTTACATAATAAACATTTCATATTCCTATGACATTGCGCAAGACCATGGCCAATGCACAGACTAGACTTACAGAATGTAGGCAACCACCCATATTGTATATCTAGTTCAAACTTAATATCACCCGCAACTAGGAAAACTATGTCAATAAGAACTTGAGCTAAATTAATATCTACCAATACACGAGAAAAATGAATATACCTAGGATTCTATATTTCCTTGTCCACCTTAATCGGGCAACCAACAGCTGATGAAACCTCCCACAAAATTGACTTGTGCCAGAAAAACCAATTCAAACCCCTAATTCGAATCCAAGTCTGAGTGGAGGAGTTCATAACTTCAAGAGGAATTTCTAAAGGATCCCAAGGTTGAACCATGATGTAACCAGGTTTCATCGAAACCGGTCCAAACCCCCATGCTTGAGTTTTATATCATTCATTGGTTTTAGCTATTTAGGTAATTTTTCTTTTTATTGTTTACATGTTGTCTATTTACTTAGAATGTTCTATCATTGTATTGTTCTTCTATGGTTATATCATTCTATCTATCTGTTTTTATTTCTTGTAATAACCTGCCAGAATTGTTTTTGAGATACATAATTCATTTCACGGGCTGAATATAGTGTTTTTGATTAAATGGGAACCAGTTTTCAATCATATTGTGTATGGGAACATTATAATTAGGAAAAGGTAACACGTGTACTCAAACTATCTTTTTATCTTATTCATATATCTCTATATTATTGTTATAATGTGAAAGGCTATTAAAGATAATGTTTTAATGTGAATTGTTTTTGACTAAATGGGATCCAAATGCGAAACTATATAGATTATGGGAACTTCATTGTTGGGTAGATGACATCCCGTGTAATTATACAATTAAATATGATCATTATATATTTTTAAAAGGCTTATAAATGGATTTTCAACATGGTTTTAAATGCTAAATTGTGTTAGTTTTGGTAAAATGGGTGCTAAATTGCGGTTTATAATTTGTTTTGGGTGATATATAGGCTTTGGAATGGAAACCCATATGACAAAAACTTTTATGTGACCATGTTATAATATGAAATTGTTAGAAATGAGGAATTTTTTTAAATATTGAACTCACATGTCGAGATAATTATCTAATTTCACAAATAGACCCTATATATGTCAGTTGGGGCATTATTCTTGTGATATGCCCTTATATTGGAGTTGAAAAACATTTAAATTTTAGCCAATATTATGGGGGTGCATTCTAATAAAGACTTTTTTTCTTAATGGAACACTTATAGATCACCATATCTTTTAAAAAAGGAAGTTTGACGACTATTTCCTATTTTAATTTGGTGTTTTGTTTTAACTCATTTAAATGTAAAAGTGTTTAAGTTAAACCAACACAATGAATTAAAAATGGAAATACTAGTGGTTCCCTTTGGTTAAACCCTTGTGTAAGGGTTGTTTAAATCTCTCATAGAGTTTCCTTAGAATGAAAGAATGTGAATTTTCCATACGGTTTCTCCCTTTTAATAGAGGTTTAATGGATAGGCATGGTCCCTAGTGAAATATGTTTTCCAGGACCTCATTATGAGGAAATTATTTATCCATTCATAAGGTGATAACCCATGGTAGGTATCACAATTAGATCTTAAATTCCCTGCTAAATGTTATGATCTTCATGATGTTAGGTATTGTTTGGTTGTTGTTGTCCCTAATATGACCCTTAAATTCCCAATGACGCCCTTGTTTGGATGGGAGGTAATGGAATCTATAACTATACTTATGTGAATGAGCATCAATTAATGCTCTATTTCAGTATGTTATACATGTCAAGGGTGAGGTCATACGCTAAATAGGGTTTGTGACTATATTTCTCTTTCCATGGGATACTCGAGAGGTCATCAGTCAGTTGTATTGTGGAATCGTGTATCTTTGGTCGAGTTTGTACATGGTTCATCTAATTATTGATCTAATAGTGTGGAAAACCTTTGGATATTATTAAGGATGGGTTGTTTTCTCATGTAGTCCTAGGTTAGTGTGTGTTGATATATGTGGTGACCATTGAATTGATAAATGATGTAACAAACTGATATATTTTGGTGAAAATTGTTGATTTTTATGTTGTTGAGTACATTATTGGGTCATCGTCCGAGTGGAGTGATGTATGTGTTAATGGAATCATGTTAATACCAATTTTCATAGAAACTTTATTGATACATGGGTGTTTTAACATGCTGGTCTGTTTGGTTTTGGAATCTGTGAAAAAAGTTCTAATGTTGTGATTGTGTCTTTAAGGAGTGTGTCACCTTTATTCTAGTTGAATGAAATATAGCACACTTGTGAGAGGTTGGTCTGTCTCATATTTAGTTGACTACGACACTACTTTGGTGAGGTGCATTTTCTCTGCACTGGTGAATGTGTCCTACCAAGTGGATAGAGCACAAAAAATGTGGCCCATTGCGAAATTGTCAGTCTTGCTTGATTTCCCTTGAGGCTTTTTAGTTTAAATCATGTTGGAACTTTATCAGATGCATGAATTTGATTATGGTTGGTTGGGTATGCCACATATGAGAAAGAATTTTTGGTCTTGGATGCACTTTGGTGGTCAAACCATGAATGATCATAGGATGCCTCAGCCGATAAAGGCTTGTGATTGGTTAATGATGGTGCATCGACAGGTCAAGATGAGATTATTGATAGAAGATGACTAGCTGTGGTTCAACGTTTCTTTACTCCAATAATTTGGTATGATTGATTGGAATCCATGAATATTACCTTAGTGTATTCTACTTAGATATGAGCACCTACCATATCTTGATGTCGTCCTTGATACTAAGAATCAATAGGTCCAACACCAATCTAAAGTCTTAAATGTTGTTGGGATTGATATGTGATTTCTACCATATTTTCACATTAGATTCATGATTAATATCTAGTACTGGTTAGTCTTGAGGGATATTGGGTTATTGTGTAGGAATTCCTTGGATGGAGTCATGGACAACAATCATTACCCATTGACTGGACCACCAAGCTGATGATGCTCTAGGATCATTCAATGATCATATGTAGACATTTTGGCCTTGTACCAATCTCTAACTTGAAAAAGTTGAGTGATAGATACCATGGGTATATTCTTTGTTCTCTTGTTTCATGAATCCAATGTTAACCTCGTACTCACTATTGGACTAGGAGGCGATTCTTAAAGGACAATGATTCCAATTGGTATTCATCCATTTCTTTCTAGATAGGTCTATGATACGACCTCATACGTAATCAGGATCACCCGGGTTAAAAGAGATCACACAAAGCATGTTTTTAGAATGCCTAAAGGGATGTTTTGTAAGGAAAATCTGATGGTGTTTTGTGAATTACCTTGGAACACCCAGAGAGGGGAGGGGTGAATCAGAATGTCAAATTTTAATTTTAAAATGACAGAAAATGTTCCCACTTTTATAGAAACATGTAAAACATTTCGGTAGATGTATATAAGAAAATAAAAAATCACATGGAAAGCAATGACATGACAATTTTACATCAATAACCACTAAGGGATATGTCCATGGAGCGTATTCTAATAGTGTGTCGTTCATACCAAAAAACCACTAATCATCACATGTTGGGGATTACAAGTGTTTATCAATGTCACTCTATTACTTTCACACTTACATGACATGGTTTTATGGATAGAACTTTCCGAACCTCAGATCACTTCCACTGACTCCTTCTTACTCACTATGTTAGAAGATTCTTCACTCAGTTTTTTTACTTAATGGTCACTTCAATGGTTTAGAATTTGATCAGGCATAATCCACAGAAACTGGATGTTATGTTGAAGTCTCTTAATCACCCACAGAGGTAATTAATTTTCTTAAAAACTAATATTTTATGAAAATTATATTCACAAACTGATGTGGTAAATTTTCATGCTTTTGTGGGTATTATGTGTACTGCTTATGTTTTCATGTACTGATGTTGCTTCCATTTACCACTTCATTTTATGTTTAACAACAATCCATTTTCTTGTATCGCTGCTATTTTGGCATACGTTGTAACTCCTCTGTGAACTTTCCTTCACTGTGTACTATCCTACATCACATATTTCTCCACTCCTCCGTGTACTATCCTACTCTGCATACTGCCTTGCTCGGTCGCATCTTGCGAGAGCTTCCTATGGGAACCACACTCTATTTAGTGGACTGTTTTCTTATGTGGAATATTATCTCCATGTAGTGTCTTCACCTCCGTGTACCACATCATACCTCAACGAATTTCTTCCCAAAATTTTAATCTCCACTTTCGTACATTAACAAAGGGGATTATTGCTACTTAAATTGGAACATAAATCCTCAAATTCCAATAATCAGATTGACCTAAATTTATAATGTGGGAAAATATTCAATGTATACTAAAATCCATCTATGTATTTCTAGGCTCCACCGCATAACTCTCCTATTTTGCGAACAATAACAATCCCACCAACCTTCTTCATTCCTCGTACCAGAGGCCTTCATTGCATATTGTCACTGAGAACCATTTTCAGAATCATTCTACATACTGCATGCCTTCACCACATACCATTGATGAAAATCATTTTCCATTCTGCGAACTGCTCCATATACAGTTTTACATACCACACACCTTCACCACGAACCAAATTCCATCATTGCATATCGCATGCCTTCACCGTGTACCACCAGCCTTCACTAAATACCGTTGCTGAAACCATTACCAACCTCTTAGTTTTGAGGCCCAAAAATTTGGAAAATGCTGGTAAATTATGTCACCTTCAATACTACTTTAATCCACAAATGTAATACCCAATTCTTTATAAACTATTTTGTCATCCATGTGGGGATTGGAAACAAATACAAACCAAACACCAATATTATCATTGAACATTCTGGGTTCTAACAATCTCCTCCTTTGGGTTTCTTGGGAATCCCTAGATAGATTCACTGATAAGACATCCTTGATCAAAGCATGAACCTTGAAGAAAAAACTTATTCATCACTCTATGTCAATGTGAGTTTTTCTCGGTTTAGAAAATAAGAGGGAGGACATGAATTGAGTTCCCATTAATTTTCTAAACTCCATCATTCTTGTATAAAAAAAACAGATCACTCTCTATTTAATTATCCATTCTCCACCATTATTAATAAAATTAGTGTCTGGTATTTACACAATGTAGATCTCATAACATACTCCCCCTAGATTTTATCTCCCCAATAAAACTACCACACTACCACAAACAGATTAAAAATTATAAAAGAAACTGGGGAGAGGGGAATCTCAAAACCTCCTTATGGACTATGAGGTGGTTGAACTCTAAGGTTCAACTGATTTTTCACAAACACAATCGTTGACAATGGCTGGTCATAATGTCAACAACTTGAACATCAGTTCTGACATGTTCCATTTTGATCATGCCTTGTTCAGCTAATTCCTTGTTGAATTGAAATATGGTCTCAATGTGTTTTGTTTGAGAATTTGGAATATGATTCTTCATAAGATCAATTGTGATATTATTATCACAGTAAATAACCATTGGTTATTCACCTCATCATCTATGTCAATCATTTGCTGCTTCATCAAAATTAACTGAGTGAACACCTTGGTAGTAGATATTAATTCTTCTTCAATAGTACAATGTGATTTACTTTTCTATTTCCTTATTAACCAAGACACACATTTAATCACAAAATAGAATGCTCAGCCACTTGTTGACTTTCTGTCCTTTACATCTCTCACCTAGTCAGCATCAGAAAATACTGATAGTTCACTATATATTTCTAAAAAATGTATATCCCATAATTATGTGTGCCTTGAATGTTTCTCAGGATTCTTTTAACTGCCTTCATATGTTCTTCCTTCGAATTCCTCTGAAAGTGGGACATAGGTAATGTTTCAAACACAATATCTGGTAGTGTCACCATTGGGTACAATAGGCTTCCAATGATTCTTCTATACATGGTGGGATCCACAAAAGTTCATTCCAAATTCTTTTTGGGCATTGATCTATATACAATTGGAGTGGGAATTGGTTTGGAATCATGCATATCAAATTTATTAAATATCTCTCATGCATAAATTTCATGAGAAATGGACATGTAAACATTCATTTGATTTACCAAAATCCTAAAAAATATGTGATTTCACCAATTATAGAAGTTTCAAATTCCGATTTCATGTGATTGGAAAAACCATCCATTGATCTATGTCTATTTCCACCAAGAATAACATCATCATCATTTACCAATACCATGAACTAATCCTGTTGAGAGTTCTTCACGTTGATATATTGATCCATTTCTCCACATTTAAACTCAAGATTTCTCAGATAAGAGTCCAACAGAGAGTACCATGCCCATGGTTTCTATTTTAGTCCATAAAGAGCTTTCATTAATTTTCAAACCATTAGTTCATCATTTCCAAGAAAGAACCTATTGGTTGTTCAATGAATACATATTCTTATAATAATCCATTTAAGAAGGTTGTATTTCCATCAATTTGATACACTTTATAACCTATTTTAATTTCCATGGAATGAAATAGCATGATAAACTCTAGTATCGCTATGGGAGAAAATGCCTCCTTAGCATCAATTCCTTCAATTTATGAATATCCATTACAGACCAAGAACACCTTATTTCTGATCACATTTCCATGTTCATCAAATATTTTCTTGAAAATATACTTTATACCAATCACATTATGATCTTCATGTCTTTTAACAAGATCCCATATCTGATTTATTTCAATCTGATCTGACTCTTAATTCAATTCTTTAACCGATGACTCATCATTTTCCTCCTCGTTAAAGGAGGATTGATCCAAAACTGATTGAAATGCACAATGTTGCATTATTACTCATTCTCCTTGTCTGTGTAGGTGCATTAAAATCCCTAATAATGTTGGACTGGTCAATCCATACACTTCGATTTCCCCTTTGTGGTTCAACCATATTCTCTCTAGATTTGTCTTCTGCATCTGATTCCTCTTCAGAGTCAACATCAAGATATTACTCCTATCAGTTTTCCACATGTTCATCTACCTCTGTATTATCATTTCCTCTATGTTTACATTATTCCTCATCTTATGTCATGTCAGCATAAGAATTCCTTAAATAATTCATGTTTTTCACTTCAATGGTCATTACATCGTTGCTTTCCACAATTCATCCAAGTGCTTTTTAAAACACTTGTAGGAATTTTTCTTCATTGTGTAACCAAGAAATATTACTTTTTCAGCATTATATCTGTAATTACCTTCATTTTTTTCATTGATTTGGATAAAAAAATATTCTTTAGAAATCATGAAAATAATTCAATGATTTATTCCTTCCTTGAAACAAGTCATATGATGTATTTGTCTCACCTATATATAGTCGTGATTTATTTTGAATATACAATGCAACTTGAATGGACTCTTTCCCGTAATTCCAATAAATATGACTCTCAATCAGCATAGTTATGGCCATGTTGTTTAACTGTTGATTCCTGTTCTCAACAACTCCATTTTGTTATGGAGTTCTCATATCAACCACATCGTGCTGTATTCCATGCATCTTTAGATAATTTTAACATTCAATGGACGTGTATTCCCCTCCATTGTTAAACTGCAGAACATTGATCTTGCATCTAGTATCATTCTCTGTGATTCGACGATAGGTTTCATGAAATAATGAACTTGTCTCTCATGTGTATAATGATCACAAATTTATTATACTATAATCATCTATGGAATGAACAAAGTAACCATCTAATGTGTTCCAACATCATTTATTGGGCCACATAAATATGTATGGATGAGGTCAAGGATATTTGATGCTCTTTTATTATCTAGTTTATAGGAACTGCAGACCAGTTTCCCTTGAAAAAAATAATCACAGGCCTTTTAATGTTCAAACTTCAGATTAGGTATTTCCATGACAATATTCAACTAAGATATCTTTTCCATGTATTTATTATCATGTAGGAATTGAGGTAGAGTATCGGAAGGTGGAATGGAGGAATATTGGAATGACGCCACCTCAGTGGCTTTGAGAATGGTGGTAGCAGAGCTTCTCTCTCCTCCAAAATTTGGTCTACACTTTTCATTGATTGAAGTTATATGCATCCCAAATTAATTACACGTTCTTAGAACTTTAGTATAGCATAAGTTCAGGGTCAATCCACAGGGAACCATGGCGTACATGAATTTAGATGAGTTAATACTTAATTAGGTGAAGTATGAAAAATTTAGAAACATTTGGGTTGATTTTTGGGTTTCGATTAAAACTAAACTGATTTACTTTGAAGAATGGATACAGTTTGAAAGAGAACAATGGGTAAATTTAAATAGTTCTTAGAAATGAAAAGAAAATACGTGTCGGGGCTATGGTGAATAAGGATTTATTATGCAGATTGTTTAAATGGTTGTGTTGTTCATAATAATTCAATCATTCAGGATTTCATTTTGTTACAAGATTTCCTTGGTCTGGTTCCTCTTATTTGTAATTAGAGCAGTTGACTCCTTGGTCTGGTAGTCAATGTCCTTAATTATTTATTACGTCTAGTCCATTACTTGAATCGGTGAAAACCTTCCAATGGTCATGGATGTTTTTACCGTTACTTTTCTTTTGTATCGCTGAGAATCCTTCCCTTGGTCCGGCTAAGAATTCTCAGTTATATTAGATAGTGGTTTAAGAAGAGTAAAATGAATTACAATGATTCAAACACAACTATATAAAACAATATACAAATTATGATCCCATTATCCACATCCCCAACAAGAGGGGTTTAGATACACATATAATTTAGGATAGAAACGACACACGTGATACATGAGGGATTCATCATGTAGGTGTTAAGGTAGAGTATCGGAAGGTGGAATGGCGGAATAGCGGAATGACGACACCTCGGTGGCTATAGGAATGGTTGTAGCAGAGCTTCTCTCTCCTCCAATGGTTCCGAACCCCTTAAATCCGTAGGAAAAGGCCAAATTTTATAGAAAAATAAAGTACACGATGTGTATAGAAATTACATGCCGTGTACTTTTCATCAACGCGTATTGGCGCCATTTTCTCCACTGGCAGGTGGCTGAGCATGCCGTTCTTGACATTTTCACCCGGCGTCGCCTACAAGTTGAGTGAACAAGGTGTGTAGTGCCTCCATACACGACGTGTAGCACTGACAGCCCCTTCTAGAATAGCAAGCACGACGAGTAAAAGTTCAAACACGCCGTGTCTTCATCAACGGCCACATGGTCGTGTGGACTTTTCTCCGTAACCACTGCTTCAAGAAAGTGGTACACGACGTATAGCGCCGACCCACACGGTGTGCTTCTCTTCCTGGAGACATGGGCATGTACTCCCTGCTTTGGTCCATGTCCTTGTCTGGATGTACACAGCGTGTATAGAAAGTACACGCCGTGTAGTTTCAAAAATTTCACAAACTTCCCTTGATCCGTGTATTAAGCCAGAAAGCTCCTGCAAGTAAACAAATTCACCAAAATCAAAGAATATGTTCATGAAACCACAAATATTTTCTGAAAACATGCTTTTATCTTCAATTATATATATGGAAATGTATACAAAAATTGGGTGCATCAAATTCCCCCACACTTAGTCATTTGCTTGCCCTCAAGAAAAATCTCAACATCTAATTAACAGAGCCTATGCTTTGAAAAGGAAGGCATTTAGTTAATCAAACGTATAACTGATAAAGTTACTGAGGGAAAATTCTAAAAGGCACAAACAAATTCAATTCATAAGATATTAAAATCATGCCTCGTATATAATGTAATTAACTACTCTCATCCTCTCTCAACACATTGTTTAACCTTTCAAAAATAAGCATGCCACTTGATGATTTACCTTACCAGTTAAAATCACACTCCACACTCAAGAAGTTTTTAATCGAAGTTATGATCAATCCAAGGCATATGCATTCTCTCCATAGGTTTTAAAGATATCTTGTTCTCCAATTCAGAAAAATTGAATTACAAAAATCATGAGGGATTTGTCAATAAGGTTTAGATGTTTCTATGGCTAAGGGTTAGCAGGTTTAGATGTGAAAATAGATTCTGAGGCTTGAAAAAGGATGGATAATTCCTTTAAACAACATTTCATGATATTCAAAGTAAATCTCATTGAAAATACATCCTTCAAAATCTCAGTCAAATTATTTTGTAATTGTTACCAACTCCCTTAGGTAAGTAGGGTTTATGGGCAAATAAGTATAAGGTCCCCTTGTTGTTTGTTTGTTGTTATTGTTGTTTTTTTAATTACAACGAAACACAAGGGCATCCCTTATGAATAAAATGAGTACATGTTTGGAACCCATTCTACCCCAAATAATCCAGAGGCACTCCCCCACACTTTATTTCATGGCTGTACACAAAAAATATGCCATGTATTTCCAACTCCCTCTTTAAATCTTAAATGAATAATCATGCAATGTTTAAAAAGAAATAGGGTAGGAAGGGGAATAGGCTTGTAATGTGGCTTCCTATAAAGGCTATTCATGGCTTCAATGGGCTTAAAGAAGATTAAATGTAGGGTAGGTCTCAAGATAGAGGGGTTGAAATAATCTAATGCCTCAATCATGTTAAAGTAATTCAATTTTTTTTTTCATATTTCAAAAAGAAAAACTTGCAAATTCTGGTAGTGATGCATATCCTAAGAATCTCTCAAGAAAGAGGGTATTAAAATAGAAATACGAAAAAGGGTTTAGAATACCTCTCAGGAGTGGAAAATAATAAAGGAACAATCAGGTCATGACATGCATATAAATTATTAGCCTAATTAATGTAATTTAATCAAGGATGAAAGGTTGTATTTGAAACTATATCAGCAATCATTTTAAAATACTAAAAAAATGTGGAAAAACATGCAACCTTTCCAAAGTTTCCTACTGATAACTCTAGAATTTATAAGATTGATTAACAAAAATTTCTTTACATTTAAACATATAGAGTCTAATAATGATGTCTACTAGGTTAGTTTAAGGGAAAAGACTAAGGTGAAAGATATAGATGCGCCCCCACACGTAACACTGCACATGGTCCACCAAGTGCAATGCCAAGGGAAAGGGTAGGCAGCAGGGAGAAATGGGGGAAAATGAGGGAAATTAGTGGAAGAAGTAAATCCAAAAAGAAAGAAAATAAAAATGGAAAAATACTCCCCCCGTGAAAAAGGGATGCCCAAAGTGCTCCATTCTCGTACCAGTGACTGTTGAGAAAAAAGAAGACTACAAATATGCATAACCTCACAGCACATAAAATGACAGAAGGGATATATAAGATAAAGGAAAATGTCACTATCATTGGGTCGCCTCAAGAGAGGCATCATCCTGTACAGAATCGACCGGGAGAGACGGTGCAGGAGCTGTGGAAGGGTGAGGCTCGGACTCGGCATCGGGAAGGGTAGCTGAAGAAGCAGGAGCCACAGGTGATAGACTTGGGATCGGAAGTGCAACAGCAGGCCCTGGCCCGACAGAAGTGGCAGCAGTAGAGCCCACCGTAGTCATCGGAACAGAATCAGTGGCCGGCGTAGGAGACGGTGGTGGAGCAGTAGCCGAAGGGCCAGGAACAGAGGCGGGGGCTGGTGTCTGAGGTAGTGGAACACCAAGATGCTGAGCAATATGTACCAACAGATGCTCCATCCGGTCCTGGAGTCTGTCCAGACGAATCAAATGGCGTGAAATGGTGTCCTGGCGGCTGATGATATGGGTTAACTTCTGCTCCATCGTGGCTATGCGGAGGGAAATGACCGGATCGACCGAGGGTGCAGGGGTATGTGAGATTGGGGTTGGGACAGAAGAAGGAAGGTCAGAAGAAGTCGGGGTAGTAGGAGGTGGGTGAGGTGGAGAAGCTGGAGGGGGTGGGAAAGGAGGTGAGGGGTCTGCAGGTAGGGCAGGGTCAGCAGGTGGGGAAGGGTCAATAAGTGGCGGGGCTCGAGCCTGAGCAAGGATGTAGGCACCCCCTACATCCGGCCCAATCCCATGCGAATGAGAATGAGGAAGTCCATACACTGGGGTGAACCTATCAAGTCATGAGGTAATGAGGGATCGAATACCCCCAAGTGGTGGGCAAGATGGGTGGTGTAAAACCCACCATTCAGGTTGTCGTGACAGCCGGTAAACTTGGAGTGAAAATAGGAGGCGGCAATAAAGGGGAGGTCCGGGTAGGCGTGTCGGACGACACAGGTAAGAAGCTCCCTGTCACGGGTGGTCACAACCCCCCATATCCTCATGGCGGGGGAAGAGTATGGCGCTGAAGCACCGGTGGGTGAAGTGAAGGATGAGGTCAACTATAAGAGTGCTCTTCTAAGAAGTGGGGGAGTACCGGTGGTCAGACCCAGCGATCTCCCTTCACATGGAAATGATGTCAGAGCGCTCGGCCTGGGTCAAGTCAAAAACGGGGGGTGGGGTGAAAGGATGGGGCTAGAAGCCGCACCCTCGGCCGTACTCTGTCATTGTCGGAGAAAAACGCCGGCCGCCTAGCCAGAACCGAACTACGGGTACCGCATCTCCAGGCGTCTCTCGTTAATCCGCTCTATTGAACTCAAAGGAGGTCGTAAACTCCAAAAATAAATCTCGGAACACAAGAGTGTTGAATTGGAAAATCTTGAGGAGTGCGGTGTGCCCGAGAAGTACCTCCAACTCCTCCCAAATACTAAGCCGCTGCAGAATGCTGCTATCAAGGTACTGGCTGCTCAATGGTATCAGCCGACGAGAAAAGCGTCGGAGCCTATCGTATGCGAGGTTAGTGATCGGGAATACCGTGCAGGGATAGGGAGCACCTCCAGGTCTCGGCCCAGGTGCCAGTGCAACAACAACATCTGGCTCTGGAGGTGGATCTGCCGAAGAAAAATGTGTCTCGGTGAAAGGGGTGCTCGAAGAGGGAACATCTGCTGAGGATGATGGTACATCGAAAGTGGAAGCTGGTGCAGCAGAAGGAGGCCCTGCCTCATCTGAGGGAGTGAGTGGCGTCAGAATGGCCAACGGAGGGAGATCAAAGACCAGAACGTCGGGGTCCGTCTGAGTAGGTGGTCAGAGTCGGATCCGACGATAACTGGACTCCTCGTCCTTAGTGGCAGAGGTTGGCCACTTCCCGCGTGAATGATCATGATCTGCCATATCCTGAAATAGAAATAAAAAGAAAACAAAACAAAAGAAGAAAATAAAACAATGAAAATGTGAGAAAACTGGAAAATAAAAGTACACGGCGTGTACTCCTGAGTACACGGTGTGTAGTCAGAAAAAGAGAGTATCCCGTGTTCTCTAGAAAGACACGCCGAGGGTGGAAAGAGACAATCTAATAGCACACGGCGTGTACCGAACATACAAACCGTGTTCACATCAAAGTGCAGGTGGTTGTGTAACAAATGACACGGCCATGTTTGTATTAGTTTAGAGAAAACAATAAACGTCGTGTAGTTTCTGGACACTGTGTGGACTGCACACGAAGAACATGGTCATGCAGAGGAGGAGACATGGGCCGGCCACAGATATAAATGACACGGCGTGTACCGAACATACACGCCGTGTTCTGGAACATGGGGTGACATGCCGTGTTATGCGCCACACACGAAGGGTCCAACACAAACAACGGACACGGCGTGTACCAAACACACATGTCGTGTAAATGAAAATGGTGTGTGAGATGGTGTGCAATGGTGTACTCAGACACGATGAAATGGACACAGTTTGTACCGAACATACACACCGTGTATATTCAAATTTCTGAAAATTCATTCTGAGGCCGTGTTCAGAAGCACACAACATGTGTTCTTCATTTCGTGGTTGTGTAGTGCCGAAAGCCGAACTGTCGGCCGATCTGAAAAAACACCCTAAATGAGTCTAAAAATTTGAATCAGAGGGCATAGAATGGTGTACCTAGATCGAGGATCACAATGTGAGAGGAATTAGAACTTGAAACGCCCTAAATCGACGGATTTGGTAAAAAGGGGGTTCAGATGGCGTTCGGGAGAAGAAACGGGAAGAAGGGAGGAATGGGGTGGCTTTGCAACATGGCCTCAAGCCGGGTGACCAGCGGATTATATAGTATAGGTACATGGCGTGTATGTAAAGTACACGCCGTGTATCCTATTTTTGTTTTTTTTTGTTTTTTTTTGAATTATAAAATATAATTATTATAGTAAACTATATAATAATTATTATTAAAAATAGAAATATTGAAAAATTCTATTATACATAAACCTATAAACGACGTATATCGGGAAATACACGCCGTGTATTTCAAAATAAGAAAAAGATTAGTACAACCTTTGGTCTGGTGCTTGGGGCGGGATTCGAACCGGCGATCAGATGATTCGAACGGACGCCCTCACACACTGGAGCAAAGTTTGTTCTGCTATTCATATTTATTTTATATATATATATATATTTATTCTATATGGCCTATACACATGGAAAGAAAGAAAAGCACGACGTGTGGTTTTTATTTAGGAAAGGATGAGGGTGAAGCGGGGAGATTAGCGCGATTCGAAATCGGTTCTTGTGAACCTGGTGTCAAGACTTTGCCAATCCTCCAACTTCACCTGCATGTAATTTCTTATTTTTAAAATGTTTTCATTTATTTTTGAAGAATCATGGCACACACGGTGTAAATCGGAGTACACGTCGTGTGGTTTTATTAAAAGAACAAATGATGGAAATGGGATGGTTGTCTGGATTCGAACCCGGGTCTTGTGAAACCGGATTACGATTTCAGCCAACCGGCCCATCCCCATCACGGGTTTTATTAAAAACACACACACACACACACACACACATATATATATATATATATAGATTAAAAAATACCACACACGTCGTGTAATTAAAAGGAGGAACCCCGTGCCGAAGGTAGGTTAGGAGGATTCGAACCGAGGACGGCTTGAATAAATTCCAGTGACTTTGCCATCAACACCGACATCATCCCTGGTTATTTATTTGTTATTATATAGATTTATAGTAAGGCTACAAATGAAAAATATAAGTACACACCATGTCCCCCCCTTTTTTTTACACGGCGTGTAACCTCTGGGTTGCCTCCCAGGAAGTGCCTTTGTTTTAGGTTGTTGGCTTGACCTACTTACCTTGCTTACCGGAGGAGTATGGTGGACAACGTTCCCACCATGTTATCTTTAGGATGGTAAGCTTTCAAGCGCTGCCCGTTTACCTTGAATGGTTGACCATCTTCTCCAGAAATTTCTACCGCTTCGTGATGGAATACGCGGATAACGTGGAATGGTCCCGACCAGCGTGACTTTAACTTCCCTGAAAATAAGCGTAGATGAGAATTAAAGAGAAGTACCTGATCACCGGGTTGGAAATATTTTTGTGATATCATCCAGTCATGAATGGATCTTGTCTTCTCCTTGCACAACTTGGCGTTCTCGTATGCCTCTAATTGGATCTCATCTAGTTCCGACAGTTGGAACTTTCGTTTCTCATCAGCTGCCTTTAGATCAAAATTCAGGGATTTGATGGCCCAGTAGGCCTTGTGTTCCAATTCTACGGGCAAATGGAAGGGCTTTCCATAGACGAGGAGGAACAGGGACATTCCCAGTGGTTTTTGAAAGCAGTCCGATATGCCCATAAGGCATCATCTAACTTCTTGGACCAGTCCTTCCGTGAATTGTTCACTGTTTTTTCTAGGATCTGCTTGAGCTCTCTATTGGAGAGATCTACCTATCCAATGGACTGGGGATGATATGGTGTCCCCATCTGATGCTTTACTCCATACTTTGACAGTATTCCTCTCATTAGTGTGTTGTTGAAGTGGCTCCCTCTATCGCTGATCAGTACTCGAGGAACTCCAAATTTGCTAAAGATATTTTTCTTTAAGAAATTTATGACTACCTTGGCTGTGTCGTGAGGTGTAGTATTATCTTCCACCCATTTGGAGACGTAGTCAACGCAGACCAAGATGTAAGTGTTCCCAAAAGATGGGGGAAAAGGACCCATGAAATCTATGCCCCAGACGTCGAAAATCTCGACCTCCAGTATGGGGTGCTGAGGCATCTCGGCTCTACATCCCACATTACCTATCCTCTGGCACCGATCGCAATAGGAAACAATGGCCCAGAAATCTCTATGGATGGTGGGCCAGAAAAATCTAGACTGCATGATCTTAGCTATGGTAAAGTCCGGGCCATGATGGCCTCCGACTGGTGAGGCGTGACAGAACTCCAGGACACCGTGAACTTCATTCCCAGGCATGCAACAGTAGATCACTCCATCTGCATAGGATCAGAATAGCAGAGTATCCTCCCAGAAGTACATTTTCACATCAGAGAAAAATCTTTTCCTTTGCTGGAAGGAGAGGTCAGGATGAACGACACCTGTAACCAGAAAATTAGCAATATCAGCATACCATGGTCGAGGTGTTTCACAGATCGAAAAGAGGTGCTCATTAGGAAAATCCTCCCTGATCTCCCGATCTTCTTCCTTCTCCATGTGAGGCAGCTCGAGGTGGGAGAGATGGTCTGCAATGAAGTTCTCACTCCCTTTATTATCCCAGATCTCAAGATCAAATTCTTGTAGGAGGAGTACTCAGCGGATCAATCGGGGCTTCGCGTCTTTCTTGTTGAGTAGGTACTTTAGTGATGCATGGTCAGTATAAACAATAACATTAGACAACACTAAGTAAGAACGAAACCTATCAAATGCAAAAACCACTACGAGCATATCCTTTTTCTTGGTGGTGTAGTTAATCTGTGCCTCGTTGAGTGTCCTGCTGGCATAATAGATAGGTTGAAAAATCCGGTCAAGTCACTGGCCCAAGACTTCTCCCACTACCTAGTCGCTCGCATCGAACATCACCTCAAATTTTTCCTCCCAGTTGGGGGAAATCATAACTGGATCTTCCATAGGGCGCTGCTTTAGATGCTCAAAAGATCTGACACAATGGTCATCAAACTCAAATATGGAATCCTTGGTTATAAGATTGGTGATGGGTTGGGCTATTTTGGAGAAGTGGTGGAAAAACCGCCTGTAAAATCCTACATGCCCCAGGAAGCTGGGGATGGCGCGGATGGAAGTTGGTATTGGTAGTCGTGAAATGACCTCGATCTTTTCCGGGTCAACCTCTATCCATTTCGCTGAAATTATGTGGCCAAGGACTATGCCACTTTGCACCATAAAATTACACTTTTCCCAGTCCATGACTAGGTTAGTGTGCTCATATCTTTCCAAAACAAGCTCTAGGTGTCGTAAACAAATGGTAAATTATTTTCTATAAATGAAAAATTATCCATGAATACCTCCAGGATTCGTTCTGCCATGTCGTGGAAGATGTCCAGTATACAACGCTGGAAGGTGGCGGGGGAATTGCACATGCCGAAAGACATCCTTAGATAAGAAAATGTGTCATAGGGGCGTGCTCTTTTACTGATCCTCCAGAGTAATGGAGATTTTGTTGTAACTGGAAAAACCATCAAGGAAGAAAGAAAAGTTGTTCCCTGCTAGCCTCTCTAGCATTTGATCCTTGAATGGAAAGGGGAAGTCATATTTTATTGTTGCATCGTTCAACTTCCGGTAATCCACACAGACTCGCCAGCCCGTGATAGTGCGTGTAGGGATGAGCTTGTTCTTTTCATTTGAAATCACAGTGATACCCCCTTTTTTGGGTACCACTTGGAGTGGACTCACCCACGGATTATCCGAGATGGGATAGATGATGCCTGAATCCAATAATTTGATCACCTCCTTCTTTATAACTTCCTTCATGGGAGGATTCAAGCGCCGCTGTGGTTGCCGAGATTTCTTGGAACCCTCTTCAAGTAGCACCTTTTGAGTGCAAATGGTAGGGCTGATTCCCTTCAGATCAGCGATTGTCCACCCAATAGCATGCTTCTGCTGTTTGAGAACCTGCAAAAGGTCATCTTCCTACTCCTGTGATAGTTATGCATTAAGTATAACAGGCAAAGTTTGATTGGGTCCTAAATACCCATAATTGAGAGAAGATAGAAGAGGCTTCAGTTCGAGATCAGGTGCCTTTAAAATCGAAGGCAAACGTGGCTACACCTTGTCCCGTTCCAAACTATCAAAAACAACTGCATGCTGCCAATAGTGGCCGCCCTGGCCTTCTATGAATTGTAAGTCTTCTGGTGCTTCTTTTAATAGAATATCTGGATCAGTTAAATTATTCGAAATAAATGAACATACCAGACCATCCCCTTTGTCACTAAAATGATTATCCATGGTGGACACTGCATAACAGTCCTGATGCTCTGACAAGGAAGCATGTTTGATGGCTTTGAGGATGTTATAGGAAACTCTTTCATCACCTACCCAGAAAATCAACTCTCCTTGGTGAACATCAATAAATACCTTCCCAGTTTCCAAGAAAGGCCTTCCAAGTATAAGAGGTGCTTCCTGGACATCCCCCATGTCGAGGATGATGAAATAAGTAGGGAGAATCAGCCTACCCACCTTGACCAGTACGTCCTCAAGTAGTCCCTTTGGGTGATTGATGGATCGATCAGCAATTTGAAGGGCGACGCGGGTAGGCTTGATCTCGTGGAGTACCAGCTTCTTGAAAACTCCGAGGGGCATAAGGTTCACGCTGGCCCCTAAGTCGTAGAGGGCCTTCCTAAACTCGTAGGATCCAATAGTACAAGGAATGGTGAAACTACCTAGATCTTGGAGTTTGGGAGGAATGGAATGTTGAACCACCACAGAGCACTCCTTCGTTAGTGAAATAACACCCAAATCCTCCATCTTCCTCTTATTCGAGAGGATTTCTTTCATGAATTTGGCGTATGTTGGAATTTGTGTCAGGGATTCCGCAAATAGTATGTTGATATGTAGCTTCTTGAAAACATCCATAAATTTTCTGAATTGGTGGTCCAACTTCCTCTGCTTCAATCTTTCCAGAAAGGGTAAAGTAGGCTTGAATGGTTGGATTACTTCCTTTTCTTTATTTTGTAAAGCCTCCTTCTGTGGGCTATTAGATGATGAGGGGTTGGTATTGGTATCTTTTTCGTCAACAGTGGGTGTGGATGCACCCTGCTGTGCTGATTGGTTCTGGTGGAGCTCTTTTCCACTCCAGAGCATAATATCATTGGCCTCCTCCCTTGGATTCTTTTCGGTGTTCCCCGGTAGTGTACCGGGCTGCCTCTCTGAGAGTTGATTTTCCAGTTGGACAATCTGATTCTCCAAGATTCGAATCGAAGATTCCTGATTCTGGAACCGAGTCTCAGCAGTAGATATGAATTCAGTCATCAGGTCCTCTAACCTTGAGGTGTTCTCCTACTAAGGTGGTTGTTGAGCCGATGAAGGTGGTGGCTGCCGTGGCTATTGTAAACGAGGGTTTTGATACCCTTGTTGCTGATAAGGACCCTGCTGTGGTTGTTGCGGTCTTTGGAATTGGTTCTAATATGGAGGCTGGTTGTAATTGGGCGGTTGCTAGGGTGGAGGATTCTACTGTTGTTGGCCCCAGCCTGTGTTCTGTTCATCTCGCCATGCCGAGTTTTGGTACTGCTGGTATTGGTTGGGCCCTTGATTCTGGGAAACATAACTAACCTTGCTCGTTGAGGGGCCTCCAGCCGATCCCGGGCATTCTCCCATGATGTGGTTATCACCACAGTCGCCACATGCTGGATGGTGCGCCGCATGAACTTGAGATGCTCCTTTGAGGTTCAATGCATTGATTTTCTTGGACACATCGTCCAACTGAGCATCTAATATAGTGGTAGCGTCAATGTTGTGCATACCTCGCTTTTGAGTCCCCTGCTCGGAGTGCCACTGGAAGCTATTGGCTGACATGTCTTCCATTAGTTTGAATAGTTCTTCAGGATACTTCCGCATCACCGTACCTCCAGCAGCAGCGTCCACCATGGACTTGGTATTCGTGGTAAGTCCTCCATAGAAGGTCTGGACTTGCATCCATAGTGGGAGTCCGTGATGGGGGTATTTTCGTAACATCTCCTTGAAGTGTTCCCAGGACTCGTACAACAACTCGGAGTCGTGCTGCTAGAAGTTATGAATCTCATTTTGGAGTGTCACTGTCTTGGATGGTGGGGAGTATTTGGACAGGAACGCCTGGGCTAGATCCTCCCAGGTGAGGATAGATCATTGCGACAACCCCTTGATCCAATCATTTTCCTTATCCCATAGAGAAAAGGGGAATAGGCGAAGATGAATGGCGTCCTCAGACACACCATGGTACTGAAAGGTGTCGCAGATCTCCAGAAAATTGGAGAGATGGGCGTTCGGGTCCTCACTGGCCAGGACTCCAAATTGGACGATGTTCTGGATCAGCTGCATGATAGGAGGCTTGATCTCGAAGAGCTGGGTCTGGATCGGAGGATTAATGATGCCCTTATCAGCTACGTGAATCGATGGAAGTCTGTACTCCATAAGGGTACGTCTTGGAGGTTGTTGTTGATGGGGTGGAGCTTGCATAAACTGCTCATGAGGGAAAAAGAATGGTCGTGGGAAGAGTTGCTGCTGCGACCGTTGGTAATCCCTTAGGAGGAATTCCATGAAGGCTTCAGGAGGTTGCTCAGGTAGACCAGCAGCGGGAGGCTACTGATTCTGGTATTGATGCTCAATCGCAACATCTATGACTGGTGCTCCCTCTTCCTTGATTGCCATGGGTTGTGGTTGTGAGTTTATGTCCGTGTACGCTGACGATGAAGCAAGGTCCGTTCGATTTCCTGGTCAAGCGGAACTAATTCCGAAGACTCAGCACTTCTGGATCGTGTAAAGCGTCAAAACATACACTTGAAGCTCTGCAAAACACAAAAATGAAAACCAGGCGTAAAAGGGAAAAATAAAAAAAAAATTGAAATGGAATTATAAAGGATATTGTTGATAATTTTTTATTTTTATTTTCACTTAAATCAATTATTAACACAATGTAAATCTTAGCACTAAAACCAAATGGTGTTCCCCGGCAATGGCGCCAAAATTTGGTCTACGCTTGTCGTTGATTGAAGTTATATGTGTACCAAATTAATTACCTGTTCTTAGAACTTTAGTATAGCATATGTTCGGGGTCGATCCACAGGGAACCGTGGCGTGCATGAATTTAATTGAGTTAACACTTAATTAGGTAAAGTATGCAAAATATAGAAACGATTGGGTTGATTTTTGGGTTTTGATTAAAACTAAACTAATTTAATTTGAAGAATGGATACAGTTTGAAAGAAAACAATGGGTAAATTTAAAGAATTCTTAGAAATGGAAAGAAAAGATGTGTCGGGGCTGTGGTGAATAAGGAGTTCTTATACAGATTGTTTAAATGGTTGTGTTGTTCATAATAATTCAATCATTCAAAATTTCATTTTGTTACAAGATTTCCTTTGTCCGGTTCCTCTTGTTTTGAATTAGAGTAGTTGACTCCTTGGTCCGGTAGTAAATGTCCTTAATTATTTATTACGTCCAGTCCATTACTTGAATCGGTGAAAACCTTCCAATGGTCATGGATGTTTTTACCATTACTTTTCTTTTGTATCGCTGAGAATCCTTCCCTTGGTCCGGCTAAGAATTCTCTGTTATATTAGACAGTGGTTTAAGAAGAGTAAGATGAATTACAATGATTCAAACACAACTATATAAAAAAAATATACAAATTATGATCCCATCATCCACATCCCCAACGCGAGGGGTTTTGTTACACATAGAATTTAGGAGAGATACGACACACGTGATACCTGACGGATTCATCATGTAGGCGTTGAGGTAGAGTATCAGAAGGTGGAATGGCGGAATAGCGGAATGAAGACACCTCGGTGGGTTCGGGAATGGTGGTAGCAGAGCTTCTTTCTCCTCCAATGGTTCTGAACCCCTTAAATCCGTAGGCCAAGGCCTCATTTTATAGAAAAATAAAGTACACGACATGTATATAAAGTACACGCCGTGTACTATTTTGTCAACACGTATTGGCACCATTTTCTCCACTGGCAGGTGGCCGAGCACACCGTTCTTGACTTTTGCACATGGCGCCGCCTACAAGTTGAGTGAACACGGCGTGTAGAGCCTCCATACAAGGCATGTAGCGCCGCCATCCCCTTCTAGAATAGCAGACACGACGTGTAAAAGTTAAAACACACCGTGTCTTCATCAACAGCCACATGGTCGTGTGGACATTTCTCCATAACCACTACTTCTAGAAAGTGGTACATGCCATGTAGCGCCGACCCACACGGCGTGCATCTCTACCTGGAGACATGGGCGTGTACTCCCTGCTTTGGTCCATGTCTTTGTCTGGATGTAAATGGCATGTATAGAAAGTACACGCCGTGTAGTTTCAAAAATTTCACAAACTTCCCTTGATCCGTGTATTAAGCTATAAATCTCCTGCAAGTAAATAGATTCACCAAAATCAAAGAATATGTTCATGAAACCACTTATATTTGCTGAAAACATGCTATTATCTTCAATTATATATATGGAAATGTATACACAAATTGGGTGCATCAACAATATTCAACTAAAATATCTTTTCCTTATATTTATTATTGATATTCCCCCATCTCAGATGCCATAAGTTGTTTTTCTCTTCAACTATTAGGTATAAAATGTTCTCTTTGATGTGTACCTGATATAAGTTTCCATCTATTCTATAGCCATTCATGATATCATTCCCAGAAATTCCTCTTATAGTAAAACCATTCTATTTAGATGTCACAATAATACTTGAGTAACAGAGTTGACTGACGCTGAGAATATCGTTACGTAGACTATCCACTTAATGGAAATCAGTTTTCTTTAGCTCTTAATTAGCTAGTTTAGTACCTCCCCTTCCTTTTATTTTCAAAGAAACATTATTACCAAACCTCACTGTTCCATCAACCATTTTATTGATATTTGTTAATATGTTTACATTACCCATCATGTGGGATGAACATATGCTATCAAGAATCCAAGTGCTATTGTTCTTTGTATCTTGGGTGTATACATATGCAGAATTGGATTTTTTAATTTCCATCTTTTTCTTCTATGAGATATTGGATTGAGAATAAGACACTGATTTTCATTCAATTATCATTTCTATGTACAAGGGTTCTTCATATTCAAATTATTCTTATATAGGAGAAAACTTGTTGGAAATAACAACATTGTCTAGTTGATATGTATTGACTCGTCTCTAAGTATTTAAAGAGTTTCCCCTGTCAAACCTCTGACTGTAATATATAGCTTTAAGGACAGAGTTAGAATAGTAAAAACAATATCCATAGAAATTATTTCTTCTATACAAATAAGGATATTAATATTTTATCGTTTGTCGAACTCTTAACTCTTCTACATTCATATAGCTCCTTGCCCCTTCGTAGTATGACATAGTATGGCCCATATATCCACAAAACTAATACTTCATGAAAAATAATTTCTTATCAATTATATTTCTCCTCATGCCTTCATCACTGGGAATATAGTTTTACACCCTATAATTTTTGGAAACTCGAAGATAATATTTTTTTCTCCTATCAGATTTATTTAAGGTATTATTTTTTAGAAATTTTGGTGGCTTTTAAACATTATTAACATTGAAATTTCCTTTAATATAGTTCACTTTATTTATAAACTTTGACATTTCAGAATCACAACCAACACCACAATTTACCATGCAAGTGGTTCATTGATCACTCATAATATTTTCAATACGATCAGAACCAAATTTTTCTTTCTTTATCATCTAATCATCTAAGAAACCTCCAAATTGTATTTTCTTATTTTTCTTCTTTTGAAATCGATTCACTTCCAAGTTTACTTCTCAAAGTAAAAACTTTTTATTCAAGTCCCTCGATGAACATATTCATCTATTCATGTCTCGAAGTAAGATGATTTATGACCTTTTCTTGTTCTTCAATAATGACTATAAGTTCAACAACATCATTATTGCATTCAATGATTAATGATTTTACTTTCACCAGTTCCTCCAGTCATTCAATTTATGCTTCCAGTTGTATTCTGATGACTCCTCTTCCATTTCATTAAACGTATTTCATATCTTACATTTATTTTGAATCATACCAAAATCATAATTAAGTTGAAACTTTGGATTGGAATTAGTAATCAACTAATTATCTATATATTTATCTATCAATGGTTTAGACTTTTCAGTGGTAGCCATCATGGAAGCACGGTTCCCAGATTTTAATTTTTCTTCCTCTTCTTCAAAGACTTCATTTTCATCGTCTTCATCTTCACAAAAAAACTCTTAAATTGAAATATATTTCCAAATATGAAGTATCTTTTTTTTAAAACCTTTTCTGATGCATTTGAATGTCTCCATCTTCTCTTTCTTCATCATTGAAATTTCTTGGACAATGTGTGGCAATGTTCCCAAATCATCCACAGTGAAATAATCCATAGGTAGCATTCCTTAAAATTTCCCCATTTCCTTCTTGAGTTTCTATAAATTAGATCACAAAATTATTTTTCTATATCATCTTCATCCACACAGTCTCCTAAAATTTTTATCTTTTATGTGGCTTTGAATGCCATTTCCTTACTTATATGGTTCATTGCATCTTCTTGGTTATGTTTCATCTCAAATGCCACCAGGCTACTCAACAGATTATCAAGGGAATGTTTGGAAAGATACCTTTCTTCAAGAGCTGAAACCTTTTCATTATAAATTTGTGGAAGTCCTCTCAATATATTCTATTCAACATCAATGTCATTGATCTCTTCACCAAACCCTCGAAATTCTCGTACAACTTTGATAATTCGATTAAAGAAAGAATATGCATTTTCATTAGGGTGCATCTTCATATCATCATAACTATTGAGTAAAACATGGATCTTCATCTCATTCACTTTGTTTTCACCTTCATAAATATTCTCCAGTTTCTCTCTCATTGACTTCGTGGACATACAATTCATCACCTTCAGATATATTTGATAAGAAATGGTTTTATTTAGGGAATTCAGTGTTTTACCATCAACATTCATCATTTTCATTTCTAAATATGTCATAGATAGACCAATTGGATCACTGAAATCTATTCCTTATCAAATGTAAAAAAGTAAATCAATTCAAAGAGTTCTTATATGATATCTCATCATATTCTTCCATATTTGAAAGTTACATCCATCATAAAAAGGAACTCACCTGAAATTAATTGTGTTCTCCATTGTTGACGCTCCTTTCATCATAGAATCTAAAGATCAGAAAAGGGGAATATATGAGCACAAAGTGATTCAACCTTTGAAGAAAACATCAAAAATTGACAAAGGGATGAACAAGGAAAACTTTTCCCATAGGCTGCAAAAGTTTCCCCATGGTCGTGCAAGTGTACCTGCGTGACTCACTCGGGGCGCAAGTGACTTGCACGACCTAAGTGATAACCGCACGGTAACCGCTCGGGGTCATCTTCTGCCTATAAATAGACCCTGTGGGCCCCCCATTCGAGAGGATCTTCTTCCAGAAACTCGGATTGAAGCTCCCGACGCCCAAGTATCTTCTCAAAGCTTCCAGAACACTTCTAAGGTAATTTCTTACCTAGAACGGAAGATCTAAAGAGAAAGAGGAAGGCCTAAGTGTTGAAACTCATCAACACTTGCGCGCCTGAGTGGTCAGCCCTTAAGGGAAGTGGTCACACTTGCGCGCCACCTTATTCCTTCGATAGAACTTGCGCGTCCCTTTTCTGGAAGAACCTCAAGAGGATTCTAAAGGCTTTAAGAAAGAGTCTCTCAAGTATTTTAATGCTGGTTGAAAATTGCGCAAGTACCCCACATGTCGCGCAGGTATACCTGCACGACCAATACTTGGGCGCCCACGTAAGACTTGCGCGCCTTTCAAGACTTGCGCACCCCTGCCTTTTTTGGGTGCCCATCTTGTCCATTTTATCTCTCTTAAGCCATTTCACCTTTCCTATTCAAGATTCAGTCTTCAAGATACTCTTCAAAGTCATTTATGGCATGATTTCTTGATTTGACTTCCTTATTTGAAAGGATTTCTGTGGAATATCTCTCAAAACATAGTGATTTATACATCTTTATGTCACCAAAGATTGAGAGTTCATTCATTCAGCCTCATCCTTTAAAATGATAGAATCCTTAACCTGTGTCTCCTTTTCAGGAATAATCTCCAGTTATAAGTCCTTTATTCTGGGCATCTTCCGCAGGAGTAAGCCCCAAATTCTTAAAGTTCCCAAACTTGGGCATCCTTTTCAGGAGTAATCCCCAAACCTTAATTCCTTAACCTGGGCCTCCTTTTCAGGAGTAAGTCCCAATCATAATCCTTTAACCTGGGCTTCCTTGTTAGGAATAAGCCCCAGTCATAAATCCTCCAAACTTGGGCCTCCTTTTTAGGAGTAAGTCCCAAGCCCCCTAACCTGGGCCTCCTTTTCAGGAATAAGACTCAGTCATAAATTTTGGGCTTCCTTTTCAAGAGTAAGCCCTAAGTCCCTTAATTTCTCTTAACCAGTCCTAAATTACGTTTGATATGGGATTCCTTCTCAGGAGTAAAACCCAATTATCAATCCTCTCCTAAGTTGGGTTTCCTTTTCACAAATAAGTCCCAAGTTAGAGTATTCAAAATCTCCGTGAAGCACATATACCTTTATGGACCCTGTTCCGGGATTTTCTCCCTAAAGTAAATCCTAACCTTCATTTATCTAGGCAGTCATACATACATAAGCCCAAAATCATTTCTTATGATTACATCTTTCATGGCCCAATTGTCTATCTTATTACCGATACCTCTTGTTTCTCACACCGAGCATGACTCACATGATCTTAGAGGGTAAAAGTAATTATGACATCCTTCTTTGAGCCATTAATCATAAATATCATACTCTATATTTCAAACTACGTGGGTTCTGATTCCTTTACCAAAACAAAGGATACATAGGTAGCCTATCTGCGGGTTCGATCCCAACTTTGTAATAATCCATGTTCTTCTGAATGATGATAAACTTCAAGTGCCCCACTGAGTGGCTTTAAACCCAGTCTGGTCATCATAATAACCAAGAGACTTTTATGAATGTTTTGAAGGATACCATTGACCAAGAATCTCTAAATAGATACAGATTATTCTTTATTGATGAAGATCCTCGAATACATATAAAAGATTCTCTAAATTTATTACATATTTAATCATTGATTGTTAAAACAAAAGGAAAGCTCATTTTATAATTGGTAATGTAATAAGGATTCACGAACATAACTTAAATCTATAAAGAGAGTCCCGGAGTAGACAATAATTCCCCTCAAAAAGGTGTGATGAGTCCGACCTCCCATCCTCTCGACCAATGCAAATTCCTAAGCCTCATTAGTCCACAAACTAATGAGCACCTACATTTGGAAAGTAGGTCCAAATGAATGTGGAATCATTGGATGTTTCCGGTTCTACGAACAAACCCGATAGAAACCGATCGGAACGTTTGAATCTCCCATCCAGGAGGTCATCCCCGAATTCCGAGGGAAACAAAAATGGTGAACCCGACGTGAATCCTTAACCAAGTTAAAGTGGTGTTTTACCTATTTGTTAAAGCCCCTATTTAAAAGTCAGTAAGAGGGCTAACAAAAACAATCATTGACATATGTATTCATCCAAAGGATGAAGTGGCTGAATTTATCTTGATTACGTCTGTTATATCAAACAGGAACTCTTTTCCAAGATCTTTTGTATTTCCATAATGGCTGCTCTTAAATTCACACTTGTGAATACTGCTGCTGCAAATACCAATGCTGCTATTCCTACTGGATCGTCATCCGCTGTGAGGATGACATCACCTACTCAGCGTCTTCAACGCTGGGTATCAAATGCGCTGGTTAAGGAGTATCGTCAACACGGTACCATCCCAAATCTGGAGGCTGCCCGACAGGCCCTCCAAGTAGACAACTCACACAGGTCGTCTGGACAACGACGACCAGTGATTAAGAGGCAGGTGGTGCTGACTACCGTCTCCAACCGTTTCAGGTCGTTATCCCCGGAACGCAATTTCCATTCGCTCCCTTACTCTGAAGAAGTGAATGAGCAGGTCCCTCAGGGCCTTAATTCAAAAAGACAGGAGTCCTTCCTGAGGGCTCCCATCAACAATCGCCGCCAGACTCGTGCGGTAGTGCGCCCTCAACATGATGAGGGTACCGACTCCAGGCGTTCGGCTCAGGTTCTTCGAACCCGAGCAGGCAAGACGAACCGCCAGAGGCGGAATCCGGTTAACAATGGGCAGGTTTTCATCCCTGTCATCTCCGGAGAAGTCCACCAACCTAACTTGGTGGCAAAAAACAAACAGGCACACACACATGTCCGTTTAAATTCCGCTGTCTAGCAGACTCGTCTGGCAGCATCACGCCAATCCCGCTAGGCAATTCCGGCGGAGTACTATATGCAGGAACATACAGCTGCTTATACATCATCAGTTAGTCAGCAGGCTCGTCTGACTACATATGATGGATCTCGTCAACCGCCTTTGGCGAAGTGTAATCAGCAGGCATATACACCTGCTCATACTAATCAAGCCTACCAACAGTCTCGCTTGGTAGCGCACGGAGAAGTCAGTCGGAAAGCCCCGACGACAAACAGGAGGCAGACTCAACTCTCTGCCCCCACACTTGAGTACTGTCAGGATTCACTGATAGGAAAAGGAGGACAGGAGTAGGCACATACACCTACTCCAAGCCTGGAATGGACGTATATCCCCGTTCCGGCAGCTAAAGTCACCAAACATATTTTGTCAATGGTGAAAGAGCAGAAGAAAATTCTTGCTCATTTTCTGGATGCTTGCCAGGATATCATAACAACTCCAGCATCATCTCAGGGAAAGACACATAAATCTATCCCTAGCAGTGGAGTGACACATCAACGATTCACTCTGGAACAGACACACACATCTGTTCCAGTCCAAGAGGGTTATGGGGCATACTCCCCCATATCATACGGACAACAAAGTCAGGCAAATACACCTGATTCACTACGGAAAAAATGGGTATTTGCGACGGGTTATTTGCGACGGGGATAAATCCCATCGCAAATAGCTTCGTTAAAAACTTATTTGCGACGGGGGTATTTTCCCGTCACAAATAAGTAGCCTTTTGCGACGGGATTGCTTTCCCCGTGCAAAAGAACTGGCGCGCGTGCGCGCCACATCGCGGGAAACTTATTTGCGACGGGCTGTTATTGCCCGTCGCAAATAACCGGCGCGGTAAAAGGTATTTGCGACGGGAATATTCCCCCGTCGCAAATAGTATGTCGGCAGGTGGTTATTTGCGACGGGACCCGTCGCAAATAACTATTTAACCGTTGACCATAATAAATGATGGCTAAGGTATTTGCGACGGGTACCGTCGCAAATAATATTATTTGCGACGGGATACCCGTCGCAAATGGACCCGTCGCAAATAATCTAACCTATAAATACCCCCATCAGTTTTTTTCAATTCATTCTCATTCTCCATCTTCTCCTTCTCTCAAAATTCTATTTCTAGAGTTCAGTGTTTCTCAAGTTTAATTTTTTTCTCTGGAGTTAATATTGAAGTTTTCAAGAACGATAAGAGATCAAGCTCAGATCAATTTTCAAGGTATTTATGTTCATTTTAATTTAATATTTATTTTAAATTTTTTATTAGCTTCAATTATTCTTAATTAGTTGTTATTTAATTATGTTTACATTGTTTTGTTACTTAATAAATTTAAATTATTAGTATTGTTCATAGTTAATGGTAATTAGGAATAATTAGTAATAATTTTCAATAATTAAGAATAAATATTAATAATTAATAATAAATACCAATAATTAAGAATAATAACATTATTACATTATTAGTATATTTTATTATTAATATTAAAATAATATAATTTTTTATATTATATACAATTCTCCTTTCATCTGTGTGTTTTCTATCTCCACATGTATTATTTGTATGTGGAGACCGAAAACACACAGATGATAGAAGAATTGTATATAATATAGAAAATTATATTATTTTAATATTAATAATAAAATATACTAATAATGTTATTATTCCTAATTATTGGTAATTATTCCTTATTATTGGTAATTATTCATATAATTACTAATAATTAGGAACAATTACCAATAATTAGCAATAATTAGGAATAATTAGTAATAATTCGTAATAATTACCAATAATTAGTAATAATTACCAATAATTAGTAATAATTATCAATAATTAGTAATAATTACCAATAATTAGTAATAATTACCCATAATTAGTAATAATTACCAATAATTAGTAATACTTACCAATAATTCGTAATACTTACCAATAATTAGTGATACTTAATAATAATTAGTAATAATTATCAATAATTAGTAATAATTACCAATAATTAGTAATAATTATCAATAATTAGTAATAATTAGTAATAATTATCAATAATTATCAATAATTAGTAATAATTAGTAATAATTACTAATAATTACCAATAATTAGTAATAGTTAGTAATAATTACCAATAATTAGTAATAATTAGTAATAATTAGTAATAATTAGTAATAATTACCAATAATGATCAATAATTAACAATAATTATCAATAATTACCGATAATTACCAATAATTAGGAATAATTACCAATAATTAGGAATAATTAGGAATAATTACCAATAATTAGTAATAATTACCAATAATTAGGAATAATTACCAATAATTACCAATAATTGGTAATAATTATCAATAATTAGTAATAATTACCAATAACTAGTGATAATTACCAATAATTAGTAATAATTAACAATAATTAGTAATAATTACCAATAATTAGGAATAATTACCAATAATTAGGAATATTTACCAATAATTAGGAATAATTACCAATAATTACCAATAATTACCGATAATTAGTAATAATTAGTAATAATTAGGAATAATTACCGATAATTAGTAATAATTAGTAATAATTACCAATAATTAGTAATAATTAGTAATAATTAGTAATAATTACCAATAATTACCGATAATTAGAAATAATTACCGATAATTAGAAATAATTACCGATAATTAGGAATAATTTCCGATAATTAACAATAATTAGTAATAATTAACAATAATTTGTAATAATTACCAATAATTAGTAATAATTACCAATAATTATCAATAATTACCGATAATTACCAAAAATTACCGATAATTAGTAATAATTAGTAATAATTAGGAATAATTAGTAATAATTACCAATAATTACCCCTAATTACCGATAATTACCAATAATTAGAAATAATTACCAATAATTAGGAATAATTACCAATAATTAGGAATAATTACCAATAATTAGGAATAATTACCAATAATTACCAATAATTAGTAATAATTACCAATAATTAGGAATAATTAGGAATAATTAGTAATAATTACCTATAATTAGTAATAATTAGTAATAATTACCAATAATTAGTAATAATTAGTAATAATTAGTAATAATTAGTAATAATTACCAATAATTAGTAATACTTAACAATAATTAGTAATAATTACCAATAATTAGGAATAATTACCACTAATTACCAATAATTACCGATAAATAGTAATAATTAGTAATAATTAGGAATAATTACCAATAATTAGTAATAATTAGTAATAATTAGTAATAATTAGTAATAATTAGTAATGATTACTAATAATTAGTAATAATTAGTAATAATTAGTAATAATTAATAATAATTACCACTAATTAGTAATAATTAGTAATAATTACCAATAATTCGTAATAATTAGTAACAATTAGTAATAATTACCAATAATTCGTAATAATTAGTAATAATTAGTATTAATTACCAATAATTAGTATTAATTACCAATAATTAGTAATAATTACCAATAATTACCAATAATTACCAATAATTAGTAATAATTAATAATAATTAGTAATAATTAGTAATAATTAGTAATAATTAGTAATAATTAGTAATAATTATCAATAATTAGTAATAATTTTCAATAATTAGTAATAATTACAAATAATTAGTAACAATTACCAATAATTAGTATTAATTACTAATAATTAGTATTAATTAGTAATAATTAACAATAATTAGTAATAATTAGCAATAATTATCGATAATTATCAATAATTAGTAATAATTACCAATAATTAGTAATAATTAGTAATAATTACCAATAATTAGTAATAATTAGTAATAATTAGTAATAATTACCAATAATTAGTAATAATTACAAATAATTAGTAATAATTATTAATAATTACCAATAATTAGTAATAATTAGTAATAATAACCAATAATTAGTAATAATTACCAATAATTAGTAATAATTACCAATAATTAGTAATAATTACCAATAATTTGTAATAATTAGTAATAATTACCAATAATTAGTAATAATTAGTAATAATTACCAATAATTAGTAACAATTACCAATAATTAGTAATAATTACCAATAATTAGTAATAATTAGTAAAAATTAATAATAATTACCAATAATTAGTAATAATTAGTAATAATTCATAAAAATTACCAATAATTAGTAATAATTACCAATAATTAGTAATAATTATCAATAATTAGTAATAATTAAAAATAATTAGAAATAATTATCAATAATTAGTAATAATTACCAATAATTAGTAATAATTACCAATAATTACCCATAATTACAGATAATTACTAATAATTAGAAATAATTACCAATAATTAGTAATAATTATCAATAATTAGTAATAATTAGTAATAAATACCAATAATTAGTAATAATTAGTAATAATTACCAATAATTAGTAATAATTAGTAATAATTGGTAAAAATTACCAATAATTAGTAATAATTAGTAATAATTAGTAATAATTAGTAATAATTACCAATAATTAGTAATAATTAACAATAATTAGTAATAATTACCAATAATTATAAATAATTACCAATAATTACCAATAATTACCAGTAAATAGTAATAATCAGTAATAATTAGTAATAATTAGGAATAATTACCAATAATTAGGAATAATTACCAATAATTAGTAATAATTAGTAATAATTACCAATAATTAGTAATAATTAGTAATAATTACCAATAATTAGTAATAATTATCAATAATTAGTAATAATTACCAATAATTAGTAATAATGACCAATACTTAGTAATAATTACCAATAATATTAGTACTATGAAAATAATAAAAAATTTATATAATATTAAAATTATCAATATTTGTAACAGGTTTTGCTTTATTCTCAACATATTTAATTCTTAAAGGGTCAATTTTTAGGTCTATCTCAATAAAAAGTTTGCGTCAGTCGTGTATGATGTAAACTCTATAATTATGTTAGCTTGAGTGCTTTTTCTAACAAATTAATTAAAACCAGTAATGCTTTTATATTTTATAGAAAAATATGGAACAATGAGGTCGTCAACAATCATTATTAGGTGACCGCATATGGATAAATCAATGTAGAAATCCAAACAGTTCTGGTTTAAATCCATTATATGTAGAGGGTGTGGAGACTTTTTTTATCATTTGCAGCATCATATCCAGAATTTGTTTCAGAAGGAAAAATAAAATGTCCTTGCAGAAAATGTGCATTGAGAACGTTTGACACGTTTGACAAAGTGGGGGAACATCTCTTGCGTTTTGGTTTTCAACCAGATTATGTTTTTTGGTATCAACACGGTGAACGTAGTTCCAGAGCAGGTGATACCAACTTGATTCCGGATCCATCCTTGTTTCAAGATTTAGTACATGATGTTGCAGGTTCATCTATTCAACATACAGAAACTCCGGCTGATATAGCTTCAAATCCTGAGTTGGCACCGTCTAAATTTTATGAGATGTTGAGGTCTGCTGAGGATGCATTATATCCTGGCTGCAAGATGAACAAATTAGAAGCAGTTGCAAAATTTATGGCTATCAAATCAGATAACGGAATGTCAAACACCTGTTTTGACCAAATATTTTCTTTGCTTAAAACACTGTTACCCGAAGGAAATGTTTTGCCTACAAATTACTATGAGAGTAAGAGGCTGGTTCGAAATTTGGGACTGTCTTGTCAGAAGACTCATGCATGTTCAAATGACTGCATTTTATATTCTGGGGAAAATTAGTCGTTGGATAGTTGTCCCACATGTGGGCAACTGAGATATAAAGAAGGAAAACACGAGAAATCTGGTTTGATTCCTGTAAAACAATTGAGATATTTTCCGCTTATATCCAGACTTCAATGTTTATTCATGTCTAAGAATACAGCGACAATGATGTCATGGCATAAAGCGAATATTTCAACAGATAAAATTTTGAATCATCCAGCCGATGGTGATTCATGGAAACATTTTGATAGAGTGCATCCATCCTTTGCTTTAGAAGCTAGAAATGTTCTACTGGGCCTTTCCACTGATGGTTTCTATCCGTTTGGATGTTATGGTAGTCAATATTCATGTTGGCCTATTTTTTTAACTCCGTACAATTTACCTCCATGGATGTTGATGAAGGAGCCATATATCTTTTTGACTTTACTAATTACAGGACATCCGAAGAAAAATATTGATGTTTATTTGAAACCATTGATTGATGAATTAAATTTATTGTGGAGTATTGGTGTCAGTACATATGATGTTGCGACGAAACAGAATTTCATACTGAGAGCAGCATTGATGTGGACAATTAGTGACTTCCCAGCTTATGGGATGTTATCTGGCTGGAGTACACATGGTCAGAAATCATGTCCTTACTGTATGGGAGAGAACAAAGCATTTATTATCATTCATGGAAAGAAACCTTGTTATTTTGACTGTCATTGCAGATTTATTCCAGCTGATCATCCTTTTTGCAGAAACAGATGTCATTTCAGAAAAGAAACAGTTGAAAGGGATGGACCTCCAAAAATGCTATCAGGTTTGGAGTTAAAATCAGTTGTATTTTCATTACCTCCCATCACTTTTGGTCCCACAATAAACCAACAGAAAATTTCTGGTTTTGGGAAAGAACACAATTGGATTAAACGTAGCATATTTTGGGATTTTCCATATTGGTCTGATTTGTTGGTCCGACACATGTTAGATGTCATGCATACTGAGAAGAACTGTTTTGATAATTTGTTTCATACAGTTTTGGATACGCCAGGAAAGAGCAAAGACAATTTAAATGCACGTTTAGATCTTGCCCAAATTTGCAGGTGTCCAGAATTGGAACTATTTGAGAATGTCAGAACAGAAAGGTTACTGAAACCAAAAGCAGCTTATACACTGTCTAAAGAAAACCGTTTATTATTTTGTCAGTGGATTGCAGATTTGAGACTTCTAGATGGCTGTGCTTCCAATTTGGGTAGATGTGTAAAGAATGATCATATTACTGGATTAAAAAGTCATGATTGTCATGTTATAATTGAAAGACTTATACACATTGGATTAAGAGGTCTGTTGAATTCTGTGATTTGGGATTCCATAATAGACATGTCTCATTTTTTTCGGGAAATTTGTGCGGCTACAACAGATTATGATGCTTTAGGAAAACTTGAAAAAGATGTTGTAATTATATGTAAACTGGAGAAAATATTTCCGCTGTCTTTCATCGACTCAATGGAACATTTGATGTTACATTTTCCATATGAAGCCAAATGTGGAGGTCCAGTACAGTTTCAATGGATGTACCCATTTGAAAGATGCATGCAAAAATTGAAAATAAAAGTACGTAACAAAGCATCTGTTGAAGGATCTATTGCAGAAGATTATTTGCAAGAGGAAATATCTTTTTTCTGCTCCCATTATTTTGAATCTGAGTATCCTTCAAAACACAACCGAATGGGATGGAACGAGAGGAATATTGATGAAATCGACAATCAATTATCTGTTTTCAACCAGTCAGAGCTTGGTTTTGGTGGAGTTTATGAACGCTGGCTTTCGGATGATGAACATCATAGAGCTCATACGTATGTTCTGCTCAACTGTGAAGAGATGACATCAGTTGTACTGTAAGTGTTTATATCACTTATTCTATCATTTATGTTACAGTAAATAAATTTGGTTTTTATAGGTTTTATGATAATCATATCAAGAAACAAATTCCACAAATTATAGCAGCTGCTCTCGAAGAACGTTGACTGAAAAATTTCTCTCAGTGGTTTCGAAAACTGGTAACATAAATTCTTTATCTTTTAGCAACTCATTCAATGTATAGTTTACTATATCGATAATTATTTCACAAATTTTCAGGTGTCTCGACATGCTGATAAAATTGACAAACGGCTGTGTGTATTAAGTAAACCACCTTCCAAACTTGTTAAAACTTATAATGCATATGTACTGAATGGATTTCGATTTCACACACATGCATTTGGGGAATCGAAAAAAACAATGAACAGTGGAGTTAGCTTGAGAGGATCTTATCATCGAGAAAATGAAGTTGAATTTTATGGCATACTTGATGAAATCATTGAACTCTGTTATCTTGGACAACATTACATAACCATGTTCAAATGTCGGTGGTTGGATACAGAGAGAGGCGTGCGTGTTCATCCGACTCATGGAATCATCGATATTAAATGTAAAAGTGTTCTCGCAGTAAATGAACCATTCTTATTGGCTCAACAGGCACATCAAGTTTATTACGCAAAGTACTGTGCTACATCAAGAGACTTGACTGATTGGTGGAGTGTAATAAAAATCAAAATTCGAGACAATCAGTTTAGTCAAAGTGAATGTACTTTCATTGATGTGCAAAGAATTTGAGTTTTTCAAGAGAGTACTCAAAATCAATCTTTTTTACAAAGAGACATGAGTATCGATGATGACACCCCACATTTAAGAGTCGGTGATGACGATGATGTTAATGATGTCACATATGAATTTGAAATGGTAAGAGATGAAGCAACTGTAACTCGAATGGATATCGATGATGTTGAGGAGGAATATGAAGATGACATTGACATATATGAAGATGATGATGAAGATGAACACTGATAGAATTCCATAGTATTTATATACAATCATAATATGTATATATGTATATATAATATTAATTATCAATTATTTGCTAACAAAATTAGCATTTTCTGTTTCAGATGGACGACGCCACATTTCGTGAGTTGGCGGATGCTGACCTGCCTTTCGATGCGGATGAGTTGCTGGCAGATGACCCTCAGCCTATAGGCGCTCCAGGGAGTATGCGGAGGGGGCGCGGTCTTGCACGATTGATGATTCCTGACCCTGTCCCCGAGCGACGTCCACATCTTGGGTTTGATCCACGCACACGGAGGTATGATAACCTGTGTGATAACCTATGGATTTTACTAAGATTTCATTAATCTATTCACATAATAAATGTTTATTATTTTTACAGTTTTCCGCATATAGCAGTCGGACAGGGCAGCACTATTTTGCACAACTATTTCTCTCAGCCGTGGACCGCATGGGAGCAGATTCCCATTGATGTGCAGCAGGCCATGTTCGGCCATTGGTTGGTACGTACGTAAATAAATAATTTTTATTTTGAAAATTATTTCATTTCTAACTTGATATTTTGATTTATTTGTAGGGTTTATGGTATCTGATCGAGGATACCATGCGTGACGCCATCGACGAGGCATGGGAGGTGGCCATGCGTGATCGCCTTCGTCAGTTTTTTCACAATTTGAGAAAATCTTCCATGAAGAAAGCAAGAGTGTCAGATTTTGACGAGTCATTTAGAGCACACCGACCAGAGTACATTTCATCCCATGTATGAGATGGATTATGTGCGCACTGGTTGAGTGGTTCCTTTCAGAGGAGATCATCGGTGGGGAGGAAGAATCGGGGGAGACAGGAGGTGACTCATCAAGATGGGAGTCGTTCTTTCAGTACTCATAGACAACATCTGGTACGTACATTATTTATAAATATTTTATATAACTATAAATATTAACAGTTTATTTTTTATTCATATAGGCTGTCGAGCACCCCGATATTACAGAGTACGACGTATATCGGAGGATGTATAATGATCTTCTTACTGGGGAGCTCAGAGGTGATCGTTAGCATCACATCGTGGTCAGTATTATTTGTTTTCAAGTTTAAAAATTAACTGCATATAATATATTCACAATTTTAATTTTAAACTGCAACTACAGTAGTCATATGAGGCCGCAGCGTCACAGGCCCGGCCTGAGAGTTAGGCCGAGTCATCAGATCAGACCACTGGCCGGCAGTTTGATGAGGCGGCATGGATGTAGGCCACCCGGTATGCCTTTGAGAAGGGCTAGGTAGTTGGTATCAGCTCTCGATTGACTCCCGGAGATTATTATGGCAGTGCTGCGATGTCGGCGTCCAGATAGAGAGGAGCTCGTGCATCTTCTTCTGCTACACAGTATGAGGATCAGTTGCGATCTCAGACTGTACTGATAGAGAGTCTCCGACAGGAGCAGGAGCAGATTCATCAGCAGCATGAGGAGGAGCATCGACGCCAACAGCAGCTATACGAGGAGCAGACGAGTCGGTGGCAGCAACAGCATCAGGTGCAGATGGAGTACATGCGCCGACTCACTAATGCTTTAGGGATGGAGTTTCCTCCACCACCATCTGCAGATCCCCCCTCCCCCCTCCTTCAGATTAGAGTTTGTTTTTATGTTATAAAATTTGTGAAATCAAAATATGATTTTTTTTTATTCGTAGTTTCTGTCTCATTATAAAATATTAATAATATTATATTTTGAAATAACAATATTAATATGAATAATATTATTATTTATATTTTATAATATTAAATTATATATATATATTAAAATTTTATAATATTATAATTTAATTATATTTTTTTGTAATACTTGAATTATTTTAATATTTGAATGTAAAATAATTCTATTATTTTTATATTAATTAAAATAACTTATTAATATTTTTTTATTTATGAATTATAATTCTAATATTATTATATTAATTAACTCATTTATTAATATTCTATTATTTTTTATTTTTGAATTATAATTATATTATAATTATATTAATTAAAATAATTTATTAATAATTTATTATTTTTATTTGTGAATTATAATTCTATTATTATATTAATTAAAATCATTTATTAATATTTTATTATTTTTTATTTTTGAATTATAATTGGATTATTATTATATTAATTAAAATAATTTATTAATATTTTTTTTTATTTTTTTGTAGTATTTGCGACGGGATACTATGCCCGTCGCAAATAGTATTATTATTATATGCATTAAAATAATTTATTAATAGTTTTTTATTTTTTTTAAATGGTTTTTGCGACGGGACCCATCGCAAAAACTATTTTAAAAGTTTTTTACAAATATACGGAGAACTATTTGCGACGGGGAGAATACCCGTCGCAAAAAAAAGGCTTTAGCGATGGGTCCGTCGCAAATAAGTGTTGTTGCGACACCGTTTTCAGCAACGGGCCATTTGCGACGGGCCCCCGTCGCAAAAAACCATTTGCGACGGGATCCCGTCGCAAATGACCCGTCGCAAATACATGTTTTTGTAGTAGTGATTAGAGTGGAGATCGTCAGCCTAACCTGACCATATTTCCTGATCAGGCACAGACACCTGCTCAGAGTAACCACTTTCGTCAACAAGTGGTTTCCAAAGCGAGTAAGAAAACATCTAAGAAAAAGGTCCACCCAGTACAGTCAGGAGATCAAAGGCCAATCTGTAACAAGGCCTTATTCGATGCTGGAGTTCTTGAAGCCCTCAGACATTTATCTGTTGGAATTCAAGATTCTACTCCCTCAGTTCCCAATAACATGAACATTAATTCTGAAAGTCTTCAATAGACACTTCCTCATGACGGCTTGCTTCATGAAAATTCGGTCAATCTTGAAGTTTCTTCTTCAGATGAGAGCCACAAGAACTCTCTGTGTGGTCAGAAGACCAAGGAGCAAGAGATGTCATCTTTTGCTGTAACCCATTATGGTGGTCCTCCCCATGATGATGAACTTCTCTGCGAAAGTCCTCTCCGCAGTAGTGATTCACATTGCCTGGAAAATACTCCAGTGGACAATGTAGTGCCGAGAAAGCCCTCTTATCTTGAGGCACTTGCAAATGTGAAACCAGTCATGTCTGATGCTTTATCGCTAACAAGTGAAATACTTTCTCAATCAGAAGATAGCCCAGGGTGTAGGTCATTCTCCGAACCACCCCTAAGTCATGCATCTTCTATTTTGATCAATGATCTCTCTACCAATCTTGTTGAATCCAATGAAGCAACAAGGAAACACCAACTCTGGTCAAAACAGGTAGAAGAATCTTCATTTAATGATAAAGAGGAAATGCTGAACATGAGAAAAACATTGGCGAAAGGTGAGGTACCAGTCATGTTTTGGGCTTTGGCTGACTCCCAGTACATTATTCCAAAGATGTTGACGGATGATGGAATCCATGATATTCGTCTCAACATATGGAAAACTCTTTTTCAATTGAAGAAAAAGGTATTATCTTATGATGAATATGAACATCATCTTAAGATAATAGAAGGGCTACACCGTCAGATTGATTTGGCATCTCTATCAGTCTCTCGGTATCCGAAGGCTGAAAAGCAACAGAGAACCCTTCAACGTTCATGCCTTGTCACACTAAGAAAATTGCGTCAGTTAATTTCCAATGCTCTATCTGGTGTTTATATCAGAGGATGGGGTGTTCACGAAGCACTACATTTCACAGTGCTTTCCAGTCAGCAAAGCCCGACGAAAATGGTCTCATGCAATGTTATTGCCCATGGCCGGCCACAGTCAATGAGATTTGTTTGTAATCAAAAGCTTGCTCAAGAACAGGCTTCAACTAGTTCCTCTAAAAATCAAGCATATAGAGAACAAGTTGTTGAATTTCTCCTACATCAAGTAGGCGAGAATATTTCACAAGCCTCTTGAATGGAGCAAACACATCATCAAATGACAGAAGTTTCGGAAATCATCCAATAGTATGTTAAACCAGGTGATAAAAGTGGATATAGGTTAATGCATCCAGCTAATTTCCGAACTAAGGTTCGAAAAATCAAGAGAGATTTTCAGAAGGTCTCAGACATAGCATGTCAAGAGCCACCCCAGCTTGTCAGACTGGGGACTTCTTTAACCCAACCCTCAGATTCAACAAATGAGATTCGAGGAGTTGAGCAGAAATAGCAGGAACATCCCCAGTTCACAAGACTGGGGACTCTTTGAAATCATCAATACCCTCCTCAGAGAATGTAGGTCTTTTCTTGATTGGGGAAGAAGCCACAAGAGGAATGAAGAGACAAATTATCAGGAGATTCCCTCTAAGTTATAGCTCTTCAAGAAGTTCCTAAAAGATTGAATCAACAAAAGGAAATGCCTCATCAAAGACATGAAAGAAGACAATATCACAGAAATGTTGATAGAAGGGATGTGATGCATTATGCATCAATCAATGTCATCAATGCCGTTGTTGCTAATCCACCAGAGGAGGTTCACTCAGGGGACTCAGATGAAGAGCGTCCTGCTCAAGAAAATGTACGCACCGATACAAATGAAGAAGGTGTGCGTACACGAAGTCAAAGGACTACTCAGAACCTAGGTAATCCACTTCCCTCTCTCCAAAAGGTATCCAACAAAGGGAAGGGAAAGAATCAGGTTAAATATCATTCCTCTAGAGAAGGTCAATCGCTCTCGTTAGAGAAAAGGTTTGCACAACATGAGGAAGAAATGGAAGAATTAAGAAGGTTGAGTGCAGAACTACTTCAGAGTAGTCTTCTTCTTAAAAATGCTGGAGTCCGACAGCCAAAGGAATTTGTTGCAGTTACTGAGATGGATCAGGAATATCCTCCTTTATCAGTACACCCTCGGAAGTCTAATCCTACGGGTCAAACGTAACAACGGTTGGCAGTGCTACCATCAGTTGCAGCACCAATCACCACGTCTGTCCAAGCTCCATTCATTGCACCTACCCAAAACCAAGTTCAACCGGATATTTCTCAAAAGTTGATAACTACTATTGAGTCATTAATAGCTCGGTTAGAAACTATGGAAGGGAAACGGGTGCAAGTTCAACCTGAAAATAAAGTTTACCCTGAATGGGTAGATTCAATTTCTCCTCCATCCAATTTTGGAAACCCTGTTTTCCCTACTTTCAATGGATAAGGCGACCCTGAACAAATTTGACACATTACGTGTCTTGTTGTGATCCTATGATGGGAACTCCAGAACAGCAAGAAGCAGTGAAACTCAGATGCTTCGTGCGAACCTTGCAAGGACCAGCTTTTGTCTGGTATACAAGCTTGCAATCCTAGTCAATCATCGGATGGGAGGATCTTCGTCAAAAATTCCTTCTTCAGTTCAGCTCAACTTTTCCAAAAACGACAATTTTCGATCTTACAAACTGAAAGCAAATGGAGAATGAAAGAGTCTCTGATTTCATTACTTTCTGTAAGGGATTAACATATTCCCTGAGTTTCGCACTCCCTCAGGAAGAGCTGTTGCCAATCTGTGTGGAGAATTTACGTGACGAATTACGCACGCCATTGATCCCTGTGAAATACACAGGAGGGTTTCGAGATCTTACTTCAATCGCTCAACAGATTGAAGATTCCCTTATACAGGCTAAGGATAAATCTCGTGTAATTCCATCAGCTCCAGGAAGGATAATGGGTAAAGTGGAAACTGCTACAGTTATGCTTAAACAAGCACCTGCATCTCTTTTTACTTCAAAACCTTCATCTACTTGAGGAGCTCCACCTCCTGAACGCCAACAACAAAGTCCATTTCTTCCAATTGATAAAAAAGATCAACGACAAAAACAATTTGAGGATTTGAAGAGTAAAATATACTCTTTCCGAAATGAGTAGGTTCCTGGTTACTTCATTTCAGCTCTGGAAAATAATTTGGTTCAATTACCAGTGCCCAAGAGGCCAAACAAGGAAGGAGATGAAGACCGTCCCAATTATTGTCCCTTTCATCAAATGTTAGGGCATCCCATCGAGGAGTGTTTTGTCTTTAAGGACCTCCTGCAAAAGATGGTCGACTTGGGATAGGTCAAGTTGAAAGGTTCTTCGACTCAGGTAGTCTGAGTCAATGCTACAGTTCCAGAGGAAGAAGGTGAATGGCAAGAAGTCAAAAGCAGAAATGCACATAATTATGATGATTGGATGGTCAGAAAGACAATCAATCGGACTCATGCCATTTTGCGAACACAATTAAAGAAACAAATTGTGTCTTCTACCATGAATATTGTGGTAAAACCCTCTTCATCAGAGTGAAAATCCTCAAAGAAACGGCTTGATTCAAAGAAGAAAAAAGAATCAGAATAAGATGAGTATGTTTCAAAGCCTAAATTGTCTTTGACTCTAGCAGACTTTATGCCATCTACTTCAAATCCACGGGCACCGCCCCATCAAATGGCACAGCCTAAACAGGCTAATCAGGCAGAGTCTTTATCAGATGAAGAGTTAATCTTTGATTTTGTTAATATGATTCAATTAACAGATCCATATTCCAGTCTTGATGAGCCTGAATTCCCTGTATCAAATAATGGAATCCGAGGAAGTTCTAGAGGTTCAGGATACAGGGGAAGACATGGATCTTTCTGAAGCCACTACTCCAATTCTACCCCTGCTAGCACTGTGTATGCAACAGAAACTCGTGGTAGAGCCCTTCAGCGAGCTCAAAAAGAACATGCAAGTTCTTCTGCCAATGGCCAACTCAGTTTTGGCATAGTTATTTTGGAAGACAGATTAAAGGTTCCATATTATTTATCTCAGCAAGTAAATGGATCTAATCAGTCTAATTTTCCAAAACCAAGGATGTTGCCAACTTCTATCCCAATACAAGATGCATCAGCTTCCAAAGCATCTTCTTCCAAGGTACCTGCTAAACCGCATATTCCTGTTGGGAAACGCAGACCTCTAGATCAAAAGTATGATACATTGAAACACTTGGCCCAAGTACCATCCATGTTATCAATTTTGTATGCTTTGAATATGTCAAAAGATCTTCGAGAAGCATTCATCGAAGCTTTGTCAAGACCTCATGAGTTTGAAGCTGAAATTGCTGTAGCTGAAGTCTATCACATAGAGAATAATCCTACAAAATGCCATGTAGTGATATCTTTTACTGATAGAGATGAAAATGATATTGTGCATGGGCACATAAAACCTCTATACTTATCTGGCAAAGTCAATGATGTAGATATCCGAAGAGCTTCCATTGACAATGGTTCAGGAGTCAACCTCATGCCCATTCGTACACTTCGTCGATTGGGCCTCACGGAATCTGATTTATCTCCTTCTACCATGATGTTACAAGGATATGATAAAAATGAACAAGAACCACTGGGCAAAGTTACACTCAAAACTCAGTTTGGAGATCTTGTATCCAATTCGGATTTCATGATTGTTGATCAAGACTCAGCTTTCAATGTCTTGCTTGGAAGACCCTGACTACATCAGCATGCAAATATCCCTTCATCATACCATCAATGTATCAAATACTGCTTCAATGGTCAAGTTGGAACATTGTTTGGTGATAAGGCCCCGTTCAAGACATGTGAGTCTGAATACATTGAGGTGGAATTTTATCACATGAAGGGAAGAAGGAAATCTACAATGAAGGAAATTAATAAAGTTAATGCTCCATATGGTTTGGAGAAAATTAAAATAAATCCATTTACACATGTGAGTACAGATTATGTGTTACCTATCAGTCAAATTGACAAAATATGCCCAAATCAAAATACTATTATGGAAAGATCCATAATGTCAATTACGGCAATCGAGCCAGACAACATGGGATAAATTGGTAACCTACCAAACAGTGATGAAAGCATAAGTGGTGATGTTTTCATTTCATCTGCTGAAGTCCAACAAGTCTATAATTCGCCAATCAGGCCAGAAGAAGTTATAGCAACATTAGAGGAGAATAATGATGTCAATTCTCAATCCATTATCTCCTCTTTATTTCCCAAAAAAGACCCTTTATTATCAATATGGTCGGAAATGGAAGCTTCTTCTTCAAAATGTGAAAATTTTGACATCTCTTATGATCATGAGAATTTCGTTTTGTCATCTCCTATGCAAGTAGAAACGGGATAAATAGAATGTGATGAATAGGAAGAGGAAGATCTTAGAGATGCTGCTCTAGCATTTGAAGAGGGTATCTCTACCACTGTGGATGAACTCAGAGAAGTAAATCTGGGTACAGAGAAAAATCCACTCCCCACTTTAATTAGTGCGGCCATGACCCTTGAAGAGCAAGATATGTATATTTCTTTTCTAAAGAAAAATAAAGATATTTTTGCTTGGAACTATACAGAAATGCCTGGGCATGATCTTGATTTTTCTACTCATAATTTGGGTTTACCAAAAGAACATCGAGGATTTAAACAAGCCGCGAGAAGAATACACCCAACTTATGCTTCCAAAATTGAAGCTGAAGTGGATAAGCTGATCAAAGCTAACTTCGTCAGAGAAGTTCAGTATCCCAAGTGGTTGGCTAATATTGTCCCTATAAAGAAGAAGAACGGACAAATTAGGGTTTGCATCGATTTCAGAGATCTTAATCTGTATTGTCCTAAAGATGATTTTCCAGTTCTGATTACAGAACTCTTAATTGATGCGACGGCTGGCTATGAAGTAATTTCTTTCATGGATGGATATTCCGGATATAATCAAATCCGAATGGCCCTAGAAGATGAGGAATCTACAGCCTTCAGATCCCCTCAAGGTTTGTTTTGTTACAGGGTGATGCCATTTGGTTTAAAAAATGCAGGTGCAACATATCAACGCGCCATGCATCGTATCTTCAAACATTTCTTAGGGAAGTTTGTTGAATTCTATATAGACGATTTGGTGGTTAAATCCAAACAATGTTCTAATCACTTGGCTTATTTGGAAGTCATATTCCACAAGCTTCGACAACATAATTTGAAGATGAACCCATTAAAATGTGCTTTTGGGGTAACCTCAGGAAAATTCCTCGGCTTTGTTGTACGCCATCGTGTTATTGAAGTCAATCCTGAGAAGTCCAAGTCAATCCTTGGTATGTCACCTCCTCAGAATTTGAAAGAATTAAGAGGAATTCAAGGACACTTAGCCTATATTTGGCGTTTCATCACCAATTTTGCAGGAAAAAGTTTACCCTTTACCAAATTATTGAAGAAAGGAGTCACTTACCAGTGGACTGAATAATGTCATGAAGCGTTTGATGTTATCAAGAAATACCTCTTGAGTCCACTGGTACTCATGCCACCTGGTGAAGGAAGACCACTTATCCTCTATGTTACAGCTCTAGAGCGATCATTGGGTGTCTTTCTTGCTCAAAAGAATGATGCTGGAAATGAAAATAGCCTCTAATATCTCTGTAGAACTATGCTTGAAGCAGAAACCCGATATTCAAGTATTGAGAAGTGCTGCCTGGCATTAATCTTTGCAGTTCAGAAACTGAGACACTACCTACAACATCACGAGGTCCAATTGGTATCCCGAAATAATCCGCTCAAATTCATCCTTAGTCGTCCAATGCTTACAGGACGTCTAGCAAGGTGGGCAGTTATTTTGCAGCAGTTTGACATTCAGTATGTGTCTCAAAAGGCGATAAAGGGCCAAGCTCTGGCTGATTTCCTGGCTGAACATCCTTCAGTGGAAGACACGTCTTCAGATATTGAACTCCCTTATGAGGAATTTTTCTCTATTCAAGATAATCCTCAAACATGGGAAATGTATCTTGATGTTTCTTCCAGAAGTCCAACAGGGAAGAAAATGGAAAATCCTAAATTCAACAAATTTGGTTTAGGAATTGTGCTCATTTCTCCAGATAAGGCAGTGTTACCTTATTACTTTTTATTATGGGAAGGTGGTACCAATAATGAAGCCGAATACCAAGCTCTCATTACAGGCTTGGAGTTAGCGCTCCAAGAACAAGTGAATCACTTAAAGGTGAAAGGTAATTCAGACCTGGTAATCAAACAAGTCAATGGGGATTATGCCATCAGAAAAGAAGAATTAATCCCTTTGTATGATTACGTCAGAGAGTTAATGGTGGAATTCACTTCAGAACCGACATTTTCTTATGTCCCAAGATCACAAAATGCTCAAGCTGATGCACTAGCTAATATAGCCACAACTCTAGCAGATCCAAATCGGGACGAGACAACCATCAGTATTGCCCACCGTCGTGCAATTTCACCTTATGTTCAAGCCAGAACAGAGGAAATTAATGAAATTAGTCCCATTCCTGAACTATATGGTCATACTACAGGATGGATGTCACCTATCAGGGAATACCTTCAAAATGGAACACTTCCACCTGATAGAGCCGAGAAAGAACAAATCCGGAGAGGTGTGGTCAATTTTACTCTTTATGATAGTCCAAACCACCTAAAGAAAATTCTCTACAAATGTGGTTTTGATGGAGTTCTCTTCAGATGCATTGATGGTGAAGAGACAATGAATGTCATAAAAGAAGTGCATGCAGGAGTTTGTGGTGCCCACCAGTCTGGACATAGACTGTCTGATCAAATTCGAAGGCTTGGATACTTTTGGCCGTCAATGATACAAGATTGTTTTAATTTCACAAAGAAGTGTCATTCATGCCAAGTATATTCCAACATCATTCATCAACCTCCAGAGTTGCTTCATACAGCTAAATTCTCGTGGCCATTTGCCACATGGGGAATGGATGTGGTAGGACCATACCCTTTAGCTACGGCCAAGCAGTTTAAGTACATTCTTACTGCTACTGATTTCTTTTCCAAATGGGCAGAGGCAGTACGTCTCAAAGAAGTCAGTTCTAAATGCATTGTTAGCTTCATCAAGTCTAACATCATTACTAGATTTGGTGTCCCTCATACCATATTGATGGACAACGGCACCAAATTCTGTTCTTCTGAGGTGAAGAAATTGTATCAAGAATACAACATTAAATCCAACCATTCATCTCGGTATCATGCGGCGGCCAATGTCCAAATAGAAGCCTTTAACAAGACTCTTTCAAATATACTGCAAAAGATGGTGGATAAAGATAAGAGATCATGGCCTGATAAACTCTTTCATGCTTTATGGGCTTATCGAACTACCATCCACAATGCAACGCGGTCAACTCCATATTCGTTGATATATAGAATGGAAGCAGTATTTCCAATTGAAGATCAATTGCTCTCACTCAGAGTAGCCATTTGTGATCGGTTATCTACAGATGAGCAATCCCAAAAGTGATTGAATGAATTGGAACAGTTAGATGAGAAAAGATTGTGCACTTTGCACCACCTGGAAATCTATCAGAATCGAATAGCACAAGCTTTTAACAAAAAAGTTCATCTTCATTCATTCATTCAGGGAGAATTGGTATTGGTTCTCAGAACACCAATGATACCAGGAAAGAATCCTACCAAGCTTGAGCCAAAATGGGAAGGACCTTATTCAATACATAAGGTCTACTCCAATGGAGCTAATTCATTAATCTCAATGGATGGAGAACTCATCAAGACTCCAACCAAAGCCAGATTTCTGAAGAAATATTTTGTATAAACACAAAATATGGTCCCTAGAACAAAGATTCTTACAATTGGTTCATACTTTTTCGTCCAACATGACGTTAAACTGTAGGAAAGTCCCTTTTTTTCCTAGATGACATTAAAATGTATTTTGTCCCTGCAACATGACACTAAACTGTGTATCACCAGTTCGTCCTTGCTATATGATGTTAAACTATACAGAAATGGTCCAGTATGACCTTAAACTCCTCCTTGGTCTAGTATGACCTTAAATTATTCACAAGATATCCCTGCAACATGACACTAAACTGTGCAGCACCAGTTCATCCTTGCTATATGACGTTAAACTATACAGCAATGGTCCAGTATGACCTTAAACTACAACTTCTTCCCACACGACATTAAACCGTGAAAAAGTTCCCTAAAAAAAGAAAAAAAGTCCTATATGACTTTAAACTACACCACCATCCAGCAAGACATTAAACTGCACCATCCATGGTCCATGCATATGACCCTAAACTATTTGAAAGTCCCTTACGCCCGGAAAGACGTTAAACTACAAGATCATCAAAGGTCTTGTATGGCCTTAAAACAACACCACCGTCCAGCAAGACATTAAAATACACCATCCATGGTCAATTTATATGACCTTAAACTATTCGCCCTTTTTTCCAACATGACACTAAACTGTAGAAAAAATCCCCAACGCGTCCAAAATGACGTAAATGGTGTGTTATTTTGTCCTTACTGCATGACATTAAACTGTGCAGTCCCCCTTTTTTTCCAACATGATGTTAAACTGTATTTTCCCCGTTGTCCTAACTATATGACGCTAAACTGTACAGAAAGTCCTTGATATGTCCTACATGACATTAAACTGTAATTTCCCCCTGCTACATGACACAAAACTATACAGCACCAATAGTCATAACTGCAAGACTTTAAACTGCATAGTCCCTTTATATGTCATACATGACATTAAACTATGCATCGTTAAGGTTGTTGTTACCTCTTGTTTCTCACACCAAGTATGACTCACGTGATCTTAGAGCAAACCTCAACCTTAACACTCTCTTTGGGCCGCTAACCATGTGTAAGTCCCAATAACATTTTTATTAGATCGTTGTCCCCAAGAATAACTTGATCATTAATTCATTCTTTAATTGAACTACACGGACTTTGATCCTTGCCCTCTAGGCTGGGTATGTAGGCAACCTCCCAGGGTTCAAGCCCAAAAACAATCTCTTCACATCAGTTCACCACCATCTCATATGATGTTGATTCATGAAACCGCCCCTAGAATCAATATCTTTACATTGATTCACTTTTGTCCTTGTTATATGATGTTAAACTATACAACACTTTTGTCTGGTATGACAATAAACTACAATATTCTTTGATTTCTTCATTTGAGAGGGAACCATTATTTACAATGATTTTTCAATCATGTTTTATTTCAAAAGACTACGTACGTACATGGAAATGCCTAAATTTTTTATCTTGGGTTAAACCATAATTGTACTAAAGTCCCCTTTCACCCTTCACATGTACGAACCAAATTTCTACAAAGGGTAGTTCTAGAACTACATGGACATTATTCCCATCCTTATGGGATACGTAGGAACGTTCGAGTATCCCTCGAATCCAGCCCTAAGTCTTTTGGGCCTAACCCCAAATTTCACTTTCAGTCCCTTGGCTGAAAAGTCCTCATGAAAACACACACTGTGTATTCATTATTATGGTCCGAACTCTATGAACCTAAACTAAGATCTCTCATATTTTCATCCTGCATGATGTTAAACTGCATTTCAAGAACTACGTATGGCTTGATTCTCATTCTTATGAGATACGTAGTGAAGTCCAAAATTTCAATTCATGACCCAACTACAACATGATTATAGTTATCATTGACCTATGTATCTTTATATATATTGGACGATACCCATATTTATGTGTTATAATCCTAAACCTTAAATATTTTTAGATCTTCATAACCCTTTTCATGACTTTTAGTCACAAAAATGTCAAACTTTTGAGAATTCTTTTGTCTGACTATGCAGCACGTGCCCATAGGTGGCCTTGCATAAACAGTCTACATAACAGACTTGTTAGCCAAAAGATACTATTTTATTTAACTATGCAGCCAATGCCCTTAGGTGGCCCTGCATAATTCAACCCCCAAACGGGTTTGTTAAAAGATGGTAACTTCATTCTTGGGAAGAATGCCTCTTTTGTCCTTATTTGTCTTAAACGATGGTATGTAGGGATCTGCAAGAAAATATCCATCCTTAACATATTTGTCCCATATTCTTTTTCATGATCTGAAAGTATTCAAGTCTATGGTTTATTATTCTTCCCTACGTTTCGGTCAGACCTTCTTAGGAGTGATGTTCATCCAGTTCTTCAATAATCTTGTCTGGAAATATCTTCTCCATATAAAACTACCTCTTTCCATACAGAAAACTCTATAATTTGGAATATTTGAATCTCCATAAACTTTCACTAGATTTTAGCACTAGGAAAGTAAATTTCTGAGAGTTCTTTTTTCCTGACTATGCAGCACGTGCCCATAGGCGGCCTTGCATAAACAGTCCACATAACAGACTTTTCAGCCAAAAAAAATGCTATTTATTTGACCATGCAGCCAATGCCCTTAGGTGGCCCTACATAATTCAACCCCCTAACGGATTTTGTTCAATAATAGTAACTTCATTCTTGGAAACTACTTCTTATGATGCCTTTTAGCTCTTTTTCATATCATTTCTCAGATTCAAATATTCTTAATCCATAGTTTAAATTTTTTCTCCCTCATACTTGAGTATAGTAATATGTTTTCAGATAAATTGTCAAGGAATTGAATCAATTTTAATCAATTATGGTCAAAGATATTTTGACCTTAAACATTAGCCCCTTTATGTCTGGCATGCATGACTTTAAACTGCCCACAGAAGACAAAGGAACTCTGAATAAAAGTCAACTTCCAGCTCACTAAATATACATTTTTGTATGATTTAGGTAATATTGAGCAATTAAAAGATTCAAAGTTTGTAGGGTTATTTTTAATAATCCTAGTAAAAATCAAACTATGCTTACTAGGACCATTGGCTTAAGTAAATTTGAAGTAGGTAGTGAAAGAATGCAGGTACAAATGATTGAAGATGAAAGTGTTTTTCATTGATACACAGGAGATAGAAGGACATCCACAGACTGGAGTCTCTTCTCTTTTTCAAGAATTACAGAAGATTTTCAACATAAGTCTTCATTTGATGTATAGCATCCTGAGCTTTATCAGCAGTTACTTGAATCTCATGAACTTGACCAGCTTCACTCTTTTAAGCTTGATGAAGTGCCTTCTTAGCATCTGCGATGGTTTTCATGCCATTCATATGAGTTTCATCCAATGATTTATTAAGCTGATCAAGTTCCCCAGTAACAGCATCTAACTGTTGCTGGAGTTGCACCTGCTGGATGACCTTTTCTTTGATTTTATGCTTCAGATCCTTCATCTTGGCAGCATAATCAGCTTCATCTTGGGATACCGCAACCTCAAATTCACCTATGTTGACTGACAGCTTCACTCTGATCAAATCTTCGCACCTTTTTTGAGCCTACTCCCTCCTGAAAATGATCTGTTTCACCGTGGCGTGGATCTTTTCATATCCAAAACCACCAAGTCCTAGTATAACAAATTGGGATGACAATCGAGGAATTTTTGATGGTATCTCTTTTAAAGTCACCCCAGATATGATGTTCCATATGTTGTTCCATGCCTTACGTTGTGAAAAGATGAACGCTTTAAGCACCTCTGGATCTGATTCAACATCATCGTCAGAGGGGGGCATGTAATCTGGAATTAATGCTCTTAAAGAAGTGCCCTATCCTGCTTCCCCCCCCTGATTTGTGCTTCTTCACTTTCAATTCCTATTGGGGAAGAGGTTGAGGCCTCACCTCTGGATCTAGTCATTGCAGTTGATGGTCCTGCATGATTAATGGAACGATTTAGTTAGCTTCAAAGGATAACAAAAGAATAGATTGTCTTGCGAATAAAGTACAATCACAAATATTGTTATCCCTTACCCAAGGGTGGTTCAGCAACCTGATAAGACTTCTCCCCATATTTCCCGGTCTCAACAGGATTTTCAAGATGGGTCTCAGGAGAGTTTATTGGGTTTAGATCTACTTGAGCTAATGTTTCTGCAATGGTATGGTTGACATCGATGTTCACACCCTCTTCAGGCATTGTTAGTTCAGCAGCTTCTACAGATGAAACTGCATATTATTTTCAGTCATGTTTAGAATTGTAATTTTTAAAAAAAATTGGGCGAAGGGTAGCACTCACGCCCAAGGTCTTATAAATAATATGACAACTTAGCATGATCATAAAATTCTTCAAAAGTCATTCCTTGGTTCATCATTTCATCCAATGATATTTCAGAATCCTGGTTAGTCACACCAGTGGGAGCATTTGCTACATCCTCTTGCTGACTTACGTCCTGTAACCCCTGACCCTGGACAACATATTTAGTAGTAAGAAGGATATTGGGAATGGATGCTAGCTCTTCTCTAGGAGAAGTCAAGTCATCTTGGGTCTGTGATTGTTCTACAGCACCCTCCACGGCCTTTGAAGGAGGATCAGTCCCTTCCCTCAGGGGGGGAAATTGAAGAAGCCCCTGCAATCCTCAGAAATATGAGTAACCATGTGATTATGGGTATAAACTCATGATCATTCGAAGGACTTACCGCTGCTTATGAAGCGTTTAGCTGTGGATTTACTTCTTCATTGCCTTTCCTTCTTTTTTTTGGAGTATCAGCAGTCTCCCTTATTGAAACTTGATTGGAAAATGGAAGGCTATGTCCAGCGCCACATTCATGGCCTGCTGGCCTGGAGATATCTCACCTGGTTCATGAGGAGAATCAGCAGCAGACCCGATAACAGTACCACCATAACTATACTATGGTGAAGGAACCTCAGTTCCTTTCTTTTCAAGCTGCAAGACGAAGAAAATAACTTCCTTAAGTAACAAAGCTTCAACTGAAATCAAGTTTCAAAGCAAATAGGGAAAGAAAACTTACATCTTCAGGAGCTATGTACTCTTGCCATTCCTCATCTCCAGAACCACCAGCCCCCTCAGCAGTGCCGAGATCAATCATTTCCTTCACCCGCCTGGTGATAGGAACAGAGTCATCAGTGGCATATATGAGCATTTCCAGCTCTCTGATATAAGCTTGCACTTCATTGGGGTTATCTTCGTATTGAATATTTTTAGAGGCCATAAGATTTCCTATTACAAGAAGTTGTAGGCCCTCACACAAGTCCAGCCAGGCGGTATCAGTACCACAATATAAGCTCTACCATAGATGAACAACCTTTGGTCTTAGATACGAAGGCTGTGAGGAAGGTCCTACAATTTTTGACATTAATTTCTTCCCAGCTCCTGCAGCTATAGATAGAGAATAATAAAGTAAGACTTATTGCTTTATAAAGTAGCAGTAATTTAAATTACTACAATAAAACAACTCACCAGGAGTTGATGGAGCAGGTATTTTAATTCTGGCCGGAGGATTATATCGGGCACGAAACCGCTTTGCTGCCGGTTGTGCCTCATCATCCCCATCATGATAATACAATGAATCAGTTCTAGAAGAGGAGTCTGTTGAATCAATTTCAGGTGGGGAAGCATCACCTTCACGAGGAAGGGTTTCTTTCTCTACAGTCCTCTTCCTCTTTCCCACTTGATATACTGGGTGATTCAATATCCCTTTGGGGTATGATTCTATCCAGTGTTCGGCATAATATGTAGTCAAATTATGTGCCGCTTTTTCAACTGGTAGATCAAATACTACCCCAGTCTTCTCTCTTGATGTCAGTATCCATAGTTGTCGAGCAACCATCAGATGTTGCTCTAACCTGACATGTACCAGAGGGGATACAACAATCTGTTCTAGACATTTGAATTGGTGTGCAAATCTATATGGAGTATAGGCCTCACATATGATCTCTCCATCAATCCTGGCTACTAACACACCATCCCTGCAAGCTAGCATGTATGCCCTTAAATCCAAATGGGCTGTCCCATCATCAACAAACCATCCGGATGGTGGACTTACATAGGGAAAGAAGTTGAATCCCTTAAACATGCTTAGCCTCACTTTCATGTCATAGCCATTAACATCTAATGAAGCAATTCCAGAGAATGCTTGCACTGATGGTCTGAAGGAGCTTCCAGGGATTTTTAACCCATTCTGTACATTGTAAGTCCTGAAGTGAGTGGCGATCCATCCCCACAAAACATGGAATGGTCCCACTATTATTAAAGGAGATTTACCCATGAAGACATGAAGTAAAATCCTGTGAATATTTTCTAAAATGGGGGTCGCTAACCCAACCATTTTTCCCTCAGCCAACTTTGCCGCAATGACGAAGGTCCCTGGCCTAATGCCTCCCTTCGAATCCCTGACCGGCAAGAGATAAACAATGAGCCACATTGCCAATAAACCCGCCAGACGAGTCTTCTTTGGAATTCTTTGATTCACTTCATATCCCCACTTTTCAAACTCTCCTGCTTCTAGAGTTGGCCAGAATGTGCCAGGAGATCCTCTCTTCTTAGGTTTTGGACAGTTGGTAGGACGTTTGGGCCTGGTATCCTTGGATTTCTTTTTCTTGGATCCTTTTTCTTTCAGCTCCATCTCTTTCTTCTCAATAAGAAATACCTTCATCCATTCTTCCGGATGAATATCTTTTCTAAAATGAGTTAATGAGGTCTCTGAACTCTTGAGCCTGTGGAAGATCTTAAATAATTCTGAGCTAAAGAAGGAGTCTTCTCAGAATCATTCCAAGTCACCTTGGGAGGAATGAATTCATCATACATATCTCCCAAAATTGGAGCCCCTGAGATCATATGGACATCCCACAAACTGATACATACTTCTCCATGAGTCAAATGGAAAGAATTAGTTGCTGGGCTCCAATGGCTGAGTAGATCTGGCACAAAGTTATCATGTCTGTAAACATATGTTTTCCCAACCCAGACAGCTTCGTATATTGTAGTTCTCTCAGATCTTCGATAAACTCTGTGCAGGTCTGTCGCACCCAGTATGCCCACATCCAAGTTGGCTTCACACCTCCCCCAGGACGGAAGTCCCAACTTTTCTTCCAGCCTTTGGATTGATCCATCTGAGCATTTCAGAAGATCAAAGGATGACAATGTGGTTGAAGCTCAGGTGTATGTTTTTTCAGATCTGGTGTTCAAGGGCTATGATGCATCATATAGGCCTTCTCCACTGTTCCAGCATTTATAAATACTCCCCCACCTGAGATATTTTCTGAAGAAAAGTTGGTATAATTCTGAAACCACGAAAATGGAAGATAATTCTTTACTTCTGGAATAGTGACTTCTTGTAGATGGCCATAGCCATACAAATGTAGATAAGTGCTTTGAGGAAAGTTGAAATGATATTTCTTCAGATACTTTTCCAAATTTGGAAGAGTACTATCTTTGACAGTATAATAATCATGGCCAATGATGTTCATCATATCATCTATCCGCTTTCTAGCAAGTTCAACAATTAATCCGGGTCTAAGAGCCATTTTATTCTGCACAAAGAGTTGAATAAGTTAATTTATAAATGAATTAATTTTTCACAAACATTGTGAAAGAAATAAAAAAAATGGCTAAGGCATTAAGGCGCACAAGTATGGAGATGTCGCGCAAGTGTTACATAGGTCGTGCAAGTTTTTTTCGCGCATGTATCACTGCGCAAGTCCTATTACCTTGAAAGTAGCGCGGTAGTGAGGAAATAGTGGAAAAAGAGACTTGCACGGAAAAGATGGCTTGCGTGGTGAGAGCTCGAGAAATTCAGGATCAGATGCTTTGTACGGAGGTGAGGCCATGTATTTATAGGCCAGAAGGCCTATCTGCGCGCCATACCCAGTGCGCTCAAGGCCTGCGCGACACCACTTGCGCGCCGCCCTCTGCACCCTGATAGACTTGCGCTCCACCTTTCCTTTAGATGAATTCGATTTCCTCAGAGTCAAATCCTATTTTCTCTCCGGATCCAACTCTGAGGGGGGAATTTTGTTGACGCTCCTTTCGTTACAGAATCTAAAGATCGGAAAAGTGGAATATATGAGCACAAAGTGATTCAACCTTTGAAGAAAACATCAAAAATTGACAAAGGGATGAACAAGGAAAACTTTTCCCATAGGCCGCACAAGTTTCCTCATGGTCACGCAAGTGTACTTGCGCGACTCACTTGTCGCGCAAGTGACTTGCGCGACCTAAGTGATAACCGCCCGGTAACCGCTCGGGGTCTTCTTCTGCCTATAAATAGACCCTGTGGGCCCCCCATTCGAGATGATCTTTTTCCAGAAACTCGGATTGAATCTCCCGAAGCCCAAGTCTCTTCTCAAAGCTTCCAGAACACTTCTAGGGTAATTTCTTACCTATTACGGAAGATCTAAAGAGAAGGAGGAAGGCCTAAGTGTTGAAACTCAACAACACTTGCGCGCCTGAGTGGTCATCCCTTAAGGGAAGTGGTCACACTTGCACGCTGCCTTATTCCATCGATAGAAATTGCACGTCCCTTTTCTGGAAGAACCTCAAGAGGATTATAAAGGCTTTAAGAAAGAGTCGCTCAAGTATTTTAATGCTGGTTGAAAATCGCGCAAGTACCCCACATGTCGTGCAGGTATACCTGCGTGACCAATACTTGCGCGCCCACGTAAGACTTGCGCGCCTTTCAAGACTTTCACGCCCCTACCTTTTTTGGGTGCCCATCTTGTCCATTTTATCCCTCTTAATCCATTTCACTTTTCCTATTCAAGATTCAGTCTTCAAGATACTCTTCAAAGTCATTTATGAAATGATTTCTTGATTTGACTTCCTTATTTGAAAGGATTTCTGTGGAATATCTCTAAAAACATAGTGATTTATACATCTTTATGTCACCAAATATTGAGAGTTCATTCATTCAACCTCATCCTTTAAAATGAGAGAATCCTTAACCTGGGTCTCCTTTTCAGGAATAATCCCCAGTTATAAGTCCTTTAATTTGGGCATCTTCCTCAGGAGTAAGCCCCAAATTCTTAAAGTTCCGAAACTTGGGCATCCTTTTCAGGAGTAATCCCCAAACCTTAATTCCTTAACCTGGGCCTCCTTTTCAGGAGTAAGTCCCAATCATAATCCTTTAACCTGGGCTTCCTTGTTAGGAATAAGCCCCAGTCATAAATCCTCCAAACTTGGGCCTCCTTTTCAGGAGTAAGTCCCAAGTCCCCTAACCTGGGCCTCCTTTTCAGGAATAAGACCCAGTCATAATCATGGGCTTCCTTTTCAGGAGTAAGCCCCAAGTCCCCTAACCTGGGCCTCCTTTTCAGGAATAAGTCCTAGTCATAAATTTTGGGCTTCCTTTTCAGGAGTAAGCCCCAAGTCCCTTAATTTCTCTTAACCGGTCCTAAATTACGTTTGATATGGGATTCCTTCTCAGGAGTAAAACCCAATTATCAATCCTCTCCTAATTTGGGTTTCCTTTTCAGGAATAAGTCCCAAGTTAGAGTATTCAAAATCTCCATGAAGCACATATACCTTTATGGACCCTGTTCCTGGATTTTCTCCCTAAAGTAAATCCTAACCTTCATTTATCTGGGCAGTCATACATACATAAGCCCCGAATCATTTCTTATGATTACATCTTTCATGGCCCAATTGTCTATCTTGTTACCGATACCTCTTGTTTCTCACACCGAGCATGACTAACGTGAGCTTAGAGGGTAAAAGTAATTATGACATCCTTCTTTAAGCCATTAATCATAAATATCATACTCTATATTTCGAACTACGTGGGTTCTGATTCCTTTCCCAAAAAAAAGGATACGTAGGTATCCCATCTTCGGGTTCGATCCCAACTTTTAAATAATCCATGTCCTTCTGAATGACTATAAACTTCAAGTGCCCCACTGAGTGGCTTTAAAACCAGCCTGGTCATCATAATGACCAAGATACTTTTATAAATGTTTTGAAGGATACCAGTGACCAAGAATCTCTAAATAGATACAGATGATTCTCTATTGATGAAGAACCTCGAATACATATAAAAGATTCTCTAAATTTCTTACATATTTAATCATTGATTGTTAAAACTAAAGGAAAGATCATTTTATACTTGGTAATGTAATAAGGATTCACGAACATAACTTAAATCTATAAAGAGAGTCCCGGAGTAGACAATAATTCCCCTCAAAAAGGTGTGATGAGTCCGACCTCCCATCCTCTCGACCAATGAAAATTCCTAAGCCTCATTAGTCCACAAACTAATGAGCGCCTACCTTTGGAAAGTAGGTCCAAATGGATGTGGAATCATTGGATGTTTCCGGTTCTACGAACAAACCCGATAGAAACCGATCAGAACGTTTGAATCTCCCATCCAGGAGGTCATCCCCGAATTCTGAGGGAAACATCCATGTCATAAAATCATGATAGATTTTAAACCGGTAACCATTACACTCCGATACCACCTAAAGGACCCTAGAAGGCCATGAGAGGGGATGGGTGAATCTTGGAGTCAAATTTTTCTTTTAAACAGATGTAACTTTTTCCCACATTGGTATAACCTGTTAAACCTATTTGAAGATGAAGAGAAGAAAATAATCAATCACATGAAAAGTAATGAAACATCAATTTTATATGGTTCACCACTAATGGATTCATCCAATGAGCATACACTAACAATGTGTTGGTTGTTCAAAAAACTAATAACCTTTACAAGTCATGGATTACAAGATTTTAGCATAGTCACACTATGATAGGTTCATTACCTTTACATGGTTTAATGTATAGCACACTGCATCCCTCTGATCTCATCCGTTGACTCCCCATGCTCAATATGTTTTAAGAATATTCACCCAGTTTTTCTACTTAAAGGTAACATCAATGGATTAGAATCAGATCATGCATCCTCTATAGTAAATGGATGCACTATCAAATTGTCGTAATAACCCATAAATGTAATTTATTATCTAGAACACATATATGTTATGGAAATTAATTTTTCAATCACATTTGGAAAATTTTCAGGCTTCTATGGGTGTTATTCGTATTGCCGATGTTTTGACGTACTGATGTTCTTTCTGCATACCATTATTTCTTCCGTGATCCATCCATTTGTTTCTAACTACCACTGTTGTTTCTGCATATCATCTAGCTCCTCCATAAATTTCCCTTTATCTGCGTACTTCCATATTCCGTGTACTGCTCCACTCCTCTACGTACCATCTTACTCTGATTACATCCTTTCTCTTTCAAATATATGGAGAGTATCATGAACCCCTCCCCACAAAGTGTACCCCTCCTAGGCTAGAAATGTGAGAAGGGAGATAATGACCCCCGAGTCCCACCTCCAGTAGGCCCCAGGTTGGCGACTAGCACTGAGGGTATAGTAAACACACAAATGAGAGGCATTGCCCTCTAAGGGAAGACATGCGGAAGAGAGAGATAAGATAGGCACCAATAAACTCCAAATCAAAACTAGAATATAAAATAAATCCAAGTACACATATGAAATGTCATGAAAATGTACTACAACTGGAAGGGGAAAACTGCAAGTATCCAAAAGAATGTAAAACAGCAGCAACCACAAGCCCGAACAGCTCTTGCAACCCCAAGCTCGTAGAAACCAGCTTGATCTCCAACCATCCACAAGTGACCTAAAAAATAGTTTATATATATACATAGGGTGAGTAAAACAATATACTCAGAAGGATCCTCCCCGAAGCCTCTCGTGCAAAAGTAAAGAAAGCATACTAAAGCACAGTGAAGAACAAGTGAAACTTACTCGTCACCTAAACAGGTATACTAAATTCCCAACCTCACCATGGCCACTCTCACCAAGTAACGCATTCAAGAATATAAAATATTGTAAATAATTTCAAGGGGACCCTGTTACTACTTCCCCACTGGTTTTCCTCTTTTCCCCAACGTCGCACGTCCTAAGCATCACTCTCTAAAAAAGCTTTCTCACAGACACCTGGGCGAAGCACCACAATCTGCACCTCGTGCACCAGAAAGGCTTGCCTGCAGACACCTTGAAGAAGAACCACACCATCCTCACAACCAAAAGTAACCAGGTATTTTCTAGGATCCACTACAGCCTGCATAATGTGTATCATATGTTAGATATTATACCTAAATCCATTACAGCCCATACAACGAGTAGGGATCCTCAAGCCCTCACAACATATACACATTACGCCAATAGTAGTCCATAGGATACTATATCAAGAATATATGTGTGTGAAATAACCACAAGCCATTATATCCCTCTACACACATATATGGGGAAACTAACCACTGTTCATGTTGGCACAAGTATCTACCAAGAGAAGAGAGCGGGGCCAAAGGGGGTAGTCAGCCATTCGTCCTCCCACCAGAATGTTGGGGAAAACAGCCCCCTTAGGGTTCAGAATCCTCGGGGTGTCAGTTTCCCTTACTAACAGGGTGGAGTAGCATATAGAAACATAAAAACTGCAGAATATATTATATCTCACAACCACACTATGAGAATTACCTAGTCTTCAACACAACTACAGCTAACGTCTCTCACACTCTGGGCTGTTACTTCTAAGACATGGTATCCTATAAGCACCCAACCATTAGAAGAGATTTATTAGATTACATCATTCCCTTTTTATCAGTTCCACTGTATGTTAATTAATTCTTTAAACATTAATTAATCATGAACAATTTAACGTTAAACTTCATTAGCATCACACCCAATATCCACGGTACCTTCCAAATTATAGCCTTTTCATTATGTTCTAGCAACTCCAACCCCATGAGTTAACACCATTTATTCAATTATTCATTACAGACTTACTTTACCATAATCCCAGGCATTTTAGAAAAGCATTCTATGCTACTAAACACAAAAGGATCAGCACAGTGAGTAGATGTACTGCCCCTCGAGTCTTTTCCGCCTATAGTAAGAGCGTAGACCCATTCTCCCTGGATAGTCTAAACACATAAACCACGTGGCATACCCCATGTGTCTTAGCATATTTCAGAAGAAGGGAAAACAAGAACAGCTGCCTAGAGAAGTGAGGAAAAGTAAAGTAAATAATCAACCAAAGAATCAACAAGCATCCAAAAATCACATCCATCCCATTCCATCATCCCTAGTGTCCTCCCAGACACACACATGCATAAAATGAGGCATCTCGCCACTCTAGGAACTATCTTCTTCCAGCACCAAAAGTATCCATGCCTCCGCATATCACAACAGCCACACAATCTCACATCACAACACAAGCTACAGGAAAACAAAAATCACATCAATGGGCTTTTGGAACTTTAACAATCAAGAGGGTAACTCAGAACCCTTTTCGAAATTATCAAACAAGCGGTTCTTTAATCCATCTTGAATTAACAGATTTATTAATTGTAGGTTCCAAATCTGAGAAACCTAATTAGTAAGCTATCACAAATAAATAATCATGCTTACTGCACTAATTTGATTAAAATAAAATTATAATAAGAACCGAATTCTTTTTCATGCCTCTTTATCTTTATCTAAATGTTATTAATTAATCCCAGTTTATGTTCTTGACCAATTTCCATCGAGAACAAACAACTAAACAAAGAAATCATAGATATCACACTATCAAAAAAAAAACAATATGTAATAACATACGATAAATAAAAATTTATTAATCCAGTTCAAATATTTATTATGTCAATTCTATTATGATCCACTAGGATGAAATATGCTAATGATCCAGTTGCACGTAAAAGAAAAGAGAAGCAATGAATCCCCTACCTCAACAACTCTTGACATTCTTTATCCACACAATGGGTCACAATCCTCCTCTATCGACAACTGCATCCACCAGAGGATGACATGGTACTACAACACCAACCAAACCCCAAGAAAACCCCATTAGAAGCATAGAGATTACATGCTATAATATGGAAAGGAGAACAGGAAGAGATAAACCCCAAAAGAAAGATGATAAAACATACCATATATCAAAGACTGATTGATACAACTTGGTTTCATCAAAACAGAGCAAAACCAATCCTAGGAGTAAAGATTGATTGTGAAACTCCTACAGGAAGGATTGAAAGGATCTAGCATCTCATAGCCGATAAAAAATAGGAAGAACAAGGGAGAATGATATCTTGTAACTTTTTGAAGATTTAAAAGAGAGACTGTTTAAGATACGCTTAATTCCCCATTAAAAGTGGATGACATTAACCCACACAGTTTGACCAAGTAAAAACATCCCGATCCATATGAATTATTAATTTAGGAGTTATATCCTTTGAATTGGCCTTAGTGTCCTTAAAATAAGGTTTTAAATGTATTTTACATCAAAGGAAATGTCAAAGGGGCAGAACTGCATGAAGCTGGAAACACTGTTCACATACTCAAAATTTTGAAAAGGAAAGAAAAGGTCACCTTTAGACCTCACCGTTAGAGGTTACCAATAGAACTCACCATTAAAGGTTACCGATAGATCTCACCATTAGAGGTTACTGATAGACCTCCCCGTTAGAGGCAACTGATACACCTCACTGTTAGAGGTTACTAATAGAACTCACTGTAAGAGGTTACCGATAAACTTCACCGTTCTGGAAACAATGTACACTTACCATTCTGGAAACACTGTTCAAGTCTACCGATCTAGAAACACTATACAGCTATCGATAGACCTCACCGATAGATTACTGTTCACTGAACCTCACTGATAGAACCACAGTTCACTGAACGTCACCGATGGAAACAATGTTCACTGAACCTCACCGATAGAAACACTATTCACTGAACCTCACCAATAGAAACACTGTTCACTGAAGTTGACTGATAGAAACACTGCTCACCTACAGTTACTGTTCATAAAACTGGAAACACTATTCATAGAACTGGAAATTTGGAAAAGTGTTGGGGATAAGTCACCTTGACATCCCAGAACACCTCAAACACAACATTTTCACAAGGTAATGGACCAGAGAGGTCTGAGCCATTACATCAGATACCATTCAAAACATTATCGTCCTCGAGAATTCAAAACCAACCTAAAGAGACAAAAAAAAAAGACACGAGGTCTGAATAACCACCCATGGAGATACCTCTCAAAATAGAGCAAGCCACAAAAAGGAACAAAAGGAGTTTATAAATAAAACATGAAAGGTATAATAATAAAGGAACCATCATTACATGAAAAGAGTTAAACATTAAACAACTATGGGTACTGGGAACGTATCTATGACTCATGCTCCCAGTTACTCTCCTCCATGCCACCGTGTTGCCACAAGACATGAACTAAGGGGATAGAACACCCACAAAACACCATATCCTTGCGGTCTTGGATCTCCACAGGTCTCTCCTCAAAGGTTGCATCATCATCAACATCGATCTCTCCCTAATAGATAACGTGAGAGTCATCGTGAAGATAACGATGGAGCTATAATACATGGAAAAAATCATGTATCTGACTCATATGTGGGGGAAGTTGTACTCGATATGCCACAGCTCCAACACGAGCTAACACCTTGAAAGGCCCAACAAACCGGGGAGAAAGCTTACTTCCACGACCAAACCTTCGATGCCCATGACGGGGAGTCACCTTCAGAAACACATGATCACCAACATTAAACTCTAAGGGTATCTCTATTTGATAGGAATATGATTTCTGACGATATGGTGATGTATTCATCCTCTCCCGAATCACCTAAACCATCTCTATTTTATTCTTCACTAGTTCCAGCCCGAGAATTGCTGACTCTCCGACCCCAGTCCAGCACAACAGAGAATGGCAAGGCCGACCATACAAGGCTTCAAACAGTGCCATACTGATGGTGGAGTGAAAACTATTATTGTAAGAGAACTCCACCAAGGGTATGTTCCTCATCCATGAACCTCCAAAATCAAGAACACAAGAGTGTAACATGTCTTCAATAGTTTGGATGGCTCACTCTATCAGACCATCTGATTGAGGATGAAAAGCAGTGCTAAGGCATAGTTGAGAACCGAAAGAATGTTGGAGACCTCTCCACACCATGGAGGTAAAATGGGGATCTCGATCAGAAATGATCGTCCTAGGGACTCCATGATGTCTCACCACCTCCTCCAGATACTTCCTCGACAAAAATTCCCCTGAGCTCGACTCCTTGATCACTATGAAGTTGTCCTATTTTGTTAAATGATCCACTACCACCCATATAGCATCATGTCCTCCCAGAGCTCGAGGAAAGATTATAAAAAAAGTCCATTGAGATGTCCTCCCACTTCCACTGAGGAATATCTAATGGCTGGAGAAGACCACTAGGAACATGGTGTTCGACGTTCACCTTCTGGAAAACTAAACATCGGGACACAAACTCCGCAACCATACGCTTCAGTCCAGGCCAAAAAAACTTACTCCTTAAGGATCGATACATCTTTGTCACACCCAGATGTACTACTAAAGGTGATCTGTGGATCTCTCTGAGAACTGTCTCACGCATATCCAAGGGAACAAAAATACTTCCATGATACAACACTCGGTGTTTTTCGTCCTCTGTCCAACCATCAGGGGCCTTATCACAAACAACTCGATATCTCCAAACCTCCACCTCTAGATCTCCCAACTGGGACACTTCCACCATCTACACCAGGGATGACTGTACCGTCATCTGAAAAAGACAACCTCTACCCCCAACTTATCCCATATCAAGATGTAATACTGACAGTTCTTCCATAAATCTCTAAGAATCACCAGATTCACGCACAACATCACCACGCGACTTTGGGCTCAGCGCATCAGCTACAACATTCCCTTTTCTAGGTGTATACAATATTTAGAAGTTGTATTGCTATAAGAACTCCATCTACCGACGTTGTCCCACGTTCAAGTCGCACTGAGAGAAAAAACACCTCAAACTCTTATGATTGGTGAAAACCAAAAAGCACTCACCAATGAGGTAATGTCTCCACAACTTCCGAGAAAACACAACGGATGTCAAGTCAAGATCGTGAGTGGCATAGTTACGTTCATGGGGACGTAAATTACGAGACCCATAAGAAACAACTGACCTTTACTGCATGAGGAAACATCCTAACCCAAGATGTGAAGCGTTGCAGAAAACATCAAACTGAACTCCCTAAGATGAAAGACAAAGAACTGGAGCACTTACAAACTTCTCCTTTAGATACGTGAAAGCTGACTAACACTGATCAGTCCATATGACTTCCTGATCCTTTCTATTCAATGTTGTTATAGGAGTCTCAACTCGTGAGAAATTGGTTATGAACCTCCTGTAGTATACTACGAGCCCAAGGAAAATTCACACCTCTGAAACTGTCTTGGGGGCTACCCAAGACACAACTGCTTCTATCATTGATGGATCCATAGATACTACCTTCTGGGATACAACATGCCCCAAGAAATAGACTTCTCGAGCCCAGAACTCACACTTCGACAACTTCCAAAATAGTTGATGTTTACGAAGAACTCCAAAAAGAGCCTGTAGATATTCTACATGTTCCTCTTCAGATGTGTAGTACACAAGGATTTCGTCGATGAAAACCACCAAAAACTTGTCCAGGATCTCACAGAACATAGTATTCATCAATCCCATGAACACATCTAGAGCTTTCGTCATGCTGAATGACATTACAATGAAATCATAATGCCCATAACGACAATGGAATGCAGTCTTCGGGATATCATCATACCTTACACGCAACTGATGATATCCTAACCAAAAGTAGATCTTTGAGAACCAACTTGCACCATTAAATTGATCAAATAAATCATCAATCCGCAGAAGAGTATAGTGATTCTTTATTGTCACTTTGTTTAAGCGATGATAATCGACACACAACCGCAAACTGCTGTCAGCCTTCTTCACGAACAAAACTGGTGCACCCCACGGTGACACACATGGCCGAACAAAACCACATTGTAACAGACCATCAAGTTGTATACGTAGCTATCGTAACTCACAAGGATCCATACTATATGGAGACATAGAGATAGGAGATTCCCCTGGCTGTGGCTCGATCCCAAACTCGATCTCTTGTCGAGGGGGTAATGTTACAACCTATTCTGGAAAGACATCAGGGTACTCCTCAACAACCCTAGGAAACTCCACCTACTGAACCTATGATGAGCTCAACATCATCTTAGTCATCATGGACGATAAGTATGGAATGGGCCTAGGACCCATCTGAGGGTCTCGCTCACCAACAAACCCAACTTTCTCTCCATATGCACCAATGAAGATGACCTTCTTCACGAATCAATTCACGATAGCCTGCATTGAATACAACCAATCCATGCCAAGGATGACATCATATGGTTATATTCGTAAACATAAGAAATCTCCCTAAGAGCAGTGTTTCTCCAACACTAGCTCACAATCTCTACATACTTCAAACAAGTCATATCGACCTCCAACTAGTGTAGTCAATGCCAAGGGAACTGAAAGCCTCTCTACCTCAGGTCTCAAAGCATGGACAATGGTAGGTGATTTGAAAGAGTGTGTCACTCCTGAATCAAAAAAGGCATACACCAAGGTATAAAACATGCAAAGGGTACCTCGTACAATGTCTGGCTCGCCTAGAGCTGGCAACGCTAGAGCATGAATCTGACCATGACCTCCTCCACGGCCTCTCTGATCCAGATGAAGACCACCACCACAACCGCACTCTTCTCTCTGAGAATGAAGAGAATCATGGGGTTTTCCTCTGCCCTCCCCATCTACCCTCTACTGATCTAAATCTGGTGCAACTGGATGATGCTTCCTAGGATGGAACTACCTCAACGGAGGAACCTGGAGTGTAGTTCCTGGCGCAAGATGGCCGCTCTGAAAGGTCGGGCACTCCCGCGGCTGAGGACCACGACCACCATAAGAAAAAAAGCGCATGATCCCTTAGAATAGGCGTGAGAGTTATTGGCTCTATTCAAACGAGATGTGAAGGGTTGTGACCTACCCCCAGGTGAAAGGAAACTCTTCTGCCCTGAAAACCAAGAACCCCAGACCATACCTCTTCTTCATGAGGAATCTTGTCGATTCCCCTCTCATGATGATCCGGTCCTAGAAAATGTCTTATAGAAAACCTCTTCCCTCACCAGCACCTCAATATATGTCTTCCACATAAATGGGGTGACCTAGTGTTGGATCTCTGGACGCGAAGCCTCTTCAAAATGTCTTAGTATGGAATCCTGATCTGGTAGTAGGTCTGAAGAATATCATAAAAGGTTCCTGAAATGGATTCCAAACTCTTGAACATTGGAGCTCCCCTGTCAAAGGGTAAGAATCTCTTGGCGACTAGATTCCTTGGCAGTCGAAGAAAGAAACTTGACTCTAAACCTATATCAGAACTCCTCCAATGAGATCGCTAACTCCTCACAACCCCCAAGGAACAAGAACCCCCATTGCCTCACATCTCCACACAACATTGTCACAACCAAGGACACCTAGTTCTCCTTTCGAGCACGAATCGAACTGAAGCTGATATCGAACTCCTCTAACCAGTCTTCCATGACTGCATCTGAAATAGAGCCCTCATACTTTTGAAGTCTCTGGCGCTGAAACTCTCATAGTTTCCTCCTCCATGTGTCGTCATTGTCATCCTCTACCATGCGGCGTTCTGCAGGAATAACCTGCTGGACATTTCTTGTGCAAACCTGATGAGGACATTGACCTAGAGCCATACCTGTAAAATAACAAACTGTTAGAGCTCCTAAACCTAGAATATGGAAGAATGAAGATTAATTAATTTATTTTTTTCTTTCATTCATTTTAGGTTAACCTATCCCAAGGTCTACCCATTCAAACAGAGGCACAAGAAGAATGGTGCATGATCCTTTCCTAGGTCACTACCCTACAACTATTATTACCTTGTTTAGTATCCATTGTAAACTTGAAGGTCCGTACATCAGATCATAAGGGGCCCTAAACGCCAATGTCTCAGCCGGTCTCTAGTGTTTACCTCACTTGATAAACATGAATGACATAGTTGCCCTACCAACCCATGCAGCCTCACCTGTGCCTAACTCGATACTCCATCCTATCACTCAACCAGAACTTTGATACCACTCTTTTCCGAACCCCTCCCCACAAAGTGTACCCCTCCTAGTCCAGAAATGTGAGAAGGGGGATAATGACCCCCCAAGTCCTTCCTCCAGTAGGCCCCGAGTTGGCGACTAGCACCAAGGGTATAATAAACACACAAATGGGAGGAATTGCCCTCTAAGAGAACACATACAGAAGAGAGAGATGATATAGACACAAATCAACTCTGAATAAGAACTAGAATATAAAAGAAACCCAAGTACACATATGAAATGTCATGAAAAAGTACTACAACTGGAAGGGAAAAAATGCAAGTATCTAAAAGAAAGTAAAATAGCTGCAACCACAAGCCCAAAAAGCTCCTACAACCCCCAACTAGTAGAAACCAGCTTGATCTAAAACCTGCTCCAAGGGACCTGAAAAACAGTTTATATATATACATCAGGTGAGTATAATAGTATACTCAGTAGGATCATCCCCGAAGCCTCCCATGCAAAAGTAAATAATTCATACTAAAGCATAGTGAACAACAAGTGAAACTAACTCATCACCTAAAAAGGTATACTAAGTTCCCAACCTCACTATGGCCACTCTCACCAAGTAACACATACAAGAATATAGCATATAGTAAAGAATATCAGGGGTACCCCGCTACTACTTCAACACTATTTTTCTGTTTTTCCCTAACATCACACATTCTAAGCATCTCTCTACAAAAAGGCTTTCACGCAGACACCTGGGCGAAGCACCACAATCTGCACCTCGTGCACCACAAAGGCTTTCTTGCAGACACCTGGGCGAAACACCACAGCATCCTCACAACCATAAGTAACCAGGTATGTTCTGGGAGCCACTACAACCCGCAAAACATGTAGTATACATCAGGTATTATACCTCAAGCCATTACAGCCCATACACCGAGTAGGGTTCCTCAGGCCATCACAACCTATACAGGTTACACCTATAGTAGTCCATAGGATACTATATGAAAAATATATGTCTGTGAAATAACCAAAATCCATTACATCCCTCTACACACATATATGGGTAACTAACCGTTGTTCCCGCTGGCACAAGTATCTACCAAGAGAAGAGAGCGGGCCCAAAGGGGGTAGTCATCCATTCGTCCTCCCATAGGAATGTTGGTGAAAACACCCCCTAGGGCTTAGAATCCCTGGGGTGTCAGTTTACCTTACTGACAGGGTGGAGTAGCATATAGAAAGATAAAAAGTACAGAATATATTATATCTCACAACCACACTATGGGAATTACCTAGTCATAGACACAACTGCAGGTAACGTCTCTCAGACTCTGGGATGCTACTTTTAAGACTAGGTATCCTATAAGCACAAAACCATTTGAAGAGCATTATTATGTTACTTCATTCCATTTTTATCAATTCCACAGTATGTTAATTAATTATTTAAACATTAATTAACCATTAAAAATTTAACATTAAACTTCATTAGCATCACACCCAATAACCACTATACATTCCAAATTACAACCTTGTCATTATGTTCCAGCAACTCCAACCCCATGAGTTAACACCGTTTATTCAATTATTCATTACAAAATTACTTTACCATATTCCCAGGTATTCTATAAAATCATTATATGCTACTAAACACAAAGGTCTCAAAACACTGAGTAGATGTACTACCCATCGAGTCATTACCGCCTATAACAAGAGTGTAGACCCATTATCCCTTAAGAGGCTAAACACGGAAAGCATGTGGCATACCACGTGTGTCTTCGACTCTTTTAGAGAAGGGTAGGTAAGAACAGTTGCCTAGAGTAGTGGGGAAAAGTAAATCAGATAATCAACCAAAGAATCAACAAGCATCCAACAATCACATCCATCCCATTCCATCATCCCCGGTGTCCTCCCCGACACCCATATGCAAAAACCGATGCATCTCTCCACTCTAGGCATCATCTACTGCTTCCAAAAAATTTCTCCATACCTCCACATATCACAACAGCCATCCAGGCTCACATTATAGCTCAAGCCAGAGGAAAACAAAAATCACATCAATGATCTTTTTTACCTTTAACAATCAAGAGGGTAACTAAGAACCCTTTAGAAATTATCAAACAAGCGGTTCTTTAATCCATCTTGAATTAACAGATTTATTAAACGTTGGTTCCAAATTCGGGAAACCTAATCAGTAAGCTATCCCAAATAAATAATCATGCTTACTGCACTAATTTTATTAACATCAAATTACAATAAGAACCATATTATTTTTCATGCCTCTTTATCTTTAGCCAATAGTTATTAATTAATCCCGATTTATGTTCTTTAACAATTTCCATCGAGAACAAATAGCTAAACAAAGCAAGCTTAGATATCACACTATCAAGAAAAAAAAGAGGCATTACCATATAATAAATATCAGTTTATTTATCGTGTTCAAATATTTATTATGTCAATTCCATTTTGATCCACTGGGATAAAATATTCTAAAGATACAGTTTCACATAATAGAAAAGAGAAGCAACGAATCCCCTACCTCAACAATTCTTGAGGTTCTTTATCCACAAAATGGGTCACAATCCTCCTCTCTCGACAACTGAATCCACCAGAGGATTCCACGATATGAAAAATCCAACCAAACACCAAGAAAAACCCATTAGAAGCATTGAGATTACGTGCTATAATATGGAAAGGAGAACGTGAGAATATGAACCCCAAAAGAACGACGAAACAACATACCTTATATCGAAGATTGATCAATACAGCTTGGTTGTATCAAAACAGAGCAGAACCAATCCTAGGATTAAAGTTTGATTGTGCAACTCTAATGGGAATGATTTAAAGGTTCTATAATCTCATAACCGATAACAAAGAAGATGAACAACGGATAATGATATCTCATACCTTTTTGAATATTTAATAGGGCAACGACTTATGATACACTTAATTGCCCATTAAAAGCGGATCTTATTAACCCACACAGTTTGACCATGTAAAAACATCCCAAGCCACATGAATAATTAATTTAGGAGTTATGGCCATTGAATTGTCCTTATATTCCTTAAAACAAGGTTTTAAATGTATTTTACGTCAAAGGAAATGTCAAAGGGGCGAAACTGTAGGAAGCTAGAAACACTGTTCACATACTCAAAATTTGGCAAAGGAAAGAAAAGGTCACCTTTAGACCTCACCGTTAGAGGTTACCAATAGACCTCACTGTTAGAGGTTACCGATAGACCTCACCGTTAGAGGTTACCAATAGACCTCACCATTAGTGGCTACTAATACACCTCACCGTTAGATGTTACCAATAGACCTCACCATTAGAGGTTGCCGAGAGACTTCACCATTCTGGAAACACTATACACCTACTGTTTTGGAAACACTATTCAAGTCTACCGATCTAGAAGCATTGTACACCTACCGATAAACCTCATCGATAGAACACTATTCACTGAACCTCACCGATAGAAGCACTGTTCACTAGACCTCGCCGATAGAAACATTGTTCACTCAACCTCACTGATAGAAACACTGTTCAGTGAACCTCACAGATAGAAACAATGTTCACCTACAGTTACTGTTCATAAAACTAGAAACAATGTTCATAGAACTGGAAATTTGGTAAAGTGTTGGCGATAAGTAACCTTGACCTCCCAGAACACCTCCAACACCAAATTTTCACAAAGAACTGGACCGGAGAGGTCCGGGCCATTACATCAGATACCTCTCAAAATATTCTCGTTCTCGAGAATTCAAAACCATCCTAAAGAGACAAAAAAAAAGAAACGGGGTCCAAACAAGCACCCATCGAAATACCTCTCAAAAGAGAGCAAGCAAAAAAAGGAACAAAATATGTTCATAAATAAAACATGAACGGTCTAACCATGAAGGAAACATAATTACATTAAAAGAGTTAAACCTTAAACAACTATAGGTACAGATGACGTATCTATGACTCACGCTCCCAGGTACTCTCCTCCATGCCACCGTGTCTCCACAAGACAAAAACTAAGGGGATAGAATGCCCACGCAACACCTTCTCCTTGCGGTCTTGGATCTCCACAGGTTGCTACTCAAAGGATGAACCATCATAAACATCGATCTCTCACCAATAGATAACGTGAGAGTCATCATGAAGATAACGATGGAGCTATGATACATGGAAAACACCATGTATCCGACTCATCTATGGGGGAAGTGCTACTCGATACGCCACAACTCCAACATGAGCTAACACCTCGAAAGGCCCAACAAACCGGGGAGAAAGCTTACTTCCATGACAAAACCTTTGCTGCCCAGGACGGGGAGTCACATTCAGAAACACACGATCCCCAACATTAAACTCTAAGGGTATTTTTCTTTGATCGGCATATGATTTATGATGATCTTGTGCTGTCTTCATCCTCTAACGAATCACCTGAACCATTAATGTTGTATTCTGCACTAGTTCCAGTCTGAGAATTGATGACTCTCCAACCCTAGTCCAGCACAAAAGAGAACGTCAAGGCTGACCATACAAGGCTTCAAAATGGCGCCATACCGATGGTGGAGTGAAAAATATTATTTTAAGATAACTACACCAAGGGTAAGTGCCTCATCCATGAACCTCCAAAATCAAGAACACAAGTGCGTAACATATCTTGATGAGTCTGGATGGTTTGCTCTGTCTGACCATCCATTTGAGGATGAAAAGAAATGTTAAGGCATAGTTGAGAACTGAAAGCATGTTGGAGGCCTCTCCACACCCTGGAGGTAAAACAAGGATATCAATTAGTAATGATCATCCTAGGGACTCCATGAAGTCTCACCACCTCCTCTAGATACTTCCTCGACAAAAATTCCACTGATCTCGACTCCTTGATCGCTATGAAGTGGGAAGATTTTTTTAAATGATCCACTACCACCCATATAGCATCATGTCCTCCCAGATGTCGAGGTAAAACTATAAAAAAGTTCATTGAGATGTCCTCCAACTTCCACTGAGGAATCTATAATGGCTGGAGAAGACCACATGGTACACTGCATTCAACCTTCACCTTTTGGAAAACTAAACATCGAGACACAAACTCTGCAACCGTACGCTTTAGCACAGGCCACCAAAACTGACTCCTCAAGAATCAGAACGTCTTTGTCACACCAAGATGTACTGGTAATGGTGGACTATGGGACTCTCTGAGAACCGTCTCATGCATCGCCAAGGGAAAAAAAAGCCTTCAATGATACAACACTCGGTGTTGTTCATCCTCCATCCAACCATTAGGGGCCTTACCACAAAAAACGTTCTCTCTCCAATCATCCACCTCTAAACCTCCCAACTGGGACTCTTCCACCTTCTTCACCAGGGATGACTGTACTGTCATCTGAAAAATACAACCTGTACCCACATCTTCTCCCATATCAAAATGTAATGATGAAAGTTCTTCCATTACTCTCCAGGAATCACCAGATTCATGCACAACATCACCAAGTGACATTAGGCTCAGTGTATAAGCTACAACATTCCCTTTTCCAGGTGTATACGATATTTCGAAGTCGTATTCCTGCAAGAACTCAATCCACCGATGCTGTCGCAAGATCAAGTCTCACTGAGAGAAAACATACCTCAAACTCTTATGATCGGTAAAAACCACAAAGCGCTCACTAGTGAGATAATGTTTCCAAAACATAAAAGTAAACACCATGGATGCCAACTCAAGATCGTGAGTGGCATTGTTACGTTCATGGGGAATTATCTTCTAAGACCCATAAGAAACAACTGACCTCTACTGCATGAGGACACATTATAACCATAGATGGGAAGTGTCACAGGAAACATCAAACTCAACTCCCTGAGCTGGAAGACAAAGAACTGGAGAACATACTAACTTCTCCTTTAGATACTTGAAAGCTGCCTCACACTGATTAGTCCATATGAATTCCTGGTCCTTTCTAGTCAAAGTTGTCAGAGGAGTCGAAACTTGTGAGAAATTCACTACAAACCTTCTGTAATATCCTGCAAGTCTAAGGAAACTTCGCACCTATGAAACTGTCTTGGGGGATGAACAATAAAAAAATCATATATCTTAGCTGGATCCATAGCTACTCCCTACTGGGACACAACATGCCCCAAGAAACGGACTTCTCGAGCCTAGAACTCACACTTCGACAACTTCCCAAAGAGATGATGTTTACGAATAACTCCCAAAATAGCATGTAGATGCTCCACATTCTCCTCTTCAGATGTGGAGTACACAAGGATGTCGTCGATGGAAACCACCAAAAAATTGTCGGAGAACTCACGGAACATAGTATTCATCAATCCCATGAACACAGTAGGATAATTTGTCACGCTGAACAACATTACAACGAACTCATAATGCCTATGACGACAACAGAATGAAGTCTTTGGGATATCCTCATCCCTTAAACGCATCTTATGATATCCTAACAACAAGTAGATCTTTGAGAACAATATTTAACCCTTCAGTTGATCAAATAAATCATCAATCCGTGGAAGAGGATAGAGATTCATTGTTGTCACTTTGTTTAAGTGACGATAATCGACACACAACCGCAAACTGTCATCAGCCTTCTTCAGGAAAAAAACTGGTGCCCACCACGGTGACACACTTGGCCGAACAAAACCACAATATAACAAGACATCAAGCTGTTTATGTAGCTCTCATAACTCATAAGGGTCCATCCTATATAGATACATAGAGATATGAGATGCTCCTGGCTGTAGCTCGATCCCAAACTCGATCTCTCGTCGAGGGGGTAATGTTACAACCTCTTCTGGAAAGACATCAGGGTACTCCTCAACGACCCTAGGAAATGACAGCTGCTGAACCTATGATGAGATCATCATAATCTCATTCATCATGGATGATTAGGATGGAACACGGCTATGACTCATCCGAGGGTCTCGCTCACAAACAAACACCACTTGCTCTCCATGTGTACCAATAAAGATGACTTTCTACCCAAAGCAATCCACGATAGCCTGCACCGAATACAACCAATCCATGTCGAGGATGAAATCATATGCTAGTATTCGTAAACATAGGAAATCTCCCCATGAGTGGTGTTGCCCCAACACTATCTCACAATCTCTACATACTTCAAACAAGTCATCTCGACCTCCAACTAGTGTAGTCAACACCAAGGGCACTAGAAGCCTCTCTACCTCAAGTCCCAAAGCATGGACATGGGTAGGTGATATGAAGGAGTGTGTCACTGTTGAATCAAACAAGGCATACACCAAGGTATAAAACAAGAAAAGGGTACCTTGGATGATATCTGGCTCACATGTAGCTAGCAACGCTAGAGCATGAAGCAGACCACAACCTCCTCCACAGCCTCTCTAACCCTGATGAGGAGCACCACCATGGCCACACTCTGCTCTCTGAGGACGAGGAGAATCATGGGGCTATCCTCTGCCAGCCCCATCTACCCTCTGATGATCCAAAGCTGGTGAAACTGGCTGCTGCTACCTTGGCTGGAACTACCTCAATGGAGGAACCTGAAGCATAGTGCCTGGAGCTTGATGGCCATTCTGAATGGTCGGTCACTCCCAATACTGATGACCATGACCACCACAAGAAAAACAAGTTCATGATCCCTTGTCATAGGTCTGAGAGTTGTTTCCTCTAGTGAAACGAGATGTGATGGTCTGGGACCTACCCCCGGGTGAAAGAAAGCTCTTCTGCCCTGAAAACCGAGAACCCTGGACCGTAGATCAACTTCGTGAGGAATCATGATGATTGCCCTCTCGTGATGATCTGGTCATTTCCAAAGTTCTCTCGACAATGTTTTCCCTCACCAGCACCTCAAGATATGTCTTCAGCATAAATGGGGTGACCTGGAGCTAGATCTCTTGATGCAAAGACTCCTCAAAATTCCTCGCTCTGGCCTCCTCATCTAGAAGTAGGTCTGAAGCATATCATAAAAGGTTCCTGAATCAGATTCCAAACTCTCGAACACTGGAGCCCCCCTGTCAATGGGTTAGAAGCTCCTAGCGGCTGAATTCCTTCCTAGTAAAATAAAGAAACTCGACTCTAAACCTATCTCGAAACTCCTCCCATGATATCACTAACTCCTCACGATCACCGATGAACCAGAACCACCACTGCCTCGCAGCTCCATGCAGCATTGTCACAACCAAGGACACCGAGTGCTCCTTATGAGCACAAATCAAACTGAAACTGATCTTGACCTCATCTAACCAGTATTCCATGACTACATCTGAAATAGATCCCTCATACTTCTGCAAACTCTGGCACTGAAACACTTGAAGTGTCTTCCTCCATGTGTCGTCATCATCAACCTCTACCCTGCAGCGTTCTACTGGAATAGCCTGCTGGACATTTTCTGTGTAAACTTGATGAGGACGTCGACCTGGACCCAAAGCTCTAAAATAACCAACCGTTAGAGATCCTAAACCTAGAATATGGAAGACTCAACATTAATTAATTTATTATTTTCTTTCATTCATTTTAGGTTAACCTATCCCAAGGTCTACCCATTCAAACACAAGCACAAGAAGTATGATGCATGATCTTTTCCAAGGTCTCTACCCTACAACTAGTATTACCTTGTTTAGTAGCCATTGTAAACTTAAAGGTCCGTACATCAGATCATAGGGGGCCCTAAATGCCTATGTCTCAGCCGGTCTCCAGTGTTTACCTCACTAGATAATCATGAGTGACACTGTTGAACTACCAACCCATGCAGCCTCACCTGTTCCTAACTCCAAACTCCATCCTATCCCTCAACCAGACCTCTGATACCACTCTTTCACGACCCCCTCCACACAATGTGTACCCCTCCTGGGCCGGAAATTTGAGAAGGGAGATAATGACACCTGAGTCCCACCTCCAGTAGGCCCCGGGTTGGCGACTCGCACCAAGGGTATAGTAAACACACAAATGGGGGACATTACCCTCTAAGTGAACACATGCAGAAGAGGGAGATAAGATAGAAACCAATAAACTCCGAATCAGAACTGTAATATAAAAGAAACCCATGTACAAATATGAAATTTCATGAAAAAGTACTACAACTGGAAGGGAAAAACTGCAAGTATCCGAATGAAAGTAAAACAACAGCAACGACAATCCTGGACAGCTCCTGTAGCCCCAAGCTAGTAGAAACCAGCTTGATCTCAATCCTGCTCCAAGTGACCTGAAAAACAGTTTATATATATACATAGGCTGAGTATAATAGTATACTCAGTAGGATCCTCCCCGAATCCTCTCGTGCAAAATTAAAGAAAGAATACTAAAGCACAGGGAACAACAAGTGAAACTAACTCGTCTCCTAAACAGGTATACTAAGTTCCCAACCTCACCATGGCCACTCTCACCAAGTAACACATAAAAGAACATATAATATAGTAATGAATATCAAGGATACCCTGCTACTACTTCCCCACTGGTTTTCCGCTTTTCCCCAACGTCGCACGTCCTAAGAATCTCTCTCCAAAAAGGTTTTCCTGCAGACACGTGGGCGAAGCACCACAATCTTTACCTCGTGCACCACAAAGGCTTGCCTACAGACACTTGGGAGAGGCACCACACCATCATTACAACCAAAAGTAACAAGGAAATTACCGGGATCCACCACAGCCCACATAACGTGTATCATACATCGGGTATTATACCTCAAGCCATTACAACCCATAAACCAGGTAGGGATCCTCAAGCCATCACAACCAATACACATTACACCTATTGCAGTCCATAGGATACTATATCCAGAATATATGTCTGTGAAATAACCACAAGCCATTATATCCCTCTACACACATATATGGGGAATCTAACCGTTGTGCCTGTTGGCACAAGTATCTACCAAGAGAAGAGAGCGAGGCCAAATGAGGTAGTCATCCATTCATCCTCCCACCAGAATGTTTGGGAAAACACCCCCCAGGGCTCAGAATCCCCGGGGTGTCATTGCCCTTACTGACAGGGTGGAGTTCCGTATAGAAAAATAAAAAGTACAGAATATATTATTTCTCACAACCACACTATGCACATTACCTAGTCTTAGACACAATTCCAACTAACGTCTCTCAGAATCCGGGTTGCTAATTCTAAGGCTAGGTATCCTATAAGCACACAACCATTTGAAGAGCTTTATTAGATTAATTCATTCCCTTTTTATCAATTACACTATATGTTATTTAATTTATTAAACATTAATTAACTGTGAATAATTTAACATTAAAATTCATTAGCATCACACCCAATATCTATTGTACGTTCCAAATTACAACCTTATCATTATGTTCCAGTGACTCCAACCCCATGAGTAAACACCATTTATTCAATTATTCATTACATAATTACTTTCCCATATTTCCAAGAATTCTAGAAAAGAATTCTATGCTACTAAACACAAAGGGCTCCACACGATGAGTAGATGTATTACCCATCACGTCTTTAACGCATATAGTAAGAGCATAGACCCATTCTCCCTTGAGAGGATAAAAACGGAAATCATGTGGCATACCCCGTGTGTCATCACCTCTTTCAGAAGAAAGGTAAGTGAGACCAGCTGCCTAGAGCAGTGGGGGAAAAGTAAAGCAGATATTCAACCAAAGAATCAACAAGCATCAAACAATCACATCCATCCCATTCCATCATCCCTAGTGTCCTCCTCTACACCCACATGCATAAACCGATGCATCTCTCCACTCTAGGCGTCATCTTCTGCCACCCCTAAAAGTCTCCATGCCTCCACATATCACAATAGCCATCCAGGATCACATCACATCATAAGAAGTAGGAAAGAAACAATCTCATCAATTAGATTTTGGCCCATTAACAATCATGAGGGTAACTGAGAACCCTTTTAGAAATTATCAAACAAGCGGTTCATTAATCCATGTTGAATTAATAGAATTATTAAACTTAGGTTCCAAATTTGGGAAACCTAATCAGTAAGATATCACAAATAAATAATCATGCTTACTGCACTAATTTGATTAATGTAAAATTACAATAAGAACCTGATTCTTTTTCATGCCTCTTTATATTTAGCCAACAGTTATTAATTAATCTCGGTTTACGTTCTTTACCGATTTCCATCGAGAGCAAACAGCTAAACAAAGAAAGCATAAATATCACACTATCAAGAAAAACAAGATGCAATAACATACAATAGATATCGATTTATTTACCTAGTTCAAATATTTATTATGTCAATTCCATTATGATACACTGGGAGAAAATATGCTAATGATACAGTTGAATGTAAAATAAAAGAGAAGCAACGAATCCCCAACCTCAACAATTCTGGATGTTCTTTATCCACAAAATGGGTCAAAATCTTCCCCTCTCAACAACATCATCCACTAGAGGATGCCACGGTATGACAGCACTAACCAAACCTCAATAAAAACCCATTAGAAGTGTAGATATTACGTGCTATAATTTGGAAAGGAGAACAAGAGAAGATGATCTACAAAAAAACGACGATACAACATACCTTATATCGAAGATTGATCGATACATCTTGGTTGCATCGAAACAGAGCAGAACCAATCTTAGGAGTAAAGTTTGATTTTACAACTCCTATAGAAAGGATTGAAAGGTTCTAGCATCTCATACCCGATAACAAAGAGGAAGAACAAGGGACAATGATATCTTGTCCCTTTTTGAATATTTAATAGGGTGAAAATTTACGATATTCTTACTTCCCCATTAAAAGAGGATCACATTAACCCATGCGGTTTGACCAAGTAAAAACATCCTGATCTATAGGAATAATTAATTTAAGAGTTATAGCCTTTGAATTGGCCTTAGAGTCCTTAAAACAAGGTTTTAAATATATTTTACGTCAAAGGAAACGTCAAAGGAGAAAAACTGTAGGAAGATGGAAACACTGTTCACATACTCAAAATTTTGTAAAGGAAAGAAAAGGTCACTTTTAGACCTCACCGTTAGAGGTTACCGATAGACCTCACTGTTAGAGGTTACCGATAGACCTCACCGTTAGAGGCTACAGATAGACCTCTCCGTTACAGGTTACCGATAGACCTCACCATTAGTGGTTACCGATAGACTTCACCGTTCTAGAAACACTGTACACCTACCATTCTGGAAACATTGTTCATGTATACCGATTTGGAAACATTGTACACCTACCGATAGACCTCACTGATAGACCTCACCGATAGACCTCACCGATAGAATATTGTTCCCTGAAACTAACCAATAGAAACACTGTTCACTGAACCTCACCGATGGAAACATTGTTCACTGAACCTCACCGATAGAAACATTGTTCACTGAACCTCACCTATAGAAACCCTGTTCATTGAACCTCACAGATAGAAACACTGTTCACCTAGCGTTACTGTTCAAAAAACTGGAAACACTGTTCATAGAACTGGAAATTTGGAAAAGTGTTGTGGATAAGTCACCTTGACCTCCCGGAACACCTCAAACACCATATTTTCACAAAGTAATGGACCGGAGAGGTCCGGGAAATTATAGAGAGATTCCGGAAAAAACCACCCTCTCTTATGCAGACTGTTTTCTTTATGCAGATGATTCTCTCTACGTATCTGTTTCTCCTCCAAGAACAACTTCAGACATAACCAAATTTCTTCTCAATATTTTATTTTCTAATATCATCCCTTATCAATGGGTATTTCTGGTCCTTAGATATGAACATAACTCTTCAAATTATGCTAATCTAATTGAACAAAATTTTCAATGTGGGACAATCTTCATTGTATACTGAACTCCATCAACGTACTGTTATCCTTCACCGCGTACTTCACCTGTTTTGTGAACTGTAACAATCACACCATACTTTTTCATTCTATGTACCACATGACTTCACTGCATACTGTCGTTGAGAATTGTTATTGGCAGCATTCCATGTACTGCACGTCTTCATTGTGTACCATCATTGCAAACCGTTTATGGTTATGTGAACTACTCTACATACCGTACTATGTACCATTCACTCATATGTGAAAAAACATTATGTGAAGTGCTCTGCATACCGTTCCACATACCTTCACCGCATAGCATGCCCAATCACCACTTACTGTCGGCCTTTATCGCATACCATTGCTGAGAACCGTTACCAAACTCCCAATTCTATGGCCTAAAGATTTGGAAAATTCTAAGAAACTACATCACCTTCAATACCTCTGTCATCCATAAACGTATGACACCATTCATTACAAATTACCTTGTCATCCATGTTCATATTAATGAAAAACACCAACCAAACTCCAATATTATCAACGAACATCCTTGGTTCCAACCAGTTGTACCATGGTTTGGAATTGGATACTTAAGGATAAGACCTATAGTGTGGGAAACATAGATTATATGTTTAACAAGATGATGATGTGATCATTCAAGTAATTTCATGTTTGGTAATTCATTCAAAAATTTAGAATTGGATTTTGTTTTGGTGGATTATGTGAAATAATTGTATGTAATTCATTGAGGTGAGTTGGAATTTTGGAAATGAAATATGGCCATTTGAAGAATACTACATGAACCAAGTATTTTTGGTGACATTTTAGTTATTTAGATGGTTTCTCAATGATGAGAATAACTTAGGTGGGTAATTTTTAATGAATAATTTTTTGAGATGACAAAATTTTTTGAGGGAATTTTAATTTTGGAATTTATTGGGTGGGTCATTGATTGAATCAAGCTTCATAACATAATTTGAAGAGATGAAAAACTTTTATGTGTTTTTTATGGACTTCTGTAATGTCCTGAGGGGTCCCTCAGGAGTCTGGTTGAGATTCCAGGGTTACAAAAAACTAAAATTAGTGTTTTTGGGGTATTTACTAGGGGCATGGTTTGTATGAATCTATGTGGACCCTGACAACAATCCATGGAGCTGTAGTAATGGATAATAAATGACCTGCATTGGTTTTTCAAGATTTACCCAAACCACGTGACTAGCCAAAGTTGTTAGTGAAAAAATGGATAGTATGTTCTCATTGCTCATCACGCGATTTGCGTACAATTTGGATAATCATGTAACTCAAACCATATACTATGATTTTTATCAAATTAAATTAATTAAATTAAATCTTAAATAAAATAAGATAAGACCTGAGATACCCATCCCTGCTCCTTGCTATCATTGTGTGTGCCCACTGCTCACCTCTATGGTTGTGTGCCCCTCCTTATGTCTAGCTATGATTCTACGCTGTTTCACTAAGATTCTCCATCATCGCCTCGAGGTATGGCCTTCAGATCTCTTATCCTCCCTTGGATTTCAAATTTTCCCACTCTCTGTCACCTGGTGTCGTTAAACTAAAACAAAGTTCAAGGAATAACTAGTTTTTTTTGGTTTTATACTTTTCTAGGGCTCGCAGTAGGACTCTTGTATCGTATTTTGGTATGTTTCTTCAACTTCCACTAAAGGTGAAACATTTCAGACTGTTTTGGTCCACTAGCCATTAGTTTTTAGAAGGTTTTCCTCTTGTCTTCATTATCACTCAATTTCTTTTAGGGTATTTTTTATATTATCTGTTTTTGGTAATATTATTTAATTTTGTTTAACCATTAAACAATGGTTGTGGGTTGATGTTGTCAATGGAGACTCACATGTGTATTTATAAGTTGGAATGTACTATATAAGTTTTCCCTTTTTATATATTCACCCTTTTCTGGATGAATATATATAATTGGGCTACATGTGCTTACATGGATATAGGAAAATGAATACATATTTAGTAAAAAGTGGTATATGTGCATATAAGCATATATCTATGGACCCCCATGTACTAATTGGGCCATTAAAATATGAACATTTGGACTTTTTTCCTTTCATATAAGTAAGGGTGCATATGCATTCAAGCGGTAAATGGAATGTTTGAGTTTCAGATGTAAAATTTGATGGTTGAAGGTGCATATAATTGGGATTATGTGTCATGTAGCATCAAATTCCATAAGTAAAATTTTGTAAATTGGTGTTGGACACTTTCATTCATATATTATATTATTCTTATGCATATTTCCATTCCTTTATTTCTGCTTCCTCCCATTTTTTTTATTTATTATATGAGAAAACATTTTTATCCTCGGATATGAGGGTATAGACTCCCCACTATCACCTTTTGAGACCCTCACTATTATTTGGTAGCCTCTTGTATATGGGGAGGCATGCTTGGTACAATGTGATCTGCCTGTCTGTTGATAGGATTAATTTCATGTTGGACTGTATCGTTAAAAAATATTAGAAATTATCAAACATTCTATTCCATGTCTAATAGATACTGAAGGGTAAAAGAGAAACAATTGAAACTAAGTAGAGTTAAATATTCCATAGATTCTATTGACGATCATTATGTTTAGTTGGAGGATTTGTGCATATGTATGATTATTTATTATCAAAAATTTTGAGGAATGTTTCATGGATGATATAAGGAGTCCACATGTAGCTGCTCCAGGATTCACGAAGTGATATGAAAATGAAAATTTGATTTCTGTCATATTCAAATAAAGTCTCTACATATTACTATATATAAGATCAAGAATTTCATTCATCACTAGGTTTGAATCCAAATACATTCATTAATAAGGGATGTTCTTAGTTGAAAGTGGTTTTAGAGATTTCCCTAACAACATTACATCATATTGGTTTAAGTATTATTGATTGTGGTCACACCTTTAACATGATGATAAATAATGATCTTATCACATGCTTCAAAAATGGAATGTTATGTGTCATATAATTCATAAATAATGATGTAATAACGATTTTTTTCTCCTGTAAATCAAAATTTATAGGAAAAAATATTAAATAAGTAGATTTTTTTGTTTAAGGTCATGGTCAGAACATTCTTACTATAAATCAATATTGTGTCCTAGGGAATGCAATAAGATTTACCCAAATGTAATATATCATTAATGGAAAATATAGTTCAATGATTATATAAGGGAGACACAAAAATGGAAATATCTACCTTATTATTGGAGAAGGATATATATGACTTCTTTCCAACAAAGAATAGAATAAGTTTTGTCATTAACATCTAGGTCAATTTATCCAACTATCCATGAAATATCTGGTTAAATTTCGTGGAGCTCGAGATATCTCTATGCTATCATGTGACGGTAGACACACATGAGATGCTTTCTAAAAATTGAATCATACTTAAAAGACCTATAATGAAAAATAACAAAAGTATATATGAGTTCTATAATTAGTGTGGATTTATATTTGTAGTCCTATGTCACTAAGATTCATTCATGGGAATTGATATCATGTTATATTTATTAATTATTATTTTATAATGGAATATATTTTAATCATTACCTACAAATAAGATGGGTTTAGTTTCATTACTCAATATTAGATATATATTGAAATGTTTCTTCGATGAAAAAATATAATTTTTTTTAAACGAGAATGGTAAAAATATTACTTAAAGAGAGTTGGAATACTATATCAAAAAGCATTGAATAATGAAAAAATTTCTATAGTGAGATATCCTCATCATAATGGTATGGTTTATAGAATAAAATAGATCATAAAAATTGATAAAATAGTGATTATTGAAAAATACCAATTACAGACGTTGTGGAAATAATAAAAATTGAAGTTAATCTATATTTATTCTGATAATTATTGTTTATGAGGATGGATTAGACTCCATACATGTTTTAATGTAAATAAACCCACATTGAAGTACAGTAATGTCTTCAGAAGTATATTTTTCATTATCAATAAGGCCAAATTCAAGAACATTGAATCAAGTGGAGGTGAAGGGTCATTCCATGGCAACTTAGAAAAGGGGATGAAATGATGATTGGATAGAAAATTCAAATGTTTTGAACCAACATTATTATAGGTTTTACTATCTTAATGGTGGAATTTATCTTCAAAAGAATGAGATAAGTAATTAGGATCTAGTAGTGAGAGCTCCTTTGTAAAATGACATGGTTGAGAGGAGAAACTTGATAATAAGACACATAGAAAGTATAATTATTATTGGGAAAAAGATACTATAGTTTTTTTAGAATGAATATGTGTTTATATCATTCTATATTACAAATGGTTTATTGTTATGTCTGAGAGATGTGAATACTCTATACAACATTGGTATGTAATGAAGATTATGTGGAAGTACGTTTGTGACTTCAAAAGAATTTATTTATTCTCAATATGGAGAAACAAAAAATCATAGAATCTTGGGGGTATGATGGAATATACCTTGAATACATGTGAAAAAGAGAATCATATAAATTCATTAATAAGAGGCTAGTAATGGTTTTTAAGATAAATGATTTTATCATTGTAAAAATGAAATAAATATTATTCTAGAAATCATTGAACATCTCATAGAGGATAGTGATGATGATATGAGTATCTCAGGGGTTCAATGAGCATTAAGTATATATATAATGATACTATGATAGAGAGAAAGATGAAATTTGATCTACTTATGAATAGATGATAAATATAATATTACAAAACAATCACTATAATATCATTAATGATTAGAAAAAACCTATGATGATTAGTAAAAGCATTTATCTAAAGTAAAAAAAACATTCCTTTTACATGTAGAGAAAATTTTATTGATGAAGATACAAGAGATGATATTTTCATTGAGGTGATGAATAAATATCTTTAAAAAAGGTAAATTAATTTAATGTGGGAGATTATTTTGAGACCATATAATAATAATAATAGAGTCAATGGTAAATGGTTATTGTATGAAAAACTGAATAAATCCAACATGGTAATTCAAAACAAGGCATGATTAGTGTACAAGAGATACTCATAAATCATGATTACTGATGATGATAAGTTGTTTTCAATCATGGAATGGCTATAAATATTGTTAATTTATATCCATTATACTTTAAATGAAGATAAAATAATTCTATATGGTTTCCATGTCAATATTTATAAATGGAGTTCATGAAGAAGATATATATATATATCAAGAATAAAAAATTATTTCTTAGACATAAAGATGATTATTATGTTTTATGGCTGAATAAGGCTCTTTATGGGATAATGTGGGCATCAAAAGTGTGTTATTCAATATGTGTTTAATACATGAATAAGGTAATTTTCAAGCATAGTGGAGTCAGATAAAATATTACATCAATAATGAGACTGATCAATGGAAGTTGGTATTGGTTTATTACAAAAAAATTATTTGGAGGGTGAAAATGTGTAGTGAAAGCAGTTTTAAATGTTTATTAAGTGAGATTACAAAATTTCGATGATTGGTAAACTGATGTTCTTCCTTTTTTCAAGTGTTAAAATAAACTAACAAACATTTATTTGTCAATAAAAATATAGTATTTGGAAATATTTTTAAAAAACTTTATTCTAAGGATATGAAGAATATGTTAGTACATAGATGAAATTATCAAGGGATGGTAAATGAAATGTGAATAATGACATAGAATACAAATATATCATCATAATCTTGTTAATAATAATGACATAAAAAAACAATGTGATTTCCATAATCCAATATTGTAAGGTATTAGATTAATCCCATGAAAATCAAATTTAATATAGTGAAAAAATACTTTGATATATTATGGTCCTGATGGGGTGGGGTCTAACATATAGTGAAAAATCTCATCAATAAACATAAGTAGATTAGTACAATTTCTAGTATGAAATGAATTCAACATCAATAGTTTCATTTTATTTTTTTAAGTGCACATTTCTTGTCTTATCAATAAAGAATACAACATTTCTATGAGAACTATAATGACTGAATATATTTCTGCTACTAAATCTTATTTCAAGTTACTAAGAATGAACAAAAAACATGATTATATTGGACATTTTGTGATGTATTTAATTGAATACAATTGTATCAATTCAATTGTAATAATTTATAGCAAAAATATTTCCCATCAATTATTAATAAATCACATAAAAATCAATTATCATTTTTCCAAGAAATTTTTTACCATAGGTTGGTGATGTTTCCACATATTCCTATAGTACATCATGTTATAATTTTTTTTACAAAGGCCTTAGTAGTGAAATCATTTTATGGACATTGGATGGATCTTTGTGTCTAGTCTAGCACCTATACTAAAATAGTTTTTATTAGAATCCCACTTTCCCTATGCTGGGGTTTGTTTTCCCAATGTACTAAAATGTGTTCTTTACCATGACATATACAACCAATAAAAGACATTCAAGTTCATTAAAATAGGGGTATAATATGGTGAAAGAAAAACAGATAGGGGGATTATACAAATTAGGGAGTTTAGTACAATTTGGAGATGTTTATGTGGTTCATTAAATAAAGTTATATCATAAAGGCTCGCATGTGGGTTCATGATGTATCTATCACCTAGCAGGTATGAATATTTTCTCTTACTAAGAGCTAAACTCCGTGTATAAATTTTAAAACCATTGGTATTTTTGTAATAATCAATTGTCATTGGATAGGTTTCAAACCATTGAACATGTTACAAATAATATATATAAATAGTATTTATTATATAGAAGGATGTGTTGATTTGATAAAATTTTCATGATACTACTTTTTCTAAAATCAAATGTCTCTCATTTGGGATTATAGTGATTATTGAGTTAACATTTGATTAATATCTGGAGTCATAGGATGTCAATTGTTGTTAAATAAGGTTTTTTGAAAAGTTCTATCAATAAGTTAGAAGGAGCATGGTTAATTTGGTATCAAAAGGAAAAAGATTATAAACAATTCTAAAGGGGAATAAAATTGTGTAATATGCCATCAAGGTAGCATTTTAGTCTTTTTTTAGGATTGGTTTATCGATAAAGACTTTGGGAAAAGTTGGTTATGATGTTCCAATATGTTTCTGTAAATATATTGAAAAAGATCAAGAATGTTGGATATCTATAAAATTTTTGTGTTTATATAATGATATATTGGATGATTCTATCCAAAAATATGATCATATGTGTTTGGTTGTTTTATATAGTTCTTTTGAGTTTGTGTGTTTATTGTAGTGAAATTTTCTAGTGTTTACCAAATGTTTGGGGTCCAAAAGTTTAAAGAAGTGTAAAGATTATTTTTTCTGAAAATGATGTATTTTCACATAAAGATAAAAATTGTTTAAACTGGAGTTTAAGTCTAATAAAGTCTCATACTAGAGAAAATATTTGGTCATATCATTAAAACAATACCAAAGCATGAGTATTATGAAAGTAAAAATGTTTCATGAAATTTGTAGTTTCATGAAGAAAATAGATATGCATAATTATAGTAAATATATATATATATATATGAATTTTTAATAATGGTGGGGAGGTTTGTGCAAAAGGTGATGTCCAAATAATTATATTTAGAATTTTAGTAAAGATACGAACAATGTTAATACAAAAAATTGGAAGATTAACGAATAATTGAAAACACATACAAATAGGTGGTTACCCCCATCCCCTACAATTTATACCTTCTAATACTCGTTAAATATTAGGGATCTGAGGTCACATAAGAGTTATGTGGAGTTACATTTTAGGTCATGAAATTATAGGAACATGAGTTTCTTTTATGAATGGTACTCATTTTTATATAAGCATGTGATCCACTGGAACGTTTCTAATGTTGTGAAAAAATATATAATTTCCATAGAAAACTAAAAATTTGCATGAATGATGTGCTAATGTTTTGAAAAAATGAATGTTTCACAAACTACAATGAATTACCTAGATATTCTATTGTAAATTTATATTCATTATTTGTATGAAAGTAGGGTTTCATGACACACATAATGTGTTTTAATCAACATTGATGAAATAAATCAGTGTTTGAATCTTATAGAGGAGCAGTAAACCCTCTTTATTTTGGTGATTATTGACATTCTCCATGTGACTAGGGGAGTAATCGAAGATATAGATAGCCTTCTACGAACATTATAATAGTAGTACACTATGGTGTATTAGGTACATTGTCATAATTCCTTTGTTTACATCTTATGGTATCCCATTTAAGGGTGAAGTAAAAAATTGTTGGTGCCTCATTCAATTTTCCATTAATTTCATACATTTATATTGTAAATTGAGAGAAAAATGTTTTTTCATTGAAAAAATTACACAATGTGATGTCTAATAATCTATCAGAACCTAATTAACCCCCTCTTAGGGTATTCAACCTAGTGAGTCCAACAATCACCACTTTCTTATGTTTCCAATTCACCTATCTATAGAGATGAATATAACTAAGTATATTCATATAATGGGACCATGAATGGTGTTATTATAGAGAGATTTTCATAGTAATATTTTTTTATTCTATTCTCCAACGACATTATATATAATGGTTCTCTAGATTGTGAGATTAATGTGCGATGTAATATTTTATTAATTTGATACATATACTAGTTAATCATCAATCATTTCCCTTAGTATATAATACAGTATGAGAATAATGTGTTTTTAGAATCCTACCTGAGAGTAATGGTCTGGGGTGTCTCAGTTGGTATCAATATAAGGTTTAATAATTTTTTTTAAATTATTAATATATAAATTTTGTGATAACCATATTGATATGTCCAAGGGTAGGAATAATATTTAAATGTTGGTAGTGTATAAATTGTAGAGTTTCATATAAATTATATCTCTTTATGGATAGAAAGAAGTCCATGTGGGCTCTATTATAGATTCACCTCGTGGTAATAACCCTAAAAATGCTAGTTGGATATTAACATTATCTCTACGTGGTGCTCGATAAAGTGGCATAACTAAACACCTTCATTTTCAATCTTGGGGGATATGATTTAGGGATTCAAATTATATTTATGGATGATTATGAAGGTTTAAATCAAATTTTATTTTGTAATATATAAATTTTTATTTAGGTAATATAGTAAGAATAAGAACTTGAATAACAAGGATTGAATAATGGGGAATCATAAGTTGGGTTAATAATGTTATTTCTGAGTTATTTCATCTAGGTTTATGGATTCCATTTATACACTTACAGGCTTAAGTGTTCTAATTCCACATCATTATCTTAGTTAATATAAGGGAAACATCCTATAGTAACATGGTTAACAATAAGTTTGATTTACTATATAGAGATTATTTGAAACATAAACCAAATGTGGTAGGGTTGGATTGAAAATTCTTATAGAAATTACCACTCATCTCACCCATGAATTAAATAATAATAACTCTTAAAATATTGATCTATAAAAAACACCATGCAAGGTTAAATTTACTATCGATAATTTTATAGGAAAAAAACACCCTCCATGATTGGATCTTGAAACCAAATAATTGTTGTGTTACATTCTAACCTCTCCCAACATTAATATTTTTTCAGTTTATTTATATAGGACACCTTCCAATAGTTTTGGGTTGATCCTACTATAATTTCTATAATTTTTAACAATTTAATGGTCTTGATGATTTGATTCATGGTTTGATAACTATGGATTAGAAACTATGAACCCCTCTATAGTTCATGACAATGTGGATCATGTGGTAAGGACATTATTTTCCAAACCATGTGAGTAAACGTAGAAAAATTATCACATGAGGTATTTTGATAGTATTTTTTTATTTATGATTTGAATACACACGTTTTCATCAACCACTGCAAACCTCCAAACTATGATTCCTCTATTGGTCAATTCTCTTATTCCCAATAGGCAATATGGTGGGATTTTGGAGATCTATTCATGTTTTCTTCATATAATCTCATGTTATGTCTTTTCACTCCACTTATTTTTAATTAATTATTATTTTCCTCTATCCCAATATTGATATTATTTTGTATTTAGCCCTTTGGATGGATTTTTCAAAAAAAACATCGAATCATAATGTCAGGGTGTGTGAATTATTTCTCAGGTCTCTTATATCCTGTTCCCAATGAATTCATTCAATCCACATATGGTTTGAGGTTGGTGGTTTTGTTAATTATATACTTTTATAAACATCATATTTTCCTAAGATTAATAAATGTTTCCCATAAAATGTTACTCTTTTTAATAGTTTTGAGTTGGTTATAAAAACAATTACTGAAGCACATGATTTAATTTTTTGATTTTAATGGGATTAGGTGTATGCCATTTGTTCGATAAAATTACAAAATGGTTATTTAGTGTATATGATTATTACATTGATGTCTTGGATTTTATATCTTCCATTTGAGATTGTTCAGGTATTGATCTATTGATTGAAATTTTTTTATAATTCCTTGGTGTTTTTGGAGATTCATTTTATTAAACCCACTGGTTGTGATAAATGGAGCTATTTTGTTTCATTGATGTATTTAATTGAAATTATTATGAATATATATATATTCATGTGTTTATGAACCTAAATTTGTATGGAATTTATACATATATAGTTGTATAGATATATATATATATTGATTTTCATAGGAGGCCTTCTTTAAAAAAATACATCCAAAATGACTTTTGGTTTTCAAAATGGTGATTAAAATGAATTTCTAAATGGGAGTTTCTGAAATGGTGATCATAGGCCTATTTTTATCTTTAAAAGGAAATTTTTAAGTGGTATTGTTTTTATAAATTTTTTCAGAAGGATTTTTGGAAAAGTTAACAACTAATAAATTTTCATGCCCCAATTGGATAATTGAAACCTTTTCTTACAAAGTGTTAATTCCCCCGGAAGCCCTCTAGTTTACATAGGAACTGTGGATGCATGGGAATAGGGAGGTGGGATAATAATTTAATTTTAATTATAGGGATACTTTAAGGATATTTTTTATGTTATGGATAAAATATCTATCACTCTTGTTATCATCACAAGATTCTAGGAATCAAAGTGAGGGTGGTGATATGATTACAACCTAGTCTAGAGTAGATAGAGTAGATCCATAATGGAATTTATATTCTATAGTATTGTTCCACTAATGAGGCATGTTCAAAAAAAATTATTTCTTATTGACATAAGGATGCATCATTAGGGGAGTATGTAGTTCCAACCTGAATATATCCTCGATATCACCATAACATGTTTAGGAATTTCTCAGGATTATCTATATTTAGAATTTCCAACTTAATTTATTTTAATAAATCACCACTTCCATGTTTTAGGATTCTACAATTACTTATTCCTCTTTTGTTAACTTTATATTATGCTCTTATCTTATTTTATTTATTTTTTCCTAGTTATGGTTTGAGGGTTTTATAAATTTATTTAGAATGAGGTTTTTATTAAATAGGTCTCCTTCTAAAAGTTTTAAGAAGAATTTATTTGAATAAATATTATTTACTTTCGAATAGGTATTTTTATGAAAATTTCAATATTAGTTATTTTTTACTGAATAAGAATTATCATTTACATGTATTTAATACAAGATTATGTGGTCTATTTTTGAAATGGAAATCTATGAACTCTTTGGTGATTGTCAACTAAGCTACTAGATGCTTAGAACAAACTTGTGACACATAGCATCAGTAGATCATTGTCCAAATTTTATCTTCATGCTTCATTTAGGAATCTCTTATTGGGTGATTTTGTTGATGGATGGGGGCCAATAGGTCCCATAGAGATCATATATTGTACACAGTTTTTTATGTTTTTTAATCACTATTTTTTTCAACCTTGTTGTATTCCTTTTTTATATAACGTTTAACTTTTATATTGATGTTTTTATTCCATATTTATTTTTAGGGTTGTGTATTTTAGATCTTCTATAATGCAATTTTTTTACATCTATTTAAATTTTTTTATTGGTGTGGGCGTCCAATGTCTATAAGGTTCATGCTGTATTTTCTAGAGTCATATCAATATTTTAAAATAAATAGTTATTATGAAAAAAACATTCCCAGTGTTTTATTTTGATATCATTGATTGTTTTCATCACCCTAGGGTGATCAAAGGATCCCCAAAAGTATTTCATGGCCTAGTTTGTGTATCCAATTCTAGGAAAATCCAAGATTATTCATGAAATTTTTGTACCATAGACTTTTTTTCTTATGGAATTAGGTTTCTTGAGTTCCCATCATTATTTTGGATATCCAACTAATTTGAGATTTTGATCGTCAGAAATCTAGAGGTTTTTATCGGGTGACTATTTTAATCCCTTTCCAATATAGAGAATCATGTTTTTAGGGTGTTTTGGTTGTCTTTTAAAGAATATTGACTTTCCATTAATGGTTTATATTGTATTTCATTTAATTAATATCTTATTATTGATTATATCAATGTTTTATGGATTTTTTAATGTTTTTTCGGAATTATAGGCAAATAACAAAGGTTTAACTATGCTGAATGGTTAGCGAACATGATTTGTAAAACAATTCAGATCCAATTAATCCATATCCATTTTAATTTTAATGGTTGTTTCATTTCTAGAAAATATTTTGATAAATCACGTCATCAATACATGCATTTTCATTGGTCTCCCTCTGATTTTTTATCTCCATTTTGTCTTTTATATTATTGATTGATGTATTAAAGTTATTATAATTTTTAAAGGATATTTCCATATATTTTATTTAAATGCATTTATTTTAAAATTATTCATAAAATTGAGGTTTTCTTTTCATGAAAAACATGTATGTTGGTTCTTGAATTTTTGTAGGGGGTCTTGAAATGAAATGTAAGGAGTTTGAGTTCAATGGCCTAGGGATATTTTAAATAGGTAAACCTAAGGTATTGAAATTATTCTAGATGGAAAATTAAGGTTTTTAAATGAGGTTTTGAATTTTAGGTGGTTTCCAATAGGCATTTTAAAATTTTTAAATTTCACATTTTTATTTTTAAACTTTTTGAAAATTTAATTTTATAATAGTATTTTAATTTTTAATAATAAATTTGGATTGTTTTTTTGATTAATTACTTTTTTAGGGATGTTTGTGATTTATGTTTTAATTTTAATTGATTAGAATTTTTTTTATTGGTTATCTAGAGTGTGACTCTAAGAAAAGTTATGATGAATCCTAGATGATCATGTGTGGATGGGTCAAATAATGACACCTCCAAGAATCAAGATTGAGTGGTGGATCAAATTTCTTCATACTGTTTTGTTATCCTTAGAGGATATTAAGTTTACTGAGAGGATGTAGAGTTTCTATTGAGAACTATGATTGTATTTTAATATTTAAAAACCCATGAATCTTTCATTGTGTATGCCATTTTGGGATTGTTTGATGATTTTTTTAGATCTCATTGACTTGATCCTTTTAGATGGGATCCACTAATTTAATGATCTAGTGAATGAGGCCTTTATATAAGTCTTGACTATTAGAGGGAAATCGATGATGGGAGGTATCCTTATATCCTTCAGAGGATGTAAAGGATCATAATATATTGAATAGTAGATAACACCGTAACATGTTCAAGGAAAGATTATACTTTTATTTTAACTCCCCAAAGAGGAAGAACCCCCTCATGTGCTTCTTGAGTGGTTACTTTGTGAATTCCAAGTCCTACAGTCACGATATTCAAAAGTCTTATCCCCACTATGAAAACATGTGACACCTCCAGAAGTTATGTAAGATAAAAATGTAACTGCAAAATAACTCATGCTGACCATTGGATCTTAATATTTGGATTTAAGTATTTTTATATATTTCCCTTCTTCATTTTCACATCTATTAATTTATATTGTTATATCATTTTTCTAGTTTTGATATTTGGAGTGTCCTTTTGGAGTGTTGTGTATTTTTCGCTCATTTGGAGGGTGAGTGTTTTTTCATTGAGGATTTTTTAATGTGACTTCATTTTTTCACATGTTATCTAGGTTGGGGCTTTGAGTGGTTCCACATTATAATTTCATTATCCATAATTTGATAGAATTATAAAATTATTTAAGATTCACTACAGATCTCTATCTCATGGTGTTCTCATCAGATTGGTTATGTGTGAGTGGGTTTTAGAAGTCTTTTTATTGTTTCACTTCATTTCTTGGATTGTTTATCCACTTCTTTAAGGCTCAATGGATTTTGTGTAACATAAAGTGGTACGGTGGGGATTTATTCACAAACCAGTAAAGGTCATTTTAAAATTTTCAATTTTGGATGATTTTACAAAACTTTAGGTTTTTTAATCCTTGTATTAGAAATCCCATTCACCTATGATGTTTTTAATAGTGGGGATTTCATTGTTACTATATGATTTTCCAAAATTGTGCATGTAAACCATGAGGCATTTTCAGTTGTAGAAATGTTTATAATTTCATGTTTTTTTAAATTTTAGGATCCCACTTTTCCTCCCCCACATAAAACCTCCCATATTAGGTGACTCCATTGGATGAATACCCTCTTCCATGAACCCTAAATTATTGTATTTGTGTAATTTATTGTGTTTTTTCATCAAATTACAAAATAAATATTTAAATTCATCAAAAAATTCATTCCTCGTTTTTTAATCTATACCATTCCACATATTCATGTTGGATGAAAACTAAGGATGTATTTCAACATAATGTTCTTCTGTTCTGGATGTTTGGGTGTCTCTATCATGTCTCAGGTCTTATTTTCAAATTTTCAATCATTTAATTTAATCTAACCATTATTTAAGGTTGATGGTTCTATTCCTTATAGCTTTCCTCACACACAATAAGTGAATTACCATTATAAATGTGTTCCCAATAAAATTTTTGTTGGGTTAATTATTCAAAATGTGCTTCAAAATAATTTATTAATGGGTGTGATTTTATTAATTGATTTTAATGGTATGGATATATTCCATTTATCAATAAATTTCAAAAATAATTTTTATGTAGTTTTATTTATTCAAATCAATTTATATGGATTTTGGTGATCATATATGAGAATTTTTGGGTAATTAGGTGAAACATTATTGAATTTACTATTACTTCTGGATTTTTTTATCCATCTTATTATACCCCTTGGATTTGATAAATGATTGGGATTGTGTTTCCTTGTTATATTCATTGGTTCTTACTATGACCATATATTTAAGTTGGTGGTTAAACACCTATATATGCATGATCATACACACATATATTCGTGTATTGATATATTTAAATATATATATATATATATATATATAAGTGTATAAGATTACTTATTTAAAAAATAATATTTCATCAAAAATGTATTTCTATTTTCAAAATAAACCTTATTCTAGATTTGAAAATGTGACATCCTAAAATAGGACTCTTAGTACCAATTGGCCCTTTAAAATGATATTTTGATGTGTTATTGTTTTAAAAATATTTTTCAATTGTATTTTTTAAATTGGTTATACTTTCAAATGCACAAGGACTCATTGGAAGATTGAATTTTTTTTTTGTTAAAGTGTGCACCCCCATTGCATCCCTCAAGTTTACATATGGACTTCACATGCATGTGTATACGAAGGTTGTTAAAGGACTATATTTTACAAATCTGGATACTTGGTGGATATTTATAATTTTAAGGATACCTCATATTTTACTATTATTATCATCATGGGATACTTGACATCTTATTGGGAGTCAATAAAATATCACTACCATGTAAAAATTAAATGGACTATATAAACTATGGTATTGGTAAGACATAAGGGAGATCCACTAGTGAGGATAAATTCATGTATATGGTTAGTTACTAATATATGTATATATCATTAAGTTATCATATGGTTTCATTTCTAGTATGTATAGGGTATCCTCATAAGTCATTAAGTAATTTTCAATGATTATATATCATTTATGGATTCATTTTTTTATTTGATTATATAATGGGTTCCATATTTTATAATCCTTCTATGAATAATACCCTTGGTTACAATTTTATATTATTCCACTACTTCCATTATTACGTTTCATTTATTTGGTAAATTTTTATGGTTTGATGGTTTTTTCAAAGGTTATTTTGAATTCTGTGTTTTAGGAAAGGTGATTATTTGATTTACATATCCAATGAACAATGTTAAAACTTATTTTTATTTTTAAATATACATTATTTGGAAAATATCATGATTGGTTTATAATAAACTAACAAAATATATCATTCATTTATATTTCAAAAAATTACTATTTATATTATTTAGAAGAGGAAATTCATGGATAATCTACTGTCTACCTACTATTCTTATATAGGATCACATCCTACTTGTTCCACTCAATGTCGGTAGACCAAAGACTATTTTTTAGTTACCAATATCATTTTCGGATTATTCAAGGAGCAATATGATTGCTATATATATATTTTTACCATATGGCCACATCAACATCATGTTTGATACCATGTTTTTTTTTGGGTTTTTATTATAATTTGTTTCATCGACCATGTTGAATTCTTGTTTTTTAGACAGTGTGCCTTTCCATTTTTAGTTTTTTTCCTTATATTGAGTTTTTTATGGTTATGTATTCTATATATATTGGGATTATCTATTTTATCTTACAAAAGAATATATTATTATCAAACACTTGGATTCCAATGTTTTTCGAAGAGACATACCCGAATTTAATGAGAAATTTTGTTGGCATTAATTTATTATTTATTTGGAAAAAAAATAATCTCTAAGGATTTAAATTGATACCTTTTTTATTTTAGTGAGCCAATGGGACCAAGGATACCCCTCAGGTATGTCACTACCTATTTTCGGTGTCATGTTCTAAGATGATTTGGGATGGTTTATGAAAAAATGGTATTAGAGTTAAGGATTATTGGAGATCTAGGTTATTTAAGATCCCTTTGTCATTTATGATATATGATATGTTGGATAATGTGTCCATTGGCATTTAAGGGATTAGTTTGGGAATAGTGATAAGATCTCTTAATAATCATGAGCCTTATGTTTCCATGTGTTTTTGGTTGTGGGTTATTGAATTTTGATCTTTATATAATATGTTTTGGTTTATTTTTTCCCAATTTTTATTGTATTTTAGATTTTATCAATGTTTTATTGGTGAATTTGGTATTTTATAAACATTTTCGGTGAAGAAGGAAGAATGAAATAAGGATCCCATTTATCCCACATTATATGGAAATATGTCAAGATCCCATGTCTTTATCTTTATATTCCATCTTGTTGGAGTATCATCGTTGGATCATAGTTTACCAAACCATGTGGCCAAATGGTGAACAACCACAACCCACCCAATACAATTTTTTATTTACCATTTTTTTGAGTAGTTTCATTTTTGTTAATGAATTAATGTTGATGTAATTATTTGATGAATATTTTCATTGTGTTTTGATTAAAATTATATTGGTCTTAAATAACTATTGAAATTGAAATTGGGTTTTCAAAAAAAGTAGGCGTTTATTTTGGAATTTTAATGGGGAGGTTCTTACAGTGGAATGGAAAAAGATTAAGGTCAAGGACATAGTAATATTTTAAATCAATAATTTTGTATAGTAAAATGATTTCAGATAGAAAATTATTGTTTTAAATAAATGTATGAAATTTGAGGTGGTATTCAATAGAAGCTTAAAATTTTTTAACTTTGAAATGAGTATCTTTTTAATAGTTTCAAATCATAAATTTATATTTATCATATTAATTTGGATTAATAATTTTTTAATGATTTTTTGAGATATGATTTGTTTGTAGATCAATGTGATTTACATTTTAATTGTAACCAATCAGTATTTTTATGTTATTATATTGATTATATATTCTAGAATATTTATAAATAATCATGGTGGTTTTTTGTGCAGATCAGTCAGTAGAAAACACCAACTGGAGTCAATAAGAGTGGTGGATACAATTTATTCTAAATATTATCTTATCATTATAGTATATCATGGTTACCTAGAGGCTTTATAATTTCTCAATATGGTTGGGGATTATTTAAATAAATAAAAACCCATGAATCTTATAGAGAGGGTGTTATTCTAGGTTTGTTTGATGAGTTTTAAATTTGATCTCACTACTCTAGTCTTTTCCACTGGGATCTCATAGTTAAATGATCTAGTGACTGAGGCCTTATTATAAGACATGGTTATTAGATAGAATCTCATGAAGGGTGGTATAATTGTATTTATTGATGGTGGAAAGGATACCCATCCCATGAAAAAGTAAATATCATAAGAACAAGTTAATAGAAAAATATTTATTTTAGTTTGTTGCTCATCAATTTATAATCATTTAATTATGTGAGTTCAATGTGATAAATTTGGTAATTCCAAGATATACTATTTGGATGATTGAATTATCTAACATCATTTTGGAGTATATGAACACCTCTATATGGTCTATAAGGAAAATCACTACTTGTGTTGAATTAGTCTCAATCTCAAGATCATGATTATGGTTAAGAAATATTTTCAGTTATATCCCATATTTATTTTTCCTTATATTCATTCATCTCACTATATCATTTTCTAGTTTTGATCAATGGAGTGTGTTTATGGGGTTTTATGGTGTTTAAAATCATTTTGAGTGTGAATATTTTTTCCATTCAGGTGATTAGGAATGTTACTTCACTTTGATTATTGCTTGATTATACTTCGTTTTGAAGTCAAGTGGAGTCTCATTGTCCTTTTTTCATTCAAAACATGCAAAATTACTAAATGGTCCAGTAGTTCACTAACAAAATCCATCTAAGTTCTTGTCAAGGGATCAAAAGGGCGTCAGTTTTCTTTGGAAATCACGATCATGGTTTATTTCTCTTCTTGGAATGATTTTCATTTCATTTTATTATCTTTGGATTCCTGTGGGTAGAAAATGGTATGGTGTGGATTTTTTACTCCATGATCTCTCCCAGCCTTATTATATTGTCTATTAATTAGTGTTATGTCTTTTCCTTGAATTTATAGTCAATCCCATATGAAATTTTGAAATTTAAAAATATTTTCTAGATTCCAATGATTTGACACTTAGTATAAAAACCATGTATTAGAAAACATGCATCCCTATACAGTTCATGGTAGTGGAAATCACATTTTTACAAAATAGTTTTATATACCATTCATGTAATCCATGAAACCTTCTCAGTTTTTGGAATTTAATTTAATTTTATGTTTTTTTGGGGGATTCCCATTTCCCACCATCTCTTTGATTCTCCTGACCTAGGATCTTCCCATGGAAGATTTTTTTTATCCCACTACCCACCATGGTGGGATTTATTTGATTTAATTGTGTTTTTATTCATTATAAATTTTAATATTTCTCTTCCTCCATATTTCCATTATTTCATTATTTTTATCTATCCATTCTCCAACTTCATGGTGGTCAATCACTAAGGATTTATTTTGATCTAATGTGCATTGGTTCCTGATGTAATGGTGTGTGGATCATGTCTTAAGTATTATTCATTCTATCCCAAAGTTTCTATTCAATTCAAATATAGTTTTAGGTAGTTTGATCTATTTGATCAGTTTTATTCACATGTAGTACATTTATGATATTTCTAAATGTTTTTCCCATCAAATTTTAATTATTTTAATTGTTCGTAGTGGATTTTCTAAATAATTATAAAATTTCCTGATTTTATTCTTTTATTCTAATGTGATCAAGTTAAAATCACATGTTAGATAAATTACCAAAACAATTTTTAAATGGTATTTTATTTTTTTACACTTGTCTTGGGATTTTGGGGATTCGATAGGAGTGTGTTGATAAATTGAGGAATTTTTAAAAAATATTATATTTCTTTTGGCTTTTTGGTGACACGTCTTGTTGAACCCCTTGTATTTGATTAGCTGTTAGAAATATACTTTATTTTTTTTCCTCGATGCTTCATATAAGCATATATATATATATATATATATGAATGTAGTTAATCACCTATATTTTTACGTGTATGTATACATAAATAGAACTATGAATATATATATATATATATATGGACGTTCAATGGTAGAATTTTTTAAAAAATAGGTAACAAAAAATTAATTTTGGTTTTCAAAATTGAATATCAAATGGATTTTGAAAACTGACGTCCTAAAATGGGACACTAAACATTTTTTGCAACATTAAAATAAAAGTTTCAAATGGTACTATTTTTGAAATTTCATTGACCAGTATATTTTAAAATAACTCTACTTATTAATGTGAAATTCCCTAATGGATCCATAGAATGTTCTGTCTAAAAGTTTTCATACCATGGAAACACTGTAGTTTATGGATGGACTTCACAAGCATGGTTAAAGAGAGTTGGTAAGAGAATTTTATTTTACCTTTGAAAATACTTAATGGATATGATATATATGAAGTAAACCACATCTATCACTTTTATTATCATCATGGGATTCATTTTGTCTTATTGTAGGATGAGAGACAAATTCAGCCTAGTATTGAATAGGTATAGTAGATGCACAATGTCCTTTATAGGACATATGGGATTCCCACATTTTTTTAAGGTTGATTTAAGATGGTTAGTTATTGATATTGGGATTCATTGATTTGTTGATATATTATTACAACCTGAGTATGTCTAAAGTTTTCTCCTGGGGTGTTTAATAATTGCATGCTATTATCTATCCTCTAGGGTTTCCTGCTTATTGTATTTGGATATATCACTATATCCCTATTTTATAATTATTATATGACTTATTCTACAAGTGTTAATTTTATATTATTCTCCAGAATCCATTATCATGATTCAATTATTTGGTTTATTGGTTTGGTTTGTGGGTGTTTTTATATTATATTTGAAATGGTTTTTTTAGGAAGATTATTTTTTAATGGTTTATAATGAATTTAATTAATTTTATTTAATGTTGGTTTTATAAAAAATATTTTTATTAACTTTTATTAACATAATTTAATGTATCATTTATTTTTATTTTAATCCATAACATAATGAATGTTTGAGAATATAAAATACATGTAATATTAGGTCATTAACAGCAGGTCATTATATGCTCACACCCTACTTATCCCACCAAGTGGGAATAGCTAAAAGAATGTTTTCTATGTTTGTGTATCATTTTGAGATCATTCATGGAATTATTTCATTAGTATTGATTGTTGGTGAAACAAATCTCACATAAATATCTTGTTGCGTACAGGGTTTTGTTTAGTTAAGTAGTTTTAGAATCCCTGTCGTCTTCTTATATTTATGATACTATACCATTTCTGCAATTTCTTAGATCGTATTGGGTTTTTTCAATGTTATTTATTCAAGCTCTATTGTGTTATTATGTTTTATTTTTAATATGTTTCTATTATTTTTTCCTTAGAATCGATATCTAATGTCTTGACAGGCCATGTTGGAATTTCCAAAGAAATTCAATTCGTGTTAATTGATTAATTTTTTCAAAAATTCTTCCCCAATATTTTATCTTGAGGGTTCAATTATTTTTTCAGATCAAGGGGATCATGGATTCCTAAGAGATATGTCACATCATGATTCAGGTGTTCATTTTTAAGATGATCTAGGACAGTTCATGGGGAAATGGTATCCATTTTTTTAGATGTAGACTCTTTGAGATCCCTATGTTATTTGGGATTTGTGATATATTAGAGATTAGGAATGTTGGAACTTTTATAGTAAGTGAGGGAAGAGTTTTATTATCTCTTATTTCCTTGATCCTTGAGTTTATATCAGTTGTTGGGTCTTGAATTTCATCCATTCTCTAATTGTTTCTAATTTTATTTTTATTATATTGATGGTATATTAGATTATATAAAACTTGGTCAGGTTTTTTTAGTTTTTATATTCATTAGATGTACGAATGAACAGATGAACCAGGGGTCATGGTTACCCCACATGGTCTAGAAAACTATACAGATATCAGGTATATTATTGTGTTTTATTTCCAATAGTAGTTTCAGGGTTGAAATAATGTTCTCCAAACCATGTGGCCAAATAGTGCACATCTGCTAGCCTCCCTCTAAATATTTATAATGATATTATTTTTCAATGGTTTATTCATAAAAAATATATTAATGTAATTGGAATAAAATAATTTTTTTAAAGTAGTTGTGATGAAAAAATAGTTTTCATTTTAAATGAATCTTGAAATTGAAATTTTTCTTTCAAAAAATATGTGGCATACTTCTGGAATTCTAATGTGGGGTTTGTTGAATTGAAACGGAATGATGTTGAGGACATGGACCTGATAATGTTTTAAATAGGTACATGTGTTGTTTAGAAATGATTTTAGATGGAAAATTATTATTTGAAATCAATTTTAAAATTTTTAATGGGGCTTCAAGAGAAGATTTAAAATTTATAAATTTTAAATTAGATGCCTTCAAATGGTTTCAATTGTGAATTTTCAAAATTTACTTGTAATTTTGATTATTCATTATGGATTTTTTTATTTGTGTTATGGTTTTTTTCTTGATACTTGTGATTGACATTTAAATTTTTTTATTTAGAAATTTTTTCATCATTTTTAGTTGGAGTATGCCTCCAATAATTTTTTTTAATAATCATAGAGGATTGAGTGTTTTAGTCTATTTGATAAAACCACCCAGACTCATGATGTAATAGTTGAATAGAATTATTTTTTTCTTTAATCTATAAATAGTAGTGATCGATATTTTCTAATAGTTTTAGAGTTTCTTTAGAGGATTGTTGACATCATTAAATATTCTGAAACCCATGAATCATTAAGAGTGGTTGTTATTTTGGTTTTGATAGAATATTTTCCATTCTGATCTTAGTGCTCATGTTCATTTAGTAATTATCCTTATTTATAATAATATGGTAAGTGAGAAACTTCAAGAAAAGGTTGTTATTAGTGGTAATTACGTGATGGGTTGAAGTCTTATCTCTTTTAGAGCTAGTAAGATGTCCTTTCTTTGTTAAGTGGATGACTGAATGAACTTGTTTAGGGAAAATATTCAACATTGGTTTCTTCCTCCTCAAAGTAAAATAATTTCCTCTTATTATTCAAGTGTTATTGGTTTGAGAATTCAAATATATCATGTTTTAACGTTTCAAAGACAAATTTACACTATGTCTTTTTTGACCACTCAATAATTTTTTCACATGGAAGAACTATATTGAAAATACCTCTTATATACCTAATGATCTTGATATTTTTTCAGGAATTTATTTAGGTATCTTACATCATCCATTTAACTTCAATTTTTAATATCACTCTATCATTTTTCTAGTTTTTAATATTTTAATTCTTATGGGGTGTCTTGGGTTCTGTCCTAATTGGGTGAGTGAGTATTTATCCATTTAGGTGTTTATAAATGACCATTAATTTGGTTTATTGCTTTATTATCCTATGTTATAATGTTTATTCGTCCCTCTATTTCATTTTACAATCCACTATATGAGTAAATTCTAAAATGGGTGGTAGATCCAGTATGGGTCTCAATCTCATGGTATTCTCATTGGATCAGTTGAGTGTGAGTGTGTTTTGTAAATTTGGTTAGTGGAGCCCTTCCCTTCTTGGTTTTTAATGATTTTATTTAGTTCCAAGGGGATTTATAAGGATATAATGTTGTTTAATGGTAATTGTTTCTCACTATAACCTCTCTTAGTATAATTATTTATCTATTTATTTATATGGTGTCAATTCCTTAAATTTCAAATTTATTAATTTTAATTTTTGTAACTATTTAAACCCTTCATTAGGTGAATGATTCAGAACATGATTTTGTAACCATGTAGTATAAACCATGTTCCCCCTATAGTTATTCATAGTGGGGATTACACTTTTTCCCTATGGTTTTCAAAACCGTACTAGTAAAATGATATACCAACTTGGTTTTTGGGATTTTGGTCATTTCTGGTTTTTTTAATTGGGTTCTCCCCTGGTTTCCCTTCCACTGAAAACTTCATGATCTAGGGACCTCCCTTGGCTGATCCACCTCTTCAACATGCTTTCCATGGTCGGATTTGGGTGATTTATTTATGTTCATTAATTTAATCTCAATGTAAACATTTCTATCAATCACTTATTTCATTCATTATTATTATTCATCTATACCTTACACTAGATTCATGATATCTAAAACCAATAGAGGGAATATATTAATGAACTATAATTTATATGTAAATTGTTTTTAAATTATATGGGAATTTTACGAGTCTACATAAATTAACGGCATGTGATTCTGAGGCCCGGTGTGTCTGGAATCAATTTTTTATGTTTCGGTCAGGTACGTTCAGTAAATGTTCGAGCAGGTTTTTATAACTTTTGAACCGGTGCTAGAAATTGAAATCTGAGGACATCGTTGAACTCACAGTGTCGGTATTCACTTAATAAGACTTTCACCTCAACGACAGTTGGTCGAGTGTGAAAGTTAGTTTTTTGTTTTCTCATGGAAATAATAAATTAAAATAAATGCATGTTTTATTTTATTTTAATCTATTATAACCACCCATTAAGATGTTGGTGCTGGGGACCACCACACCGTAACCTCTCATGAGAGATTATGGTGGTGGGGCCCACCCGAATCTATCCTCCCTCTAGAGGTTATGGTGTGAGGACCACCCAGGACTAAACGCCCCCTTTTAATTGAGGAAATCCTCTCAAATCCTTAAAAAATGAGGGATATTATCTAGACATCCATTTAAATAATGGTGTCAACCCTCCCATTTTAATTAATTTAGCCATCTCATTTAATTAAATGCTACAATTAATATTTTAAGCCCATCAATCTAAATAATAGATAACCTATTATTTGGAGGGGCTATCTATTCATTTGTTGGAAAATTGATGGCAAAGGAGCATTAGAGATCTTGGGAGAAAACTCTCCAGTGAAGAATTATTCCTCCACAAAGAATTCTCCACCGACAAAGAATGTCGACCTTGAATTTGACTTCCTTTCTCAGAGCTTCCTTCGATGTAGTATGTGTTCGTCAACAACGAATCGACATCTGCCTTCTTGCGTCGTCGTCAACCAACTTCAACAAGGTATGGATTTTATTTAGGTATGATATTATTTCCTTTATTCTTTTCTTCAAAAACAAAGAACACGGACCTACTTATTATAATGTTGATCCGCGGATGTTTTTCATTGCAGGATGGGAATATATTGTTAATGTGGGATTATGGGGATTGATGTTTTAAAGATATCTTCCATGATCGTTATTTGATTATATTCATGATGAACATATTGAAACCACCCTAAAAGTAGAGGGTGCGGGCCAAAAAAACATTGACCAACCCTCCGCTGATCTTCTTTGTGGTGTTCAAAGAAACAGCGACGAAGGCGACATAGGTGATGAAGGTAACTACCGCACTACACGTGACCTCCGTACCCTGCATCGCCCCCTCGATGCACCGGTGCCCCAGCCGAATTGGCTCTGCCGCCCCGGGATGAACCACACTGCCCACCAGCTTCTAAGCCACAGGCCTCGCCCTGCCGGCCGAGCCGCCATCTCTACCAAGCCGGCCCCCGTGCGCCCCTCGTGGAGCCTCGGACGAGCCTGCCTCTACACACCTCATGCATCTCCTCGGCTGGGCCAGCCTCTGCCGGCCGCTCACGGGGCCCCAGCCGCACCGGCCTCTGCGTGCCCCTCGCAGCACCCTGGAAGTGTCAGCCTCAGCGTGCACCTCACAGCACCTGGTCAAGCCGGCCTCCACCACCTGCTCGCGGCGCCCCGGTCGAGTCGGCCTCCTCTCACCCCTCACGAAACCCCTACCGAACCAAATCGCGCGCTCGAGGCACCCTCCGTGCCGAGCCGTGCCCCAGCGACACCCTCCATGCCTAACCACCCAAGCGCTGAAATGCGGCCGGTCCGCACCCTCGCAACCAGCCCACGTCCTCGTTACCCACCGTGACCCCTTGCGGCCTAAAGGGTAGGGCCCTAAGGGTTTGGCTGAACCTAACAGGCCCGTCCACTCGACGGGCTGGGCCAGACCCAACGGGTTAGGCCAGGTCGACCCAGACCGGGTCGGGCTGGGTCAGTCCGACAAGGTTGAACCGGACCCGATCCCACTATGACTCTTTACTTTTTTTGCCATATCTTTGGCACCAGATGTCTGTTTAACGAACCGTCTATGGCGTTGGTAATCTTGGAATATGGAAATCCCTTTTAGTATACCTCACTGAAGTTTGGGGTATAGTTGAGATATAGTCAGGTTTGATCATGCACGAATCCAACCGGGCCCTCGGGACTAAAGGCAAATAACTCACAGACGAGGCGTCCAATTAATGTGCAGTCTATTGTATTGAGAACCAATGACATGGAGGACCTTTGAGATACTTCTTTGTTGGAATTCATGACAGTTTGAGTATCGATCATTAGCTCATAAAGTAGATCCTTCTAGTGATGAGCGAGCAGAGTACAAAGACCTAGTAGCTGGATGAGACCTGACGACTATTGACCGTTTTACTCGGAGAGACTCTACTAGCCCAGTGGGGAGCACCTGGTTGTGGCGGAAGACCCACAGTGGAGGAGAATGATCTGTGAGATGCAGTAGACCCACGATACTCGACATGAGGAGTACCTATGCATGCTATGAGGGGGGGGGGGACTAGGTGTTGCGGAAGACCCAAAGTGGGGAGTGCCTGGTTTTGGTAGCAGACTAATCCTACTCGACAGGAGGAGTACCTCAGCAGTCCAAGGTTAGTGGGAAGTGTTCTTGGTGTCACGGCAGGCCCACTGCACTCGATAGAGGAGGAGTTCTCCAGTAGCTATGGTTTCAATAATGTGAATAAAAATTATGGTTGAGCCGAGTTAGTAATTTTTTTTCCTCATTATTGAGATGGATCAATTGATAAATTATGTATATGTATGGGAAAATATCTAAGAAAGTTTACCCGTTGATTTCATACTTTGTGGTTTATCCTTGTATGATTTTGTGAGACCATGAGGGTATTGGGGTCCCTACTGAGTATCATTATACTCACCCCTACACAGGCTATGCCCGTACCCTGTTGTCTTGGTTGCAGATGACAGACAACGTTGACTAAGGTGGAGAGTACCAGGACTGGATGGTACCCAGAGGTGGACCTTACGACGAGTTGGTACTAGGATGACACTGCCAGACATGTAGTGCTGTGGAGGATATATGTACCTACCCTTCTGATAGGATTCATGAAGGATGACCAGTAACTGTTTTTACTTTCTTTAGATGTACTTGTACTTCCAGTTCCTTTTACTTTATAGTTGGGATTGTATTTCCGACCCCTATTAGATTTCAATACTATTTTGTTATTCAGTTTACTTAGTGTTTTGTATCCATCTGTGTGCTCTGTTGTGTGCATTTATAAGTTATAAAGATAATACCTTAACAGTTTTAGGAAATTACGCCTTTTGTGCTAGTTTCCAGCCCCTGGCTTATGGAAGGCGGGCTTGGGGTAGTCACGACACGGGCCCCAGGGGACGGGTCATGAAAAATTGGAATCAGAGATGTCCATTCTACTATAGAAATTAGGACTCTGATCATTATTATCCATGAAGAAATAGTGTTATGTGTAGTGAGTGTGGTTTTCAGTTCAGGGAGTCCAGGGTTGGTGTGGCTGCCGATGTATCCATATACCAGGCCACTGACTTCTGATTTCTGACTTAGTGCACGGAAACACTGATTACGTGTGCGTTGTCAAAGGTTTTCTCTATGTCAGCTCAACTAGGTCAGCTCAGTAGGTATAATCTTTTAACTGTAGTGCATCTCTTTCTTTCAGGATGCCTCCACGCAGACAACTGGCTTGAGTTACGAGAGTCATATACACTGACAGCCCACCGAGCGATGAGGCATTGGTGTTGGGACCTTTTCCAGTAGAGGCACCATCATTACCAGTCCCCGTTGGGCCACTGATTCCACAAGCCTCAGAATTAGATGGTGCACTCCACTTGATCATGTTGCACGAGTTCCAGTGCCAGAGGCCACCCAGGTTTAGGGGAGAGATGGATGGACATGCGGTTGAGGATTGGTTGGAGGCTATGGTGAGAGTCTTCTAAATGGTAAGGATGCCAGCATACCTCGTTGTGATTCTTTCTTCTAGCCTTATACAAGAAGTAGCAGGGAGATGGTGGAGATTGATGCTCAAGGTCCATGATGGGATGGACCTTCTCTGGGAAGACTTCGAGGGCCGATTTCAAGAAATGTTTTTCCCATCGACTCTTTGCGTAGTGAGCACAAAGGATTGCTACTTCATCTGCAGCAAGGCAGCATGACTGTAGCTCAGTACTCTGCGAGGTTCAAATACCTCTCACACTACACCAATGAAATGGTATGAGAACCATTCATTAAAGAACAGACCTTTGAGCAGGGACTCAGGCAGGAGATTAGGGCTTTAGTGATCTCACTTAGCATCCTGACGTAGGCGAGGGTGTTAGAGAGAGTCTTCCTAGTGAAGTGTTTCCTTGCTGAGCAGTCTCCAGCAGTGAGATCTACCACCAGTCGACACGTAGTGGAGTCTTCTACAGCTAGAAGAAGACAGATGTTGTAGAGGTCAAAGGGGGCTAGATCTATAGGTGGATGACCGCATGACTCAGGATCGGTTGTTCGGGGCACCTGAAGCAGAGACAGACATGCCAAGAGTGAGCAGTGTTGCGCATTCAGCAGGCAGGTTCACATGGCTCGTGACTACCCGACCCGTCATTTGGATGTTCAGTAGATGGTCGAGGTAGATATAGAGATTCGATCGATGTGTTCTATAGGGAGACGGTGGATGTGTCAGAGGAGATGGTTGCGCAGCTGACGGTGGACGAAGATTCGAGGTGTTACCTCCACCACCACCAGGAGGTTCACCACGACCATAGGGAGCAGGTGCACATGAGAGATATCAGCTCCAGGAAGCTAAGGCATATGATCAAGGCGCTGTAGAGTTGGTTTGTGGTACGATCTGTATCTACTCCACCATATCTGCAGTACTTATAGGCACATGTGCTAGTCACTCTTTCATTTCCACTACCCTCATTTGGAGCTCAGAGATTCTGACGGAGCTGTTGGCTCGATCCTTACGACTAGAGAATCCTACTGGAGTAGATTCGATGATTAAGAACTGGTGCTAGCAGTGTGATCTTACTCTAGAAGGAGAGAGCTTCAGATGGGATATCCTAGTAGCGGCGTCGAGGCCTTACGACGTCATCTTGGGTATGGACTGGTTATCTACAGTCCATGTTCAAATAGACTGTATTAGGCACAAAGTGCAGTGTGTCCGTGTGGATGGGACCAGGTTTACCTTCACCAGTGAGAAGGGATCCTTTGTAACACATGATTGACCTACTCGGAGGAGAGTGCAACTGATCACTCATTAGTTGGATTTCCTTAACCTTGAAGCGATCAATATGGATATTCTTAGATATCCTATAGTGGTGGACCAGTTCACGGATGTCTTCCATGATGATGTTATATGACTACCCCCATGAAGATAGGTAGACTTTTACATTGACTTGTACCCGGGACGACACCGATATCTACACCATCATATCAGATGGCTCTCGTGGAGCTTCATGAGCTACAAGTACAGCTAGAGGACTTGAAAGGGAATGGAATCATCCAGCCCAGGGTTTCCCCTGGGCAGCCCTGATTCTGTTCTTCAAGAAGGAGGATGGGAGCTTGGGGATATTTGTTAACAAACGGCGCCAGAACCAGGTGACCGTGAAGGACAATTACCCACTGTTGAGGATTGAAGACCTCTCTGATCAGATAAATGGAGCTCGGTGGTTCTCGAAAATAGACCTCAGATAAGGCTATCTCCAGCTCAGAGTTCTAGATGAGGATGTGTAGAAGACGACCTTCAGATATCGATATGGTCAATATGAGTTCTTGGTTATGCCATTCGGTGTAACCAATGATCCAGCAGTGTTCATGTAACTCATGAACTGGATCTTCTAGCCATACCTTGATCGCTTTGTCGTAGTCTTCATCGACGACATTCTAATCTACACGACTACTGAGGAGGAGCATGCCTTTCACTTTAGGGGTGGAACTGGACACACTCTGAGAGTACCAGCTTTATGGTAAGCTCTCGAAGTGCCTGTTTTGGATCAGAGAGGTTAACTTTCTAGGTAATGTCATCTTAGAGGATAATGTTGTAGTGGATCCTATGATGATTGAGGCGGTACTTGCTTGGGTGACAAACAAGAGTGTGATGGAGGTACGATGTTTCTTAGGTTTTGTTGGTTACTAACAGAAATTTGTGCCAGATTTCTCCAGAGTTATAGAAAAACATTCTTCCATGAAAAAAAGAGGAAACCCTTTGTATGGTCATAGAGATGCCAACAGATCTTTCAGAATTTGAGGAAGATGCTGACTAGTGCCCCCATCTTGAGGCTACCAGAGGAAGGCATAGAGTACATAGTCTACTATGATTCATCCGGAACCAGACTCGGATGTGTACTAATGCAGGAGCAATCATTGATCACATATGGATATCATCAGCCGAGACAACCTGAGAAAAACAATGCTACCCATGACCTAGAGTTAGCAGTAGTGGTCTTCACCTTAAAGATGTGGTGATATAATCTGGTGGGAGAACATTTTACCATTTCCTGTGATCACAAGAGTCTCATGTATATATTCTCTTAGAAGGACATGAACCAAATACAATGACGTTGGCTTGAGTTCCTCCAGGACTATGACTTTGAGATATTCTATACTCCTGGGTAGGGGAACGTTGTTGCAGATGCACTCAACAGGAGGTCTGGTATACAGCTGCTATGTGAGGTGACAGAGCAGCTGGATGCTTTACATATATCCTTTCTAGATAGAGATGGATCCGCATTCCTTTAGTCTATGATATTCACTCCCCCACTTATTCATCGAGTTAGGGAGGCACAACATGGGGATGCTAACTACGTGACACATCGTGCTTAGATATCCACAGGGTAGGCAACTGATGGATTTTCAGAAGGTGGGGAGCATGATATCCTCTTCATAGGACGTACCATGGTACCAATGTCACTTAAATATGAAGTTTTGAGGCAGTTCCACCCACCCCCTCTAGCGATACATCCAGGAGTGGTGAAGATGTACCATGATCTCCGATGACTGGACTGGTGGCCAGGAATGAAGAAAGTTGTTGCAGAGTTTGTCTCTCGATGCCTCACTTGTCAGCAAGTGAAGGTGGAGAATCAGGTACCACCCTGCTTGGTTCAGAATTTTGTGGATGTAGAGTGGATGTGGGATGGTATATCCTTGGAATTCATGATAATACGTCCACGTACATCCAGGGGACATGACTCTATTTGTGTGATCGTCGACCGACTCACTAAGTCAGCCCACTTCCTACCGACCAGAGAGCAAGGTTCAGTAGAGAGCTTGGGATGCCTCTTTGTGTAAGAGATTGTGCGACTACATGGAGTACCTTCGACTATTGTCTCTGATTGTGATTCACATTTCACTTCTCTGCTATGGAAGGGGTTTAAGGAAGCTTTCGGGACACATCTTTGTTTTAGAAATTCCTTCCATCCTCTAATGGATGGCCAGACTGAATAGAGCATTTATACCCTCGAGGACATGCTTTGCGCTTGTGTCCTCGACTCCGGTCGCAGATAGGAGGATCAAATTCCTTTGGTGGAGTTTGCGTACAACAATATATATCACTCCAGAATTGGGATGGAACCTTTTGAGGCATTGTATAGGAGACATTATAGATCAACTTTGTGATGGACTTACCCAGAGGAGTCAGTACTAGTGGGACCAGAGATGGTATGGGCTACCACAGAGAATGTTCAGATAATCCAGGAGTGGATGAAGACTCTATAGAGAAGGCTAAAATCATATGCTGACAAGAGACGGAGTGCTCTGGAGTTTGAGGATGGTGACCACATATTTTTACGGGTCTCACTCCGATGCAGTTTAGGAATATTCGGCTGAGGTGGAAAGTTATCTCTGATATTCATCGGACATTTTTAGGTCATTAGTATAGTTGGTGAGGTGGCATACCACTTTTCCCTTCAACCTCAGTTGCACTAGTTGCATAACGTCTTCCACGGATCCCTGTTGAGGAGATACATGCACAACCATTATCACATCATCGACCATGGAGAGTTGGACATCAACGATGGGGAGTCTTTTATGGAGGTTCCAATAGAGATTAAGGATCTACTGGAGTGGGTCCTTTGTGGACGGTCGATACATTTAGTGTGGGTTCACTGGGGAATTGAGAACCTCTAGGAGAGAACATGGTAGTGGGAGGCTCAAATTCATGCTCAATACCCCCACTTGTTCAATTAGTATGAGTTGTGTCTTATGGGGATGTAGAGCCCTGAGGTGGGATGAATGTAAAGACCTGGAATTTCCATGTAATTATTTATAAAATATATGGGAATTTTACGATTCCGTAAAAATTTACGGCATGTGATTCCAAGGCTCGGTGTGTCTAGAATCAGTTTTTGAATTTTTTTGGGTATGTTCAGTGAATGTTTGGGTGGGTTATTATATCTTTTTAACCAGTGATCGGAATTGAAATCCTAGGACACCGTTGAACTCACAACACTGGAATTCACTTAAGAAGAATTTTACCTAGACTGCAGTTGGTCGAGGGTGAAAGTTAGTTTTTGGGTTTTTTCACGGAAATAATAAAATAAAATAAACACATGTTTTATTTTATTTTTATTTTTTACAACCACCCATGTGGATGTTGGATGTGGGGAACCCCACAACTTAATCTCCCATGAGAGGTTATGGTGGTGGGGACCCTCCAAACCTAACCATTGACTAGAGGTTATGGTGTGGGGACCACTCGGGACTAAACCCCCTATTTAATTAAGGAAAACCTCTCAACTTCCTCATTAATGAGGGAGAGTCTCTTGACCTCCCTTAACATAATGGTGTCAACACACCTCCTTTAATTAATTGAGCCATCTCATTTAATTAAATGCTATAATTTTAATTTTAACCCCATCAAACAAAATATTAGATAATCTATTATTTGGAGGGGCTATATTTTCCTTTATTGGAAAAAGGTTGGAAAAATAGAATTAGAGATCTTGGTAGAAAACACTCCAATGAAGAACACTTCCTCCATGAAGAACGATCCACCGACGAAGAACTTCAACCTCGACATCGACTTCCTTTCTCGGAGCTTCCTTCAACGTAGGACGTGTTTGTCTACAACAAATCGACATCAACCTTCTTGCGCCGATGTCAACCAAATTCTTACAATAATGGCATTTTATTTAAGTATGATATTATTCCCTTGATTCATTCCTTCTAAAACAAAGAATGCATACCAACTTATTATCATGTTGATCTACCGATGTTTTTCCATGTGGTATGGGAATATATTGTTGAAGAGAGATTATGGGAATTGATCTTTTGAATATATCTTCCATGTAGGTTCTTTGTTTATGTTCTTCATGAACCGATTGATTCCACTTTAAATTAAGAGGGTGTGGTCCAAAAAAACATGGCCCGAACCCCCGCAAATCTTATTTGTGGTGTTCTTAGAATCGGAGATGAAGGCGACATAGGCGACGATGGAAACAGATGCGCTACTCATGGCCTCCGCAACCAGCACCGACCCTGTGACGCTTAGGCACCCTGGATGAATCGGCTCCGCCACCCCGGGTGGAACCATTCCCCCCACTGGATTCCGAGCTGCTGGTCGCGCCATGCCGCCTAGGCCACCATCCCGGCCGACCCGGCCTCCGCTAGCCCCTTGCGGCACCCCTTCCAAGCTGGCCTCCATGATCCACTTGCGGAACCCCTGCCGAGCCGGCCTCTACGCGCCCTGCCCGAGCCGGCCTCCACCGTCCCCTCATGGAGCACCGGCTGAGCCTACCTCCTTACGCCCCTTGCGGCTCCTCGGATGAGCTGTCTTCCGCACGCCCCACATGGTGCCCCGGCCGAGCCAGCCTCCGCCGTCCCCTCGCAGCGCACCGGCTAAGCCGGCCTCCGCGCGCCTGTCTCAGACCCCCAGTCGAACTGGCCAACAACGGCCCCTCGCCGCGCCGTCCTCTGTGTGCCCCTCCCAGGCCCCAGCCAAGCCCGCCTCCGCGTACCCCTCGCGGCGGCCCGGCCGAGCAAGCCTTCTCTGCGCCATCTTGGTGCCCCGACTAAGCTATACTCCGTGCACCCAGCGCGGTGCTCCGACCGAACTGGATCATTCCCTCACAGTGCCCTTAGAACCGAGCCACACCCTTGTGGAACCCTTCGAGCTGAACCACCCTTGTGATGACCCACGGCTGGTCCTCGCCCTCGCGGCCGGTCAGTGCCCTCCCAGACCGCCACGACCCCTTGTGGCCAGCTGGGATGGGCTATTCGGTTTAGGACGAACCTAATGGGCTACCCTGCCCAACGGGCCAGGAAAGACCCTACGTGTTTGGCCAGGGCAACCCAGACTGGGTGGGACTAGACCCGAGGCCACTACGACCCTATACTTTCTTTTGGCTATTTCTTTGGCACCGGACGTCCATTTGATTAACTGTTAGTGGCGCTGGTAATCATGGAACATGATGGACCCTTTGAGTATACCCCATTGAAGTTTGAGGTATTGTAGACATATGGTTAGGTAGGATCATGCATGAATCCAACCGGGCCCGCGGGACTAAAAGACTAATAACTCAAATATCCGATGTCTGATTGACGTTGTCTGTTTCATTGAGACCCCTTTGTCATGGCGGACTTTTGAGATACTTCATTGTGGGACTTTGTGACAGATTGAGTATCGACCAATAACTCATGGAGTGGATCCTTCCAGTGATGAGTGAGAAAAGTTCGGAGACCTAGTAGCTGGCTGAGACTTGACAACTAATGACCATTTGACTCTGAGAGACTCTACAAGATCAGTGGGGAGCTCTTGGTTGCAGCGGTAGACCCATGGTGGAGGAGCGTAATCTGTGTGACATGGCAGACCCATGGTACTCGACAAGAGGAGTACCTCTGTAGGATATGAGGGGGACCACCTCGGTGTGGTAGCAGACCCACGGTGGGGATCACCTGGTTGTGGAAATAGTCCCACGGTACTCGACATGAGGAGTACCTCAACAATCCATGGATATTGGGAAGCGTGCTTTGTGTCACTGCAGGCCCACTGTACTCGACGGAGGAGGGGTTCTCCAGCAACTATGGTTTCATTAATGTGAATAAAAATCCTGGTGGAGCTAAGTCGGTACTTTTGTGTTTCCCTCATGATTGAGATTTATCACATGATAACTTATGTATATGTATGGGCATATACCTAAGTAATGTTATTTGTTGATTTCACACTTTGAGGTTTATACTTTTTGGATTTTGTGACACCTTGAGGGCCTCGAGGTCCCTACAGAGTATTGTTATACTCACCCATGCACGGTCTATGCCTACACCTTATTTTATTGGTTGCAGTCGACGGACAACGCTGACTGAGGCTGAGAGTACCAGGACTGGACGGTACCCGGAGGTGGACCTTACGATGAGTCGATACGCAGAGGAGACTGACAGACGTGGAGTGCCGAGGAATATACCTGTACCTACCCTTCAGGTTGGAATCTGGGAGGACGACCCAACAACTGTTTTTCATTTCTTCTGTTGTACATGTACTTCATGTTCATTTTACTTTATAGTTGGGCTTGAATTTACAGCTCATTTTACTTTTCAGCACTCTTTTTTTATTCAGTTTACATAATGTTTGGTATCCAGTTGTGTGCTCTGTTGTGTGCGTTTATTTGTTATAATGGAAATGCCTTCCTAGTTTTAGTGAATTACGCCTTTGGTGCTAGTCACCAGCCCCTGGCCTATGGATGGCGGGCTTGGGGTAGTCCTGGAACATGCCCTAGGGGACAGGTCATGACAATTCTATCCTAATGTTCTATGGTTTTTGATGTTATGGTGTGAATATCTTGACTTGTGACTTATTTATCCCATTTCTAAATGGTTAATTCAATACTCACATGGTCTTTTATAGGTATATCAATGATTTCAATTTTTCATTACACATCATATTTGATTGATCTTTTGAAATGAGTTTGCAATAAAATTTTGGTTCTTTTGAGTGGGTTTTCAAAATAATTATTAAAGGGAACTATTTTATTCTTGTATATTAAATAGATTATTTGTATGTCATATAGTAAATAAATTTCCACATTGTTTATTAAGTGTAATTTGATTCTTTATTTTATGTACTTGGATTTTGGTTCTTTCATATGAGTGTTTTAAAGGAATTATGTGTTGTTTTATTTATTTTACAATTCATTATATAAATTTTAATAATTATTTTGTCAATACACAATGATTTGACACATGGTTTTGATCGTGTTTCCCTATTGCCTAATTTGGATCTGCATAATAACATTAATATATAAACATGGATAAACAACTATATATGTATATGAATGCATAGATGTATATATGAATTATATATATATATATATATATATTGAATTCTATATGAGGTTATCATTAAAATCATTGTTCATAAAAAATGACTTCTAGTGTTCAAAATGACACTTAAAATGGATTTCTAAATATGAATTCCAAAAATCAGACTATTATGATCCTTTTTCATCAATATAAGGAACTACACAAATGGTCTTTTTTAATGTTTATAAAGGGGTTTTAGAAAATGGTTCTAATTTCAAATGTGAAATGCTTGGTTCCCAAATTGAAATATCTTCTCTAAATTTGTACACCCCATTGTAATATTACTAGTTTACATAGGGAGTTTTTAGGAATGAGTATATGGAGGTTTTATGAGAATGTTATTTTACTTATATGGATCCATTATGGGTACGTTTAACATGAAGGTCACCCCATCAATCACAATTATTATTGAAGTGCATAAGAGATGAATTTTTTGTAAATATGGATTGAAGTTCATAAGAATTTCAATTGTTTTTAATTAGAAGTCAATATGTGAATGAAAGGTATTGATGAAGAAGTTGGTGTAGCCATATAGAATTTTGGTTCATTCAAATCATTGAATAATACACATGATCAATTATCCAAGAGGATACAACTCTGATGATTGTTGAACTAGTCTTATCTTCCAAGAATTGTATCAAGGTGATATATTGTTACAATACATGAATAAGACCATGGAATACTCAATTACATGAGGATAAATAAGATCCTACTGTTGACTCCTAATTGGATGATGGTTGCGAATAATATAAGATGATTGTTTGAGCTAGTACTCAAAGTCCAAGACATGTGTTAATGGAGAACACATCCCTTGCATCAAGGAGATTCCATGAATTATGCCTTAATGCATTAGTAATTAACATATGATACATGAATAATCCATGATTGGATCAAAACAACATATTTATGTTCATCTGGAATTTATGAACTAATAATAAATGAATGGATGATGATTGAAGATGAAGATGAAAAAAGGAATCATGCATGGGATTTAAATGAAGAAGGATGGTTAGAAATTTTAAGTAGGAGTTCATACCTGAGTTTTTACTAACTACTTAGTATATGCCTTTACCCAAAAATGATGGCCAATCATGAAGGCCTACTGAAGCCCTCACCCAAGGCATATGAGGGACATAAGGGTATACCATTCCAAAGGGGAAGGCCTCAAAGCCATCTCAAAAGAGGCACACAAGTGGGCCATGTATAAGCCTGAAAGAGAACACATGATGATCAACCCATGCACACAATCATGCATAGTGGGAGCTAGGTGTGCGCCCGAGGAGAAAAGTGGGCACTAAGAGCGTTCCCACAGGGTAAACACTGTACAAGGTAGAACCATGGAGAGAGAGTGGAGAAATCTGAGTGATTTTTTCCACAGATTGAAACATAATGCATGAGATAAAAGTTGCATGTTTCGATGTGGGACTGCATTTTAATAAAAAGGCATGATCTGCACCATTTATCTGATCTTGTGTCTGATCTAAACATCATGCTCTATCCATCATCCTTCTATATAATCGTGGTCGTCAGTGATCAATTTGATTTGATCTAATGGTCATAGAATCATCTTCAACATATGACCGTATTGAGAGTCCCTTACCATCGTTGCTCACCGTCGCGATTGCCGATCGACCATGATCGTGTTCCCGACCACCGTTGAATCTCAAATATCTTGCATGGTGATCGTCCAGATGAAGTGAATACATTCATGAATTAAAAGTTGCATGCATGCTTCAAGATGAAGAATTTGAACCTGGATGATGAAAACGAAGTTTCCAGGACACATCAGAATGCTCGAAACCTTTGAGGTAATGATATATATGCATTCTAAAAATCATGTACATGTGGCTAATACTCCACATGAAAGAAGGAGCTCACGATTGTGGGATATCTCATCTGTGTTTGAAAATATTCAAAACAAAATATGTCTGCTAATGAAAGATTTGAATCCCACGGAATATCACACTATTTTTAATGATATCCAAGCATATAAAATTAGGGGTCCAAGATGCGAGTAGCTGTATGATTTTATCACTGAAGAGTGCTCTCGTTTCTCTAAAGAAATAAAGATACCACCAAGTATCCCACTAGTTCATGAAGAAAGAACTACAAACCACTTCCTGGTGCATAAAAGAGAAGCCCATGTAGCCGATTTCTATTTGAAGAAGATATTTCCATTCATCTATTGCATGAAGGATTATTGCACATCCCTTGTGCTGAGGAGATGATTGAACTCCTTGGTATGTGAAATAAGTCCTGCACCATTTTTGGTTCGTGAAGAGAAGGACCGTGAACAATCCAGGATCGAGAAAGGATTCGACACACACCCATTTTGTGAGAACAAGAAAAGGACATCGTATACACACACTTCCCATGGAGAGGAATAATATCCCACACACATATTTTCGGGTTTTTTTTACAATGAGAAGATGGATAATGCATGTATGATGTTCATGTATGCATATTCATGAATTGAGATACCCGAACAAGCAAAAAGGTGGTTCACACCCATTCTGGTTGTGTGTGTTCTTTACATAAAGAAGAAGGAGGGTTCATGAATGGTTGAGATCATTTCTATGAAGACATAAGAACAATGTGTGTGTGAAAATGTGAAGAAGGAGGAAAGAATAATAAAAAACACACCATTTCAACCCTAACTAAAAAGCAAAAGTGTGTGTGTGCTAAGGCCTACAAGAAGAGAAAGGGAAAAGAAGAAAGACGAAATGTGTGTTCACAAAAGTTTACACCCATTTTGGGATTCACTCAGTAAACTAAAATAGAAGAGTGCATGCATTCATGCATGAACCTGAACATGTATAGGAAGAATGCAATGTGTGTGTTCTTATTGAGAAAATAAGATAAGACAATGCATGTTCAAAAGAAAGACACTTAGGCATACAATCATGAAAAATCACATGCACGTGTATGAATTCAGATAATGTCAGGTGAGCTGATCTTCAGTGTTTGAATAATCACATAAGTGTATGTAATTTTTTCCCAGAAAACAAGGATACATTTTAGTACATTTAGTTATTGAACTATTGAAGATGAATGTGAGAAATCCCAATACTAGAGGTATTGGATCCCATGCAATCCAAGCATGAAGTAATTGAGTTTTTAGACTGAAGCGAGATAGAGTAAAGAAGATCTTTTACCTGACTGTTCAGTAATTGAGAATATCATAATACAAATAGTGCTAATAGTGTTCAAGACCACTCTTTCATATTAATATTCTTGAAGATGTTGTCTGCACCATTGGAAAAAATCTACATGAGGAAATTATTTCATTATAATAAGAAATAATTGCCTGGGCATTGTTGAATTGATCACTTATCATGAAAGTGATATGAATTATTGAGAATGGCCAACAGACCTTACCAAAGTTTATTGAAGATAATTGAAGAGATGCATAAGCTAGTGTGATTCTGAAAGCCTGTGTGGGATGATCAAAATATCATGTACAATGAGTCAATGAATAACATAAAGAATGATGTTTCTCATGTTACCTAAGAGCTAGAATAACCCTATCAAATTCAGGGCAGAGAAGCAGTCTTTAGTGGGACTCTAAAGCAGGCTAGTGGAACTCTGGTAACACTATGGGAAGTAGTATAAAGATCCTCCTATGTCACTCAGGAGTGATATACTGTGACTCTGTATCAACTATTGTAATTACTAACTGAATTATAGTATAGAAAATGTGTTGGGGTAAATAACCCACATTTCAAAGAGTAGGCCTTTTAACCGATCATTGTAAATCCTTGTATTCTGTTCCATTACATTTACAAAATCATTTTAGGTAATAATTAGAGACAAAAAAAGTGTCGATTGAGGATTTAACCATCCATAAAGGTTTAATTGAAAATAATGAATTAGTAAAAATATTTAAAGGGATAACTGATTCACCCCCCTCCCCCTCTTAGTGATTCACCCTGATCTGGGAATATCAATTGGTATTATATAGATGGTTACCTCTAAAAGATCCAATAGAGCCTTTATGAAGTGCAGATTTGAGGAGATGAATGATTATCCTCAAATAGATATTTTTTCCAAGACTCAGAAAAATAGAAATAATAAATAAGAAATGAATATGAATAAAAAGATTACTACTTATGGAGAGACACCTTCTAATGAGGGTAATCTGAAACGTACAACATTTTTTAATACTTATTATTCTTATGATTAAACCTACTAAAGTTGTGATGATGATAGATCAATGTGTGATCTTTTCACTACAAAAAAAACATCATCTGATGAAATTCCCTAAAGAAGTGGAATGACACATTTCTAAAAGCATAAGTTCTCTTTATTATGAAAAGTTACAACTGGAAGAATAATTTAATGCAATGGAAGAAGCATTGGCTAAAAGGGTTGGAATATCCAACACCCTCACAAAACATGTGAAGGAAAAAGAAGAAAAAATTTCTCTTTACAGTGAAATAGATTCCATTGTTGGTGAAGAATTGTAGGAAAGTATTTGTGAGAATGAATTAATTGAGATTTTATTTGTAAAAGATTTCCATGAATTTGAAATGATTCACAATTTTTCTATGGTAGGAAAATATTTTCATCTAGAAGACAATGTGAACCAGCTAATGGAGCTTGACATATCTTTTCAACAATTAAGAAATACGAATGATGAACAAATAATAATGCTGAATGAGTGTTGTGAAAGTAAACTAAGATCAGTTGAGGATGAGAAGAACTATATCATCATGAATTGTTTAGAGTTGGATGTGAGATTGAAAAAACAACAACAAACCAAAGATAAAACTTCTAAATCTTATGAATGAAGAGATGTTTCCCCTCATGTTTTCATTGAGGGACATGATTCCAAAAAGGAACATCAGATCATTCTCAAATATAAGGGAAACATCTTCAAAAAAGAACATATACCATAACCCATTTATTTCTATTTCTAATAATATAGTTTCATCTGCAAGTACATGTTTAAATAAAAAATTAGGGAATATGTGGATTGATAAAAATGTCAATATATCCATCAAAACATAAAGGTTGGATACTGGAATGATTAATAAGAGAAACTCCACAAAGAATTCTCCAAAAAAATAAAGAAAATTCCACAATAAAAAATGCACTTTATCTAGTAAGACTGATTATACAAGTAAAATAAGGATATTTGTTGGTTATTGTTGGTGTTTTTGGATGTTTGGGCAGCAATCCAATTATTTTTATAATAATATGACATCATAGGAAAATTATCGAAGGACTACATTTAGGGAAAGTAGATGTGAATTAATGAATCAACCTAAAATGCTAAGGAATAATGAAAAGTTGAAAAATAATCTATCTAATAAGAATAGATTTGATCATCTTGAATACTTCTATGATAAATGCTACAGAAGAGGTCACAGTAATGATGAGTCCGACTTTATTACTATCATGCCTCAGGCATATGTTGATAAGAAGTATAAGCCACAAAAAAGGTAGGATAAAGAAAAAGGATTTGAAATGTCTTCCATTGGGAATATGAAATACAATAAATTCAAGATACTAGTGAACTAAATAATTCCCAAGAATAAGTTCAAGTTGGATTACAAGAATATCATCTCAACCATGAAAACATGTGTCTACTATGGAATGGAAGGTTTTACCATGGATCACTGCAAACAAGCCATGGAAATAAATAAAATCAAGAAAAAATTAAAGGAGAAACAATCTAGGAGAAAATGGGATTGACTGAAGACATTCCTGAAGATAATAATAATAGTTTTCCTAATAAATGTAACTTGAAGACAACGAAGAGGCCATGTGGAAGATCCAAATAACAAAATTTTAAGAATAAATGGTTAGTTTTCTAGGCCAATCAATTTAAAATTTCTATATAATTACAAAGAGCTGAAGATAAAGTACTAGCTAATTTAATGGAAAAAGGGAAACATGAAATTCCACATGAATGAAAATTATAATTTCATAAGATGTTTTCAGCACGTGATAACCCAAGTCTCTCACCACTAATTTGAGGAAGGTGCAAGAAAGATGGACATCAGGAAATCAAATGTATAACTATTTTTATTTGCTAAATGGATATGCTGAAAATTTAAGAACATGCCCGAGTAGAAACTACTACACTACTGGCCGAAGTAAAGGAAAACAAACCACACATAATGAAGGTGAATTAAATTAAAGGGTTCATGTTAAAAAAGAATGATCTAAATTCCAAAAGGATAAGATACATCAGCATAAAGAGTACCAGAAACATTAGATATGAAAGAAAAAAAGTTATTGGGTTGAGAGAAATTTCTCAGCCCTATTGCTTCTATTAAGAAGCTCACTAGTGTTCCATCTTATTCCCTTCAATTTTTTATATATATTTGTGCTTGAATTGAAGGGAATTGAGGTTGAAGTTAATTCTTAAAATGATTGTTGAATGAGAAATATAGAGATCTATAAGTTGAAATCTTTATTCCTGATTTTATAATTACATGAATTGATCCACATTGGATGATTATCAACATTCATATTTTCAATATTATAGGATAATATTCTATACCAAGGTAATTCAAAGGGATTGTACCCCCTGAGGGGGAGAAAATTTGAAGGAGATGATATCAATGTTTATGTCATGACAAATCTTGAAATTCATATCATATCAAGATGCTAAAACTGATTTATTCCAATAACACATTCATCCTTTTGTATTAATTATATTTATTATATCAATTAAGGGGGAGTGATTGATTGATTAAAATATGGGATGATAGGTGGATATATCATTTAACTTGATCATTTTAATATGATTGTGGTTGTATGTGTTGGATTTAGTATTTCATTAATACATCTGATTATTTCCAACCCACTGAATAAGATTTGATACATTCTGAGAATGATTCACATCTATGGTTGTTTGTGGACAGAAATGGAAACCATGGTCATATCTTTATTGTTTTATAAACTGGGTTTGCCCAAGAAAACTTAGAGTTGATTAACTATAGGATCTTTGGTAAGTGAACTATGTGACGTCGTCCCTCTCTTATAAATATTCCAAAATATGTTATTCAATGGGAGGAGGAAATGTTTTTGAGGAGACCCCACATACACCTTTCATTTTTTTCCAATAAGGGGGAGAAAATTTTGGCACACATATTGACCCATTAAATGTGTGCCTAAGGAATACTAAAAAAAAATACGAAGGCAGAGATTGAAGTGCATAAGAGTTTCATTTGTAGTCAATATGGATTGAAGTGCATAAGAGTTTCATTTGTTATCAATGAAATGTCAATAAGGGAATTAAAGGTATTTAGTAATTAGTTGGTGAAGCCATGGAGAATTGTTGATGATTCAGATCATCTAATACTACACAATATCAATTCTCCATGAGGATATAACTCTGATGATTTTTGAACTGGACATAAGTTCCAAGACTTGTATCATGGTGATAAATTGTTAAAAAACATGAAAAAGACCATGAAATACTTAGTTACATGAGGATAAAGAAGACCCATCCAATGAATCCGAATAAGATGAAGGATGTGAATAATCTCACATGATTGTTTGAGATAGTCCTCAAAGACCAATGAATGTGTTAATGGAGAACACATCCCTCACATCATGGAGATTCCATGAATTATGTCATAATGAATGAGCAATTAACAAATGATACTTGTATCATCCTTGATTGGATCAAATCAACATATTAATGATCATTTGAAATTTATTATCTAAAAATAAAGGAATGGATAATGCTTGAAGATAAAGGAGGAGAAAGGAAGCTTGCATTGGGTTTTAATGAAGAAGAATGATTTGGAATTTTAAGGAGGAATACATTCTTGGGTTTTTAGTAACTAATTATTATAGTCCTTTACCAAATATTTAGGGCCTATCTGAAAGGAAAGATGAAGCCCTCACACAAGGAAAATGTGGGACCCGAGGGTCTACCTTTCCCAAATGGAAGACCTCGAAGCCGGCCCACAAGTGGCACACATGGGGCCATTGTATAAGACCATAAGAGCACACATGATGATCAACTCGTGCACAAAAGAATGCATAGTGGGTGATAGGTGCGCACCCGAGGAGTAGAGTGGGCTCTAAGAGAAAGCACGTAGGGTGAACATGGTAGGGGGCGATACCATGGAGGGAGAGAGGATAAATCTATACTATCATCGCAGCAGCTTGATACTTAAACCTCGAGAAAAACACTGCCCCTTTCAATGTGGGATGACATTTTAAAAACATAGATGTGATATGCACTGTTCATTTGATCCCGCATCTGATTTGAGCCCCACGCTCCATCCCACGTCCAAAATTACAATCGTTGTTATCTGTGATCAATCCAAGTTGATCCAACTGTTGTGGCATCGTCTTCATCCTCCGACTGCATGGTTGGTCACCTCATGCCACTTCTCACCATCACCAATGTCGATCCACCATGATTGAGATACCGACCATCGTAGAAGCTGAAATCTCATTCATGGTGATCGTCTAGATTAACCAAATACATGCATTCATTAAAATATGCATGCATTAAATGATTAATGCATGCATTGAAATTATGAATTCAACTGTGGAAGAAGAAAATAGGGTTGCGAGGCCAGGTTAGAATGCTCAAAACCTTCGGGGAAATGATCTACATGTGTTAATAAATATATTCCTGTGGGGATAATACTAAATGATAAAGAAGGATCATACGGTAGAAAAAGAAAAAGGAAGCAACCCAGATTTGTGGGATATCTCATCCATGTTTTAAAATATTGAAATATGAAGATCTTGTCTATTGAAATCATTAAATCCCGTGGCATCTCAAACTATTTTGAAATATATCCTTGCCTTTGAAAGGAGGATCCAAAGCCATGAAGAGGATGATTCTCTTTACATTGAAGAGAGTTCTCATTTCTCTAATGAAACAAAGATACCATGGAGAAGCCCTCTGGATTGCGAAGAAAGAATTGTGAAGCACAACCTGGTTCATGAAGGAGAATCCCACATAGATGATTTCTACGAGAAGAATATATTTTAGTGCATATCTTGCATGAAGGAGTCCCACACATACATTTCACAGATGAGAAAAGGTAACCCCTTTGTTTATGAAAGAAGTCCCACGCCATTTTTGGTTCGCTAAGAGAATGACCGCGAACCCTCCGGGAGGTTCGTGAAGGGAACCAATGCACACCCTTTGCATGAGAACAAGAAAAGGAATGAGTATACACACACTGCCTTTGGAGAGGAATAATAACAAAAACACATCTGTTCGGGTTTGATAACAAAGGGAAGAAGCATAATGCATGAATGATGCTAATGCCTTCATATGAATGATTTGAGATACCTAAACAAGACAAAGGGTGGGTCACAACCATTCTGGTTGTGTGTGTGATATTCTTAAAGAAGAAGGAGGGTTCATGCATGGTGTAGTTCATGTGCAAGAAAACATAAGAACCATGTTTGTGTGTACATGTGAAGGAGGAAAGAATAAAAATAAAATATACCCTTTGAACCCTAATTAAAAATAACAAGTTTGTGTGTGCTAGGAACCAAAAGAAGAGGATTGGAAAAGAATAAAGATGAAGTGTGTGCTCTGAAAATATTACACCCATTGGGGTTTTCACATAAGAAATTAGAAATTAATAGTGCATGATTGTATGAATTCACATGCAAATGAAATGAAAGAATCCAGAGTGTGTGTGATTTTTGAAAAAAGAAGAGAATATTTTGCATGTTAAAAATCAAGAGACCCATGCCTACTATCATACATAATCAAATGCACATGTATGAATTCAGATGATGCCAAGTGAGCTGATCATCAGTGTTAGAATAATCACATATGTATATGTGATTATTTCAAAGAAAATATGAAGAAGCTATAGTGCATTCAGCTATTTCACTAAATAAGAAGAATGTGAGATATCAAAATACAAGAGGTATTGGATCCCATGAAATCCATGCATGAAGTAAGTGGGTTTTGATAATGAATCCAGAAAGAGTAAAGAAAAAAATTTATCTGAGTGTTCAGTAATTGTGAATCTAAGAAGACAGATAGTACTGATAGTGTTCCAGATCCCTCTTGCATATTAATGATCATGAAGATTTTTTGTGCACCATTGGAACATATCTAAGTGAGGTCGGGTCATCATCAGATGAAAAATGAATTTATTGAGCATTCTTGAACATAACACTGATCGATAAAGTGATTATAATTATTGAACAAGGCCAATAGACATTACCAAAGAATATTGAAGATTATTCAAGTGATACACAGGCATGTGTGAGTCTGATTTCCAGTGTGGGAGGATCATAAGATCATCTATTGTGAATCAAAGAATAACATAATGAAGGATGCTTCTCGTGTAACTCATGATCTAGAAGAACCCTTAGATTCATCGTGGAGAAGAAGTCTTCAATGGGGCTCTGAAGCAGGCTAGTGGAAGTCTGGTAACACTGTGGGAAGAAGTATAAAGAACCTCCTATGATTCTTGAGAGAAATATAGTGGGACTCTGTATCGATTTTAGTAATTACTAACTAAATTATGGGGGATAATCTATGATGGGGTGAGTAACCAACACATCAATGTGTAGATCTCTAAACCCAACCTTTTAAATCCCTGTGTTAAGTGCCTTTACATTTACAACATCATTTGAGGTAATATTGAAAGACACAAGATTATTGGATCAAGGCTTTAACCAACCATATAGGATTAATTGAAAAGAATCAATTAGTAAATAATATTTACAAGGATCACTGATTCACGCCTCCACATAGATCTGGGTACTTCAATTATTATAATGGGATATTCGTTGTCTTTGTGATTTTATAGAGATATTTTCTACATAATTTTAATTAGATTGCCCAAAACCACTATGATATTGATAAGCCATAGGGTAGTGCCACCAGTGATAATGGTTTAGACAATCCAATTAGTTATTTTCCAATGTCTGAATTGATATGTCATTGGATAGTTCCAACTATAATAAATCTACGTCCTCCTCATGGTATGTTTTGGAATTTCCCATGATTAACCTTATTTTATGGTTTCATTATTAATGTATTCATATAATTCACTTTTCAGTATTTTTTATTTTTCTAGGAATTATTCCCCATGTTTTAGTTTTATAATATTCTCTTACATCCATTATATTATTTCATTTTTTGGGTGACTTGGTAAGGTTTTAGAGTTCATTTAAATGATTTTTGAAAACTCGTGTCATATAAAATAGGATTTTTTTGATAATTTTTTGTAAATCATATCATTAAAATGTGTTTTGAGTTTTGGTATTGGTTTCTTTTGAAAATATCATAATCTGTTTTTAAGAAAGGAATAAAATATATTTTTTATTTGTATTAATTTTTTTTATTAAAGGTATATTTTATAAAATTAAACCAATGGGAACTCTGGTGTTTTCTAATTGAGATTTTATATTCCTTCACTCTACTTGTTCTACTCTATGTAAGTAGAGTAATATATATATTGTTGGTTTGTGTGTAATTTTAATATCACTCATATAGTGAGTTGGTTACTACTAATGGATGGTGACTAAGAGTTCATACAGATATCATGTTAGGTACTTAGTTTTTATTTATGATTGGTTATGTTTATTAGTTTTATTGGTCATGTTTTCTTCTAATTTTCAATATAGTTTCCATGTTTTGGTGTGGTAGTCTAGTTTATATGGATTTTTTATGGGTTTGTATTCAAGATCAACGATATTAAACTACTTTATTTTATATTTTATTATTTTTTATAACATATTAGAGATTTATATTATCTTGATAGGTCATGCATAAATTTATAAAGAAATTATGTTTTTTAAATTCATTATTTAATCAATCCACAAAATATTTAGTTTAATCGAGAAGAACAAAGGATGGAAGAGGGAAGTGTGGTCAGGGGGTCTATAAAATACTTTCCAAGAGAATAACTAATAAAAAAATAGACACTATTAGTGGGAGAGGATTTAATACAAGATAACACAATGTTAGTCATTCTCTAGGAGGCCTTTGACGCTAGTTAATCTGTAACCTAGTTCCCCTCACACCAAGTGTGGGGAACCTCAATATCCTTATAGAGGAGAGATTATCATCAACGAATGATGTAGGATATGTCTCATGTAGTAGAGGCAACACCAATAAAAAAATTATAGATAATTTCAGAGTCTGTTAACACAATGAAAATTGGGATATGCTGTTTATGTCGTAGCATGATGTTATTAATCATCTTCTCTGCTTCAGCAAGTAGGGATTAACCATCCCCATAGAACAAGATGAAAGAAAAAATCACTGAACAAAAGGGGTTATAAAGCAACCCTCCACTGCTGATGATCCATTGAATTCATGTTCCATCAATGTTTAATTTATGAAAAGAATTATGAATTAGACATATAAACTATCATCCCTTAAATTTAGAGCATGGAAAAACACTATGGGACCTGGACATGAATCATCTCATCAAAGGGAAATCCATTGACCGGTTATACAGACAAGCAAATTTAATATTGAAGAATTCATATCAAACCATTATTTCAATATTTTTGGATAGGGACTAATAATAAGACTAGTTCTAAGATTCCAAAATATACCAGCATCCCCTTGAAAAATAGATTGCATGACCCTACTCCTCCTTGTTAGAACTAGATCCATGAATCTAGTGATGAAGTATGTCGTACATGCCATTGAACCTCTTCCAAAAACCAAACCCCCCCCCCCCCCCCAGCATAGTCTAGATGATCCAATATCAATAACTTTGGAGGTATAGGTGGTTCATGGACTCTACTTTATTCAGGATATATTATAGGAATTTAGAGGCAAGGACCACACCTTTATGTTTGTGTAAAACCACTAGCATCCCTCTAAAATATTGCATTGATATTATTATTATTTATTTCTTAATGAGTTATGATCAATGATAATCAGACGATTTAAAGTATATTTTCGTAGTGTTTTTATAAAAATTACATTCATTTGATATAAATCAAGAAATTTATATTTTGATTTTGAAAAAAAATGTTGGATGTTTGTTTTGGAATTTTGAAGTGGATTTTATTGAAATTAAATGGAATGAGATTGAGTTCATTGACATGGTAGTACATTAAAATGGTAATTCTATTGTTCTGAATAATTTCAGTTGTAAAATAACAGTTTCAAATTTATTTATAGAATTTTAGGAGGTCCTCAGAACATGATTTAAAAAATTTAAATAAATGATGTGGTGTTTTCAAAATGGTTTCAAAAGGTAATTTTCCAGTGGGAATTCTAATTTTAGTTAATATATATTTTCTATTTATGATTTTTTGACACCAGTTGTTATGTACATTTGAGTATTTATTGAGTGACTTTTGTTTAATTATTTTTTATCTACAACTTTCGTATAAGAAATCTTTACAAAATTATAGAGGTTAGAGTGTGGTGGGTTTAGTTGATGACACTACCCAATCTCATAATAGATTCATTTATAAATTTTCTACTCATTTTTTGCATATTCTTAGAGGATATTGAGGTTTCTTGGAATCTGTAGAGTTTCATAAGAGAATTGATGAAGTATTTCAATATTTAAACACCCATGTATATTTTAAAGTGGGTGTTATTATGGATTAATTTGAAAAGATTTCTTTCGGATATTAGTAATTGTATCTATTCAGTTATTCTACTCTTGTTCATTGATACGGTGAATTAGGACTTCCTAGTAAAGCTGGTTAATAGAGGGAAACCCTTAAAATGTGGTATCCTTTTCCCTTTTGGAGTCTATAAATGGTCCAAATCTATTGAAGAGTATAGACTATAGGAATGTGTTTTGTGTAAAAATTCTACTTTGGTTCATACCTCTACCATGAAGAATAATTCCCTTGTGTTCTTCGAGTTTGTTTAGTTAAGGAATTTTAAGCAATACTATTTAGATTTTCCAAATAATTGTTATATCTAATGTTATTTGGGAAAACTATAGATGTTCTTTAAGCATAATAATGAGATTTTGAGTAACTATTATCAATCTCAGAATCATGATAGTGGTTCGAAATGATTATTATTTATTTCCATTCATGTATATCCCACAAATTAGTTCATATCAATCTATAATTATGAACGTTTTTATCATTGGAGTGTGTTTTAGGATGTTCTATTTATATTATCATATGAATTGTGTTTATTACTTATTTTAGGAGGTTATGAAGATTCATTAAATTTGTTTTAAAATTAGTATCTTGTGTTAGGACACCCACTAGTTCCCATTTTTCATCCTTTTCAATTTACAATATGATTGATTTCATAAATAATGGGGTGATCCAATACAGATCTTTATATTTTGCTCTCCTAATCATATTAGTCAATGGTGAGTTTTTTTTCAAAATTTGTTCAGTTTTCACTTTTTATGCATCACTATTCATTCATATTATTTATAGCATAGAGTATTTATGTGTTTAATGGTATGGTGAGGAGTTTTCTACACCTTATTAACACCTATACATATTATTTTTCCTATTTATTTATATTGATACTTTTCTTAATGTTTTTAGTCAAGAAATTTTTAGATTTTTGATGTTTGAAATATTTTATTGAGATGTTCTTATTAGAGAATGGTTTAGAAACCATTATGTAGAAATTGTGCCCCACACTACAGTTCTTAGTGGTGGTAATTACATAGTTACCACACTGTTTTCCATGAAATGCGAGTAAACCATGTGACCTTCTTGGTTTGTATAATTATATTTTATTTTAAGTTTTTTAAATTTGGGGATCACCTATTCCCACCCCTACCCCACCCCATGATCATTCTGACCTAAGAACCTCCCTTGGATGATTCTCATATTCCATGCACCCTCTATTGGGGGATTTGGGTTATTTATTTCTTTACATAAAATATTAATGTAAATATTTCTCTTCCACTACCCTTTTTTTATTTCTTTTCATTCATCTTTTCCATTCCATGATTTATTGTTGGGTATTCTATAAGGATGAATTTTTTCATAATGTGCTTTGGTTGTTTACATTAGTGTGTGTTGATCAATCCTTATGTCCTATTACTCATATTTATAATGGTTTCATTAAATATACCCATGGTTTAAGGTATGTGGTTTAGTGTCCTCACTTTTCTTTCACACACCCTAAGTTCTTGGGCTATCTAAATGTATTTCAAATAAATGATGATTATTTTAATATTTCAGAGCAGGTTTGGTTTTTTTAAATGGAATGTTTTTATTCACTAATTTTGAACATATTAGGTGTATTTCACATGTTCGATACATTTAGAACATGGGTTTTAATTGGTATTTTATTGTTTATGTATTGATTTTTTCATTTGGTTCATCAAAATGAATGTGTTGAGGGATTGAAACAATGATTTTTTCAATTTCATAATCCTTGTGGATTTTTGGTTTTTTATAATGCGGAATCCCTTGGCATTACTGAATGGTTTGGATTGTGTTTCCTTGTTCTCTTCCTTTGTGATTCCTATGATCATTTAAATGTATATATATATAGAGGTTTTCATTCACTTGTATATATATATATACATGCATATATATATTTAGGCATATCTATGGGTGTTTGTATAAATATGGAAGTTCATAAGAGGACTTATTTTAATCATTTTCCAACTGAAATATATATTTTCTCAAAATGTCGCTGAAATTGGATTTACAAAAGTGGATTCCTAAAATGGGACACTAATTAATATTTGGAACATTAAAAGGAAATTTTAAAATTCAATTATTTTCAAAATGGGTTTCAATGATATTTTAGAACATGACACAACTTTCATATGTGGATGGTCTAGTTTGTATCATAAAAAATTTTATATAACAGTATGTACCCCTGTGGAAGCCCACTTGATTAAAAAGTGAATTCATATGAATATTTATAGTGAGTTGGTTTGGGAATTTCATTTTTGAAATGAATAATCCTTATGGATATATATTATTTGAATCATACCCTATCTCTAATTATTGTTATCATTCATAGATCCTTGGCGTCAAAGTGATGGTAATGAGATGGTTATAACCTAGTCCTGATTTGATGGACTAGATCCATAGTGGTATTTATAAAGAATATGGGAGTGCCATGAGTGATTCTAGTTGAGAGTTTCTTGGTTATTGACACATTTATTCATTAACTAGTTGAAATATGGTTCCAATTTGATTATTTATAGGGTATCATTAAATATGATTAGGAATTTCCCATGATTATCTATCCTATATAATTTATTTCTGTTTTTGATACATAACTAGTTACCTATATTATTATTATCTTATGTATCATTCCCATAATTTACCTTTTATATTATTCTCGTACCACTATTATCCTTTTTCATTAATTAGGTTCCTCAGTATGGTTTGCGGGTGTCTTCAATTTTGATTTGAAAATGTTTGGTTTAAGGATGAAGATTGTTTTATAATAGTTTCTGAATAATTTATTTAAAACCTATTTTGAGTTTTAAGGATTGATTTTAGGGAAAATGTCATTAATGATTTATTTTATGGAATTAAATTTATTATTTATATGTATTTACAACTAGAACTAATTATCTATATTAAAAATATAAATGAATAAACTCTCCAGTTATTTGTTTCTGAGCTATTATATTATCACACCTGATGTGTTCCACTCAGAATTAATATATTTGATTATATTTTATAGGTTAGAGTATCATTTTGTGATCACTTTTAGAGTGATTATATTATTATTGATGGATGTTGAGAATGTGGTTACATATAGATTGTGTTGGGTACCAAGTGTAATTGTGTTTTTTTGGTTACATGTTTTTTAATTCAAACTAGATTTCATGTTTTTGGATAATGTACTTTTCCAATCAAGAGGAATAGTTTATATTTCATTTGTTATAGTTTTCTATTATTGATTTTTTAAATTGAATGATTTTATTTTGAAACTATTAATTTTATTCTGACATAGCATGGATGTCATATGTATAGATGGGTCATTATATATTTCATAAATAAACTCATTTATCAATAAATAACTATTTATTAGGTGAAATCATTCTAGGAAGTTTCTTTTGGTGGATTTGATGATTGACTTCCACCTAATGGAATCAAGGGTAGAACTCTAGTATATCACAGCCCAGTTTGAATATCTATTTTTATGACCTAATCTGGATTGTGAAAAAAATGGTATCATAGTCTAGGTTTATTGTAGAACACGGTTTTTGAGATCCCTCTATTAAGTGGGATGTCTGGTAGATTAGAGACTTTAACCATCCAAACAAAATAGTTATGTAAATGAAGAGCATTCATTGCTCTTACTCAACATGATCCTTACATTTCAACGGGTTATTGTGTTTTGAGTTTATAAATTTGATATTTATTAAATGATTTCTATAGTATGTTTCTTAAATTTATTTTATTTGAAATTATATCAACATTTTATGAGTTTTTTTGGATTCTCTTTACTCTAGAGATGAATATTATATGAAGAAACATGGTGTAAAGTTAGACCACATGGTATAGAAAATAATTTAGTGATTATTTGTTTAGATCTATTTCCCATCTAATGGAGGGTCCATGATTGTCCAATAGTTCACCAAACTAGGTGTCTAAAACAAGAATATCCCCTATCTACCCTCTGAATTTTTATACAGACCTCTCTATGGACTGGATTCTTCATGGGTTATATATGAAAGTTATTAATAATATCTAATGGATATTTTAAGGGAGTTTTAATGTATAATAATTTTTTTAAAAATAATATTTATATTTAAATTAGGTTTTCAAAAAATAAGGTGGTCGTTAACTATATAATTTTAATGGGGGTTTCCTGACAAGAAATAAAATGATATTGAGTTATAATACCTTATAATATTTTATATTGGTACATGGGTTTTTTGAAAATATTTCTACAAGAAAAATTATATTTTGAAATTAATTTATATAATATGACATGGTTTTCAAGTGAAGTATATAGAATTTGAAATTTAATATTTGATTTTTTCAAATTATTTTGAAAGTGAATTGTACAATTAGATTTTTAATTTCCCTTAACCATTTTGTTTTTTTGTTTGGAGTTTTTTTGGATTGGTGAAATATTTGTTTGAATTGATATTAATTGTTCTTTATTTACTTATTTTTGATTTATAGTATTCCTCCCATAATGTGACTAAAGTATCTTTGAGTTTCGAGTGTGGTCAGGATAGTTGATAACATCATACTGACTCATGAATCTTTGGTAGAACCAGTTTATTCTTAGTATTCTCCATTCCATATATGCGATGATGGTTTTTTTGAGGTTGTAGGGTTTCTCAAGATTATTCCCCTAAATATTTAACATTGACCATTATTATTTCAGTTTTTGAAGTGTTTTCAGATAAAAATATTTTCTTGAGTCCCTTCAGTCATGATCCTCTTGTTTAATAATATTTTTAATGAGACATTCCTAAGAAAGTAATTTATTGGAAGGTGTCCCATGATAGATGGTATCCCTTTATATTTTAGATATGGTAAAGGTTAAAAATATTTTTAACAGAATATATTACATGAACATGTTTATAAAAAATCATCATATTTTGTTGTTTCCTCATCAATTTATATGCATTCTCACATTTGACTCTAATATGGTCTATTGGGGAATTTTAAACTGACCTATCCAAATTCTCCACAAAACAATATAAATTATGTTTGATTATAACTCCCATATAAGTTCTATAAGAGTAAGAATCACTTAGGTTTGAACTCTTTTTAACCTTGTAATATTTATAGTGATTTGGAAATTTATTAATTTATCTATAATAATATATTTCCCAATATTTATTTTTTCTTGATCTATCATTTTTCTAGTTATCATCATTGGAGTGTGTTTCTGGGATTTTTGGGATAATTTACTCAATTTTATAATGATATTTTTTCATTAATAATTTTATGAATGTTCCTTTATTAGGATTTTCTCCTCTTTCCTAGGATAGTACTTCAAATTCTTCCCCCATAACATTTTATCGATCCACCATATGAGTAAATTCTTAAATGGATGGGAGATCCACTTTGGGCTGTTTTCATGAGTCTCATCATTGTATCATTCAGGTGTGATTGTATTTTGGAAATAATTTTAGTTTTCCCATTCATATCTTGGATTTTTACCTTTTTTATTAAATATTATTGAATTTATAGTGGAAGAATGTGTCATGGTAGAGATTTTTCGCACCCTGAAGACACATAAACATATTAGTTTTTATATTCAGTTATATCAGGTCTTAATATTTGGATTAATTTTTATTTGATATTTTTTAATTTTTTGGCTATTAAAATCCTAAAAGATTTGGTGCAATGTTTTAAAATTATGAAGTAGAAACCATGGCCACCTTTGTAGTTCTTTATAGTGTTGATTCCATGGTTACTGAATTGTTTTCTAAACTATGTGTGCTGCTAAATTTGGTAAAATTTCTAGTTTTCAGATTTTTTTAATTGGAAGATCACAATTTTTATCCCACACATTAAACATAAAAACCATGGATCCTCATTTTTCAAATTCACCCCTTCCCCACACCATCCATGGGGGGATTTGAGTGATTTAATGGTGTTTTAAAAATCTCATATTAAGGTAAACCTTGTTCATACTCTATTATTTCATTCATTATTGTTTTTATTATATCCTTTTCCCCTTATTCATGTTGGGAAAACCTTGGGAGGTATTTTATCTAATGTGACTTGGTTATTTAAGTTTTTGTGTGAAGATCAAGTATCAAGTATTATTCATTTCATTTCTAAAGGGGTTGTTCAATCTATGAACGGTCTGAGGTGGGTGGTTCTCCCCAATCACTTTTTCATCACAAAACATATGTTATTGATCAGTGTAAATTTGTTTCCCCAAAAAATAGTTTGTTTTTTAATTTTTAGTTTGGGTTTTCTAGACAATTATTAAATTTAATGATTTTATTATATGATTTTATTTGTATTAAGAACATTCTACATGTTTGATAAAATTATAAAATAGTTTTTATGTGGTATTTAATTATTTAATTTAAGAAATTTTATTTCATAGATTCCATGTGTGTGTGTTTATGTATTATGTTTTTTTATTTAATTTCATATTTCTTTAGTATTTAGATTTTGATTCATCACATTAACCCCCTTTTTTTAATAAATATATTAGATTTTTTTTCAGCATTGGTTTATATAGTCATTCTTAAGAGAATATATATAAATGAATGTCGTTAAGAACATATATATTATTATGGGTTCATAAAAATATAATTGTATGTATATATATATATATAGAAATTCATAAGAGGGATTCATTAAAAAATGGGTCCCCCAAAATATATATATTTTTTTAAAATGAAATAAAAATGGGTTTCCAAATGAAACATCATAAAATTAGACTATTAGACCCATTTGGTACATTAAAAGGAAATTTTCAAATGGTTTGGATTTTCAAATGGTATTTAATGTGACATTGAAAATGATATTGCATCCATAATTTTATTTCTTGGTTGGTATATTAGAATGTTTTCTAAAAAAGAACAAACCTTCTAGGAATCACTCTTGTTTATAGAGTAACTACTCATGAATGTGTGTAGGATGTTTAGAAGATGATTTTATTTTAATTATGTGGACCCTTCATGGATATTTGTGTTGTGATTTCTACCCCAAATCCTAGAAATAATATCTTCTTTGGATAATAGGAAACATAGTAAGTGTCTAGAGATAGTTAAAACATACTATTAATTAGAAAAACTATATCTACTATGATATTAATATACCATAGTAATGTGCCACCATTTAGGCTAGTTTAAGGTATAATATTGATTATTTATATAGGTGTGCAATTATAGGTTGATATATGGTTCAAAAAAGAGTTTATCTAGGGTCCCCCATATTATTTTATTGAATTTCCAACCATTATCTATCCTTTATCTTTTTTAGATGAATGTAATTAAATATTTCATTTCTTCTCTATTTTACGATTCTGCTATAAATTACTCTCTTGGATTAAATTTCAAATTATTATCATGATTTCATTATAATTTTTCATTTATTAGGAACATTTTTATTGTTAGAGTATTTTTTATAGTATATTTGAAAGGTGTTTTTTAATAGTGGATTTATGGAAAATGGTTTCTAAAGAATTTAATTAAAAAAATTTAAGTATTAAAGATCTTTTTTTTGGAAAATCATATTTCTGTATTTTATAAAGGAATAAAAGTCATTTTTATATGTATTTAAAAATATAATTGATATCCAATTTAATAAAAATAATTACATGAACTCTTTTGTGATTTATTAATATGTTTTTATATTCTCTCATCCAACTTGTGATGCTCAGTGTATCTAAACTAAATTTTATTTTGAATAAATTATTATCTATATGAGATATATCATGGAATTATATGATTACTATATAAGGATGGTGACCAATAGGTCACACATAGATCATGTTTGGTAGAATGTTTTTTTTGTTTTTGTTCTGGTTAAAAGTTATATTGTCCGTGTATGCTTCTTGTTTTCTAGATCGTGTATGTTTTATTATTTGATTTTTTATTTAATAATTAGTTTTTTATATTTATTTATCATTGAAATTTTTTTGATAAATTTTATATTATATATATTTTTCTATATATTAGAAAAATCCAATTTAATAATGAGTCATTTCAACATTTCTAGAGACATTTCACTATTCATTAATCATTATTTAATAGTAAAAATAAACCCCATTGATTTCTTATGAATACATTGATTCTTGTTATTGGTTTTAGGGAGTTTAGGATTCAACATGAGTATTTTATATAACCATTTATGTTTCTTGTTATGAGAATACCCAATATGTTTTTAGATATAAAAAATCATTGGTCTTACAATTATAGTAATGATTAGATAACATATTTTTCATAAACCATCTCAATTCATCCCTAAATGAGAAACCCAATCTGGCGCACAAAATTCCAAGGTAGATCATGGAAACCCATCTGGTATCTCAAGATATAGTATAGGTGTTCAATTCAAAGTTGAATGAGGATTCTTAGATACATGGTGATCAATGGATCGAGTTAATTTAAAAGTTATTTTCCATCCACCAATGCTCAAACCATTAGAAATTAATTTTAGTTGTTTATAATCAATAATATGATGCTTTAAAATGGTGGGATCTTATTAAGAATAGAAAAAATATAGAAGAAATCGACTCTATATAATAGGACAAGTTTAATTATGTATTCTTCACCAAATATTTTCATTGAACTATTCTCATGAAAATAGAGATACAATCCCAAGTGTGGAAAGAAACTGAGAATGAATGCATTGAAACCTAGAATGAAAACATCACAAAACTCACAAAAAACACCACCAATTTTATTTTTATCCATAGTAAAAATATTGTGTTATTATTTTTTGTTGTAAAAATGTATCTTTTGTTGGAATTTTATATAACATACATTAATATCTATTAAGATACTATTTTATTTTGTATATAAGGTGGAAATAGAAGATGCGGGCTAAAAATATTCTAACAAAGAAAAGGGAAGATTAATTTTTAAGGAAGTACAATTGTAATCCTCAAGGGTTGAATAAATTTCAATATCTATTATGCTAAATATTTGGATGTAAGGATCCATTAACTTTTTAAAGTGGCCTTAGTAAATGTTTTAAAAATTGAAGAATATTTCCTTGAGGTAGAGATTAAGAGGAGAAATAAAGAGGGAAACCAATGAATAGAAGAAATGAATGTCTAGTAATTCAAATAAAAATAGGTTAGGAATTATTAAAATCAATTTCCTAATCCATGTGCTAATAGGGATAATATCAATCAATGAACTCCAGAATTGAGGGAACATTGAATGACCTATGTCATAATTATTATTAAAGAGGGAAATGAAAATGATTGTGAAAGGTAAAATCATAGTCAATTAATATTTCCTATTTAATTATGTTGTTTACACTCCCTTACACATAAAGATTTATAATAACATTAATGGTAAAATATTGGATTATTGGAAAAATACATCATGTATTATGATGGTTGAGTCGCAAGTATATAATCATCTTCAGTAAAAGTTGTTATGAGATTGTTGAAAATATTATTATTCCCTATTTAATGAAATTTGATGTGATTTTAAACATTTGGTGATTCTATTTAAATAGTCCCTATACCGATTTGAAGAAAAATGATGTCCCATTTCATATCTCGAATCGCTATATGTCCATCTATCAGCCCAAGAATGACTCTAAACTCTTTATTTAGGTTACTTCCATTATATTGGTATTAACAATAAATAATTAGAATATTTTACTAGTACATCACATGTTAGTGAGGTTGATATTTAATTATAAATTATATCTTAATTCCAAACTAAATTAAAAATAAATTCATAAATTATAAAATAAAAATTTTAATGGTGTAATTTATTTAACTGGGGTAGACAACAACACCTATGAACATAGAATATATTTACATTTAATAATTTTTTTGGCCTTTAATATCTTATGATGCATGAAACACTGAACACAAGTTAATAATTATTTATTAATATTAAATAATTTTATAAATAGTTAAATTAAATTTATAAAATAAATATATTTTAAAAACGGTTCTAATTCATATTAGGAAATACCATTAGTTCCTATTGAATTAGATTTCACCTTCATTAATTAATTATAATTTTTTATAAATTTTATAATTTTTAACAGTGATATCAATAAAATTTATTGATATTTTATTGTAATTATTAATATAATAAATTATGGATATCCATGAAATTGATATGTAATGATAAGAAAAAATAGTCTAAGAATTACTTGTCAATCAGAAATGTTTTTTAAGAAACTTATTTTTCTTGTATAATATATATGTTTTAATTGAAAAAATAAATCCTTTTCATTTTTAATTTATTAAAAATCATATAATTGTGAAATTGATACTGTAAAAATTACATTTTTATGAATTTCTTAGATTTTCCGAAATAGATTATTTTGAAGTTAATAGTGAAAAATAACTTCATTAAAAATACAATATCTTTTATGAAATAAATATTTTATATGAATGAATTAATATTATATGGAACCTTTGGATAAACTATATATGTATTTCTGGAGTATAATAAATAATTTAAAACTATTTTTGTGAATTTAGAAACTTATTCATGAGTTTTTTAAAATAAGTACCATTTTATTCTAATAAAAAACATTTTAGTATTTTTCTGTTAATTTAAAATTCATGTTGATAAAATTATAATTAAATTTATTTGAGATAAATATAAATAGTAATTTTTTGTCTATAATTAATTAAATTTATTTAGTTTCTAATTTTATAAATTATTTTGGTTTATAATCATTTATTTGTATAAAAACATTTTTCCAAGGAACTATTTTCATTATATTTTTCATACTATAGTTAAATTTTATTCCCTATCTCTAAGAAATTAATATTATAAATGGAATTAAATATTTTCAATCATAATAATAAATATTATGTAATAATTTCATCTTATTTTTTATTCATAGAAAAAATTTACCATAGTAAAAGTGTTCAACCATGGTAAACAGTAAAAAGTGTTAAAGGGGTGTTATCATAAGAGATATGGAAAAAATTATCAGTAAAACATTCTTAAATATGATTTTTTATATTTTAAGACCATATATCCTAATATCCTCTAAATTGTTTCCATTTAGTTCCACATTCCCATGGAAATGACTTTATATTATTTTATAGTTAACAGTTCTTACAATAGTGCTACACCCCTCACTTATAAAAGGTAACATTCTATTTTCACATATACACACAACTTAAGAAACATATATCAAGTAATATCTGAATAACCACAATAAAAATATCCTCTCTCTATCCTTGAGGTTTGGGTCTTCCCTAAATACCCCTAAAATATTCTTTAATGTGTTTTTCAAAGAGGATTATCAAAGGAAGAGGTATTAGTGTTTATCAACATTTTCTAGTTCTGTTCTTCTAAACCCATCTCCAAATAATCTTTAGCCATATTAAAAAATATAAGTAAATATATTTAATATACGTAATTTATAAATTTAATTATATAACCATTTTAATTATTTTTTCAATCTAATGAAAAATCAAAGCATTACTCATGGGTACATGTGGACCACTGATTCCATGAAGTGATGTAATTTATTTTTCATAACCTCCTCTAAAGGATGGTTATATAGATATTTCTAATTAATATATATATGATATTAAAAACACAATTATTATTCTTTAAATATAAAATATTTTTTACCTTTATATTCTTCGATCCGTTGAATATTGAAAACAATGTCCATGTATACATGCAGACTATTGCCTCTATAAAGAGATGAATTCCATTTTTCATCTTCTCCTTACATTTCATATTATAAAAATTTATTTGATAAATTTATTTGATATTAAGTATAAATATATTACATGAATAAGATTCTATAATGATTAATATATAATTATTTATTATTATAATGTAACCTGTAGATATCAGTAAAATACCTAAAAATAGGCATATCATTGATTTTATCTTCATGAATCGTAACTAGAGATATCATGGATATGAATTATAAAATTATTGAAAATCATTGAAAATATATTCCATTCACTAAAATATTATGTAAATTATTAAATTATTATCAAATTATATGATCCAAAATCACCAAAATTAAATATTTGTGGAACATAAAAATTTAATAATATCCGATAATGAAAATAAACATTACCTGAATAATAAATTTATAATGAATTATTATAATTATAGACCATCTAATTTAATGGATCTTCATAATGTTATGAAAGAGCTCATTAAGATAGTTATGTTTATTATATATTATTTTAATTCACTTTCATGAAAGAGGAGATTAATGGAATGAGTTTCTCTTCTCCTATTTATTTAATTGAGATATATTCCTTAGTCAGCACTTGTTATAATATTTTGTGGGGTATATACTAACATTTTAATATTTTTATCGTTTATTCTTGGAATTTTATATATTTTAATTTTATATCATGTTCTGTATTTCATGTGATTTCTATTCAATAGAAACTAATGCTATATGGGTTTCTTCATCTTAATTTCCATTTATTAAGACATTTCCTATGTCCACTACCTTATTTATTTTGAGTGGGCTATATATTTAATATGAATGAATATTATGATCAATTTCATGAAAATTATTTGGACATGAAAATCCATCAATGGTTCTCCCTATTATGAGTTTTTTATTTAATAAGATTCCCATGCTTAGGATTTTATCTCACCCCTTTATTATATTTCCCATTCCCTATGTTATGAGGTTGAGTATAAATTTGATAATTTCTTTGAGGGGATCTTTTATTGTAAAATTTTGAGAAATGTTCAAAATAATATTTTTATTTGTCTAATATCAAAACACCATTAACCTAAATCTTATATGGGTCATAAGATTATAGTGAGAGGTAAATTTTTAATAATGTGTACTATATTGATGATTGCCATGAATATCTCACTTTTTATCGAAACTAGAAGATAAATAATTTATTTTAACATTAAATGCATAATAATATGTTTGTGTAATCTTAGTTCGTAGAATGTTTTCCAAATGAATGTCTAATGGATTTAATATTTGTGTCAACTTATAATTTCTTAATATCCTTTTGGAAAAGGATGTTTATATTAATGAATTTTATAGTTTTATACATTAAAATGATGAATGTTGTATGTGGAAGTTGAAGAAGTGGTTGGATGTGATGAAACAATACCCTATATCATGGAATTCATAGATAGATATATTTTTACAGATGATGGGATTTATATGTATAAAATTAATTAAAATCATTATATTAATTCTATTTTTGGGGATATACATATAATGATACTATTTGATATAGATATTATATTTTGATTTTAAAAGTACTAATTTTTTATGCATCTCACAAAAAAGATAAAATAGAAAATAGAAAATTTATCTATTGTAAAAAAGATATTTTTAATATATTTTGGTAGTGATTAAACTAAAGCTTGTCATTAAAAATATGAAAAAAATTTAATCACTTTCACATGGGGGATTTAAAACCTCTATCACCATAAATTTTAAATATATTTAAAATCATTGGATCCTAGAATATTTTTGGTCTATGAAATAATTATTTATGTTATTAATTTTTAAATATTTAATTATTAAAAAGATGATAAATAAACTAAAATTTTTGTGGTTAAATGAAATCATTTATGTCTCAGGATTATGTTATTTTTTAAATAGAAATATTTTTTTTGGGAATTGATTGAATTTATAAATATAAATTAAGTTAGATTAATATATGATCAAACATCATCATTTTTAGGATATTTTGGTCTTATTATAAAGGAAATTACAAATATTAAAGATAAATGATATTGTACATCATTGGGAATAGAGTGGGATGCATACATAACCTCAAGAAAAGAAAATAACAGACTTATTTAGATGATGAAACGTGTATATGTTTCTTAATATATGTTTTATTACATGTATATAATATTTATGACATTCTATTAAATATACCTCTTAAAAAATCCAACAAAAACATCAATAATGAAGAAAAACAAGATCATATATCATTAAATTGAAGAAACAATTTTGTGGATAATTATCAAACTATATTACTTAACCACAATAGATCATGTAGTAAATATGATGACCAAAACACACTCAACTGTGGATCATAAAATACTCTAATTGATCCTTGGTTTTTATCCATATCTAAATATTATATACATTAGAGAAAAATTTCTATCCCCAATGTGTAAAATAATTATTTTTTACATGTATAGTGTGAGTTAAAAGAAATGAACCTGTAGAATTAAAATTTATTTTATTTCATTACTATGAATGAAGAGACAAAAATATATTTATCTTAAAAAAATCTGAAATTTATCTATAATTATTATGTCTCTAAATGAATTAATAATGGAAAAAACACATGGGGAGATTATGTTAGTGGGAGTAGAATGGTAACTTATTGGGGGAGAGTTTATGTGATCCGGAGAAAGAAATTTATATTTTATTATTACCATAGTTATTTTGACTTTAATTATTCACAACTAGTATCAATAAAAATCATTTAAGTAATTTTTTAAATGATAATATTTATGTAATTTTTTCACTATTTCTCAAATAAAAATCTTCTCATGTATTATTAGAATGAATAAGGGATATTTTACTACTGTTTCTAATAAATAATATCAATTTTGTTAATGTGAAAGGTTCCTCTATGTATCAAGTGGACGTCGTATCAAAAAATATACAAATTTGGAATTGTTTATCAAAAAATTAATTTTATTATTTGGATCATGTTTCATGAAAAAATGAAATTATTCAAACAAAATTAAGAAAGATGGTTCTTTAGAGACGTTTTTATTAGCATAAAGTATATATTGAACTAGTTTGATGAAAAATAATAAAATCATGTCGTGTTTATTAATAAAATGGTAATGATTTTTTAATGATCAAATAATGTATTCTATTTTTATTCTATCGTAGATAAAAATTATAATGTACTATTATTGATAACTTGATTCATGGTGATAGTTTGGATGACCATGATCTAGTGGAAATCCAATATTGTGTTCTTCGATTCTGATTATTGAAATTATTTCCCCTATTACTATTTGAATTAACAATGGATTGTTGGACAAAAATACTGAAAATATCCATTTTCATTTTCAAAAACAAGATTATACTTAGGAGAAAAAAACATGTCCATTAAATTCTGTTACATTTTGCTGGAATAAATAATATGTTATTTTTTTTATATTAATAAAAATATTTAGCGGTCTATTTAAAAAAAGTGAAAGTGGGAAAGTGAGTGTGGAAATTCATGTTTTGCTGATTATGGTTTGGAGGTTATTTATACCACTATATTTGAATAATGACCAAGTAATGGTTTCAGTACTGTAGTTTTTGAACAACATTGCTAGAGATATATAGGCTAAATAAAAAAATTACAAAAAATTGTTTCTTTTTGTAATATATTTCTTAATGGGATAGACTAAAGTTGATCAAGTGAAACTTTTATGGATAAAGGCTTCAAAATCATGATTCATTTAGACCAAAAATTATAACAGCTTAAAAATTTGAGTGTGATATTTATTTCATTTTTAGTAGACATATCTATTGGATGGAATAAAATTGTTAATATGGTTAAAAATATTTGTTTAAAATAAAATTACTTGTAATTGTGGAATATTAAAAAGTAATCATATAATAATTATATCATAAATCGTGATTCATATACATACATATCACATATTTTAAAATATATATATATATATATATTTCATAAAAAAATTTGAATTAAATATAGTTAACATTAAAAATAAATAATTAAAAAAATTATTATTAGACCATGGGTTAGCTGGAAAATCTTGAGGTTTCTTTGCATAAGCTAGAATCCATTTTCACAGTCCAATTAAATTTTATATAAAATATGATTCATTTTTTGGAAGTCTAAATCACCAAATATGTGCTTGTTTTCCGGGCCTAGAAAAAGTCTTATTAAGGAATCATAATGGTTGTTCGATATTTAATGAATGAAAGATATATACCCTAATAATATATTTTACAACACATAGATCATTTAACCATGTTTTTTAAGATATGGTTTTATGAAAAATGCATAAATATATAGGTAAGAAAATTTTCACTTTTTTTGTTAATATAAAATAACTTATATTATTACTATAATATTTTTATATGGGATATCTTTAGAATTAATGATTTGGATCGACTCTATTTTTAAATTTGAATCTTAAGTGCATAGGATTGAAATAAAAAAGAGGCTAACAATCATGGATATCGATGAGATAAAATAAAAATGATATATATAACTATTATTGAGACCCTATGATTTCAAATATGACATTACATGGTCTTAAGAGTAATTATACATCATATTACAAGCCTATGATATTGATGTCTTGCATCTTTGAAGACTAGGTACATAAAACAAAAAAAACATATGGCTAAAAATATACTTATTTAAATAATTTTCATAAAGAGATCATAACTTTATTTGATCTGTTACATCATCATAGGGAACCCTAGGGAACACATGAACCCAGGGATGAGCTAAAAAGCCAAATATGAGATTGAAAATAAGAATAATTCTTAATCACATGAGTTAGGAGGCATTATATAATGATATAAAAAGTATGGTACATATGGAATAATAACAAATAAACATGAGATAATAAAAACATGGAATCATAGAAATGGGTAAAAACAAAAAACATATCTTTAGTACCAATAAAGGCTTGCCTCTAATCCCATTTCCCATAGTAGTACAAGTCAAGACAAACATCCAATCTCATTTCCCATAATAGCACAAGCCAAGACTAACCGCTATGATGGTTACACATAGCATCTAATGAGATTTAACTTTAACCAATGCATTAGAGCACTATCTAAGATCATCCATATTACATTTCATGATTATTTTTTCCACATAAATAACCATACATAATGTAACTTATATAAACACAATGGTTACCCATTGAATGAATTGGGCACCACAATCTTGACATAATTCTTAACCAATGGACGTATCATGAAAGTGTCCGTGAATGAACAGAATTAGAACATAAATGGATGTTCATAAGGTAAAATGTTAATATAACATGGAAATTGATGTAAAAAAAAGTGACAACGTGTAGGAATTGTATTTGGGAAATTTTTGTAGAAAAACATTTTTGTGTGGTTTAAAGTATAATACTATTTATATTTTAAAATAGAAAAGTGTAAAATCTTTTATATAAAACCAGAATTTAAACAAGAAGGTGTTCATAATAAAAATAATAATTTTACAAAGAAAATGGGGGCATAAAACAGAGAATGTATTTAACTTGAAATGGGGTAAAAAAAATTGGGTAGTTCCCTTAGAACAAAATTTCTTATCTGGAAGTATTGTTGAGGGAATCACTTTAAAGCATGCATATCCTAGAAAGATAATGAGGGATGTATCATGAAACATGATTTTGAAGCTTATAAAAAGTATGTATAAGTTTTACATAAATTTAATATAAAAATTTATTTTGGTAAAAAGAATTATTGATCAACCTAACAGAATAAAGGTGGTTCGGGTAGAATTCCTTACGGATTATCAGTATGGGAATGGGTATACATAAGAGGGATTAATGATAGAAAAATGGATCCCTCATATTTTATAAATAATGATGATAATATGGGGGTGGTTCATAATTATACCCCATATCTAGGAATTACACATAAAATAGAATAGAATACAGAAAAATCTTAAATAAAAGTGAAATGGAGAGCATCCCTTAACTTAATTCTTGTGGTGTTCCCCACTGGTTATTAATCACCTCTTGATTTTATCTTCTTTAAGAGCCATATAAGTGTAGAGGATTTTGTATTTTGAATGTAATAAGATCTTTTTGACGTGGTTATAGACCATGAGAGGATATTTTTGGAGAATATTGGCAAGGAAAAAGGCTTGAGAAGAGTGTAGAGAAGAGCTATTGATGGGTGGTATTTATAGTGAAGGAGAGGAGGGTTTTCATTAAATTATAATCATTAGATTAATATTTTTTCTTAATAAATGAAATAGTGAGTATTACTTGACCAATAATAGTAATAAATTCATGCGATCTCTAAAAAATGGTTATTTATATCATCCTTGACTCCAACATGATGTAGATATTCAGGTTTTAGTATTCATTATGATTTATCAGAATTTACTATTTATAAAAATTCAATTATTTTATAAAAATCCCAAAAAATCTCCCTAACAATTTTTCGACATGTAGATGCATAAAATTAAATCCATTTTTCAAAAATATTTTCATAAACATGATTAATTTAATATTTAATTAAAATGATAATATACTTGAAAAAAATAGATTTGAAAACATTTATTTTCTTATTCCCATATATAGGTATTTTGTAATTTTACTTTAATATTATTTATATGATATCATAGGTAATTCCACTATTCCTTGGGTTATATAACTATTCATAAGGGTATGTTACTATTCATAAGGGTAGATTTCAATTCACACAAAATTATGTTTTTTGTATCGGACTCCAAAAAACTTACTGATCACAACCATGTGTGTCATATTTTCAAAATTAAAGACACAGAAGTGACAAAATTATGTTTAAAGGTCACATAGAACTTAATAATTCATTATGTTGTGATTTCATGTGATTATATGAGATATTAATAAGATAGGAATTTTGATTTATAAAATATAATGTCATTACATTCTTCCTCCTTAAGAAATTTCACCCTCAAAATTTTGTTTTACATACTAACTCAGAAACATGTAAAGGTACTTTTCCTTCTAATCCTTGTTCAGTTTCAATGTGGCCTCTTCGTATATATGGTTTCTCCATAGTACCTTGACCATGTGAGTAGTCTTTTTAAGTAGAAAATTATCTCTACGATCCATGATCTTTACTTGATGTTCCTCATAGGAATGATCATCCTCTAACTATACAACCTCCAGATAGAGTACATGTGAAGGGACAGTTATGTACATCCTTAAGAGATATAATTGAAATAAATCATGTTCTTTGGTCCTGGTATGTGGAAGTTTTAGTTGATATTCCAAAACCCCGACATGATCCAAAATCTCAACGGGGCCAATTACCTGGGACATAACATTCATTTCATTCCAAACCATGTGACCTTCTTCCATGGAGATATGCATAGAAATACCATGTCTTCAACTTTGAACTCAAGGCCACATCGATGATTGTATACACATATCTTCTATATAATATGGGCTACCTTGATATGTTGATGAATGGTTTTCACCATTCCACCATTTCTTCGTCCATTTCAAGTCCTAGTAGCTAACGCTCACTGACATTATCCTAACATGCCAGTGTTCTACACCTTTTCCCGAAAGGGATTCATATGGTGCCATATGTATTCTCGACTGGGAACAATTTTTGTAGGAAAATTCAACCAGTGGAATATGTTGGTCCAATCCTCCTTTGAATTCCATAGATCATGCTCTCAACATATCGTCTAATGACATAATTTTCAACTCAAATTGGCTATCAATTTGAGGATGATAGGCCATGAAGAATTTCAGTTTAGTTCTTAGATCATGTTATATATTTTCTATAACATTTAGGTGAATCTGGGATAATGATCAGATACAATAAACAATATAACTCCATGTATCCTTACCACCTCTTTGATATATAAATATGTTCATGTTTATCCAATTATCTGTCCTCTCAAATTTTGAAAAAGTAATATATCTTTGTAAGATGATCCACAATAACCCATAGAGCATCATTTCCTCTGGATTTCCTTGGATGTCTAGTGAAAAGTCCATGGAAATGTTCTCCCATTTCCATGTTGGTATGGGTAGTGGTTGTGTCATCCCCTAAGACTTTTTCCTCATGTCCTTCACTTATTGACATACCAAGTACGTTGATGTATATTCATCAGTCTCCCTTTTCATATTGTCCCACCAATATATTCTCATAGATCTCGATACATTTGGTGCTCCCTAGGAGAATAGAGAAGGTCTAGCTATGTGTTTCATTTAAAAGAACCTTCATTATATCTGGATTGGATGGTTCACATAATCATGATCCAAATCCTATTAATCCTTCCTCATCAATCCATATCTCCGAGGATTTTACACTTCATAAAGCTTCTAAACTTTTCAGAAGTTCCACATATTTTCATTGAGGATCCGTTATTTTATCCATATGGGGTGGTTGAGCAATCATTTTGGAAGAGAATAATTATGTTCCTCCCATAATGATTCACATTTAAATCCTCATAAAATCTATGAAAATCGAGTATTTTTCAATTATAATCATTGATAAATATTGAAGATCATTTCTACATAGAGCATATTCCACTTTATTTTCCATAATCAGATGGTAGTGGATTGAGAATTCATAATAATTTATGAGATCTATCCATCTTCACTATCATATATTATTCTCTTTTTGTTTGAATATATATTTGAGACTCTTGTTGTCAGTATATATCTCAAAATTTTCCCAATAGAGATAATGTCTCCATGTATTCAATGTAATGATCATATCCACCAACACCAGATCATTTGTGGGATAGTTTTTTTAATGGATTTTTAGCTTCCTTAAGGTGTAAGATATCAATATATAATTTTTCATCAGAAAAAATCCTAATACCTTCTTTGAAAAATCACTATACACCACAAAAAGTTCTCTACTTATTGGGAGTGTGAGTATTGGCATAGTGATAAGCATCTTTTTCAACTCCTTGAAACAGTCTTCACGTTTCTGAGTCCAGACAAACTTTACTCCCATTTTTGTCAGTGTGGTCATTGCGTTTAACCATTGTTAGAATTTATTAAAAAATCATCAATAATATCGGGCTAGACACATAATTTTATGTATCTCTATGGAAGGGGATTTCCTAGTCCACTCTTCAGTTTCCTTTTTCTTGGAAGGGCCCATAGATATCCCTTTATGGGTGATAACATTCCCGAAGAATGATACTTCCTAAATCTAGAACTCACATTTGTTGTACATTACATACATATTCTCCCTTTGCAATGTATTTAACATAGTATTCAAATGTTATTCATGTTACTCCTTTCTCTTAGAACATATCAAAATATCTTCAATAAATAATACCATTTTTTTGAGGTAATCTATGAAAACTCTATTCATTAAATCCATGAAAATTACTAGAGAATTAGTGAGTCCGAAGGGCATCACTATGAACTCATAGGCTCCATACCTTGTTTGAAAGGCAATCTTGGGAATATATTTCTTCCTCTCCGTAAAATTGTGATATCCTGACTGAAGGTCAACCTTAGAGAAATAACTAGCCCCACAAAGATAACCGAACATGTTAACTATCCATTTTAGGGGATACTTGTTTATTATCATGATTTTATTGATCTCACGATAATCGATTTAATAGTTCCTTGTTCAATCATTTTTCTTGATGAAGAGGGATAGCGCACCCCATGGTGAATCACATAGGAGTATAAAAACGTTCTCCAGATTCTCCTATAACTATTTCATTAGCTCTTCTAGCTCTGAGATGGAAGTTCTATAAGGTGTTTTTGATATAGGAAATGATCTTGGAATAAAATCAATTGAGAACTAAAACTACTGATTTATAGTAATACCCAAAAACTCTTTAGGGAATACATTTGTGTAATCCCTCAAGATAGGAATGTCTTCAATCATGATTTTCACCATTGTCCCAATAATTTGAGCTAGATATTCTTACTCATATGGAAACAATATCCACACATGAAATTATGATTCTAAAGTAGATTCTTCTTCCTCCAAAAAATTGTAAAGAATTTGGAGGATTCAATTGGATTTGAAGAGTGATATCCCCTTTTCAGTAGTTGATGCTAGACTTGTATAAATATATTGAATCCATTCCCAAAATTTATTTGAACTCCACTAAAGGAAGTATGATGATATTTTTTGGGAGGTTCATACCAATAATGTTATATAGGGAGGATTTATAAACCATAGATGGTATAATTACGCAATTTATTTTTCTGACATAGATATTTTCCTAAAAATGATTAGGTAGTGTTTGAATAGTTCTACTAAATATAAAAGATATGAAAGAATGTGTAGAACCAAAATAAAATAGTACACTTGTTATTCTTGATTGAATAACTAGTGTGCCTATCACCACATCATTGTTCAGCTCCTACATAGCAGCAGTGATTTTATAAGTCCTTCATGATTTCTTTGGAGGTTGTTGTTGATTTTCTCTAAAAAACCCTCGATTAGAGAAATTGCACATATAATGACCATGTTCTTTACTATTTTAACACTGCACCACTAGTTGAGCATTGATCTGAACCTTCTATTCTTCTTCCAAATTAGCGGGATTATTCCAATCACTTAGGCAGTTGTTTTGCAGATAAAAAATAATTCCACATTTGAAGAAATTCTTGGTTCCCTTTAAACAGTTCTCCAGATGCTTCTTCCATAAAATTTTATAAGTGGGATATACAGGATACATTCTATCATGGGATTTGATTGTTGAAACACCCATGTTGTTATCCATTATTCAGTTATTGTCACTAGGCCCATGAGACCAATGGGTGTCTCAAATTTTTATTTCAACCTTGAGGGCACAATGGAAAATCTCTTCATAACCATCAATTTCTCAGATCACCCACACCTTTTGTATACAAGACTTAAACATGTTAAAGAAGTGATCCTCCTTGATTTCGGGGTTCACAATGAATCTATAGGCATACCTTTCAATCCTTGTGATGTTTTCTTCATATGCCGCAATAGACTCATCTTTTATCTACTTGAGACTGAGGAACTCCTTGTCCATCACGAGACATCAGGTTCAAGGAAAACATTTATTAAAGAAAATCCTCTTGAATTCCTTCCAATACATTGAATCAAATTCCTCATGGGGATTCATATCCTTGATCTATGTCCACCACTGATCAGATTCTCTAACAAAATGATATACTTCAAGTATGATTTTCTCTTCTTCTAAGCACTTGGGGGTAGAGAATATATTTTCTATGGAGTTAGTCTATTGTTCCATGAGGAGGGGATCAGAATATGTACTAAACATGGGAGGCCTTTGTCGCATGAATAATTATATGGAAACATGATAATTACATGGAAGAGGAGGGTGTTCCACATGATTCAAGTTATTATTTGTAACATGATCCAACTGAGAAAGTACTATCATTCTGTTTTGAGCAACTGCTCTTATCATATATGGCATATTGTTAGAAAAATATTCACATTTTCTAGCACATTGTTTGTCAGAACATGTTCTTCTATTTACTTCCATTAACTATGAAAAAGAGTGTACAATTAGAGGGCTTTAATACTTAATTATTTAATATAAAAATAAAACTTTTGAACATAAAAGGATAAACTAGTAAAGTATATGTGTATCCTAACTTGTGATTCTATAGGTTTAAATCTATTTTATCTTCAATGTATTTCCTATCATATATTCTTAGGGTATTTTTTTTGTTACAATAATAATGGTTTGTACTAAGTTCATGAATTTACCAATTAATATCCCCTGGGAGTGTCAATACAAAGAGTGAAGCAAGGCGCGTTTTCGTGTACTAGGATACCCAGTCAGCCTTGAAACCCCTTGTCAGAGATATCACTCCTAGGTATATCTAAGACAGATATGCCTCTACCTATTTTTATCCAGATAGGGATGTATTTTCTTTATAATCCACTTACTCCAAACTTAACAAAACATAAGGTTGTTTTCATAAACATCATCTCATCCCTAAGGTTTTTACCAGAGTTCTCTATTCCTAATCTCCTAAAATAACTAGACCATTCTATTATACAAACTATAGTGACCCTATACTTTTACATTTAACATTATATGTTTTTTAGAATATTTATACATCATATAACAAGACATATATTGTGAATTCTAGCATCATTGATGACTAGGTACATAAAACATAAATCATGGGGATAAAAAATACTTCTTTATTTAATATCCATAAAGATATCATAACTTCTTTTGTGCCTTTACATATTAATAGGGTACCCTGGGGAACAAAATAAGAATGGAATGAGCAAAAAATCCCAGTAAGAGAATGAACATAAGAATAAAGCTTTATCTCATGAGTTAGGACGTATACCATAATTATATAAAAAGCATGTTACATATGGAATTATAACAAATAAACATGGGATAATATAACTATGGAATCATAGAAATGTGGATGAAACATAAAACATGTCTTTATTAAAAGTCAAGGCTAACTGCCAATCCCATTTTCCATGGTAGTACGGGTCAAGGCAAACCAGAAATCCCATTTCCCATTGTAGCAGAAGCCATGTCTAACTACCAAGACTGTTGGACATAACATCTCATTAGACATAACATTACCCAAGGCATTAGAGTGTTATCTGGGTGAACCCATATTACATTCTATTAATATTTTTTCCATAAAAATAATGATACATAATCCATCTTACATTAACATAAGGGTTACCCATGGAACGAATTGGGTACCACAATCAGGGAAAAAAGCATATTAATGGGTGTATCATGAATGTTTCCAATAAATAAAGGAATTACAACACACATGGATGTTCGTAAGGTAAAATATTCATATATCATGGAAATTTATGTCAAAAATAATTGACAACATGTAGGAAATTTATTTTAGAAATTTTATCATTAAAACATTTTTGTGAGGTATTAATGAAAATACTATTGAGATTTTAATATATAAAAGAGGAAACTCTTTTATATAAAAACAAAATTGTACCAAGAAGGTTTTAAAATAAAAATAATAATTTAATAAAGTAAATGGTGGATGAAATCATATGATAGAGTGCAATTGAAATTTGGAAAAAAATTGGGATGTTCCCTTAAAGTAAGATTTTTTATCGGGAAGTATCGAGGAGGGAATCAGTTAAAATCATGTTTATCCCAGAAATATAATGAAGGATGGATCTTGAAAAATGAGTTTGAAGAACATAAACATTATGTAGAAGATTCACATTAATGTAAAATAAAACCTAATTTGGGTAAAAATAATGATAGGGAAAACCAAAATAATAAAGGCGGTTAGGGAAGAATTCTTTAGGGATTATTGTCATGGTATCAGGTATACTTAATAGCGATTAATGATAAAGAATTGAATTTTTCATCTTTTATAAATCATGAGGGAATTATGTATGTAACACCTCAAAATATTATGAGAAATATTCTTTTAATTTTTTTTGATTTCTTGTATTATACGATACACCAAGATTATCTTGCACTATATGAAACACTATATTAGCTTGTAGTATACACAACACTATTCTTGGCTTGTGTTGTACACAAGAGCAACCTTCCTCAATATCTTGTGTTGTGCGTAATACTAAGTTTCACTAAAAAATGATATATTGTTGTTATGAACTAGTCTTTATGAATATTAGTAACTACATATTGAATTTATGACATTATAATTCATCTTACACATTTTATATAACATGGTATGAGAACAAAACAAAATCGGGTAAAATATGTATTTTTCAAAAAATACAGTTTGGTAGCCTTTTGATGGTGCACCCACTTTAAATCTAGTTATTGACACATTTATAAGTTCAATTAGACAAAATAAACTTATTAATTTCAATAAGGATATAAAAATTTACTTTGGATAATTTTTTTATACTTTTCCATTAAATTTTATATTTTGATGAATAGTAAATATACGCTAAATTTTAATTAAGAACAAATTTTTCCATCAAGATAATTTATATATATAAATTATAATATTTAATGTTTTTAAAGTATAAATAGAATTTATTTTTACCATTTAATATATTTCAAGTCATTGTCATAAATTTTATATTGAATTCATAGTTAAAAATATTTCAATATTTTGCAATGTTTTAACTTTCAAAACCCATTTTCTCAACAGCGCGATTAATTTTAAATTAAATAATACAACATCGGTATTTTGAATTTTGAAAAAATGTATAAAATATTTTGAATCAGTAGGTCCAAATTATGTTAATATACTAATTTGTATTTTTAGAAATTATGATTAGTAACTGCGATAAATCTTATTTACTACAGTTAAAGGTAAATCGGATAATTAAGGGTAACAATAAGATTATAAAATCACCCTTACACCTGAAAAAATTCTATTTGATGAATAAAAGTCGTCCCATACACCTAAGGGTCTTAATATATTCATTTCATGGAATGTTGACCTTTAAATGGATGTAATTATTATTAAAACCAAAGAAAGTGACAACATGTCACTCTCTTATATTTTATAAGTGTAATAATTTTATTTTAGTGATAAACATCATAAAACATTGAACATAAATAGTAAAAATAAATATAATAACATTATATACATCATGTAAATTTATTTATAATTTTTAGGGATTAAATAATTATCATTAATGGTGACACAATAGTGATGCAGAAATTGATTATTTAGTGACAAAATCAATAATACAATTTTTATTAATCTAATAGTGACAATAAAAAACACAATCACCTGACCAAAACTTATTGGTCGTGTACATGTAAACCGTAATCATCCAATGGTCGAATATTTGACCATTTGGAGCATTATAAATGTGATTATGACCCTTATAATATCTTATTTTAAATGATGTCAATGTTGTCACCTTCATGATTTAATAAATATAAAAATTTAAATGTTGTGATTTTAAGATGATAAATTCTAGTAAAAGTATTATTATGGTAGATATTATATTTATATGCATCATAGTAGTTTATTTTTAATTTTTATCTAATAAATGATTATATTAAATAATTATAAAAAAAATGTTGTAGTAATTATTTTATTAATGGAAATATCAATTAAATGGGTTTAAAAATATTAAAATAAAAGTATATTAAAAAATTAATGTTATGAATGATTTTATTAGATGAATATGACATGTTAGGAATCTATTAAATATTTTTTCTCTAATATTTCCTCTGTTTGGATATTTTTTAAATTCAAATAAATGAATAGTGTCAAAATTGACTCTATTGTTGTTTTTAAAAAATATCATATTATTAAATTGTTTAAAAATTAGAAATTTAAATTTATATGGTCTAAAATGTCATAAATTATCCAATTATTGACAATTCACAACACATAAGTAATTATTTATAACAATTTAAAATTTAGAATATTATTACCACAAATAGAATTAAATAGATTAAATAAGGATAAATCTAGTTGATAAGGTTTTAAATAAATTCCCAACATGTCTAAATTTTATTGGTTGATGATATTAAAACCCTGTATTACCTCATATCCTAATTTGAGTTACTTTGGAAGTTTTTATGTGGGATTTGAGTTTATTATAAATTAATATTTTAGAAGTTTCCAAAAGTGCCCCTCTTTTCTCTTATAAATGGGAACCTCCACCCTCTCCACCTCAAACCACTTTGAGTTTTCAATATTGGCAAAACCCTTCCAATTTACATTATCTACTTACATAGATACATAATTGATGTTATGGTTTTCTAAAAATACCATCTATAGTGCCCTAAGAGGAGGTTTAGAAATGGAGCGTCGAAGAAGAGGTAATCTCTTCTACCAATTATTTCAAAGTTTCTTTATTATTATACATCCTCTTATTTAGTAGTTTTATTATAAAGTATTATCATATTTATAAATAATATACTGATATGTTATTATAAATATAAACCAGCCCTATTTCACCTTCTAACCATCCTATGAAAAATGAAATCACCACGCGTGCGTATGTACAGAATATCATCTCCATGTCGTGGTGTAATTTGTTTTTCCAACACAACCTTACATTGATGGGTATTATGGTGGAAATAATAACTATTTAAGATTGTAAAACATGATAATAATTCTAAGATATTATATAATCCACTCCAATACTATTCAACAATTATAGGAACAATATTGTCGCTCATGCATACTTATGGATTACCGTCTCCACAATGCGATGAGATTCATTATGCATATTAACCATTCCAGAATGATTATAAAGAATATATATATTAAATAATGATGAAATTTATGACATAATAGTGCTACTTTATATATATATATATATCATCTACTTACTTCCAATCAATTCAATAATGAAATGAAAACAACGTTCATGCGTACGTACGGTCTACCATCTCCATGAACGGTGTATTTAATTTCATTTCTCTATATATTATATACATATATATATACTGATTATATATGATATATAAATCATGTTCTAGATTATGTAATTAAGTAAAACATGATATAAGTAATAATAAATTCAAGAACATCAAGTCCAATCACATACGATAAATGATACGATTTTATCCAAACCACTGCTTTAACATGGAATTATCAAATGCACGTGTAATATAAAGTCGTAAGTGAATCATATATGATATAATAAATATTATTATGGTTCTTTTACAAGTTAATAATATTTTTAAACCCACTATACATGAGTCTTAGAAACATACAGAAGAAATTGGACATAGGTTAAGGGATAATTATTCCAATCTCGTTCTTATCTGGGATTGTTTATTCATAAGTATTTACTGGGGTTATGCTTACCATCCTTGTCCTTTTTTCCCTAAAAATGTTTTTAGAAAATGTTTACTATTCATCTATGTATGTTTAAAGTCATATTTACAATTTGTTGACTTTTACGACATTGTATTGAAGTAATCTTTCATTTGTTAACCATATAAGGTACTTTTTAACTTTTATGAAAAAAGTACGAGATGTTTTTTTTAAATTATACAGTGTGAATTGATTTTTACAGTTTCATAATGCCTTATTTCCATGAATCATCCTCTACAAGATTTCCTGATAATTTTCAAAAAAAATATTTTCATTTAAAATCACACAACGTTTTGAGAAAAGAAAATGATTTTGAAGGAGAAAGGATATTTTCCCCAAGAATTCATTTCAAGTGTTTATTCAAAACCATTTTCAATATAAGATGACATTATTAATTATGATTATGTTTCATGTATAATGTCTCTATTATTTTCATGGTTTAATTTTTCTTATGATGAAATGATATTCATTTGTTTTATATGGATTATGTTAAGATGGGATGATGTTTATGAAACCCATTATATTCTTTGGGTTATTATGCATGATTTATGATTGTGTTATGGCACACATAAGAATGATTTCAATATGAGATGGGTGGGACCAATATCTCCCTCCAATGCATTGTTTAAAGATTTATATCTTATGAGATAGACATGGCTGGGACAACAAGTAAAATCCGGTTCAGTAATATAGGGCAAGAATGGAAAGTAAACCCAGTTCAGTAATGGAATTTGTCCACTATGATAGTATTGGTAGCAATTGATTGGATACTATGGAAATCATATCATGTGATTAATTGATTCCATACTTACATGTTTTATTCCCATGCTATTTTATCATGATTATTGTTCCTTTATGATCTATGCCTTAAGTAATGCCAAGATATATTTCACCACTCAAGATTTTGATGTTTAAACATTATGTTCATGTTTTTAAGTTCTAATGTATAGATATTGTTTTATTTTCTCCATTATTACCCTTACTGAGCATTTGAGCTCACCCTTTATATGTTTTTTCCCCAGGATATAAAGAAAGGTTTTAGGTATGAATACAAAAGGGGAAGATCTTTATGGGATATGTTGAAGATCATTCACCATGACTAGAAGATTATATTTCGTGTTACCAAAGATATTAAACTATTATGGTCCTTGAGTATTGGTTTTTGTTATGTATTATGTATTACTCAAAATTAATGTAATGTCTATGTATGCCAATCTTGGGTCTCTACAGTTGGTATTAGAGGAAAGGTTTAGTTAACATTTGGAAACTATGATGCAAAAACTTTAGAGTGATCCCTAGATATATTTCTAAGGTATGTCTAGGGATGTCCCTAAGGATAAGTTTAAGTATAGGTTATAGTCTTAGAATTACAATAATGATCATAGAATTAAACCTAACATGTTAGATATTGAAGGTACTCCCCCTTTATTAGGTTTTTTTCCTAGTATGATTTTTCCCTCCCACAATATTCTTCCTGGGTTTTAGAACATGGATGGAAATAGGAAGATTCACGATAATGGAGGATATGATTTACAATGGAATGATATTCTTCATGAGAAACCAAATGTAATGGGATTTGGAAGTCCAAACATTATTATTATGCCTAATCAGAAATCTGATAATATGATCAATAATCTCAACTTTGGTAAGTTTTTTGACTCATCTAATAAGAGAATGATGGAGTTTCAAGATGATCATAGAGGAACGAATGTTAAATTTCCATCATGTAAATCATTTGGTAAGAGGCATCATGTAGAATGTTTCAAAGGAACTAGAAGATACTTTGGGTATGGAAATGAAGGACACAAAGCCAGTAATTGCAAAGGAAATGGTTCAATTAACAACATGGACACAAATAATGGTATATCTAAGACATCAAAAATGGTTAAATTTTTTAAATGTGGAATGTACGGGCATTATGAAAACCAATTCCCTAAGGGAAAGTCTCATGATGAGAATCATCATGGTCATATGGGTAGTATTTATGTTGATTATGATGAAGAGACTACAAATGATATGTGATATGAAAGAACTTTTGATGCTAGGTCAATGGTTTAAGAAGGTAGTGTAATGATTTATGTTTATCAAGAGTTATGTTGTATAGGTAATGGTACTATGGAATAAAGACACATCTAAGGATTGTTACACCATTTTTTCTGAAGTATTTGAAAGTATATGTTGAATGGTATCGGTAACCATGAAAGGTTATTCATATATTTTTGTAATGTAGATGATATACACATAATGATGGAATAAGAAGATAATGATATGTTTGATAGTATTAATGAGCTCGTGACTGATATAAGGACAATGTGATATCATGGTTTGAGTATATAGAAATTTTCGGATTTTGGTATGTTGAAAGAGTTAATGTTTGACTACATTCATGTTTTCAGTAAGGTTCTATAGTAATTCATGTTTCAAGAATACATGATTAAGGTGTCCACATATTTCGAATGTGGTCAAAAAGATATATCTTATGATATATGGGGGATAAATGATGGTATTCACATGCTTTTTATAAGACCTCTCTGGTAATCTTTTTCATTATAATATGAGATTGGACAGAAGTATTTTGGATAAGCCTAATGATTAGAATGGATTATGTTAGACATCAGGTAGTATTGTTTAATGCTAGAACATTTTGATATTATTTATCAAATGTTATAATAGTATAGTTTTAGAAAAAGGACATCCCATAGTACAGGAAACAACCCATCACGTCGGACACAGATGCGAGAATCAAACCAACAATCGAAGTGCGACAGTCCTTAATCTCCGACAACTGGCCTACAGGAAGACCCTGGTTTGTAGAAACTAGTTTTATTTTATTAAGAGGTATGATAGATGAATTATAAGTCCATTTTTGGAACCATATACGATTTACCTCACCATAGAAAGACTTATATAGATTTAATATCTTTTTCTAACATTATTTTTTATGATAGAGACTTATGGAATGGCCCCTCATTCTATCGAGTGATCTGCTAATACTTCTAGAATTCAAATTCATTTATTTAAATAATAGATGAATTGGAAATTTTTCATTGAATGACCAATGATGATATTATAAAAATTCATCAAATTTAGGGAAATGATCATGAAATCCAAAAATTTTGCCCTAATACCCTCATATCCAATGAATCAGATGGTACCTTAGATCATCAAAAATTTATGGTGTTGTGATTGTTGTAATTTTCATAGCCATATTCTCTACCACTCTCCATCAGAACATGATGGTTATATTTGTCTTCCATATCCATATTTTCACCTATATTCTCCTATGTGGAAACCGAGTGATGATTTAATTTGGGTAACCATTATGTTTCATACCTTAGTTTTTAAAATTATGTTTTAGTAATCCTTTTTACGATGTGGTTTTCTATGAAAGAAACTTTCAAGTAGTAAACCATTTATAACCCTGACGAATTTCGAGGGCGAAATTCATTTTAAGGGGGGTAGAATGTAACACACAGAAATTTTATGAGAAAGATTCTTTTTAATTTTATTGATGTATTGTCTTCTATGCAACACCAATATTATCTTGTGCTATATGAAACACTGTATTATCTTGTAGAATACACAACACTATTCTTGGCTTATGATGCATGCAAGAGCAACCTTCCTCAATAGATTGTGTTGTATGTAATACTGGATTTCACTAAACAATGATATATTGTTATTATGAACTAGCCGTTATGAATATTAGTAATTAAATTTTGAATTTTATGACATTATAATTCATCTTACACATTATATAGAACATGGTATGATAACAAAATAATTTTTTCAGGTAAAATATGTATTTTTAAAAAAATGCAGTTTTACCGCCTTTTGATGGCGCACACTCTTTAAATCTAGTTTTTGATATGTTTATAAGTTCAATTAGACGAAATAAACTTATTCATTGCAATAAGGTTATAAAAATTAACTTTGGATAAAATTTTTATATTTTTCTGTTAACTTTTATATTTTTATGAATAGTAAAAATACGCTAAATTTTAATTAAAAACAACTTTTTCCATCAAGATAATTTATATAGTCAAATTATAATATTTAATTGTTTTAAAGTATAAACTGAATATATTTTAAAATTTAATATAATGCAAGTCATTAACATTAATTTTACATTGAATTCATAGGTAAACACATTTCAATCTTTTGCAATGTTTTGACTTTTAAAAGCCGTTTTTACAACAGTGGGATTAATTTTAAATTAAATACTGTAACATCTGTGTTTTGAATTTTGAAAAATTTATTCCCTATTTTGAATCAGTGGGTCCAAATTATGTTAATAGGATACTTTTTATTTTTAGACATTATGAATAGTAACTACGGTAAATTTTATTTACTACAATTAAAGGTAAATCGGCTAATTAAGGGTAAAAATAAGATTATAAAATTACCCTAACAACTTCCAAAATTCTATTGTATAAATAAATGTAGAACCATATAACCTATGGTTTTGAATATATTCATTTCATTGCCTTTTGACCATGAAAAGGATGTAATTAATATTAAAAAAAGTGACAACAAGTCACTCATATCTTATAAATGTAATAATATTATTTTAGTGATAAACTGGACAAAAAATTGAAAAAATGGTCACCATAAAGATAATTACATTATATAGATCATGTGAATTAATTTTTAATTTTTAGGGATTAAATAATTATTATTAATGGTGAAATAATATTGATGCAAAAATTGTTTATCCAGTGAAAAAATAAATAATACAGTTTTAATTAATCTAATATAGACCATAAAAGGCCCAAAAACCAGACCAAAACTTATTGGTCGTGTACATGTATACCATAAGCATCCAATTGTCGAATATTTGACCTTTTGGAGCCTCTTAATAGTTATTATGACACTTATTTTATTTTATTTTAAATGATGTCAAATTTTTCACCTTAATGATTTAATAAATATAAAAATTTAAATGTTGTTATTTTAAGATGATAAATTCGAGTAAAATTATTATTATGGAATATAATTGATTTATCTGAATCATAGTAGTTTATTTTTAATTTTTATGCAATAAATACATATATTAAATAATTATACAAAAATGTTATAGTAAATATTTTAATAAGGAAAATATCAAATAAATGGTTTACAAATATTAAAATAAATATTATATGAACAAATTAATGTGATCCATGATTTTTTAGAGGAATATGACATGGTAGGAATATATTTAGTATTTTTTTTCAAAAATATCTTCTCTGTGGATTTTATTTAAATTCAAATAATTGAATATTGTCAAAATTGACTCTATTGTTATTTTATAAAAATAAAATATTATTAAATTGTTTAAAAATCACAAAAATATTTTAAAATTATATATGGAAATTTACATGGTCGTAAATTTCATTAATTATCCAATTATTGACAATTCACAGTATATAAGTAATTATTTATAACAATTTAAAATTTAGAATATTATTACCACAAATAAAACTAAATAGAATAAATAAGGATAAATCAGGTTTATAAGGTTTAAAATAAATTCCAAACATGTCTAAATTTTATTTTATAATGATCTTGAAACCATATATTACCTTATATCCTAATTTTTGTCAATTTTATAGTTTTTAAGTGGTGATTGAGTTTATTATAAATTAATATTTTATAGGTTTCCAAAAGTGTCCCTCTCCTCTCTTATAAAAGGGCACTTCCTCCCTCTCCTCCTCACACCACTTTGAGCCTTCAATATGCGCAAAAACCTGACAATTTCCATTATAGACTTCCCTAAATACATAATAGAGGTCATTTTCATCTCAAAACAGCAACTTTAGTGCCCTAAGAGGATGTTTAGAAGTGGCGCATCGAAGAAGAGATAATCTCTTTTACCGATTATTTCAAGGATTTCATATTCTTCTACATCTTTTTCTTTAGTTGTTTCATTGTAAATTAATAAAATAAGTATAAATAATATACTAATATGTTATTATAAATATGAAACAACCCTATTTCACCCTCTAGACATCCTACCAAAACTGAAATCACAGCACATGCGTACGTATGGAATACCGTCTCCATGCCGTGGTGTAATCGGATTTTCCACCACCACCTTACATGGATGGGTATAATGGTGAAAATAATAACTATATATGATTATTATTACATGATACTGATTCTGAGATATTATATAATCCACTCCAATACCATTCAACAATTATGGGAATGATATTACCGCTCGTGCATACATACGGATTACAGTCTCCACGATGCGACAAGATTCATTCTCCATGTTAACCATTCCAGAGTGATTATAAAGTATATATATAATAAATAATGATGAAATTTATGACATAATAATGGTACTATATATATATATATATCTATGTGTGTCATCTACTTACATCTATTCAATTCAATAGGGAAATTAAAACAGCGTTCATGGGTACGTACGGTTTACCGTCTCCATGAACGATGTATTTCATTTCATTTATATTTCATTTATATACATATATATCCTGAATATATATGATATTTAAATCATGTTTTACGTTCTGGAAGTATGTATATAATGATATAAGTTATAATAAAATCAATAACAACAAGTCCAAACACATACGATAAATGAAACGAATTTCCCCAAACCACTGCTTTAACGTGGAATTGTCAAATGCACGTGTAATATAAAGTCATATGTGAATCATATATGATATCATAAATATTATTATTTCTCAGTTAAAAATTAAATAATATGTTGAAACCCACTATACAGAAGTCTTAGAAACATACGGATGAAATTGGAGATAAGGTAAGGGATAATTATTCCAATCTCAGTTTTATTTGAGATTGTTTATTCGTAAGTATTTATAGGGGTTATGTTTATCATCCATGTCCATGTTTTCTAAAAATGTTATCATAAGATGTTTAATATTCTTTAATTTATTTTTAAAGTCATTTTACCCTTTTTTGACTTTTATGACACTGAATTGAAGGAATCTTTCCTTTATTTACCATATGACGTACTTTTTGAATTTTCCGGAAAAAGTACGAGAAGAATGTTTTTTTAACATATAAGGAGTGAATGGATTTTTACTGTTTAATAATTCCTTATTTCCATGTGTCTTCCCCTACAAGATTAATGATTATTTTCAAAAAAATCATTTCTATTAAAATCTCACAACATCTTGAGAAAAGAAAATGATTTTAAATAATAAAGGATATTTTCCCCAAGAATTCATTTCAAGTGTTTATTTAAATCCATTTCCCATATAAGATGACATAATTTTGTGTGCTTATGTTTCAAGTATAATATCTCTATTATTTTTGTGTTTTGATTTCTCTTATGATAAAATGATATCTATTTGTTTTTTATGGATTATGTTAAGATGGGATGATGTTTATGAAACCCATTTTTTTCTTTGGGTTATGATGCATGATATTTATTGTGTTGGGACACACATAAGAATGATTTATATATAATATGTGTGTGACCTTTATCTCCCTCCAATTTATTGGGTAAATATTTATATCTCATGAGATAGACATGTCTGGAATGAAAAGTAAAATCTGTCTCAGTAATACAGGGCTGGAATGGCAAGTAATGCCAGTTCAGTAATGGACTTTGTCCACTATGATGGTTTTGGAAACAATACCTTTGATACTATGGAAATCATATCTTGTGATTAATGGATTCCACAATTACATGTTTTATTCCCATTATATTTTATCATGATTAATGTTCCATTATGATCTATGCCTTACGTACTGCCAAGATTTATTTCACCACTTACGATTTTGATGTTTAAACATTATGTTCATGTTTTTAAGTTCAAATGTATATGGATTGTATTATTTTCTCCATGCTTACCCATACTGATAATTTTATCTTTCCCTTTATTTGTTTTCTTTTCCCTATGATATAAAAAAAGTTTTTGGGTACGAAAACAAAAGGGGAAGATCTTTATGGGAGATGTTGAAGATCTTTCACCATGATTAGAAGATTATGTTCCAAGTTTTAAAAGACACTAAACTATTATGGTACTTGAGTGTTGGTTTTTGTTGTGTATTAAATATTCTTCAAAAGTAATGTAATGTCTATGTATGTCAAGCTTGGGTCTCTACAATGTATGAGGTTCGTAATCAAACCCCATCACTGAGAATTACACAAAAAATAGAATAACAGAGAGGCCAATTTGAATAAAAGATAAACCAGCAACCTCTTCTCCCCTCTATGTCCCCACTTACCTCTATGCCCTCCTGATCGGATATGGTGTAGTGGCTTCACAATGGTATTGGATTTGGTGGTTCATCGGTCAAAGGTTTCTTTAGGTGCTCTTGTATTAGCCCCCCTTTCATTTCCCTCTTTGTTTTTTTGGTTTACGCTGGGAAATATCTATGTCCTGACCTCACTCCCCCAACATCATTACATGCACGTCCCAAATCAGTGTATTTTTAATTGTTTAAGGATGTTATATACGATTTCCGAGTAACCTTATTGGCCTCACTCTTCAATTATTATTCTTTTTCATTGATCGGATTTCTACTTGTTCTCGTCTTATGAAGTGTCCCTCAGTGTCCTAGTCTACTCAAAGATCTACCCTGAACTCTAATCCCACTATTCCCGTCTGGTAATATTTAAAATTACGTTTTCGAAGGGGTTTTACGATGTGGGTTTTCGGGGACGATGGGGTTTGATTTTCTGATGGTGTCACTTTTGATTTTATTCTTTCTAAGGTTGACTTTCCGAGATTTTTTCCGGTGTTGATGGTGTTCTTCGGTGGTTTCTTTGAAATTATCAGTTTTATTATGTTTTATGCATATTTTTTCATCATTTTTGGTGGAGATCATGTATGGTGATTCATCATTCATACAAATATTTTCTGATTTGGCTGATGGTCTCGATGTCCTAGGAAGTATGGCTTTAGTGATGACATGATGTGGTTCAACATTATGGATGGTGTTTGGGTGGTTTGATTCGATAGTGGGAATCATCCGGTGTGGTGATGATGTGGAGGAGAAAGGATAAGATGTTTGACGTGTTGGGTGTGCGACTCATGGCAGGCATGTTACATGTGATTCATAGGAACCGAAATGGGTGATTATACATTTTGAAAGTTGTATTTTGAATTTGATGTTTGAGTATTATGGAACTGAATAAATGAATGGTTTCCTTCTTACCCTTAACGTGGATTTTTGAAAGTGGGAAAAATCAATTTTGAGGAGGATCTCTTAGCTTATGTCTGATGGTGTTCTCCACTTGATATTAATTACAACTTGAGTTTAACTCCTTTGAGACCATCTTCAGAGGATAGGATTTTCTATTGTGAAGAGACTTAGAGATTTTGGACGTGGGGATGGAGCTTGGGAGGTGATTTGGGAAGAATATTGGCAAACCATAAGGCTTGAGAGGATTTAAGAGAAGAGGTAAGGATGGTTGGTTTTTATAGTGAAGGAGAGGAGGGTTTTCATAATATTATAATCATTAGTTTATTATTTTTCCATAAGAAAAGAAATAGTGAGTATTTCTTGACCTAGTATATTAATAAATGCATGTGATTTCAAACCAATGGTCATTTACATCAACCATGACTCAAGCATGATGTAGATATTCAGGTTTTAACATTTATTGTGATGTATCAGTTTTTACAGTTCATCAAAAATTCATGTAATTTAAAAAAATCCCAAAAATTCCCCCAAACCATTTATTGAGATGAATAATAAAAAAATGAAATCCATTTTTAAAAAATTATTTTCTATATATTATTAATTTAATATTTAATTAAAATGGTAGTTTTCTTCAACAATACAGAATTAAAAAAATTTATTTTCTAATTCTAAGATATAGGAATATCGTACAATTACTTGAATATTATTTATATACTATCATGGGTAATGTTACTATTCATTAGGGTATATCACTATTCATAAGGGTATGATACAATTTATATGGATATGTTACTATTCACCAAAAATTATGTTCTTCTTATCAGACTCCAAAAAACTTACTAATCCCACCGATTTTGGTGAGATATTCAAAATTCCAAACATAGAAGAGAAAAACATGTTTTTTAAAGGTCACATAGAACTTATTAATCCATTATACTATGATTTCATGTTATTATATTAAATATTAATATGAAAGTAATTTCCATTTATAAAACATTGGGTCATTAGAACTATATTTCATCTAGGATGCATAAATGTGTTTTACATTATCTAAAAGTTTCGTCCTAGTATTTTTAGGTGTCATGTTTGGCTTAATGAAATACAATTATCAACTAACAAAAGTTTTGTTCAAATTATTTATTTTGAATAAATTTGTGCTATTATTTGTGATTTCTCTAGAAAATTGTTTATTATTTTAGATGATTCTAGAAGTTATCTACATTAATGAAACCATCATGAAATACAATTGATAGTTATTAATAAAAACAATGTTAATGGAGGAATTTTAAGTAGACATTTAGGAGTTTCTAATTAATGATATACTCAAGATTCCATAGTGGAAAATCTAGATCCTCAAAGTAGTAGGGGGTTCATGGTGAGTTTAAAAGAAATATTAAAGTTATATGATTTGAGGTAGATCATAAATAGTTATAGAGTGTGATTTTATATGAAACACACCAATGAAAAAATTAAAAATGTGACATTGATGCAATTATAACAGAAAAATTGTATTTATGTTAAACCATAATTTGACAACAGTTTGTCAGAAGTAAAATTTCATGGATTTGGGAAAATGAAAAGGAAGTGGGAGGATGTAGGTGTTAAATCAACTACCTAAGAATGTTCTTGGAAGAGTTGAAATATGTTGGCATCTTATACTATCAGACCTGTATCTCAAAACAATGAGTGGTGAGTGGAGAATAATTTATTTTCAATATATTGAAAATATTAAAATTTTAATCTCACATTTAGTGTTATTAATTTATAAATGATGGTTAGATTCTAAAAGAATATAATAATCTCTCTAAATAGACTCTTGAATAATATTCATCACACCTTTGTGAAATATGTGGTATGTATGAGGATATATACTGCTAAAGATATCCCTACACCTTATAAAAATAATTATAAGGATCTGATGCCATCTCGAAGATCATGTGTTCCATAAAAAATTTGTCGTGTTTGGAGAGGTGAGCTCAATTTGGTAAAGGATATTACTACAATAAAGAAATGTGAATAAGATATTCCAATCATATTCTGGAGTAAGAAGAATATATTTATTGGAGATGAGTCTACTACATTCAAAATGACTAAGTAGACAGTGTTTATATAAATAGTGAATCCACCATGAATTTAGGATTCCCTCATCTAAATATATAATTTTTATGATGGATGTAAATACATTTTTATAAATTGTGGGTGTTATTCCCCAAAATAGTACATAAAAGAAGAGTAAAGGCAGTGATCTAACCCAAAAAAAGTCTCTGGGGAGTGACCTACCCAAATAAATTAATAATATTGGTTCAAAGAAACATTTTCATTAAGTATTTATTTATTATAATAATGTGTGTGAACCATATAAAATCAAACATGTAATAATATAATTTATAGATTCCCACAAAATAATTAAAATTGTAAAAGAACTCAAATAATATATTGTATGGTTTATTGAGTAAAGTGTTAATTGGATCCTTAGAGATTAAAAGAGAATGAGAAAGGCTTCCTTCTAATTAATAGGTCTAGATCATAAAAGGATAGTCAGATCTAGGAATAGAAAGGGAAATTTTGAAAAAGTGTTTCCATAACTCAATTCAATCCCCCCATCCAGGGTATATCATAATAATGTACATCAAGGGACATATCCATTTATATCAGTATAGACGTTATCATTTATTATATTTTTTATGATCTAAATTGATTTTATTGGTTTTTATGTTGATGTATTAAATTACTTTTATATTCTTAGTTTTTATTCTATGTATAGGACTAAAAAGGTGTTTAAAAATAACTTTAAATAAGAAAATATGAATCTTAAATTGGGAAACTAGTATCATGATATATAAGTCAATGTGATGAAAATTTAAGTTAAAAAATTAAAAATTATAATAATGTGAATTTTTATGTGGCCTCTTATCTAAGGAAGAAAATTGATTCCCATGAAAACAAATTAAAGTAAATATATTCCATGGTGAAAGGGTTCAAAACTATTTCTATAGAAAATTTCATGGACTCAAAATAAATTCAAAAATATTGAACCTATAAAGAAAAAATATTTCACATATGGAATAGATGGTGAAAAGGAACCAAAATTAGATTATGGAAAAATAATCCTTGATGTACCCATTGTTCAAATGAATTCCAAATTAGAAGAGAAATGTAATATATTGGAAAAATATTCTCATGAATTGGATGATTATATTTCATGTAGGAATACTCCAATGAAATATATTAATTCCATGATGGAAGGTAAAATTAGAAAGATCCCAATGTCTTAAATGGACTCGAATATGCAAAATAAGATGTTGGAAGCCATGGGTAAGCCTAAACTAAATTATTCTTCACATTTTTTGTTTGGATACCCTTAGGTGGTTCATGATGATTAGTGGAAATTTATTCTATTTTAGAGGAAAATAATAAATAGATTATCATGCCCTCAAGCCCATAATATAGGGGAGATACTATTTTTCTCTATTATAACCCCTCTCTAAGGAATTAAAAAAAGAGGCATAAAAATTCATAACAATAAGGACAGTCATTAATGTGATGGAAATAGAATTAAGAAATCCTCGAGAAATGGTGAAATTATTCATGTGATCTCTATAATAAGGTATGGAAACATTTTCTCTTTTTTTTCATGGAATCCATTATCACTTTATAAATTAATCATTGTAACACAATAATTACATTTAATGTGGATTGAAACAATAATGAGTAGGTAAAAAATAACAAAAAAATGAGTTATGGTTATAATTCAATTACATTATTCCATATTAACAATGTCTCATGTGAATATTTTAGAAGACTATTTGCTGTAAAGAATGAATGTAAACATACTACAACCAATAACATGTTTTCCCCTTAAAACATATTTCCAATTCTAGTAGAAAAAGACACAATGCTTAATTTTTTATGATGAAGAATCCCAAATATAAAACTAAACCAATTTTTTCATAGAAAAAAATAAAAAGGAATTTTAATCAATATATATATTCACATGTTTATATCTATCGATGTTTTCTTTTGAAAGAAGTATCCCAATGGAAGGTATGCGTTGAAAAAAATTATAAATTAAGACAAGGGTAATAAATTCACTAATAATTTATGTATAAATAATGGAATATAAAATATAAAAGAATCCTATAATGGTATAGACTCCCAAAGAAGAGGTTTTTTTATTTTGGTTTTTAGAGTAAATAATAATACCAAATTGGTTAAGAGTTTGATGGATTCAATAAAACCAATTAAACATAAATGATGGATTCAATATTGGATAGGTTTATTAATGAGGATGATCATAGAGATCTTTAAGTTTATGTGGTCATGTAATATTCCTAAAAAAACATGAAAAATGGAAAATTAATGTGGGTAAAATAGGGGTGAACTCATCAATAACAAAAAACATTCTCAAACTAAGAAGAAATAAAAGTAACCCTCTACCCATGGAATCAAATGTTTACAAACTATTTGGAATTAGTGTACAAATAAAGTGGATATAATATTCATGGGGTATTTTACTAGAAAGGAAGATGGATAGAAAGTCAATTGTGTCACAACCCATCCCCTGGGGACCATTTCATGACTCCCCCAGTCCTACCACCCAAAGGCAAGGGGTTTGTGACTAGTGGTAAAAGCATCAAACTGCAAGTGGGGGGAATTTTCCAGAGTACCTATACACACACTCACAACCACATCCCTGGAAAATTGGAAAAGATAACATTTATGATACTCAACAACCTCAGAGTGTAAACGTATAACAAGAACTATATGGGCCAGTAATAAAACCCATCAAAATAGAACTACAAAAAGTGTGAGAACATGATCGATGGACAACCATCCAATGAAAATCCCACCTGATGGTTAAGTACAAAGTAAAAACTAGAAGTCATACAAGCACATCCTACTTACCTGATCTCACCGGGTACCACCTGGTTATTGGCCACAATGTCCTCCACCAAGTCATCGATTGTCCACACCAAACACGACAAGTGTGGACAAAGCCCATGTAGTACTGAGTGTCAATATACTCCGTCAAGACCCCAATCCAACAAGGATATACCACAACGCAATCCAAAAATAAATCTAAAAAGAAATACACCTCACACCACGTATAATATAAGGTAGGAAAGTAAGACAATCAGTTGTATCATTAAACACATTGGGCTACTAGGGTACTCCTCCCGGAGGAGTATCAGGGGTATGCATGGTCACATAGAGCCACTCCCCACTGTGGGCCTACCAAGTCACACCGAGCTTCTTCCCACTATCCTTAGAATGTACTGGAACTCATACCTGATTAGTACCATGGGTATACTGGGTCACACAGAGCCGCTCCCCACTATGGGATTGATGGGTCACACAGATCCACTACCCACCTTGTCTATCTTATTGAGGTACTCATCACTGATGAGTACCATGGTTCTTCCAGGTCACACAGATTTTCTCCACACTTTGGGCATGTCATGTCTCATATAGCTGCATCCCACTGGGTTATCATAGCTGATCCAAATAGGGTCACTTATCACCAGTCTTCAAGTCTCATTCTGCCGTAGGATTAATGCATGTAGAGCACATGATTCTTGGAGAAACTAGTCCTCATGAAATTAATCAGATTTCATCTTCCATGAAAACCTCCATAAACTATTCCAAAATAACATCCTAATTCCCATGGTTCCGATTCTGCAGACCGATCATCAATTGAATGCCTATTTTCTATGTTATATGTGTTTTAGTAAACAGGGGTCGGTTGCATCCAGACCCGGTCAGACCCAGTCAGACTTTCCAAACAAAACCAGATCAAGGGCCCAACATGCTCTAGCCTAGTTCAACCAACCCATCCCAACCCAGTTTGGGTCTGGGCCAACCCTGTCTTGTCTGAGCACTTTTCCAGGCCCATTGTCCATGACCGGAGGTAGCCTTGTTCAGCCAGCGGTCAATCCCACCAGGTCTCCCAGTGACCCAGTATTATATGGCCCAACCCGCAACCAGCATGCTAGTAAGTTCCTTTCCAGATCCGCCTACCCTTTCGGTATTATATCATCTACCCAACCCATGACAGCGGGATGGATTAAACAAACCGGTCCACGGTATGGACCATTTTTCGCACCCTAGTCAGGACAACATGCTGGACACAATATATGGATAATATAACCACATTTGGGTTTGGTACAAGGTAAATGGACCTTGTGCTTGTGATGGACCGTGGCCCCACAGGCGCAGGATGCTTCGTCAATGTGGCTTGGTGGCCCTGTCCACCCCCGCTAGCCAACGACTATGGACAACATCTCCTGCCACCTCACAGCAGCCCGAGCCAGTCATGTATACCACCTACCAATTTGAAATCGTGTAACACAACATTAGGCCCACTTCTGCCACCATGGGCTCCTGCCACGAGCCACTGCCGACAATCACCGGCATACCAGTCGGATCTTCCTCATACCACTGAGTCTACTCTAGTGGTCTATTCTTCGCACTATCTGCGCCCCTAGTCTCCATGGGGACCCTCCTACAATACTAAGGCCTTGAAATCATCACACGATCAACTTGTATATTTTTCCACAATGAACGCACAATTAGGAAGTGCTCATAAGTGCTCTCTTGGAGGTTCCGGTTCTACCACCGAACGTGCACTAGACGAATCAAAAATCCACGAAGGACCTTCTCCTATGGATCCACTCTCTCCACTGGGAAATCAGTAAATTTATCCCCAACGTCAATATCCAGATCACCCTAGTCGATATCATGTGATTGATTGTGTAGGTACCTCCACATCTATAACACATGGAAAATAGCATTCAACTTGTGCATGTGTGTGGGGGGGAGTTAAGTGGTATGACACCTCACCAACTATGCTCAGAATTAGTAAAGGTATCACGAACCTCACAGAAAACTTTCCACCCCTTCCAAATGTATGCAATCCCTATCAGGGTGAGACCTGAAAGAAAAAATGGTCTCCTCCTCGAACCCCAAGAGCCTTTGAATCCATTAATTATTATATTTATTCCTACTCTGTGAAGTCTCCATCCACTCTAGGATGATCTGCAATATCTCAGTGGTATCCCTTACCATCTCTGGACCTATGAGTGTTGACTACCCAAGGTCTGTCCATCATTGAGGTGATCTTCATGGACACTCATACAAGGCTTAAAACAGTGACATGGTAATGGTGGAATGGTATTTGATTTTCATGATAAAACCATCATTTTATGGTTGTCCTCCCAACTGTGACCAAAATCAAAGATGCAAGAACGAAGCATATCTTCCATGGGCTGTATGGTTTGCACCATCTAACTATCTATATAAGGGGGAAAGGATGTGCTCAAGTGTAACAGAGTCCCGAAAACCATTTTTAATCTCTTTTATAGGTAGTATGTAAATAAAGCATCATTTTTTTATACAATAATTAAAGGCACCACATTTACCTTCACTATCTATTGGATGTTGGTGTTCCCCAATCCCTCTAGTGATCCATACTCCCTAATGGGTAGAATGTGATTTGACTTGGTTAGTCAGTCATTGATCACTTTGATAGAATCATGGACATTGGATGTTCATGGTAATACCATCAAGAAATATATTGAGATACCATCCCACTTATACATTGGTACCTCAAGTGGTTGTGCCAATCCTACTAGAACCTAATACTCAATCTTCACTTACTAACATGTGAGGCATTGTGTAACAAACTCAGCCACTGAATTATTCCTCCTTGGACACTAGTACTAACATTTGAGACCCAAGTACATCTTCTCCACTAAATTAAGTACTGCCAGGGCGATGGAACTCCATCAAGATATCCTCTCACAATTCCATAGGTAATATTGGTCAACCTTTCAAAAAAAGGACATGCTCTACACCTATCGAAACACTATCAGGTGCCTATCCTGAGGATAACTAACCATGTCTTTCCTCACAGTCAATATCCACATATTTTTCCTCCCTAACTTGTTGTAAGAGTGGGGGTGACAATCATAGACTGATGTTAAGATTCTCCATCATCATCCACGATAGATATCTGCATCACAACTAGCTTCCTCATAACCTCACTCAACAACTTAAAACAGAGCCTCCTGCGGAGCGTGTCTTCCACCACATTCCCCTTCCCACGAGTACAAACTATTTTGATGTCATAGTCTTGGAAAAACACTAGCCATCACTACTGCCTCATGTTCAGGTCCTCTGGTATAGGATATACCTGATAGTATTGTGTTTGGAGTATATTTTAAACCGTTAAACCATTAAGTTGTGCCGCCAAATTTTCAATGAAAAGACCACCACTGCCAACTTCAGGTCATGGTAACATAGTTCTTCTCATGATACCTCAACTTAAATGAACTTTATGCGATCATGGGTCTCTCCTACATCAGGACAAAACCTAGTCTAGTCGATAAATTTTCATAGAAAACTACATATCCTATGTTTTCCTCTAGTAGTCTCTTGATGGGGGAACATGTCAGTCTCCACCTCAGCTCCTAGAAACTATACTGGCACATTTGCTTCAACACAATGTATTTTTTCTTCCATGTAAAATACGATAAGGGTTCTTATACATTGTAAAAGCCAGTTATGAACCATCAGTAGTATCTGAAAACCCCCAAAAAAATTAGTATCTTAGGGACACTCCTGGGTGGTTCCCTAGAAATCACTGCCTTTATCTTCACCAGATCCACTGCTACTACAACCACTGAGATGACGTGTCCTAGAATGGGGATCTTCGGAATCCAGAACTAGAACTTCGAGTGCATCCCATAAATCAGGTACTCTTAGAGTGTATCCAGGTCTATCCTCAGGTGTGTAGCATACTCTTCTTCTGACTCTGAGTACACCAACATGTCATCAATAAAGACCACCATGAAACAATTTTGGTAAGGCTAGAAGATTCCGTTTATGAGTCTCATTAACATTGTTGGGGAATTAGTTACACAGAAGAGAATTACCAAGAACATGCAATGGTCATATCGGCATCTAATGTCCAACTTCAGTAAGTTCTCATATCATACCCAAATATGTTGATTGCCTAGCTTTAGGTATATCTCCAAGAATAACATAAATCCCTTCAGCTGGTCGAAGAGGTCATCACATCATGGAAGTGTATATTTTTTCATTACAGTCACCTAGTTCAGGTACTGAATGTCCATGCATTTCCTCATACTCCTGACTAACATCATAAAAAAATTATTTTTCTGCCCATGGTGAAAGGATTGGCCCCATGAATCATTTCTCCTAAAAGTCCTCCAACTATACCCTCAATTAATAAAGCTCTATGGGAGCCATCCGATATACCAGGGTAGATATCAGTGTCGTCCTAAGGTACAAATCAATTATGAAATCTACCTCACTTTGTAGAGGTAGTCTTGAAACATCATTAGGAAATACACACTCATACTCATCCACCATTATAGAAAATTTGCGTTTACTCTCGTTCACCACACTGAGGGTGAGGCTAGCCCATTGTTGAGTGATAAGTGGCATTATTTTCTGAGAAATCCCATCCTATGCAGCAAGAGTTCCCTTCTCGCCAATGAAGGAAATCCTGGTTCTATCCTTACAGACACACTACAGACTTCACTAAATACTATTGAATTGAGTATGAAATGTGGATAAAAATTCCTTTCCAATGGTTACATCATAAGGACTCAATGATTCTATTAAGAGATCACAGTCGTTGATTTAGCCTCCAAGAGTAAACTCTCACTATAGGCACCAGTATGTAATGATATAATCTCCTCTAGTAGGAGTTTTTAATTGTAATGATCATGCCCAAAACTCCACCATAATCTTCGATACTCGAACGAGGTCTATGGAAAAAAAAGATTGGCACTTGTGTTAAGACGAACTGTAACTAAGGTGGAGAAGACATAGATTGTACCTATAATCATATTCCAAGTGTTGTGGTGATAGGGCTACACCGAATTAAGATGACCTCAACCCTATCCACCTACTCCCTAAGGCTATAGTGTACCACCTAGGGGTGGTGGAGGTTGTACTTCAAATAGTTTCCAACCACCAACCGCACGTACTACTACCCTCCCACATCTGTTTCCATGCAGAACTCCTCACTCAAACCTCTCCCCCTGCCTTTGTGGTCCCTTGACCATCTGTTGATCATATGTGTGGTGGATTGGGATGTCATGATATATGTGTACCATCCAGCCTCACGTGAAGCACATCCTAACTCCCTACTGACTCCCTCTTATTTGGGATCCCCACACTACTAATCTTGAGTCCTGGGGTCATCCCTTGAGAAATATGACCTTCTTGGGTCCCCAAAACTATTACCTACTTCTCACTACTGAAGAATCTTCCACCTATAACTTTGTGGTAACTCCAACCATCAGTGCCTTCCCTGTAGGGAAGATGTCTACCCGTAGAGCTTGTTCCAGAACTCCATCCCAAGTGTGGATGATTATAGGAATAATCAACGCCCTATTATCCCATTTGAGTCCTAGATCAACGATCTGGGATGTAAAGAATGGGTCCCACACCATTTCTATAGAGAATCCAGAGTGGTTTGTGAACCTTGCGTATTACTAAACCACTGACATTTTGTGCAACTATCGGTGATGTAGCTTCTGTATGCTCACTGAGTGGAAGGTTTCAGGGAAGATCTCCTCTAAGAAAAAACTACCAGTAGTCATCCAAAAATAGTTTCACCTTCTAATGATTATGAATTTTCAGGCTCCACCTCCTCCCTACTGAACCCTGAAGAAGGCTTGCAGCATAGATAACAATATGTTCAAGTGGAATCTTCACTAAGTAGTAGAACTACGTGACCGCCTCCAGCCAGTCCTCAGAAACCTCAGGAACTATCTTTTCCATGAACATGGGAGGTCTATATCTTTTGAACTTGTCCAAGGCACTAAGAATGCATGTGTCCTCTATCGGAAACACTAGTAGTAACTTCCAATCTATGGGTGGCGGTAATGCGGGTGCACCACTCGGTGGGGCCTTCTATTGCTCTAGTCCCTAAACCAACACCTCATCTCCTGTAGAGTTGTCCCCAAGGTCATTCATCATAATCCTATCTGGTTGTCTATGTAGAAGCATCCTAATATAGATCATGATGTACCTTGACCAAAATATTATACCTAGTGAGCTGGCATTAATTGAAGAATAACACAAGGAAATACTCAATTCTTGTATGATGCATCCAACCCGTGTTTTTATGTATAGAGTTTAAAAGCATAATTCATGGCCCTGGTGTATGTGTAAATTGAACTCACACCCTCACTGAACTCCTCAAAAAATAATGATGAACATGTAACATTTAAAAAATTTTTCCCCAACACACAAAAATAAACTCTCTGTCTTTTAGGTATAACAGATAACCATTGATACAACATTGTCATGACCTGTCTCCTAGGGGTCGTGTCATAACTACCCCAATGCTTCCTCTTAAAGGCCAGTGGATAGAGACTAACATCTACAGATTCAAACTGTATGTGGGATTCAATTTCATGAGTACCTACACACACACACAAACATCCAAAGACAACATGAAAAGAGAATATACATGATACTCAACAACCTCTATGTGTAAAGGTACAACTGGAAGTAAATAGACCAGAAATCAAACCCATCCAAATAAAACTACAACAATAGTATGTAAAATATCAATGAAAATCCTTATGATAACATTAAGACAATATAGGCAAGTTCCGAGTATCTGTCGAAATCCATAGAATCACGTCTTACCTACCTAATCTAATTGGGAACCCCCTGGTCTTATGCCACCAAGTCCTCATCCCAGTCTTCAGTATTTTACATCAGACACAACGCGTGTAGGTGAAGCCCATGTATGGGTGAGTAGCATGATACTGAGTAGGGACCCCAAACCAATAAGGAAATTCCACAAAGAAATCCAAAAAAACCATGAATCCATACAACTCACATCAGTTATAATTTAGTGTAATAAAGTAAGGCCATCAGTTGTATCACTAAATACCTTTGGCTACTTTGTTACTCCTCCCTGATAAGTATCATGGGTTTGTTGGGTCACACAAAGCCTCTCCTCATCGTAGGCCTATAGGGTCACCACAAAATGATTTCCTATAGCCATAGACTACTATGGAACTCATCTATGATGAGTACTAAGGGTATGCAGGGTCACACGGAGTTGGTCACCACCATGGGTTTGCTGGGTCACAAATTTCTGCATCCCACATTAGTTGTTGTACTAAGGAATTCATTCCCAATGAGTACCATGGGTCTGCCAGGTCACACAGAGCTGCTCCACACCATGGGCCTACCAGGTCACACCATGCCACTTTCCACTGTGCCGTCATAACTTATCCACATTGTTTCAATAGTCAACATTCTTTGGGTCTCAATCATCCAAATGATTCTTTCACGTAGTGAGATTGATTAAGGGAGAAAATACCCCTAAATACAGTACTCACTTTTCAACTTCCATGATAACCTCCATAGATAATTTCAAAATAACATCATCTTTTCAAAGGATCCAATGATGTAAACATACCCTCAATTAGACGACTAGTTTGTATGTAATTGGTGTTTTAGTAAAAAGGGGCTGATTTCATCCAGGACCATTATGACCCAGTCAGACCATCCTCACCATCTCGGACCAGGGTCCCCACATACTCGACCCGGTTCATCTAAGCATTGAGCTTGCCATGATACACGATGACTAGGTCTTATCTGGCCCAGACTACAATCAGTAGGCTGGTATGTTCCCTACCCAGGCCACCCAACATCCCAGTATTATATTGTCCTCCAATCCCATGACAATGGGTTGGATTAAACAAACCTAGGTCTTGCTGCAGCTCAGTTTTCAAACCCCTGTCCAGCCTGCTTGCTGGGCCGATCCCCTCTTCCTAGCCCACGAGTGTGGGACAATTCTACTCCATCAGGACACATGGTTGTCCATCACGAAGTGTATCCTGGTCGGATAGGTCGACCATGCTTTGTGTCCTGCACAGGGTTGCTGGACCGGAAGCCAACAAGGATCATCGGCCAACAGGAAAAGGCAACGTTGTCGATGTGGCTAGGTGGCCATTTCCGCCATAGCCAGCTACTGACCATTGTTAATGACTCCCACTACCTCTCCACGACCTAATACGGCTGCGGCTGCCACCTCTTGATGCACCGGTGGGTTCTTCCGAAGACCACCAAGTCCGCTCTGATGATTAGTTCTTCATACCATATGCAGTCCTGATCTCCATGGGAAACAGAATTCCCTACAAATTCATTTAAATCACCTCGTCATCAACTTGATGATTTTTTCATGAATAACGAACAAGGTGGAGGGGCTTAGGCCTTGTTCAGATCGTCCAGTGACCTCCACATTAGAGTTTAAACATGGATAGGTTAATAATTGTAGTTCTATCAAAGAATAATTCATTCCCAATACACATACACTATGAAAAAGGGACCCTCCCGCAAGAATGAGTGATCTATAGATAAACCTGTTTTTGGGTTGATCTGTGTCTGACGTTTTATAAAGAAGAACATTAAAAATGAAATTTAATCAAACACAACCCCTACATGGAAGAGGTTCTCCATTGGATAAATCTATTCGTGTGGATTATATTGGAATTATTTTCCCTATTGTCGCATTCTTAGCGTGTTTTGATGTCATTCGTAATTCACTAATATTCGTCATTCTTCATTGTAGAGTATTTTCACCATAGGTTCATTAGATTAACTCCACATTTGATTCCCCAATGTGTTACTTCATTAATAGTGAAATGTGTCACAATATTTCTATTATGTTGTGTCGCCATGTGATTACATTATTTTATTAATTGAACAATGTATCAGTTTTGTGTCTCTTATGTAGTCTCATTAATGGGTCTTGTCACCACTTGGTTGTCGCACCATAGTACTGGAATTTTACCGCTCAACAATGAGAAAAAAATAAACTAACTTTTGAAGTTTATTTTTTTATATTTTTGAAAGCTATGTTTCCTAATTGACCCTCACTGGTCAAAGATAAGTCATCTCTATGAAAATTCCAATGTTAGGATTTCAACAGTGCCCTCATATTTTTGATCCATGAAAAAGTTTAAATGTTAGAAATTCCCTCTTTCCCGTTTACTTAAATGAACATAAAAAATGTTCCTAATTTTAATATGGGCTCCCCAACCCTCAGAATCAGGTGTCGTCAAAGCATCTAGTCTCGAAAAAATCCCATATAATTTTAAACATATTACATGGAATTTATGGTACATTACAAAAAAATATATCATATTTATCTAAATGAGATTCATTTAAAATTTTATATCATGAGTATTTAAATACTTATTTAATATCATCCCTGTAATGTATAAATGAAGCTAGACCTGTCACATCTAGTTGTTTAATAAAAACAATTAGTTTTTAGAAACATGATTTAAAAATATGCATGCTAGAATTATAAATCAAGACAAATATAAACCTATTGAAGGATCCTAAAATAATTCTTAAAAAGGTGTTACAAAAATATATGATTAAAAAATGAAATCATGATTAAATTGGTGTAAAACAAAATAAATCAGTCCATTAAATTGGTGAAATCATCCAACTAATTGATAGCTTAAAGATTTTGATCATTGATAACAACATAAAATAATTTTATATGTTTATTGTTTTAATTTTCATAAAAATTTGTTTAAATTTTATAATGTGTAATGGATACTAAAACTATTGATCAATATAATATTTCAAAGAAATTATTTACTCAAATAAAGATAATTTTATTGATTTCTTGATCTAGAACACAAGGGGACTGAATACTGAATTTAAAATGTTTTTGAATCATATAAATGATTAAAGAAGACATTAAATAGTTGGAAAACATAGATTTAATGTGATATCACTAGTCATGTTTTAACATGTTGTTTCAATGGGGTATCCAACTAGCTTGTCATTGTTGGAATGAGAAATGGTTTAGGTTATATGTATATTAATGTTAAACTTTAGAGTCACCTGCACAAACATGAAGATATTTTGAAAAACTCTTATTTCTTACACTAATCCCAAACTCAGTTATTTTATAAGATTTTTTACTACTTAATAACTAAGTGGTTAATTAACTAACTTAGGTTCTCTAATTATTTATAGATAAATTAAAATAAGTGGTTATGAAATGGATGTGAGAAGTTGATCAAGATTATAGAATCCTACTGGAAATTAGTAGTAGTGGGTAAACTAGATGAAGTATATAGAAAAATTTGTAGATTTAAATGCATGATATATAGTAGATCTCCCATTACAAAGGGGGCGAAGATAAGAAAATGATGATGTTTTCCAACCCAAAAAATGGTAGAAGTAGTTTTTCCCACTCACAAAGGGGATGAAGATGTTTCTCTTAGAGGATGAGTACGAACCCATAGATAATACATTCTTAAATTCAAATGATTAAGATGTAGTGAGATATATTTAATTTCTTCCCAATAATTTGTTGGGGATAAAATATAGAGTCTAATTTATTTAAGGATAAGGATATAATAATAAGGGGTGGATTATTATCAATAAAATTCCTATAATGAATGGGAATAATATATGGTGACACTCAACAAGTGGGTAGGGGATGTATATATTCATCATTCATTTAAGGGATTTTTAATTCATTGATAATAGATGGTAAAATTTGGAGAAAATACGGTGTAATATTGTCATCAAAATCCAAAGAGGGTTATTTATAGAAACCATATGGAAGTTTCAGTTGGAGTTTTTTATATTACCTGTAGAAGATATTTGGATTTATGATTTTTGACAATGTCATTGAGATGTGTGAATGGATGTTTAAGTGGACCATGCACATGTATTTCAATTACATTGGATATAAGTATTTTTCAGGTGATTCTGGGTAGTTTTTTTTTAAAATGTAATAGTCATGTTCAAGTATTCTTTGGTCGTCTCATATAGCATAAAACTGGTCAGTGATCATCATGGAATGAATTTCGATTCCATTAATGAAATATGGTTGAGTAGATGATTATGGAAAATGGATAAGTATAATCAGTGTATGTGTCATCAAAAATTAGTATAGGTGTCATTATTAATTGGAGATACGAATTTAGAAGTGGCACAAGGTCTTCATATATGTCATTAGACACAGACATAAATTTCATTCTAGTTGTCTGTGATAATTTACCAAATAAAAGGTATAATGAATGTGTCTCTACCCCTGTATATATTTTATCTCTGATATATATAGGTTTCATTTATCCAAACAAATATTTCATTTATGCTAATTAAGTTTATATTCCGATATAAATAATTGGCATCAAAGACTATGTTGGTTGTCATATAATAAATAATTAAAATTATGTGGTGACTAACAATAGTTTTATCAAGGGGATTATTTTGAATAATATTGTGATATTATTAGTGATTTATATAAAATATTGGTATTCTAGAAAAAGATCTAAATGATAATCCCACACCCTGGAAATAGGAATTAAACTCTTGGAATGTAATATATAATACCATTGAAAAAGGTGAGAACTTGAGAAAAGATACAACTAACAATGCGTTGGTGACACTAATCTGGTTGCTGATCATTTCCATCATGTTAATCATAGTTCTGGTGACTTGATTGAGTACATTGTCCTTGAAAATCATGATCCTTTTTCAATAAATTGGAATTAAAATGATAATTGAGGGACTCTTTCCCTACTATTATCTCCCCCAGCCAATTATAAAGTGTACTCTTCTGGGATCAAACTTACCGATGACACTATAGTTAAATTGGATATTCGTTCTAAATCCAAACATGATAATTCTAGGACTATAAATATGGTTAGTATGAAGAAAGAAAATATCATTATTGGTTAAATTTTGGATTATCCACCCTATAACTATACATCAGTAGTTGGGGGTATTGATTCTAAATCTACAAAGGTGAACCAATTTGATTGTTCTACTCACTGTATGGTGGGATGTGAACACAAAACTTATAATTCTAGTTTTGAATTATCTAATCAGAACAAAGAAGGATGTTCAGTATCTTCTTACAAGGCTTATAATCCTTAAAATAATATTCTTCACACTATTTATTATATATTAAATCCTTCTGATAACTCTAAGTATAAAAATTATGATGATAAATGTTAGGAAAGGAATATGCTTCTGAATACTTCCTTACTACATCTCTAGTGTTCCTACATTCCTCAATAACACCACTATGTCTTATTGATAGATATGAGGTTGATGATAATGGCATGAACACAACCACTCTTCACAAAAAAAGGGTTGCTTCTATTTGTTTTATTTAGACTTGGATCTCTTTTATAAGTGATGATAATTCAATAAAATCTTCTTCAAAAATAAATCAAGGGGAATGAAAAATATGTGAAACCCCAAATTTTTATATAGTTGAAAATGAATCTTCTTTTATAGATTTGTCATGTCATGGAAAATAATGATATGTTTAATACTCTTCATAGATATTTCCAATTTTGTAATCCTAAAAAAATTACTTATAAACCTGATAAATATTAATCTCTTAGTGTGGCTGGCTTAGAGATGGTTGTTTATTTTTTATCGATTTTAACTATACATCCTCTTTGAATCCAACATTATAGGTCTTCAATCATTAATATATTGGAAATGCTACTTATTACATTTTTATTGGTCAAATTATCACATGTGAGTTGTTTTATTTAGATTTATATATGTTTTTTCCTTTTATTTATCATAAAAATTGATATTAAGAAGAAGAAGATTGTGGAATGAAATTGAAATACTAAATGGAAGAATTTGAAATCATTGGTTTTTTCTTGAATATTTCAACAAGAAACTTCCTGCCATTGAAAAAATGGTGTTCTTCACAACTCTATCTATATCCGGAAATTTGGGACTTTTTTTGAGAAAAAATACCTCATAAAGTTCAATTTGGTTGGGGATAACTATACATGGTACATATGGAATCCTAGATAATAAATGTCTAGTAAGCTATACAGATCCTTCACCAATGTGATGGATCATGAAAACTAGGGTTTTGTCTCTATGATCACTCTTATAGAGCACAAATATAATCATCACTTGACCATGGATAATATTTTGTCTAGAAATGTGAAATTTACTCTACCTTTTCAATTTAATAATGCAAGGGAAACTAATATGAAATGTGAAAATATCATCCAAGAATTATGTAATGAAATGTAATGTGGTAATTTTTCATTGGAATATATTCCAAAGTTGAAACTTTTGATATTAAAGATCACGGGTTGGCATAGAGATACTTTCACTAGCATTGAAAATGAAATATTTTCTCTTGAATCGTCTATAATAAATGATTAGGGGGTCAATACCAACATGGATTTCACACATAATATATCTCCTGAAATTTATATCTCTTCCAAGATCACTTCTCCCATATCTATAAATAAAAAATCCAAAAATAAACATTCAAAATAAACTAGATCAATATCAGGGATATACACTAAATGTTATTAAACTCGCATCAAGACTATTAGAAGAAATGAATATATATCCCCTTCATGAAAGTGGACTATAATATTATCCTTTCCAAAGAATTCCTATCTAGTGACATAGACTCCTACTACACAAACTCGATTAATGGGATAAGAATGTGGGTGGACATGATTGATGGAATTATCCTCGATCTTTTCTGCCAGAATAATACTCCCATCTCACCATCATTTCTATTGAGTATTAAATCAAAGTTATTGTTAACTGTTTCAATCATAGAACTATTTCTAGAATAGATGGATTCTCTAATTTCATATTTTTGATGTATTGGGAGGTAATAAATGGTGATTTTTAAATCTTTGTCACCTATTTCTTTATCAATGGTATCATCCCTAATCATCTCAAAACCCAATTTCTTATTCATATTCCAAAATATTAAAATTAATCTGAAATTAAACATTTCAATACCATTACTCTTATTTATAACACGTAAAAAAAATTAACAAGATTATATCTAACATACAGTCTCTTATTGAAAATATAATCATCACATGGGATCAATTTGGATTTGTAAGATGTAGTGTAATTCAAAATTAAATTGGAATAACTTTTGAATGCATCAACATAATTACATAATCTATAAGAGGAAGAAATATTACTCTCAAAATTGATATCATGAATTCTTTTTTACACAATATATTGGGAATTTATTTTAGTATTTTTACTTAGTTTTGTTTTGAATAACACTTTCATATAATGAGTGATGTTTTTTTGGATCATCTTACATTTCAGTACTCATTAATGGGTCTTCGTAGGGCTATTCCAAGTGTTTTCATGTGTTGAGATATGGTCATCCTTTATAAGATCATTTTTTCTCAAATTCAAAAGACTATCTCATTATCCATCTCACTCGGTTTGTGAGATATAGTTATCCTCAACCAACACTTGTATTCTTAATTTTCAAACTCTATCTTAGTTTCTTTCTCCGTCAATTAGATGAACGATGTATTGGAAAACCTATTCATTCTTCTATAGGTATTATTTCTTTAACACCTTCAATATATTGTAATGATATTATTAATTTATTTTTATAAATGAAAAGTAATATTCATAATCATAAGGATATTCTTAGTCATTATGAATGGATTTTTCGATAATTAATCTATTAGGTGAAATAATTATATTATTTATAAAAGGGGGCCACTAATGCTAGAAAGTATAGCACCTTGATATAGATGGGAATAATATAGAGGATTATAAACTTCACTTACATTGGACTCCCACATTAGGGGGGGTCCAATAAGGATCCATTTCATTAATATTTCTTACGAGGTTAAAAATAATCTCATATATTGGAAGGTAATGTCTTTCTATATGGCAGAAAGAATCAGTCCTTTTAAATACAAAATTGTCTGTAAAATCGTTCAATTTTTATGATATCCAAATTTCCCTTGGGTTTGATTAGAAATTTAAATGGCTTCCATAAAAAACTATGATGGTAGTGGAAACATTTTTGTATGAATGATTGTCACGATTCCATGGAGAAAATGTCATTTCCCCATTTCTAGTGCTGGAATGCGTATTTAGAGAATCATGAGTTTTAATTTATCTCATTAAGATAAGTTTACCAATAAAATATTGAAAAAATTACTGGGTTTAATTGTCTTCATTCAAAGGTAGACTCATGGATAGACTGAATCAAAAAAACACTCCCTACATGACCTCTTTCAATATAACTCAATTAAAATTTCATATTTGAATATAATGTTTTGTTATTGATGGATTTTTAGTATGACATTATTGCTCAATTTTTTCCTAGATTATTGGATAAGATTTCCTATGATATCTACCTATATACTTTTTGAATTTCATTTGGATATGCAGATCATCATTATAGAATTATTGAATGGTACTCCTTTGAACATGAAAGAAGAAATTAGGGAAATTATTAGGAACAAAAACTAAAACCCATATAAGGATGTTCTTATCTATTAAGTGGTGAATAAGTTAATATTCAATGGACAATCATACTACCATTTTGAATATTTGGATTCTATTCACAAATTTTAGTGGCAATAATTTTTCTATAATGATTGTATTAGATCTTAATGTTTCACCAAGATCTAGATATTAGATCCCAATCAGATTCCATCTGACTCTAGTTTAAAAATAATCAAACCCTATCTTTGTTACAGGTACCACTTATTCACTTAGCACAGAGAGGATATTGATCACATCATTCATAGTTGTTCCACTTCTTCAGATCTATGGAATGTGTTTTTAGTTCTTTTTAAAACTATTTATCTCTATCTCGGGTTGACCCATTTCCATACTTTAGTTTGGTGTTGGTTATTTATCTCCATTGATTTTCAATATCCTTCATTTGGCTATAAAGGATGAACTACACATCATCTGGATTAAAAGAAATTAAATAATGCATTGTGATAACATCTTCAACCTTTAGTCATATATTGCTACCATTTTTATCTATTATAGAGATTATATTGTGCATAATGAATATTATTGTGCAAACAGAATTCATGATTTATCTATTTTGTAGAGAATATGCATTATAAAAAACATCAAGGCACCAACGGGGACTCTAGAGGACTTTTGGAATCCTCCATTGTGCAATTTGGTTAATAATATTTCTAAAGGAGCTTCAAAAGATAATTCTTACTCTTCGAGATGTGGAGGCAATTTTTATGGTCCAAGTGGAAAAATTCTTGGCTATTTTTTCTCATGTAGTATGGAGTCATCTCTTGATGCTGAAATTTTAGAAGTTTTACATGATGTATCCTTTGTGAAAAAATAGGCTAAAACTTAATGTGTCATTAATTAGATTCCAACATCCATTTTCATGATATAAAAAATGGTATGTTTCATATTTCACATAGTATCACTGCTCAATTAATAGAATACATTATTACTCTTTCTGAGATCAGAATCCTTATCACACAGTTCGATAGAGAGGTGAACTAGGTGGGAGATAGTCTAAAAAACAGTGTAATTTGTGTATATATGACATGTATTGATGAGATCCCACCTGAAATAATCTATATTTATGATATATGTTGTTACAAAATTCAATACTTCAGAATTATATAACTTTTTTTAATAAAATTTCATTGGCCACAATGGAGTATGAACTTATTAATATATATAATTAATTATAAGTAATATAAATTTCATATAACTTAAATGGGATCCATGGTTAAATCCAAAGTAATAATATGAATTTTTAGATGATATTTCAGAAGGAATAAATTTAAAATATATTAACACAACCAATTTGGAAAATCCGTAGACATGGTGTAGTAGTTGGTTCATGGTGACTAACTAAAAATATTTTATAAAAATACATGAATTCAGTGATATTTTGGTTATTTATGGATCTATAATTTTTTTTAAATACACTATGGAATAAGTAGATATGATGATATTTATAATTTTATCACTCATATGTTGAGTTTATATTATTACATAATTTGGAAATAGGTTGTGAAAAAAAAGTATTTCACAAATTGGGGAAAATTAAAATTTGGTATAAAATAGAAAATTTAACCCAAATCCTTATGGAAATTCATGGTAGGATATATATATATATTCATGAATTATATTTACAAACATCTGTCTATAAATAAAAAGTGTAATGAAAATTAGAATGTGGTTGGTTCATTTTAAAAATATACAAAATCTGAGCATACTTATTAGGATTCAATCATAAAAAAGGAATGGTAAAAATTAGTATAGTAGAAGACACTCCCTAAATTTAATATCAAGGATCATTCACTACAAATTATTAAAATTGGATATAATAAAGAATATATATCCTTATGAATGTATATATTTACCTATAGTTAATGAAATGGAAAGAAATAATTCTGTCTTGATGATCTAGTATTATATAAATAAGGTGTCGAGTCCAATGAGGGGAGATCAAAGTGGAGAAGTTTATATATATTATGTATAAATGTGAAGAAGTAATTTCAGATTTATTATGAAGAAATGTGTATAAACATCAGGAAGAGGTAATCGTATCTTGAACAATGATGAAGTAGTCAGTGAGTAGATCTGTAGATCATCCACCAAGAATTTAGGATACATTTAACTATACATATGTTGTTAAATATTGACCAAACTATATGTATATAAACTATGGGTGTTCTTCCTCAGAGAAGAGAAAAACTAAGGATTAAATGTATTTATCCTTGGGTTGTAGTTAGATATAACAAAACATTATATGGGGAGTAACTCCAAGAAGGAGTGATCTATCCTAAACATTTAGTGTTTTTAGTGAACTAGAACATTACTATACATGCTCCATGGATTAAACAATTGTAAGTGAACCATGTAGAATAATATTTGTAATACATTACCTCACTCACACTAACTAATTCAAATGGGGAATGAATCCTTAAAGAATATATGATAATGCATGGTCATGTAATGTGGTAACTATATCAGTATGCAATAAAATAGAAGAACCAAGTGACCATAATAATTATAAGGTTAAGATCAGAATATAGTAGTTAATCATTAATGAGAAATAAATATTTGGAAAAATAAATTTCACTCCTTGATTCACCCCCATCTCTCCTCGGTTATCTGACATTTATGTCCATTGAGTGTCCTAAAAATACCCTAATTAAAATATATCAAAATTTATGTTTCAATGAAAAAAATGTACCGTGATTATTTTGATAACCAAAATACCGTAATATTTTTTAGCTTTTATCCCATAAAAACAATTTTCTCAAATAATGAATTATATAATAATATAAGTAAATATATGTTAATAAAAAATTAAATCAAAATAAATCATTCACAATAAAACTCAATAGTTAAATAAGTAGCTATCTTTTTTTCTGTAATATTTTTATCACATATGGTGAATACTCACAAATGAATAAAAAGTAATTAATCACTGATGAATAATTCACCTGAAAGAATATTTAAGACACAAAAGAAGAATATTTATTCTAAAATAATAATCTAGTGAATTGAATAACTTCACTCATATTAAAAAATTTATTTGATCCTTATACACCAACATTTCAAAAATATATGAAAAAGTCCAAAAAATCATCCCTAAAAATAAAAAGGGTTGAAAATATAAATAACTAAGGAAATAATGTTTAAAAAATATCCTTCCACCATAATTAATAAAAAATTAATATTATTCATATTTTATCAAGTATCATTCACTTATATCACATTTTTTAAATACATTACTCTCCTATGAAATCATTAAGAATATTGTCATGCAATAATATTCAAAAATAATCACATATGCATCAAGAATAAGATAAATTTTCTAAAATATTCATAAATAGTTAGAATTTCATATCTATGTAACAAAATTATTACAACATAATAGTTATAGTCTTCTTAAATTAATTCTTTGGTTTAAATTTATCCATTCTACTCTCCTCGTTGTGCTCTGTTCAACTTCCTTGATCTTTTAAGATCAATTTTTCACAACACACACAATGTAATGATTATTTTTCATTTTGAAATTTTATCATTATTAGAATATTTGAAAGTACATTATATCATGGAACATATTGTATGATAATCATGACTTAATCCAATACTATTTCTATAAATTATAAATTTGTTATTCTAACATTTTCTATTCCAAAATAACATGTAATAAAATATTTTATACTTCATATTCATCATTCAGTAACATTATGAAAATTAATCCAAAATTTTTACCCTACAGATAATTAGTAAATATTTTATTAATTATGTTTTATTTGGCTTCATTATTTATAAAGTTCAAAATAAAATTTTATAATAAATAAGAATACAAAAAAAATTTCAAGCATTTTATTTTTATTCACCTAATGAAAAATATAAATATTACATCAATGGGAAATATTAATTGTATTGGGAAATTTCATAATCAAATATTATAATTGATATAAAATAATAATTTTAAATTTTACTAGTCCAAACCCATGTAATTAGGAGTCTCCAATCATACCTATTTTTTTTAATATCATTCAAAATAAATATTCTCTTAAACTCACATTATTTAACCATTTATTATAAATAATTCTGTATTTTGATCTTGATTAAGGAAATATCATTTCAATCACACTACAAAAAAATTTAATAGAGTTATTCTTAATAATAAAGAACATGAATTATAACTATAGGTTTTCCACTATTCTAAATCACTACTTTTAATTAAAAAAATAACATTATTCCCCATGAATTTCAAAAGGGACTATTATAAATAATAATAATATGAGGTAATTTATTTAATATTTAAAAAAATAGATTCTTATCTCTTATTACAAAGCATGATTTAAAATTTAAAATATATGAACATAGATTTCTTATAGTTATTTGTTAATCATATCACCCATAAAACTTTTTGATTCCTCATTATTTTAATATAATATCCACAAAAATAATATAACAAATGCAATGGAATATTCTCATTCATTTAATTGAAATTATTGTTCTATTATTTTTTGAATTTTAGTAGTGATATTAAAATAAAAATGGATTGTTAACATCATTCCCATAAATAATCATAACAATTTATATTCTTCCATTTTCGTAATTTTCATCCTAATAAATATCCTGAAACCATATACATAACCCACATTCATATCATTATATTTTAATTAAAAATGACCATAGAAGGGTATAAATGGAACAAAAGGATTGTTTGTGGCTCTCTTAATAATATATCCATCACTTCAGAGTGATTAATGAGAGGTAAATGGAAATATGGTATCAAGGTATTGTGGACTAAAATTATCACAAATATATTCATTAATATAAATGTGAATTATAGATTATAATTTTATCAGTAAAATAATTATATTCTCATATCCTTTATTTCATGGATTTATCTCAATAAAGTTTCTATATAAATTAATATATCAAAGTGTTTTAAAATAACACCAAATATTGAATGATTGTATATCTATTAATCTCTCATGGAATGAATAAAATTAATCAATAAAATAATTAACAATTTAATAAATTAAAATAAATAATAATTATAATATCATGCATCATATTTATGTAACACAAAAATAGAATGATAATTTGAATTTAACTAATTTCCACCTATATATGAATGATTTATTATCTTGATCTATCAGATGTTTCCAATAAGAAAAAATATATCTTTTAGGTGATGATGTATCCTATATCAATAAGGGTAAAAATTAAAGTGGGTTAATAGATACCTCCCATTAAGATTAATTATCATTTTCCTCAAATTTTAATCAATGTGTACTAGATACCAAAAAATATTAAAAAAACTCATAAAAAATAAATTTAAAATAGGTTAAAGAAATTTGAGTTCATCCCTACATAAGTAGCCGTTTATACATTGATCGTTGAATTGAAATAAATAGAAATTACATGAAATAATTTTATATTTATTATAATTATTTTTAATTAATGAACATCTTAAATTCTATTATTTAATACATCTTGATTTATTATGTTATAAATTTTAATAAATAATAAATTTAATTGATAACAATAATTAATTTCCAGAGAAAATATACCGTTATTCCCATATAATTTTTTTATGACTTTTCAAAACCTTAGGTAAAATGAGATGAAAATTTAAAAATTAAATTTTTGAAAGGTTATACATTGAAATAAAAAAAATTAGCATAAAATATAGAAGATAAAGCTATCTTAAGGCATCATATGTGCATCCTCATTATCCCCATTAGCGACATACCCAATACCCTAATATAGGTTTTGTAGTATTAAGGGGAAATAAAATAATCATTAATAATTCCACATGAAAATATAAATAATAAATCCATGTAAAAAATATGATAAAACCAGATAAATTTTATGTATAAATGAAATTTAAAATGATATGAGATGTTTTTTCAACTATTTAATGAATTTTTCACACATGATCATTCCATTTTTATTATTTTTCATGCCTTAATAATAGGGGGAACTATAAAATTATAAGTGATATTATATATTTTATATTAATATTTTAAATAACAACATCCAAATATACTACACTTCTTTTGATATCGCCTTTATCTATACATGAATGTGTAATCATCTGATAAATGATACAAAGGTAAACGTCTTTGAGTAAGGAGATCCTAGCCTTAGTAGTGTCATGTGAAATTATAACATCAAGTTTTTTATTTTTCACTTATTTTAAAAATATAGATAAGGAATGATGATAATGTATAATAATGACTTTATTACTAAGAAATTATGGATATAAAATCCCAATCAAAAATCATGATTTGAAAGAAAGGTTCAGTTCTGTTTAGCTTTTTACATTCAAGTTATTGTACATGAAATTTATCAAAAACATTAGATTATTCTCATGATAATACACCCCTATCCCCTCTATAATGTGATATATACGAATTGCATTAATTTTCTTTATATATGGGACTTCAAAAAAACCATATTTTTTAATGTGGCCATTTTAATAATCCTAATGTTTCCATCTTATCAATCTCAAATTTTCTAAAAAATTTCAAGTTTAAAATATTTTTTAAAAATAGGAAAGGATTATGGTGGTAATTGCAGTCACATCGACATTATAGGTAAAGAAAGATGAATCAGTGGCTTTTGTTTTTTTGTTTCTATATAATAAAGTAGGTGGGGGGTTGGTTGACAAATGATTATCTCCTATTTGGTCATTTTAACTTTTCATATCTTTGTTAGAGGGTATTTTCAAGTTTTTATCAAGTTACTTATACATTTTAGAGATATAAACTACCATAATATTTATATATAATGAATATAAATGATTGATATTGTGGTTATATTATGGATTAAGAGTTTTTTTATAAATGATTTATGTTTTTTAATGATAAGGGATCTTTGTTCAATTAAAATCATTTAATGGTAATGAGTTTCATGAATTGAGGTAAAGTTAGGGATGGATTTGTTAGGGGAATGTCTTAAATAAAAATTCAAGGGGTTAAGTGGTTTATCCATAATGATCAGGGTATGGAAAGCAGTTATTAAAATACTTTAACATAATATAAGAGAGTATTAATTGATATTTACATTTTAGTTTATGAAATAATCTAAAATTTAAATATAATGATTTAATTTATTAATCCATAAATTTGAAATATCTGTATGTTTCAATATGATTTCACAATATAAATATTTATCCTTTCAAAAAAATTGTTAAATATAAAGAATGATTCGATTTTATTAGGTAATGCTATAATATTTTACATTTAATTTTCAAAATGAATCATAAAAATTTAAGTGTATAAAAAATTTTCTTTATTTAATCCTCTTTAGGTTTCAATAGTTCATAAATTTATTGTGGAAGTTTGTGTTGTATGATTGATTTACTACATATTTCATGACAGTGATCTCTCCTAAGATAGACTTTATAAGCATAAAAAGTTATGTTGCATCAGAGTTGTCATTCCATAATATTTTTCATGTAAGGATAGTCTCTATTACTAACATATTATGACATATACACAGACCATGATTTCATCTTTTTATATAAATATATCCCTATTAGGTTATCTTTTAATATTTTACAAACCATATATAGAAATTTTATATATGTTTAACATTGGGATTAATTAGATATGATATGATTTTTAGTTATAATTTCATTACATAAATACCTCTATATATTCCCAATATATATTAAATTGTAATGTCCTCCAAATGATTTCCCTAGATCTTGGATAAGCCTTATGTAATTCTTGCCACACCACTACATGATGGCATAATTCTAATGATCCTTATCCTAATCTATTATTTGTTTATACTTCATCATAATATAATAGTATAATTTTATTTAGTAATCCACTGGCCATTATTCCTCAATCATTGTTTTATAATGGTTTCATCTAGGACATAACCATGTTATAGGGTTTCTATAGTTAATGGAATTATAATTTAATGGTCTAACATAACACTGTGATTTTATAATTATTTTAAAAACATGAATTTTTCTATAATGAATGATCTCTAGATTATTTTCTATACTTTGAAGTTATTTTTTATTTTCATTATATAAGAGGATTAGGGGGATTTTGGGGGAATTTCATTATTTCTACTATGGAGTCCCTAAAAATGAAATTTTTTCGACATAATATATAACATAAATTTGTACAATAAAGGAAATTTCAAGAGTTTAAATAAAAAATATGTACCTATATTTTATCATATATGAAACGTTGTTAAAAGAAAAAAATCAGGTTCTTCAGTAAAATATATTTGAGTTCATTTACCAAATTTAAGAAAATTCAAGGAAGTTATTTGGTAACATTTTATTTAACAAGTATGATAGATCTCAATAATTTTTGAAATATAATGATCTATTTGGAAATTACTCACCACAATGAAGGGTATCTTTATTATTGATGTCCCTTGATTTAATATAATCATGAGTAAAAATATAGTTCCTTAGCACATCAGTGTAGCTCCATCACATGAATATATTAGTCATTTCACTCTATAGTTATCTAAATGGTGTCATTTTCATATGATTTCATTCAAATTTATTTGAGATCATCAATCCCTAATATCTTCATCTCCCTAGAACTATGTTATTTCTAATTAAAAACATTCACATGAATATATGTCTTGTTGGATATATCTATTTACATGAATCATGTTTTCCCATATATCAATTTTTAAATATATAATCCAAAAATAATATTTTTATAAATTCATTTATACCATATATCAACTTCATATTTCTTAGACCAATCCATCCTGTGTGAATTAACCATATTCATCGGTATTTATTTAATAGCCTGGTTCAATATATCCACATTCCAAACATTTATATAGTAGTAATGTGTGGTTTTATTATTTAAAAAACTATTCTTATTCTACACAACCCATAACAAATAGTTTTCAAAATTTATTACATTACCATTTTTCATTTTTTTTGGAAGTCTAAACCATGAGATGATGTTTTTTTCTCAAAACTATTATTTCACACACCGTTATGTTGAATGTGGTAAATGAATTTGGATCCATTTTTATATTTAATCAATAAACACTAGAATATATATGTGGATAACGTAATTCGGAAAGGGGGATATGAAATATCTTCCTCGAACACTAACTAACTCAATCAATTTAACTGGTCACAATATTATTTTATCCTCCTTTTTTTATTCATGTTTCATTGATAGTGATCACAAGATGACACATAGATCCAAGTATATCAACAATGTGTTGACAAAAATAATACATTTTGGAATATTTTAAAAATAGTATGGTCAATACTATTATGTCCTCTTATATAAGTGATGTAATAATTTTTTTTCATGTTTTTTAGTTTAGAATCACTTTCACATTAGTGGATTAACCAATCAACACTTATTGAACATCAGAGGAACATCGAAAAATTATTTTTCTACTTTTTCTAAGAACATATTACTTTTCAGATATGTTAATTATGGTTTAATTATGATAATTTACAAATATCCAGTAGTTCTAGAAAAACCATGGGCATTCCTTCAAATTTTATTCAAACAAGTGCTCACCAAAATATTTATTTATAATACTCAATTATTTATCTCTTCATTAATTTATAAATAATTTCAACGATATATGGTGAACTGTAAGATTTTATATGCCTTTTTCATCATTAATTAGTATGGAAGACAATCACAGTAATAAAATCCCTTAAAAATAATAGATTAACATATTTTATTTTTATAAGTATTATTAAAATTTTTGGTCAGTGTAAAAAAAATTCTTAGAGTAAAATATATGGTATAAACATATATAAATAAAAGACCAAATCATGTAACCCTCTCAATTATGGTGTTATAGTATTTCATCATTATGTGAGTTATTTTAAAATTATAGATTGTTAAGAATGTTTGGTCAACTATTTTTCCAAATATTGTACCTACAACATAGTCACACATATTACATAGGAGTTCAAAATGATCCACTGAATTTGAGGGAAAAAAGATTTGAATAGTGACAGGCCCATCCTTCCCCATTTATAAATATTCTATAAAATGTTTATAAAATTATAAATATATCTCTATTTAAAATAAATGTGTGATAATATGTAACGCCCCGACCCCAGCTACCCAGAGTCGGTGCATTAATTACATAACATTGGCATGATCACAAGAAAGATCAAATCCCGAAAGACCGATTGGTTTAGTAGCCTTGGAAACACTAGATATAATCATAAAGTTTTACATTACATTTCAAAGTGAAAAACTACTACAACAACAAAGTCTTCATATCCACACTATTAACCCCTCATAATATCCCTGCAAGTCATTCATAAATTACTTCTTCACTACCTGGGAAAAATAAAACATAGAAAAGGGGTGAGCTCAAATGCCCAGTAAGGATAACAATATAGCGGAACATTCAAAATAAGCATAAACATTTAAGGCAATGAATTACTAAAACAAAAGCCTTTTAAAATTGAACTTCAACATAGTATGGCAAAAGTAAAATGAAATAATGCCATTTACTTGTTCACATGGATATTCTACTAATCGAATAATCACATGCAATATCAATAACCACTTTCATAATGTTGGAATGCATAATTCCAGACTATCATAACCACATAGCCAAGGCCTCGTGCCAAGACTACAAATAAGATTTTGTCAAGGCCTTGTGCAAAGACACTAGTTTGTCTCATGAGACCTACCGATGCATCGAGGAGCTATAGCGGGCTCCACCCGTCACTTATTAAGTCCAATGCATTCCCATATGAAAAGGTTTAAACATAACATAAACATTCGTATTAAAACTAGCATACGAAATGTCAATAATTTCACCATAAACTATGAATGGTATAAAAATATCACATCCATAGTCAAACATATCACAAAACCCTCAATACAATATAGAAGTTTTGTATCATAATAAATCAACTTCAAATAATCTTAAAATCCATCAAAGGATGTTGACATAGATGAAATCAAAATTCTTTTTAAAGAAGTATCTCCTTTTATTTTGAAATCATTTAAGATCCATATAAAATAAAAAATTTTCTTTGAAAATATTCTTATAAGCTTGTATGGAAAGCTTCGACGATTTTATAACGGCGGAAAATAACCGCACCCGCCGTATAAGTTAAAAAAACATTCTTACCTCAATTCAGTCGAAAAGGTTAAAAAGGACCTTGTTTTGAAAATGACGGAAAGATTCCTTTATAAACCTCTTATAAAAAGTCAAACAAGGGTATAAATGACTTTAACCCATATTCTTGTAAATAGTAAAAATGTTTTGAAATACATTTCAAAGAAACATGGATGTGGATGATAAAGAGATCCCAGTAGATTATTACGTATAATACAACCTCAGATAATGAAGAGATTGTGAAATAACCCTTACCTTGTACTTTTCCTTGGTTGTGGTAGGTTAACCTCCTGTATAATGGTGAAATAATTGTTATTAAATTATACAATAATCATATACATTAATATGATATCATATATGATCTTTTAATATTGATTTGATAATAATATCTTAGTATTATCGTTGTTTCGGGTGTTAACTTACTTGTTTTCTTTTGTATGTTTTGTTACGTAAGACATGTATGTAAAGGATAGGTTGTATATTATTCATATCCAGAATGATATCAAGTCCTTAAACATCATTTTTTAAATCATCAAATTATACTTGAATGAATACGATGGAGAATGAATCTCATCACGTTCGTGGAGACGGTAGTCCGTACGTACGCACGAGCGACAATATCATTCTTTTGATATTAAAATAATATATAAATGGATGGTATATCGTATATAAATAATCATTAACATGTTAGATTTATTATTTACATGAGTTACACATCATTATTATACCCATCCAAATAATATTATATTGAATAACAATTACACCATGACGTGGAGATGGTAAGCCGTACGTACGCACGTATGGTGACATGTTATTCAAAGGGTGGATAGGATAATGAATATGGTTGTACCATATTTATAATAACATCACAGTATATGTGAGATACTGGAGTTATTTTTTTAGAATGGTAAGAACAAAGGAAGAAGAAGTGGAAGAAGAAATGAACTTAGAAAAGGGTGGTGAAATAATTACCTCTTCTTCGGGTTCTTCCTTTTGATTTGATCAAAAGGGCTCCTTAGGTTGGCTTTCTGATCAAAATAAGGCCTCTAAGTTGTATTGAGGGATGTTGGGAGAGTATTTGGGCAGAGTTTGGCCGAACAAAAAGGCTTTAGAGGTGTGAATAAATGAGAAGGAGGAGTGCCTTTTTATAAGAGGGGTGAGGGGCACCTTTGGAAAAGCTAGATATATTAATTTATAATAAATTCATATTCGGTTTCTAATGGCTCCAAAATTGACTATTCAAAGGTTAAGGTGGGGATAGGTCGAAAACCACTCAACCAATAGAATTTAGATAGGTTTGGGTACTTATATTAACCTTATCTTTAAGTATTAACTTTAAGTTAATTAGTTTCACTTTTACAATGTCTCTTTGTATTTTTATATAATATGGTTAATAAACTTACTATATACATCCAAGCGACCCCCAGGTGGTACATTAATGATGAAACTATCATGATATAAGTCTCTTGGCCGAACCTTATATTTTTAGGAATTTAATATCAATTAATAATATAATATTTGTTTTAAGAACTCTTTTATGTCAATTTTGACACTATTCAATAGTTGATTTTTTTTGAAACTCATAACAGATTGATTACTTCGAACAAAGTCAATTAAATAAATCCTAATATATCATATTATCCTAGAAAATTAGTTTAATTCATTAAAAGTTTCATATTATATTTATTTGGGTATTTATAATATCAATTATTTTAATTTTTCACTATTATAGTAATTACTGCATCATCATTGTGTCATATATAAAATAAATTATTTAATGTCTAAAAATTATAAATAAATTATAATTATGTAGGAAATCTTTTTATATTTCTAATGAATATTTATAATCTAAAATCCAACATATATAACCCTATGTAACAATTGTTGTTCTAAAAGATATATGCTTGTGTCATTTTTGTATTCATTTTAACTAAATTAAAATAAAGTGTCATTATCACTTACAAGGGGATCCATGGGGTCCCAAAATAGACCCAAAGATTCCCATGGTCGACCATGTATCAACCAATAGGGTTAAGACACGTTTTAGGGTAATTTAGTATTATTATAATATTATTTTTTAACCCTTATTTACCGGATTTACCCTTAACCATGGTAAATAAAATATTTACCGCAGTAATTATTCAAAATGTCTAAAAATAAAAGTTACCTATTTACACAATTTGAACATCCTGATTACAAATATGGAATCCATTTTCCTAAATTCAAAACACAGAAGTGGCAGAGATTAATTTAAAATTAAATCCCGCTGTCAAAACAAAAAGCGTGTTTTTAAGAGATAATAACTATCAAAAGATTGACTCTCGTTTATGTTCGGTTTAATTGTAAAATTATGTCCAATGACCAAAATTATATTAAATGGTAAAAATATATTCTAAATATACTTTAAAACCACTCAAATTCATAATTTATCACTATTAATTATTTTGATTAAAAAAGTTGTTTTTAATTAAAATTTAGTAATTTTCACTATTCATCAAAATATGAAAGTTATCCGAAATGTACCAAAATTTCACCTTAGGCTAAATTCGATATTCCGAATCCAAAAATGAAGTCCATTTTCAAATATAAAATATATATAATTTCAAAAATTAGGTATTACTATTCATAACGGCTAGTTTGATTAGTTATGGTGTGTTAGAACTCGGTGTTGCGTACAACACACGCTATCACATTATTCAAAGAGAAGCGTACCGTAGAAGCTTGGGGTGTTACATTCTCCCCTCCTTCAAATAATTGCGTCCTCGCAATTTCTAGGGTATTACTACATAAAAAGACTCAGGTGGTTCTTCATCATAAGTTCCTCGGGTTCCCACGTTGCCTCTTCCATCTTATGGTTTCTCCACAAAACTTTTACCAGACGCGTCGTCCAGTTTCTCAGCACTTGTTCTCTCGTATCAAGAATCTTGACGGGCTCTTCACAATAAGACAGATCGGGTTCCAGTTCTAATTCCTCATAGGTGAGTACATGCGTCGGATCAGGCATGTATTTTCTCAATAGAGATACGTGGAACACATCGTGAACTTTGGAGAGACTTGGCGGCATTGCCAATCGGTAAGCTACAACCCCAATTCGTTCTAGAATTTCGAAAGGTCCGATGTACCTGGGACTCAATTTACCTTTCTTACCAAAACGTATGACTCCCTTCCATGGAGATACCTTTAGGAAAACATGATCACCGACTTGAAATTCCAAATCCTTCCTTCGATTATCGGCATAGCTCTTCTGCCTACTTTGAGCTGCTTTGATGTGATTTTGGATTACTTTCACCTTTTCCACCGTTTCCTCCACCAGTTCTGGGCCTACAAGTTTTCTTTCACCAACGTCATCCCAACAGGTTGGTGTACGACATCTCTTTCCGTATAACGCTTCATATGGTGCCATCTGAATACTCGAATGGAAGCTATTATTATAGGAAAATTCTACCAGTGGTAAATATTGATCCCACATACCCTGAAAGTCAAGTGAGCAAGATCTCAACATGTCTTCTAGGGTTTGAATAGTCCGTTCTGATTGTCCATCTGTCTGAGGGTGGTAAGCAGTGCTCAAATGAAGTTCAGTATCCAGGGATTTCTGAAGACTTTTCCAAAATCTTGAAGTAAAATGGGGGTCACGATCAGAAACAATCGATAGGGGTACTCCATGAAGTCTCACAACTTCATTAATGTATAGTCTTGCTAGACGTTCCAGGGGTAGATCTTCTCTTATAGCAAGAAAATGTGCTGTCTTGGTAAGAAGATCAACAATAACCCATATTGCATCGTTCCTTCTAGGAGTCTTTGGTAGCCCCATGACAAAGTCCATCATAATATTGTCCCATTTCCACTCCGGTATGGGAAGAGGTTGCATGACTCCTCCAGGCTGTTGCCTTCCAGCTTTCACTTGTTGAAAAACCATACACCTTGATACAAAATCAGCAATCTCCTTCTTCATGTTGTCCCGCCAAAAATGTTCCTTCAAATCTCTATACATTTTGGTGCTCCCAGGGTGTATAGAGAAATTGGAACTATGAGCATCATCCAGCAATTCTCTTTTTAGATCAGGTATATTGGGAACACAAAGTCTCTTCCCGAATTTCAAAATTCCATCTTCATACACAAAGTCTCTCAATCTCCCATCATTCACAACTTTAATCTTCTTTTGGAATTCTTCATCATCGGTCTGAGAACTCTTAATCCTTTCTAGTAAAGATGGTTTGGAAACCATTTGAAAAAGCATTGATGTTTCACCTTCCCTGGTTATTCCCATGTCCATCTTCACTAGATCCATGAAAATTGGATCCCTTTCAATTATCATATTGTTCAAAACTCCATGGTCTTTTCTACTCAAAGCATCTGCCACCTTGTTTGCCTTCCCTGGGTGGTAGTGTATCGTACAATCGTAATCCTTGAGTAATTCAAGCCATCTCCTTTGCCTCATGTTGAGTTCTTTTTGTGAGAAAATATACTTCAAACTCTTGTGATCAGTATAAATCTCACATTTTTCACCATAGAGGTAGTGCCTCTATATCTTCAAAGCAAAGATCACTGCTGCTAACTCGAGATCATGAGTAGGATTGTTTTGTTCATGAATTTTCAACTGTCATGATGCATAGGCAATAACTCTATCATTCTGCATAAGGACACAGCCAAGTCCTTTCTTCGATGCATCACTATAAATAACGAACCCATCATTCCCCGATGGTAGAGTCAATATAGGAGCATTGACTAATCTTCTTTTCAGTTCTTTGAAACATTCTTCACACTCTTTTGTCCAAACAAATTTAACCCCTTTACGTGTGAGCTTCGTTAATGGGTTAGCCAATCAGACAAAATTCTGGACGAAACGTCGATAATAACCTGCCAAGCCAATAAAACTATGTACCTCAGTTATACTCATAGGTGCTGGCCATTCTTGGATTGCTTTGGTCTTAGAAGGATCAACAAAGATTCCATCTTTAGAGACAACATGGCCAAGAAAAGAAATCTCCTGAAGCCAGAATTCACACTTGCTAAACTTTCCATATAATTCATGCCTCCTCAGAGTCTTCAAGATAATGCGCAAGTGATTTTCATGATCTTCGTAGGTTTTGGAGTATACCAAGATATCATCAATAAATACCACCACAAATTCATCGAGATACTCCTTGAAAACTCTATTCATCAGATCCATGAATACAGAGGGTGAATTAGTCAATCCAAATGGCATTACAGTAAACTCGTAATGCCCGTACCTGGTTCGAAATGCTGTCTTCAGAATGTCTTCCTTCTTTACACACAACTGATGGTATCCAGATCGAAGGTCAATCTTTGAAAAGTATTGAGCTCCATGCAGTTGGTCAAATAAATCATCAATACGAGGTAGGGGATACTTGTTCTTTATCGTTATAGCATTGATCTCCCTGTAGTCGATACATAACCTCATAGATCCATCTTTCTTTTTAACAAAAAGAACAGGGGCTCCCCATGGAGAAACACTAGGGCGAATAAATCCCTTATTACTCAATTCCTCTAGTTGTTTCTTTAGTTCGACTAATTCTACAGTGGCCATTCTATAAGGGGTCTTCGATATAGGCCTTGATCCAGGAATCAAATCAATGGAAAACTCAACTTCTCGTTCTGGAGGATGTCCAGGTAAATCTTCCGGAAATACATCTACAAATTCTTTCACAACAGGTACATCCTCTATTTGAACATTACTTTCCTCACCGACAGTTATTTCATTCTCTTCCTCCCCAATAATTGAATTAAGTTGAGCTACTGGGGGTGGATCTAAATAAGAATTAGGTGGTGACGATTCTGCTCTAAAAATAAGGTGTTCCTTATCATTATCATCAAGAATCGTAACCTCTTTCTTCTTACAATAAATCTTCGCATCATAGTCCGAAAGCCAGTCCATACCGAGGATTATATCAAACTCAATCATAGGTATGACGATGAGATCAGCAGATAAAGAAAATTTATGTGCTTTAATGGGGACTGATTCACAAAACATTGTTGCAACGATACTTCCCTTAGGAGTTTTAACTGACAACTCCCTTATTAAATCAAATTGGAAATATCTAATTTTCTTAGCAAACTGGGAAGATATGAAACAATGCGATGACCCAGAATCAAATAATTCATTTGCTAAACTTGAGGAAACCATTAAATTACCTGCCACCACGTCTTTCGGAGCTTCTACCTCAGCAGTAGTGATAGCATAATCCTGGCCTTGATCCCTTGGCCTTTTCTGAGGTAAGTTCTCCTGACGCTTAGGACATGCATTTTCATAATGCCCCATCTCCCTGCAATTGTAGCACTGAACGTTGGTAGCTTCCTTCTTCCCCTTGCAATCATGAGCTTGGTGGCCTTTTTCACCACACTTGTAACAGACTCCCATTCCCTTCAGGCAAGCACCGGGGTGTTTCTTCCCGCATTTACCACAAGATGGATATTCAACCTTTCCCTTCTTCCCCTTATTTCCATTCCCAGATTGTTCAGCAGGTCTCTTCTTCTCTTGATTTGCTTTAAAGTCATAAGACTTAGAGAATTCCTTTTCGGTCTTGATGGCACATGAGACAATGTCTTCGTACGATGAAAAGGATTGTGAGACTAATGCTCAACGTAGAAATGGTTTTAACCCATCAAAGAAACGATCAATCTTACTTCTTGGGTTGCGTATATAATCTCCAGCATACCTCGCTAACCTTGTAAAGTTAGCCTCATACTTTGCGACATTCTCATCCTCCTTCTGTCTCAGACTTAGAAATTGCCTTTCCATATCTGCTTGATGGTCGCGAGGAAAGTATTTTTCTAAAAATAAATCTTTGAACTCACTCCATTCCATATTTGATACTTCATCATCTTCCTTCGTATTTTGAATCAATGACCACCATTGATCAGCATCTCCAGTGAGGCGGTAAACTGCCATGGTAACTTTTTCCCTTTCACTACTCCCCAAAGCCTAAAATATTTTCTCTAGGGAAAATATCCATTTCTCAGCTACTAAGGGATTTGTACTCCCATTGAACGTTGGTGGTTGTTGCCTCATGAATCGATCTAACATTGATCCTCCACGCTGCGGATCAGGGTTCTCCATACGGGTAAGGTTATTATTCATAACCTGAGTAAGTTGTCCCAGTATGGTGATTAGCTGATCGGCACCAGTTGCATCACCAGCTCCACTATAATTATCTTGAGCAGGAGGGCAATCCCTACATGGAGTTCGTGCATTGATACGGTTTCCATTTCTTCCACTAGGCGCCATTTCTAAACAATGGCATAAACTAGATTAGTTTATGAATCAAAATACATAATCCCATACTTATAAAACACTTAACATAAATTGAACTATCTATGGATATAATCCATAATCATAAATATGTTTTCTTTGAGGAAGTATATACTCATAAACCCTTCATAATGATTTGTAAAGAAAGTGAGAGTTATCCTAAGCATATCCCCCGGGAGTGTCGTAACCAAGAGTGCAGCAAGGCCCGTTGTCGTGCACCAGTTCCCGTTCGAGTCTAGCTCAAAGCGGTGTTTTCGGGTTTTACCCCTAGGTACATCTGTGCCAGATCCGCCTCTACCTGCTCGTATCCAGACAGGGATGTATTGCTCGGAAAACTCACAAAATCTCTACAATACCAAAATTCTAGGAAGTTCTTCTATACTAATCCTCAAAGTTCATCTTAGGTCTACGTGCTCTAATCAGAGTTTATCTAAATCTAGCTTCCAAGGTTTGTACTAAACTTCCTCTGATACCAACTGTAACGCCCCGACCCCAGCTACCCAGAGTCGGTGCATTAATTACATAACATTGGCATGATCACAAGAAAGATCAAATCCCGAAAGACCGATTGGTTTAGTAGCCTTGGAAACACTAGATATAATCATAAAGTTTTACATTACATTTCAAAGTGAAAAACTACAACAACAACAAAGTCTTCATATCCACACTATTAACCCCTCATAATATCCCTGCAAGTCATTCATAAATTACTTCTTCACTACCTGGGAAAAATAAAACATAGAAAAGGGGTGAGCTCAAATGCCCAGTAAGGATAACAATATAGCGGAACATTCAAAATAAGCATAAACATTTAAGGCAATGAATTACTAAAACAAAAGCCTTTTAAAATTGACCTTCAACATAGTATGGCAAAAGTAAAATGAAATAATGCCATTTACTTGTTCACATGGATATTCTACTAATCGAATAATCACATGCAATATCAATAACCACTTTCATAATGTTGGAATGCATAATGCCAGTCTATCATAACCACATAGCCAAGGCCTCGTGCCAAGACTACAAATAAGATTTTTTCAAGGCCTTGTGCCAAGACACTAGTTTGTCTCATGAGACCTACCGATGCATCGAGGAGCTATAGCGGGCTCCACCCGTCACTTATTAAGTCCAATGCATTCCCATATGAAAAGGTTTAAACATAACATAAACATTCGTATTAAAACTAGCATACGAAATGTCAATAATTTCACCATAAAATATGAATGGTATAAAAATAGCACATCCATAGTCAAACATATCACAAAACCTTCAATACAATATAGATGTTTTGTATCATAATAAATCAACTTCAAATAATCTTAAAATCCATCAAAGGATGTTGACATAGATGAAATCAAAATTCTTTTTAAAGAAGTATCTCCTTTTATTTTGAAATCATTTAAGATCCATATAAAATAAAACATTTTCTTTGAAAATATTCTTATAAGCTTGTATGGAAAGCTTCGACGATTTTATAACGGCGGAAAATAACCGCACCCGCCGTATAAGTTAAAAAAAACATTCTTACCTCAATTCAGTCGAAAAGGTTAAAAAGGACCTTGTTTTGAAAACGACGGAAAGATTCCTTTATAAACCTCTTATAAAAAGTCAAACAAGGGTATAAATGACTTTAACCCATATTCTTGTAAATAGTAAAAATGTTTTGAAATACATTTCAAAGAAACATGGATGTGGATGATAAAGAGATCCCAGTAGATTATTACGTATAATACAACCTCGGATAATGAAGAGATTGTGAAATAACCCTTACCTTGTACTTTTCCGTGGTTGTGGTAGGTTAACCTCCTGTATAATGGTGAAATAATTGTTATTAAATTATACAAGAATCATATACATTAATATGATATCATATATGATCTTTTAATATTGATTTGATAATAATATCTTAGTATTATCGTTGTTTCGGGTGTTAACTTACTTGTTTTCTTTTGTATGTTTTGTTACGTAAGACATGTATGTAAAGGATAGGTTGTATATTATTCATATCTAGAATGATATCAAGTCCTTAAACATCATTTTTTAAATCATCAAATTATACTTGAATGGATACGATGGAGAATGAATCTCATCGCGTTCGTGGAGACGGTAGTCCGTACGTACGCACGAGCGACAATATCATTCTTTTGATATTAAAATAATATATAAATGGATGGTATATCATATATAAAGAATCATTAACATGTTAGATTTATTATTTACATGAGTTACACATCATTATTATACCCATCCAAATAATATTATATTGAATATCAATTACACCATGACGTGGAGACGGTAAGCCGTACGTACGCACGTATGGTGACATGTTATTCAAAGTGTGGATAGGATAATGAATATGGTTGTACCATATTTATAATAACATCAAAGTATATGTGAGATACTGGAGTTATTTTTTTAGAATGGTAAGAACAAAGGAAGAAGAAGTGGAAGAAGAAATGAACTTAGAAAAGGGTGGTGAAATCATTACCTCTTCTTCGGGTTCTTCCTTTTGATTTGATCAAAAGGGCTCCATAGGTTGGCTTTCTGATCAAACGAAGGCCTCTAGGTTGTATTGAGGGATGTTGGGAGAGTATTTGGGCAGATTTTGGCCGAACCAAAAGGCTTTAGAGGTGTGAAGAAATGAGAAGGAGGAGTGCCTTTTTATAAGAGGGGTGAGGGGCACCTTTGGAAAAGCTAGAAATATTAATTTATAATAAATTCATATTCGGTTTCTAATGGCTCCAAAATTGACTATTCAAAGGTTAAGGTGGGGATAGGTCGAAAACCACTCAACCAATAGAATTTAGACCGGTTTGGGTACTTATATTAACCTTATCTTTAAGTATTAACTTTAAGTTAATTAGTTTCACTTTTACAATGTCTCTTTGTATTTTTATATAATATGGTTAATAAACTTACTATATACATCCAAGAGACCCCCAAGTGGTACATTAATGATGAACCTATCATGATATAAGTCTCTTGGCCGAACCTTAGATTTTTAGGAATTTAATATCAATTAATAATATAATATTTGTTTTAAGAACTCTTTTATGTCAATTTTGACACTATTCAATAGTTGATTTTTTTTGAAACTCATAACAGATTGATTACTTCGAACAAAGTCAATTAAATCAATCCTAATATATCATATTATCCTCGAAAATTATTTTAATTCATTAAAAGTTTCATATTATATTTATTTGGGTATTTATAATATCAATTATTTTAATTTTTCACTATTATAGTAATTACTGCATCATCATTGTGTCATATATAAAATAAATTATTTAATGTCTAAAAATTATAAATAAATTATAATTATGTAGGCAATCTTTTTTTCTTTCTAATGAATATTTATAATCTAAAATCCAACATATATAACCCTATGTAACAATAGTTGTTCTAAAAGATATATGCTTGTGTCATTTTTGTATTCATTTTAACTAAATTAAAATAAAGTGTCATTATCACTTACAAGGGGATCCATTGGGTCCCAAAATAGACCCAAAGATTCCCATGGTCGACCATGTATCAACCAATAGGGTTAAGACACGTTTTAGGGTAATTTAGTATTATTATAATATTATTTTTTAACCCATATTTACCGGATTTACCCTTAACCATGGTAAATAAAATATTAACCGCAGTAATTATTCAAAATGTCTAAAAATAAAAGTTACCTATTTACAAAATTTGAACATCCTGATTCCAAATATGGAATCCATTTTCCTAAATTCAAAACACAGAAGTGGCAGAGATTAATTTAAAATTAAATCCCGCTGTCAAAACAAAAAGCGTGTTTTTAAGAGATAATAACTATCAAAAGATTGACTCTCGTTTATGTTCGGTTTAATTGTAAAATTATGTCCAATGACCAACATTATATTAAATGGTAAAAATATATTCTAAATATACTTTAAAACCACTCAAATTCATAATTTATCACTATTAATTATTTTGATTAAAAAAGTTGTTTTTAATTAAAATTTAGTAATTTTCACTATTCATCAAAATATGAAAGTTATCCGAAATGTACCAAAATTTCACCTTAGGCTAAATTCGATATTCCGAATCCAAAAATGAAGTCCATTTTCAAATATAAAATATATATAATTTCAAAAATTAGGTATTACTATTCATAACGGCTAGTTTGATTAGTTATGGTGTGTTAGAACTCGGTGTTGCGTACAACACACGCTATCACATTATTCAAAGAGAAGCGTACCGTAGAAGCTTGGGGTGTTACATAATAAAAGTAATTTAGGTGAAATAATTTATAAATACTTGGTAAAAAAGGTAAAACTCAAAAAGTAATGGGTTTCCTTCATAATGCGATTCAATAATTCTTATACATCCTTTATCATTATATAAACAAATTAATTTTCCAATAATGTGTTTCAAAATTAGTAAATATGTTTTTCAACTACAAAGTTATTGGTAGCACAGTAAGGGGAATTATTTTTGAGGAAAAATTATTTGACATTAACTTCATTTCATTGGTATACTTTTATTATTAAAGTTATTCTTCCATGTCCTTTTTATTTTCCACGTCCTTATCTAGTAGTTCTATAGTTTTCCTATTTTTTTCTTATAATATCTCAAGTAATTGATATTTCTCAATAGTTTTAATGATTTCATTGAAATTATTTTTCTCATATTAATGTTGCATGTATTCAATAAAGTAAAAGGTGACATTCTTTTCTGCAATTTAGAAAAATATAGATCCTCGGTTCATGTCCAAAAAGGAATTTTCCTTTCTTAAGGAGGGATAACCATGAAATATTGATATGTTTCTTAGATTATTCTATCTCTTGGATGAAATGTATAGAGGGAATTATAAACTTTAAAACCTTATCCAACACATATTAATTTATACCCATTACGTATTAGATTGACTGATACTCTTTTCATAGAAAAAGCCTTATGGGTTTTGGATTATTTATAATGATTTTTCTAATAAGAGTTCATGGTATTAAGTTTCAAATTTATCATTATTCATAATATTATTTACCAAAATTAATTTATTTGAAAATAAATATGATAGATAATTGATCAAGATATTGATTTTTTGATTTCAAATTTATGTAAATAACAATAGAAAATTTCTTAGAGTGATTAATCACAACATCCTTATATTTCACTTGTAAAACAATTCCTTGATGAATTTGAAATATTTCATGTTTCTTAAAATTTCATCAGAGAATTCTATATTTATGTTCACATAAATTAATTTTAATGAGGATATACCTAAACATATAATTTATTCTCTATGAATGTATGGGGTGTATGGTGAGGTTATTATTTAGGTTTATTTGAAATTCTCTTATTGGTTATGATTATACCAATACCTTACTCTTTAAATACATTCATTGGTGTATCCTTTTTATTTATAAAAAATTTCACTACCTTTTAATTTTATTCATCCTCATTTCTAGTGTATTTAGTTAAATTAACATCCAAAAATTCATATCATTTATTTTCTCCTCTTCCCATGGAACCTCTCTATTTCATTATACTCTATTGTGTTCTCGTTTAGAAATATTTTTCCAAAACGTATAAAAAATCACTAAATGTTTCAATGAGAGTATTAGAGGTTATTCAAGAATTTGTGATGATTTTTTATCTATTTATTTACATATAAAATTTTCTTCTTATTTTTATTAATAAAATTTGTTAACAAGGGATAAGAAAGGTTTTAATCTCTTTAGATTTATACAAAAATTTATGTGGTGGGGGTGTTATTAATTGAAATGGGTTCTCAAGGGTAACTATTTATTGAAAATAAGTAATTATAAAAATATACTTAGATAAAAACTAGAGAACCTTAGGAATGAGTGATATTTACCCCGACTAATTTATCATTTTAGGCCAAGGTTTATGTCACTGACATCATATATTGTCCATTTTAATTTTGAATCAAATATTGAGGATAATTAAACATCCAAAATATAATATCATATACATGGTTCCTATGAATTCTGGATTGGGAATATAATACTAGATGTGGTCCTCTATATATCTCAAATGGTTTTTTTGTCTTGGGTACTGCTTTATTGCATTAAATTGCAGAAACACCTGCAATTTCCAAAACAATTTTCCAACATAGTCTGGAAACATAGAAGAATCCGGAAGTTGTTGAATTTCCTATATTATAAAGAATAATTCTCTGAGAAAATGTAAAACTATTCATAATATTTTATTCAATATGTATTGTAAATTAATCAAATAAATTTTCATTAGTATTACTTATTCTATATAAATGATAATATTTCCAGAAATTGGTTTCAAGAAAAGTAAGAAATATATAATTCCATCCAAAGACATACCCCATTTTTTATTACATTTTTAAAATTTAAGAAAAGTTCACATGACACCAATGTTAGTTATATTTAGTTTTGAGAAAAATTCTAAGAGTAATTATAGAGTTTCATCATCTTTGTATACAAAGTGTAATTTTTAGAAAATTCCTCGATATTTCAAAAATATTGTGATTAAGTTGCAAGGATTTCATAGGTAGTCAAAAACCTCTACATTAATTAAAAATTTATGTTTATTAGTATTATATAATTTTTTAATACATCATAATTTTTTAAAAGATTACCAAATCAACAAAACAATAAGAGAGGTGTATGGATTGATAATCAAATTTCATTCTACCAACTTCATAAAATTTTAAATCATATATAGAAGGCACAATTATATATTGATATTATTGTTTTTTATGGATTTTCATAATATACATGGGGTATATCCCTTGACTTATAGATATATAAAATAAGTTTTGGTCACTTCTCGTGGTATTCTTGTAACATTCTCAACGGGATGTCTGATTTAATATGAATTCATGTAAAAGAGATTTATATAAAAAATCAGTTGTTTTTTTGTGGATTTAAAAGACCTTTTATATATCAATATAGAATTATAATGGCTCAAAATGGTTAGTTGTTTTTTATAATTTTATTTGGGATCCTATCATACCCATGTGACATATAATATCAAAAAAATGAATCATTGTATCTACAAAATTGAATAAAATTAATATAGAAAAATAAAATAAAATACATGATTTGATAAACGAATTAATTACAAATTTTTCATGATTTATTTTTTTACCTAATAATGGTTCTAAAAACAAGACACATCCAAAGGAATAATAAACTCTAATAGATGTATGTCAAAGTTCAAAATTTTTATTTTTATCCCCAAAAACATAAAAAAAATGAAATAATATAGTCAAGGTTTGAACTAGAAGGGGAATAAAATATCCATAAATCCTTATATATAAAAACTAATTGATATGGAATTGTTTATATTTAGTATTAAAACTTCCGTCATGGAAAAAATTATCCATTCCAAAAAAAAATTTCTATGAAAAAGGGAACATATATTATTTTAAAATGAAACTTTCCTAATGAAAATATATAATAATTTACTTGTAAATGGATTTAAGTTGACCAGTTTCATGTTTATAATATTTTTAACATTATTTTGATAAACCTCCAACAATATTATCATAACTATTGTTTGTTTTTTTATTTTTAAATGTTAATAATTAAGAGAGATAAATTAATTAATGGGGAGGTTTTTTCAACAATAATAGGGGTGTTTCTGACAAAAAAAATAATGGAGAGTTAATTTTATATATTAATTAATGGAAAACGAATATTTACTAAATTTATTGGAAATAAGTACTTGGTTTATATATTAATGCATGAGGTATCATTTTTTGGAACCATGTCTAGAATGATATTGTCACTTTGAGGTGGAAAAGTGGGTCGTCACCTTTACAGTTTCCTTGATACTAACAATGTGGTACAAAGAGAGGTGAAGATGATGGAGGGAGAATTTTTGATAATGATCTGTGAAGATATCCATGATGTAGATACATGTAAAAAAATTATTAATGGTTGTTAATATTAAGTTGTGTTTTCAAATTCCCAAGATCCGAATTAAAAAAAATTGTATATCCATACCTTTGTGAAAAATTACTTCTGTTGAGAGAAAATTCCATTCGAATGTCGAGAGAAAAATAATTAAGGTGTGTTTTATAATTCATTCAGGTGATGTGTAAATTTCATTTGGTGGAAAAAATACTTCTATTGAATATATGGTTTTTTACAACTAATTTTTATGTAACCTCGGGCCTCGACATAATAAACAGTATCTGAGGTAGTTCACTATTAAAAATTGAGAAGATCTAGAAGTAGTGATGGAATTTCATCGAGGATTTAATCAGAAGTTTTCATATATGACTCCTATAATGGGTGTGATGAATCATTTTAGTGTCGATGTAGACAATCTAATATTGATGGAGATCAGACAATGGTGGATTTGATTTGAGGGGTCTAATCATGGAAGAGTCGATGATAGTGGAGTCAACGATCACAATGTCCTTGATGGTGCATATGATGGTGGAGTACTCAAATTTTATTTCTTGGTGGAGATTTTTAAGATTTTTAAATTTAAAATTTGAATATCGAGTAGAGAGAAATCAATAAATTGCTATACTTTTTCTAAACATTAAAATGGGAGATTATCTCAACATTTTTGGAGAGTAAATCTCAGTATTAATGAATAGAAATAGGATATTGACAATATTAATTGGATATATAGACATGGATTCTATATAAGAAAACATTTACGATTTTTTTTGGAATTAGGGAAGGCAATATATAGTATCTTTGATAAGGGATTAAGTGGGTGCATCCTTTGAAGTTTCATAACTTCTAACAATGGCATTAAATGTGAGGTGAATATGAGGTCATGTGATGATGGTGATAGAACTGTTGATGATGTTTTTATTAATGATACCTGATGGAGATCCATGTAGTGACATTCCTCTTGGTTACAATGATCAAATACTGTTTCCTAGATCTGATAATCAGGGGTACAAAAAATGTTATGTCAATGTGATTATGCAAAATATCTTCAAGTGATAGAATAATTCCTCAATGTTTTGATTGAGAAATACTTGGAGGGTGTTATAAAGGTTCTATCATGATATGTATAAAATTACTTGAGGTGAAAAAATACTAAGTGAGAATTTATGGGTTTTTACGACTACTTCAGCTCTGATGTCAGGCTGTATCATGAAAACCATTTCAATTATTTTTGAAAAAAAATATTAAAATCAAGATTCAATAATATTCATTAATAAGGGTAAAATTAATATCAAGATAATTTTTATAAAAAAAAATTCTTCAATATCATATTATTTTTCCATCCCTTTATCTTGTTGTTTAGTTGGACATGATCCTACTTGATTTCCTTCTAAGAGATATTGCTTTATACCTGGTTGATCACATTCTAATTATCACCACACCTTTTATAAGTCTATTTGGAACCACTGATAGATATTATAGTATTTAGTTTCCATGTAATACCTTTTTAGAATGATCCAAAAAATACTCAATCATTTGATTCCTTTCTCTGTTTTGAATTATGAATCCACATACCCTATCTATGGCGAAGTAATTCCATTTCTACTCTGAAGGAGGTTTGTACTCAGTGACGTTGGTGGTGTCTCTTTCATATAGAATAAATTCTTTTATATAGAGGTGATGATTTTAGTGATGGTGGAAGAATAGTCACAACTCTTTCAGTAAAATTATTAAAATAATATTTTTTACTTAATTATGAGTAGATTTTTAATATTTTGGAAAATATGCATTCAAAATTTTAAATTATTTTTTCTTTAAACCCCAGTAAAGAGAATCAAATGATTTGACACTAATTCCCGTTTTACATTTTTATTTATATTTAAATCTATTATACAACCAGACACAAACACAAAGACAAACATATATATATATATATATGTATATATGGTTCTAATATGAATGTTTGGAAAGTTGAAAGACTTATTGAGAAAAATAGTCTAAGGGCTAAATCTTTTCATCATACCAATATTGAGAAATCTTCAGTTCATTATCCTTTTTTGATGATCAATGTTTCTAGAATAGCCAATTGTTGTATTCGTAGTTCAATACCACCGACCTGTCTGACATTCTCTCTATACAAGTGATTTCTGATTGTGACCCTAATTTCATTGTGTTAGTGTAAGGATCATTCAGGCTCATATAAGGTACAATTGGGAAATGAGTGTCCAGTTGATAATCTTATATTCAGATTGTGCATTCCGATGGAATCATTTATTAAATCCTGAATTCCCACTGAATGAGACTAATTTTTACTTAAATAAATATAGAGGTGTTCTTCTATTGTGTGACCTTCTATTGATATAACATATGTCTTTGTTTGGGAATACACTGTGTGAGTTAGTCTCCAATCCACCGTGAAGATCCACATGAGTTAATTTTTATTTGATTAATAAAAAACCAATAAATGATGTGTTTATTTCAAGTTTATAATATATGAACTAATAAATACAAATCATTTTATAATTTTAAAATATGATTACTCAAATATAATTAAAAAAAATATTATAACTAGTTGAAATATCACACTGGGAGTATCATGGCTAGGTAAAATACAACAAGAAAAAATAAAAAAAATATTATAAAACATAAATAGAAACATGGGAATTAATTTTTATAATATAAAAGTCTATAAAAAATAATACAACATATTAGTATAAAATTATTAAATCATGAAATCATAATAATATATGGTCTATTAATCAAAAATAAATGTTAAACCTACAACTAGTTACACTACATAATGGATCCCAAACCAACAATAAATTAGTAATGAAGTAGTAACTACAATGAATAAATTAAGAACAATTGAATGCTCAAAAAAACTAAGAGGGAACAAGTCAGTTGTTACATATACAAATAAAATTAAAGGGGAAATAAATCATGTATAGAATTAATTAAACATAAGTGATGTTTAGTAAAAGATATGTTTGATGGGATATTAAAAATAATGAAGTAAATGGATACAAGGCTATACATTCTTTGCTTATTTGGACTATGTGAATGGTTTAACATCATCACTAAGATTTCACTATCTAAAAAGAAAAATAGATTACACAAAGTAGAAGATACATAAAAAAACTGGATGAGTAAACCCAATATGTGATACACTTGGTATAAAAATTTGATGTAAACATATACCCCAAAAAATAGTAACGGAAAAACAAGATAGAAATGAGACCCCCTTACTAGGGTCTGGTGTAACCTTTTTTGATGAAGTAGACCGAATCAGCCATTGAAACACCATCATTGAGACCTTAAAAATAATCATTTTAAATATTTCCGATTTTTACAAGGGTTCAGATGCTAGGAACCAATTATTTTTCTAGGTTCATGATCATTATCCTCATGTATTTACATAAGGGGGAATGATCACCCCACTCCTTCATTTATTCTTCACTAGAAATTGAATAATAGGAGTTGTTAGACGTCTTTATTATCTATTTTTTCTTCTCTATCTTTCTACCTCATCCAATCTGAGATACATAAAAGAATACATACCATTTTGAACTAATTCACTATTCTCAATATATAATAACATGGGTAGAAAACCCTTAAGAGTTTAGGGGTAGTTAAAATGAATTAACATGAATCAATAAATGGATGGCGGTAAAAACACAATACCACCAAACCAGATAAATGTAAAAAACAATTAAATTTAATTAAAACCAACACATAATGGTCTAAACATTTTTTTTGTTAGGGTAAATCACCCCTACATATTGTACAAAACCGAATATATAAGGGTTCACAACTGCGGGGTAAGTGTAAATTTACCCCCACATAAGGGTTTTCATATCTCAGATAAGAATAAACATAGCACACATAAGGGTAAAACTATCTCACATCATAGTATACCATGTATTGTGTAATCATAAACCATACTATTGTATGAGTAATGCACCCAATAAATTTCCCACATAATGTTCTACTCAGATTAACATAATAGAAACCCACACATCACTGTGGCAATGTCAGGGTTTGCTGAATCCCACATAAGGGTAAAAAAAAGGGCTAAACACAACATAAAGATAAATATGGGGCTATGTAAAGGATATGGGACCTATATGTATGACTAAAATGATATATGTAATTTTTAAGGGAACTCTATAAAAGGGTAATCTAGAGAACAAAAAATCCCACATAGGGATGAAGAAGAAGCTATATAAAGGTCATGAAAGGACTATGAATGGATGAAAAAAATAAAAAAACATTAAAACAATATTTAATAATAATAAAAATTCCAAAAACATATCCGACTGTGTAGTTAAATGTAGAAAGTATTTAATATAAAACATCATCACACATCTCCACCTTCAAATTTAAAATCCTAAATGACAATATGATTCTGGACCACCTAAACTATCAACATAAATCTAAGAACATCCTAAATAGGAAACACCAATATGGTGTAACTAGATGAGTCCCCCATTCATACATAAGTGTGGCACATGTTACACATAATTTAATGATATTATGATGCTTCTAAACATTCTCATAATTTAAACTCCAAACATAAACGAAGAACATTCTCACACTTATCTATGCCTCTCTCTCAAATGATTCTAATGAGGAATTCAGAACCCAGAAATCAGATGATATAATTGGGAATCCAAACACCTCATTTTTTCATTTATAATATTAATAAATATAACATTATCCATCCTCAAAAAAATTGATAGAAAAATTTCCAAGATTCAAAGAGAATACAAGTTATTAAATCCAGTGAAATCATGTAACCATCTTCAAGGGAATCCATAAAGATAAAAGAATAAAAAAATAAAAAACTGAAAGTGCTTCATCGAAAAACCATAAAAACAAAAGAAAACTCCAAATAAAATAGAAAAAATTGATTAAGGACAACACACAATTTCTAAAACATTAATGGAATACCCTCAATGAATGGTTTTAAAAGAACCTTAAAAATACAATCAGAATCTCCACCTAATGAGATGGCTTCCACAACAAAATCCAAAAGGATAGATCATCCAACATAAAGAAAAAATCATGTGCATATGTGATCAGTCCAAACATCCTCGAGTAACTCTAAAATGAAATAAAAAAAGGGGGGGAATCCATCTAAAGAACTTGATTAAAAACTCCACTAAAATGAAACACATCATACTCTAGATTTATAGTAGAACATGATCCACAAGATTAGAAAATAAAAAATATTCCACCAAAAGGGTCAAACAAAAAATCAATGAAGCTTGATGGAAAGTCAAGAAACAAAAAACAATCACTACACTCACAAACTACTGAGACCACATTTTGGAACTTTATATATGTCCTTACCTATTAATATAACCTAATAAATATGTGTAAGAACAATCTAGAAAAAACATAATCTAATATATAAGGAAAAAGGTAGACACTTGAGAAAAAAGTCCCATCCAGGACACCGCAAATCTAACCAACACTCAAACATTGGCCAACCACATAGATATTATTTCCTACTACATATATATAGAAACACACATACAGAACCAACCAAATTCATATATAAGGACCATACATCAAAATAAAAAGTTAAATTAAAAAGAAACAACAACCAACAATATATTGTAAAATAAGAGACAAAAGAAAATTGACCAACCTGAATGAACATCAAAACATGATGATATAGGTAAATGAAAAAAATAATAATTTAAATGAAATGAAAAATAGATTCCATTTTTTAATGATGAAAAATTAATATGAATTACCCTTCAATTCCTCATTATTATGTGATTAACTACATGATTTAATTTATATTCAACTGTGAGGATGTAATTGAATTAATTTTGATTCCAAAAATTTATAATTAAAAGTGGTGATTTTTTTTCAATTTTATAATTTGTAAAATAAAATATAGAAATCATTATCATATTGTAAAATTTCATTACTCAAATAAAATTAAAAAATGAATATTGCAGAGGGAGTAGAATGGTGGAGGCATATACAAATGGGTTTCATATGATCCTCTAATGACCATTTGAAGTTGAAGAGAATGGAAAACACAAAATATATATCATCAAGAAATCAAAAAGTAAATAATGTAAAAAAATTACCTAGAATTTATGAGATATATAAATTTACATAATCCTTCTATGGAGAATTTTTTATGAGGATCATGATGTAAAAGGAATAAAATTGCCCTACCTATGGGGGAGTACACAAAAAATGGATCCAGAAATTCATCATGAAGATACATTAAATTTGAAGGGTATCCATTCCATATCAAAATAGTTAAATGAATTTTAATGTGGAAGAGTTTTTATCATATCCACATATGTATCACACCACCCATCCCACCCAATAATAGAGGATAACATCCTTTTATACCCTCAATGCTTGTGGAATCTCAAAATCATTTTATGAATTTCTAATGGTCATGGTCTGGTTCATTGAATGTTTTCAATAAATTTATTATATAAATATTAAAACATTTATAATGGATTGTAACCGATAAATAAACACTTTGGGATAAATAAATAATTGATATATATCATATATATCATATATGTATATTATTCAATCATCACATGAATGAAAAATGCATGAATCATATGAATATATTAAATGTACCCTTATATATATAATATCCCATTAAATATTAATATATACATCACTCTCTAATACATCATTTCCATGGGTACATGAATCTCATTAATGTGGATTTCTGTGTGCATCCATCAATATCACACCTGTACTAAAATTCCATATGGACTTTCAGTAAAACATTACAATTAATTTGGAATCAATCCAATCTGTTTTCGATTTTGTTTTTATAAAACACCATTCATTTCGAATAAAAAAATTACAAAAATAATCATTATTATAAATTTTTTTAACAATGTGACCCTATGGGCCATATGAAATCCTAGATTTAAAAATGTATGAAAATAAAATATTCTTGAAAAGCATCAGTTATACTCCAACTAATAATTGTTCTAGTGTGATATCCATCAAACATACTCATATATCTATACAAAAATTCCACCAGAGGTTGTAGCATACACTTCATATGTTTACCAATATAATCTATTTTACATGAAATCAAGAAACCACTGTATATGAAACATGTTAATATAGTATATGCTATCATCATTTATTTATTATCTAAAAAAGACTGATCGGGTCAAAGAATACATCACTTGTTAATCATTCATCAGATAATATCACTACATGTCACTTATCCAAATTGTTGTGCATATTTTATGTGAAATAAATAATCATTTCCATTAATATTCTTAGTCTAGTTCAGTTAGTGGGTTGATGTATTTTCTTATCATATAAGTGGAAAAATCCCATCATGGTTATAATCAAACAAAAAAATAGTTGGAAAAATTATAAAACACCCCTGATAAGATATGTTTGTATTCAAATATTCATAATTAAGGCTTAGAAGTATGAATATTATCATTTCAGGTATCTCACCAACCTTCAATTAGAAGGATTGATAATAAGTATACACCCCAATATATATCTATGAATGTTTTAAATTAAATGAGATATATATTCACAAATATGTCCAAGTAATAAATATATACTTATTACATCATGGATCTATTCATTGTATCTATTATATAACCTGTTATAAAAAATACAAGTATCTATGCAGTATAATATTTATATAACATCATATACCCTTATAGACTATGATGATCATTGGTTGGGGAATAATAAATGACTATACTTAGAGAGGATATTTTCATTCTTCAATTCGTGTATTGTAAATTTCAACAGACATGAATGAATGATAAAAGATGATTTCAGTTGTTATATATACATGAAATGATTCCAATCAATACGACCAGTATCTTATGTGTTAAAAATATAGAGATATAAAATGTAACTCTTATACCTAAGGATGTAATGAATTTTTTTATCATTACATCCACATTTAATACATGTCATATGCCTATGAAAACATCTTATATTATAGACCCACTAACTTCTTGGTGAATAATATTTTTTAAGATATCTAGTTCAACTTATAGTGAGACAATGAAATCCTGTTATTGATGTTCAATTAATTGAACATACATTCAAGCTCCATTACGTAATAATATCAAATGTTTAAATGTCATATTTTGATGCCTAAATAGTGCTCTTTATAAGTACATAATTATCATCCGTGGAACCCCTTCCATATACTATTTTCCTTGAAATATGTTTTAAATAATGGAATTATTTACATTTTCAGTTTCCCTACGTATCCTAATATCTTTTAGGATAAATTGTTATCTACATAATTATATTATCTAATGTAACTATTTAAATATATATTTACCACTATACCCTAATCTCTCTTTTCTTACCAAGTGGTACACTTTGTGTATTAGTTGGTATAATACTTTACGGAATAGTTATGATCACTTTTTTAGTAACTAAATGAAATTATTAACATTTTTCTTTACCATCACATATCAAAAAATTATTTAGTATATTAGTTGAATATTCACTCAAATAATATATTTTTATAATATTCTAGTTAACAATGATATTCACTTTCTAAATCTAACTAAATATAACAATTTACATTTTTCCTTATTATCACCTATCCAAACTATTTACAATATAATGTAAATAATCACTTCAAATAAATATGGTACAATTTTTTTTGTTAACCATGAACTAATCATAGTTAAAAAATACTCCCACTATAATCTTATAAACTATATTCTATTTATAATATCATTCTAATACACACCACAAACTACTTTATATTTTATTAAGTAACAATTATTTCCATTTGATAATAATATCTAACAAATAAATTGTTTTCCCCATATTATATATTATATTTTATGTGTTTGGAACCTTTCTATTTTTTTAAAAAAATATTATATTAAAATACACTACTATTGTGTGGTGGGAAAAAACTTCCAAATATATTAATAAGCATCTGAAAAAAATTATCCAAATATTATTCTCCAAACATGTTATAGAAATTAATATATCATAAAACATGGGAATAAAATTAAACATATCATGATTTTTCACAAAAAAAATTTGTAATATAACAACATATCTTATCACATGTGGGAAATTTGATTGATAAACATTTATTTTGTTAATTTATTTGATATTGATAAAATCCATTACATTCATATTTCTAGTGGAAGAACTATTTACCTCCCCAAATTAAGGAAAACATTAACTTTATTACCTCCTTTTATTTGCAACCCCTTTAAATTTATAATACCTATAATTTTTACATTTTTAACAATATACCCTTCAAAATTTAAAAAAATTTATTTATATTACACTTATACCTAACATGAAAATTCCAGGGAGTTACCAAACCCCTTTAGATATTCAATAAAATCAAATAATTTAGGATAATTAATCATTATTGATAATAAAAAATGAATTAAATAAGTTTAACTAGATTTTTGAAAAAATATTATTCCAAAATACAACATTTCTCTTTTTTTTAAAAAAATTTACATCAATATACTTTCTGTACAATACCTAAACATGTGAATAATAAGATAAATTTATCTACTCTCAACACTTTTAAGAATATCGCATAAACCTTTTTGAATTCATTCATCATTCTTCATTATTTCAATTGATGAAAATGGAATGATTTTCTTAAGAAAAATAATCATTATGAGAGTTTTTATTCTCAAAAAACAAATTAAATCATATTGAATTCATGATAAAATAATTCCTTAGGCCAATTACTATTTGGTGCCATTTAAACCATAAATGAATAATTTAATTCTTCTATAAGAATATTTATTTTCTTATTGAACATCATCAAGACTTGGTTACTTGAGAAGGAAGTGTTCTAACAAGATAATATTTCTCTTACTCATGATGTTTTATCAAGCTACTATTAGTTGGATTTTATTAGTTTTGGATTATTTATTCAAGGATTAATTTATTGATTAGTTTAATGGTGATGATATATTTCTATTCAAAAGATTTTTTTTATCAGATGAATATAATGTCTTCTAACTTTACATTATGGAATTTTAATGAAAGTCACCCATCAATAATTTATCACCTCATACATCATATCCATTTAGTGAGCCTTGATATATATTTCACTAGGAAATGTGTCCTATTTTTTAGTTTATCAATCCACTAATTATTTTGGTTGGTAATTTTCTTATACAAAATAGTTTTGAATCTTTGGATATTTGAGTAAATAACCCATTATCCAAATACATCACAGAGATATAATCAAATCTATTTCTCCACTAACCTAATACTATTATGGTCTCCTAGTTAGTTTAACCCAAATAAAATAACAATAATAAGATAAAAAATGATGATCAATGGAAACCTATATTTGTCCTATTGTGACCAATAGGATAATCTATAGTTACTTTTATCAAACCTACCTTGTACATAAACCAATGTTACCCGACAAAAACATGACATATTGGACTAGATGATTTTGTCCTTGAGAAGTGTTTCTTTGGAATCAATCACACACTTAGTATTTTGGGAAATTTTCATTTAAATTAAATCACGGTAAATCTAAATAATATGTGTACTAAATTACATAATAAAAAAAATCTTATGTAATAATTATATTCCCATGTTATATTTCTTATTGCAGATGCATTATTCTAACCATTTAGTTTTGGAAATACCTATTTAGGCGAACAAATTAATGTGTTCACACCAAATTAATGTGAAACTCATTTCAAAACCCACAAGTCTAAGTTAATGAACCAAAAATATAGATCAAGTATATTAATAAATATTCAAATACATCATTTGAACTGAGTACATGAAAGCTTCATTTAAATACATAGAGTTATATGCGATTCAAAATGTAATGAACTAGTGTTTTGAATGATAATTATTTCCAACAGATGTCTTTTATATTATATTATACAAACAAAAAAACATATCGCCTTAATAATGAAGTACATATAAAAGTAAATTTGACAATATATATTTGATCATTTTTTGACGGTTGGTCAATTATGATTGTTGTTCAATATAAACATTGGGAACTATAATCTTGATTATAATTTTAATGTTATAATTAAAATTTATATATAAAATATGATAAACTATCATTGATATAGAAATAATATTTGATGCCCTCAACCTATATAGTCATGTTGTTTGAATCTCATTTGTCAGAACATGGGAGGGAGGTATCATCACTAGGTTTCACCCTTGACCAATACTAATCCCATATTCAATAAATATTTCATGAACACAATTTCCTAAAGGAAAAGTTCATGTTAGTGGAGATTATCACTTAGCCAATGTTAGCCAAGCCACCATGTTAATCTATCACTATTAGACACCCTACTAATAGAGTTTATATAGTTATAATATGAAGTTACCTGTATATGCCTTAGTAATATAATGTGTAACTCCATTGTATGAATAAATTTTTATTTCACTAATTCGATTTTAAGAATAGTTTTTCTTAACAAAAATAGGTTTAATTGAGATTGAATTTGACAAATTTAATTTTCAGATCCAAAATGTACATTTTTTAAAAGGCTATGGTAATTTTAGTTGTAGAAAATGAAAAACCAAGGGCTTAAAAATGGTTTTTGACCATGGGTTTTGATATTTGAGAAATATTTTTTGTTTTTTTAATCTAAAAGTGTCGATAATAACTTTATATTACTTCTTTTGGCATGGAAAATTTATTCTTCCACCAAAATAATTTTATTAATATTGAATTTTTCATTTTATACTTTTCCACATAAATTATTTGTTTAGAAATTAATTAAAATATATTATAATACATGATATTAGTAAAAAGTCATATTTTAGGTTGTGGATTGAGTTCAATTAATTATTATATCATTATAACATAATTATGAAGACATTAAACATACTGAAAACCTCAAACTGTATTTTTATTATTCTTGAAAAAAAATATTTTAGAAAAATATTATTAATTCCCCCTAAATTAATATTGATGTGATGATTTAATTTTTTTTATCATAATAATTCTATAAGTATGGTAACTTTAAATTTTAAATATAAAACATTTAATTTATTAAAAATAATATCTAGTTGAAAATGCATGGTATAATTTAGGACATTTATAAATATTAAAAATATTTTTCCATTTATATTTAAATAAACGGGTTTTATCATAAAATGTAAATAAAATAATTGTTATAGATATTAAAATAGTTAATTATAAAAAAAATCCTCAAATGTTTCTTTAAATACCAACCCATTTTTCTATTTCAATTCACTCACAATCCATCCTAAATAAATCTTTAGTATTTTCACCCCCAAGGAGTCCCCTAGGGTTTCTATGAGCCTCTAATGTCCTTATACTCATATTTTAGGAGATTCTTTTCAATGATAGTGAATTATAATTTATTTATTTCAGATTTAAGAAACTATTTTCATATATTTCTTCTAAATGTTATGGTTTGTAGCATCTATTACCATTTTATCATACCTATTCTGAAAAATTATGTTTATTAATGGGATACCCTTAACCCCTATCATATTATCCTTTTCCAAACCCAAATTTTATACACGTTGTACTGCCAAATTTACTTCGAAAAATTTCAATCTTCTCCTCAAAAAATTCTCTTTAATTTACTTTTTATGAATACCCATGCCTCATTATTTTGAAATGTTAATCATCTAGATGTCATAAAAAATATTTTATTCTCAAACTAAGATACGTAAAACCATAATTTCATTTTTGTGGAAAAAATATGGAAAAAAGATCATGTTTTAAGCACTTTTGAAACACTATGATTTTAATTTCAAGAACATTAATTTTATTCTTCATGGGTTATTTATGAATTTTTTTATGAAGATATTAGTGGGTCACATGAAACTAATAAATAAAAATTGTTTGACCTAATAGCTCTCAAAATAATTGGGTAGAGAATTTAATCCCTATAGATGATGTGTTTTTTGATACATTCGGGAATAACAATGGTAATTCTCATTTACGATTCCATGGTGATTAAAATTGTTGATATAATTTTGAACGTCTAAAATAAATGTTAGAGCCAAATTTAGAATTATGATTAATTTTATTTTAATTATAATTTTTATCATAGTCTATTTCTTTTTGCATAATGTTATTTCTGATTTTCTTTTTTATATTCTTCAAGATAACATGTAATATATTTCCCATTCTTGTGCTTTACTGGGCCTTATGTTCACATTTTCCATTAAAGTTTGTCCCTAGGGTATAAGATGTAATAAATGCACTTAGGATGAACCCACTAGTAATCCGTTCTTGATTTTTCGAAAACAATTATGTATTTAGGTATTATGTTCCTTACTTTCATAAAACATAACATTAAATGATCATATTTTTTTTATAATATATTAAAATGTTATTTCACAAAAAGGTGCGATTATATAGACATATTCCACATGGGTAAACTAGATGTGACAGAAATCAAACCCCAATAACATTCCAATCCATGGATGTACTGCATAAAATTAGGTGGTCCAATACTATGATTCTCTACATGGTGATACATTACTCAATAGATAATTAAATTCTTAATAAGTATAATAACTATTATTCAAAAAATATTCCAATATATATTTTAAAGCTCAAAACTAAAATTAAAAATTTGGTTAAAGGTAGGTTAAAAGATAATTTTATTGTAAAAAAATATTATATCATACAAAAGGATATAATGTAAAGAAATTTATAATATAAATGGGCATAATGATTTTCATATTTAATAAAAAACATGAATATTATTTTAATCAAAAAAATAAATAAACAATTTATTTATTTTCCAAAGAATGTGACATTTATGAAATATTGAAAAATAAATTCTAATTGTGAACTTTTTATATTTATTAAGAACATAAAAATATTAAATTCATTTCAATATGAACCATTTCATATTTTATATTTAATGGAATTTATATTTTTGAAATTAATTATAACCAATTTATAAATCAATATAGATTATATATAATTTTTATTATATATATATATAATAAACTTTTAAATTTTTAAACACAATATAAATAAAACCTTATGATTTCAAAATGAAACCATTATGTATAGATCATAAGGAATGCCATTTAATTTATTAAATTGTACTTTAAAATATCAAACATCAATTTTTGTGTATAATTCCTCAAAAAATTTATATACATTGTTATAAAAAAGTTATAATTTGTTAATTAATTAATTATAAATTAAAATATCCCAAAATACATTTTATTAGGAATTAGAAACATTTTATAACCTATAAAAATTTATTATTTTATTTTTTTCTAATAATATTCTGATCACCATCGTGCAACAACTTTATTCTACATAAGGGAAACCTCCCTTTTACCATTATATGGACGCTCTGTGTAATGGTTGATAATTATTTTAAAATAGTAAATAACGGTAAATTAATGTTTTCTATTATTCATATTAACCTAAAACTTCTTCACAAAGGTAATGTGCATGATACCTTTAATCAACTCTCTTCCATAAAGGTATTTCCTTTATGTGACACCATTACATAAGGGTACACAGAAAATTTTATATGACATGTAAAGGTAAACATTAGGGAACTTTATGAAGAATCTCAAACTCATTAATGGGAATGTGTAATGTATTAATGGCCCTTAAATAAAATCATTGTGTAAGTGTACTACCTTTACGCAAATCCTTTGCATAAAAAAACCAATGAGGTTACCCTAAGACATACTATCAATATAGGGGTTTTGTGTAATGGTAACACTTAAGGGTAAATCATATTTACAATTCTGTAACACATTTTGTGAAAGGTAATGAATATTTTACCCTTATGTATATGTTCTTCATAAGGGTATGAAATTTAAATAGGTGACCTGTGTAAGGTTAAATCAAATTTACCCTTAAACAACTCGTGAATGCGTCAGAAACCTTCATATGATTCTACAAAAATTATGTACATATAATTTATTTGAATAAATTATCCAAAAATATTTATAACTTAATGAACCTCCATTTGATACCACTGATGGGTTTCAAATGATCATTTAATGACCATTTCTTGTATAATTAAACCAAAACACAAGAGATTTATCTTCAAGAAATTTACGTGTAAATTATTAAAAAACAATGTACATAGAATTCATGATTTTTAGAAGATGACATATACCTTCCATGATAAATGATTATGGTATATAATGAGGTGAAGTGAATAAAATCTTCCATCCACCAACATTAAACACCATCCAATGAATCAAAAAATGCTTTATAGGGATACACAAAATCTGGATGGGTTCGAGTGCCTTATCAAAAGATATAAACAAGGATTAAAGTGAAATACTGTTTAGAAAATTATCATACACATCACACCATAGAAAACACCAAATAGAAGCTATTCACATCTTCTTATACAATCTAAGGCCAACAAATCCAAATTGAATCATATGAATTTATGACTATTTTCATATTATTCATCGATAATTTTCAATGAATTTAATTCTTGTCATATAATCCATTAGTAATGAATTTTAAACCGATTAATAAAACATTCAAGAGAATATATATATATATAACACATATATATCTTTTAATCAGGCATCACGTGAATGAACAAAACATACATCACATGCATATATTAAATGTACACTTATGTATAAAACATATCATATATATATATATATATATATTTATGTGTATATTTGAAGTAATATTAATTTGTATATATATCTCATTCAGGTATATTTTAGTGCACATACATCAAATACCAATAGAAAAATAATACTACATACAACAATTATAAAAAATTATTAAAAAAAGTGAAAATTCATTTCAAGACTCCATATTTATAGGAAGAGAACAATTCAACATGTACTTGTAAAATTAATGAATTACAACATCATAATTACATATGTTATTTTCAAACTATATACTTTCTAAACCTAAAATTGATTATTGTACCTAGATAACCCAAAATTAACTTGTAGGTACCAAAGAAGCTATTAAAATAAATAAATCATCCATAATAGAATTCTCAATAATCTAAGCAGAAATAATATATTTTTGATATAACAATGATCTCAAAGTGGATTGAAATCGAGTAGAGAGATAAAATATTAGTGATTTTTATTAAATCGCAATGTTGATAATATAAGAAAAGGTAATAAGTTAATGGATATAGAGATTAATTCGTATTGGCCAATTGGACTTTTTGCATGGGACATGATCATATATAGTTTTTCACTATGGAAAAATGATTAGTGAGTTAAAGATGAATCAAGTACATTAATAATTATATAGGAGGAAGAAAAATAAATTATGCATAAAATATAAAAACATGATGTAAACATGAAATCCAATAAAATCTAAAGTGAAAAAAGAATGGACAGAGACCCCCTTAACGGGGCCCGGGGGAACGTTATTCATTGAAGATAAATTATGTAGCCATAGAAACATAATTACTGATACTTAAGAATCCACTTCCTAAATATTTATGATGTTTTCAAGGTTTCACATTCTAAGAACAAATCCCCTTTCTCGATTAATAATCACCATCCACAATCACATTTGTAAGGTGAAGAATCATCCCTCTCTTTTGCTACTGATTCACCGTAAATTCAGTTATATTTGTTACTAGATATCATTATTATTGATTATCACTCTCTCTATATATCTCATCCAATATATGTTCTATGGAATAAGAAATACCTCTATGAGTTGATTCTCGATCCATATTCTAGAATAATTAGGGATTTAATTGCAAAAAGATGTGAGGGGTTATTTCTTTAGATTTACAACAATAGAGAAATAAATGAATTTAAAAACCAATCCATAATTACCTAATAAAGTGAAAAATAAACCCATGTAATGGAAATTAAAACCACTATTTAAATGTCAAACTCGAACAAAGTAAGTTTATGTCACTCATAGTGTAATGGTCAACACTTTTTTTGTAAGGCTCCACAGCTGCAGTGTAAGTGTAAATTGAAACTCGTGTAAGGAAACCCATGGATTGTGTAAGGTATACCCAAGATCTAGTTCGAGTAACCATGGATCCTGTAAGGGTAATCATAATTTCACATAAGGATGAACCTAGATCACATAATGGTTACACAGCCAATATACATTCCATGTAAGGTAAACATGAACTCATATATTGGTATACCGCACATCATTGTGTCTATGTAAGGGTTAGGTGACCCCCACATAAGGGTCAAATTCAATTTGATACATATAAATGCGTAAGTTAATGGCTATGTAAAGGCTAGGGGACCAATAAATAAGGGTAATCATGGTTATGTAATGGTCAACGGACCTCTACACTTGGGTAATACTATTAACCAAAATCCTATGTAGGGGAAAACCAAAGAAACATACGGTTCAGAAAAATATGTATTGAGGATCAAAAAAAGAAAAAATAACTAACATGAAATTTATTTAACAACTCAAAAAGGTTTTAACAAAATCAACTAATCTGTATCACTGAAATTAAATTCAAAAGGTATTTAATGTGAAGCATCATCACAGTTAAAAAATAGCTTAATGTACACTACGTTATGGGGAAAACAAGACACATTATCATGTGTTTTTAGGTGTCCTATGGTTTCAGGTTTTTGGAAGTTTGGTTTGATATGAAACACATTATGTGGAATAATTACATATATTTTAAGAATATTTTTCAGTTCTAATTTTTTATTTAAAAATTTCTCTTTTTTGGAAATTATTTATTCAAGAATGAATGGTATTTTTTATAAAAAATGAGTATAATTTTAAACACATATTTTTCGAGGATGGGGTTTATATTATCAAATATTTGTCATAGATCTCCTTTTAATGATAAAATTTTCTGGTATTCCTAGGGGGATTCTTAGATCCCTGTGCTTAGTGGATCTCAACCTCCCCATGATTTATGAATATAACTAAAGATGTGGTCACAATGGAAGCAAATATATTGGGGATAGTCATTGTTTTTTTATTGTGATGCTGATCTTAATGCGAATCATCAAAAATAGATTAATGTGAATTTGAATCTCATTGTGGCTGAACTGATTGCTATTCTTTTATCTCTGGAGATACCAAAATCACATTGGTGGAAAGATATTATCATTGAATCTAACATTCATGTATTCATTTATATCATTAGCTTAAGAAGGATTATAAGAATGATTTTGGATTAATTATAAATAATAATTGGGAATTGGAATCCATCTTCATATCATATGTTTTCTCCTTTTTCCATAGGGATAAAAATCATGTTGCACATTTTATAACTTGTTTTGGAGAATTTATGATTCAAAAGAATAGATTTCATTTTTTTCAAATGAGTTTTTTATGTTTTTTAATGATGATTTTTTGGTGTTTTTACTTCTCAAAAAATGTTATTTACCATTATAGATATATTAATATATATTTATATTATTCAAAATATAGGTTTTATTTATATATATATATATATGAATCATCATTTAAAATAACTGTTTTTATTTTAAATTACCAACATTTAAGTAATTGCATAATATTACTAAAACCACCAAGTTTGACACTTTTTAATGCTGAAGAGACCAGTACATAGCTTATTGGTAATCTATGTGGGACTAAGTTGCATATCACTAATATATTAATAAAAAAATATTACTAATCATTATTAAATAAATTAAAACAAATAAATAGGAATAAAAATATTTATGTATAATGTTATTCATATAAAAACTATATAATAATTATTTATATTAATTATAATTAATAATACAATTAATAATATAATTCGTAATAAAATTAATATAAATAATAATTTATAATATACTTAATAATACTGTTAAAATAAATAATAATTTATAATTAAAAATTAAATATATAATATAATGAATAATATAATAATATAATATAATTAATAATATTATTACTATATTTTAGAAAGTTAAATTAAATAATTGTTAATATAATTACAAATGATTGTATATTATATAGTGGGGTTATAATTATAACTAAACAAACACACTCATGGTTTTAACCTGGTGTATTGCCCCAATCACCACTCCCTCAGTTCTGCCTACACAGTCTCTTCCCACACCCATCCAATGTCTAAGGACCTACATCAAGTTGGTATTTGTTATTTCAAATTCTAAATATGGTATAGATATATCTCAATAATATATATTGATAAAAAATATAAGGTCCTATTAAAAGTGAGTGGCATGTGATTTTTTGTAAAAAAATAGAAAGTTTTTTAATTCAATATATAACTCTTATAAAAGGCTACACCAGAACTCCTTCATTTATGCATAGAGTAAAAATATATATTCACTGAGTAGAATAGTGGTGAGGCTACCCAGATGGCGTGGCTGATGTGAGGGAATTGGAGGTCTATGGGGCCTCCCGTTATTGGTGAATATAGGGATACAATAGTAGTGGCTAGATTGAATATAACATAATAGGGCTTTCAAGATGTATTGTTTGGATGGATTGTAGGGTTATAGGTGAAACTTAGTGATAGTTAGCTTCATATAGATAATGAAAATTTGGAAACCACGTTTTATGGTAGCTAATGTAATGATATTATGAATATGATGGCATGTGATGTTGGAAAGGTAATTTCCAAGGAATATATGAGAATATATTCATGATAAAGAGCCCTGTATCAAAATTCCTAGTAGTTGTGAAGATAAAATAGCATCACCTAGTGGTGATTATTGATATAAGAACAAATGTTATGTCTATAGATGTTTGAAAAATTCTTACAAGTGATGAAAAATTCTTTCAGGAGTTGAGAGAAAAATATTTTGAGTGTGTTGTGAAACTAATTTACGGGAAGAAATGCCTTCGAGATATTTTTATGGTGTTTTCTGACTACTTCCTCAATGATGTCAGACTCTTCACCAACAAATGGAATTGAAAGAGATTCATAGTTATGACCTAAGAAGTTCACGATTTAGGGATGGAGTCACATCGAGGAGTTCGTCTGAGAATTTAAAAGATGACACTCTTAATTGGTGTAATTAATCATGCCATGCTAATATAGATGACCCAATGCACATGGAGATATAATTGAGTTGTATTTTTGTGATGGATATAATCATGGTGGAGTTGATGATGGTGGATTTAATTGTAACGCCCCGACCCCAGCTACCCAGAGTCGGTGCATTATTACATAACATTGGCATGATCACAAGAAAGATCAAATCTCGAAAGACCGATTGGTTTAGTAGCCTTGGAAACACTAGATATATTCATAAGTTTTACATTACATCATAAAATCAAAAACTACTACAACAACATAATGTTTCCACAGTCCACACTACAATCCCCTCATAATATCCCTGCAGGTCATTCATAACTTACATCTTCACTTCCTGGGAAAAATAAAACATAGAAAAGGGGTGAGCTCAAATGCCCAGTAAGGATAACAATATAGCGGAAACTTTCATCAATAAGAATAAACATTTAAGGCAATGTATAACTAAAACAAAAGCCTTTTAAACATGAAATTTCAACATGGTATGGCATAAATAAAATGAAATAATGCCATTTACTTATTCACATGGATATTCCACTAATCGAATAATCACATGCAAAAATAAATAACCACTTTCATAATGTTGGAATGCATAATTCCAGACTATCATAACCACATAGCCAAGGCCTCGTGCCAAGACTACAAATAAGATTTTGTCAAGGCCTTGTGCCAAGACACTAGTTTGTCTCATGAGACCTACCGATGCATCGAGGAGCTATAGCGGGCTCCACCCGTCACTTATTAAGTCCAATGCATTCCCATATGAAAAGGTTTAAACATAACATAAACATTCGTATTAAAACTAGCATACGAAATGTCAATACTTTCACAATAAACTATGAATGGTATAAAAATAGCACATCCATAGTCAAACATATCACAAAACCTTCAATACAATATAGAAGTTTTGTATCATAATAAATCAACTTCAAATAATCTTAAAATCCATCAAAGGATGTTGACATAGATGAAATCAAAATTCTTTTTAAAGAAGTATCTCCTTTTATTTTGAAATCATTTAAGATCCATATAAAATAAAACATTTTCTTTGAAAATATTCTTATAAGCTTGTATGGAAAGCTTCGAAGATTTTATAACGGCGGAAAATAACCGCACCCGCCGTATAAGTTAAAAAAAAACATTCTTACCTCAATTCTGTCGAAAAGGTTAAAAAGGAACTTGTTTTGAAAACGACGGAAAGATTCCTTTATAAACCTCTTATAAAAAGTCAAACAAGGGTATAAATGACTTTAACCCATATTCTTGTAAATAGTAAAAATGTTTTGAAATACATTTTGAAGAAACATGGATGTGGATGATAACGAGATCCCAGTAGATTATTACGTATAAACAACCTCGGATAAAGAAGAGATTGTGAAATAACCCTTACCTTGTACTTTTCCTTGGTTGGGGTAGGTTAACCTCCTGTATAATGGTGAAATAGTTGTTATTAAATTATACAAGAATCATATATATTAATATGATATCATATATGATCTTTTAACATTGATTTGTTAATAATATCTTAGAATTATCGTCGTTTCGGGAGTTAACTTACTCATTTTCTTTTATATGTTTTGTTACATAAGCCATGGTTGTTGTATCTTATTCATATCCAGAATGATATACAGTCCTTAAACATCATTTTTAAATCATCAAATGATAATTATACTTGAATGGATACGATGGAGAATGAATCTCATCGCGTTCGTGGAGACGGTAGTCCGTACGTACGCACGAGCGACAATATCATTCTTTTGATATTAAAATAATATATAAATGGATGGTATATCATATATACAGAATCATTAACATTTTATATTTATTATTTACATGAGTTACACATCATTATTATACCCATCCAAATAATATTATATTGAATAACAATTACACCACGACGTGGAGACGGTAAGCCGTACGTACGCACGTATGGTGACATGTTATTCAAAGGGTGGATAGAATAATGAATATGATTGTACCATATTTATAATAACATCACAGTATATGTGAGATACTGGAGTTATTATTTCAGAATGGTAAGAACAAAGGAAGAAGAAGTGGAAGAAGAAATGAACTTAGAAAAGGGTGGTGAAATCATTACCTCTTCTTCGGGTTCTTCCTTTTGATTTGATCAAAAGGGCTCCTTAGGTTGGCTTTCTGATCAAACTAAGGCCTCTAGGTTGTAGTGAGGGATGTTGGGAGAGTATTTGGGCAGAGTTTGGCCGAACCAAAAGGCTTTGAAGGTGTGAAGAAATGAGAAGGAGGAGTGCTCTTTTATAAGAGGGGTGAGGGGCACCTTTGGAAAAGTTAGAAGTATTAATTTATAATAAATTCATATTCGGTTTACAAAGGCTCCAAAGTTGACTATTCAAAGGATGAGGTGGGGATAGGTCGAAAACAACTCAACCAATAGAATTTAGACAGGTTTGGGTACTTATATTAACCTTATCATTAAGTATTAACTCTAAGTTAATTAGTTTCACTTTTACAATGTCTCTTTGTATTTTTATATAATATGGTTAATAAACATACTATATACATCCAAGCGACGCCCAAGTGGTCCATTAATGAGGAACCTATCATAATATAAGTCTCTTGGCCGAACCTTAGATTTTTAGGAATTTAATATCAATTAATAATATAATATTTGTTTTAAGAACTCTTTTATGTCAATTTTGACACTATTCAATAGTTGATTTTTGTGAAACTCCTAACAGATTGATTACTTCGAACAAAGTCAATTAAATCAATCCTAATATATCATATTATCATAGAAAATTAGTTTAATTCATTAAAAGTTTCATATTATAATTATTTGGGTATTTATAAGATCAATTATTTTTATTTTTCACTATTTTAGTAATTACTGCATCATCATTGTGTCATAAATAAAATAAATTATATAATGTCTAAAAATTATAAATAAAATATCATTATGTAGTAAATCTTTTTAGCTTTCTAATTAATATTTATAATCGAAAATCCAACATGTATAACCCTATGTAAAAATTGTTCTTCTAAAAGATGTAAGCTTATGCCATTTTTATTTTTATTTTAACTTTATTAATATAATGTGTCCCTACCACATACAAGTGGCTCCAAGGGGTCCCCAAATTGACCCAAGTATGCTCATGGTCGGGTATGTGTCCACCAATAAGGTTAGGACACGTTTTAGGGTAATTTTGTATTATTATAATATTATTTTTTAACCCTTATTTACCGGATTTACCCTTTAACCATGGTAAATAAAATATTTACTGCAGTAATTATTCAAAATGTCTTAAAATAAAAGTTACCTATTTATACAATTTGAACATCCTGATTCCAAATATGGAATCCATTTTCCTAAATTCAAAACACAGAAGTGGCAGAAATTAATTTAAAATTAATTCCCGTTGTCAAAACAAAAAGCGTGTTTTTAAGAGATAATAACTACCAAAAGATTGACACTTGTTTATGTTTGGTTTAATTGTAAAATTATGTCCAATGACCAACATTATATTAAATGGTAAAAATATATTTTAAATATACTTTAAAACCACTCAAATTCATAATTTATCACTATTAATTATTTTGATTAAAAAAGTTGTTTTCAATTAAAATTTAGTAATTTTCACTATTCATCAAAATATGAAAGTTATCCGAAAAGTACCAAAATTTCACCCTAGACTAATTTCGATATTCCGAATCCAAAAATGAAGTCCATTTTGAAATATAAAATATATATGATTTCAAAAAGTAGGTATTACTATTCACAACGGCTAGTTTAATTAGTTGTGGTGTGTGTTAGAACTCGAGGTTGCGTACAACACACGCTATCGCATTATTCGAAGGGAAACGTACCGTAGAAGCTTGGGGTGTTACATTAATGATCATAGTGATCCCAATAGTGGAGATAAAAGTTTATTATTAACATTTTAAACAACATGCATATTTTTTAGTTTTTTGTATTGACCCTGAATCAAGAAACCCAGATATAATGCCTTTTCTTATTACATTGGTGTAGATAAAAGATTCTAATCCAAATAGAAAAAACAAATTAGTAGTAATGATAACCCATATACATTCACGGTATCCAAATTACATTGGTAATAAAAAACAAAACATAAAAAAGGAATTTAATTTTCATCCTTGAACTAATAAAAACATTTCATCTTCATAACCTAGGGAAAAGTGAATAAATAAAAGGGTGAGCTAAAATGATTGATAAGGTTTAAGTAATAGGGGTGAAATAATGAATTAATGATAACAGTATATATCGAAAGTTAAATAACCAGAAACAAATTCCAGTTAATAAATAATCTAAGAAGGAAATGCATCCATATTTTTTCGTCATGAAAATCTCTATGATAATAATGGTATAAATATGAATGAATAAAATGCATAAATATCAGATGTCATGTATCTAGCACATGAACCAGTATCGTTAATGACTCTCATAAAAAGGTTTAATAGTTTTTGGTTAAACCCCATATTAGGAAGATTTTTCATCTCATGTGAAAATCAATGCATCGAGGGGAAATCTATAAATGGGTACACCCATGTCTACATGTTCAAAGACTTCATTATATATCATGTAATAAAAGTGTCCAATAATACATTGATATAGTTTAAATATAAGTCTCATGATTTAATAGTATCTAATAAATCATAAAATACCATGAATAATGAATAAATCATGATATTACACATCAAAGGGATAGTATATATTCCACATTGATGTGTATTTGTACATACTAACAAGTAGGTATCAATGTAATATAAGATGGAATCATATTCCACCTTTTAATTAGTAGAATCATATGGATCATAAAATTAATATTTATAACAATTTACATTTAATACAATTTGTATAAGTAGATTCATGGTAATATATATCAAATGGTATTATACATACACCACACATAAGAAATAAGATGTGAATAAGGCATATATCTCACAGAAGTAAAAAAGTGAGATGATAGAACCACTACATCACACTTTCTTTTGGTTGTATGTGATTAAACCTCATGAATAATGGTTTTATGTTTTTTATTAAATTTTAAAAAGAATAATTTAATTTTTATGATATTTATATGATCATATTATTTCATTTTATCACTTATTTTTTGACAATAATTCATTATTACAATTTTTTGGGTGTTAACAGCTTCATTTTTGTATGCATGTTTTGTTATGTATGTCTCAATTATTGTATATAGGATATAGTTCCATAATATCCAAAAGTATATTATGTTACTATAAATATTATTTATTCATTATATACGTTATTATAATAATTATTGATTGATGAATAATGGAAAATTAATCACATCGCGTCGTGGATACAGTATGTCATGCGTACACACGAGTAACGATAACAATATCATAATGGTGAAATGGTAAAGAAGTGAATGGTATATTTAGTATACAAAATAAATATAATGTTCTAATTTTCATATATATACATTATTTCCATAATTATACCCATCCAAGTAAGGTGGTGATGAAAAGAAAATTACACCACGACATAGAGACCGTAAGTTATACATACGCACATGTGGGAATTTTTCATTTCATGTGATGGATAAATAATAGAATATGGTTGTTCCATAATCATAATAACATCTGATAATATATATTATATTAAAGTTAGTAAATTATCCTGAATGAAACTCATAATTACGAAGTATAATAACACATTTTCTAAGAGATTCAATAAAGATGATTACCAATTTTACGAAGGACCTCATTTATAACATCTCTTAAGGGATCTAGGTTTTGTTATTTTGAAATATCAGGACCTCTATAAATTGAATAATGAGTTATCTAAGTGAAAATAAAATGGTTTTTTTGAGATATAATTCTCAATGTGGTGTGAATAAGTGATAGAGGAGGAATCCTTTTATAGTTTAGGTGGGGGAACTTTTGGAAACTCTCAAAATATAGATGAAACATAAATTTATTTTCAATTAAAAATGGATAATGAGTGAGTTTTTTATAATATAAAATTATTAGGGTTTTGAATAGTCTAACAAAATTATTTTTATACATTTTTTAGGTCACATTCTTACTCTTATCTTTGGATTTAACACTTCTTTAAATCGTTCATCTCTTACTGTGAAAACATGTTTTTTTAATCTTTTAGGGTAAATATAATTACTATAATATTAAAAAAAAACCAAAAATATAATATTTATTAAATTTTAATCTTTATCAAAATTAGTTTTGATAATTTTAGATTTCAATTATTTTTTTTATCATTTAATAAAATATTATTTATTTTGAAATATCATTAATTTCAATTTTGAAACTATTCATTAAATAACTTTTATAAAATATCACAACAACATGATATATTAAAAATAAAGATTTAAATTTATTAATAACATGTCAATTTCAACAAGAAAATCAGTTAATGAGATTAATTATATAAAATTATATATTTTTTTAATTTTATAATAATATTCATTTGGTATTTTTATTAATTAAACAATTACTACATCATCCTTGTATAAGCCTTTATAGTAATTATTTTTTCCTATAAATTATAAATAAATACCAATTTTGAAAAAAAAATTATATATACATTTAGTATTTATATTCCAATATAACAATTAAATAATAACATATAAAAATGTAATACTTATTAAAAACACAAGTATGATATATTTGACTTTCCTTAAAATAAAATAATAAATAAGGAATTAAGTCAATCAAGTTGCTCAAAAACCAGATAAAATCCTCACAAGGATTGTTATTGTAATACATAAGGCATCCAATAAATTTATAATAGGTGTAAAAAAATTTATAATAATTATAATATTATTTTTACCTATAATTACTCAATTTTCCCTTTAACCATGCTAATAAAAATTTACCAAAGATACTATTCGTATTATAGAAAATTAAAAGGAAAATATTTAATAAATTTGAATATTATTATTATAAATATGGAATCCATTTTTCAAAAATCAATACATATAATTTTCTAAAATTAATTAAAAATGTATCTCGTAGACCGGGCGTGAAACTAGGGTTTTAAAGAGAAAACATTCAAATTATTGAAATGTTTTTATATCTTTATATAATGTGACATTTATTCCAATGACCTAAATTTTATTAACTGCTATAAAATTGATCAAATTATTCAATAAAACCAACTGTAAATATAATTTAAAACTATAAACTATTTAGATGAATCAACTTTCAATTAAAATTTAGTATTTTTCAGTAGACATCAAAATAAGGATTTTTTTTGAAAAATTCAACAAATTTTAAAAAAAGTAAATATTTATATTACATTATCTAATAAAGAGTTTTTTATTATATAATATATAACAGTGTCAAAATATACTTTGAAAACAAGTCCCCCATTAGAAATAGATTAACTTTCCTTTATAAAATATGGATTTTATGCATAAAATATGATTTCCTGTTACCTTATTACTATATAATATGTTTGATGAATTTTAAATTTTTTGAATATAAATAAAAATCATAATGTTTTTAATACTATACATTCCCACCAATTTAATTGCTAGTTTATTTTAATATTTTATTTTGTGGTTAATCTGGGCGTTGCATGCAAAATAAGCCATTGAAAAAATTTAATTATTTATGAAGAGACATAATGTAAAATATTAGGGTTTTATATTATTAATTCCATTAGAAAATTTCATCATTGAAATTTTCAAGACTATTATATTCCTAGAATGCGTGAATGGGTTTCTTCATAACATCCTTAGGGTCCCACATTATTTGTTCTATTTTCAGGTTTCTCCAAAGAAACTTTACCAGTCGATTATTAGGATTCCACAATACATAATCTATTGTGTAAATAATGTTGATAGGATCATCATTGTAATACAGAGCAGGTTCCAGTTATTTTTCTTCATTGGTGAGTACATGTGTTTGTTCTGGCATGTACATCATTGACAATGATATGTGGAACACATCAGTAACATTGGAGAGACATAGTAGGATTTTTAATCAATAAGATACAATTCCATTTCATTCCAAATTTAAAAAGTTCCAATATACATAGGGCTTAGTTTTCTATATTTATCGACCCTTATGGCACCCTTCCATGGAGAAACATTCAAAAATTCATGATCACCCACTTGAAATTCCAAATCCTTCATCTGATTGTCAACATAGCTCTTTTTGTACATTGAAATATTTTAATATGAGTCAGGATAGTATTTAACTTTATTTTTTTCTCTTCAATAATTTATAAGCCTAAAATTTTACATTCACAAACTTTATCCTAACTATTTGAAGTATGAAATCTCATTCCATATAATGCTTTATACGATGCTATTTGTATACATGAATGACTATTATTGTTGAAAAGATATACAAATAGTAAATAATGATCCCACATAACATGATACTCATGTCAGAATGATATCCATATATATTCTAATGTTTTAGTAGTCCTTTTAGATTATCCATCATTTTGAGGATGGTAAGAAGTACTCAAATGAGCCTCAGTATCTAGAGCCTTCTGAACACTGTTCTAATGTTCTAATATAAAACTAGGATCTGGATCAGACACAATCAATAACAGTCCACCATTAATTCTTAAAAATTCATTTATATAGTATCTTTTCTAAGAATCAGGTTATAAATATTCTCTTATTTCATGAAAATCATCTGATTTGGTACAATGGTTAATAATAATGATTATCGTGTCATTTCTTCTAGCAGTCCTTGGTAGTCTAGGGATAATGTTCATCATACGATCAACCCATATCCACACAAGTATGAGAAGATATTAAATGAATCTTCTTGGATGTTTTATGTCTTACTTAAAATGATGAAAAACCAAATATCTTGAAAAATAGAAATCAAATTTCCCACTTTATAGTATCCCACAAGAAAATGTTCCTTCATATCCTTATACATCATCGTACTACTATGGGTATCAATAAATTTGATCTATGCGAATCAACCAATGGTTCCCTTTTTTATCTACTGTATTCATTGAACACATAACATATTTCCAAATTTCTTAAACCCATCTTTACAATCATATCTTTACAATTTTCCATCATTCCAAAGAGTAATTTAATTACAAAAAATAACATTATCATATTAAGATCTTTTTATCTTTTCCCAAAATCATGGTTTCCCAAATTTTTGAAAAAAGAGTTCTTTCTCCCCTTCTATAGTAATTATGATATCCATATTTAATAAATCCATGAAAATAAGATCTTTCTAAATCCCTATTTGGGTTATAACATCATGATCATTCTGACTTAATGCATCGACTACATTATTTTATTTTCCTCGGTAGTAATGTATTGATAAATCATAATCCTTGAGTAACTCAAGCCATTTTATTTTCAACATTTTGATTTCTTTCTGTGAGAGTATTTATTTCAAACTCTTGTGATATGTATATATCGAACATATTTAACCATAGAGATTGTGTCTCTATATCTTAATAGAAATGATTACGGTTGCTAACTCAATATCATAAGTTAGATAATTTTGTTCATGAGTCTTCATCTTCCTTTATCAATATGCAATAATTTTATGATTTTTCATTAGGACACAACCATGTCCTTTCTTCGACGAATCATTTTATATCACAAAGCCATCATTTCTTGATAGAAGTGTCAATATTTGAGCATTGACCATTCTTCTATTTAATTATTGAAAGAATTCATCACATTATTTTGGGCATATGAACTTAACCCACTAATGTGTAATCTTGGTTAATGGAATAGTTAATCAGGAAATATTCTTAAAAGATTCACATAGTAGCCTTCTAAAACAATGAAACTATGTACCTAACATATGTTTTTTTGTGAAAGATATTCGTGGATTACATTTATCTCCATAGGATCGAATGATATTCCATCCTTAGAAACAATATAGACAAGAGAAGAAATTTCCTAAAGCCAAAAATATCCTTTTCTAAATATACTACATTACACACTCCTATAAAGATTCTCAATAATGATCCACAAGTGATTCTCATGATCCTCATAGATTTTAGAATATATCAATATATCATTACTAAATACAAGATAAAAATAATAAATTCATTACTTGAATACTATTTTCATTAGATCCATAAAATATTAGTGTGAAATATTCTACCAAAATGGAATTACTAAAAACACATAATGTCCATACGTTTTTTGAAAAGATATATTTAGAATATATTCCTTCATTACTCGTAATTGATGACACCCAAAAAAGATCAATATATGAAAAATATTTAGCTCTTAGAAGTTGATTGCATAAATCATCAATGCAATGTAGATGATATTATTAATTTACTAAAATATCATTTATTTCCTTATTGTCAATGAAAAATCTCATGGATCCATTATTCTTATCAAAATTAACATGGGGTCCCCATGGATAAATAGTATGTTGAATAAATCCCTAATAATTCATCTCATTTAGTTATTTTCCAAACTCTCCAAATTTTACAATGGTAATTTTGTAGGGATTAAATGATATTGGTCTATAATTAGGAATCAAATCAATTGAAAATATGACTTCAAACCATAGGTGATGTCTAGGAAATTACTTATGAAATACATCAATGTATTTTTGTACAAATAGTTACATATTTAATTTGAATATTATCTTATTTAACCCAGAATTTTGTTTTCTATCCTCTCTAAGAATCTCATTCCATATAGCTAATGGGGTGCATCATCAATGAAATTTAGAACAAAAATGATGGTGGGAAGTCCTGTTTTAAAGTAGGAGTCCAATCCATCATAAATATAAGGAATGAAATCAATCATCTAAGGACAAAGTAAATAATGGTATTGTAGGTAATTATTACAGGAGTATTGATGTATTATATCTCAAATCAAGACAATAATAATTTTTTTATGAAATATTGATAATATAGTTGAAATTTATGAATGAAGTGTATTATAATGTTATTATTCAATACAAATTAAATTTTTGACTACTCATGTAGAAAATTTAATCTTTACAAGCTAATGTTACCATTCATGAGGGAGAATTTGATATTGATGATGAAACAATGGAATTATTAAGGGATGATAATCATGTTGATGAAATAGAAAACAAAAATGCTACATCACAGTGGTAAAAAAATATCAAGTAAGAAATTAGTCTATAAATTTTTAGGTAGTTTGGAATCATCTCAGCCCACCTATTGACTCCAGAAATCAAATGTTCATTAGTAATCTGGGAATTACAATTGGTTTGAATGCATCCATTGATATTTATTCATGGTTCCATCTCTAACATGTACTGAAATAAAACCTTTGAATGATATAATGGTAATGTTATAATATACATTCTCTAGTTTACTAAAAAATTATATTATGAAATGTTGATTTTATTATCAATATTCCTCGAATAGTTCATATATTTTTAAATATTACCACAATAAATTTGCCTGACTAGTTTTTGGACGATCTCATAAAGGATTTCAAACACTTCTTATTATGTTTCATCTTAAGGATGCTAAAGGGGAATGTAAAAGTGTCATGACCCATCCCCCATGGCCCATGTTGTGACTTCCCCAAACTCATCCCCCGAAAGCCAATGAATGGTGACTAGCATCGAAGCCGTAAACCTGCAAGTGGGAGGCATTTTCCTAAGTATCTGTATTCACATAAACACACCAAACCACATCCCAACACATTAAAACGGTGAAACAGGTACCACAAAAACAAATCTCATGGCATGTACAACTGAAATTTTGATTGCCAGGATACAAACTCAATAAAGAAAAGAACATCTAGTGCAAAAAATAAACATTGACGACCATCTGCAGTACACCCCAACCTGATCGAAAGAGTAGTGAAGCTGCTGGAAGCCAAGGTATTATGTCTTGTACTCCTAGTCATTCTTGGCCTTGCATGGTCATAGGCCACCAAATCCACTGTCAAATCCTCCGTCAGTTCAGTCTTCCTAATCGACCCAGTCAAAACATTAGTTGTCTCCACCAAACCCAACTTGTGTGGGAAAAACCCATGTAGCAGTGAGTAACACAATTCTAGGTAGGGACCTCAAATCAAAAATGAAATACCACCCAAAATTCCACAATATAAATCATGAATCAAAATACAGATCACACCAAGTATATTCTTGGGTAGTAATATTAGCATTGTCAGCAACATACGTAGAACTCTTTGGCCGCTGGAGAACTCCTATATCAGGTCCAGTGGGACTACTGGGTCACACAGAGCCACTTCCCACTATACTTAAACTATTGTGGTAATCTTCCCAGATGATTAAAATGGTTATACAAGGTCTCATATAGCCGGTCTCCACTGTGGGCCTTCCGGGTCATAAAGATCCACTTCCATCTTTTGTCAAATTGAGGTAATCCTCCAATAATGTACTATGGGTATGCCGGTTCATAGAGAGCCTCTCCCCATAGGCCTTCTAGGTCACATAAGCTCCCCACTAGTCCATCATCGAGTTGTGTTCAAGTCTCAGCCAACTGTAGGTTTCCCTATATAGCGCGCTTGGGAGAACCACTCCTCAAGCCATTCATTGCTTCTTAGCATTCATTAAAGTCACTTAAAATCACGCCGAAATATCCACCACCTTAAGGGGGTCCCAATGAGGGAAACATCCCATCAATTGGTCCCAAGGATTTCAAGATACTAACATTTTATTAACAAGGGGACCAGTTGCGATGAGTCATGGTCTGACCCGGTCGGACCAATCCCACCAACCCTTCTAGGGGGTTCCACATATCCTGGTTCTTTTTAATGGAATGAACCTGAATTGCTGGGGTTGGGGTTGGTCTTCTTCAACCTAGCCAGTGACCCATGCACAATAAGACGTACTGGACCCAACCCGATTTGGCCGAGGGTCCAACCTGTCAGTTCACCCTGCAACTCGGTCTTGTCTGGTCGGGCCTAAATTGGCATGGGTCTGGTCTAAAACTACGGGTTAGGCCAAATGGTTAGTAGGACCGGCCTGGCCTGATCGGGGCATGGCACTTTGGGGGGCACAACCAGTTCAACCAATAATCAGTCGTGTTAGGGGTCGGTGGGGTGCACCTGGGATGCGACGGACCACCACGTCCCTCCCTGTCCGAGCGTGGCCCATAAGGAGTGGTCTGCTACGTCATGCACTTGCGGCTGGTGATGAACGGATTCCCTCCACAACATTTGTAGAATCAGTCCATTTCTTGACCCCAGTCAACCTGACCACATTCTAGCGATGTAGGTTTGCAGCACCGTAAACCAATCGATCACGACTTCCGCTGCACCAGTGTGCTTCTCGACATGGCCACCGGCATGACCGGCAACCTTCACGCACCGTCTGGCATGAAGATGGCATGTACATCCACTTCTACCACTTTCTTTCGCTTCTGACACTGGTGCACCACTAGATCCTTTGGCGGACCACCAGATGCACTCTGGTGGTCGGTTCATCACACCACATGATCCTGCAGCCTCCTGGGAGAATTCAATTTACCACGAAGCCTTCAAAGCCTCCTTGTCATCACTTTAGACAAATTGTTCACCTAGAGAACACAAATGGAACGGTCTGGGTCTTTGTTCTTGTCATCCCAGAGCCTTCACATTAGAAGGTTTAAATATAATGTTGGTGTGGGGAGTCTCTCTTGAATCATTACATGCCATGATTTGAACCCCGAAAATGAAACTCCAAGAACAAAACACCCTCCCATATAAACACATGAATCACTGTCCAACCTATTCCTGGTTTTACCCATGTTTTATGTTTCTATAAATGGATGGTGAAGAACCAAATATCCAAAATCAATACCTGTTTTAATTTCATTGCCTCACATTCTTCCCCAAGTGGTTAAGACATCAGCATCGCTACTCAGCGCCGATCTTCGATAGGTGTGATGAATAAGATAAATATCCATTGGCATTCATTATTAATTTTTGGGGTGGAAGTCAGTCAGAGGTTCATCAGATAATCCTCCTATTTATTTAGTCCATAATTTTCCAGTTTGTCAATTTATAAATAAGAGCACATTGCAGCTTTCCAATTATGATGTGATGTCGCGTTGTCATGCTGTTTAATTTAAGAAAAAACTGTGTTGATATACATCATTAAAGATTCGTTACACTGTGAGTTTAACAAGACATTAATGTGACTCATTTATGCACATCATCTTCAACCTATCCTTGCCCCACAATGTCTACATCCACCACTCAAAAGTGATAATGAAAAAAATAAATCATTCAAATTATTTTATTATTTTTCTCGGAAATGTCTGAAAAATAATTTTTCCTCTTGATCCTTTTCATATGAAGTTATTTTATTCTAGGTGAATCATAGAATTATGAATTCAATGGTTCCCTTATATTTTTAATCAATGTGATAGTTCAAAAGGTAGAAAATCATACTTTTATGCTTATAGAATGTACCATAAAAAATGTTCAAAATTCTGTTTTGGGATTTCTGTACATCGGAATTATGTGCCATTGAATTTCACTGTCTCGAAATAATTACATATATATAAAAATATTACCCAGAAATTATGATATGATACAAAAAGACCATCCACCTGTTACTTATAGAAACTTTATAAAATAGGACACATGGACAACCTTTATAAATCTCTATAATGAGAAATCATTTTATGTACATTTCAGTTGATTATAAATTATTTGAAATTATTTAATTTATCCCACATGATTCTATTTTTTTATTTATAAAAAAACAAATTAATACTGATAATATTGAATTTTCTTCAAAACTAACGTACCCCTATCAAAATGTAATGATATGGTACACTTCATTAGAGGAGAAACAAAAATGTATTTCAAATCAATAATAAATGTTTACTGATGTGATGTGAAATAAAATATGTTCCTTTGTTTATATATGAATTGATAAGTTAAAATCTAAAGCCACTTCTATACCATGTCTTGTGATATGAAATGAGGCTTGTGTAAATATGTATGGTAAATTAGTTGATGAAAACAAAAAATCATTATGGGAATCATGTCTAAGTATAACATAATTTTACTTCATTTTTCATAATAACAATATTAAATTAATATATCTTGTTATGTTAATATGTTTTATATGGTTTAGAGATAAGAATCAACAAGTTCTATAAGAGATTAAAATCTATATTCAGTATCTTTGAAATATCTTGATCAATTTGTTCATGTGAGAGGATTACATTTTGGAGTCTCTCTTGAAAATATTTCAAGAAGATGAAACCACAGAAATAAAAATATAATATGGTGACATGATTACAAGCCCAAATAGACTCAGTGTAAGATATTATTGTTCTAACTAGTATGGAACCCCAATGAATGAGAAAGTGTTAATGAAAACCAACGACTGAGAAAAGATCTATACAAGAACAAAATGATCCCACTATCATTGAGGCTATTAATTCCCACAAACCACATACCTTACCTTGGGTGATTGATTTTTTCAATACTCTTTATGCTAAATGTGAATCAAACAACATTTGATAACTTTATTTGTATTAAAGTCTTGCCGGGTTTTATTATATGGGATTTGTATCTTTCAACAACCATGCACATCCGTGTTGTGATGTTTACAATGTGTAATGTCCCAGGAGTCAAGATACACTATCAATGCCTCCCAAAAGATCACATGAGAGAGGGGATTGAGTTATCTAATTATCCAACTTCTAAGGTTCTTATTCCACTTGATGATTCGAATATTACAATGGTAAAGGATGTTATTTTATCTTTCATAGCATGGTCATATAATCTTATAATGATACAAGATGTAAATATTTATGAAATTATTTCATAGGAAAAACCAATAAATATTGATTATAAAATGTCTTAAGAGAGGTATGATATTATATATAGATAAATCAGTGGGTAAATAGAAAGTTGAATCAAGATAATCCACACAATCGACGAAGAAAATCAAACGACCTTCTGATATTACCTTCTCTCCTCCAGTTCAAGAGCAACATTTATTATCATTACAAATTCATAAAGAGAAAAAAATTAAATATAAAACTATGTCTTATATTCAATATGATGAATAAATATTTTGATATTCCATGATAGACAGAATTGGTCTTGTGACTCTAAATGAGATTCACAGGAATAAATTTTTGGGAGTCTCAGTTGATAATAAAAACATAAGGTAATTTTTCCTAATACAGTTATCTGAATACTAAGGTAATATGTTTATTAATGTTAATAACTATTCATATTTTCTACATGTATTTATATTATATCTATATGATGGGAATATCATGTGTATCCTAATCAGGATTCATTAAGATGTGTATAATTTCGATGATAAAATTTAATTTTGATGATGAAAAAATTAATATGGAAAATTTTGATTTAATAAAAGTATTTAATAAAAAAGTATCAGATAACATACCATTTTTTATTACTAAAATAAATATGTAAAACTCTAGAATATAATCACAGAAAATATATTTTTCATATTTTTTTATTACATAATTATTTTTCTTTTTTAGAATGCATTAGATACTAATCAAATTCAATATGGAAACACTGAATATTTATCTTTTTCTTCCAATGCATGGATATCCATTAAACTAACCCCACATGATGTGTATTATGAATATATTATACACAAAAATCAATATTTTATTGATTAGAATAGAAATATAAGTTTTAGTCTATTTTTTAACAAGAATTGTTTTATGATAGGGTGATATCTAAATATTATCTAAATATTATCTAAATCATGACATGATGTCATTGTTTGGAGATATAAGGCTCGTGGACTACTAAAAATGGACAAACAATTATTGTATATTTAGAAATATCTTCCACAAATCATTTCAAAAAAATTTACTTATTGTGGTCAGTTTTTTTCAATTATTGAATGAATATAATGACATCGATTGGGGATATTATATTTTCAAATTTATGATATTAATGAAAAGACAAGAATCCCAAATCATGAAATTCTATAATGTAATTATAATTTCATTAAATATATTTTATAGTAACTTTTTTGTATATATTTTATTTGTACTATCATGACTTCTAAAAACCAAGATACTCAAAAGAATAAATAAATTTCTTTAGATATGGTTGGGAAGTATAATTTTTTTCAAAATGTAACCCGAATTTTTTTTTAGTTTATTACTTGCTCTGTTTATGATCTATTTTGATTTATAACCATAAAAATATATTTGAGGTGTGAAGAATTATTTTCATAATGCTTATATATTATTTTGGATATCCTAATTAAAGATAAATATAATAGAGGAAATACACTTGTTTAGAAGCACAACCCAACAAACAATAAAATAGTTTTGTAAATAGAGGAGGTGGATGTGGTAGTGGAGGTAGAGCCAAACCGAAATAGAGGAGGAGGAGGAGGAAGATTGTGAGGTGGAGACCGATGTGGATGAGAAGATGAAGCACCATCTAAGAGACAATAAAACCATTGGGTAACGAAGTTAAATAAAGATCAAACCAATATTATGTTTGATTATTTTTTTGAAAATTTTTCACAAAACATATCACATAAGATAAGATCCATTATGTAATGTTTCAGGTGTATTATTGAAGTAATTTTGTTCTCTGACTTTTAAGTGATTTTATACATGATAGTAATCCACCGATCAGATCATTTTTTATTGGATGATTCAATTTCTCCACTAGTGTTATTGATGTAACATTTGTACAACTCTCAATCATCAAAAAATTATATAAAATAAAATTAAATGGTTGAATAAATATGTATATAATTGAATATAGATGATATAAAGTGTATGAGAGAAAAATTAGAGGAAATGAAACATCTATATATTGTGTTCATCGAAGAGGGATTGTTTCAATGTATCGGTTATCAGTTTAAAATTGGCATTTTAATATAAAAAAGTTTCCCTCACAAAAAACTAGGCGAACATGCTCACATTTTCATCATAATTTAGGAAAATGATTTATAATTCATTTTTGGAATGTATGAATCATTCTTGAGTCAACTATGCACACAATTTGACATGTGTGACTGAAAGTGTGTGTTTCTATATTAAAATAAAATTTTAGTAAAAAATAAGTGGAATACTAAAAAAGGAGGAAAAAAAATCCTATTATTTTTATACAATATAAAATTGATCCATAAATTATTTGGGATGTTATATGATTATCCACACCTAAATCTAATGCATTGTGTGATCCATATGACTAAAAGTGTGTCTTTTTATTCAAAAGTGACATTAATTTTAATAAAAAAATAACTAACATTCTCAAAACCCTGAAAAAACATTCTTATGGTATTGTTACATTAGGAAAATGACCCATAGGTCATTTTTTATATATAGGAATTAGCCTCACCACAATATGATACATGACATTCCATGTACGACTAAATGTGTATTTGATAATATTAAAATTCATATTTTAATTACAAAAAAGTGTCACTGAATAATAAATGGGAAAACAAACACAAATTGTCTTCATAATTTAATAATATGATTCATTATTCATTTTAGATGTGTTTTAATAATTCTAATATGAAGCACACACACGATGCATCCTGTATGACTTAAAGTGTGTTTTTCTAACATAAAATGACATTTTTGTAAAATACATAAGTGGCATACTCAATACTAAGAAAATTAATTCATATTGTTTTGATACGTTAGGAATATCATCTCTATGTCATTTTAGTGATATTGGAATAATCCATAGCTGAATATGATGTATGGTGTGACCAGTATGGCTCTATGTATTTATTTTAATTTAAAATTGACATTAATTTCAATGAAAAAAAACATACATAATCAAAATCCTTAAAATTTATTCTAATTATTTTGGAACATTAGGAAATATATCCAAAAGTTATGTTTTGATGTGTAGGAATTATCTACACCTCAATTTGATACATGATTCTCCTAGTATGACTCAAAGTATCTTTTATATGTTTTAAATTGAAATTTTAATACTAAAAGTTTTCACTCACTAAAAACCAAGAAAACATGCTTGGATTATATTGATAATTAAGGATAACAATTCATAATTCATTTCTTATGTGTATGAATCTTCCTCATCCCAAACCCACAAATGAGGCAACAAGTATGACTCAGTGTGCTTGTTTCCAGTTTAAAATATCATTTTATTAAAATAATACAAGTGGTATGCTCCAAACCTGTGAAGCACATTCAAATTGATTTGATACTTTAGGGAAATGATATATAATTTATTTCATACTTGTCAGAATTAATCTCACATTAATATGATTTATGGTGAAAATATTATAACTCCACATGTGTCTTTTTATTCAAAATTGATATTAATTTTAATAAAAGAATAAAATAACACACTGGAAACTAAGAAAACACATTCATATTTTTTTGGAACATTAATAAGATGATCCATTTTCCATTTTTGACATTTAGAAATCAACCACACCATAATCTGGAATATCATGTGACTTGAGTGACCCCAAATGTTCTTTTTTAATCAAAATTGATAGTAATTTTAGTAAAAATAACAACTAAAGTAGTCTATAATCATGTTTCTTCTGGTATTTGTGTTGATAATATTTTTAATTTAAATTATTTATTTGTATTTTGTTTTACTGATTTTTTTTGTTATTTATGGTGTTATTTTTTCAGATGGAACGTGTTATTACAACACCTGAGATTCCAAATTTCTAGTGTTGAGTTGTCTTGTTGCATCAGACTAATGTATTCTCCTTTATCAGCATAACTAAATGCATTGATAAAGGGGTCCTTTTTGATTGCATCGAAAAGAGCTCACAAAGAGAGCCTTTATTAGTTCCTTTTGAAGCGTTGATAAAGAAGCCTTTTATTCATATTGATAAAAGTATAGTTTATCCTCCCATGTCCCGAAGGACTTCATTTTTTATTTATTTTTTATAATACACATTTCAAGGGGTGAGGTGGAACCCTTAAAAGGCACGTAGGTGTAAGTATTACTTAGTTCGTAGGCCTTAGTGGAATTCATTGCCCGTAGGCTTGAAACAGTACTTATAACTCAGACTAACTACTTGGAACTACTCCTCCCTAGCATCTTCAAAGTATAATTTATGAACACTTCTTTTCTTGTGCCGATAAATGCCTTGGACTCTTCACTACCTTGTGGTAGTCATTGCTTTTCTATCACTGATAGAGCCCCCTTATGTAGTAGTGTTTGAAGATGGAATGACATTACCATTACACCATGTTTTTTTGTTGTCTGCTTAATGATATTTATGTTAATTTATATATATAATTACATATATGTTTTTTATTCATATACTTTTATAATTAATTGTAAATATATATATATAAGATGCGTGTGTGTGATATTTATATTCATATTTATTTAAATATATTATATTTTTCATTCATTAACATGTACTAGAATATAATATAAATATTAGTCGTTTATTAATACACACATTTAATGTATATATAATAATTATAAATATAATTTTATAATGTAAAAATGGATTGATTTCTTTTTAAAATATATTTTTTAATATTTATTTTTTTGAATATATTAGAATATATAGATACACATATATTTATTAAATATTGATACATAAATGTTCATATATAGACACTAATTGTATAGGTATACATATACCTAATATTTCATTTTTAGAAGGTAATTAAAATGAATTTTCTTTAAATTAAATATAAAACCACTTCTAGGATCCAGAAAAATACCACACCTTACATAAAGATTATAAAACTGAAAAAGTGGTAGCACAAGGTGGTTTACAAAGGTGAGAATAGAGCATACCACACACGTCCATTCCAACAGGATGTGAGAAAAATTACAAGATTACAATAGACCATTGTGAGGAGACCTCCATAACAGACCTCTTGGACAGAGCATCTACACCCTGGTTTGCTTCTCTATAAACATGATGGATATCCAGTTAAAGGCACTCTAGGAGATGCAAACATGCAATCCACGATGGAAGAATCCTCCAAGGAATATCCATAGAAATTTCCTACAGAATGTGAACCGCTGTACTTGAGTCAGATTCTACCCATATGTACCTCCAAACCTGGAGGACAACATAGTTGATAGCATTAATCATATCCCATAATTATACATCATGGGTAGAACCACTTCCGTTATAATGATAGTAGTAGCCCTTAACGAAGCCCCTACAGTTACAGAACACGCAACAACACCAAGAAGGTCCTAGTGTACCAGATGTCTCACCATCAACATTCACATTAATCCATGATGAGATGGGTGGAATCCTTATAATTGATTTCAACATCCAATGTTTCTTGACCCATCCAGATACCCCAAGTGTTTTCAGAGTTATAAGATCAGAAATATTATTATTTATTGTACCTATTTGTATCTTGGAAGCATCTTTCACTTCCTGGTAAACAACAGTCAGATCAGCCTTCAAAGAGGGCTTGCAGTTGTAAAAAATAACCTGATTTCATGCCCTCCAAATCTGAGAAAAGGCAGCTGCAACAGTAATGAGGAGAAGTGATAAAACCTGCACACATTGACTAGATGTGGTGATCGAGTTCATGAAATCATTAAGACTGTTCATTGATAATGGAGTCCCAAAGACCCCTTGAAAATGGTCCCAAAATTTGCAGGAGAAGTTGTAGACAAAGAAAAGACGGTGACTTAATTCTTCACCATGGGTGCACAAATAATAGCAAGAGTCCAGATATCTTACAATTATCTATAGCAGTTGTTACACAGGTATCCTACCTTTCCAAATCCGCCATAGCATCAGGTAATTGGAGGGGAGAATGAATTTTTTTTTAAAATTATACAACCACAAGAGAGAAGTCACATTGCTTCCACATAAGTGTCTATAATAATCCCTTGAAGTGAACCTACCACAAGTGGTGGGTGTCCAGATCAAGGTGTAAACATCCATGAAGAAATAGAGCTACATATAAAACTTAATATTATTTAGGAGACAATTCCATATATCCCTATCTTGATGCATGTTAGCAATTAAAATATCCTTCGACTATAGAGGGATCTCCATGAATTCTATGATGGGCCTGTCCAGCCACTTTTTTTCTAGAAATTAAGGTTGGATGAGTTTCAAAGAACCCAAGAAGAGCAGTACATGATTCCAATATAAACATGATTAATTTCAGGCCATATGGAGGAGGAATAAAATTATGAGTACACATTATTCAGGTTTGATATGAATATCTATTCAATAAAATATAGGGAATCATCATTAAAAGTCAAAAATTTCCATGTGAATATACTTATGAGAGTATCGTCGAATCCTTTCAGGCCATTAAAAACCATGGCCCCCATTTTAGATGGTTTGATATAATCTTTCCAGAAAAAACTGATGTGCTTCTTTACATGTATGATCCCAATCCATGTTAATTTCATATTTAAACTTTCAAGTTCTTTGATAAGGGAACGAGGCCACCAATAAAGTAAGAAATCATAGACAAACATTGATGTGATAACTTCCTTTACAAGAAAAAATTTTCATTCTTGATAAATTGATTAATTTTCTAGGTAGACAGCTGATTAACAATTTAGTAGTATATGGATTCAAGACTGCATCTTTTCACCCGTCCCCAAAAAAATGGTACTCCTAGGTACATATATTGAATGGCACTTCACCTATCTCCAAGATAAATGGAAATTCTATTCTTCATGGAGACAATCTTTACATTCCCATACACAGGAAAGGATTTATTACAGCATACCACCTGCATAGAAACATCCCCATAATGAGAAAAGATATTGTAAATGCAAGATATTTTACCTCTATTAGAATGTCCAAATAAAAAACTATCATCATTATACCGTAGGTGCGAGGGGTGAGGGGATCCCTTCCAACCATTATTTTCTTATAAATACCAGCCAACACCATATAATTCAACAAGACACTCAAATAATCATCAACCAGAGAAAATAGGAGTATAGATAAGGGATCCCTTTGTTTGACTCCCCTAGAGCTTTGGAAATAACCCCTGGGCGATCCATTATTAATAACAGAAAGTCTCACATTATTGATAAATATCGAGAAAAGTCTAATGAAGTATTCAGAGAATCCATGTTTTCTATGAACCGCAAAACTAAAGCTCCATTTCAAGGTGTTAAATTCATTATAAATGTCCATATTGAGGGAAAATCTATCATTCCTCAGATTTTTCCTCATGCAATTGACACATTCTGAGGCCGTGAGATGGAAATTCTGAATATGTCTTCTTGGGACAAATCTAAACTGATTTTAAGTAATCCTTGTACTCATAATGTGTAAAATCCTTAAGAAAATGATCTTGCTGATAATATTGGGGATGGTTTTCCAATCGCAACTGGCCTAAAGTCCTTGTTGTCCAATGAATTTTCTTTCTTTTGAAGTAGAGAAAAGAAGAAAGCATTTGAACCATAAGGCATGGATACATTAATGAAAAACTCTTGTACAACATAAATTATAAATAAAACTACATTGGAAAAAATGATAAAATTCATAACACCATAATATTAATATTAATGTAATCTCATGGGTTAAATTTAGTCTCCATTTAAAAAGAAAAATAAATCCCCCTTTTAATGAGGTTGAAAATCCATCAAATGGTAAATAAAATTAGTGTACCCTGACAAAAAACTCATTATTGGAGGCCTTCTAGCCTATTGTTCCTAAAAAATGCAATAGGGGTACATCAGGTTTCCAATGAAGAAATATCAGTTCATGCTTCGATTTGATATGTGATTGATCCAAAATGGACACCCGAGTCATATTTTATAGTGTTTTGAAGTTCGAGTTATGTTTTCATCTTATTTTAGACCTTTTATTAATTTTTTTAACTTTATTTATCATCAAATTGATATTAAATGACTATTATATGTTAATAAATAGAAAATTATCCATAAAAAATATTTTTAAAAATTTTAATTATCCATGTTTACTAAATATATTATATATAAAGTGTACATTCCAATTTACCTTATCTAAAACATATTTAAAATATATATATTTATTATATTTATATCAATATAAATATATTTACAAATTAATAAATTATTTTTAATCAATTCCTTTTTAATATACCCTTGATTAGTGCTAGTAAAAAAATAGCTAATAAATGTGGGTTTTTTGCCATCACTTCTAAAAAAGTGATGATAAACCCACTATCATCACTTTTTTATAAGGGCTAATAAAGGCCCCGATTTATCAGTAATGTTTTACATGAATTGATAAAGGGAGCCCATTAATAGATTTTTTTTCTAGTAATTAAAAGGGGTGTCTTTAACATTACATTTTCGGTGTGGTTAATGCTATAGAATTAGATAAAGCCATTATTGTTGTAGTCCTTCCTAAAAAATAACATTAATTACCGAATCCAAAAATTAATTTTAAATAATGTGGTTATCTTTATGAAAAGACATATGTTATCCAAATTTTTATAACCTATAAATAAATAAATATAATATATCATATAAATCCTAAGGGTTATTAATACCAATAAAAATATGTTTACCAAAATTAAATACATTCTTCCTAAAATAACCTTTTAAATATTTTGATCTTAAGGGTTACATATACCTCATAATCAATAAATATCTCCAAAAAACTATCACCTTTTCACTATTCCATTTTTCATATATGTGGATTCAATCTAAAATATTTTTCAAATTTTGAAATAAAAACCTCATATAAAATAGTTCTTAGGTTTTTCATGATTGATTAAATACCACTATATTAGAATATTGAAATCACTATAAATAAACACATCCTTAAACCCTTAACCATGCTTCATTATACTATTCCATTATATTTAATTAATTTAAATCAATGAAAATAAATATTTCTTTATTATTTATAAATATGAAATCAATCATGTTTCATTCATCATAATTATGAAAATTATTTATACCTTAAATCCATAGATCATGGCTTTTTTATAAACATTTGATATCATCTTATATTCTAGTATGAAATTTTTATATCAAAAAATGAAATATTCAAGTCCTTGGGGCTATTTCCCTTATCAAATGATATGTGTGACGAGATATTTTTATATAATATAAATCATACACAATGGTATATATTAATAGTAGGGAAATTAAAAGGTGTTGGATTGATAAAATATTTTATTTTTGGTGATTTGGATGTTCATAAATCATTTAAAATTATTTAAAAATTCTCTTACCTTGATAGTGATGATTAAATCATATGGATGTGATAAGAAGGTTGTAAGAGGTCACATTCATTACATCCTAAAAAACGATACATTACATGATTAAATGATAATTATTTAGACTTGAAATTAATTATTAAAAAGGAAACAATCCAAAAATGATTAAGATAATGTTAGAGAAAAATTATAATATTCCTATCATTCAATCACATTATATCTTAGTAAAATTTAGGTGTTATACAGTACCCCGAAATAACAACCTTAATTATACATAACATACAAACCATTGTTCTTATATTGATTTTTTAGATTATGATAAAATGAAATCAAAATATATGATTTTATCTAATCCCAATAATGACACAAACTGAAAGCACATGTCCATAAAAAAACATACCCATGTGTCTTTAAACTATATTTCATTTTCATTTAATCATAATCATATCATAGGTTTTGTGTTTTAGATATTTAGGGCATACCTCATTTATAATAATCCTATATATTATAAAGATGACAATTCTACATAGAAACATTTTTCACATTATAAAACATTTATAGCGAAACATAACTTCTTTTCTGGATGAATATTCAGGTTTTTCAAATTAAATTATTATTTTAACTTAACCATCATTAAATCCTACAATTTTTTTAAATGTGTGATTATATTGTTAATATGATAAAGGTACATAAAAATAGAGAAATTAAATGTTATTCCATGAATACTTATAAAAATATCCCTTTTAAAAATAAATATTTATCTCAAAATAACCATCTTCATACCAAATAAATCAACTTCTATACCAATATATTTTCATAAAAAAATTAAATGAAATTATGTAGGTAAAATAAAACTTATAATGTTTTAATTGAAATAAAGAAATATTAATAAAACTTTTCTCATATAGGTATACTTTTCAAACATACACTGTATCATATACATTCCTTTAAAATTTTAAATCACAATATTTCTATAAAACCCCATATCATGCATATGTAAATCATGTAGTTAACGTGAAGAATAATTTTCCTATCACTATAAATTATATAGTGACTATCATAGTTTTACATGGAATAACCATCAAAATTATTGATGGAATAACCATAATAATATATTAATACAATCTTTTATGATAAACCTTATTTGTTAACTACATCACTTTAACCAATTCATTGGACAACTACAATAGGCTCATACACCCTCAGTTTATAAAGGAATCATCTATCCTCATAAATGAAACCTATGAACCATAATTAAATATATAATATATTTCATCATAATAAAATTCCCTCTCAAATATATGAAATATTTTTGGATGTTGATATATCCATTAAATTTTAAGACCTCTTTTGAAATTAACCATAACACGAGTAGGGGGGTTTATTTTAAGAAAAAAATGTATGATTGTAATGAATGATACAAAAATGAAGTAACAGTTATGACTATGAGTATATATATTTTCACTATATATGTTAAAATGGAACATTCATTTTTTTCCTCTCTTAATGGACATAAAAACATTTTAAAAAAAATTACTTTTGAAACCATTGAAATAAATTCAAAATGAACATAATGTATCATTTTTAATTCACATATATACACATTAATGAATCCATTAAATAATTTTTGATAATATAGATATGTAATGAAAATATATTTTTATGGGGAATGTAAAAATAATATTTTTAAAATAATTTCCATTAAATTGAGTATGACTCATCTTGTACCTTCATTATATTACTCTTCTTTGAAAAATCGCTTTTTATATACAACATATGACCTATAAATTATTATACATTAAATACGGAATCTGAAATGATTTAAGATATTTTATTATGTTATTTTTTAAAATCATGGTGGAACCAAATTGGTTTTTACATATAAAAAATAAAGGGGAAGGGAATACCTTTTATAAGAGTGTGGATTTACACTCTTGGAATTTATTAAAATATTATATTAATATAAATTTATATTAAGTTGTAAATGGAAAAAAAATTATTTATTTGGTAAATAATATGGTTTTTATCTAAATAATATCATAAATTAAAAATTATATAGGTTTTTAATATTTTTTTACCTTTATCATTTCCTTTTAACCGCATGTTACCACTACTGAGATTTCAGATATTTGTGATGAACTATTTTCGAAAGGATCTCATCACAAAAACTCTATTGCGATGGGATCCCCTCGCAAATAGCCTGTTACCGAAAACGGAATTGCAACTATTATTGTTTGCGATAGGAAATGTTATTGTCGCAAATAGATGTACGATTAAATACATTATATATATAAGAACCTTTCGCTACAGACCCATCGCAAAAGTTATTTGCGACAGGGCGTCGGCCCATCGCAGATAGATTATATGTTATAAACATGTTGCGACGGACCTATCACAACAAATTTATTGCCCCAGTAAAGCTATCCATCACCAAAAAGTTTAATATATATATATATATATAATCTCTTTGTGATGTGCCCCCATCGCAAAAGGTCCTGTCGCAAATACGTAATAAAAAAAAGTATTAATATAATTATGATTAATGAAAAAATATCATTAATATTATTAAAAAATATTAAAATTCTCAATATTTAAAAATACATAATAAAATAAAAAATAATAATAAAATTATGAATAATGAAAAAAATATTCATATTATTAACATAATAAAAAAATAAAATATATTAAAAGTCTTAATATTCAAAAAAAATCATAAAATATTATTATTATAATAATTATTAATATTTTTATTAAAAATCATTAAAAAATATAATACTAAAAATAAATAAATAAATAAAAAAATAAAAAAATAAAATAAAAACAAATCGACAATATTTTCACCAATATAAATGAAAAAAACTGTAAATAGTTCCTATTACAAAAAACATTCAGTTAAAATGTTTTTACAGAACAAAAAACCCAATACGGGGATAGTCTTTTAGAGGAGTTGGGGGAGCTGGAGGAGATGATAGAAAAAAACATCATCCCTAAACTATGAGTCAGATGGCGCATGTACTCCATCTACTCATGTTCTTATTACTGCCATCGACGCATGTCCTCCTTGTGCTATTACTGCTGCCATCAACACATGTCTTCCTAGTGCTGCTGCTGCTACTGACACATCTCTTCCTGCTACTTCTACAAACTCTCTATAAGCTCAATTTGATCTCGCAACTACTCCTGATATTGTGAGCCATAAGATGATGCCTCTCTATGATCTCCTCTAGAGTTGGACGTCAAAATCACAATAGTACCATAATAAGTCCCATGAGTCAAATGAGAATCGATACCAACTACTCGGCCCTTCTCTAAGGCATACTCGGTCACCTGGATTGGTGATGCCTCATCGAAATGGTGTGCACTAGTCTGATCAGTCATCCCAGACTGACTCTTTTCACATGTCTAAGAGGTCGCGACATCATACGACTCCTTTCTATTTTAATTTCAAATTAAAATATTTAAAATATTATATGCATTTAAATTTCAAACTGAAAAAAATACTGACCACAATCAGACGATAGCTATCACCTCTAATCTCTCCAATGGATAGATATCTGTACATCCTCTGATAAACATCATACTCTGTAATATCAGGATGCTTGATTGCCTATATGAATATAAAATAATCTGTTTTTATTTTATTTTAAATAAATATTTAAAAAAGATACATACCAGATTCTATCTATGTGTACTGAATGTACAGAAACGAGGTCGACGTGTCACCTCCTGTATCCTCAGGTTCTTCCAACCAAATGAAGATCTTCTCTGAAATCCAGCACTCAACCACTGTGAAAACAATCCATCTCAAACATGAGATGAAATGTACTCTGGTTAGTGGGCTCTACATGACTTACCAAATACTGTCTCTCTTGATTTCTTAATGGTTGTCCTTCACAAATTGTGAAAAAATTGAAAGAAACACTCACACATAGAGACCTCCCATGCCTTGTGGATAGCTCAATGCATGATATCATCAATGTGAAACCATAAAACCTATAAATAATTTATAATATCATGTTATTAATGAAATAAATTTCTCAATAAATTTTATTTATTTACAAACCAGCAAATAATTGAATATTCCAGGCTACACATCAATGGAAATATGTTCCCATGTGATCTATGGCGGATAAAAATAATTGTTCAAGATAGAACACCACTGTCCAATAGTTACATCCACAAAACTATGAAAAAATAACAAATAATCAAACAATTAGTATATAAATAAATTAATGAAATCTAAAAAATACACAGGTAACCATACCGTCGCATGTGTGGATCGAAACCAAGATGTGGGTGTCGCTCGGGGATAGAGTCAGAAATCATCAGTCGCGCAAGACGACGCCCCCACTACAACCCCCTGAACCGCCAGTAGCCTGAGGGTCAGATGCTCCCAAATCCTCATCGTCCAAAGGGAGAGCAGTCTCCTCAAACTCATGAAATAGATCAAGGTACACCTAAAACACAAAATAATTGTTGTTAATAAATAGTTTAAAATAACTATTATATATAGATATATATTAGTTATTATTATAACCAGCATTTACCTAGGTCAATGTTGACCTTCATCATCTTCTTTACATCTGACAATGTCAATGTCTTCATTATTGATCATCAGCGTCATTAATATCTATATGGGTTCCAGTTTAATCATCTATTTCTATTTCAAATTAATTTGTAACATCATCAACATGATCATCACCATCGACCCTTAATTGTGGTGTGTCATCATCCATATTCATGTCATTTTAGGAAAAGGAAGGATTTCGAGTACTCTCTTGAAAAAATTAAATTACATGTACTTCATTGAAACCACCTTCAGTTTGAGTAAACTGATTTTCCCAATATTTCTTTTTTATTTTGCTCCACCAATCACTCAGGTCTTTTGAAGTAGCATAATACTTTGCATAATATATTTTATGTGTCTGTTGATTCAGTAAGAATTATTCATTTAATGCAAGAAGAATTTATATTTAATATCCATGAATCAATGAATCGGATGAACATGAAAGCCTCTCTCAGTATCTAACAAATGACATTTAAACATTGTTATATAATTTTTCCATAGAAAACACAGTTCAATAATTTCATCCATCATGCTGTAAAAGTAAACATCAAATTTTATATGATGTGATCTTCTCAAGAAAACCCCACTGTTAATTTTTTCTTCCTCACATGAACTTGTATGAAATCAGAAACTATTTACTACATATGCATTGTAATATTTAACCAGTTTGGATGGTGGGTTAATCAATATATAGAATTTCGTATCAATTTTATTAGTATGTTAAGACACCAGAAAATTTCAAAAAGAATTATCAATAGAATTAATAACAAATTGAATTGATATGTTAAACCATTAATAATTTTTGTTTCCAGTTTTTGAAACCATTGAAAAAATAATTTTTTTTGCGTTCTTCAAGAGCAGATGTTGTAATTTGTGGAAGTTTTTTCTTGATATGATTATCATATAACCTATTAGTAATATAAATTTACTTAGTATAACATAAATTATAGAATAAGTGATAGAATCACTCATAGTGAAATTGATTTTATTTCTTCATAGTTGAGCAGAACATATGTATGAGCTCTGTGATGTTCATCATCTGAAATCCATCGTTCATGAACTCCACTGTAGCCAAGCTATGGTGATTGAAAATTGATAATTGATTTTCCATTTCATCATCAAAATTTCCCTTGTACCATACCATGTAGTTTTGTTTTGAGGGATATTCAGATTAAAAATAATGAGATTAGAATAATGGAAATTCCTCTTGCAAATAAGAATTAGCAAAGGAGCCTTCAACTGATGGTTTGTTACGTACTTTTTTCTACAATTTTTTCATGCATCTCTTGAATGGGTACATCCATTGAAACTATATCAAACATCCACATTTAGATTCATGTGGAAAATGTGATATTAGATGTTCCATTGAGTCAAATAACTTCTGTGTTATGATTTTTTCCTATTAACATATAATTACAACAATATCATTTTTCAGTTTACTTATGGAATCGTAGTCTGTTATCACCACAAAAATGTCTCCAAAAAATTTTATATTTCTATTATCGAATCCCAAATAATATAATTAAACAAACCTTTGAATCCAATCGGCATAAGTCTTTCCATTATAACATGACAATCATGACTTTTTAATTCTATAATATGACCATTCTTAACACATCTACCAAAATTGGAAGAATAGCCATATGAAAGTCTCAAATCTGTAATCCACTGAAAAAAGATGAATTTATATGGATAATGTGTATGTTTCTTTTGGATTCATTAACCTCTGTGATATGACATTTTGAAATTGTTCATCGTTTGGTCGCCTGCAAATTTGATCATGATCTAATAATTCCTTTACATTATATTAGTTCTTACATGGTGCATCCAAAACTATATGAAATAAATTATCAAAATATTTCTTCTCAATATGCATGACATCCAACATGCGGTGGACCAACAAATCAGACCAATATGGAAGATCCAAAAAAATTCTCTATTTTACCAAATTATGTTCTTTCCAAAAGTCAAGAATTTTATGTTGGTTTACTGTTGGCCCAAATGTGATGGGAGGTAGTGAAAATACAACTTATTTTAACTTAATACCTTAGATCATTTTAAGAGGTTTATCTCTTGCAATTCTTCCTTTTCTGAAATGAGATTTGTTCCACAAAAAAGGCTGATCGGTTGGAAGAAATATGTGACGGGAGTCAATATAGAAATGTTTTTTCCATTGATGAGCATAAAAGCATTTTTGCCTTTCATACAGTAAGGATATGATTTCATACCATGTGTACACCAGCCATATAACATTCCATATGTTGAGAAATCACTAATCGTCCACATCAATGCATATTTTAATATGAAATTTTATTTCACAGCAACAACATATTTACTAACACCATTACTCCACAATGAATTTAACTCATCAATCAACTGCTTCAAACAAACATCAATATTATTTATCAGATATTATGGGATTAATATGGTCAAAATGATATAGGGATCCTTCATCAATATTCATGTAGGTAAATTGTACTTAGTTATAAATACATGCCAACATGAGTACTGACTACATTCATAACCAAATGGACAGAATCTGTCCGTAGAAAGACCCAATCACACGTTTTGGGATTCTAAAGCAAAAGACACATGCAGTCAGTCAAAATGATTCCATGAATCACCATCAGATGGATTATCCATGCTTTTATCATTTGAATTCTGGGTATTATGCCATTAATTCATTGACATTGTGTTCTGGTGCATAAATAAATGCTGCAACCTCGGTGTAAGGGTAAATTATCTCAACTATTTTATATGAATCGATCCAGACATCCCTAGTAGAGATTCCTTATTCCTCGATGTTCTACATGTGGGAAAACTACCCAATGAATAATTTTCACCAGAATATAAGATGAAACCGTTTTCACATGGAAGAATATTCCAATAACTAAGATGCATATTATGAACCATCCTTTTGCTCTCATATTAATTTGCAGGAAACACATTGACTTTAGGTTATAGGGTTTTAACCAAGGAATCTTTCTTATCAAAATTTTTGTTAGAAATTTTATTGTCTGATTGAATAGCCAACAAAATTTCACCCGCTTCTAATTTTCTTATCTTGACACCATGATATAATACATCATTATCAGACCTCAACTTCTCATAAAATTAAGATAGTTCCAACTTAGAAGTTAAATCAATATCATCACATGTTCTAGTTTTATGAACATATGGACCTACAACATCATGTACTAAATATTGAAACAATGATGGATCTGAAATCAAGTTATTAGTATCTTCTTTATAACTTCATTCACTGTGTTGATACCAAAAAAGAATTTTTTTTGAAAAGAAAACCTAGAGAGATGTCATCAAACCTTGTCAAATGTGTCAAACATTCTTAGAGCACAATTTTTACTAGGAAACTTAATTATTACTTCTAAAACAAATTCTATATTAGATGATTCAAATGATAAGAAAGCTTCAACACCCTCAATATATACAGGTTTTAAATGAGAATGGTTTGGATTTCTATACTGATTTATCTAAAAGTGGTCATCAAATAATGACTTTTCGTGACTTCCTTCTTCTATATTTTTTTCAAAATATGAAATCATTACTGTTTTTGAATAATTTTAAATGATAAAAACACTATAAAAAACTAGATAAGTAATTATAACAACATCTTAATAATTACCTTTAATTACAGGCGACAAAATTTCCAGTGGATTGACGACTACACTTATATCCGGCAGCTCATTTACTTGAAAATTTATCACACTAAAATAATAATAAAGAATTATCTTTGAGTTAGATATATTCATTTTCATGCATATGAGAATGTATAAATGTACCTCGAAGAAAATTCATCATTGCGATTTTAGTGTGAGAAAGATGCAAGTAAATGAGTCATCGATCAAAAGTTCACCCATTTATCGATTAATTATCTTCTTACAACTATCACCGTCTGAAAACATTATGAAAAATTTGGTCCAACGAAGGCATATTCAAACTCGTTCATATGATATTGGATATGCATACATAATTGGATACTTTTCATAATTTTTTTAGTCAGTGAATGTTGAAAGGAGAAGAGTCATTAAGATAAAGGAGTGCTGCCAATCCACTAAAAATTGTTCCATGTTATTATAAGTTGTTACAATTTATTATAATTTTTTAAAATTGATTTTATTCCAAATTATTCTTAATTATTCCTAATTATTCCTAATTATTCATAATTATTCATAATTATTCCTAATTATTCCTAATTATTCCTAATTAATCCTAATCATTTCTCATTAGTCAAAATAATTCCTAATTAATCCTAATTGTGCCTAATTAATCCTATGCATTCCTAATTAATCCAAATTATTGCTAATTAATGCCAATTAATCCTAATTATTTATAATTAATCCTTTTTTATATGTATTTATAACTATTGTTAATTAATACTATTTCATACTAATTATTTTCATTTACTCCTAATTAATGTTATTTCATCATAATTAAATCTATTTAATCCTAATTAATGCTATTTACTCCCAATTAATGCTATTTGCTGCTATTCACTTCTATTTACTGCTATTTATTCCTAATTAGTGCTAATTAGTCCCAATTAGTGCTAATTAATCCTAATTAGTGTTAATTAGTCCCAATTAGTTCTAATTATTCTTAATTAGTGCTAATTAGTCATAATTAGTGATAATTAGTCCTAACTGGTGCAAATTATTGCTAATTATTGCTAATTATTGTTATTTATTTCTAATTATTTCTAATTATAGATAATTATTTCTAAATCTTCCTAATAATTCTTAACTATCGCTAATTATTCTTAATTATTGTTAATTATTCCTAATTAATTTTATTTATTGCTAATTATTGCTAATTATTGCTATTTTTTACTAATAATTGCTATTTATTTTTAATTATTTTTATTTATGGATATTTATTGCTATTTATTGCTATTTATTTGTAATTATTGCTAATTATTGCTAATTATTTCTCATTATTCATAATTATTCTTAATTATTCCTAATTATTTTAAATTATTAAAAAATATTACTAATTATTTATAATTATTACAAATTATTAATAAATATTACTAAATATTACTATTTATTACTAATTATTACTAATTATTACTATTTATTATGATTTATTACTATTTATTAGTATTTATTACAATTTATTAGAATTTATTACTATTAATTAGTACTTATTACTAAATATTACAAAATATTACTATTTATTACTATTTATAACTATTTATAACTATTTATTAATATCTATTACTAATTATTAATAATTATTAAAAATTGTTACAAATTATTTCTAATTATTACTAATTGTTACTAATTATTACTATGAATTTCTAATTCATACTAATTATTAATAATTATTAAAATTTATTACTATTTATTACTATTTATTACTAATTATTACTAATATTTACTATTTATTAAACATTATTACTAATTATTTCTAATGATTACTAATTATTACTAATTATTACAATTTTTACAAATTTTTACTATTTATTACTATTTATTACTAATAATTTCATATTATTTCAAATTATTACTAATTATTCCAAATTTTTGCTATTTATTGCTATTTGTAGCTATTTGTAGCTATTTTGTTGCTATTTGTTTCTATTTATTACTATTTATTGCTAATCATTGATAATTATTACTAACTATTACAAATTATTGCTAATAATAGATAATTATTGATAATTATTACAAATTATTGCTATTTATTGCCCTTTATTTCCATTTATTTCCATTTATTTCTATTTATTGCTATTTATTGTTAATTATTGCTATTTATTGCAATTCATTTCTATTTATTGATATTTTTTGCTATTTATTGCAATTTATATCTATTTATTGCTATTTTTTGCTATTTATTGCTATTTATTGGAATTTATCTCTTGTGTAGTGTTTGAGTATGTTTTTTCTCATTGTTGCTACTGTCAAAACTCGGATTCAAGAGGTGTTAGAGAGTTCAGGTTTTTCTGTATGAATGTTTTCATTGTGCTGCAGGGACAACTTATTATCTGATGATCCATATGATACCTTCTGGGATGTGAGCTTTATCAGTGGAACATGAAGTTTTCCGATGCATGCTGATGATGAGATGGAAGAATTTGAGTTTGAGGGATTCTGTTTTCAAGTGTTTTCAGCTTACACATGTTGTTTCAGTGAGGACCTGGACATTAGAGGATACTGCACGGATCATTCCAGACATGTTTGCATATCATAACATTGCTTTAAATATTGGCCACCAAGGAGCCAGGATAGCTTAATAAGAAAGAAGCATCCTGGAGGCTTTAGAGATGGATATTATATCCATGGGCAGTGTACAATGATTACCTATATGATGCAGCATAGGGCTGATTGTAGACTTTTATATTTTGCACGATGATTTCAATGAAGACCGGGGCCTTGGGGAAGATGCATTAATGAAATCTCTTCATGCTAGAATCTATCATGTCCCTCCAGGAATTGTTTAGAGGTTTTTCTTGTCAGCCTTTTTCCTATTCAATTATTCTCATGCTGGAACAAACTCATTGTACCTCGTGTAATCACCTGACCATTATATTTTTGTTTAATAAATTTTGGGGAGTATGGGTTTCACTCATGCTCCGAGCCATTCTGGGCATTACTAATGTTTACTAATTATTACAAATTATTACTATTTATTACTAATTATTACTAATTATTCTTAATAATTCTTAATTATTCATAATTATTTATAATTATTGCTAATTATTTCTAATTATTACTAATTATTTCTAATTATTTCTAATTATTTCTAATTATTTCTATTTATTAATATTTATTGCTATTTATTGATATTTATTGCTATTTATTGCTATTTATTCATATTTATTCGTATTTATTCATATTTATTAGTATTTTTTCGTATTTATTCGTATTTATTCGTATTCATTAGAAATAATTCTTAATTATTACTAATTATTCCAAAATATTAATAATAATATTACTTATTATTACTAATTATTACTATTTTATACAAATTAATACTATTTATTACTAATTATTACTATTTATTACTAATTATTACTATTTATTACTAATTATTACAAATTCTTACAAATAATTACTATTTATTACAAATTATTAGTAATTATAACTAATTATTAGTAATTATTACTAATTATTACTACTTATTAATATTGCTTACTATTTATTAGTAATTATTACTATTTACTACTAATTATTACTCTTTATTACTAATTATTACAGATGACAAAACAATTTAAATCTAACTTAATTATAACTAATCAACAAAAATTTAAACTAATTTAAAAAAATGAAACAATTATTAAATTAAACAAAACAAAAATATCATTAAACATGATCTCATATAATTTTAGACAGCTTCACAACATCATTGTAAAAAAACTTACTAAAAAAATGTCAATCTAAAATTAGAGATTAGAGATGCAGGGGAAGACGAAATTCAGGAGGAGGGAATAAAAAACTGATATGGGGTTTATATAGGTTAGATTAGTTGCGATGAGACTATCTGTGATGGGAATCATGTAGCTAAATAGTACTTATTGCGAAAGGACTCGTCGCAAATACCTTTGGCCACATTAATTACGGTCGGCAGTTAAAAGGTTATTTGCGATAGTGCATGTCTCCAAAGGTAACCTGCTGACACAATATTTGGGACGAGACAACATCCCGTTGCAAATACGTTTTTACCGCCACCAGTTATTTGCGACATGGCCTGTCATAAATACAATCATGGGTTTGAACTACTTTCGCAAGGGATCCCCCATCCCAACTAGGCCTTACCACCTCCCGACATTTGGGACGGACGGTACCTACCCGTCGCAAATAGCATTTCACGCGGTTTGACGTGAAAACCACGCCAATCTGCACAAACGTTTTTGCGATGGGGCACCTATTCTTGTCTCAATGAATTGGTTATTTGTGAGGGGATGGTCAACCCATCACAAATAACCTCTTAGACCGACAATTTTTGAGATGATTTATTCTATCACAAATAGTTTGTCGCAAAAATTGGGTTTTCCCGTAGTGTACCCATTTTCACACTTACTGTTACAGTAGGGTTTCAAACTCATTGATTGTAATGATAGTAAATTTAAATAAAAAAATATCCCATAAATATCAAATTGTTAATATTATAAACCATATTCAAATAAATTTCCTATCTATAATATTTTAAATAATTTAATATCATTTAATTTAATATTATTTTAATAATATATCATTCATGACAATTTTAAAACAATTCATTTAATTTGATTTTATAACATCAATACAAGCAATGAAATTAGAATAAAATATAGTAATACATACATAAAATATTATATTTATCAATGAAATTATTGTTCAACCTTAATTCATTCAAATTATACAACATTTGTTTTATTTTTAATATCATCTATTTTATTTTCCATTTAATTGATTAATTATTACTTCTATATTGAGTGGTAATTTTAGGTTATTATTTCACTACTAAAAATTAATAATATGTTACGATTAATATTATAAACCCTCATGATTAAAAATAATATTTATAACTGATGATATCTTCTAATTATCCCCATGTTAAAAATAATATAGTTATTGAAAATTATAGTGGAAATTTTTGACTTTTCAATAAATACAATATTTTAAAGGTCACAATCACATCTAAATGGAACCAAATAGACATATAATTGAATATTGGATGATCATAAAAAAAATGGAATCATAAAATTAAATTAAATCATCTTTTAATACAAATTGTATAGTTTTTAAAATATTATATTTAACTCAAATTGCATGATTAACAATTTATCATGGCATTAAAATTTACTAAGAGAACTATTCCTTATGACCAAATGTAAAAAGAAACTGTTTAAAAAGGGTGAACTGATAGATTCTAAATATTTATTAAAATTCTAAATTCAAAACATAAAACCTATATAATTAAATTAAAAATTAAACTGTAAAAACATGATAAAGAATTGTATTTCCGAAAAATTCCATTTTAAAGTATAAACTTTTTTAATACTAAATTCATATATAAAAATCATTTAAAAACATGCAATTGATTTATTTTTAAACAAAATTAAGAAATTAAATTTTTTAAAAAATAAAAAATATAATTTTACATTAAAAAACATTTAAATATAAAATTATGTTTTATAATAGTTAGTATTTATTCAATATTTATTGAAAAATAAAACATTTCAGAAAAATATAAAAATTTAACCATGAGATAATTTTTATATGATTATTTAAAAAAGATTTTTATTTTATCAAATATAATTTATAATATTTCCCTAAATTAATTATATTATTATCTCAAAAAAATCAAAGCTCGTTTTTTAAATAAAACATTTGGGAGTAAATGGCTTCAAAAAACTAGAGTGAATAAATCCTCCAAATTAATCAATAATTTATTTTGAATTGAATGTTTTTTTATATTTAAAAATTAACATAATCTTATACATGTACTCTAATTTAACTGTCATCTTATAACGGTCATATTCAATTAATAATATTTCAATTTTCATTCAATCTAGATATTGTGTATCATACACATTTTCAAACATAATTTCATTATTTTAAAATCTAAAAAAATTACAAATATCTTCTATAGCTAACATAGTCATTACATAACTAATAATTTATTTGTATTTCCATTTAATGATTGAGGATGATGATTCATGATGTGGTCTAAAATTGGTACCAAACATTATGTGTCAATTGGTAGAACCATACAGTATTGGTTATTGGTCAAAACCTCAGTCAGCTACCTGAATATATATATAATTTTTTTCAGCTCTAAATCAATCTTAATTAACATTCCCAAGAGTGAAATCCCTACATATATTACATGCATTGATACAGATCTCATTCCATCTTTTCAGAACCATTTTTAAATAATTTCATATGCTAGATTATATCATAACTTTAGGAAACATAATGTATAATTTGAAAATTGGTGATACTCTTAAAATAAATTGAAAATTTTAGTTATAGCTATTCTCAGAATGATAAATATGGATTATTTGGGAAATAATTCAAGACATAATAATATTCTAAAATCCCTCATAATAGTGTGTAATGAAAATGGGAATTGAGCTAATAATATCCCACAATAATGTCAAACTAGGAGTATAAGGATGCCTGTTGTTGTAAACTAGGTAACAATCTATTGAAATACCAATATTCTCCTTTAAATGTTATTACCCCTATGTATAACTATGCAATATCCACATATACATTTAGTATCAATACAATGATGTATTTCTAGTAAAACCACATTTTCTCTATATTACTAAAACATTAGGATTTTATCCTATACATAGACTAATACAAATATTTGTTATAGGGATATATACCCAAATCAACATTTTCCTAAATCTAGTTTCCAGGGTTTTTACAAAACTTCTTCTAATATCAATTGTAAAGACCATGCACAAGTATCCCATTATCAGTGGTTATTTATTTTTTAAGAACTTGATACAATGAATCACATCCTGAAGGACTGAATAGTTTATTAGTCTCTAAAAAATATATACATTCTTAAATCTAACATTATAATTTAAAACATAAAAAACATGGTAATTATTTGATTCCTCCCTTACAACCTTTATTATATGTCCATATATCAATTATAATTCTCTTCCAATATTCTTGTTAAAGGAAACATATGAGTGTCGGGAGCTCAAATTCTCAGTAAGGGTATGTGTATGGTGAAAGATATCTTGAATACATAAGACTTAATCAATATGAAAATGTGAAAAACTAAAACAAAATCCTTTTAATCAATTACATGATCCCAAATAATTTTATGGAAGGAAAAAATTATGATCAAGTAATTCTGAATAAATATCCTATGGGATTGAACATATCCATGGATATGATAATAGCTAAAATAAATGAATAGACATAAAAAACTATTCCCAAAATGAGGGAATTCAGAATAATGAGCATCATAAACATACCATCAATGCCTTGTGAAAAAACATCTTATATAAATGGGTAATTCCTCAACCAAATACCCAAAATTGATTCTGTTATGAGACATACTGATTCATATAGGAGCTATTGTAGGCCCCTCCCATCGTCCAATACACTCTTAATTAGAAATAGCGAAACATAATCAATGTAAACATCCATATTAAAAAACTACCTTATAAATTTATTATAATTTCAACAATCAATAAACATAATCCTAAACTATCCAAATAAATATGGTAAATGGTATCAAAATAATATATCCCAAGCAAAAATAATCACCAAACTTCCAAATAAATAATTTGAATTGTATCATTACAAAATATTCTAAGTTGTTCATAATATAAATAAGGGTTATTATCAATGATGGATCAAAATAACATGAAAATTTATTTAAAAACATTCTTGAGGAAAATAACCATTTTACTTTTATAATAACATTTAAAAAATAAATAATTAAAAAATATCAAGTAATAAATTTCATTAAATTCTTAATTGAATATTGTAATGGAAGATTAAAATAATCGAGTGGCCACGATAATGAGTAATTTTGTATTTGGTTTTAAAAATTTTCCTTTTCCTCGAATTGTGAACATGTCAAAAGGAACCTAATTTAGAAAATGAAAAAAATATTTCATTTCATTTTTTTAAAAGTAAAAATTTGGTAACATTTAGTTTTAAAAATCATATTATGCTTGTAAAAAATATTTTTAAAACATATTTGTTAAACAATTGTTTTATAAAACATGGACACAAATGTGAAAAATTCCCAATCAAGTGGAAAAACAATATCGGTTTTACCTAAATATTATTTTTTGTATCTTGAGTACTTAAATAGAGGAGTTTGAATATAAAACAAGTAACTGATAAGAAGAAATATATGAGATGAATCATATTGGGTTTAAGATACAAATAATAAATGATTTCCCTAGTGGTGACATAAACATAAACATTCCTAAGTAATGATGAGATTTTAAACTAATCATGTACCACTTTGGTAACTATTTAATCAGAAGCCCCATTAAATATAGTGAATTTTATGGATATGTTTATTCTATAATTAATATTTTAATGATATTAATATAAATTAATGTTTATCATTTACACTACCTAATATAAATATGTGGTGAATATGACATATGTCTCATGAATGTAAAAGTGAGAAGAAAAACCCTTACCTAAAGATATGATTTCCTTTGTATGTGTTTAAAAATCCTATTTAATAACTATTTATTTATAATAAATATATTATCATATATTTCATTCCATATATTTATTACATTAATCATTTTATCATCTTTTTATTAAAAATTATTAATTAAAAATAGTATTTGGGTTAATAAAGTCCTCAATTTTAATTCATGTTTTGGTTCAGTAGTTTTCGACATGTTAATTTTATTATGGTTACATCAGGTAAAAATAATTAATGACTATATAAATATCATATATATTCACTATATTCATATTCATATTCATCCATAAAATTTAATTTTATAAAAATGGATAACAACTTTAATAGATATGGTATGTCATACATACACAAAAACATTGTTTCCATTTTCTCAATGGATTGAATGAATGAATGGTAAATTTTAATTAAAATTTCTAGAATCATTTTTATATCATATATTTATTAAATATTTATTATATCTATCATTATTAACATCAATTTCATAATAAAATTGAGAACAAATATCAGCTCTTCATGGAGGTGGTAGTCCACACGTATGCTTGGGAGACGTTTTTGTTTTCCATCAAAATGGAATGTGAGAAGGTAAATATGATATTATAATTCCAAAAGTATAAGTATTTCCTAAATATGACATAAATATATACATTAATTACCACATTTTATCAATGAATTATATGTGGTGATAGAAAATGAGTTTTATTTTTTCATTATGTGGTAGTTTTCTATACACAAAATCAACTGTTTCATTTCCCATTTGATGGAAGAGGGGATGTATTTATGATATGAAACTAACATACTGAAATATAAGTATAAATAATATAATTTTTTTAGTATTATAGAATATTTTCATATGTTTTTTTATTCTGTATTTGTAAAAAATAAAATGAAGACCCATTATCAATAACTATACCTCTTATTTGGAGAACCACTTTAGGATTATAACAAAAGCCTTCCCAAATTTGTTTTATAATTAAAAAAGGAATATAGATCGTGGAGGGGGATTTAGGTAATGGAGTTGATAAATTATTTAATTATTTAATTTTTTTGAGTATGTAGTTTAAGGGAGTGGGGGTCCTATTTATATGTGAAGTAGGGGACCTACTAGGATATTACAAGGAAATATCCCAAAAGAACACAAAATAAAAAAGTAATTATATTAAAAAATTCATCCATATGATCTTATATTCTAATATGAGATATTATAGTTTCAATGTATAGCTGTATAATAGGATTTGGTTATGTTTTATTATAAAATTTCCATTATATTTAGGTTTATCTCCCAACAAACATTTTTTAACCATAACATCATATATTAATTTTTTTTATTTCCAATACTAATTTTGAAAAAAAATTAAGATGAATATATTAATAATTATTAATTATAATGATTAAAAACTTGTAATCTATTTTTCAAAATTAAATTCATATAATTATCAGAATTTAATTTGAAATTAAAATAATAAATGTGTCAAAAAAATAGTTTTACAAAAGGAATACATTCTTATGTATAAAACGTTTCTAAATCCAAAAACAATGTAAAATTGATTCCAATGACCTGAATTTTATTATTTATAATATAATTGATCAAATTATATTTTCAAAAAAAATTAATACAAAATTTAAGTTTTTATACTATTTTAATGTATAGACTGTGTCCACTAAAAATTAGTATTTTTTACAATTAAAAAAAAGAGTAATCTTTATAAAAAGTAATCCAAATTTCAGTATAAGAAAATTTTCACATGATTTTTTCAAAAATAATGTTAAATTTATCAAATATAACATCAAAATTTGGGAAAGTTAATTTTAATTTAAGTGTGAAAAACACAACGAATATTCTTTTTAGAAAAATATATTTTTCAGGAAAAAACATTTGTTTTTCATTCAACAGATTTTTATTTTAATCCATAAAAAATTGATATCCAATTATTTTCTTGTAACTATAGATCATATGTTTTTCAAAATTTAGTTTCTCTAATTCATAAATTCCAATTTAATAGCCACGTGCTAACAATATACTATATTACAGTCTATTTAGACTCGGGGTTTCAATATCACAATATATTGAATAAATTTAATTTTTTTTAAAAAAAAAATAAATATATTTATTAACATATCAAGGTGATTCAGTCAGGGGAGGACTTGTGTTGTAGATGAGAACCTTGGAAGAAGAAATCAACGATGAATAAGGGGTATGCTTTAGGTAGGTAGTGACATGATTATCACCTCAACGATAGAGGATATTTAAATGTGGGGGTCGTGGATTATGTGCATTTGTGGAATAATTCCATACCATGATAGTGGGGTTTGAAAATGGTCCAATTATAAACATCAGAACATATGATGATGGTAGGGGCAGTGCTCTAGAGGCCCTAATATGATTGGGGTTGGTGATGAAGATGTCGTGCGTATGGATTGTGAAAGATCCTTCTTGACGATGGGGCTTGGTTGGAACCCCAACTCAATAGTGGGGGTGATGAAAACTAATAATACCCCCATTAAATTCTAGGGGGATATGGTTAGATTATATTGGATTAGTGAAGTTAGGGGATGAATGATGTGGTGTTGAGTCTTGTGGAACTGTAAGAAGAGGTCCTTGATTGCTAAACAGGTACATAGGGGTGGAAGATGCAGTGGTCAAGGCAATAAGCTAGCATAGATAGGAGGCCTATGTGGTTAGTCATAATTAGACTATTATCTGATCAACTCTTGGTCTTATGGGCCTTCCCCGTGATAAGGAACTCCAGGCCATCAAATATGTTTCAGTAATAATGTGTAAGGAATGGATTAATGGGTTATAATTTGGGTGTATGACTCATAACTCCATTAGGTAGAAGTGTGTGTGGGTGTGGGTGTGAATTATTTCTTTAATTTTACCCCTAATAAGTAATGGGAAATAATATAAATAATATAATTAAATATTAAAAAATAAATGTATGGGCCATCATGCCTCCAATTGTGTGGGTCATTAAGTTCAATAATTATATTGTAAAGGCTTGGCGGTGGACCTATACCTTGGGGGGGCTATAAACTATCCTTCCAGACCTTTGGGTGTGGGGGTGTGTGTGTTTCATTATATTTTACCCCTAATAAATAAGAGAATTATATAATTTTTTTTATTATTTAAAATATATCTCAAATTATATTAATCTTATTAGTAACTATATTATTAATTTTTTTTTATATTATTATTTACTAATGATATTAATTATGTTATAAATTAATAATCTTATTATAAATTATAATTAATATAATTAATTATAAAATATTAGTTATATTAATTATATTTTAATTTAATTAATTATTTTTTAATTATATAAAATAATTTTTTATGTTTTATTATTAATAATATTTTGTTGATAAAATATCGGTGTAGTGAAATGCAGTCCCACATGGAAGATAAATAAGCGATATTAATGTCCTTTCCCCCCATTAAATGGAGTCATGGATGGAGGTTTTAGTTATATTTTTTGAATTACATGAATGGTTGTAACTACAAACAAAATTGTATTTTAAATACTTATTAAAAACTTATTATTTATATATATAAAAACACAAAAAAATGAAAAAATTAAAAAAATTATAATAAATAATTAATATATATATATAATAATATTAATTATATTTATATGACATATTTAAAAAATAAATAAAAAATTAAAGGGGGAAAGATCGCCAAATAATTTCACACTCTTTCCCAGGTGTCCAAAGTGCCAAATCATTTGACACTTTTGAGGGCAGTTTTCAAAAATATAAATAAATAACTACTATTTGATTAAAAAACATATTTTTAAACTATTTCCCCTATGTCGGTTTCATTTATGGTATTTTTTGTATTTAGAAACCATCATTTCTGAATTCATGTAATATTTTACTTCCTTCTTCTGGTTGATGATGAAATTTTTTTATTACTTATTTTAAAAAAAATTAAAAAAATAAGTCCAGGTATAAAGTATTTTAAATCCTTAGTCAAAAAGTTATCAAGGGTCCTCCTTCCATTTACCTCTATCAAATGTAACAATGGAGTTTGGTCCCTTCACATATTTCTCTAGAAACTTCATAAAAAGGCAATAATGGATGTAAACCCTTTTCCCAATGTCCCAATAAAACATAATATACTTTTAAATTTAATTTATTATTTTTTTGTTTATTATTTTTTTGTTTTCATTATATATATAAAAATATTAGTGAAATATAAATATTAATAAATCTAAAAAATTATTTTAAATAATGAGATATTGAAGTCTGACTTGAACAATCACCCATGGCTCTCTTTTAAAAGGGGGATTCCCTAGAAATCAATATGGATTTCTAATGTTGTATTTAAGATCCCCATTTCTTATGAGGAATTTAAAAAAAATATTATTATAAATAATTTGTAATTAATTCATAATATATATGAACTTCTAATAAATTATTATAATAATTATAACTAAAATTAATTTACTATTAATTTTTGATATTAAATAATATTAATTATCAATTAAAAATTATTAATATTAATAATTTTGTTTAATGAATATCTAATTAACTAATAAATCATTATTAATAGTTATTAATGAATTAGTAATGAAATAATACTTAATTACTTCATTATAATGTTCAAAATGGTTCTAGTGAATGTTGGAAATCCAACCACACCATCAATCTTTATTAAAATGAAGCAATGTGCCACAAACAGAGGAGAGTGAGGCCCACAAAGAAAAAAAGTTGAAAATTGAGAAATAGAAAGATCAGGTCCTTTTGATATGATGGAAACCCATTATTATGGGATATCAACCTCTATTATTTGGTTCTTGTCCTCTCAAACATGTTGTGGTCCTTTAAGGTGACCATAGCACATCATTTGATGAAGATTGAAAATATTCTTGAATGATGCCACAATTTTATTTCCATGAATGATCTTGATAATCCATTCACTGATAAGAACTGTATACATCATCAATATTTTTGGACAACACATTCTAATCTAAATGGAATTATGTATAGAAAAAAACATGTACATCCATTTTTTCAAAATCATGTTCATGATTAAGTTCAAACTATTGTGTCATTTTATCCATTATATCTCAGAGGTACAATTTCCCCTCAAAATAATTAGGGTGAATTTAAATGTTTTTTCTATTACATCTTCATAGTCCATGACCAAGGTCATTCCAAAAAATTTTATAATCATTTTATCATAAGAACAGATAACGATGATGGGAAAGGCCATTCCACATTTTTTGTATAATTTATTCGGCCACCCTTTTTTGGGAACCACCCCATTCTATCAGATGTTTTCCATTCCTCCAAAATTTATGGGTCTTCCAAGATCCATTTATAACATTAGGAATATGTATTAATGCATTCACCATAGGTTTCTAGAAATAACATTAGAATCCTATGAGAGAAACCCACTATAGTAGTTATTTACAAACTCCTCGCATTAATCACATCCTATACTGCAGGTCTTCTAGCTTCCACACCTAGTTCAAAAGTATTATTCTCACATGAAACCCCATGAAATAATTCATTGATATTAAATATAATGGTAGCTTTAAAAAAAGAAATTTTCTGAATCAAATGAGAAAGAGATGTTGGGATATGGACTTCTATCTTCCACATAATCAATAGCAACACAAATTCATTTGAAAGATTAACTACTAAACATTCACCAAGTTTAGATGTTGATCCCCATTTCCAACTACACTTGGAAAGTTCCTATTAATAATAACATCATCATTCATCCATTTAACTTCGATAAGATTTTACTTGTAAGCATTTTTCACCCACTTGCTTTCAATAGAAGATTTTTTGACACCATAAAAGATGGAATGCCTAAGGTCGTGCTAGATTTGAGACATGTAGTACCCTCCAAACCTATTTTTCCCTTCAATAGTTTCCCCCCATAGACCCTATACCAATACTTATTATAGATGTACATAACCATTTGTTTATCCTCAAAATCCTCAACATTGAAATTGGGAAATTTAAACTTACACCGTTCAACTGGTTGGCCAAATTTTCTATAGTTAGAACATTTTAGTCATAGTTAGCCACATGAAAATGAATGTGAAAACATGTAGTAGTATATAATGGGATGTGACACCAGAGCATGCACAAGTATAATGATAATGAATCTAGGTACATGTTCTCTCGAAATAGAGGCATATGTCATAAATAATCTAATTCCATAAAAAATGGGCCTTATGGGCCTCCACAATGGGTCTATGGGTTTGTGTACTGTAGAGACCCGAAGCTTGACGTACATGGACATTACATTACATTTGCGGAATACTTAGTACGTAACAAAAACACACACTAAAGGATCGTAATAGTTTAGTGTCTTTGGAAACTCGGAACGTAATCTTCTAATCGTGGTGAAAGTTCTTCAATATCTCCCATAAAGGTCATCCTTTTTTTTCTACCTAAAACCTTTCTTTATATCCTGGGGAAAAGAAAACATAAAAGGGTGAGCTCAAATGCTCAGTAAGGGTATACAAAAGAAATAAAAATCATATCATATCTTTTTGAAAATCATAACCTGCAAAAGAGATCATAATATCTTAACATGGAACAAATCATAGAAGTGAAAATGAGATCACCATAATCATAACATGAAACTTGAAACTTTGTGGCATGCACACATAATCATGGAAAATCATTTCTTGTTAGTCATGACTCATTGCCAAGACTATCTTAGTCGACAAAGTCCCTTTCTGAATCGAGTAACCCTCGTTTCAGTCCTGTTTCACTGAACCGGTATAACCTACCATTCCAGCCATGTCTATCTCATGAGATATAAAATCTTTACCCAATGAATTGCAGGGAGATATAGGTCCCACCCATCTTATAATGAATCCTTTCTTATGTGTGCCACATAATCATAAAACATACATCATCGCATAACACATGTAACAAAAATGGGATTCTTGAAACATCATGACATCATAAATCAATTCATATAAGATAAAGGAATTCATAAAAATAATTCCATCACAACATGAACAAATCAATTTAATAATAGGGATAAAAACAGAACCCTTTATTATCTTAGATGGAAAATCATTTTTATAAAACACTTGAACTCCATTCTTGAGGAAAATATCCTTTCTTCTTAAAAAACATTTTTCCTTTCATAACATGTAATACAACTTTAAAATAAAAGAATTTGATTAAAAATAAACTTGAAAACTTGTAAAGGAAGATTTTTGGAAACAATGTTTTAAAAATCCATTCATGCCGTATAAGTTAAAAAAAACGTTCTTCGTACTTTTGTCAGAAAAGTCAAAAATCACCTCGTACGAAAAAGCGACAAAATATTCCTTTCATATTCTTTACTAAAAACTCACCGAAGGTTAAAAATGGATTTAAACAATTGTAGGTGGATGGAAATAATATTAAATATTGATGAAACATGGATTTGGATGATAAAATACACCCGAGTAAATACTTACGAATAAACAATCTCGGATAAAAATGAGATTGTGATATTTCCCTTACCTTAGGTCTGACTTGCTTTGTAAGTGTCCGAACCTCCTGTATAATGATTTAAATCATGTTATTGACTTATTCCAGAATCATATTCATTGTTATGATATCATATATGGTTCACTTATGACATTATATTACCCGTTCTTTTGTAAATTCAATGTTAAAGAAGCGTTTTGGGTAAAATCGTTTCATTTATCTTAGGTATTTTGACTTGTTGTTATTGACATCATTATTACTTATATCATGATTTACTTACTTCCAGAATATAAAATATGATTTATATATCATATATATTCAGTATATATATAATAGATAGATAAATAAAATGAAAAACACCGTTCATGGAGACGGTAGTCCGTACGTACGCATGAATGCTGTTTTACTTTCCTTATTGTCTTGAAATGGAAGTAAGTAGATGACATACATATATATATATATATATACATAAATCCAGTAGCTTTATAATGTCATATATTTCATTATTATTTCTTATATATACTTTATAATCATTCTTAAATGGTTAACATGGAGAATGAATCGCATCGCGTCGTGGAGACGGTAGTCCGTACGTACGCACGAGCGATGATATCATTTCTATAAATATTGAATTGAATTGGAGTGGATTATACAATATATCAGAATAAATATGATGTTTTAATAACTATGTATAGTTATTCTTTACACCATTATACCCATCCATGTAAGGTGGTGGTGGAAAATAGATTACACCACGGCGTGGAGACGGTATTCCGTACGTACGCACGCGCGGTGATTTATTTTTCCGTAGGATGGATATATGGTGAAATAGGGTTGTTTAATACTTATAATAACATATCAGTATATGAGTGATACTGATGTTATTACTTCATAATGAAACAACCTAAGAAGAATAAGTGGAAGAAGAAATAAAGATGAAAGAATTGGTAACGGTAATTACCTCTTCTTTGAAGTGCCTCTTTGAGACCTCCTCTTAGGGCACTAGAATTGGTCTTTGAGGAAGACCAGAACCTCTAGGATGTTGATAGGGAAGTGGAGAAGGGATTTTGGCAGGGGTTGGCCGAGCTTGAGTGCTCAAATTGGTGTGAGGAGGAGGGGGAGGAGGTGTCCTTTTATAAGGGAGGAGAGGGGCACCTTAGGAATATCTCAAAATATTATTTCATATTAAAGTCAAAATCGGTTTATAATGGTTCCAAAGGGTCTTATTTCGAAGATAAGGTGGGGAGGGGTCGAAATCCTATCAACCAATAGAATTTAGACAAGTTTAGGATATCATTTTAACCTTATCAATTAAATTTAACTCTAAGTTATATAATTTAACTTTTACCATGTCTTTTTGTTTTCTTTCACTATATGGTTAATAAACTTACTATAACATGCCAAACGAACCCCACATTGTTTATTATTAATATATATATCCTTATCTAAGTCATTTGGCCGAACCTTAGATTTTTAGGAATACAATAACAATTAATAATATAATATTTGATTTAAAAACTATTTTGTGTCAATTTTGAAACTATTTGATATATGATTTTTGTGAAAGTCATAACAGAATTAAATGTTCGAACCAAGTTGATTAAATCAATATTAATATATCATAGTAACCTAGAAAATTAGTGTAATTCATAAAAAATCTCAAATTACATTTATTTTGGTGTTTATAACATCAATTATGTCAATATTTCATTAATAAGATAATTACTGCATCATTGTTGTGTCATAAATAAATTAAATTATTTTATGTCTAAAAATTACAAATAAAATATCATCATGTAGTAAATCTTTTTATCTTTCTAATGAATATTTAAAATCGAATTTATCTTATGTATAACCCCATATTAAAAATTATTTACTTATTAAACTTTGATTTTAACTATTTTAACCTTTCTTTAAATAAATTAATAATAAATGTCCTAATCTAATCCAAGTGGGCCTAAATGATCATATTTTATTCCTAAGTTTGTTTTTGGTCGAATTACACTTGTCCAATAGAATTAGGACATGTGTTAGGGTAATATTGATATCATATTTACCCTTAGTTACCCTATTTACTATTAACCGCGGTAAAAATAGTAAAAAGTTACTATTCACCAAAAATTTATTTTTATCTCATTGAACCACATTTTACTTACTGATATCAACCGTGTCTGTCGGATTTTTGAAATTCCATTCACAGAAGCGGTAAAATTAAGTTTTATGAAAAATTCAATTTTTTAACTACCACTTAGTAGTTTCACTATTCATCAAAAAAATGAAGGTTTTCAGAAAAATGCCAAAATTTCATCCTAAGCTATATTTCATATTCCGAATTCAAAAATGAAGTCTATTTTACCAAATTAATTACATAGAAGTTGCATTAATTAATTTTATAATTAAATCCCGCAAATAGCGTGTTTTTTTAAGAAACAAAATCTATCAAAAGATTGACACTTGATTATGTCTGGTTTAAATGTGAAATTACAACCAATGACCAACATTGTATTAAATTGTAAAAATATATTCTAAATATACTTTAAAACCACTCAAATTAATAATTTATCACTATTAATTATTTCGATTAAAAAAGTTGTTTTTAATTATAATTTAGTAATTTTCACTATTCATTAGAATATGAAAGTTATCCGAAAAGTACCAAAATTTCACCTTAGGCTAAATTCGATACTCCGAATCCAAAAATGAAGTTCATTTTGAAATATAAGATTTACAGAATTTTAAAAAGTGGTTATTACTATTCATAACGGCTAGTTTTAATAATATTTTAATAGCATATCGTTGTTTAGTGAAACTCGCTATTGCGTACTACACACGCTATCGAGGAAGGCCGCGATTGTGTGTATGCAAGGCAAGTCAAGGATGCGTGTTGTGAAAGCTCCTTTTGGTGTAGCGTACAACACAAGACATTAGTGAAATGAAAAGAATATTTTTCATAAAATCTCGGGCTGTTACATTCTACCCCCCTTAAAATGAATTTCGCCCTCGAAATTCGTCGGGGTTATAAATGGTTTACTATTCGAAAGATTCTTTAATAGAATCCCACATCGTAAAAAGGAATACAAAAACTTGGCTTTAAAAACTAAAGTATGAAATGTAACGATTACCCAAATAAACTAATCGCTGGGTTTCCACATAGGTAAAAATATGTATATGGAAGAGAAATCTAACCATCATGTTCTGATGGAGAGTGGTAGAGAACATGGCTATGGAAAAGCCAGTAATCACAAATCCATAGATTTGTGATGATATAAGGTACCTTCTGATTCATCAGGTATAAGATCACTCGGATAACATTTTTGGTTTTCAAGATCATTTCCCTAAAGTTGAAAATTTGAATTAGAATAAATACTTACTTTATTTTGGTACAATCTCACTATTGTTCGTGCCTTGAACAATTTCCACTTCATATCTTAAATAAATGAAGTTGAATTTGTGATTCGTGAAGTGTTAGCAGATCATGTGATAGAATGACGAGTCATTCCATCTGTCTCAAACAAAAGGTTAGTAAAAATTATATGCATAAGTCGATCTATAGTGAGATTAATCATATATGGTTCCTAAAATGGACTTATACTTCATATATCATACTGCTTAATATAATAAAACTAGTTTCTACTAAACAGGGACTTCCTGTAGGCCAGTGGTAGGCGATAAAGGCCAGTCGCACTTCGGTTGTGGGTTCGATTCCTACAGCCTTGTCCGAAGCGATGGGTTGTCGCCCGTCCTGCAGGTTGTCCTTTTTCAAAAACTATACTACTATAACATCCCATCAATAATATCGAAAAAAATTTCTATCCTTAAACAATACTAACTTACGTCCAACACAATCCATTCCAATCTTTAGGCTTATCCATAATACTGCAGTCCACTCTCATAACATAGTGAAAACAATTACCAGAGATTTAATATCATCGTTGATCCCCATATACCATAAGATATGTTTTGTTGGTCACATTCCAAACATTCAAAGTCCTTAATCATGTATACTCTTGAATACCCATTGAACCTTAGTGAAAACTTGAATGCAGTTAAAAGTTAACACTTTACACATACCAAAATCCTCAAAATTATTTATACTCAAACCATGATATCACTTAGTCCTTATATCAATCATGAGCTCATGAATACAATCAAACATCTCATTATCTTCTTATCATTTCATTATGCACTTATCATCTACTTTCCAAAAGTATCTGAATAACCTTTCATGGTTACTGGTAACATTAATCAGACAACAATATAACAATCCTTACATGTCTCTTTATTCCATAGTACCATGAGATATGTTATACAACATTACACATGATAAACATGTAATCATTCCACTACATTCTTAAACCATTAACCGAGCTTCAACAATTCTTTCATCTCACATATCATTTGTAGTCTCTTCATCATCATCCACATAAATACTACCCATACGACCATACTGATTCTCTTCATGAATCTTTCCCTTAGGACATTGGTTTGCATAATTCCCATACATTCCACATTTAAAACACTTAACCATTTTTGATGTCGTAGCAATACCATTATCCTCATCCATGGTGTTAACTGAACCTTTTCCTTTGCACTTACTTGCTTTGTGTCCTTCTTTTCCACACCCAAAGCATCTTCCAGTTCCTTTGAAACATTCTCCTTGATGCATCTTCCCACATGAATTACATAGGGGAAATTGAACTTTCTTTCCTCTATGATCATCATGAAACTCCATCTTTCTCTTATTAGCCGAGTCAGGAAACTTACCAAATTTTACATTATTGATCATATTATGAGATTGCTGATTCGGCATAATAATTATGTTTGGACTTCCAAATCCCATTTCATTATGAAGAATATCATTCCATTGTCCATCATATCCTCTATTATCGTGAATCATCTTGTTTCCAGCCATTTTCTAAAACCCAAAAAGAATAGTGTGAGAGGCAAAAATCATGCTAGGGAAAACAACATAATAAAGGGGGATTAACTTCAATATCTAACATCTTAGGTTTAATTCTATGATCGTTAGCGTAGTTCTAGTACTATAACTTATACGTCTACTTAACCTTAGGGACATCCCTAGACATACCGTAGAAATATCTCTAGGGATCTCACTAACGTTTTCGCATCCTAGTTTCCAAAGGTTGACTAAACCATTCCTCTGATACCAACTGTAGAGACCCGAAGCTTGACGTACATGGACATTACATTACATTTGCGGAATACTTAGTACGTAACAAAAACACACACTAAAGGATCGTAATAGTTTAGTGTCTTTGGAAACTCGGAACGTAATCTTCTAATCGTGGTGAAAGTTCTTCAATATCTCCCATAAAGGTCATCCTTTTTTTTCTACCTAAAACCTTTCTTTATATCCTGGGGAAAAGAAAACATAAAAGGGTGAGCTCAAATGCTCAGTAAGGGTATACAAAAGAAATAAAAATCATATCATATCTTTTTGAAAATCATAACCTGCAAAAGAGATCATAATATCTTAACATGGAACAAATCATAGAAGTGAAAATGAGATCACCATAATCATAACATGAAACTTGAAACTTTGTGGCATGCACACATAATCATGGAAAATCATTTCTTGTTAGTCATGACTCATTGCCAAGACTATCTTAGTCGACAAAGTCCCTTTCTGAATCGAGTAACCCTCGTTTCAGTCCTGTTTCACTGAACCGGTATAACCTACCATTCCAGCCATGTCTATCTCATGAGATATAAAATCTTTACCCAATGAATTGCAGGGAGATATAGGTCCCACCCATCTTATAATGAATCCTTTCTTATGTGTGCCACATAATCATAAAACATACATCATCGCATAACACATGTAACAAAAATGGGATTCTTGAAACATCATGACATCATAAATCAATTCATATAAGATAAAGGAATTCATAAAAATAATTCCATCACAACATGAACAAATCAATTTAATAATAGGGATAAAAACAGAACCCTTTATTATCTTAGATGGAAAATCATTTTTATAAAACACTTGAACTCCATTCTTGAGGAAAATATCCTTTCTTCTTAAAAAACATTTTTCCTTTCATAACATGTAATACAACTTTAAAATAAAAGAATTTGATTAAAAATAAACTTGAAAACTTGTAAAGGAAGATTTTTGGAAACAATGTTTTAAAAATCCATTCATGCCGTATAAGTTAAAAAAAACGTTCTTCGTACTTTTGTCAGAAAAGTCAAAAATCACCTCGTACGAAAAAGCGACAAAATATTCCTTTCATATTCTTTACTAAAAACTCACCGAAGGTTAAAAATGGATTTAAACAATTGTAGGTGGATGGAAATAATATTAAATATTGATGAAACATGGATTTGGATGATAAAATACACCCGAGTAAATACTTACGAATAAACAATCTCGGATAAAAATGAGATTGTGATATTTCCCTTACCTTAGGTCTGACTTGCTTTGTAAGTGTCCGAACCTCCTGTATAATGATTTAAATCATGTTATTGACTTATTCCAGAATCATATTCATTGTTATGATATCATATATGGTTCACTTATGACATTATATTACCCGTTCTTTTGTAAATTCAATGTTAAAGAAGCGTTTTGGGTAAAATCGTTTCATTTATCTTAGGTATTTTGACTTGTTGTTATTGACATCATTATTACTTATATCATGATTTACTTACTTCCAGAATATAAAATATGATTTATATATCATATATATTCAGTATATATATAATAGATAGATAAATAAAATGAAAAACACCGTTCATGGAGACGGTAGTCCGTACGTACGCATGAATGCTGTTTTACTTTCCTTATTGTCTTGAAATGGAAGTAAGTAGATGACATACATATATATATATATATATACATAAATCCAGTAGCTTTATAATGTCATATATTTCATTATTATTTCTTATATATACTTTATAATCATTCTTAAATGGTTAACATGGAGAATGAATCGCATCGCGTCGTGGAGACGGTAGTCCGTACGTACGCACGAGCGATGATATCATTTCTATAAATATTGAATTGAATTGGAGTGGATTATACAATATATCAGAATAAATATGATGTTTTAATAACTATGTATAGTTATTCTTTACACCATTATACCCATCCATGTAAGGTGGTGGTGGAAAATAGATTACACCACGGCGTGGAGACGGTATTCCGTACGTACGCACGCGCGGTGATTTATTTTTCCGTAGGATGGATATATGGTGAAATAGGGTTGTTTAATACTTATAATAACATATCAGTATATGAGTGATACTGATGTTATTACTTCATAATGAAACAACCTAAGAAGAATAAGTGGAAGAAGAAATAAAGATGAAAGAATTGGTAACGGTAATTACCTCTTCTTTGAAGTGCCTCTTTGAGACCTCCTCTTAGGGCACTAGAATTGGTCTTTGAGGAAGACCAGAACCTCTAGGATGTTGATAGGGAAGTGGAGAAGGGATTTTGGCAGGGGTTGGCCGAGCTTGAGTGCTCAAATTGGTGTGAGGAGGAGGGGGAGGAGGTGTCCTTTTATAAGGGAGGAGAGGGGCACCTTAGGAATATCTCAAAATATTATTTCATATTAAAGTCAAAATCGGTTTATAATGGTTCCAAAGGGTCTTATTTCGAAGATAAGGTGGGGAGGGGTCGAAATCCTATCAACCAATAGAATTTAGACAAGTTTAGGATATCATTTTAACCTTATCAATTAAATTTAACTCTAAGTTATATAATTTAACTTTTACCATGTCTTTTTGTTTTCTTTCACTATATGGTTAATAAACTTACTATAACATGCCAAACGAACCCCACATTGTTTATTATTAATATATATATCCTTATCTAAGTCATTTGGCCGAACCTTAGATTTTTAGGAATACAATAACAATTAATAATATAATATTTGATTTAAAAACTATTTTGTGTCAATTTTGAAACTATTTGATATATGATTTTTGTGAAAGTCATAACAGAATTAAATGTTCGAACCAAGTTGATTAAATCAATATTAATATATCATAGTAACCTAGAAAATTAGTGTAATTCATAAAAAATCTCAAATTACATTTATTTTGGTGTTTATAACATCAATTATGTCAATATTTCATTAATAAGATAATTACTGCATCATTGTTGTGTCATAAATAAATTAAATTATTTTATGTCTAAAAATTACAAATAAAATATCATCATGTAGTAAATCTTTTTATCTTTCTAATGAATATTTAAAATCGAATTTATCTTATGTATAACCCCATATTAAAAATTATTTACTTATTAAACTTTGATTTTAACTATTTTAACCTTTCTTTAAATAAATTAATAATAAATGTCCTAATCTAATCCAAGTGGGCCTAAATGATCATATTTTATTCCTAAGTTTGTTTTTGGTCGAATTACACTTGTCCAATAGAATTAGGACATGTGTTAGGGTAATATTGATATCATATTTACCCTTAGTTACCCTATTTACTATTAACCGCGGTAAAAATAGTAAAAAGTTACTATTCACCAAAAATTTATTTTTATCTCATTGAACCACATTTTACATACTGATATCAACCGTGTCTGTCGGATTTTTGAAATTCCATTCACAGAAGCGGTAAAATTAAGTTTTATGAAAAATTCAATTTTTTAACTACCACTTAGTAGTTTCACTATTCATCAAAAAATGAAGGTTTTCAGAAAAATGCCAAAATTTCATCCTAAGCTATATTTCATATTCCGAATTCAAAAATGAAGTATATTTTACCAAATTCATTACATAGAAGTTGCATTAATTAATTTTATAATTAAATCCCGCAAATAGCGTGTTTTTTAAGAAACAAAATCTATCAAAAGATTGACACTTGATTATGTCTGGTTTAAATGTGAAATTACAACCAATGACCAACATTGTATTAAATTGTAAAAATATATTCTAAATATACTTTAAAACCACTCAAATTAATAATTTATCACTATTAATTATTTCGATTAAAAAAGTTGTTTTTAATTATAATTTAGTAATTTTCACTATTCATTAGAATATGAAAGTTATCCGAAAAGTACCAAAATTTCACCTTAGGCTAAATTCGATACTCCGAATCCAAAAATGAAGTTCATTTTGAAATATAAGATTTACAGAATTTTAAAAAGTGGTTATTACTATTCATAACGGCTAGTTTTAATAATATTTTAATAGCATATCGTTGTTTAGTGAAACTCGTTATTGCGTACTACACACGCTATCGAGGAAGGACACGATTGCGTGTATGCAAGGAAAGTCAAGGATGCGTGTTGTGCAAGCTCCTTTTGGTGTAGCGTACAACACAAGACATTAGTGAAATAAAAAGAATATTTTTCATAAAATCTCGGGCTGTTACATGTACCGTGGTTTCCAAGACTAATGAAAAAAATAAAAATATGAACCAATAATTTAGTATTTCTCATTGGGGAGGATATAGTCTACGATATCAGGCCTTTGGGCATGTGTGTGTGTGTGTGTTTCTTGTAATTATACCTTAAGGATCTAATATATATATATATTAGTTAACAAATCAATATTAATAATTATTAGTAATCAATTCATAAATAATATTTGAAAATATTATTTAGTTACAAAATATTATTAATAATTATTTAATTATTTTCATACTATATATTAATTAATTATTTATATATATTTAACTAATTGTTTCTAATTAATATTAGTCACTAAAAAAATATTAATTACTATAATATATTAATTAAATAATATTATTTAATACACAATATAAATAATTTTTAATAAATATGAAATAATAAAAACACAAATAATTATTATTTAGTTATCAAATATTAATAATAAATACTACTAAATATTAATTATTATTAGTATTATTTATTATTAATAGAATATCATTTAATTAGTAATTAATTAAAACCAACTAATTACAACATATTAATTTTTAATTAATTATTTACATTTTAAAAATATTAATTAGTAATGATTATTTATTTGTAATTATTATTATTAATTAATTATTAACATTAATTAATTATTAATTACTTATTAATTAATAATTATAAATCTATTTATATATTATTTTCTCAGTGTATAATTACATGAAACACCCCCACCCGCCTAAAATTCTCATAACCAAGTCCATACCCCCCATGGAATATTCTTGAGTATTCATCCATTTATAATATTTTTAATTGGTCTAGAAGATCCCCATTACATGAACCCATAGGCCTATATTGTTGGCCCGTAAGATCTAGTTTTTGACATTGGTCCAATTCATCCCTTACCTTATACTTCCAGAGCACTTGGTCCCATACACTTTATCCACCCACTTGTGCTTCCTACGTGGTCCTTGCCCCTCTATCCCACTACTTGTCACCATAATCTTTGTTGTTTGTCTACCGATGTGTAATCGCTACCAGAGACAACCTCTAGATGTCGATCCTTACCACCCACTGTTTTGGATCACACACATGTTATGTTCCCATCATTAAGATCATTACCCCTCAATCTGACTTCTAGTCCACCATTTCCCATCTACATATGTTTGTTCCTTTCTGCACTCTCCCATGCCTATCGCTGTTGAGATCACTACGTACTTTGTTGAATCTTGAGGACCGTCCCACCAACTGTTGGTCCGCATCATGTGGAAACTAATCCTTCTTCTATATAGAAATCCACCACCATGTTTTGAATCATGTGAGTCTAGACAAAACCCTATTAAACTGCTCCATTTCATGAGGCAATGTGATTTTAAATCCAATTGGGTACCTGCTACAATTGACGCTCCTTTCATCACAGAATCAAAAGATCGAAAAAGGGGAATATATGAGCACAAAGTGATTCAACCTTTGAAGAAAACATCAAAAATTGACAAAGGGATGAACAGGGAAAAATTTGCCCATAGGCCGCGCAAGTTCCTTCATGGTCGCGCATGTGGAATTGCGCGACGCAACTTGGCGCGCAAGTAACTTGTGAGACCTAAGTGATAACCGCCAGGTAACCGCCCAAGGTCTTCTCCTGCATATAAATAGACCCTGTGGGCCCCCCATTTGAGAGGATCTTTTTCCAGAAACTCAGATTAAAGCTCCCGACGCCCAAGTCTCTTCTCAAAGCTTCCGGAACACTTCTAAGGTAATTTCTTACCTAGAACAGAAGATTTAAAGAGAGGGAGGAAGGCCCAAGTGTTGAAACTCATCAACACTTGCACGCCTGATTGGCCAGCCCTTAAGGGAAGTGACCACACTTGTGTGCCACGTAACTCCTTCGATAGAACTTTCGCATCCCTTTTCTAGAAGAACCTCTAGAGGATTCTAAAGGGTTTAATAAAGAGTTGCTTAAGTATTTCAATTCTAGTTGACCATCGCGCAAGTACACCATGTGTCCCGCAGGCATACCTGTGCGACCAATACTTGCGCGCTGCCGCAGTACCTACGCGCCTTCCAAGACTTCCGCGCCCCTTCCTTTTTTGGGTGCCTTTTCTTGCCCATTTCACCCCTCTTAAGCCATTACACCATTCCATTTCAAGATTCAGTCTTCAAGACAGTCTTCAAATCCATTTATGGCATGATTTCTTGATTTGACTTCCTTATCTGAATGGAATTATGTGGAATATCTCTCAAAACCTAGTGATTTAAATATCTTTATGTCACTAAATATGGAGAGTTCATTCATTCAACCTCATCCTTAAATATAAGAGAATCCTTAATCTGGGTCTCCTTTTCAGGAATAATCCCCAGTCCTAAGTCCTCCAAACTAGGGCATCCTCCTCCGGAGAAAGCCCCAAATTCTTAAAATTCCCAAATCTGGGCATCCTCCTTAGGAGTAAGCCCCAAACCTTAATCCCTTAACCTGGGTCTCATTTTCAGGAAGAAGTCCCAGTCATAAATTTTGGGCATCCTATTTATGAGTAAGCCCCAAGTCCCTTAATTTTATGGGCATCCTTCTTTGGAGTAAGCCCTAGATCCTCATAATCATGGGCATCCTCTTTAGGAGTAAACCCCAAAGTCCCTTAATTTTCTCTTTAACCAGTCCTAATTTACGTTTGATCTGGGATTCCTTCTCAGGAGTATAACCCAGTTATCAATCCTCTCCTAATTTGGGTTTTCTTTTCAGGAATAAGTCCCAAGTTAGAGTATTCAAATCTCCATGAAGCACATATACATTTATGGACCCTGTTCCTGGATTTTCTCTCTAAAGTAAATCCTAACCTTCATTTATCTGGGTAGTCATACATACATTAGCCCCAAACCATTTCTTCTGATTACATATTTCATGGCCCAATTGTTTATTTTATTACCAATACCTCTTGTTTCTCACACCGAGCATGACTCACGTGAGCTTAGAGAGTAAAAGTAATTATGACATCCTTCTTTGAGCCATCAATCATAAACATTATACTCCCTTGTTCGAACTATGTGGGTTCTGATTCCTTTTCCAAAATAAAGGATACGTAGGTAGCCCATATATGGGTTTGATCCCAACTATGAAATAATTCTTGTCCTTCTGAATGACAATAAACTTCAAGTGCCCCACTGAGTGGCTTTAAAACCAGCCTGGTCATCATAATGGCCAAGAGACTTTTATATAAATGTTTTGAAGGTTACCATTGACCAAGAATCTCTAAATAGATATAAATGATTCTATATTGATGAAGAACCTCGAATACAAATAAAAGATTCTCTAAATTTCTTACATATTTAATCATATATTGTTAAACTGAAGGAAAGCTCATTTTTTACTTGGTAATGTAATAAGGATTCACGAACATAACTTAAATCTATAAAGAGAGTCCTGGAATAGACAATAATTCCCCTCAAAAAGGTGTGATGAGTCCAACCTCCCATCCTCTCGACCAATGAAAATTCTTAAGCCTCATTAGTCCACAAGCTAATGAGCTCCTACATTTGGAAAATACGTCCAAATGGATGTGGAATCATTGGATGTTTCCGGTTCTACGAACAAACCCGTTAGAAACCGATCAGAACATTTGAATCTCCCATTCAAGAGTTCATCCCCGAATTCCGTGCGAAAAAAATGGTGAACCCGATGTGAAACCTTAACCATGTTAAAATGATGTTTCACCTATTTGTTAAGCCCCTATTTAAAATTCAATAAGAGGGATAACAAAAACAATCATTGACATGTGTGCTCATCCAAAGGATGAAGTGGCTGAATTTTATCTTGATTACGTCTGTTATATCAAACAGGCACTCTTTTCCAAGATCTTCTGTATTTCCATAATGGCTGCTCTCAAATTCACATCTGTGAATACTGCTGCTGAAAATAACACTGCTGCTATTCCTACTGGATCACCATCCGCTCTGAGAATGACATCACCTACTCAGCGTCTTCAACGCTGGGTATCAAATGCATTGCTTAAGGAGTACCGTCAACACGGTACCATCCCAACTCTGGAGGCTGCCCGACAGGCCCTCCAAGTAAACAACACACACAAGTCATCCAGACAATGACGACCAATGATTAAGAGGCAGGCGGTGCTGACTACCATCTCCAACCATTTCGGGTCATTATCCCCGGAACGCAATTTCCATTCGCTCCCTTACTATGAGGAAGTGAATGAGTAGGTCCCTCAGGGCCTTAATTCAAAAAGAAAGGGGTCCTTCCCGAGGTCTCCCATCAACAATCTCCGCCATACTCATGCGGTAGTGCGCCCTCAACATGATGAGGGTACCGACTTCAGGCATTCAACTCTGGTTCCTTGAACCCGAGCAGGCAAGACGAACCTCCAGAGACGGAATCCAGTTAAAAATGGGCAGGTTTTCATCCCTGCCATCTCCGGATAAGTCCACCAACCTAACATGGTGGCGAACAACGAACATGAACACACACCTGTCCATTTTAAATCCGCTATCCAGCAGACTCATCTGGCAGCATCAATCCAATCTCGCCATGCAATTCCGGAGGAGTACTATAGGCAGGAACATACACCTGCTTATACATCATCAGTTATTCAGTAGGCTCGCCTGACTACATGTGATGGATCTCGTCAACCGCGTTTGGCGATGTGTAATCATCAGGCACATACAACTGCTTGTACTAATCAAGTCTACCAACAGTCTCGCTTGGTAGCACACAGAGAAGTCAGTCGGAAAGCTCCGATGACAAACAGGAGACAGACTCAACTCTCTGCCTCCACGCTTGAGTAGTGTCAGGATTCACTGACAGGAAACGGAGGACATGAGCAGGCACATACACCTACTCCAAGCCCGGAATGGACGTATATCCCCGTTCCGGCAGCTGAAGTCACCAAACATATTTTTTCAATGGTGAAAGAGCATAAGAAAATTCCTGCTCATATTCTGGATGCTTTCCAGGATATCATAACAGATTCAGCATCATCTCAGGGAAAGACACATAAATCTATCCCTAGCAGTGGAGTGACACATCAACGATTCAGTTCGGAACAGACACACACATCTGTTCCTTTCCAAGAGGGTTATGGGGCATACTCCCCCATATCATACGGACAACCAAGTCAGGCATATACACCTGATTTGAGTGGAGATCGTCAGCCTAACCTGACCATATTTCCTGATCAGGCACATACACCTTCTCATAGTAACCACTTTCCTCAACAAGTGGTTTCCAAAGCGAGTAAGAAGGCATCTAAGAAAAAGATCCACCCAACACAGTCAGGAGATCAAAGGCCAATCTGTAACAAGGCCTTGATCGATGCTAGAGTTCTTGAAGCCCTCAGACATTTATCTGTTGGAATTCAAGATTCTACTCCCTCAGTTCCCAATAACAGGAACATTAATTCCGAAAGTCTTCAACATACACTTCCTCATGAAGGCTTGCTTCATGAAAATTCGGTCAATCTTGAAGTTTCTTCTTCCGATGAGAGCCACAAGAACCCTCTGTGTGGTCAGAAGACCAAGGAGCAAGAGATCTCATCTTTTACTATAACCCATTATGGTGGTCCTCCCCATGATGATGAATTTCGCTGCGAAAGTCCTCTCCGCAGTAGTGATTCACATTGCCTGGGAAATATTCCAGTGGACAATGTAGTGCCGAGAAAGCCCTATTATCTTGAGGCACTTGAAAATGTGAAACTAGTCATGTATGATGCTTTATCGCTAGAAAGTGAAATACTTTCTCAATCAGAAGATAGCCCAGGGTGTAGGTCTTTCTACGAACCACCCCTAAGTCATGCATCTTATAGTTTGATCAATGATCTCTCTACCAATATTGTTGAATCCGATGATGCAACAAGGAAACACCAACTCTGGTCAAAATAGGTAGAAGAATCTTCATTTAATGATAAAGAGGAAATGCTGAACATGAGGAAAAAACTGGTGAAAAGTGAGGTACCAGTCATGTTTTGGCCTTTGGCTGACTCCCAGTATGACATTCCAAAGATTTTGACGGAAGATGGAGTCCATGATATTCGTCTCAACATATGGAAAACTCTTTGTCAATTGAAGAATAAGGTATTATCTTATGATGAATATAAAAATCATCTTAAGATAATAGAAGGGATACAACGTCAGATTGATTTGTAATCTCTATTAGTCTCTCGGTATCAGAAGGCTGAAAAGAAACAGAGAACCCTTCAACGTTCATGCCTTGGCGCACTAAGAAAATTGCATCAGTTAATTGCCAATGCTCCATCTAGTGTTCATATCATAGGATGGGGTGTTCACGGAGCACTACATTTCACAGTGCTTTCCAGTCAGCAAAGCCCGCCCAAAATGGTCTCATGCAATGTTATTTCCCATGGCCGGCTACAGTCAATGGGCTTTGTTCATAATCAAAAGCTTGCTCAAGAACAGGCTTCAACTAGTTCCTCTCAAAATCAAGCATATAGAGAACAAGTTGTTGAATTGCTCCTACATCAAGCAGGTGAGAATATTTCACAAGCCTCTCGTATGGAGCAAACACATCATCAAATGACAGAAGTTTCAGAAATCATCCAACGACCTGTTAAACAAGGTGATAAAAGTGGATACAGTCTAATGCATCCATCTAATTTCCGAACTAAGATTTGCAAGATCAAGAGAGCTTTTAAGAAAGTCTCAGACATAGCACGTCAAGAGCCACCCCAGCTTGTTAGACTGGGGACTCCATTAACCCAACCCTCAGAGTCAACAAATTGGATTCGAGGAGTTGAGCGGAAGCAGCAGGAACATCCCCAGTTCTCGAGACTTGGGACTCTTTCAAATCATCAATCCCCTTCTCAGAGAATATTGGTCATTTCTCGATTGGGGAAGAAGCCCCAAGAGGAACGAAGAGCCAAATTATCAGGAGATTCCCTCCAAGTTATAGCTCGTCAAGAAGTTCCTAAAAGGTTAAATCAACAAAAGGCAATGTCTCATAAAAGACATGAAAGAAGACAATATCACAGAAATGTTGATAGAAGGGATGTGATGAATTATACATCAATCAATGTCATCAATTCTGTTGTTGCTAATCCACCAGAGGAGACTCACTCAGGGGACTCAGATGAAGAGCGTCCTGCTCAAGAAAATGTACGCACCGATACAAATGAAGAAGGTGTGCGTACATGAAGTCAAAGGATTAATCATAACCTAGGTAATCCACTTCCTTCTCTCCAAAAAGTATCCAATAAAGGGAGGGGAAAGAATCAGGTTACACATCCTTCCTCTGGAGAAGGTAAATCTCTCTCGTTAGAGCAAAGGTTTGCATAACAAGAGGAAGAAATGAAAGAATTAATAAGGTTGAATGCAGAACTACTTAAGAGTAGTCTTCTTCTTAAGAATGCTAAAGTCCGACAGCCGAAGGAATTTGTTGTAACTACTGAGATGGATCAGGAATATCCTCCTTTATCAGTACACTATCAGAGGTCTAATCCTACAGGTCATACACAACAACGGTTGGCAGTGCTACCATCAGTTGCAGCACCAATCACCGCGTCTGTCCAAGCTCTATTCATTGCACCTACCCAAGACCAAATTCAACCTGATATTTCTCAAAAGTTAATAACTACTATTGAGTCATTAACAGCTCGGTTAGAAACTATGGAAGGGAAACGGGCGCAAGTTCAACCAGAAAAGAAAGTTTAACGTGAATGGGTAGATTCAATTTCTCCTCCATCTAGTTTTGGAAACCCTGTTTTCCCTACTTTTAATGGATCAGGTGACCCTGAACAACATTTGATGCATTACGTGTCTTATTGCGATCCTATGATGGGAACTCCAGAGCAGCAAGAAGCAGTGAAACTCAGATACTTCGTGCGAACCTTGCAAGGACTAGCTTTTGTTTGGTATACAAGCTTGAAATCCCGGTCAATCATCGGATGGGAGTATCTTCGTCAAAAATTCCTTCTTCAGTTCAGCTCAACTTTTCCAAAAATGATAGTTTTCGATCTTAAAAACTGCAAGCAATGGGAGAATGAAAGAGTCTCTGATTTCATTGCTTGATGGAAGGGATTAACGTATTCCCTAAGTTTAGCCCTCCCTCAGAAAGTGCTGTTTCCAATCTGTGTGGAAAATTTGCGTGACGAATTACGTACGCCATTGATCCCTGTGAAATACACAGGAGGGTTTCGAGACCTTACTTCAATCGCTCAGCAGATTAGAGATTCCCTTATACAGGCTAAGGTTAAATATCATGTAATTCCATCAGCTTCAGGAAGGAGAATGGGTAAAGCAGAAACTGCTACAGTTATGCTTAAACAAGCACCTGTACCTATTTCTACTTCAAAACCTTCATCTTCTTGAAGGTCTCCACCTCCTAAACGCCAACAACAAAGGTCATTTCGTCCAATTGATCAAAGAGATCAACGACGAAAACAATTTGAGGATTTTAAGAGTAAAACATACTCTTTCTGAAATGATCAAGTTCCTGGTTACTTCATTTCAGCTCTCGAAAATAATTTGGTTCAATTACCAGTGCCCAAGAGACCAAACAAGGAAGGATATGAAGACCATCCCAATTATTGTCCCTTTCATCAAATGTTGGGGAATCCCATCCAGGAGTGTTTTGTCTTTAAAGACCTCCTGCAAAAGATGGTCGACTTGGGAAAAGTCAAGTTGAAAGGTTCTTCGACTCAGATAACATGTGTTAATGCTACAGTTCCAGAGGAGGAAGGTGAATGGCAAGAAGTCAAAAACAGAAATGCACAGAAGTATGATGATTGGATGGTCAGAAAGACAATCAACCGGACTCATGCCATTTTGCGAACACAATTAAAGAAACCAATTGTGTCTTCTGCCATGAATATCGCGGTAAAACCCTCTTCGTCAGAGGGAAAATCCTCAAATAAACGGTTTGATTCAAAGAAGAAAAAATAATTAGAAGAAGATGAGTATGTGTCAAAGCCTAAATTGTCTTTGACTCTCGCAGACTTTATGCCATCTACTTCAAAACCACGGGCACCACCCCATCAAATAGAACAGCCTAAACAGGCTAGTCAGGCATAGTCTTTATTAGACGAAGAGTTAATCTTTAGTTCTGTTAATATGATTCAATTAACAGATCCATATTCCAGTCATAATTTCAATTTTGATGAACCTAAATTCCTTGTATCAAATAAGGGAATCCGAGGAAGTTCCCGAGGTTCAGGATACAGGGGAAGACGTGGATATTTCCGAAGCCACTACTCCAATTCTACCCCTGCTAGCACTGTGTACGCAGTAGAAACTTGTGGTTGAGCCCTTCAGCGAGCTAAAAAAGAAGAAGCAGGTTTTTCTGCTAATAGCCAACTCAGTCTTGGAACAATTATTTTAGAAGACCAATTGAAGGTTCCATATTCTTTATCTCAGCATGTAAATGGATCTAATTGGTCTAATCTTCCAAAACCAAGGATGTTGCCAACTTCTATCCCAATTCAAGATGCATCAGCTTCCAAAGCATCAGCTTCCAAGGTACCTGCTAAACCGTATATTCCTGTTGGGAAACACAGACCTTTAGATCAAAAGTGTGATATATTGAAACAATTAGCCCAAGTACCAGCCATGTTATCAATTTTGGATGCTTTGAATCTGTCAAAAGATCTTCGGGTAGCACTCATCGAAGATTTGTCAAGTCCTTAGGAGTTTGAAGCTGAAATTGCTGCAGCTGAAGTCCATCACATAGAGAATAATCCTGCAGAATGCCATGCAGTGATATCTTTTACTGATAAAGATGAAGATGATGTTGCTCATGGGCACATAAAACCTCTGTACTTATCTGGAAAAGTCAATGGTGTAGATATCCGAAGAGCTTTCATTGACAATGGTTCAGGAGTCAACCTCATGCCCATTCGTACACTTCATCGATTGGGCCTCATGGAATCTGATTTATCTCCTTATACCATGATGTTACAAGGATATGATAAAAATGAACAAGAACCATTGGGTGAAGTTAAACTCAGAAGTCAGTTTGGAAATCTTGTATCCAATTCGGATTTCATGATTGTTGACCAAGACTCAGCTTTCAACGTCTTACTTGGAAGACCCTGGCGGCATCAGCATGCATCTATCCCATCATCATACCATCAATGTCTCAAATACTGTTTCAATGGTCAAGTTGGAACAATGTATGGTGATAAGACCCCATTCAAGACATGTGAGTCTCAACACATTGAGGCAGAATTTTATCACATGAAGGGAAGAGAAAAATCTACAATGAAGAAATTACCAAAGTTAATTCTCCATATGGTTTGGAGAAAATTCCAATAAATCCATTTACACATGTGAGTATAGATTATGTGTTACCTATCAGTAAAATTGACAAAATAGGCCCAAATCAAAATAATCTTATGGAAAGATCCATAATTTCAATTACAGCAATTGAGCCAGACAACATGGGAGAAATTGGTAACCTACCAAACAGTGATGAAAGCACAAGTGGTGACGTCTTCATTTCATCTGCTGAAATACAACAGGTCTATACTTTGCCAATCAGGCCAGAAGAAGTTATAGCAAGGTCGGAGGTGAATAATGATGTCAATTCTCAATCCATCATCTCCTCTTTATTTACCAAAGAAGGCCCTTTATCATATATAGGGTCGGAAATGGAAGCTTCTTCTTCAAAATGTGCAAATTTTGACATCTCTTCTGATCATGAAAATTTCGTTTTTTCATCTACTATGCAAGCAGAAACGGAAGAAATAACACATGATAAAGAGGAAGGGAAAGATCTTAGAGATGCTCCTCCAGCATTTGAAAAAGGTATCTCTACCACTATGGATGAACTCAAAGAAATAAATCTGGGTACAGAGAAAGATCCACACCCCACTTTAATTAGTGCGACCATGACCCTTGAAGAGCAGGAAATGTATACTTCTTTTCTAAAGAAGAATAAAGATATTTTTGCATGGAACTATACAGAAATGCCTGGGCTTGATCCTGATATTCCTACTCATCATTTGGGTTTACCAAAAGAACATCGAGGATTTAAGCAAGCCCCGAGAAGAACACACCCAACTTATGCTTCGAAAATTGAAGCTAAAGTGGATAATCTGATCAAATATAACTTCGTTAGAGAAGTTCAGTATCCCAAGTGGTTGGCTAATATTGTCCCTGTAAAGAAGAAGAATGAACAAATTAGGGTTTGCATCGATTTCAGAGATCTTAATCGGTATTGTCCTAAAGATGAATTCCCAATTCCGATTATAGAACTCTTAATTGATGCTACCGCTGGCTATGAAGTACTTTCCTTCAGGGATGGATATTCCGGATATAATTAGATCCGAATGGCCCCAGAAGATGAGGAATCTGTAGCTTTCAGAGCCCCTCAAGGTGTGTTTTGTTACCGGGTGATGCCCTTTGGTTTAAAGAATGCATGTGCAACATATCAACGCGCCATGCATCGTATCTTCAAACCTTTCTTAGGGATGATTGTTGAATGCTATGTAGACGATTTGGTGGTTAAATCCAAACAACGTTCTAATCACTTGGTTGATTTAGAAGTCATATTCTCCAAGCTTCGACAACATAATTTAAAGATGAAGCCCTTAAAATGTGCTTTTGGGGTGACCCTAGGAAAATTCCTCGGCTTTGTTGTACGCCATCGTGGTATTGAAGTCGTTCTTGAGAAGACCAAATCAATCCTTGTGTTAGGGCCAATAGGGGCCTATATACCCTGAGAGGGGGGGTGAATCAGGGTATGGATATTATTTTTCAAAGTTCTTCATGCCCCACTGGATCTTGACCTCTTTGTTACAAGGGTCACTTTGTTTGCACTTGTGTGGTAACTATGATCACTTGTCTCCTTTACCTGATGATGATACTTTGAATGCAATGCAGGAAAGTAAGCAGGCAGACACAGATATTTTTACTTGGTTCACCACTAAGGGCTACGTCCAAGAAGCATACGCCGACAAGTTTCCGGTTCGTACCAAATTCCACTAGACTTCACTAGCTGTGGATTACAATGTTCGGGATAGATCACTTCTATGCCCAGGCTCACTGCCTATACATTGTTTAGGGTCAGCTCACTGCTTTCCCAAGGGTCACTCCCTGTTTCTCTCTCTCTGGCTCACTGCCGGTGTAGAGGATCACCTTCTTCCTCTTCCTAAGCTCACTGCTCTTGGAAGGGATTCACTCACTATTTATAGACCTGTAGGTCTCTTAATTTCCATTAAGGAATGCATCTTTCTCTGTATGTAGATGCTCTGTTGAAGTTCAACTTTCACCCGTAGATGAATACCCCTTTTCCACTATCAACTGGGCAAACAACCTTTGGAAAGACCTTCGTAATGCACCCTACAATGCGAGGCTCCCAATTTCGCGAAGCTCAAAAAAGCCTTCGCGAAGCTCCTGCCTTTCCACGAAGCTCACTTGCAAAGCTCCTTCACGAAGCACTCTCGCGATGCTCAAGCCGTCGCAAAGCAATGACCCTCGCGAAGCAAAGTAAGCCAACGCGGAGCTCGCAGGTTTCGCGGAGCTACAATAGTCGCCGCGAAGCACCTTTTTCGCGAAGCACACTGGCTCCGCGAACCACCTTCGCAAAATGAGAGCAAATGATCTTCTCTGAAAAATCTCTCCACTTCGCTCGAAGGGGTCAGACTCTATTTATAGGCGATTCCACCGATCCTCGAACTTTCTGCGCGAAGTCAACGCCACGTCATCTCAAATCGCGAAGCTCCAAAGTTTCTGCCAGAATTCTGTCCAAATCGCGAAGCTCCACGGCAATCTTCCATTCGCGGAGCTTGACGTAGTCGCGATGAATCACCGTCAACTTAACTTCGCGGCTCGCGCCTTCGCCGCGAAGCTCCCTCGCGAAGCCCGACATTCCTTCGCGCCTTTGCCGCGAAGCTCTCTCGCAAATCCCTTCTCCGCCACGATGCGCTTCAGCCTCTGCCGTTCATGAAGCTTGACGTAATCGCGAAGCATCACCGCCTCCATTCTTCTGGTCTTCGCGATTTCCAAACCATGCATCCTAGCTTCGCGAAATTCATGCCTTTGCCATATTAAATTATTCTCTTCATGGAAATCCACTTTTCGCGATTCTCACCAATCTCCAAATTTTGGACCCCAAAAATTTGGCAAACACTGGGAAACGACGCAACCTTGTACTGCTCTTTTTGTACCGCCTCCAGATCGTCCTTTCCTTTGTCATAGTTCTTTGTCAACATGGAATGTCAACAACTTCTCGAGAACTCGACAATTCCCCATGGAAACCCACTTTGTCAACACACTCATTCACCATGGTTTGCTTTGTCAACAAACACAATCACCTCAAAAATGATGCAATGTTACCTTGAAGGATTTTTGCCCAACAATCTCCCCCTTTGGGTTTGTTGACAATCTTCACAACTCTGCTCAGGATGATTTTCTGCACTTTGATACCTCACTGAGTCTTCTTCCAGCCGCTACCACCATTCGCATCTTGCGATTATGATAGCGTTCAAGGATTCACTTAACACGTACTCTAAGCCCACATGAGCAATGCTTGGTGTGAGAAACAAGAGTAGTATGAAAAGTTCATCAATAAATCACTTCATGTCAGACCCCAATTGTCGATTCCACCCTGATACCAATTCTTAAAATAAACTCATTTGTTGAACCACACTGATACCAATTGGTGAATTCTTAAGTTGATACCAATTGTTGATAGCTGAACACCGTCTCACACCATTCCAACACCACTGTTCTGCTTTTATCACGATCCTAAGCTGTCGTGATTTCTATTCTTTGATCGATCACTTCTAGCATCGTCAGATTTAAAAATATCTCCCCCTTTCTCATTGCTCCCCCTTTCTGGCTGCTCCACCTGTCAGCTTCTCCCCGTATCAATTATGATTTATCAAATCTCCGCACTGTCTCCCCCTTGAACAATCACTATTTTCTCCCCCATTAACAAACACTTCAAACACTTTTCTCCCCCTTTGTCAACGAACCCAAAGGTCACTCCGTTGAAGTCTGTAACATGGTAGAGAACACATATCAGCACATTGGGGAAAAACACATCATACCTCGGGGAGTGGGGGGGGGGGGGGGGTCCCATATCCACACTATTTCAAGTGTGGGGAATCGACTGAACTCCCAGAGCCAGTCGATGCCTCTCAAAAGCTTCCTTGGGTAAGGCCTTTGTCAGAATGTCTGCAACCTGTAGCTCTGTAGGCACATACTCCAACATCACGATCCCCTGCTCAACTTTCTCCTTGATAAAATGATACTTTATCTCAATGTGCTTTGTCCTAGAGTGATGGACGGGATTTTTGCTGAGATTTATAGCACTTGAGTTATCACACTGGATTCCGATCGGAGACTTCACTTCAACTCCCATATCTTTACGCTGCTGCTTCATCCACAATAACTGTGTGCAGGCTTGAGTGGCCGCAATATACTCAGATTCTGCGGTGCTCAATGAAATACAATCTTGCATCTTGCTTAGCCAAGAAATACACAAACCACCAAGATAGAATGCACCACCAGTCATTGATTTCCTATCATCCGCTAAACCGGCCCAGTCTACATCAGTATATCCAAATAACTTTGACTGAGATTTGTCATTATATGTCAAACCGAAATCCACCATGCCCCTGATATACCGAAGTATTCTTTTCACTATAACCATGTGTCTTTCTTTGGGATTACTCTTATATATCTCTGATTGGAATGTGGCGAAAACAATATCAGGCTTTGGTACGGTCATGTACAACAAACTGCTGATAATTTGCCTATTTTTAGTGAGATTAACTGCCCTGCCACTGTCATCTTTTGATAATTTCATCCGGGTAGAAACCAGATTCTTCATCTCCTTGGAATTTTCCATTCCAAATCATTCCAAATCATCCTTGGCATATTTGGATTGAGAAATGAATGTGTCATTCCTGCCTTGTGTAACGCTGAAAACCAAGCTTCTTCAAATACTGATATAGCCTTTAGTACAATGTTCGTGGTGCTTGTTTCAGCCCATATAACGCCTTCTTCAGCCTGCAAACTTTGTTCTCATCCACATGAATGAGAAAACCATCTGGATGCTCAATATACACCTCTATCTGGGAGTCTCCTTTGCACATCAGTCGTGATTTGTTCCGAATCACTATGCCATATTCATTCATCTTGTCTTAATAGACCAATTTGGTCCTGATGACATTATTGTCTAATGGGATCAAAACAATCTCCCACATCTGGTTCTTCTCAATCTGATCAAGCACTTCATTCATAGCCAGAACCCAGTTTTCATTTCCAGCTGCATCAGAAAAGCATTTCAACTCTGCTTGAGGTAGGAAAGATGTGTTCTGAAGTGACTTCATTATTCTTGTTTGAACAGGAGCTGCCTTGTAGGCACAAACTAGACACATTCATGTTCATCATTGGTGTCTTCTTCTGAATCAGCATAATCCACTTCTGCTCTCCCTATGTTGCTTTCTTCCTCAACACTTCCATCAGGAAGTTGTTCACTGACTCATTTTTCAGTGGCTTCATTTCTTTCAGCTACGTTTCTCATATTTTTGTTGAGACGCCTTTGATTTTCTCTTGTAGCTTCTTGGTATCCTGAAAACAGTCAGCTGATACCATATTGTGAGAGCAAATGGATAAGCATGAAATGAATTATTATTGCTGCTTCTCCCTGTGTTTCTTTCTTCCCTCAATAAGAAACACCTGAGCCGAGTCATCCAATTATTGCATTGATGGATTTTGAATCTGATTTGGATATAGAATGCTCCCCCAGTGTTATGCAACTCTTCCAGTTGTTAGGCCCAACAGTTTAGACCCATAACACGTCTTTTCCTCCTGCATCATTTTTTCTCATCTTCCACTCAAATTTGATCCATTAACAAAATCTCTAAGCCTACTGAGTTGAAACTCGGTGTAGGAAACAAGAGATAATGTTAATAACACAATCACTTCCTATTGTGCTCTGTTGCTCCCTTTCTTCTTCAACTCTAGTACCTGATTTGAATCTATTGAAACTCTAGAGCATATCACTTATCCACTTCACATCCTTAGATGCCACTTCCCCATGGATCGTATCTCCCTAGAACCTGAAACATATTAATCATCAGTTAATAGCATTTATATACATAGGGAGAGGGGGTGCTTCCGAAATCCTCAAGATGAGGACGATGGTTGATCCTGATGGGTCAACCCTATGATTTTTTCTTGGAGTGCATCACACTCCTTTCTTGCTTCCTCCAGCTGCCTAGCCAACTTCAACTGTTCTGGCCATATGACTAGGTATTCATTGCCTACAGTCTGAGCCTTTTTCTGATATGTAGATTTGGTAGGCTCAGCCTTTCTCACCGCTTGGGGTATAAGCCCGCTGGTACACATTTCCTTCTTTGAGGTTCTACCAAAATTCCACTTTCCTTGATTATTTCTCTGAGTAGAAACCTCTCTATTTGGCATCTTCCATTTCTTCTTCTCCCATCTTAGGGGTCTTCCTCTTTCCTTAACTTCTCGCTGAGAAACACGACATGTGGATTTTTCGATGCATTCTTTTCTTATCTGCCTTTTATCAGATTTATGGGTCACCACCCTATTTTTCATTGGTGGTGGGTCCTCCATTGAACGCCCATTCTTCTTTCTCACAACTGTAGCATATCCACCCTTTTTCTTCTAAATTTGTTCATGTTTCCTATGAGAGATATGTTGCGAGTGTGACAGAGGAGGTGACTGATACACCTTTCGCTCATCTCCTTGTGATTCCCCTGAGGCTCTAATCCTATTTTCCAATTTACCATTTTGTCTTCCAGTGTATGATTTCTCATTAGACACCACTGGATTGAGGAATCTCCTTTGACGTTCCTTTTCCTTCCCTGCTTTATTCTTGCTGCAATGTCTTGCCAAATGCCCATAATTAGAGAATATAAAAAAACTTCCATCAAAGACATACCTCATTTCGTCACTTCTCTGCTGAGATGGTGATGCAACTTGAGATCCTCTTCTGATATTGGGATACTGAGCTTCCTGACACATACCCATTGTGTGTCCCTTTCTTCCACAGAAATAGCATCTGATGAATGTTTTCCTCTGAGAAACTCTTCTGTCTGATTTATCATGATGATTCTTCTTATTCTCAGATTTAGTAAGGTTTCTGTTTTCATAGCCTGAAATGTATTCCAGAGCCTCTGAACAGAAGCTTGACGTGTGACCATGAATCCCGCAGAAATAGCACATGTCATAACTTCTTTTTGTAACTGACCTCTTTGGCCTTTCTCTAGTACCTACATGGTTTTCTCCACTCCTGGAACTGTTCAAGGCACTTTTCTTATCATGCATGGGAGGTGATTCATCAAATCCAATACCAGCTTTTCCGAAACTTGCTGGTCTTTGAGCTGAGAAAATATTCTGTTTTTTCTCTTCAGAAACAACATATCTGTTCTTCATTTTATCATCACTTTTCGAAGGATGATCAAATAGCAAGTGAAGTGCATCCTTCAACTTGGGCTTATCTTTGAATTTAAACTTCTCTATTTCCTGCTTGACTGATTCAAGCTCTTCTACCAACTTTAGAATCTTCATATCCCTTGATTCAAGTTGGACATCAAGTTTTTCCTTGAGAAGCTTCCCTCTACTTACCTCATCTTCCAGTTCATGCTTCAGCTTATCAACCATGTCATTTTTCTCCTTTACCTTCAATTTTTCTTGAGCGATAGAGTCAGAGAAACATGAATTCTCTTGTTGTAGCCTTTGATTTTTCTGAACATCTGCAGACAACTGTGCTGCTAGATCATTATTTCTGGCTTTAAGATTCATGTGCTTCATCTGACTTTTGACTCTCTTCATAATCACCAGCCTTTTGTTTTCCTTTCATTTTATCCATCTTCTGCAGATCTTCAGCATGTGAATCATTATTCTCTGTTAGGTCAGTAACTATGTCAATAAGCCTTTGATTTAATCCTTTTAGCTTGTTGACCGCAATATCCAATCCCTTGATCCAGATATCTTTAGATTTTACTTATTAAATGTTTCCAATGTCAATTGGAATATCAGGTTCTTCGATGCACTTGACCTGATCTTTCACTTTTATATTCAAGCCATCGATCTCCCTTTTCTGTTCTTCAATCTTAATTTTATACTCACTAACTGATTCTGAGTTCTCTCGTGTTGATAACCTGAGTTTCTCAATTTCTTCCATCAACTCAGACTTCTCTTCTTCCTGCTGCTGCATATAGAGTTTGGCATCATGAACAACTTTGTTGGATTTCTTTGTTTTTGCTCTCCAAACATCTATCTCCTCAAGAGCGGCCTCCAAATCAGCTCTCATATCTATTCTTCCTTCAATTTATTCTCCTGTTTCAGCATCACTCTGATGCTCATGTACTTCACTCATTCCAACATCATGATTGAGTGAATCAATCTTTTCCCTGTCAGATTCATCCAGAACTTACTTCAGTAAACTGTTTGATTCTTTTAGATGAATCACACTTTTTCCGAAAACAATTCCACACTGAGGGAATTTACCTGACTTCTGATTCTTCTTTGATGCTTTTCCTTTTCCCATGACAGATTGAGAGATAAGAGAAAAATGTATCTTCAACCACACAGATCGACTACACCAAGTCGAAGCAAAAAAATCTGATAAATGAAACCTATCCCTCTGATACCAATTGTTAGGGCCAATAGGGGCCTATATACCCTGAGAGGGGGGGTGAATCAGGGTATGGATATTCTTTTTCAAACTTCTTCCTGCCCCACTAGATCTTGACCTCTTTGTTACAAGGGTCAATTTGTTTGCACTTGTGTGGTAACTATGATCACTTGTCTCCTTTACCTGATGATGATACTTTGAATGCAATGCAGGAAAGTAAGCAGGCAGACACATAGATTTTTACTTGGTTCACCACTAAGGGCTACGTCCAAGGAGCATACGCCGATAAGTTTCCAGTTCGTACCAAATTCCACTAGACTTCACTAGCTGTGGATTACAATGTTCGGGCTAGATCACTTCTATGCCCAGGCTCACTGCCTATACAAAGTTTAGGGTCAGCTCACTGCTTTCCCATGGGTCAATCCCTGTTTCTCTCTCTCTGGCCCACTGCCGGTGGAGAGGATCACCTTCTTCCTCTTCCTAAGCTCACTTCTCTTGGAAGGGATTCACTCACAGTTTATAGACCTGTAGGTCTCTTAATTTCCATTAAGGAATGCATCTTTCTCTGTATGTAGATGCTTTGTTGAAGTTCAAATTTCACCCGTAAATGAATACCCCTTTGCCATTATCCACTGGGCAAACAACCTTTGGAAAGACCTTCGCAAAGCACCCTACAATGCGAGGCTCCCAATTTCGCGAAGCTCAAACAAGCCTTCGCGAAGATCCTGCCTTTTCGCGAAGCTCACTCACGAAGCTCCTTCGCGAAGCACTCTCGCGATGCTTAAGCCGTCGCAAAGCAACGACCCTCGCGAAGCAAAGTAAGCCAACGCGGAGCTCACAGGTTTCGAGGAGCTACAATAGTCGCCGTGAAGCACCTCTTTCGCGAAGCACACTGGCTCCGCAAACCACCTTCGAAAAACGAGAGCAAATGATATTCTCTGAAAAATCTCTCTACTTCGCTCGAAGGGGTCGGCCTCTATTTATAGGCGATTCCACCGACCCTCGAACTTTCCACGCGAAGTCAACTCCACGTCATCTCAAATCGCGAAGCTCCAAAGTTTCTGCCAGAATTCTGTCGAAATCGCGAAGCTCCACGACAATCTTCCATTCGCAGAGCTTGACGTAGTCGCGATGAATCACCATCAACTTACCTTCGCGGATCGCGCCTTCGCCGCGAAGCTCCCTCGTGAAGCCCGACATTCCTTCGCGCCTTTGCCGTGAAGCTCTCTCGCAAAGCCCTTCTCCGCCGCGATGCGCTTCAGCCTCTGCCGTTCGCGAAGCTTGACGTAATTGCGAAGCATCACCGCCTCCATTCTTCTGGTCTTCGTGATTTCCAAATCAGGCATCCTAGCTTCGCGAAATTCATGCCTTTTCCATATTAAATTATTCTCTTCATGGAAATCCACTTTTCGCGATGCTCACCAATCTCCAAATTTTGGACCCCAAAAATTTGGCAAACACTGGGAAACTGCGCCACCTTGTACTGCTCTTTTTGTACCGCCTCCAGATCGTCCTTTCCTTTGTCATAGTTCTTTGTCAACATGGAATGTCAACAACTTCTCGAGAACTCGACAATTCTCCATGGAAACCCACTTTGTCAACACACTCATTCACCATGGTTTGCTTTGTCAACAAACACAATCACCTCAAAAATGCTGCAATGTTACCTTGAGGGATTTTTTCCCAACACCTTGGTATGTCACCTCCTCAAAATTTGAAAGAATTAAGAGGACTTTATGGACACTTAGCCTATATTCGGCGTTTCATCGCCAATTTGGCAGGAAAAAGTTTACACTTTACCAAATTATTGAATAAAGGATTCACTTACTAGTGGACTGAAGAATGTCAAGAAGCGTTTGATGTTCTCAAGAAATACCTCTTGAGTCCACCAGTACTCATGCCACCTATTGAAGGTAGACCACTTATCCTCTATGTGACATCTCTAGAGCGATCACTGGATGCCTTTCTTGCTGAAAAGAATGATGCTGGGAATGAAAACAGCCTCTACTATCTCAGTAGAACTATGCTTGAAGCAGAAACCCGATATTCAAGTATTGAGAAGTGCTTCCTGGCATTAATCTTTGTAGTTCAGAAACTGAGACACTACCTGTAACATCACGAGGTCCAATTGTTATCTCGCAATAATCCGCTCAAATTCATCCTTAGTAATCCAATGCTTACAGGATGTCTAGCAAGGTGGGCAGTTATTTTGCAGCAGTTCGACATTCAGTATGTATCTCAAAAGGCAATAAAGGGACAAGCTCTGGCTAATTTCTTGGATGAACATCCTTCAGTGGAAGACACGTCTTCAGATATTGAACTCCCTGATGAGGAATTTTTTTCTATTCAAGAGTGTCCTCAAACATGGGAAATGTATTTTGATGGTGCTTCCAGAAGTCCAACAGGGAAGAAAATGGAAAATCCTAAATTCAACAAAGTTAGTTTCGGAATTGTACTCATTTCTCCAGATAAGGCATTATTACCTTATTCCTTTTTATTGTGGGAAGGTGGTACCAATAATGAAGCCTAATACGAAGAACTTATCACAAGATTGGAGTTAGCACTTCAAGCACAAGTGAATCACTTAAAGGTGAAAGGTGATTCAGACCTAGTAATCAAACAATTCAATTGGGATTATGCCATCAGAAAAGAAGAGTTAATCCCTTTGTATGATTATGTCAGAATGTTAATGGTGGAATTACCTTTAGAACCGACATTTTCTTATGTCCCAAGATCACAAAATGCTCAAGCTGATGCACTGGCTAATATAGCCACAGCCCTAGCAGATCCAAATCGGGACGAGACAACCATCAGTATTGCCCACCGTCGTGCGATTTCACCTTATGTTCAAGCCAGAATAGAGTAAATTAATGAAATTAGTCCCATTCCTGAACCGTATGGTCATACTACAGGATGGATGTCACCTATCCGGGAATACCTTCAAAATGGAACACTTCCACCTGATAGAGCTGATATAGAATAAATCCGGCGACGTGTGGTCAATTTTACTCTTTATGATGGCCCAAACCACCTAGAGAAAATTCTCTACATACGTGGTTTTGATGGAGTTCTCTTCAGATGAATTGATGGTGAAGAGACAATGGCTATCATGAAAGAAGTACATGCAGGAGTCTGTGGTGCCCACCAGTCTGGACATATACTGTCTGATCAAATTCGAAGGCTTGGATACTTTTGGCCTTCAATGATACAAGATTGTGTTGATTTCACAAAGAAGTGTCATTCATGTCAAGTACATGACAACTTCATTCATCAACCTCTAAAGTTGCTTCATGCAGCTAAATACTAATGGCCATTTTCTACATGGGGAATGGATGTGGTGGGACCTTACCCTTCAGCTACGGCCAAGCAGTTTAAGTACATTATTACTGCTACTGATTTCTTTTCCAAATGGGAAGAGGTAGTAACTCTCAAATAAGTAAGTTCTAAATGCATTGTTAGCTTCATCAAGTCTAACATCATTACTAGATTTGGTGTCCCTCATACCATATTGATGGACAACAACACCAACTTCTGTTCTTCTAAGGTGAAGAAATTGTATCAAGAATACAACATTAAATCCAACCATTCATCTCGGTATAATGCGGCGGCCAATGGCCAAATAGAAGCCTTTAACAAGACTCTTGAAAATATACTACAAAAGATAGTGGATAAAGATAAGAGGTCATGGCCTAATAAACTCTTTCATGCTTTATGGGATTATCGGACTACCACCCGCAATGCAACGCGGTCAACTCCATATTCATTGGTATATGGAACAGAAGCAGTCTTGCCAATTGAAGTTCAATTTCCCTCACTCAGAGTATCCATTTGTGATCAGTTATCTACAGATGAGCAATCCCAAAAGCGATTGAATGAATTGGAACGGTTATATGAGAAAAGATTGTGCACTTTGCACCACATGGAAATCTATCAGAATCGAATAGCACGAGCTTTTAACAAAAAAGTTCGTCTTCATTCATTCAATCAGGGAGAATTGGTATTAGTTCTCAGAACTCCAATGATACCTGGAAAGAAACCTACCAAGTTTGAGCCAAAATGGGAAGGACCTTATTCAATACATAGGGTCTACTCCAATGGAGCTTATTCATTAATCTCGATGGATGGAGAACTCATTACTACTCCAACTAATGCCAGATTTTTGAAGAGATATTTTGTATAAACTACAAAATATTTACAAGATGTCCCTACAACCTGACACTAAACTGTGTAGCACCAGTTCGTCCTTGCTATATGACGTTAAACTATACAGCAATGGTCCAGTATGACCTTAAACTCCTCCTTGGTCCAATATGACCTTAAACTATTCACAAGATGTCCCTGCAACATGACACTAAACTGTGCAGCACCAGTTCGTCCTTGCTATATGACGTTAAACTATACAGCAATGGTCCAGTATGACATTAAACTCCACCTTGGTCCAGTATGACCTTAAACTATTCACAAGATGTCCCTGCAACATGACACTAAACTGTGCAGCACCAGTTCGTCCTTGCTATATGACGTTAAACTATACAGCAATGGTCCAGTATGACCTTAAACTCCTCCTTGGTCCAGTATGACCTTAAACTATTCACATGATTTCCCCGCAACATGACACTAAACTGTGCTGCACCAGTTCGTCCTTGCTATATGATGTTAAACTATACAGCAATGGTCTAGTTTGACCTTAAAATGAAACTTCATCCCACACGACATTAAACAGGGAAAAAGTTCCCTAAAAAAAGCCTTGTATGACTTTAAACTACAGCACCGTCCACCAAGACATTAAACTGCACCATCCATGGTCCATGAATATGACCCTAAACTATATGAAAGTCCCTTACGTTCGGAAAGACGTTAAACTACAAAATAATCAAAGGTCCTGTATGGCCTTAAAACAACACCATCGTCCAGCAAGACATTAAACTGCACCATCCACGGTCCATTTATATGACCTTAAACTATTCGCCCTTTTGTCCAACATAACACTAAACTGTAGAAAAAATCCCCAATGCGTCCAACATGACGTAAATGGTGTGTTATTTGTTGAGTCAATAAGGTTTTCCTTATGACTTTTCCATTCCTTCTTGTTTTGAAAATCACAAACACCTTATCTTTAAGGAAAATTGCTTTTATAAGGAAAAATGCTTTCTTAAGGAAAATTGCTTTTATAAGGAAAAATGCTTTCTTAAGGAAAATTGCTTTTATAAGGAAAAATGTTTTCTTAAGGAAAATCGCTTTTATAAGAAAAATTTATCCTTATCATTTTTTCATTAATATTTTTCTTAAGTATGAAATTCGGATTCACTTTCTCAGAATCATTAAAACTGATAAAAAGCATTCTGTTTTTAGGATTCGGTTCTGGACAAGAACTATAAGGAAGTTTCATTCCGAATTCCGGATATGAATTCTGACTTAGTTCTATTCCAGATTCAGGATACGAATTCTGAAGAAGAATTCTCATTACGAATTCTAATGAAGAAATCTCATTCCGAAATCTCATTACGAATTCTGATAAAGAATTCTTATTACGAATTCTGATAACGAATTCTCATTACGAATTCTGAAGATAAATTCTCATTACGAATTCTGATGATGAATTCTCATTACGATTTCTGATGACGAATTCCTATTCCGAATTCTTATTCCGAATTCACCTATTAAACAGAATCTGATTATCATTGTTTTATACACTCTGAATTCATTCACTCCGAACTTTCACTCCGAAATTTCTATTCTGAACCTTTATGTTAGAGTTTAAAACGATGTCGTACATTCTGTTACACTTACCTTGTTATAAAACGATGTCGTCCATTTTGTTATAAACTAACCGTTGTCTAAGTGACACGTGTACAGGTCCCTCCGAACTTTAAGGAAAATATGACCGTTGGAGAGGAGCCGACCTTACCTATAAATAGGAGCTCATTTGAAAGAGCTTGGTGCTGATTGCTGAAAAAGTGCTTACATGCTGTTGAAGTGATTTCTAGAGAGAGAGTCTCTTATTAACTCTCAAAGCTTCGTGCGACTCCGAATGTTGGTGATTACATTCGAGGGCTTCCGGGGATAGGAAGACAGAGGTGCCGACTACCTTAAAGATCGAGGACTTCCTTGCTGAGGAAGACAGAGGTTTCCAACTACCTTGAAGTTGAGGGCTTGCGGGGATAGCAAGACAGAGACACCGATCTTCGTATCGAGGGCTTACCCTGGTGTGGGTAAGACAGACTTGCTTGAAAGTATAAATCAAGGGACCTTTATCCAAGGTTGTTGGATACCCTTCTCTTTGGGTTAAAAGACTATTATCTTGTTACTAGTAGTTTTACTACTTGTTTTGTTCCGCTGCAATTTGTATCTTAAGGAAAGTATAACTTTCTTATACTTCCTTACATACTCTGATAAGTTTAGATTCTATACGCTTTAAGGTAGAATCTCATATTGTAACTTTTGTTAAGTTTCAATTTCTGGAACCATATTTCTGGAACCTACTTTTGGAATATCTTTCCAAGTTCAGTTCGGTGTTAGAGGTGTTGTGAATCAACTTAGTTTAACTTTGTTAAACTTAGTTCTTTCCTTTTCTTAAGGAAACTCTAGTTATTCATAACTAACTTTAAAGGTTCCAAAGGAATTTTTAAAGTATACAATTCACCCCCCCTCTTGTATATTGAGTATCTCATATTATATTTCGATCCTACAATTGGTATCAGAGGTTGGAAACCTCTTACTCTATACCATTCTTACATTTGGTATCAGAGCCAAGGTTACTAAAATACTTGTACTCACATACAAGTTTTTCTTGCTCAACTTTTTCATTCTGATCTTTGTCATTCCGATTTATCCATTCCGAACTTTTTCTCATTCCGAACTTTTTGATTTCGATTCTTTTGCTATTAACAAGTTTGTTTCCAAGTTATTTTCAAGTATGGCAGGAATGAATGTTGGATCTATTGACAATCTGAATCCTACAAGACCACCAATCTTTGATGGTAATGATTATGAATACTGGAGAGATCGTATGAAGACTTTTGTTATCAATACTGGAGTAGATAACTTTGTCATGCTTACTGGTGACTATAAAATTCCTGACAAGGAAGTCAGAACCTTTACTAACCAGGAAAAGCAAGAATATCAACTCAACTATAAGGTACGCAATACTTTACTGTGTTCAATGACTAGAAATATATATAGCCAAATTTCTTCTTGTGAAGCAGCTAACTGTATATGGAAGAAGTTAGAGGTTACACACTTTGGGACTTCTAAGGTGATTGAGACTAGAAGAGCTATGCTTAGAGCTGAATATCATGGCTTCAGTTTTCCTTATGGAGAACCTATCTGTAAAGTACAACAAAGATTTATGACTATCGTCAACAGTCTACAATCTATGGGAGAAAAAGGTTTAGATGATGAAGATCTTGTGGACAAGATAATTGATATTATGCCCAATGAATGGGAATCCAAGAGAATAGCTATAGATGAGAACAGGAAGGTTACTCAAATTAATCTTGATGAATTATTTGGAACTCTTCTACAACATGAGACAAGAATGAAGAGAGATGCTGACAACATCAAGAAGAAGAATGGAAATGGAACAGTTGCTTTTACTTCAACTTCAAATCAGATGAAAGTTAAGACTCCTGAGAGAGTTACCAGATCCAAATCTAAGAAAGTCATTTTCCAATCCGAATCTAGTGAAAGTGAAGTTTCAGAAAATGAATTATCCAATCTTGCTCGAAGGATGAACAAGATAGCTGGACAGAGAAACTTTCAATCCAAGTATAAGAAGAAGGATAGGAAAGATAAGAAAGATGGAGAAGTTACTTGTTATGAATGTAAAAGAGCTGGACATATTAGACCAGATTTCCCTATGCTCAGAAAGAAAGAAAGGAAGGAAAGACATTCAGAAAAGAACAAGAAGAAGTATTACAAAACCAAAGCTAAGAAAGTTCTGAAAGCTAATGACACCTGGAGTGCCAGTGGTGGTGACTCTTCAGATGAATCTTCTGAATATGAATCTTCAGGACAGAAGAATCTTGGTCTTATAGCCAGATTACCTATTGAAAATCATTGTCTTATGGCTAAGGTATGAAATGCTGAATCATTGACCAATGTTTCTTTAAATCCTAATGATAGTAAGTATTATAACTCTTCTGATGAAGAATCATCTTCTGATGAGGAAAATACTTTACCTACTTTTGAAGAAGTCTCTAGGTTTGCTGAACTTCTTGAGATTGAGAATTCCAAACTCAACAAGAAACTTGATAAGGGAAATTCTAGGAAATCTATTCTTACTAAAGAGATATCAGATCTTTCTAAAGATCTTGATAAGAAAAATGCTGATTTTGAAAATATTTCAAAAAATCTTGAGGAAGTAAGTTCTGAGAAGAACAAACTTGCTAAAGAATTAGAAAAAGTAATTTCTAATAAAAATGTTTTCGAGCCTAACTCTAGTTCCAAAACTAATGATTTTGAGGATAAAAACTTGGTTGTAAAACTCAAGTCCGAAATTTTTTCCCTAAAGAAGTGTTTATCAAACTTTACCCATGGTAAGGAAAATTTTGATAAGATGTATTCTCAAATACGACCTTTAAGAAATAAATCCGGATTTGGTTATACCCAAGCAAAACCTGTTTTCAGCAACAATTATTTTGTTCCTCAAAGTGCCCCATTTTGTACTAAGTGTCAATGTGGTGGTCACTGGGCAAGAAATTGTTCCTTAAACAAAACCCAATCCTTAGGTTTTCATAAAGCTTACTTTTCTAAGAAAATGTGGATACCTAAAATTTTATTGTCTGGAAATCTCGGATCCAAACAAGTTTGGATTCCGAAAATCTAACTTTGTTCTTAATTTCAGGAAAACAATGAAAGTTCCAGCAACAATATTTGGTACATGGATAGTGTATGTTCCCGGCATATGACTGGTAACAAAAGTTTTTTTGAAAAGATTATCAAAACGAAAGGAGGAAAGGTAACTTTCGGAGACAATGCTAAGGGAGAGATTGTTGGTATTGGTAATATTGTTCTTTTAGGTAAAACTTTGATTTCAAATGTTCTTTTTGTTAAAGGTCTTAAGCACAACCTCATTAGCATAATTCAGTTATGTGATGAAGGTTACCTTGTGAATTTTAGGAATGGTAAATGCTTAGTTCACAATTCCAAGGAAGAATTTATTCTCTCAGCCAATAGGCAAGAGAATGTTTACACCTTAAACTTAGAAGACCTAAGAAGCCAAGATTTACCTTGCCTAAGTGCAATGGAAGATCACTCTTGGTTATGGCATAGAAGATTAGGAAACTGTAATCTTAGAAACCTATGTAAACTCTCTAGGAAGAAACTTGTTAAGGATCTACCGGAGCTTAGATTTGATTCTTCTAAAGTTTGTGATCCTTGTCAATATGGAAAGCAACATAAATCTAGTTTTAAGTCAATCGGTGAAGTCTCAACAACCGATGCATTACAGTTGGTGCATATGGATCTTTTTGGTCCAACACAAACTGGAAGCATTGGAGGCAAATACTATGTGTTTGTTCTAGTTGATGATTACACTAGATTTACATGGGTCTATTTTCTAGCAAGGAAATCTGAAGCTTTTTCTTATTTCAAAAGTTTTAGAGCCCAAGTTAAAAATGAGAAAAATCTTCCATTGAAAACTATTCATAGTGATCATGGAGGAGAATTTCAAAATTCTGATTTTGAAACTTTTTGTAGTAAGAAAGGTATTACTCACAACTTTTCAGCACCTAGAACTCCTCAACAGAATGGTGTAGTTGAAAGAAGAAATAGAATTCTTCAAGAGATAACTAGAACCATGTTTAGTGAATATTCTATTGCTAGACATTTCTGGGCTGAAGCTGTAAGTACTGCTTGTTATACAATAAATCGAGTTTTGATTAGACCTTTTCTTAATAAAACTCCTTATGAGTTATGGAATGGTAGAAAACCAAGACTTTCCTACTTCAAGGTTTTTGGTTGCAAAGTATTCATTTTGAATACTAAAGATAACTTACATAAATTCGCACCAAAATCAGATGAAGGAATTTTCTTAGGTTATTCTACAACCTCTAAGGCATATAGAGTTTTTAATAAAAATACTTGTACTGTTGAGGAAACAGTACATGTAAAATTTGATGAATCAGATCCTTTTGTTTTTAAAACCTCCCAACCTACATCTTCGGATGTGTTTTCAAAAACTGATTATCAACCTTTGATAGAAGAACCTTCTGATAAGGAAATTGTTCTAGAAGACACTTCTGAAACATTTACCCCAGAAGACTTTCTACCCTATGTTGATGAACAGGTTTTACAAAACCCAAACCAGATGTTTCTTAAGAATCATCCCAGTGATAGTATCATTGGTGATGTAAATAAACCTGTAAGGACCAGAAGTTCCTTAAGAAATGAAGTAGAACATCTAGCATTTCTTTCCCAATTAGAGCCTAAAAGCACTGATGAAGCTTTAGGTGATGATGATTGGATCAAAGCAATGCAAGATGAACTAAATGAATTCGAAAGGAATAAAGTCTGGACCTTGGTTGAGAGACCTAAGGAAACTTCTGTTATTGGAGTAAAATGGGTTTTCAGAAATAAATGTGATGAAAATGGAGTCATTGTTAGAAATAAAGCTAGACTTGTTGCTAAAGGCTATAATCAGCAAGAAGGAATAGACTATGAAGAAACCTATGCTCCAGTAGCTAGACTTGAATCTATCCGTATTCTACTTGCCTTTGCAGCATTCTTTAATTTCAAATTATTTCAAATGGATGTGAAATGTGCTTTTCTTAACGGTTATGTTCAAGAGGAAGTTTTTGTTGAACAACCTCCTGGCTTTGAAGATACAAAACATCCTGATCATGTGTTTAGACTTACCAAAGCTTTGTATGGCCTTAAACAAGCCCCACGAGCATGGTATGATAGACTCACTGGATTTTTGCTTCAAAATAACTATGTTAAGGTAAATGCAGATCCAACCCTTTTTATAAAGAAAGATAAGAAAAATGTTTTGATTGTTCAAATTTATGTTGATGACATTATATTTGGTTCAACTCAGCAATCTTTGACTGACTCCTTTGCTAGTCTAATGAAATCTGAGTTTGAAATGAGTATGATGGGTGAGTTAACATTTTTCCTTGGTTTTCAAATTTCTCAAAAACCAGAAGGAACCTACATATCTCAACATAAGTATATTAAAGATCTTCTTAAAAAGTATGGTTATGACAACACTAAGAGTATAAGTACTCCCATTGGTACCTCAAACTCTTTAGATCTTGATGAAGCTGGGAAACCAGTAGATCAAACATCTTTTAGAGGTATGATTGGAAGTCTACTTTACTTAACAGCTAGTCGACCAGACTTAATGTTTTCTGTATGCTTATGTGCAAGATATCAATCCAATCCTAAGGAATCTCACTTAAAGGCAGTAAAAAGAATTTTTCGCTACCTTAAGGGAACCATGGATCTAGGATTATTTTATACTTCTGGAAATGATTTTGTTTTAAAAAGCTTTTCTGATGCTGACTTTGGTGGATGTAGAATGGATAGGAAAAGTACATCCGGAACTTGTCATTTCTTAGGAGATTCATTAGTTTCTTGGTCATGCAAGAAGCAACATTCTGTTGCACTCTCCACTGCTGAAGCTGAATATGTAGCAGCTGGAAGTTGTTGTGCACAAGTGTTGTGGATGCAACACACACTCACAGACTATGGCTTGAGTTTTACTAAAACTCAAATTTTGTGTGATAACACAAGTGCCATTGCCCTAAGTAAAAACCCTGCACATCACTCTCGTGCAAAACACATAGATATTAGACATCACTTTCTTAGGGATCACACACTTAAAGGAGATATTATTCTTCAGTTTATCGGAACGCAAGATCAACTTGCTGATATTTTCACAAAATCTTTACCTTCTGATAGATTTGAATATATTAAACAGAAGTTAGGAATGATAACCGTAAGGTAATCTTCCTTAATTAACTTTCTGTTGAAAAAATCTCCTTACAGTAATAAACTCCTTTTCATAGGGGGAGTACATTTGTTTGTTTATTTAACAAAGTTTTTCAAAATTTGTTTTCAAATTTTTCGGAACGAAAATTTCTGGAATGGAACTTCCGGAACTATTATTTTCCAAAATGGATATTTTTGTACAGAATACTTCTGGAATGAAAGTATTCGTATTGAAAATTTCCGGAATGGAAAACTTTCGTACTGGGACTTTCATAACCAAATTTTCGTACCAAGTTAAGTTTTTCGTATTAAGTTTTTCGTATTAAGTTTTTCGTATTAAGTTTTTCGTATTGAGTTTTTCGTATTGACTTTTCGTATTTAATTTTTCGTATTGAGTTTTTTCGTAGTCGTCTTTATATTACCCATTACGAATAATTTTCCTAAGCTAATCCGAAAGGTATGATTTTTTTACTGAAGTTTCCGTAATCATATTTTACTTGCTGGCAATTTCTTATAGTTTGTTTTTGGTTTTTGGATTTCTTAATTCTTTACTTTAATAAAACCTCAAAAAGATCGGATTCAAGCTTTCAACTGTTAGATCTGATCTCAGATCGTTCTAAACCGTTAGATCAACCGAGGAAGTTGAACCGTCATCCCAATGCCTATATAAAGGGGACCCTATTTTATCGTCCCACATCGATTTCAAGCTTTTGCGTGCTGAAGCTCTGACTCTCTGATTTAAGGCCGTTCTGAACTACAGATTTTCAGTTCCGATCTTCAGCCTTCTCAGTTCCGAACTTCTCAGAGACTTCTAATCCGAATGTCTGCAGAGTTAGCTTCTCAAGAAATGTCTTCAACTAAGCCCATTTCACAGTGGTTAGTCTACAGAGAACGGTTAGTTCATCCGAATTTCTTCAGCAACTATGATTCTATTATATCAAAAAATATCAAGCTGAATGGCTGGGAAGATGTTGCGATATCAAAAACCGGCAACCAAGATGAAGTCTAATCAGATTTGCTTGTTGAGTTTTATGAGTCGGTTGCTTTCTTCATGGAAGATAATAGAGAGAAGTTTTCCTTCAAATCGTATGGCAAGACATATAAGCTATCTTACACCAAAGCTGCGAGCTTGGTAGGGTTGAGTTATGAAGGTGAAGCTGAGTTTATCTCGCACGTTCTGCCAGACTCCTTGGGTAGTTTCAACAAGGAGAAAGCCTTAGAAATTCTCGGATTGGATGATGACAAGGCTCCGAAAATTGCAAGTCTTTCTACAAACTTCCGGATTCTGGAGTTATGGGTGCAAGGGCTTATTGTACCGAGAAAAGGAGATAAGGATAGCTTGAAGAAGAGTGAGATATACATCTTGGATTTCTTGATAAATCTAAGAATGTTCAACTTGATGAAGCATATTCTTCTCAACATTGATAATTTGAAGAAGGGGAATCTGAGAGCTCAGATAGTGATGTACCCGGCAATATTGTCGAAGCTGATAGTTCGGTGCCTAGAATCCTTCAAGGTGGCTTGCAGTTCTAAGCCGAAAGTTTGTAAGATCATGTTGCTCAGTGATGCCACTCTTAAGAGAATGAATATAGCTTTTAATAAGAAGTCAGGGAAGTTCATTGATCTACCTCCTCAAGCAGAAGTGACTCCGAAAGTGGCTGATCCGGAATCATCCAAGACGGTAAGGAAGAGGAAGCTGAAAGAAGTGGTTGTCGATGCTGAGGAACCTAAGTCTAATGAAGTCCATTCCGCACCTCCTAAGCCTAAGAAGAAGAAGACATATACTGATGAGGTTGCAGCGAAGTGGAGAGCTGACAAGGAGAAAAGGAAAGAAGGAGATCCGCAGTTCGGATTGGATCCTGCAGAGGCTAAGGCTCTGAAAGAAAAGGCTGCTGATGAGCTTGAGAAACAAGCTAAGGAAAAGAAGATGAAGAAGAAGTTGTCAGAAGCTGAGGCTGTGCAAGCGTTGTTAAAGTTTAATGAAATGGTTTCAGCAACCATTCCCGTTCCGAGATCTTTTTCTCTGGAATCTCTACCTGAGACTCCAGGAAGAAATCTTGTAACTCCGGAAGAGGCTGTTGCTACTGAGGAAGTAGAGCAAGTGGAAGAGGTTGAAGAAGTGGCTGAAGGAAGTGGTGAGACAGGAGATGTGCTCAAACAAGTAGATGAATATAAGGGAACTCCTTCGGAACACCTCTCGCTCCGAACATCTGAAGCTCAATCTTCAAAGCTTGCTACTCCTGCAATGGAAGAAGAAAAGGGAGAAGAAGAAGTTACTTGTCAAGAACATATTTTACTTGATGTTGCTCAGATGGGTAACGTAGAAGCCAATGTTCAAGAAGTTGCTGATGAGGAAGATAAAATTGTTCAAGTCTCTGATAGTGAGAACAAATCTCCGGAACAGGTTTCTATTCCGGAAAAAGATAAGGGGAAACGAATTCTTGCTGATACCCCGAGTTCAGAAAAGAGTATGAGGAAGGAAGCTGGTAGTTCTTCTAAGAGGAAGTTGGAGCTTATTGAGGAAGAAAATTCTCCTAGCAAGATTTCTGATTCGGAGTCATCATCGTTGGGGCACGATTTTGTTGTTCAGTCCTTGAAGAAGTTGGTGGGAACCATTCCGACCTTCTCCAGTATAGACTCTAGATGCCAGATGCTTTAACATACGATGAATCAGAAAACCGACTCCGTATCCATGGTTATGGATAAATGTGTTGAGATAGAAGCCCAGTTTAAAAATTTCTTTATTGGTTACGAAGCCCATAAAAGATCTTGCAAAAGGATGACTAGCTGGTCGAAGAAGAATGTGGAAGAGATGAGGTTGCTGGATGAGTTTCAAGAAAATGTTAAGGATGCATTTCAAACCGAGGACAAGAAGTTTCATGAGATGACTGCATCTTTCGATGAGAAATTGACAGAGGAAAAGAACATTCGGAGTCAGGAAGTAAGAGATTTGAATGGAAAGCTCAACTCTGTTAATCAAAGTTGGAAATTTGAAAGGGATCATCGGATCAATTTTCTAGAAAGAATGAAGGCTCAGGAAGAGAAGATGAAATCTCAGGAAGAAAAATTGAAGGCTCAGGAAGAAGTAATTGAGGCCCAGTCAGCAAGAATAGTTGCCTTAGAAAAGCAAGCAGAGGAAGATCACAAAGACCTCAAGAAGATCAAGACGATTCTTAAGGGGCTCATGTCGAAGGAAAAAGATCCGAAATGACCAATCCGATCTTTTTGTTGTAATCTGTTTTTATTGCTGACATTTCAAATATAATGAAAATTGTGCTTGTTGTTTCTATTGCTGTCGTTACTAATCTTTTCAGGTACTTTGTTATTTTTTTTCCATTCCCTCCAATTCTTTTTGAAAATCACAAAGGGGGAGAAGGAAAAGATCCTTAAGAAAAAGAGGAAATCTAATAAGAGTTTTTCAAAGGGGGAGAAAGGAAAATACCCAAGGAAAAAGAACTCTAATAAGAGTTTGTTTAAGGGGGAGTTTTTCCTTAAAGAAACATCACTCCGGAAATATGAATACGATCCTTAGAGTTTCAAAGCCTAAGGGGGAGTTAGTCGTATTCATCTATATTCTTAAACCAAGGGAGATAAGCTTTAATATGTTTCTTTCTTCTTAGAATAGCTTTTTCGTAAGGATGTTTGTGCTTTCCAGAAAGGGGAAGATTGTTGAGTCAATAGGGTTTTCCTTATGACTTTTCCATTCCTTCTTGTTTTGAAAATCACAAACACCTTATCTTTCAGGAAAATTGCTTTTATAAGGAAAAATGCTTTCTTAAGGAAAATTGCTTTTATAAGGAAAAATGCTTTCTTAAGGAAAATTGCTTTTATAAGGAAAAATGTTTTCTTAAGGAAAATCGCTTTTATAAGAAAAATTTATCCTTATCATTTTTTCATTAATATTTTTCTTAAGTATGAAATTCAGATTCACTTTCTCGGAATCATTAAAACTGATAAAAAGCATTCTGTTTTTAGGATTCGGTTCTGGACAAGAACTATAAGTAAGTTTCATTCCGAATTCCGGATATGAATTCTGACTTAGTTCTATTCCAGATTCAGGATACGAATTCTGAAGAAGAATTCTCATTACGAATTCTAATGAAGAAATCTCATTCCGAATTCTCATTACGAATTCTGATAAATAATTCTTATTACGAATTCTGATGACGAATTCTCATTACGAATTCTGATGATAAATTCTCATTACGAATTCTGATGATGAATTCTCATTACGATTTCTGATGACGAATTCCTATTCCGAATTCTTATTCCGAATTCACCTATTAAACAGAATCTGATTATCATTGTTTTATACACTCTGAATTCATTCACTCCGAACTTTCACTCCGAAATTTCTATTCCGAACCTTTATGTTAGAGTTTAAAACGATGTCGTACATTCTGTTACACTTACCTTGTTATAAAACGATGTCGTCCATTTTGTTATAAACTAACCGTTGTCTAAGTGACACGTGTATAGGTCCCTCCGAACTTTAAGGAAAATATGACCGTTGGAGAGGAGCCGACCTTACCTATAAATAGGAGCTCATTTGAAAGAGCTCGGTGCTGATTGCTGAAAAAGTGCTTACATGCTGTTGAAGTGATTTCTAGAGAGAGAGTCTCTTATTAACTCTCAAAGCTTCGTGCGACTCCGAATGTTGGTGATTACATTCGAGGGCTTCCGGGGATAGGAAGACAGAGGTGCCGACTACCTTAAAGATCGAGGACTTCCTTGCTAAGGAAGACAGAGGTTTCCAACTACCTTGAAGTTGAGGGCTTGCGGGGATAGCAAGACAGAGACACCGATCTTCGTATCGAGGGCTTACCCTGGTGTGGGTAAGACAGACTTGCTTGAAAGTATAAATCAAGGGACCTTTATCCAAGGTTGTTGGATACCCTTCTCTTTGGGTTAAAAGACTATTATCTTGTTACTAGTAGTTTTACTACTTGTTTTGTTCCGCTGCAATTTGTATCTTAAGGAAAGTATAACTTTCTTATACTTCCTTACATACTCTGATAAGTTTAGATTCTATACGCTTTAAGGTAGAATCTCATATTGTAACTTTTGTTAAGTTTCAATTTCCGGAACCATATTTCCGGAACCTACTTTTGGAATATCTTTCCAAGTTCAGTTCGGTGTTAGAGGTGTTGTGAATCAACTTAGTTTAACTTTGTTAAACTTAGTTCTTTCCTTTTCTTAAGGAAACTCTAGTTATTCATAACTAACTTTAAAGGTTCCAAAGGAATTTTTAAAGTATACAATTCACCCCCCCTCTTGTATATTGAGCATCTCATATTATATTTCGATCCTACAATTGGTATCAGAGGTTGGAAACCTCTTACTCTATACCATTCTTACATTATTTTGTCCTTACTGCATGACATTAAACTACACAGTCCCCCTTTTTGTCCAACAAGACGTTAAACTGTATTTTCCCCGTCGTCCTAACTACATGACGCTAAACTGTACAAAAAGTACTTTATATGTCCTACATGACATTAAAATGTATTTTTTCCCTGCTACATGACACTAAACTGTGCAGCACCAATAGTCCAAACTACAAGACTTTAAACTGCATAGTCCCTTTATATGTCCTACATGACATTAAACTGTATTTTGTCCCTGCTACATGACACTAAACTATGTAGCACCAATAGTCCTAACTACAAGACTTTAAACTGCATTGTCCCTTTATATGTCCTACATGACATTAAAATATGCATCGTTAAGGTTGTTGTTACCTCTTGTTTCTCACACCGAGTATGACTCATGTGAGCTTAGAGCAAACCTCAACCATAACACTCTCTTTGGGCCGCTAACCATGTGTATGTCCCAACAACATTTTTATTAGATCGTTGTCCCTAAGAACAACTTGATCATTAATTCATTATTTAATTGAACTACACGGACATTGATCCTTTCCCTCTAGGATGGGTATGTAGGCAACCTCCCAAGGTTCAATCCCAAAAACAATCTCTTCACATCGGTTCACCACCATCTCATATGATGTTGATTCGTGAAACCACCCCTAGAATCAGAATCTTTACATTGATTCACTTTCGTCCTTGTTATATGACGTTAAACTATGCAACACTTTTGTCCGGTACGACAATAAACTACAATACTCTTTGATTTCATCATTTGAGAGAGAACTATTATTGATATTGATTTTCAATCATGTTTCATTTCAAAAGACTACGTGCATACATGGTAATGCCTAAACTTTTTATCTCAGGTTAAACCATCATTTCACTAAAGTCCCCTTTCACCCTTCACATGTACGAACCAAATTTGTACAAAGGGTAGTTCTAGAACTACGTGGTCATGATTCCCATCCTTATGGGATACGTAGGAACGTTCGAGTATCCCTCGAATCCAGCCCTAAGTCTTTTGGGCCTAACCCCAAATTTCACTTTCAGTCCCTTGGCTGAGAAGTCCTCATGAAAACACACACTGTGTATTCATTATTATGGTCCAAACTCTATGACCCTAAACTATGATCTCTCATATTTTCATCCTGCACGACGTTAAACTACATTTCAAGAACTACGTATGGCTTGATTCTCATTCTTATGAGATACGTAGTGAAGTCCAAAATTTCAATTCATGACCCTACCACAACATGATTATGGTTATCATTGACCTATGTATCTCTATATACATTGGACGATACCCATCTTTATCTGTTATAATCCTAAACCTTAAATATTTTCAGATCTTCATAACCCTTTTCATGACTTTTAGTCACAAAAACGTCAAACTTCTGAGAATTCTTTTGTCTGACTATGCAGTACATGCCCATAGGTGGCCTTGCATAAACAGTCCACATAACAGACTTGTTAGCCAAAAGATACTATTTTATTTAACTATGCAGCCAATGCCCTTAGGTGGCCCTGCATAATTCAACCCCCTAACTGGTTTGTTAAATGATGGTAACTTCATTCTTGGGAAGAATGCCTCTTTTGTCCTTATTTGTCTTAAATGAAAGTATGTAGGGATCCATAAAAAAATAGGCATCCTTAACATTTTTTTCCCATATCCTTTTTCATGATCTGAATGTATTCAAGTCTATGGTTCATTCTTCTTACCTACGTTTGGGTTAGACCTTCGTAGGAGTGATATTCATCTAGTTCTTCGACAATCTTGTCGGGAAATATCTTCTCCATATTCAAGTACCTCTTTCCATACAGCAAACTCTATACTTTAGAAAATTTGAATCTCCATAAACTTTCACAGGCTTTTAGCACTAGGAATGTAAATTTTTGAGAGTTCTTTTTGCCTGACTATGCAGCACGTGCCCATAGGTGGCCTTGCATAAACAGTCTACATAACAGACTTTTCAGCCGAAAGATGCTATTTATATAACCATGCAGCCAATTCCCTTAGATGGCCCTACATTATTCAACCCCCTAACGGGTTTTGTTAAATGATAGTAACTTCATTCTTGGAAACTACTTCTTCTAATGACTTTTAGCTCGTTTTCATATCATTCCTCAGATTCAAATATTCTTAAGCCATAGTTTACATATTTTCTCTCATAATTGAGTATGGTAATATGTTTTCAGATAAATTGCCAAGGAATTGAATCAATTTTAATCCATTTCGGTCAAATCTATTTCGACCTTAAACATTAGCCCCTTTATGTACAGTATGCATGACTTTAAACTGCCCACAAAAGACAAAGGAACCTTGAATAAAAGTCAAGTTCCAGCTCACTAAATATATATTTTTGTATGATTTAGGTAATATTGAGAAATTAAAAGGTTCAAAGTTTGTAGGGTTATTTGTAATAATCCTAGTAAAAATCAAACTATGCTTACTAGGCCCATTGGTTTAAGTAAATTTGAAGCAGGTAGTGAGAGAATTCATGTACAAATAATTGAAAGTGAAATTGTTTTTCATTGATGCACAAGAGTTAGAAGGACATCCACAGACTGGAGTCTCTTCTCTTTTTCAAGAATTACAAGAGGATTTAAACATAACACTTCATTTGATTTACGGCATCCCGAGCTTCATCAGCAACCACCTGGAATTCATTCACTCAACTGGATACAATAAGAGATGTAGTGATACTAGCTCTTCTCGGAACAATTGTAAAAGGATGTTCTTGAGTGCGGTTTGAGAAAATTTTCTACTGATCAAACTGTGACTCAGTTTCTGTCCAAGAGACTTGGAAGATGGATACATGGATTTGAGAATGGAGCATTGGAAGTAAAGAGCCATTTGGAGAGAGTACTCTTTTCAGATATTACTCTAATGCCATGTTTGTCTTCTCTCCACCAACCGGTAGTGGAAAACATTTCAGCCCATGGGTTTTCCATTTTCATATCCACAAGGAAATGACATAGAGGAAGAACATGAAAGATCACACCATTGTTGTTTCTCTTAGTGCACAGCATAACCGAAATAGAGGAGTAGAAGTGCAGCAGCATCTCAGGTGTATAATTGTTTGCATTTCGAACATTGACTCCTTGCAGATGACCATGACCACATAGAGGCAGATGGATGCTCTGTGGAAAATTAGGATGATATTTCTTCAAGTACTTAGCCAAATCTGGGAGAGTGCTGTTGCAGATATCATAGTAATCATGGCCAATGATGTTCATCATGTCATCAATCCGCTTGCTAGCCAGTTCATCAGCCGTTCCAATTCCCTTGGGAACCACTGAATCTGCACAAAATATGAATAAACTAACTCTTAAATGGGTTTATTTTTCATAAAATTTTTGAAGAAATTTTGAAAAAAATGGCTAAGGCATTAAGGCCCGCAAGTCTAAACATGGCATGCAAGTATTCGTGTGCCGCGCTAGTTTTTGACGCGCAAGTGTAAACCGTGCAAGTACAAATACCTTTACAATAGCGCGACATCAAGGAAAACATTGGAAAACAGAGCACCTTGCATGACTAAGATAACCTGCGCGACGAGAGCTCGAGAAGTTTGAAGTCCAGGAATCCAGATGCTTTGTACGGAGGTGAGGCCATGTATTTATAGGCCAAGAGGCCTATCTACACGCCGTATACAGTGTGCTCAAAGCCTACGCGATGCAAACTTACGCGCTGCCCTCTGTGCCCTAAAGACTTTCACGCCCCTTTTCCTTTGGATGTATTCGATTTCCTCAGAGTCAAATCCTCTATTTCTCTCCAGATCCAACTTTGAGGGGGGACTTTTGTTGACGCTCCTTTCGTCACAGAATCTAAAGATCGAAAAAGGGGAATATATGAGCACAAAGTGATTCAACCTTTGAAGAAAACATCAAAAATTGACAAAGGGATGAACATGGAAAACTATGCCCATAGGCCGCACAAGTTCCTTCATGGTTGCACAAGTGGACTTGCGCGACGCAACTTGGCGCGCAAGTAACTTGGGCAACCTAAGTAATAACCGCCTGGTAGCCGCCCAGGGTCTTATCCTGCCTATAAAGAGACCCTGTGGGCCCCCCATTCGAGAGGATCTTTTTCCAGAAACTCGGATTAAAGCTCCCGACACCCAAGTCTCTTCTCAAAGCTTCCGGAACACTTCTAAGGTAATTTCTTACCTAGATCAGAAGATCTAAAGAGAGGGAGGAAGGCCTAAGTGTTGAAACTCATCAACACTTGCGCGCCTAATTGGCCCCCCCTTAAGGGAAGTGACCACACTTGCGCGCCGCCTTACTCCTTCGATAGAACTTGCGCGTCCCTTTTCTGGAAGAACCTCAAGAGGATTATAAAGGGTTTAATAAAGAGTCTCTCATGTATTTCAATGCTAGTTGACCATCGTGCAAGTACACCATGTGTCGCGCATGCATACATGGGCGACCAATACTTGCGCGCCGCCGCAGTACCTACGCGCCTTCCAAGACTTCCGCGCCCCTTCCTTTTTTGGGTGCCTTTTCTTTCCCATTTCACCCCTCTTAAGCCATTACACCTTTCCTTTTCAAGATTCAGTCTTCAAGACACTCTTCAAATCCATTTATGGCATGATTTATTGATTTGACTTCCTTATCTGAAAGGAATTATGTGGAATATCTCTAAAAACCTAGTGATTTAAATATCTTTATGTCATTAAATATGGAGAGTTCATTCATTCAACCTCTTCCTTAAAGATGAGAGAATCCTTAATCTCGGTATCCTTTTCAGGAATAATCCCCAGTCCTAAGTCCTCCAAACTTGGGCATCCTCCTCAGGAGTAAGCCCCAAACCTTAATCCCTTAACCTGGGTCTCCTTTTCTGGAATAAGTCCCAGTCATAAATTTTGGGCATCCTCTTTAGGATTAAGCCCCAAGTCCCTTAATTTTTTGGGCATCCTTCTTCGGAGTAAGCCCCAGATCCTCATAATCATGGGAATCCTCTTTAGTAGTAAACCCGAAAGTCCCTTAATTTTCTCTTTAACCTGTCCTAATTTAGGTTTGATCTGGGATTCCTTCTCAGGAGTAAAACCCAGTTATCAATCCCCTCCTAATTTGGGTTTCCTTTTCAGGAATATGTCCCAAGTTAGAGTATTCAAATCTCCATGAAGCACATATACCTTTACAGACCCTATTCCTGGATTTTCTCCCTAAAGTAAATCCTAACCTTCATTTATCTGGGAAGTCATACATACATAAGCCCAAACCATTTCTTATGATTACATCTTTCATGGCCCAATTGTCTATTTTATTACCAATACCTCTTGTTTCTCACACCGAGCATGAATCACGTGAGCTTAGAGAGTAAAAGTAATTATGACATCCTTCTTTGAGCCATCAATCATAAACATTATAATCCCTTGTTCGAACTATGTGGGTTCTGATTCCCTTTCCAAAACAAAGGATACGTAGGTAGCCCATCTATGGGTTCGATCCCAACTCTGAAATAATTCATGTCCTTCTGAATGACAATAAACTTCAAGTGCCCCACTGAGTGGCTTTAAAACCAGCCTAGTCATCATAATGACCAAGAGACTTTTATATAAATGTTTTGAAGGTTACCATTGACCAAGAATCTCTAAATAGATATAAATGATTCTCTATTGATGAAGAACCTCAAATACATATAAATGATTCTCTAAATTTATTACATATTTAATCATTGATTGTTAAAATGAAGGAAATATCATTTTTTTACTTGGTAATGTAATAAGGATTCAAGAACATAACTTAAATATATAAAGAGAGTCCCGAAATAGACAATAAATCCCCTCAAAAAGGTGTGATGAGTCCGACCTCCCATCCTCTCGACCAATGAAAATTTCTAAGCCTTATCAGTCGACAAGCTAATGAGAACCTGCCTTTGGAAAGTAGGTCCAAATGGATGTGGAATCATTGGATGTTTCTGGTTCTACGAACAAACCCATTAGAAACCGATCGGAACATTTGAATCTCCCATCCAGGAGTTCATCCCCGAATTCCGTGCGAAACAGCTACTCTAGAAACTAAAAGCACTCAAGTATGACCTATTTCATGAAAAATGATATCAGGTAGAGATTTATTAATTGGCACAACCACACACCTTTACTGTTCTAAAAACATCACCTATGTACCATACATTCCTAGGTAAATTAATGTTTCTAATGTTGAATACCCCATTCAAGATCCATATGGATTTCCCTAGCATCACACATATTAAAAGGGAGCTCTTGGTGAGGGTTTTTTTTCAGAATGCAATATTTATTTGATTTAAAAAATAATTGGTATTCAATAGATGTTAAATAATCCTAATTATATATATATATATATTAAAGAAAATTAATACATAATAATATATATATAAGTATAAATTTTTGTTCTTTTGTTTGAGGAAAATCCATAAGGCTGTTTCATCCATTTCCCAAAATTTAAGGGAAAATGTGTAAATAGCCCAAATTAATTTCAGCTCCATCAAATGATTTCAATGGATTGAGGGACCTTAATATATTTAAGGATTATTTTATTAAAAAGTTTCAAAACCTATTCCTATTTTATTTTTATAGAAAACCTATAAAGAAAACGTGATGATTTTTCTTTATTAGTTATATGGTGGAGCTATACATGTGGATTTTCCAAATTGTGTGGTAGCTCTAGTGGTTTCCTGATGAAATCTAGGGAAATGTTGTTAGGGTTTGGGTTCTTTATTTTTAGGATTCTTTTTCATCAGCTCCTATTCCCGTTACTAGGGATCATTTTCATTTTTTAGAAGGGTTTTTAGTTTCTACATTGATTATACACGTGTGGATGTAAGGATATTACGATTAATTTTTTCCTAGATTATCCTATACCATAAAATGTGGTTTATATTTAAAATAAAAATGGTTCTAAAATTAAAAAAAATACTTCCATTTATAATTATGTGATGGATGGTGATTTGTAGATTTTTCTATTAAAGAATAATAATCAATTTTTTCAAATACATGATTAAATAATAATCTCGATACTTAAATATCATTGGAGGTTATGGGTACTATATAAATAAGGAATACCTTTGAGTATTACATCTCATAAATCATTTTTTCCTAATGATTATTGGATAAATTTTTATTTAGTTTGTTAATTAAAAAAGTTGTTTGATTCCATTGTTATGGAGTTAGATTATATTTAAAATAAAAATACAATAGATTTTTTTAAATGAAAAAAATAATAAAATAACATTGCAATGAAATAGACCTTCTATAATAAATAGACTGCTAAAGGTGAAGTGGACAAGAAAAAATAAAGTCACATTTGGAAGGGATATTTATTTTTTAATGGAATGTTTTATGTGAGATGTTTACAGTTCAATAAATATCCTAAAAAATATAAATTTTATATTATATAACATATCAAAAGAATTACTGAATATTTTAATGGGAAACTGGGGTATATAAAAGAAATTGAGATTTTTTTACTTTGTGATGAAAAACATGTTTTTAGAATTTGAAGGAGACTATTTGGGTTTGATACATTCTCCAAGGGAATGATATTTTAATATAGATTCATGTTTTTAGGATGTAAAAAATTTAATATTGTAAAAACATAAGAAATCATCATTCAAAATAATTTTTATTGAATTTTAGATATTATTATTGCATATTTTATTGAAATTATATTTGAAATGTGAAAAATAATATTTATTCAAGGATTTTTAATCACAAATAAAAATATTACTTGACAATTCAATGACTAGTAAGAAATATTACTATTTGGGTTATAAAATTAAATATTTAAATTGATTTACTTTCTTTTCATAGGGGATTATTTCATGGGAATCATTAAATAATTTTTTAGATGAGTCAATGTTTGTATACACACTTATTTGAATTGGAAGAAATATCAGGATGAAATATAGATGAACATGATTCAAACAAACATAATTTATAAGGTAAAATGAAAGTCAAGGATAGTTGAAATCATTGAGTATATATTTTCCTTTATTTTAAAATTTTGTGATTAATTAATGTTTCATCCTAAATAATAACATTAAATTATAGAAAACATGAATTTTCATTATGTTATAAATTATTTTAAATATATACTTTCTATAACACTGATGGAAATATTTATAGGCATGGATATGGTGATATAAACTATCTTGATTCATTTATCACAAAATGTCGACCTTGTGTGATAATGAGTATAGGTTTCAAAAAATATACTAAAACAACACAAGGAATAATCAAATTACTACTGATGATAATCTTGTTTTATGATCTCATGGTTAAGGTGGGGTTTCCATTACACAGAGGATGAAAAAATAAAAGGTAAATAAATCTTTAAAATAACCAGACTACTCATTCTATTATGAATCACAATGATGACATGTTTCACTTTAATAACATATAATATAAGCAAGGATTTATTAAATTTAAATTTGTTCCTAAAAAAAGAGTAATTATATATAGAATCTAGTTTTTCTATTTATTAATTATGAATATTATATCAATTATTTATGATTTCTTTCACTGAGACAATATGTGATTTTGTGGCCAAGTGAGCCTAAAATTATTTTTCAAAAAAAATATTAACAATATTAATATCAAGTGCATTCAGTTTTCCTAAAAAGTTGTTGTAACTCTTGAATTGAGGATTATATCAAAAATATGAGGCCACCATTGAGTTCATAGTGTGGGATTTACACTATGTATGACATTAACTTTTTCAGCATTGGGCATTTGGTTAAAATCCATTGCGAGTGTAAATAATAAATTAAATTAATTTTATTTATTTATGTTATTAGGTAGATGCAACAACCTATTTTACTATATAAATATATGGATATAATGTGAGATCATGATTATCTACATAACCTTTTATATCTAGAGTATTATTGATGGGTAGAATTATTGGCAGACGACATTGAATCACATCAAGATTGAGGATTGTTGAGCCATAAGAGTTCATGGATCTCTTATACGATGACAACGTAGGACCATTCATCGTTGGACTTTGATCCAGAATCCTGTAAGTATTTTTTTATTTATTTGATACCATACTATTTCATTATCTTTTTTTTCAACACGGAAATTTTCCACAACAAATAATTGAATTTCCCATCGATGATTAATTTATTTTATGATTGATTTATTTGATCGTATTCATTATCCCCTCTATAATCATGAAATTCATAAAAAAAGACCTAGGATAATCTGAAAAAATACAAGGATTGTTCCTTGTGTTATTTGTTTATGGATTTCTCACCCATTTATTTCACATTCACCTTGGGAATTTTCATTAACCCATAGTTCGATGAATACTTGTTATATGGTCATTGTGTTACTATTATTTGGTGCAATAGATCAATACCATGGGTGTGGTTCATGATATAGGGAATTATTGAGGTGATATGATGATAGGGGATGATCATAGGTATAACATAACAGACTATTTGTTCCTATTCTTCCCAGTTTAAAATGCAGTAGTGGTGGTGTGACTGGACGATGGCATTTTCTAAGAGTCTTGGAAGCCCAATTTCAGATCTACGGTGATAGAAAAGTCAGAATAGCTTATATCAATGGTTATCAATATAAATCATGGTGGATACATCATATATATTTTATTCATAAAACTAATATGATGGTTTTGGATATTTTGGGTTACAAGGTGTTCCATATTGGATTACACGATGTGTGGGGCCCTTGCAATGGTGATGGGGTTTCCCAGAAAAAAAGATCACACGTCATGTGATCCATTATTGAAGATAAATGTGTATCTCAGAAGATACACTGGAATGGGTAGGTCAAGATTTAGAGACACTGTTAGAGTACACATTTAGAGTCAGGTACTCAAGTACAACCATGTTTATATGGGCATAACCTTATGCACACAAGTTGGTACACGAACACAACAAGATTATCACAGGATTATTCAAGTGTAATAGGTAGGGTGATAGTTTGAACTCTAAAAACCATTTATATAGGATGACACTATTTATTTAAGGTTTACATGTGGTTTGAGGCGGTAGCACATGAGAAAACAATAGGTTGGCTAAATGCACTATATACACCAAGTTCATGCCATTACACACTTTGAGGGTGTTTGGAGTCCTTAATTTAATCATTTTTCTTCATTATTGGTTTATTATATTCCCTTTGTTTATCATCTCAATTGTATAAGGTATAATTACATCCACATCACTGGATTTTGATACCCTCTTGAAGATGAGTCTAAGATAGTGTTTTTGTGACCCCTCTACGGGACAAGGGTACGATCCTCTTTCATTCTTTCTTATAACTATGGTTAGGTTCCTGTAATTGAATTTATATTCCTCATCCAGGGAATTGATCCCCCATATAATAGTCTATTTCAACAGAGTTTTTGATATCATTTTCATATACTCTCATATATAACGGGTCGATCTAGATTGGGTAATTAGTGTCCCCTAGTGGCCCTTAATGTAATCCCATATCTGTGGATCGAGTTATTAAGAGACTAAGGTGTTTTATTTAGAGGTTCCAATGAAAATTAAATCCTTGTTGAGTTTTATCAATTATATAATTCTTTTTTTTGGGTGGGTTCTTCCATACCGAGAATCACCTAGAAGCTTTAAGAAATATCCAATGGCTAGCAATATGGTAGAAATCACCTAGAGGTGTGCTATCCTTATTTATTATATCTCTATTTCAATTAGATTTCTATATTCTTGTAATGAGATAAGTACTATTTATTCCTTTTTTTAGTGTTTTTTTGGTTTCATATTGGGTTTTGTACTCCCTTGTATATGGGATCTTCCCATATATGTCATTTCTTATGAAGATGTTGATCCTTTTCATTGTGTCATTGGAGGGTAGGGAGAAGGTCGAGAATAATTTAGGCAATAACAACAGATGAGTATTATAGGTTGTTTCATTTCATAGTAGTCCCCTCTTTATGAACTGATTATACTTTCTATTTTTTTGGTTTATATATGAACCCTTTATCAATTTTAGTACATGATTTTCATACTATTATTGTTTCATTATAGATGTATGAATGCATTTGTTTCAAAATTTTTGTATTTCATTGTAGTATATTCTTATAAATGTGTAATTATGTTCATGTACATTAGCCTAAATAATCCCCTTTTTGAATATTCCTACAAAACACCAGGCCACATCCATTGCCCTATTATATTCAGGCTATGTATAGCCGTGATATCGGCCCTGTTGGGTCAAGTCGTGACATAATTGTAATGTAGGTGTCAGTTATTCCTTAGGATCACAGTCTACATTATTGTTTGGGAATTTAGGGAAACAAAATTTATTTTTTAGCAGTTCTTATTTTTTCCATGGGACCCAGGTGTTGTTGCAGCAACTGATGTATCCATTCATCAACTCTCTAAAAACCTAAATGTTGACGCGATGCATGTAGAAATTGGTTGGAGAATATATTTTTAAATGCATCATATAAAAATGGGTTTTGGAATCCATTTATTTATTAATCCATATCCTTAGATATAATATTTTACTATGGCACATCTTGTCTATTTCGGGATACCTCCCCAAAGAGAATCTTTCATGATTTCACAGCATGATTATGAGAATTATCCACCAATTGAAGTTGCATAAATACAATAGATTTTATAGAAGATAATATATTTGGATGGTTTACCAGCTTTACCACAACCTGATGAGAAATAGTATGTTTTAGCAGTACAATGTGAGGATGAATTCATGTTGAGTACACAGTATGAGTTCTAGAGGAAGAGTCCTCCAAGATTTCGAAGTGAATAGGACTGCTGGATGGATGATGAAAAGCTAGAGGTAGTCACACTTGTTTAAAACCTTATGAGAACATATTCGGATCATATGGAAGTCCTCATAAAATGTTTTCTTCCAAGATATGATGGGTGATGCTCGAGTTTGAGGATTGATTCATGTGAAAAGTTATCTTTATCTAAGTCATATAGTGAGTGACACTTCTTAGAAGTGTTTTATTTTTCCATGTAGTGATCTATGAGCATATATGATCTTCTTTATCTATATAAGTTCAGTATTATTGGGGATGAATATTAGGTGAGGTTTATTGATCGCTCATTGTACTCCTTGGATATGGATAAAGATATTTTATTCAGTGAAAACCCATTATGATCGTTTTACAATTAGATATTAGTGATTTAGTGATATCTTTTTTTCATTTCGAACATTGCTAAAGTGATGGAGTGGGACATTGTAGTAGAGAGCTTCCTGGTAAATCAGACATCGATAATGGGTGTTGGTAGTGGGAATCCATAAGTTAATACCTCATTATTTTGTATCCAATGGTAGTCGTTGGGATACAAACATGTGAAACGATTTAGGATACAATCATAATATAGATTATAAATAGTGAATGTCTCTTTAGATGGGTTGAATCAACTGAAATATTGGAATTTTACCCCCTATGAAGGTTGGGGACATTATTCATAAGATCTTATGACCCCTCATACAGCTGATAGAGAGATATTTGAGGGGATTCCCAGGAAATGACAAAGGAAATAACAAGGAGGTCCACTAGGTAGATGATGTGGTAGAGCGGAAGCTGGAGCATCAAGAGGTGGTATGAGGCTTAACATATAACTACCATATCCCTTAGGTAGTCCACATTAGGATTTGGGAAATGATAGATTGGAACAAGGACAGTTGTGTACTATAGGGGATTATGACACCATGGATCATTGTATGATGTAATGTAAGATATGTGACTTTTCTACCTTATCTGCATTACTTATAGACATATTTTTGAGTCATTGCTTTCCATCTATTCATTTGGTTTGAGACATTGATATTCCATTTTATCAATTGGTTAAACCCTTGTTCTTTGACCCTCTAATAGGATCTGACTTCATGACATTACACCTTTTCTAATAGTGTGATCTGAATCATAGAAAAAATAGTCTCATATAGGATATAATTATAGTAATGTTGAGGACTTACAATTTCACCTTAGGTATGGATTAGTTCAATCCTAGATTTTCTATTTTTGGAAGTGGATGTGGTGTGTCCATAATGATGGGATTCATTCTTCATTTGTCGGAGAATATGAATCCCTGGAAGAGTTGGAAGGGCTCAAGCATTTGAGGATGTCATCTACTACTCAAAAAATAGAAAGTGTGATTCTTGGAGTAGTTGATGCTATGGGATACCAATTTCATACGATGGTGAAGAAGTATTAGGTCATTATTCTTGAGGATGTATAGGATTACCACCTCATTAAGAGTTATACTTCTTCATTTAATTACACCTCAGAACATCCTCAATATCTATACTATCATATCAAATGGCTCTCACAGTGATTTGGGAGCTATGGGTGTACATGGGGTACTTATAGGTGAATGGATTCACGAGACCCAATGTTTCCCCTGGGCAGCCCCAATGATGTTCTTCAAGAGGAAGGATGGCATATTTATTGTATGTGTGTATTATAATCAGTTGATGAAATTTACCAATAAGAATATGTATCCAAAACTATGAATTCAAGAAAACATTGATCTACTAAGTGGGGTGAAATGGTTCTTGAATACTGACCTCAAATCAGGCTATCACTATGTGTGGGTACAAAACAATGATATATAAAAGATGATATTCATATGTATTTATGGTGATTATGATTACATATTGATGCCCTTGAGCATGAATAAACCCATAGAAGTGTTCATGGGACTAGTGAATCTATTATTTGAATATTTTTTACTATTTTCTAATGTCATTCATTGGTCATATCCTAGAATACATGGCATCTAAGGAGTGGCACACAAGACCCAGAATGATGGTTCTAGAAAATCTCTAGGATAACTATATTAATGGTAATCCCCCAAAGTGCTACATCCATATTTGGGTGGTGAACCTTATTAGAAATTTCATCTTAGAGGAAAAATTTACATTAAATCCATCAATTTTTGTGGCAGTTCTAGTATGAATTCAACATAAGAATGTTATTGAGGTGCGGTGTTTTTTTGGGTTAGCAGAGTTCTATAAAATGTTTATATCAATTTCTAGAGAGTTTCACGACCCTTGAAATATTTTACCTAAAAGGGGTATCCTTTCACATAGATAAAAAATTTTCATCAAGATTATCATGAGTTAAGGTATAGGTTGATGAGCACACCTATAATGAGATTATCGAAGGACGGTGTTGAGTATGTAGTGTTATATGTTGCCTTAGGGACCAGTATGGGGTGTTTTATAATACCTAGATATGAATTGGTCTCATATGAGTCTAGGTAGTTGAGACAAAATTTTTAGAACTATGAAACCCAAAATAATTATCTAGAAGTGGTAGTATTTATCCAGAAGATGTGAAGAAACAACCATATAGGCTAGTGGATTATCATCTTCTATTACTACAAGAGTGTCAAATACATCTTATCTCAGATGTATCTTAACCTGAGAAAGAGTTTATGGATAAATTTTCTCATTTACAATTACTATGATAAATTCATTAATCATGGGAACGGGAATGTATGGGTAGTTGACCTATATAATAGATATTCATATCAATTGTTTTCTTAGGTGTCAAAATAGTATCCTTATTGTAGTTGTCCTTAGTGGACAAGGATGGTGATTTATATATTCTGTCGATGGTTGTTAAGAGACATCTAATTTTGTATATTATGTAATATCATCTTGGGGATTCTAACTATTGGGACCATACATACTCATATATCCATGGGATGTTCTCTTGATGGATTTTCTATAGATGGGGATCATGTCATTATCTTCATAAGAAACAAGATTTTTCCAATTGTTCTGAGAGATAATTTTCTGATAGAATATCATTTTTCACTTGTATCGGTACATCCATGTGTGGTGAAAATGTACGGGGACCTTCAATATTATTTCTACTAGCTAAGGATGAAGATAAGAATCACAATGATTATATATTAATGCCATACTTTTTAGGAATTGAAGGATGAGCACCAGGTTTTCATGGGGTTACCTCATCTCCTAGAGGTTCTTGAGTGAAAGTGGGATGAGATATACATGATATTCACAACCGGTTAACAGCCTTTAGAGTACATGATTTTATCTATGTGATCATAAACTGATCATCCTTTCTATTCAATAGAAGATGTCTATTTAGAGAATGAGATGCTTGAATGTGCAGGAGATATTCTGATTCCACCAAGCTCCATCAATGGGAATTTTAAAATATAATGCTCACATGACATAGTGATTATGGAGAGGTTTAAAAAATGATATTGGGACATAGATATAATTAATAATATAAATTAACCCTCAAAATGATGAAAATATTAATTGGACCATTTAGGCCTTGGAGGAAATTCCACAAGCTTATATGTTATTCTTTTTCTATCGTTCAGTGGATCACCAACCCATTGGGGAGTTTGTGTACTACAAAACCACCATTCCATCATCAGTATGGAACCCTTTGAAACCTTGTACGGGATACACTATAGGTAAACACTTTTTTATAATGATCCATGTGATTCAGAAATCATGGTCCTAGAGTCGGGGCAAGCTATGAAAGAGATAGTTTATATTATCTAAGATCATATGAAGACTCTAGAGAGTCATTAGAAGTCCTATGTCGATCGAAGATGGAGGCCTTTGGAGTTAAATAAGGGAGACCAATTTTTACTCATTGTATTACCTATATGGGGATTATAAATATTTTATTGAGGTGGAAATGTATCTATAAAATTCATCAACCCTTTCTAGATACTATGTTGAGATGGTGAGGTGGTGTACCACTTCGCTCTCTATTCATAGTTAGATGGGGTGTGTCACAGCCACATATGTATATTCATAGCTTGACACATGTTATCGAATTAGGTGATATAAACATCAATGATGGGGTAAACTTTTCTGAGTACTTGATGTAGATTGAGGAATTTCTTGAGAGTATATTTCAAGGGAAATTTATTCCCATAGTCTGTTTCTAGTGGCAACATATGAATATTCAAAAGAGAACCTAGGAGCAAGATACACAGATACGATCTCTGTACCCTAATATTATTTATTAGATATCATTTCCTTTAAGGATGAAATGTCTAAATGTGCATAAAATACAATAAATCTAATTTTTCCTTGTATTTCTTGTGAATATGCATTTTTATGGCACTAGGATCAAATAAAACATAAGTCTACAAGGCCAACTGTTCCCATAATTGTTATTTGGAATATATTAAAATAATTAATATCATGAATGCATACATTTCCTAAAAAAGTGAAATAACACACAAAAAAATGCTTAGACTAGATATATGATGATTGTTTTAGTTCATAGCATGACATTTACCCTTGGAATGATAGAATATTTTTTGCAATTGGATTTTTGTTTAAATATCATTTTACAACTAATAATGAAAATGAATTTTATTTATTTATTTTATTATGTTGAAATAGTGACATATTTTAATCTATAAATTTATGTTTATGATGATATCTTTGGTCTATCTATATAAACTTATTGATCTACAGGACTGTTGGTGAAGAGAATTACTAGTATATGATATTGGATCAGATTGACATTGAGGATTGTTAAGCCTTCAGAGTTCATGGATCTCTCTACTGATGGAAATATAAAAACCAAATCATAGGTAGTATATCTAATTTATGTGATTACATCTGGTTTCATTATCTAGGTCAAATGGGGATTGATCCAATGAACAATAATCTATTACTGCATCGATTGTTGAATTATTTTTTGGTTTATTTATTTATTTATATAGATTGTTCCAACTTCATTCTTAAAATTGTTCAGTAAAATATCTAGGCCAAAAAAATAAAGGATGAGGTTTATTACTAAGGTTTTTGGTTTTTGTGTTTCTCCCCCATTGACTTTGCATATTCATTGAATCCAATTTCTCTGTCTCCTGGTTCGACGAATACAAGGTATATAGTCAATTTGAGACCAATTTTTAGTGAAATGAATCAATATTGGGGGTGTGGTTCATGATTGAGGGTTTTATTATGGATTTATGATGATATAGGATGGGAACTGGTAGATTATAATGGATCAATGGTTCCTATTATTCCCAATTCAATGTGTGTATGTGACGTTATGGCATGAAGATGAAATTTTCCTAGTGGTTTCGAAACCAAGATTCTAATTTCTGGAGATGGGAGGTTAAAGAACCTTAAATTCATGATTCCTAGATGGAATTAAAGCAGATTTAGAATTTATGTAGGAAATGAAGAAAAACATGAGGGTTCTCAAAATTTCTATGTTACACGATGAGTAATCTGGTATAACTATATGTTGGGGCCATTGGTGGGGCACTAGTGTTCATATGGTGACTAAATGTTCACCTGTTATATGAAACCCATCACACTTCATGTGAACTATGCTATAGTTTCATCATGTATCTCAATGATTAGTTGGGAATGGGTAGGGCATGATACATGAACATGGTCATAGCACATGATCTTACCAATATACTCGGTCATTTTTTTATAGGTTGCAGTTGAAGCCTCATTTTATTATTTTATGGAAATGACCTATTTAGTCTGGGTAGAGGGAGACCCATTATAAATTCTGAAGGCCCAAGGCCATGTGGCCTGAAGAGTAGGCTTGAAATCCCATTTTTATGGCCCAAATGGCCCCTCGGTGAATAGTATTACTACAGTACCCAGGTAGCAATAGTACATGGTACTCTACCACCACCAATACAGTTCCTGATATAGTGCCTCTTCCATGACAGTGTCTTCATCGCTACAGTTCCACTGCTACTACTATAATGCTACAGTAACCTTCTACCGTATAGCTACAGTACCAAGAAAATTAGTCCCTGCCTAGATTTGATCCTAGGTATTTTGGACGCCATGGAAGAGCTTATACCACTAGGGTACATGCTCGTTCCCAAAAAAGGTACTTGGTCATATTTATGTGTATATGGGAATATAAAGGTGTACCCTGGTTCATAAATGGGAACGACCAAAAACACATGGGAATGGGTAGCTGGAATGGGAAGAGTGTCATCATTGCCTCTACCCTCAATTTACCTAGGAGGAAATATAATATATTTTCGGGATTTACATTTTCTATGAGGTATAAACCAAAGGGAAAACAAGATGTATTTCATAAATATTTTTCTTTAGTAAAACACTCCGTGTACCAGTTTTGAGGGTGTTTAAAGCCCTTTATTTCATTATGTTGGACCAGTATTAGTTTATTGTGTTTTATTGGTCTATTCCCTCAATGGTACAATGTGTAATTACGTACAAAGCTCTTGATTTTGATCCCCTCTTGAGAATGAGTCTCAAATAGGGTTTGTATTGTCCCTCTATGAGACCAAGGTTTGATACTATATAATTTTTCGTATACATAAGGTGGGGTTCATTGAATTGATTGAACCTACTCGCATGGGGAATGAATACCCCGCATAGTAGTCCCTTTCATTTGGGATCTTGGTATCCCTAGGAAATTACCTCTTACATATGGGGATCATCCATTTTGGGTTTGTTGTATCTTCCGCTAGCCCTAGTCCTGATCCCCTATACATGGATCCAGTTATTAAGAGATGAGTGTGTTTTGTTGGGTGGAGCCCAATGATCATGAACACTTGGTTGAGTTTCATTGGTTATAGAATGTCTGATAGATTGGTTCACTCAGAAGAATAATTTCATGGATGCTTTGATGTAATCTTATGTCCAGTAGTTTTGTTGAGACTTCCTAGAGGGGTAATTTTCTTCCTGAGTATATCTAGGGTTCCCTTTGATTTCTATGTCATTTTTTGAGTTAATTACTCTTGATTTTTTTGTGTTTATAATTTTAGGGTGCCCCAAAAGGTATTTTTAAACTCATCCCTAAATGGTCTCCACTTGAATATGTCATGTCTTATGCAGATGATGACTATTTTGATAGTGTCTATCAATGATAAGGAGTAGGATTTTCATATTTGGGATAGAAAGAGAGGGTTATTTTCTTGGTGGTTTCCTTTGACTGTAGTCCCCTACTTATATATAGTTTTTCCATATTCTGATCTATAGTTGGGCTTATATTTAGAACCTTGATCTATTTTAGTACATTATTGTGGGACTCTAATTGTGGGATTATAGAAGTATTCATTTAAAGCATTGGCCATAAACATTACATAATCATTAATTTTAGTAAATAATATTACATTCTTTCACATTGTGGATATTTTCATGTTTGTATTTTTAGATAATTAGTTCATAAATAAAACAAAACAAAACCATATAATAAAAAGTGGACACTTCCAATCAGTATCCACTTTTCCTATAATATAATTATTTTAAAATAAATAATGATTCCTTTCATGAAAAATCTGCACAATATACTCCTTGACATATTAAATTCCCTTACCCACCATTAAATCATGTGAAAAATATTAAAAAAGAGGGTGTAGAGAAAAAATATCAGTGAGGGATACAAAAATAAACTATTAGTCTAGTAAAAGAAATTAATACCCATGAGGAACATTTCATGAAAACATAAAATTTTTACCACAAATAAAAAAATAATTTCTTTAAAAATATTATTTATTTTTCATATTAAAATAAAATTATTTCCCTCAAACTGATTATAAATCATAGAAACCTTTTTTATTTGTATTGGGACATCGTATCCTAGAAAAATTGAAAACCCCTTTCAAAACCCTTACAGAACACTTACCAATTGGAATGACCATAAAAATGTCTTCCAATATAATTATTTAGAGAATACAATCATTACCAATTTCATTTGAGCATAATCAATGATCACCCATCATTTAACCTATAACGAGATCACCTAGAACTATTTGGGAACACCAAAGAATTTATAATTTCCATGACCCAAATTAGGAATAAAACATTTTATCATTTTGGAAATAGTTTTATACTCGTATGAAAATGACCTTCAGAAATCAAAATAACATTTTATTTTGAAAAATAAATTTCAAAATACCCACAAATTATAATTGGGTTTTCACATAATAAAAAATTCATTCTTACAAAGTATGCTCGAAATAAATGAAGTTCTGATTATATGAGAAGTCATTGTAATCGTACATTAAATTTTGGATGTTTTTTTCCATTTGTCAAAACATTTCTTTCAAAAAATGTACAATTATTACTATTTAAAAACATTGAAATAAATTTAAGAGTCATATAATTATTTGATAAATATATTATGTCAATAATAAAAATATCAAAAATCATTTAAAAAAAATATACATTGGAATGAAAGGTTGTTTCATTGAAAATCATAAAATATGATTTTGTTTTTCAAAGAAAAGCCCATTATCACTTGAGAAACACATGAATCCAAAAAAATTAAATATTGACATTAAAGAAAACATTATATGACATATTAATATACAATTATTTGATATATAATATAAATGGGGCTTTATATAAACCTAAAAAATGAATAGAGGTGTATATCATCGAGAAATGATTAAATGAATGGAAATTGAGACGAAGTCCCTTAACATGAGTTTAAATTATATCGTGTGTCTTTATCATCATGAAAAATTATTTGATATTAATTATATACTTTCTTTAGAAGCTTTTTAAATTTTAATATTACTTTTATCTCAGTTATTAACATGTTATAAACAATTACATAATCAATTATGTTTATTTTATGTGTTTTGAACATATTTGGATCATGTTTCAAAAAAGACATTTAAATGTAAACTATTGTAAAAAAAGTAACAAATAAAACATATAAAACATAATAATATAAAAGTAATTATCACATTTATACAATAATGATACTTTTATAACTAATTTTGATATATTGTAATGAAAAATTAACAGTGGTTGTGATCATAGAGATGGTAGGTCGTACGTATTCAATTGTAACATTTCCATTTTTTAATGATCATTTTGGAGAGACATAAAGTTAAAATTTATAATTCTATAATTATTATTATTTCATTAATACTATATTATTTAATTATATATATCATTCATGTAATGTGGTTATGAAAAAATAATAATCTCATCACATTGAGGAGGTGGTAGTCCACACGACCACAAAATATGTTATCTCTTTTTTAGTGTGTGAAGTTGTATGAATAAATTGATATATCATATTTCTAGGAATATTATTATAGAATAATTCATCTTTATTAGATAAAAATTTCATTACATTGTACAAAACCAATGATCTTATAATGTTTAGTTTTTGTGTAAAAGTGTACAAATTACATGAAAATAAAAAATATTATTATATTCCACTAGAAATGAATATTCAGGGTTCATAATAAGTAAATTTATTATATATTATAACCTGGGTGATAAATAAAAGGAAAGAGAGAGAAGAAGGCCCTTTAAGGGAAATCAATGGAAACAATTTACATGTGATCATCAAAATTGTTAATAAAAACAAGCGAAATATCCTAAAAATATGAGAAAGTGGCATAACATAATAACAATAATAACAATAATAAAATCATGGAAATGTGGCTACAAAATTTAAATAAGATATTCATAATCATATAAATATATGTTGTCAACGACGTCTCAAAAATATTCTTAGGTTATTCACCATGGTATAGTAAAAATTTTCATTCTAGAGATTAAATTCATTACCCAATGAATTGGGGAACTATCCGTGCACACCCTATATATGTATTAATTAATGTTATCTATATATATCATCATAAAATATTTCATAAATACACTTAGGATAATAAAATATATGGGTTTAATATAAAAATTTGTGGTATTTCTAAAAAAAGTGCTTATACACAAGATATTTATGTCATTATTAACCCACAAAATGGGAAGCTAGGTTTCATGTATCTTAATCTCATATTATAATAGGACATTTTTACATCTATTTGAATACCCCTATAAAATATAGTTTTGGGTCTTCACAATAGAAAATAAGAGAATTTCTTATGAAAAGAGAGAAATCTTGAGAAGATAATTTCGCTACATAACAGGTATGAAACAAGGTATTAAAAAAAGGATGGGAAAAGGGTTTCCCACTAATAAAAGAATATTAATACATTAAATGTATTAGATAAAATATATTTAATTAATATCATGTAAATTTAAATGTTATACCACATAAAAGGTTATCTTGGAAGGAAAAGAGAAGTTGAAATTTCCCATTCATTGTAGAGTAACTCCTAAAACAAAAAGATTGGGAAATTAGTGGCTTGAGGACACCATAGGAAGTAAAACTATCAAGGATTCTTATATGATGAATTGGTAATGAAAACTAATAGAGAAATTGGTAGGTATATATAGAAAAATTGAGTGATTTTTATAGGTTTTTTGGACGCATTAGTAGTGGTATTTAAAAACCCATGGGTTTTCCCATGGTATTTTCCCATGGTTATTTCAACATGGGACACATAATATTATATTATAATCCACATGATTTTTCCCAAATTTTATTTTACATATTACATCATTACAATTTCATTAAACAAACCGAAAACTTTAAACTATATTTGTAATTTTCACAAACAAAAAAATATTTTACAAATATATCATAAATTCACCCTATCCTAATTTGGAGGTGATGATTTAAAAATGAGGTTTATTTTATCAAAAATAAATATATAATTATGATAAATTTAATTTTTAAATATAAAATTCCTTATTTAATAAAAATAATAGCAGATAGAAAATGCATTGTATGATTTCAAACACTTCGAAAAAAAATATTTTATAATTTAAATTTAAATAAGATAGTTTTAATAAAATATATCATTAAAAAAATTATTAATAATACATTTTTTATTATACTAATTATATATTTTCTAAAAATTATAATTTTTTTCAATAAAAAATTTAAAAAATATTTCATATATTTAATAAAAAGAAAACTCAGAATAGAAATGACGGAACACAAATATTGTTCATAAAATTGTATTATAAAATAAGTGACATATTAATTGACCCATAACCTCTTATAACACTAGAATATGACCTAATGTTAAGGTGTTTGAGGGTGATATATTCATGGGGTGGCTTGGCTAACATCGAATAAGTGGTAATTTCCACTAAATTGAACTTCTCTCGTAGGCGATTTCGTTCAAGTATTACATATTAAATCATAGGATTGGATTTTTCAAGAGATAATCCTTATGATTCTACCACCTTCCCAAGATCTAAAAAATGAGCTTTATATGGTTTTAATCTACTGGTTGAGGCCTTTATTTCTATTTTCTACATTAATTTTCCATTATCATTTCTATTTATAACAGTATTTATGACCGTAAAATTTTTATTAAGAGTACTGTTAACAATGGTCATATTGACCAAAGTTCATATTGGTGAGTTGTCCTAATTGACCAACTATCCCATAACTATTGAAACCCAATGGTAACATTTCAAAATATACTTACTTCATTATTAAAGAGATAAAATATAATACACATTTTTTAGAAACAATTATCATTCAAAAGGATTGTTTTTTACAATAATTATATCATTATTATCATAATAATTTCATGTATTTCACATAAATTAATTATAGTCACCCTTATTAACTTCCACGTAATATGTTAGTGAATAACTCTTCACATCGCTTTAGTATGCAATAATCCATTGTACACATGAGGGATGTTATCGTATCCCCAGTGATAAGAAATGTAAACATGGTGTATAAGATATAATGAATAAAAATTGTATAAGTCTATTAAAATTTCATAAATATCATATATAAATAGTATTTTAATCATTACTCCCATCTATGAGAGGTGGTAATGAAAAAACCAAATACATCGGTTTACGAAGTTTTAGTCCACCACACATACAAATAATGATTTGGAAACCCATTTTATGAAAGTGTGTGTTGTTATAGATCTTATCCATAACATGAAAATATATCATTATATTTATGATACTAGGATTTTTATATATTGATAAAATAATTTAGACTAAATGGGTTTGAGTAAGGAATAAAACAAAAATGTGCATTGATGAACATTACCTCTTCTTTAGGTAATTCTTTTTTTTTCACCAAGGTTCTTCCTTGTTTTATTTTATTGAAAAATTTGGGATTCTAGGATGAGGTAATAGTGTGTATATGTCTTTTGGGACTGTATTTTATAATACAAATTTCTTGAGAGCTATAAAGAGATGATGATAGGGGTGTCCATTGATAATGGAGGTGAGTGGAAAAATTATAAATTTTTGAAAGAGAAAATTGCAAACGTGTTTTTTTTCACTTCATGAAGATCTAATAGAAAAAAAAACTAAAGAAAAAATTTCATAAAGATGAAATATTGCAATCCAATATTTAATTTTCAAATTTCAATGTCATTTATACACTTCCATTTATAGTATAGTCTCTTAGTAATCTTATTTTTATCATAATCAATGGGATTAATTTAAATCATTTTCATTAATAAATTAGGGAAAAATTTATTGAACCTATAACAAATTATAAATTATTATTATTATTAATAATTTATAAATTTTAATAAATTCAATTCAAATAAGTGGAAATTTTTAATTTTTTATTAAACCTTTATTTTAGGAGAGACAACGGGTTTTTAAGAAGGGTATTTTTTTAGAAAAAGACACTTCTATTTTTTTTGAGAAAAGTGGTGACATGAACTGGTTTCGCAATTCCTGACCCTTAAGGGATTTATTAACATCAAGAACGTTGCATTACAAACATGAGGCGCAATGAGCGTACACCAGCAGGGAATTAACCAGGATAAAAAATAATGACTCAAGAATATCCAAGCTACAAATACATCTAGCCAAAAGAGATCCCCAGACTTCAATCAATGCTCATTCTTTTGAGCTTTGACTTGATTCAAATTGAGAAAGAGGTAATGTCGTTCAAGTGTTTATAAAAGTGCTCTCTAGTCCAAGATTTCATCCACATTAAGTTTGCATGAAACATGTCATCAATATATGCAGATCAAATTACCTGAAAATGAAAATTAAAGAAAGACAACGGACATCATCCAAATTAGATCATCATGCTGGAAGGTAAGTATAACAGGAAAGTATGTCATAAAATTCATTCTAGAATTCCTTTAGAACTGCCAGACCAAGAAGATGATTCATAGAGATCCCCTCAAGATCATGGAATCAGAGTAGAAGGCAACAACTTCAACCAGATATCATATTAAAAATACACTGCATCAAAGTCCTATAAGGCTGTAAAGTCTCATCCAAACAGCATCTAGAGTTGCAATCCAATGTGCAGAATTATACAGTGGTCATCAAGAGTCGAAGCTGACCAGCCAGTAAAGAAACCATCAAACTTCAGTCCTACTTACCAAAAAACTAATCCCATAAACAGATCAATCCCAAGCAGTCAGAATGAAAATAGAAAAGCGTGGATAACCATACTGAAACATAAATAATTTTATAAAAACCATTATTTCCCACTATTCAATGAACAATAAATATTTTTCAAAAAATCCCAAACATTTACCCAATGTAAATTTTGATATTATTATTTTAAAAATTATATTAATTATATAATATACAAATTCTAATATTTATAAATTAATCTTTTAAAAAATCCTTATAAGAAAAATGATTAATTAAAATAATTACCTTTTTTATTAAAATTTACATAATATTTATATAACTAATATAACAATCTATTTCATATTAATAAATATGAAAATGATTTATTATCTCATTAAATAGTTTATTACATCCTTCCCCTTTTATAAACAGTGTCCTCACAATTTTATTGACTTATTTAATAAGTGGAGATATCTTTCCCCCATAGAATTTTCAGATTCTCATGTTTCTCCATCAAACATATGTGTTTTTTCATAAGGCCAAAACATGGTGAATGACTTTATTCTACCAAAAATTAAATTTATGTTACGAAGTTGAACATGTTTGTCCTCATAATAATGATTATATTAAAAATGAACTATATTCTTTCTCAAAATATGATATGAATCTTGAAAAAATTTCATTAACATTGTGATATGAAATACATTGTGTAGCAGATATAAAAATAGAGGTAAATCTAATCGGTAGGCAACTGTGGCCAATTTCAACTAGATTTCTTGAGGACCAATTAACCATGGACTCAGCATCCTCTTCAAACCAAAACTCAAAACAATTATCCATAGAGAAACTTTTAGAAGGAAATCATCAACAACCTGAAAAGAAAGATCTTTCCTCCAATTATCTCTATAACTTTTCTTCCTACTCTAAGATATAATCATGTTTCATTTAATCAACTAAACCATATCATCTACTTCTTCTATGAATTATAGTCTCATAAACTTCCTTTCATCTACATCATCTTAAAAATTGGTTTCTAACACCACTTTCATTATAATTATACAAATTATTCCTTCTGTATACAGGAATGAAAACAATTATTATAAGAAAACCCAAACAAATAATGATGGTAATAAAAACATGCATGGTAATAAATTGAGTAATAACAAAGAATATATCCTTAGGTATGAATCTTATTCTAATATTCTCTATTCTAATTGAGGATACAAATTTTAATAGGAATTTATTTTAGTACCCAATGACTGATGAAGTACTTTCCAAAAACTGGATATAATCCTAAGATCTCTGTCTGATACAATTGATATAGGAACTCCATGTAACATAGAAATATCATCTACAAATGGTGGAGAAATATGATATAATGTTATTATATCTCAAATGGGAAAGAGATGGGAAAATTTAGTTAATTTAACAACAATATCTAGAATCATATAGTTACCTTGCAAAGTCTTTACAAATCCTACAATGAAATCCATTGATATATTCTCCCTTTTCCACTCTGGTAAATGAAAATGTTGATGAATCCTCTTTTTTAATTTTTAGTCTACAATAACCTGTTTTAGTTAAAACAAATCATGGTAAATTAAGCAATATATCTTTTCATTCCATCCCACTAGTAACACTCTCTAAGGTGTATGTACATCGTCGTGCTACCTAGATGAATGGAAAATGGAGAACAATGAGCTTCAATCAGCAACTATTTCCAAGACATCAAATCAAAAGGAACTACTAATATTTTTAGAAATATTAAAATACCATTTACATCAATATTAAAATCCAATACCATAACCTTATTATCATATAATAACATTTCCTTTAATGATTCATTCTTCTTCTAGGCTAGCTTAATTCCATTTGAAAAATCGACTATATTGATACCTAAAAGAAAAAGAGGGTATACATAAATCTAAATAATTTTTTCCAAAATTAATGATATCATAATCTAATGTGTCACATTCAAAATGTAACATGGTTAATGTAGAGTTACTTTTTACACTCAGAACATCATCTAGTTTGTTTTCTTTTCCTGTATGGTAATGAATCCTGAAATATAATCCTTGATTAATTCCATCCATCTTCTATATATCATGTTAACTTATTTTGGAGTGAATATATTCTTCAACCAATTTATATATGTATATATTTCACTCTTTATTCCATATAAATTATCCCACAAAATTTTTAAATAAAAACAATAAAAACTAATTCAAAATTATGTGTAGCGTATTTTATCTCACTGTGGTTAAAGTAACCTGATGAATAAAAAATTACTTGAAAATTATGCATTAGGAAACCACAAATTCCACCCAATTAAATAACATAATAGATGATAAATTAATAATTTCTGAAAGGTAGGGCCAAATCTAGACCATCCTCCATTATTCTTTTCACATCCTAAAAAAATTTCACATTCTTTTTCCCAGATGAATATAAATCTTTTTTTATTTAACATGGTATGTGGGCTAGAAAACTAAGAAAAGTTTAAAAAACCAGTTGTAGTAACCCACTAATTCGATAAAACTAATAAACTCTATCACATTTGTGTGTATTAGTCATTATTCATAAAATTTACTTTTATACTGGTCTATAAATATGCCTTTTCTACAATCAATATAACCAAGGAAGGAAATTTCTTGCAAAAATTAAATTCACACTTACTAGAATTACCATATAGTTTACTTTTTATTATGGTTTTCGAAACAACCCTTAGGTCAAATCATGTTCTTATTGAATTCTGTAATATTGAAAAATTCCACCAAGAAACACAACCAAAAACATATCCTAGAACTCATGAAATATTACATCCTTAGATTCCATTAATATAGAAGGTTCATAAGATAAACCAAATGGAAGAACTAAAAATTTATAGTTCCAGTATCTAATCTGAAACACACTCTTTATAATGTCTAATTCTTTACTATTCAAATAATTATACCCCAACATTAGGTAAATTGTTGAAAAATAATCTGTTCTCTAGAGCTGATCAAATAAATCATCGATATGAGGAAATGGATACTAATTCTAAACATTAATGCTATTCATGGATCTATATTCAATAGAATTCATCAATGAACCATATCGCTTTTTAATAAAAAAATATAGGACCACCCCAGGGTGATGTTCTTGGTTGAGTGAAACATTATCTAACAACCCCTGAGATTTCTTTTTCAATTCTAAAATATCAAATAGAGACATTCAATAAGGGGGATTATAAACATGATTAGCATCATGTTATATGTCAATCGTGAACACAACCTCTCGATTATGAATAACTCAAAAAAATCATCTGAAAAAATACCAATATAGGCATTTACTATTGGAACATTACAAATTCAAATGGTTTAATTATTTTAAGAAAATGATCTATATAACTTTCACTGCCATCTATAATGAATTTTTCAATATCATAGTAATTTATCAAAGGCATGAAATCATTGAACAAAACATTCCTAGGACTAAATTCCTTCTTTTAATGATAAAATAAAATAAAATCCATAAAAAGAATGATATCGAACTCCAATATTTCCACTTCTATATGATTTTTAGGAGATACCATAACAATGATAATAATGAAAATATTTCTTTAAATCATGGTTTTTTCATCATGATTAAGTTAGTGACTGTGAAAGATCATGTTTTGGTATGGTCTAGTTCCCATATCAAATGAAATGGTTATTTATTCGTCCTCTTTTAGTGGTATTTTCATTTCCACATGAATAAATATCTCCAAACTTCATAAATTTGGGTAAGAATCCTTGATCTACCTCTTCCATTACAAATACCCTGTATTTATAAGGTTCCTGAGAATCTTGATGATCAATTAATATGCTCAGACAGTTGAACTAATGCTGTTTTCCATCCCATTTCCAATATATTTTCCAATAGGTTTATATCCTTAAGGTTCCGCTATATTGGGTAAGTATTTTAGATGGAGAGGAATTTTGGTGGAAGCAGGCAATTGTATACAATTCTTGGACTAACTACTGTGTCTCCAGTGGTTGGCTTGGGCACCGGGCATCCGTTTGTAATCAATATATTAGGTTCAGACATCTGAAGATATCAATAGAGAGGGTTTTTAATTATAAATTTTTTGGTTTAGTTTATTTTATTTATTCCAAGGGGGAACTCCATGAAGTTTTACTATCATAGCTTAATTCAACTTCAGAGAACCATTTGGGGAATGAATCAGCCATGATTTATGTTCCCCATGGGATTTTGGAAGCTAACCCAAAGGAGGTGGAGGTTTTTTCACACCTAAAATAGGATATGGGTGTACAAATCCTAATTAATACCCATATATCTGAAGAGGAATGTGATTATAGTTTACTGGATTCAAGTACATATGCAATTTTCTTTACTAAAGGCTGTATTACTTTAGTTGGTGCTCCACAAAATTATAAGGATCAGGAGAACTCCCTTTCACATTGAGTGGTCCCTATAAAACAATATTTTTCGTCATAATAGAATTGATGATGATCTTACTAGAACTAGACTACACGAGGGGTTTTTGTTGTATATAAGGAAGTCCATCTAGACTCTACTGAGAAAGATTAAAATTAAATTCCTTTTCTAAGGAGCAGGTTTTCCTTCGAAATTCATGATAAGGAATATGGGGTTAGAAGAGGTGAGGGTTTTGTGTTCCATAGACCCAAAAAAATTCATCTCAAAGGTCCCATCATATATGGGGGATACATTATCTATAATTTTGGAAAACTCTAAGGTAATGTATTGAAGTGAGAAGTCACCAAGAAGATAGATCCCAATAATGGAAGCCCCGATGATAAATTTGGGCGTCATTTCTTTAGGTTTGGAAGTCCAGAATCCAGATTAGGTTCAAATTGAATCTGAATCAACTGATGAAAGTTATATCAAACTATCATGGGATAATTTGTTTGGAATTTATGGGAAATGACTCCACATCCCAATAAGGAATAATGGAAAAGGGTAATTGATTAGCATGTAAATGCATTTGTGGTCAATGGGAAAAATCAAAAGGACTCAAAGACTATTCCCACATTCCAAAACTGGTGGATACAATGTTGGCCATGAAGGGTGTATAAATGGAATGCTATGATCTCCATAATGTAAAAAATTGAGATCATAATCAAGACCATGATAATAATAAGGAAAAGTAGAAGGGACCAATGGAGAAGGTGATGTAAAAGGGGAGGTGATCATTTGACTCTTAATAAAACATTCCAATGAGGATCATACCATAAAGCCATTCCAACTCAAGGCCTCAGAGGAATAGAAGGATATAATTATGGGAAGACTCCCTTGTGTGGAAGCTAATGATTATTAAATGGCTTGGTTTAATAAATAAGATAAAATCAGGGAATAAGTTTTCAATAAGGGGAAGATTAATGTTGAGGAGTATTATCACACATGGGAAAAGATGGATAGACACATTGATAATCTACACAATGAGGACCCAAACATCAAGGTACATTTTATTTTCTAGAAGCTCTACATGTTAAGAGAATCCAAAAATTGAAAAAAATCATAATTAATTTTTTTTTCTTATAGTGTTTATCATATATTTTTTATCTGTTTTGGATTCTCACATTTGAATAGATATTTTTTTTGGAAAATAAATTTTATCATAGTATTAGATATTTCCAATTTATGTGAATGTTTCCCAATAATGAAGTAAATAAATGATATAATGTATTATATGGTATTATCATAATTCAAATAAAAATGTAACATACCATCACCACATCATTTAAGGGACTAACATTAACTATATTAGTAGAAAATATCATCAATACACTATTCTTTTTCCGATCATGAATATTTACATCATAATAATGTAACTTCATAATCATATTAGAAAATTGATATATCTAATTTCCACAAAACATCATACCATTGTATTGTTACTGGTTACCCATTTATTTGATTCTCCATGATTCCTTTCCTCACATTTGTGTGCCATGTATCCAAAATTTCCATATCATTTTCACTTCCCCAACTTCATTAGACATTTTCAAGGATGATTTTTACAACACATAACATAATATGAGAAATTTTATTTCTAACATTTAGATTTAATTGATATATGAATCCCCATAAACTACCATCCTTACCATGTCTAACATTAATCATCACAATAGACATAAGAGTCATAAAAATCCATCTCATCCTTTTTAACATAATGAATTACTTCTTACAAGATTTTTAATTCTTTTATGTCCGAATAACTTCATAGACATTGTTTAAATTTTGAGTAAAACATATTAATCATGATATCGGTATGACAAATAAAATTTGGAACATACCTAGCCAATATTGTGTTGTTTAATTCATATAGAGCAATGATGTATTCATCTTTTTCCTTAGTTCTGAGAAATGTTTTCCTATATAGTGTCAAAAAACCAAAGGGAAATATTTTTAATGGAAAATATCACTAAATAATTCACATTAAATGTAATTAAATACATTATTCTCTTTGTTATTTAAAACAAAATACCATCATCAATCAGACTCACCTTCAAAACAAAAAACAGAAAGAGTAACCATTTAATGATCTAAACATACCATGACACCAAATATTTTTTCCATAGAATTGATCTATCGTATGGAAATCAGGGGAATGAATTGACCATTTAAATATTGGTGATTTTTCATCAATAAATGATCCATAGTATACATGTTCCTGTGTTTTAGATCGGATTTTTCTATGGTATGGAAGCATACACTATTTATCACTTGTTTTAACTAATACTCCACAATAATAAACTATTATGTTCCAATTTCCACCATCTTAGGATGGTTATTTGGATGGATTTCATCCTCTAGGTTCCATTCTACTACAACTTCCTTGTTTTCTTTTTACAGAAAACCATTTTGAATAGACATAATTTAAATGAGGCTAAATGTGTATCTTCTAATTATATAACATTTTTTATTGACCCTAGTGTACAATAATTAAAATGAAAACTAATAATATTACCATAAACTATAATGTTGGCTAAACCATTATTTTTATACAAACTATAAGTCCTTAGGATTGTACATTACATAATATTATGTTTTAGAAAATAATATTACCTTCTTTCACATTGAGGGTGTTTTTGGATTAATTGTTTTAGAGAATTACATAATCACTCATATATATCAAAACCATATAATACAAATTGTAAAACTCCAATTATTATCCATTTTTATAATATTGTAAATATTTTAAAAGAAATCATGTTTTTTTATGGGAAATCATTATAAATTACAATGTTACTACTTCCATTACTTTACACAACCTTAAATACAATGAAAAAAGATTAATAAGTTGGAATGATAAAAAATTGGTTTGGGTTACAAAAATAAAAAAACTATTAATCCAGTTAAAAATATTAGAACCCATGAAAACCCATTTCTAGAAAAAATTACATTTTATCAATAATGTTCAATGTCATTACTTTAAAAAGATAATTTATTTTACCTTTTTATTAAATATTTCATTCAAAACTCATTAGCAATAAAAAAACATTATTATAGGTATCTTAGTGCGTCATCTCATAGAACACTTCTCAAATCCTTACAGAACACTTATAAATTGGAAGAACCATACAACCAACTTCCTCTATAATTATCTGGAGAATATAATCATTACTTAATGAATTGTAGTTCAATCATGGAACACCCATAATTTTTCTATAATAACATCACCAAATTCTATTTGGGTGCTCCACTAATATAAAATTTCCAAGATCCATATCATGAAAAAAACATTTCATAATTTATAAAATATTTTAAACTCATATGTAAATCACATTCAACTATAAAGAGAACAGTTTTCTTAAAAAAAATCCATTTCCCAAATACCCAAAAAATGAAAATAGTATTTTCATTTAAGAAAAACTATAATCTTTCGAAGGAATCTATAAATCTAATAAATTTCATGATGATATAAATGGTCATTTTTCCGTAATTTAGATATAGGATATTTCATATTTCATTTGTTAAATTGTTCTATTTAAACATGTAGAATGATTCCATTGGAAAATAATTAAAATAAAGTATAAGAGACAAAAAAAATTATAAATATATTAGGTATATATAAAACATTTCAAAAATCCATTTAAAAACATGGACATGAAAGTGAATGAGAGTTGATGGAAAACCAGAAAATATGATTTTTTGATTCACAGAAAACCCCCTATTAATTGATAAACACATAAATTGTAGACATTGTTGAATAATGACATTAAAAAAATGTTATATATCATTAGAATTTAATTATATATATATATATATATATTTTCCACGATTCTATATGAACACCATTTAAAAAATAATGGAGCATATGATCAATACATTCCATAATTAAAAGAAATCGAGTTGAACTCCCTTTCTTTGAATCTGATTTATCTAGAGTGTATTTGACTTATTAAATAATTATTTTAATAATCAGGAACCTTTGTGCAGTTTCTAATTACATTAAACTCCATAATTAAAAACTTATATAAAATTAAATAATCAATTATGTTTATATCGGGTTTTTTGACCTTATTTGGTTCAGGTGTCAAAAAATACTTTGGTAGGTCAACAATAGTCCAGAACATCATTACAAAAACATCTTAAGAATAAACAAAACAAAACAATTATCATATATATACATAAATTATTAATTTAAAATCAATTAAGAAGTATTATTCTAAATAATTAACAATCGTTATGATCATGGAGATGGTAGACCATACTAACTCATTAGCAACATTTAATTTTTTCAATTATCATTATTGAAAGAAGGTAATTAAAATGTCATATTTATGGTTTCATAATTAAATCATTAATATAATATAATTTATTTCTATTTATCATTCTTGAGATGTTTTTTGGAAAAAAAATAATCACATCTCTTTGAGTACACGTCAGTCTACACATCCACATATGATGTTATAACCATTTTAGTGTGTGAAATTGTAAAAAGAAAATGATATGTTATATTTATTGGAATATAATTATGTAAAAAATATCATAATTATTCTATTAATATCATATATATATTTATTAAAGATACCATTATTACATTTTCTGTAACATGTTAGTGAAAATGCATCACATTGCTTTGTGAGGCAGTAGTCTTCCATACACATGAGAGATGTAATCAGATATCATAAAGTATGAAATGTAAAATTGGTGTATATGATATAATGAAAAAATATGTATCATTAAATCATAAATTTCATTAAAAGAAAATATAATTAGTATATCCATCATTATTCCCAACCATTAGAGGTGGTAATGGAAAAACGAACGACATTGGTTCATGAGGTTGTAGTCTGTCGTACACACGGACAATGATTTTGTAATGCATTTGATGGAATTGTGTGTGCATATAGGTAATACCATTAACATAAAAAAATTATATTTAAATTAATTTAATTGTTCTACAATCATGATAGAAAATGTAAAAGGGTTTTCAAAACAAATGAAACAAAAATGTTTGTTGATGAATGTTACATCTTCTTTAGGTTACTCCATTTATTTTACACCAATGGAAATCATTTGATGGATTTATTCCCACTGAAATGATTTTATACTGATTTTAAGGATGAAAAAAGTTTTTTTCCCATGTATTAGTAGAAAAAAAGTGCTGGAGGGTCATGAATATAAGAGGACATGGGGTGACTTTTTAAAAGGAATGTGAGTGGAAAACCTTTAAATTATTTAATGAGGGAAATTAATGGATGGGTTTTTCCATTTCATGTGCCTCCATTAATGAAGCAGACTCTATAATAGAATTTATAATGTAGAAATATGGCAACCAAATGGATCTTGTTACGTTTCTAGATTAGTTTTACCGTTATGAAGAATATTTAGTCACTTAGTGAACATATTTTTACCTTCATCGTTCTGATTATTTTAATCATTTTCACTAATGACATTTGTCAAAACTTATGTTCACATTATTACAAATAATATATTTCTTTTAATCTAAACATGGAAAGAATATTTCATGAATGAATTAATCTAAAAGGAATACTTTAATTTAATATTAATACCATAGGTGTAGTGATACAAAATGTTTTCTAGATGAGTATTTTTTTAGAAAAAGATGATTCTATCTTAACTATAAGAATAATAATATTCACTGAAAGAAAATAAATTAATATTTCATGATATATATTCAATAAATTTAAATTAAAAAACTTGACATTAGGGATTATTTTAATTAATTTAAAAGGTGAAACATTAATCATTTTAAATTAGTTTTAGAAAAAAACATATTTAAACGCAAAAACACAGATATATTAAAAATAAATATAATATTAATTTAAAATAAATTAGTTGATTACATATAACTAATTAATAATTAGTTTTCATTAAAATATATTCAAAACATATGGAGAATTTTAAATTAATTATTTTAATAAAATAAGTCCCTTTTTAAAATATATTTCTTTTTCGCTATTCAATAAAAATAAATATTTTAAAAAAAATTCAAAAAATTCAAAAAATTAATTTTGATATGATGATTTCAAAAATGATATTAATTCTATTAATTTTAAATTCAAAAATGTATAATCATTAATTTAAAAAAATTCTTATAAAAAAATAATTTAATTAAATATATTGTGTTTTTTGACAAAATTAACTTAATATTTTAATATATAATATATCTATTTAATTAATAATAATAAATAAAAAATTATTTATTTTATGATTACCTAGGTTTTTCAATTCATACATTAGCATCTGTTATATTGCATTACAATATTGTGTAGGGTTTGAAATGTGTATATGTGTATTTGTGAATTTATATTAGGATATTTCCTCCCATGTAAGGATATACCTACTCGGTGTTGATCAAAATTCAATGGACTATTTCATGTTGGGTTGAGGTATTTATAGTATGGTTCCATTCAGAACAGTCTATGAAAAAGTAATACACATTTTTATTAAACCAATAACAAGATAATCCGTCTATAATTTGAGGTTTATGATAGTAGTTCAACCTCTCCCATATTAAAATTTGGGCATGTTTATCATATATTTCCATATATTAATTTTTATTACATGTTTTTAGTGGGAGGTGCAAAACAAAAATCCAAATATTAATTATTGAATCAATGGGAGTATTAGTTGAATATTTAAAGGGAATGTTTAATGTTTATAATTTTTAATATTATAATAATATTTATTTTTTATGATGTTTGTGTTGGAGGACTATATTATATATACGAGAGGGGAAAAGTACATTAATTGAACTAGTTCAATATATGTTGATTCTAGAATAATGTGGTAAAAAATAAATTTTTAAAATTTATTCATTTAATGTTGATTAGAAAAACCGTTTTAGTCAATTAGGATTGATGTTTGTTTATTGATGCTTCATTACCTAAAAAAGGGATTTTATTGAAAATTAGAAAATTATTTTAATTTGTTTTAAATAAATTATATTTCATTATTTTTTACTCTAAATTTGTTTTAAATATTATTTTGTTTTGAATATAAATTGGTTTTCAATAAAATAATCATAGTAACTCTATATTTAGTAGGTTTGAGCGATGATTTAAAGAGCATAAAAGTAAGAATTATGAATTAGTATTCACAATAAATCTATAGGGGATGTTAAATTTCAAAACATTGTCAGTGTAGTAATTATGTTATTGTGTTGAATATTTTTTATAAGTCCAGGAATTTAAATGATGCTTCATTGAAAATCATAATAAGAATATATAGAATGACAAAAAAGTTAAATTTTATTTTTTTATGAAAGTTGGTTCTTTATAAAATGGAGTAACCAAACCATTTTTTATGTTATTTTTAACTTAATTTCGTCATGGAATATAAGTATGTGAAGAAAAAGGGATTTAAGTATGATTGGAAAATATTTCATGATTAATTAAATAAGATCATGGTAAATGAAATGACATGGTTATTAAAGGAAATTATATAAAGATTAAAATTTTTTATGAAGTTATTTATTGAATACCTATTTTACATAATATGAAATGTAAGCAAATAATTTGAAAATTTTCATTTTAGGGACATTTCGTTTCAAAATCCATGAATAAAATTACATGAGAATTTAACTAAATCAATGATAATTCCTATAGTTTTTTATATGAAGAGTAATAATCAATAAATTAAAGAATAAATGGATGTTTTATTCAATTAATTAGAAATACAATATATACTTTTAAGTTAAATTATTTTCATGAATTTCACCCTGTATTGGTTAAATTACATTTATCTTATTTTTCTTCTATAATTGAATTATTAAAAGTTTTTATACGGATTATATGATGTCAATATAATGGTATTTCATTAAATAATATAATATATTTTGATTATATTTTTTTTATATTACCATATATCGGTTCCGATGAATGAATATTAACATTATATTTAAGGAAGTTATGATTTTTGAATTGATAGAAAAATTTGTTTTCTGCTTTCTACATCATGTGATCACTTTTTCTAGAGAGAGGGTAGGGATGTATTTAAGATACCCATGAGAAGAATAATTTGATAATATTAAATTATTTATTCAATTTTTATGACTAGATAATTTTTTGTAAAAATTTCAATCTTTTTATTGGAAGTATAATGAAGATATTATTTCATAAAGGTGGGTTTTCATATTTGTATCTATATTTTCAAATCTAGATGTCTAATAACATTAGATTATATCATAACATATAAGATGATTTTTTGGGTGTTCGTTTTATGATTAGAGATATTATTAATTTATAATATTAATTCTCAAATATTGATTAACTTCATTTTATTGAAAATGTAATTTATCATCGGAGCATATTGAGTTTTATCATTTTTTAACATTGTTTTACTTTTTTGGTGATTTAATACAATTCTAAATATAATGGTCTTTTATTTTGAGAAAAATTTCATCATATTTCAATGGATATAGACGAATTAATTTCATGTTATTTTGATTACATCATCATTCCCGTGGGGATACCCTACTTTTTTGATTGATCGTAGTAAAATATTTTACCGTGGGTTATTTTTTTATACCAAATATGACATCATTCAAATTATACGGTGAAACATATAATTTTTAAAATAAATTCTCAAAAATTTCAAAAATATCTATAACAATAAAATGAAACAAAACTTATATTAATATAATAAAATAATGGAGGTTTTTTAAATATGAAGGTTAAATGTTTTGGAATGATCTTTACATTATATATTTTATTATCATTCATGGTTATTACAATTAATTTTATTTTAAAATATTTTTATATTATAATTATTATATAGAAAAATAAAATATTATGAACACAATTCATATGGTTGATAAATATTCCATAATGAAACACTAAACTAAAATAAAAATATATGAAATTTTATTAATATAAAAAATTATCATTAATATTTTAAAAAAATAAACATGAAAATATAATTAATAAAGTTAAAATATTAACAATGATATATTTAATAAAATGACAATAAATGTTAAATCATCATCCATAGGTTTTTTCATAATTATCATAAATCTAATTAAAACTATGTAATATTTGAAATATATATATATACATTATAAATTTTGGGATAGAAATAAACAAATTAAATGATATTTTTTTTGAATATTTCAAGGTTATATAGATGAATGTAATATGGCTTAAATGTATTTATGTTTGGAGTTTAATTCATTTTTTATTCACCAGAATTTCATCCATTTGAAATTTCAATCAGTATAATTTGATGCGATATATAATTTTTTGAACGATATGTGAAAAAACAACACCAAATATTATCCAATGAAAATAGGTTAATTGGAACTTTTATCTATTGATGGCTCTATGAGAAATCATTCGGAGGTAGAGAAGTTTCGAAAAGATTATGGGTCACTGTGTTGGTTACCTCACTCAGGTAATGATATATAATGCTCTGGGTTTTCATTGGTGGATGTTTAACTTGTTTGATTGATTGTTCTTATTATTTTAGTTTGGGGGACCTTTTGGAAAAGTGTGGTAATAATTTTTACATCTACGACTTTGTTAGGAATCTAATAATTTGTTGAGGATTTTGTTATTTGGTAATCTATTTGATTAACCTATATACTTATAGTTATAAAAAAAGTATAAAAAAAGTATTTCTCCAATTACCTTAGGACACAGTCTGGGCATGCAAAACTTTTTCTTTCTTTCTCTAGTTTCTAGAATTTATGTTTCATGTTTTCCCATTGAGTTTATTTCATGTACATTGTTTGTTTCTACAAATGTGTGTTTGTAGATTACATCACGGGGAAGGTACGGTTATTTGACTACCTAATTTCAGTACACTAATTCCTTGGGAATTTAATATATAGAGATAATTTTTCATCTACATAAAGGCTTCTTCTTACGATCATCCAATGAAATGACGTGCAAAGATCAAATTTTCTTATTGAAGTCACGGAGATTAGTTTTTCATCAGTTTTGTTCTCCAAAAAGATGTATCAATGTAATATTCAAAGTTAATAAGTTCAAGACATCAATATAAATTCATGCATGAAATAGGAAGAAAGAAATATTCAGATTGACAAATTTGATGGGCCTTGGTTTGGATTTTAAGGAATATAGATTGAAGATTATCCAATTAAATATGTATTCATGTTTAACTTCTGATGAGTGATGTTATTTTAGAAGGATATTGATAAATGGTATATCTTGGTTTTGAAATTTCTATCACTAGTAATAATATCACCTACAATGAATATTGAATTCAATATTTTAGAGAAGAATACTATAAAATATGATACAAATTATCGGGAAAATATTTATGATAAATTAACAAACCTTAAAAAAATATTCATATTTTAATGATTATTTAATTAATCATTATTGGATGGAAGACTGATAATGGATCATTTTAATAAATTTAAAATGATTTATAACTGGCCAAATACCCTCTTGAACAGTTTCAACATGTCTATTTAAAAATTTTAAATGGATTGGAAGTATCCTTCAAGGAATTATCGCCTCCATCTCATGGAAAAAATAATGTGTAAAAATTAATTGTAAAGGTCTTGGAATTAAGATACTTATAAAATTCAATAAATCCTTATAGGATACATTTATGTAATGACTAATCCATGAAAAATTTAAAGTTCTTTCTTTTCTAAGAGCAATACTTCTTATCAAACAAAAATATTGAAATGTCAACTTTTTGGAATCCTCCACTTGGACTTCTTTTAAAAAATCTTATCCCACAATCATGACTAATTCTCATTTGATTTGTAGCATTAACGCATCTATTAATTTTTTGTTGTACAATTAGAATGGAAAACCACTTCTCTCCAACATAGTATCAAATGACATGTATTTGGATATCAACATCTTCATTAATGAGAAAATAGAGGAATCAATTAGAAAAATCCCTATTGGCATTAAAGAAATTGTATTGAATTAAAAATTCATTAGCGGGGATTAAATTATTATATGGGATAATATGTTTAGTTGTATTTTATCCCCAAAATCCATCAACCATATGAAAATTTGGGAAAACACTAATAGCTTGGAAAAATCTATAAAAAATCCCTGATTCCTCTATATCATTGTACGCATTCCTGGTGAGTGTTTCACTCAAAATTATCTTCTAATGAATTTTTGAAAACTATTATAATCTTCATATTATCAAACACTTTACAATGAAACCTACATATTGATGACATAAACCATCTATTTCTATTTTGTGTCACAACTAAAATATTTGTGGACCGTAATGGTCGACATGTTCTAGGTTCATTTCCCATAATGCTACATTATCTGTGAATTTATGGAAGCCTGTATACACATGATCATTTCATAATAAATGAATAATATGATACTCACATCCTTTCTGGATTTAATTCATATGATATAGAGTATCCACAACAAGCATATTCATGAAGGAATTCCATTTTTTCCCAAACACCTCTTGTGCATATTTTTTCATTAGTGGAAGAGGAAAAATCATCCCAATATAGATTCTAAGACAACTTTTTACATTAATTAACTATTCTTAAATAATCTCTGATCAAATTTAATTATCATCCACCCCCTGGTATAATGGAAATCTTATGGGTCTCTATTACCTAATTGGATAAAATGTAATTCAAATGGTTCTTCTAGAGGTAATCTGGGTCCATCAGTGTATGGGTCTCTCTTTAGAGATCAAACATGCAATGCATGGGGCTAAATTTATTTCTCTTGTGGTACAACTTCAACACTAGATTCTTAAATATATATCATCATCAATGCTTCTGAGGATACACAATGAAATGTATGGTCCAACTTATGGAATGAATGTGACTCGACCACTGTGGTGTAGATGATCAGAGATGGAACAATTCATTTTTCATAGAATATTATGAATATATGGATTAGTTTCTTAGAATAAAATTAGTCCATTAATTATAACATTAGACATGAATTCCATGAGGATAATTTTGTATCTAATGGACTTTAAAACCTATGTGTGAAAGCAATTGATTTTACATGGAATTATAATGGTCATGTTTATTTCTTTTCATTATGAATAAATAAATATTATAAAAATTAAAATTCCAGACAACTAAATTTTTCGTTTCATTTAAAAAAGGTAAAATTTCATTTGGGGAACTCATATTTCTACCAAAAAATGATGTATGGGTGATACTACTATTTTCATCACTTCTCCAGATATGTTATGTAATAGTTAATTTAGTTAGTAACTTCAGTGGATTACCAAAAATGGTTTTTGATGATATCAAGTCTCTCATACTCAATTTTGAAATTCAAGGAAAGGGAACATCTGGTGTGATCCAGGAGTTTATGTATTACTGGTAAAAGAGGATATTCACCTCAATGGTAAGAAACCTAACAAAAAAATCCAGCATTAGAAAATTCTAATAAAAGAAATGAGAGAAGAGATGACATAAGTCAGGTGGTTTTCGCCAACCTTGATAAGAAAATGGTAAGAAGGTAAATTTCAAAAAATATTGAAAAATTCCCATTGGTAACACATTTAAATTTTAAATTTTAGGTTGTTTATACAAAATAAATACAGTTTAAGATAATAATAATTTCTTGCTAAGAATTTTCACACTAGTGAAAGATTGTGTGATTGACTTTGGATCATTCTATCATTCAACTAGTGATAAAAAATTCACTTGTAATTTTGTATCATGAAATTTTTGGAAATTAAATCTCTAAGATGGTGTGTCCCTTAATGTTTTTAGAAAAGTATAAGTAAACATATAGATTGATAATATAGTCTTCTTGAAGCAGTTATACTTTTTTCACAATTATGGTCTACAAAAGAATCTTATTTCCAATGGACAATTCAATGATGAATGTTCGGGAACTACCTTCAAAAATGGGATTTTGAATGTGACATGGTGATCTATGGTGATTGAAAGAGTTAAATATGGGACTCATTACCAAAATAAAAATGTTTATAAAACTTCAAAAGTTAGAATATTGACATTATAAGATCTAAATCAATGAAACTATAGGTTTTGTCACCCCAGGAATAAGAACATAATGATTTTAAAGGATAATGGTATACTGAATCATGATCAGATCGAAACAATAAAAAATTAATTTTTGGTTCTAGGAAATCATAAAAGTGTGCCTTTTAAAATAGATGGTTGAAATATAAGGGTCCAAAATTTATAACATGTTCAGTAATTTTTGGGGGGCCTACCCATGTTTTAACATATGATAGTTGTCTTTAATTTATTAATTTCATTTAACATTCTACGAGGATAGAATATATTTAATTCAAGATAAATATATCTTATTTATTTTTTTATTTATTTTGTGGAAAAAATTGTTATATAGTGAGTGGATCAAGAAAATTAAGTGCACCCACACAGACAACAACGGTGAGAACATTAGACCAACATTTTGGAATTTATAAAAGAATGATGGAATATATAATGAGAAGAATATGCTCAGAATTACATAATATAATTAAGAGCTAAAACAATAAACATAACTCAAATAGATAAATCTAGGAGTATGATTCTTAACATAGGAATGCCTATGATAAATTCGAAAAAGGTACTCATCATGATAACATACATACAAATAAATGTCCATCTTTGGAAGTTATGTTTGAATATTTGAAGTATTCATGTCCAATAATTTAATGAAATTTCATCATCTCATAATCATTGTTATCTTATAATTGTCATATATAAATATTAATGAGTGGGTAAACATTATTATAATCACATAATATATTTTTCCCATGGTTATGGGGAAGTATTTTTTTGATATAATATGTGGTATTGTGAAAAAAAAACATCATAAGTAATGATATTGCATTTGATGAAAACGATATTTGGAAGGACCAAAATTTAGACAAATAGGATGTCCAAGAATATTTAACTATTGAACTGCATGTTGATTATAGTATCGACAGTTTGAAAAAAAAACGTAGAACTCAGATTTAGGTGATGAATGAACCAAAATTCCATAAGGTAAACTATAAAATGGATATAAATTTTTATATTATCAGAAGACTGACTAAGAGAAATTAATTTATGTTCCCAATAATTTTGAGTATTGGAAGTTCTCTTACCAGTGGAAGGAGTAGAGCTAGGCAATTCAGCTCAGGTGATTTAGATGAAGAGATCAACCAGAATAAATGGACTACTTAAAATGTATGGGGATTATATGAATTTTCTACTCTTAATGGATTTTTTAGAATCTGAAAATAGAGAGGAATTATATTCTTCTAGTGATTCTAATAAGTGGGATTCAACCATGAATGAGAATCACATCTCTCTAAGTACATGACAGTCTATACATACACAAATGATGATATCACCATTTTAGTTTGTGAAATTGTAAGAAGAAAATGATATATTATATTTATTGGAATATAATTATGTAAAAAATATCATAATTATTCTACTAATATCATTTATATATTTATTAAAGATACCATCATTACTTTTTATGTAACATGTTAGTGAAAACACATCGCATTGCTTTGCGAGGCAGTAGTCTTCCATACACATGAGTGATGTTATGAAATATCATATAGTATGAAATGTAAAATTGGTGTGTATGTTATAATGAAAAAATATGTATCATTAAATAATAAATACCATTAAAATAAAATATAATTAGTATTTCTATAATTATTCCCAACCATGAGAGGTGGTAATGGAAAAACTAACGACATTGGTTTGTGAGGCGGTAGTCCATCGTACACATGGAAAATGATTCTGTAATGCATTTGATCGAATTGTGTGTGGGTATATGTAATACCATTAACATAAAAAAATTATATTTAAATTAATTTAATTTTTATATAATCATGATAGAAAATGGAAACGGGTTTTCAAAACAAATGAAACAAAAATGTTTGTTGATGGACGTTACATCATCTTTAGGTTACTCCTTTTGGTTTACACCAAAGGACATTATTGGATGGGTTTATTCCCAGTGTAATGATTGTATGATGATTTTATGGATGAAAAAAGTTTTTTTCCATGTATTTTTATATAAAAAGTGATATAGGGTCATGAATATAAGAGGACATGGGTTGACTTTTTAAAAGGGATATGAGTGGAAACATGAAAATTATTTAATGAGGTAATTCCACCAATGGGTTTTTCCATTTCATGTGGCTCCAATAATGAAGAAGACTCTATAGTAGAATTTATAATATAGAAATATGGCAACAAAATGGTTCTTGTTACGTGTCTAGATTATTTTTACCCTTAGGAAGAAAGTTTAGTCACTTAGTAAACATATTTTTACCTTCATCGTTGTGATTATTTTAATCATTTTCACAAATCACATTGGTCAAAACATATGTTCACATTATTATAAATAATATATTACATTGAATCTAAACATGGAAAGCATATTTCCTGAATAAATTAAATTAAAAGGAAAACAATAATTTAATATTAATCCCATAGTTCTGGTGATACCAAATGCTTTTTAGAAGATTATTTTTTTAGAAAAAGATGATTCCATCTTAACTATAAGAATAATAATATTCATTTAATGAAAATAAACTAATATCTCATGATATATATTCAATAAATTTAATTTAAAAAATTATACATTAGGGATTATTTTAATTAATTTAAAAGGTGAAACATTAGATATATTATAATAGTTTTAGAAAAAAACATATTTAAACCCAAAACACACATATATTAAAAATGAATATAATATTAATTCAAAATAAACTATGTTGATTAAATATAACTAATTAATAATTAGTTTTATTTAAAATATATTCAATACATATTGATAATTTTAAATTAATTAATTTAATAAAAGAATTCAGTTTTTCAAATATATGTATTTTTCGCTATTCAATAAAAATAAATACTTTAAAAAAAAGAAAAATATTCAAATAATTAATTTTGATATAATGATTTTAAAAATGATATTAATTCTATTAATTTAAAATTAAAAAATTTATAAACTTTGAATTAAAAAAATTCTTAAAAAAAATAATTTAATTTAATATATTGTATTTTTTGACAAAATTCACTTAATATTTTAATATATAATATATGTATTTATTTAATATTAATAAATAACAAATTATTTATTCTATTATTACCTGGGTTTTTCAATCCATACATTATCATCAGTTATATTACATTACAATATTTTATAGGGTTTGAAATGTTTATATGTGTATTTGTGCTTGTAAATTAGGGTAATTCCTCCAATGTAAGAATATACAAACTCAATGTTGATCACAATGCAATGGACTATTTCATGTTGGGTTGAGGGATTCATAGTATAGTCCCCTTTAGGATTTTCTATGAAAAAGTAATACACATTTTTATTAAACCAATAACAAGATAATCCATCTATAATTTAAGGTTTATGATAGTAGTTCAACCTCTCCCATATTGAAATTTGGGCATGTGTATCATATATTTCCATATATTAATTTTTATTACATATTTTTAGTGGGATAGACCAAAAATAATTCAAGGATTAATTATTTAATCAATAGGAGTATTAGTTGAATATTTAAAGGGAATGTTTAATGTTAATAATTTTTTTATTATAATAATATTTATTTTTTATGATGTTTGTGCTGGAGGACTATAATATATATACCAAAGGGGTAAAGTAAAATAATAGAACTAGTTCAACATATGTTTATTGTGAAATAATGTGGTAAATAATAGATTTTTAAAATGTAATCATTTAATGTTGACCAACAAAACACTTTTAGTCAATTAGGATTGATGTTTATTTATTGATTCTTCATTGCCTAAAAAAGAGACTTTATAGAAAATTAGAAACTTATTTTAATTGGTTTTACATAATTTATATTTCATTATTTTTTTACTCTAAATTTGTTTTAAATATTAGATTGTTTTGAATATAAATTGGTTTTCAATAAAATAATATTAGTAACTATATATTTAGTAGGTTTTAGCGATGATTTAAAGAGAATCAAAGTTAGGAATTATGAATAAGGATTCAAAATAAATCCAATGGGGATATTAAATTTCAAAACATAGTTAGTGTAGTAATTGTATTATTGTGTTGAATATTTTTTATAAGTCCAAGAATTTATATGATGGTTCATTGAAAATCATAATAAAAATATGTTGAATAACAAAAAAGGTGAATTTGAATTTTTTAAGAAATTTGTTTCATTATAAAATGGAGTAACCAAACCATTTTTTAAGTTATTATTATCTTAATTTCCTCATGGAATATAAGTGTGTGACGAAAAAGGGATTTAAGTATGATTGGAAAAATATTTCATGATTAATTAAATTACATCATGGTAAATGAAATGACATTGTTATTAAGTGACATTATATAATGATTAAAATTTTTTCGGATGTGATTTATTAAATCCCTATTTTACATAATATGAAATGTAAGGAAATACTGTGAAAATTTCCATTTAGGGACATTTTTTTCAAAATCCAAGAATAAAATTACATGAGAATTTATTTAAATAAATTATAATTCGTATTGTTTTTTATCTGAATAGTAAGAATGAATAAATTAAATAATAAATGGATGTTTTTTTCAAATAATTAAAAATACAATATATAATTTAAAGTTAAATTATTATCATGGATTTCACTATGTTTTGGTTAAATAAAATTTATTTAATTTTTTCTTCCATAATTGAATTATTAAAAGTTTTTATATGGATTATATGATGTCAATATAAAGGTATATCGTAAAATAATAGAGTATATTTTTATTATATTTTTGTTATTTTATCATATATTAGTTTTGATGAATTAATATTAACATTATATTTAAGGAATTTATGATATTTTGAATTGATATTATGACTAAAAAAAGATAAATCGGTTTTGTGTTTTCTATATCATGTGAGAAATTTTTCTAGAGAGAGGGTAGGGATGTATTTAACATACCCATGAGAAGAATAATGTGATAATATTAAATGATTTATTCAATTTTTATGACTAGATAATTTTCATAAAAATTTCTATCTCTTTATTGGAAGTATTATGAAGATATTATTTCTTAAAGGTGGGTTTTTATATTTGTATCTATATTTTCAAATCTACCAGTGTGATAAAATTAGATTATATCATAACATATAATATTATTTTTTGGGTGTTCATTTTGTGATTATAGTTATTATTAATTTAAAGTATTAATTCTCAAATATTGATTAACTTCCTTATATTGAAAATATAATTCATCTTTCGAGTATATTTAGTTTTATCATTTTTTAACATTGTTTTAGTTTTTTGGTGATTTAACACAATTCTAAAAATAATGTTCTTTTATTTTGAAAAAAATATCATTATATTTAAATGGATATAGATGATTTAATTTCATGTTATTTTGATCACATCATGATTCCAGTGGGGTTATCCCATTTTTTTGATTGATCATAGTAAAATATGTTAGCATGGGTTATTTTTTATGCCAAATATGACATCATTCAAATTATATTGTGAAACATCTAATTTTTAAAATAAATTCTCACTAATTTCAAAAATATCTATAACAATAAAATAAAATAAAACTTACATTAAAATAATAAAATAATGGAGGTTTTTTAAATAAGAATGTTAAATATTTTGGAATGATTTTTACATTATATATTTTGTTATCATTCATGTTTTTTACAAATAATATTATTTTAAAATATTTCTATATTATAATTATTATATAGAAAAATAAAATATTATGAAAAAAATTTAGGTGGTTGATAAATATTCCATAATGAAACACCAAAATAAAATAAACATATATCAAATATTATTAATATAAAAAATTATCATTAATACGTTATAAAAAATAAACATGAAAAATTAATTAATAAAGATAAAATATTAACAATGTTATAGTGAAAAAATGAAAATAAATTTTAAATCATCATCCATAGGTTTTTCATAATTATCATAAATCTAATTAAAACAATGTAATGTTTGAAATATATTTATATATACATTATAAATTTTTAGAGGGAAATAAACTAATTAAATGATATATATTTTTGAATATTTCATGGTTATATAGATGAATGTAATATGGTTAAAATGAATTTATGTTTGGAGTGAAGTCAGTTTTTGTTGACCAGAATTTCATCCATTGAAATTTCAATCAGTATAATTTAATGCGATATATAATTTTTTGAACGATATGTGAACAAAAACACAAAATATTCTCTAATTAAAATTAATTAATTGGAAATTTTATCTATTTATGGCTCTATGATAAATCAATGGGAGGTAGAGAAGTTTAGAAAAGATTATGGGTCACTGTGTTGGTTACCTCGCTTAGGTAGTGATATATAATGCTCTGGGTTTTCATGGGTGGATGTTTAACTTGTGTTGATTAGTTGTTCTTATTATTTAAGTTTGGGGGAACTTTTGGTAATGTGTGGTAATAATTTGTTCATCTATGCCTTTGGTAGGAATCGAATAATTTGTTGAGGATTACATTATTTGGTAATCTATTTGATTAACCTATATACTTCTAGTTAAAGAAAATTTTGAAAAAAATGTATTTCTCCAATTACCTTAGGACATAGTCTAGGCATGCTAAACTTTTGGTTCTTTCTCTAGTTTCTAGAATTTATGTTTCATGTTTTCCCATTGAGTTTAGTTCAAGTACATTGTTTGTTTGTAAAAAGGTGTGTGTTTAGATTAAATCAGGGGGAAGGTATGGTTATTTGACTACCTAATTTCAGTACACTCATTCCTTGGGAATTTAAGATATAGAGATCATTTTTCTTCTATATAAAGGATTCTTCTTACGATCTTCCAATGAAATGTCGTGAAAAGATCCAATTGTCTTATTGAAGTCACAGAGATTAGTTTTTCATTAGTTTTGTTCTCCAAAAAGTGGAATCAATGTAATTTTCAATGTTAATAAGTTCAAAACATCAATAAAAATTCATGGATGATATAAGAAGAAGGAAAAATTCAGATTGATAAATTTGATGGGCCTTGGTTTGGATTCTAAGGAATATATATTGAAGATTATCCAATTCCATAAGTATTCAAGTTTTACTTATGATTAGTTTTGTTATTTTAGATGGATATAGATGAGTGGTATATATTGGATGTGAATGTTCTATCACTAGTAAGTATATCACATGTAATGAATATTGATTTCAATATTTTAGAGAAGACTACAGTAAAAGATGTTAAAAAATATTTGGAAAATATTTATGATAAATTAACAACCCATAATAAAGTATTCATATTTTGATGATTATTTAATTAATGATTAATGGATAGAAGACTGATGATGGATCATTTTAATAACTTTGAAATGATTTATAACTGCACAAATTCCCACTTGAATAGTATCAACATGTCTATTTAAAAATTTTAATTGGAGTGGAAGTATCCTTCAAGGAATAATCACCTCCATCTAATGGAAAAAATAATGTCTACCAATTACGTGTAAAGGGCTAGGAATTAAGATACTTATAAAATTCAATCAATTCTTATAGGATAAATTTATATAATGAATAATACATGAAAAATTTAGAGATCTTTATTTTCTAAGATCAATACTTCTTGTCAAGAAAACATATTGAAATGTAAACTATTCGGAATCCTCTACTTGGACTTCCTTTAAAAAGTATTTTCCCACAATCATGACTGATTCTCTTTTTATTTTTAGCATTAATTCCTCTCTTAATTTTTTGTTGTACAATTGGACTGTAAAACCACTTCTCCCCAACATAGAATCTAATGACATTTATTTGGATATCAACATCTCCATTAATGATAAAATAAAGGAATCAATTAGAACAATCTCTATTGACATTAAATAAATTGTATTGAATTAACAATTCATTAGTGGGGATTAAATTATAATATGGGATAATATGGTAAGTTGTATTATATCCCCATAATCCTTATAGCATAAGAACATTTTGGAAAACACTAATATCTTGGAATAATCTCTTAAAAGTCATTGATTCTTCTATATCGTTGTATGCTTTCTTGGTGACTGTTTCACTCAAAATTATCTACTAATGAATTTTTTAAAACTATTATATTTTTCATATTATCAAAAATTTTCTTATTAAACCTGTATACTGATGACATAAACCATCCATTTATATGTTGTGTCACAACTACTATATTGTGGACCACAGTGGTCTACATGTTCCAGGTTCATTTCCCATAATTCTAAATTATCTGTGAATGTATGGAAGCCTGTATACACATGAATATTTCATGAAAAATGAATAATATGATACCCACAACCTTTCCGGATTTCATTCATCTGATATAGAGTAGCCATAACAAGCATATTCATGAAGGAGTTCCATTTTTCCCAAACACCTCTTGCGCATATTTTTTCTGTAGTGGAAGAGGAAAAATCTTTCCAATATGGATTCTAGTACAAAATTTTTACATTAATTATCTATTCTTAAATACTCTCAAATCAAAGTTAATTATCGTCCACCCCTGGTACAATGGAAATAGTATGGGTCTCTATTACATGATGAGAACAAATGTAACACAAATGGTTCTTCTAGGGGTAATCTGGGTCCTTCTGTGTATGGTTCTATCTTTAGAGATCAAACATGCAATGCATGGGGATAAATTTATTGCTCATATGGTACCCCTTCAACACTTTATTCTTAAATACATACCATCATCAATGTTGTTGAGGCTACAGAATGACAAGTATGGTCCAACTTATGGCATGAATGTGACTCGACCACTATGGTGTAGATGATCAGATATGGAACAATTCATTTTTCATAGAATATTATGAACGTATTGATTAGTTTCATGGAATATCTTCGGTCCATGAATTACAACTTTATACATGAATTCCATGAGGAAACTTTTTTATCTAATGGAATTTGAAACCTAGGTGTGAAAGCTATTGATTTTACATGGAATTATAATGTTCATGCTGATTTCCTTTCATTATGAATAAATAAATATTGTAAAAATTCAAATTTCAGAAACCTATATTTTTCTTTTCATTTAATAAAGTTGAACTTTCATTTGGGAAACTCATATTTCTACCAAAATATGACGTATGGGAACTACTACTATTATAATCACTTATATAGATATGTGATGTAATAACTAATGTAGTTAGTAACTTTAGTGGATTACAAAACATGGTTTTTGATGATATCAAGTCTCTCATACTCAATTTTGAACATCAGTGAAAGGGAACATCCGGTGTGATCCAGGAGTGTAAGTATCACCGATGAAAGAGTAAATTCACCTCAATGGTAAGAAACTTAACAGAAAAATACATCATTAAAAAATTCTAATAATGGAAATGAAAGAAGTGATGATATAAGTTAGGTGGCCTTCATCAAACCTGATAGGATAATGGTAAGAAGGGAAATATTAATAAATATTGAAAAATTCACCTTGATAACACATTAAAAATTTAAATTTTATGTTGCTTATACACCATAAATACATTTTAGGTTAATAATACTTTCTTGCTAAGAATTTTTACACTATCAAAAGATTGTGTGATTGACTTTGGATCATTCTATCATTCAACCAGTGAAATAAAATTCACTTGTAATTTTGTATCATGCAATTTTTGGAAATTAAATCTATAAGATGGTGTGTCCCTTAATGTTTTTATAAAAGGATATGTAAACATATAGATTGAGAATATATTCTTCTTGAAGCAGTCATAATGAATTCACAATTATGGTCTATGAAAGAATATTATTTCCACTTGAAAATTAGATGATGAATGTTTGGGAACTACCTTCAAAAATGGGATTATGAAAGTGACATGGTGATCAATGGTGATTGAAAAAGGAGTTAAATATGGGAATCTTTACCAAACCACAAATGTTGAAAAAACTGTAATAGTCAGAAGATCAACATTATACGATCTAAATCAATGAACCTGTAGGTTTTTTCACCCTAGTAATAATAACATAATGATTTTAATGGATAATGGTATACTGAATCATGATTAGATGGAAATAATAAACAATGAATGTTTTGTTCTAGGAAATCATAAAAGAGTGTCCTTAAACATAGATGGTTGAAATATAAGGGTCCAAAAGTTATAACATTTTCACTAATTTTTTGGGGGCCTACACAGGTTTTGACCTATGATGGATATCTTTAATTTATTAATTTCATTGAACATTCTACAAGGATAGAATATATTTAATTCAAGATAAATATATCTTATTTATTTTTATTATTTATTTTGTGGAAAAAATTGGTATATAGTGCGTGGATCGAGAAAATTAAGTGCACCCACACAGACCGCAATGGTGAGAACATTAGACCAAGATTTTGGAATTTATAAAAGTATGATGGAATATATAATGAGAAGAATGTGCTCAGAATTTCATAATAGAATTATTGGCTAAAACAATAAACATAACTCAAACAGATAAATCTATGAGTATGAGTCTTCACATAGGAATTCCTACGATTAATTATGAAAAGGTACTCATCATGATAACATACTTACTAATAAAAGAACATCTTTGGTAGTTATGTTTGAATATTTTATGTAGTGATGTCCATGAATTTAATGAAATTTCATCATCTCATAATCATTGTTCTCTTATAATTGTCATATATAAATATTAATGGGTGAGAAAAACATCCTTATAAATCCATAATATATTTTTCCCATGGTTATGGGGAAGAATGTTTTTGATATAACATGTGGTATTGTGAAAAAAACATCAGAGGTAATGATATTTTATTTGATAAAAAAGATATTTGGAAGGGCTAACATTTAGAAAATTATGATGTCCAAGAAGATTCAACTATTGAAGTGCATGTTGATTATAGTATTTATTGTTTGAAAAAAAAACACAGAACTTAGATGTAGGTGATGAATGAACCAATATACCATAAGGTAAACTATAAAATGGCTATAAATTTTTAGATTATCGGAATACTGACTAAGAAAAATTAAACTATGTTCCCTGGACTTTTGAGTATTGGAATTTCTCTTACCAGTGGAAGGACTAGATCAAGGCAATTCATCTCGGGTGATTTAGATGAAGAGATCAACCAGAATAAAGGGACTACTTCCAATGTATGGGGATGATAAGAATTTTATAATCTTAATGGATTTTGTAGAATCTGAAAATAGAGAGGAATTATATTCTTCTAGTGATTCTAATAATAAGGATTCATCCATGAATGACAAGATGTATTCAATGATGTTCAATATATCATTGGAGAATGATTAACTTCCAGAGGGAAAAGGGACATAAAAATAAGTGGGTATAATATATTAAAAATGAACCTGATTAAAAGAATGCATTCAAAGAGTGTTTGGTAGTGGGAGGGTTTAATATTTAGGACGGGGTATATTCCATATAAAATGTCTCACTAGTAGTTAAGAATTATACCAATGAAATAATTTTAATCATAGTTGCCTCGAATGATCTATATATAGAGTATATAGATATCAAGAATATCATTCGTTGTGTTGATTTTGAGGAAAATATATTCTTTAAAAAATTTATCAGTTTACCATAAGTAGGGGACTAGAATTTGGGTTGTATAATGAAGAAAATACTATAAGGGATGAATAAATCCCCATGATAGTGAAATCAGAAATTTTGTTTATTTATTTTATAAGAAGGGTTTGGCTGGTGAACGAGTTATCATTAATGTTACTATATGTAATGGTAATATGGAACATTCTTCATATTTAATTTATATGTGGATGTAATATTTACACATGGACTACATGTTCAGAAAATCTAAAAGTTGATGTGTGACTAATCGAGAATATTTGAGATGAATGCTATTGAAAAGGAAATGAATATTTTTGGGATAAATAACGAGATAAATAGTAAATTAAGGACCTTGTTTTTATCATTGATATATTATATTCAGAAGATATTGAAAATTATTGGTGTGGAGGGAAGTAATCCAGTCTCTACCCCTCTTTCAATTTAATTCATGATGTCTAGGTCACAAATACTTATAACATTTGTTGAAGAAAATTTCTTGAATAATGAACCATAGGAATGTTCAATTGAAATAATGATGTATTCAATAGATTTCACAATGGTAGGAATTACACATATATGGGGAGTAATGATTCTATATTTAGATAATATATAGAAAGTAAATTGGGAGGTTTTTATTTATATTATATAGTATTTGAATGAATAGTACGCTTGACCACATCATTATGGAATAGATGAACTATTTTAAGAATTTTTGGAATGAAAATTTAGGGGTCAAACTGCTAAAAGTAAAATTATTTATGGTGTTTTGTTTTCTATGGGAGGAACTCATATCATATCGTTGTCAATGTTGCAAAATATTATAATGCTTAGTTAAATTGAAAGAAGAGTATATAGATTTAACAAAATCTCATAATGATACAGTATGGCTGAAAAACATTATAATCGAGGTATGAAGGGTTCATTCAGAAGTAGTACATTACTGTGACAACAAAATTGTTTTTCAGTTGGATAAAAATGCAGTGTTCTATCCTTAAATTATGAATATCTATCCTAATTATCATTTTATCATAAATTAGATGTAGGAAAAGGGGTTGGAGATATGTAAAATAACATGATGCCACAATATAAAATAAATATTCACCATATAAGTAGTTCAAGACACTATGAGGTATTATTTACTATTATAAGGACATGGATGGAGGAAGGAATAAAATTTTAATGTTGTTGAATGATAAGTTTTTTAGTATTGATAAAGTTCCATGAAACAATCTTGAAGTGGGATACTATTGGGAGGTGAAGTCCATTTCAGTTCACCAAAATTTCAGCCATCTGAGTTATGTTAATTATAATTTAATTCAATGGATTATTAGTTAGTAAATTTATAAAAAATGAAAAAATATCTTCTATAATGATCATATGTCCATCAGAAGTTTTCTTCTATAGATGTTTTTTTGATGAAATAATGTGAGGTTCGTATGTTCATAAAAAACGATGGGTTACCATTTTAGTAACCTAGAAAATGTAGTCATATCTTTTAATAATGATTTTAAAGTGATTATGTTTAGATTGTTTGATTGGTTTTACAATTTATTTTTGTATTTGGGACATTTAGTTAAATCTATTTAAATGATTGGTTCAGCTAATCACTTATTGGATAACAGAGAAGTTGGTGATGAGTACTTTCATTTTTTAATCTGTATGTATCATCTTCGATCTTCTAATAAAAAAGCAATCAAATTTTTTCCCACATATTTGTAGGAAATAGTCATTATTACATTAAACAATGTGTTCTATATCTTCTTTATTGACATTCAGATAGATGTTTTACCATTGAATATATTTCAGGTACATTGTTTGTTTGTATTGAGTTGTGTGTGAGAAAAATACATTGTGAATTGAGTAGGGTTTTTTAATTTCCAATTTAATGTAAAGTCATTCATGGGGAAGAGAACATCTAGTGATTTGTTTCTATATTTGAATAGTGTGACGCATGTTATTTTCTAAATAATTTACATGTGGATATTTAGAGGTCATATCGAAAGCACAATGGTTAGTTTTTCTTTTGTTATCTTCCAAAAGAATATGTACATTTTTTATTTATTATACATATATCAAAAAGGTATATTGAATATTTAAAAAGAGGGATTTAGAAGTTTCAAATTTCAAATAAAAATAACATCTTTTATTTAATTAAAATAAAAATATTATATTATATTTGGAAAATATATTTTATTTTAAATTACTACTATTATTAAATTTATTAATTTTAAAACATTATTATAATTGAAATATCTATAATGAATTATTAAAAAAAAAATAATTGATAAATATCATTGAATCGTTTGACCGGTTATAATTATATATTAATAAAATTAGTTAATATTAAGAAGCAAAACTTTTCAAAAAAAATGATTTTCTACATGTTGTAACTTTTTATTAAGAAAAATATAACTAATAAAGGAAACTTTTAATGAAATGTATATTTTAAATAAACAAATAATTTTCATTGATCCAATGATTATTAATTAGTTTAAAGTAATAATGAAATCATTTACTATTTTAAAAAATAAGTTTACAAAACTATTTATTATACATTATGAATTTCTCTTCTCAAAAAATAAATATATCATGATTAAATAATGATTATACTAATATGTTTTTTATGTGTATATTAAACTTTATTATTACTCTTGGAAGGATTTGAAATCAATATGGAAAAATATTAAGAAAACATAATTTATAAAAATGTGATTTTCTTAAAAACTATTTTGTTGTTTGTTGTAATTATTCTTTATAAAAGTTGAATTTATCATATTCAGGAAATAAATTTGATTAATGAAGGAAAAATTTTGAATCCTTAAAAAATATTAATATTGTATTTATTTTATTAGTGAAAAAATAATTACCATGTTAAATATGTAAAATAGATAAAACAGGGTAAAAAGGGAAAAATTTACATGTCATAAATTTTAAATAATTAAATAGATATTTGGGGACTCTGAAAATTTATTTTTATATGTGGAATTTAATCCTAAAATTATATCCAACCATTCCCCACCTAACCTGATTATCTCTAATAAAATTCCTTATTTACCCTTATCCTAATATATGATTATAAATAAATACACCTAATTTAAATCAATAAAAGGTTATCTCCTCTACCCACTCCAAAGACACTATATCTTGTCATTTTACAACAATTACTTAACCCCGTTTTTCTCACAATTTTCTCTCTAATGTTATAAATCCATTAATCACAATAACGAGGCCTATGTCTATCATTTCACAGGAATATATTGTAATGAGTAATTTCACCAATGTAAAAGGTTTTTATTGACCTTTTTCAATTAACTTATAATCTCTATTCATCATAAATAAATATTACTACAAAATTGATAAAATATTTGAATTATATGTATTATAAGAAATATTTATTACAACTATAAAAATTTATACACTAATTAATTGGCTATAACACATTAGTTTTTGGGATATTCTTACCATATACATGAATGATGTTATCATATTTTAATCATGAATGGTTAATAAATATAAAATATTCGTATCTTTTAGTAAGAGTTATGGTTTTTATAGCGTATTTTATATTTTGTAATGTAAGTATATATAGGTATTTTTAATAATAAAATAAATTATTCTACTTAATTATATATTAAAAAAGAGATAATTTCATACATTTTGTTACAATATCTCAACATAACTTTAATTAACCAATCTAAGAAATATAGTTCTCTATTAAAAACATCTATATCATCAAAATGTCTATTATAGGGTTGCATTAGTAAGGAGAAAGGACCCTAACATATTTACTAAAGAAAGTGTGACATAAATGGAATAATTAACAACAAACGATTTTTTTTAAAATTATTGATTAAAAAATGATTGTAAGAAATTATAAATTGATATTACCATATAATTGTGTGAATTCACCTTTGGGTGAATCAGTCGTGGATGGCATTTAAAAAAAATATTATCTACATAAACCTTTTCAATTTTAAAATAACCCTCTAAATATATGAACACATTTTACATATTATAATATAAATAAATCTATTTATATCTTACCCAAAATGGATCACACATATTAAATGAATAATATATAGTGTATATTTTTACATAATATTAATATAATCTTCAAACACATGTGAAGAAACCTAATCCTTTTGTGTTTATTTTTTTTACAAAGATTATCCTATAATGTAAATAATAAATTTTATGTGGTATTAATAGGGATTATCCTATAAAAATTGTATAATTTTTTTCATAAAGAAAATTATCTCTACATTATATAAGTAAATAGGAATTTTTATGGACTCCAAATAGTGGTATGAGATTGGATTATATCGGTAGCCTCCATTCATTGATTGTGTTACTTGTAAAGAACTCTTGAACAAGATCATTAATCTATAATGGGATGATTGTACAATAATTTTCATATCATTTTCATCAACTAGAGTCCTTGAATATAATTTGATATTGAACAATAATACCATGCATATCTATCTCAAAAAATATCCATACTCCAAGGTCTTATTCAGTGTATAATTATAGGATTCTCTAATATTCAAACTCCAATGAACTTTAATAACCATGAAGCTCTAAAATCATTAAGGGATTTCAAAATTAGTTATCAAGAAAAATACATGTTGATATCTCCACATCACTTCTTATTCTTATTCCTTTATCAATATGTTTTACTTCTCTATTACATTGTATCATATGTATTATACTTTTTTCCTTTTACATTGATTGAATAGATCAATTTGGTAGTGTCATGTTATAACTTAATCTTGTCCAATATGATGAATGTATTTATTCATAGAAAATTATTGGGTTCTTTTCACTCCTCATATAGATCTCTCAAAATATATATCTCTCTTCATATAATATTTTATATCGTCAATAATCTTAGAGATTAAGTAGAAATTAATTATTCAAGAATATATCCAAAATAATTGTAAAATTAATTCTAGAAACTTCCCAAAATATTTACACAAGTATCTGTAAATATTTTCCACAATGGATTCATGTGTGTTTTTTTCAAATCATTAATATTATATCTTCCTTAACTACTTATCATAACTTCCATTTTGTGGAGACATTTTCTCATTTTATCGCATCTAAATAAAACTCAATTTATATTTTTTTAGAAAGATGGAGATATTTATTTACAAAATACTATAGAAATATTTATAGCAAACGATTCTTAAAAACTATATAAAAATCATAAATCTATAATACTATTATGTCAAAAATCCTTCATTCATTATTTGAGTGCATAAAAAATACCAGTAGAAATCATCTGGAATCTCTCACTTTTATTATTCATTTCAACTTGATCATATTAATCGCTAGAAGGAATCAAAACCATCTTAGTGAAATAAAAATATCTATAAAATAGTCCAAACACCATTATATTTAATCTCAATAATAATTTATTTTTTAATTTATTCATTTTAATACTATTTAAATACTCACCAATTCATTAAAGTTTGATATTCTTCTCAATATCTAGAATCTCAATTTTTCAAGAAGTTTCAATAAGTAAAAATATATTTTGTGATGATTAATACACTTAAAAATTTCATAGAAATCAATGGATTTGAGTTCATCTTTTTAATATTTATTCACAAATTTACTAAATACATAATCCTAGAGAAATTTAAATATTTTACTAAGGGAGGTATTTTATGAGATTTTTGTATCTTTGATAAGGTATAATATTAAAGATATATAAGATTTATTTACATCATAAATGATTTAAGTATCATACACATTCCATTTATGTTGAAATTTCCATGATTCATATGTATACATAGTATTTTACACATTTAAAGTGTCCTATATTTTCTAAGAAGCTTACACATATCTAGTATTCATTTGGGAAAATATCATATGAAATATGCATATCATACATGTTTTTTGAAATGTATTATGTAATATATAATATTAAACATGTATTAGATATATCTTATGAATATAAAACATTTATATGTAGCCTAAAATATCTTATAGTGTTTTTATAAGATAATAGACTTAGTCACATTTTCACAATCACATCCAAAGTATCTTATAGAGATCAAAATTTGTATGGAATTTTCAAACTAACTTATAAAAACCTTAAATGTCTTACATACTCATTAAATATCTTATGAAATGTATAAAATATTATTATTTTCATAATATATTAATATGAACACAAAAATATCATCTCAAATCTTCAAAACAAATCCATTTTTTCAAATCCACCACTTGAATTACATAATTTCATCAAATAAACTCTCTGATTCTTCAAATCATTAGAATTAATCTCTATCACTTAAATTATTTTATGAAATTATTTTATTAATTCCAAATAAATTCAACCTAAATCAAATGATTTATTATAGTATATAGTCTCATCTTTGAGTTCATTAATTAATCTTCACTATTTAAAATCAATCAACTTCAATCCAACAATCTAAACATCCTCATCAAATTGATATTATTCAATGTATGAAGACATTATAATGATATATTATCCTACAATACTTTTTGTGAAACATTATCCAAAATTTCCCAATATTAGTAATACCTATTCAACCTGTTTACTCATCTAATAGTTCCAACCCATTCTAAAGTTTATTTATTTGTTGAATCCAGCTCCCACAACAGTTAATATTTATTTTCATGAATATATTCTAAACATAATAATAATTGTTAGTTTCTAACCTAATGGAAACACTATAAAACACCCTTTCCAATAAAAAATATTCTTTCCATAGAAAATGAAATTCTATATACTCACATTTCTTCATTAGGATCTTTTATCTTAATTGAAGTCAAAAATATAAATTGACATGTTAATTGAAAACATTTAAAACTAACAAAATATTTTAGGTTCTTCAATATCTCCCTTTAATGTTTTTTCCATTAATACAATTTACTAAAAAACTAATTTCAATATGTTTTTCTTTCCACAAAGAAGTGTTCTATCACCTGTTTTAAAATAAAAACATTGATCTTGTCTTAATGGAAAAACAATTCATCTCATTAATGTAGCTGATTTAAAAATATATTATCCCCTATGGACTCAAAATTTCTATTTTATTCCCCTTGTTTAGAGAAATAGTTAGTTTGCAACTTAGAATTCCATTTAAATGGGATGTATAAAATATTTTTCAAGAAATTTTATTATCCTTCACTAAAATTTAATAAACACATAAAAATATTTAAGTGAATGCTTATTTTTGAGTTTTTTGTTTAACAATCACTCCCCAATGTTACATTATTTAATAAAAGATAAAATTGAAAATAAATTTTTGAAAATTTTATTAACCATGAAATAATATAACAAAATAAGATTAAATTTATTATCTCACCCTCAAGGAATAATCTTTATCCCGGATGGTTTTATTCAAAAATAATCTCTACAAATTTATGATAACATTTCAAAACATCTATAAAATGTGATATGGAGAAATATGTGTTCAAAGGAGACAATATTGTATTAGTTGATGTATTCCATGATGGATAAATATCTTATGTTTTTCATATATCACAATATTAAAACTATTATCATTTTTCATTATCAACTATCAATTATAAGAAAAAATTATAAAAAATGTGTATTTATATGATTATATTGAATTTTAATGAGATCCAAATTGTAAGAAACAAGGATTGGACATTATTATTAATGAATGAAATCTAATATTTATATTTTTAAATAATGGAGTAATATTTATGATTTATTCCCTTTTTATTTTCTATATCTATTCATATTTTTGAATCATGAATTTATTTCCCACTTGTGATTTATTTAGAATATGATTATTTTATCTAACAAGTAGATCACATTTATTCCTTTAATCTTTCTCCATCTTCCTCCCAATTATAAATATTCTAGATAAATGGTAATATAATATTTATTCAAATTTATCTTATTTTTTTAGCCACATTATATATTTTAATAATAACATTTTTATCCCTTCAATATATTTTTCGTTTATTTTTTCAAAAAAATCCTCCTCTAGAAGCCATGTTTGGAACGTTATTTTTTTATGCTCTGAAAATTTGCTGATTCCACCCAAATATTAATAAAAATTAGAGATTAAATTATATAGAATGTTTTTTAATGGTATTTATATTTTTCAGGTGTTTCTTCATTGGGTTTTTAGATCCATTGGAATTCAAGGTGAGTTAAATGGGTGAGAGGTCTTGTGGGAGATAAAATCCTTCTATAAAGGAAGCTGTAAATGGTGGTTCATAAAGTAAAAAGCTTTGACTCATGGAATTAATGCTAGTTCATGACATGGGGTTTTAGTATAATAATTTCAAGGTTTATTTCATAGTGTTAGGGTCAATGTGATTCATGAAAATAAAACAGAAATAATGTCATTCAATAATTGTTTTTCTTGAGCCACATTTTTTTCAATGGGGATCCAATAGAGGTTTAATTCAAACATTTCACGATGTGAATTTGGTTCTCACATTACAGATGAGTGTTTTTAAATAATGTGTATAATATCAAGATCCAAACTAAATTTCCCTTTTCACTTTATTTTCCCTCAAATCTTATATAGCATGTAGTGAATATTTTGGGGATCTTGGATACCTCATTTACTATACTTTGATTTATAGTGTTTGAGGATGATATAACTTCATCCATGGAGGTTTATTACTTATAACACCTTATTTTACCCTTTATTTACTCTCAATCCATAATTCTATAAGACATTGATCATGGTTTTGGGGTTGGTTATTGGATTTTCATTTTAGTGTTGATGTGTATAATTGTATCTTAGCATGTTGGTGCTTCATTGAGTTATTAAATACAAACAATCAACATCCTTTTTCTGGAATCCTACATTTTAATTATCGAATCATTTATTGAGGTAGGATATTTATAAACATGTCTTATAGCTTCTGGAATGATATTTTTGTATATATCTACTAGGTATTTCATCCTTTATATATTTTTGCATCCCATTTTTTTGAGGATTTATGTTTCTTAGTGAGTGTTATTGGTAAATTTGTTAGAAAAATAATTCATGAAATCCAAAATAGAATAATGAATTAATATCTATGAGATAAATGGAAAATAATTATTGGAAGAGGAATAAGGTTTTTTCCATTACATATGTTTTATATGCTATTTTGTTATGTTGATCATTTATAAATCTATGTATAATGATATGAGTTGGAATTTCTCTTGTGGTTGATGAACCCTCACTCCTATATAGTGGAATAAATGTGTAATCTCTTTATTGTTAAAGAGGATAGTTGAAATATGGATACATGAGTTATTTTTGTTAATAATGATTAATTATGTTGATGTGTTGTGCTTTTTGTTTCACCCACTAATATGGGTGAACCGGTTTTGAATTTAGGAATGGAAGAGTAATTGGAAGTGAGTTTAATTAATAATTTACTAATATACTATTGGAGGATATTTTATTAAATTATTGATGTGTTGTTGATTAATTGATATTTATTTATTCATAATGGGGGTGAGTTATGATGGTGTTAGGTTGGAATTTCAAATATAAAGATGCAGGATTTGTTAAATTATTTTCCTTTCAAAAACATGACAGAAACTGAACATCCCTCTTAATATTAATGATAATTAATCGTTATCTGTTAAGGATACGTAAGATTTAATAATTTAAAGAAGAAAAGGAAAAAGTGAGGTATAGTGGATTAGGGAACACATATCCATTAGTCTACATTACCAATTCTCTTTATAAATGCTTTGTGATTTTCACTAGAAGGTTCTTCGTCCATAAACCACTATAAAAGAGTATAAGAAGATGAAACCATACAATCAAGAATTTTACAGGGCCTTCAATTTATTTTACAGGGACTTAAATTATCCATAGATTTTTAATATAATATTACAGTCCACAAATGGAAGAGTTAGATAATCTAATACTCTAAATATATAATTGATCAAGTTGTAGATGTTGAAATAGAATCAACACACAATTATAGTATCAACTAATAGTTTTATATGATAATCAATAATATATAGATTCAATAAAAATATATTAAAAAAGTTGTATTTAATTATATATTAATTGTAAAAACACTTGGTTATTTATCCACGATGTATTTCTCCAAATTATATCTCTTATATGTTCATTTTCAAACTATAGAAAAATATTAAAAATAAACTACATCTTTATTAGGGTACTCAATCATAGATAAAAATAAAAACATTTATGTCTTGAAATTGTATTTCTAAAGGTAATAAAAAATTAATTTTTTGAATTCACACATGTTTATGAAGAATAAGATCATATAAATCATTACAATATTAACATCATAATATTTATCCTAATTGTTGAATTCCTTGAGGTAAAAAAGATCTAAAAATATCACATGATAAATCAAAAAATTTGAAATAAAAATTTTAAGAAAAATTCATAACTTCAATTTGAAATATAAATAATTTAATATATATAATATGAATCTTTGAATGGGTCTATAAACATATTTATAGGGATATTTAATACAATCGATACCATTGAAAAATTAATGTAGAAATAATCCATAATTAAAAAACTATGTGATTGACTAAGTAAAATGTAGGTTCTGATTATGTAGAGATCAACTCAAAAATTATAGTTGATAGCATGTGTTTTATTACAAAATAAGGGACGATAAAACATACATTTATTCCTCAAATATAGAGTTTCTTCAAAAAGTTTGTTTTCTTATGCATACTTTTATTCCAAATATAGGGTATACAAACCATGCATTTCTCTTTAAATATAGGGTATGAATAGTGTTTTAATCTTCTTACAAAACCCATCTAGAATAATTTATACTTTAAGAAACCAAATAACATCCCATTAGATAATGAATCAATGTAATTCCTGAATAAAAATAAATTATCCAGTAATTATTATCCTCAAATTTCTAGGAAGTATCATCATCAAAAAGATAAATATGGGTATTTTATAGCATCACAATCAAAAATAAAATAATAAAATTTATTAATCAACAAGTGATAAAAAATATAACTATTTGTTATTAACATAAATCAAATAAAAGAAATTTTAAATTTAACAAAAAAAATAAATGAAAATTAAAAAATATGAAAAGTAAGTAAATTAGAATAAAATGTATCATTTATCATGGATAATATTTTTATAAATAAATATCTCCTATATATATATTTTACAAATTTTGACACATTATTTCCATAAATTTATCATATTTATTCTCCAAAATTATCTAAATATTTTTTATATCCTTGCTAAGAAAGTTCCTATAAATATATACCTTTTTATTTCACATCAAAAAATATTTAAAATCAGTTTAATTCATTTTGTATAAATGAAAATAAAATATATAAAAAAGAAACATCAACTAAGAGAAATGTGAAAAAAATTATATTTTTCAAAAAAAAAATAACATTAAATTTTTATAATATAGAATGGCAAAAAAGAATCAGGGTTTTTCGAATAGCTAAATAGTTTATGTGGACTCTCAAATCATTTAACTATTTGAATAAAAATAGTTATAACTCTTCATAAGAGTTCTATTCTACTTGAACATGTGAATATATTTTTTCCAATGAATAAGATGCGAAAATTTTACCTAAATAATTTTTTCTCATTAAGATATAATTCAGTAATTTCTTCATATGCGATTTTCTATAATTGAATTACAAACTCCACTCAAAACACATAAAATTATTTTTTATAATTGATATTTTCATGTAAAATTTGATAGTTACATAGAAAATTATAATATCATTCATTGAATAATTTCGTTTTTCTGTCTCTTTATAATATTTTATATACCTTTTAGATCTTCAGGAAACTTTACTACTTCTTCATTGATAATATTAAACAAATAAACAAACTCTACGAAAATAATTCACTATTTAACCATTCAAGAAGAATGAACATATTGTTCTTCAAATCCATGGATTTCCGCATCATTGATAAAATAGTTTTATAAGGAATACATAACAAAGTGAAATTTTATTCTCCTTACAGAACAGTCAAAACATCAAGAAATGGAATACCTTACTCTATCTTTTTAGATTCGCATTTCATTAAGAGTGACGTTTTATGTCTCTTTATTCCACTCAAACTTGATTCTTTAAAATATTTAGTGTTTTAAATTTCAAAGAAGAAAAAAAGGTTTTAATATAGTTCGAGAAGAATATTTTAGTGTTGGTAATAGTTACAATAAAGTATTCATTACGGTATATTTTAGGAGAAATTTTAGATTCTCAATAAAAAATATAGATTAATCATTTCACAGTTTAATTTAGAGTATATAATCTTATGCATGAAAACTATTTTTAAAATAATGTTACTTAATTGATAGATGTCTATGATGATAAGAAATATAAAAACAATATTTTACAATATAAAATATTAAATAATGAACATAGTTTTTATTTAAATGAACATATCATTATTCATAAGATTTTAAATTAATATAATAATGTCTTATTTACTCACCCTAAATTATAACTCTCTTATAGACCATTTTTATGAATATATGTGAAATAATTATTTACACAAAATAGGATATTTTAGAAAAAAATTTACATAACATGGTATTAAATTAAATAATCATTGAGGAATATGTATAATGTAATAAAAAAATTATATATTGATTAATTGTATATAATAATTAACTAAAAAGAATATTAATAGTTCAAAACATAATTATAATTTCATGTAGATGGAAAAGGGAAAAAAGTCCCCCTATACAAACTAGTTAGTACATTTAAATTGAATAATAATAATGAAATGAAATAAATCCTAGATTAACAGTTCCATATATTTGGATTTTTTATTCAAAATAAATTTCCAAAATTATTAATTATCCACATAATTATATTTTAAACAATTCTAATGGTTTACACCTAAAAATTACCAAATACAGGAGAACTTTTTTAGCCATATATTTTTGTTGCAGTAGTGTTAGAAACTAATGTCATGGGTAACCAAATTTTTTTTAGTAAAAACTCCGTAATTAAATTTAGAAAATAATTTTGAATAATACAAATTCTTGATGATAAAAATTTTTGTTTCTTAAAATATAATTCTTCATCATAATGGATATTTATTCCATAGTTAAAATATATAATAGTAGCTATTTTTTTCTTTTTGAACTAGGAAAAAATATTTTCAATAAATATTTTGTTTTTCTCTATTACTACTAATCCCATGTTATTCTTTATGATAAGGTTTAATTTTTCCAAAAATTTTATTTAAATTTTTTTAATTAAATAATAATTATAGAGGCTTGTTTTGAAGTAGTAAATTCTTTCAATAATTTATATATTTTTCCCATAAAATACATGAACTTATAGATCTTAAAAATAAAATCAATTTCATTAGAAATTAATAATTAGTATAAATAGTGTCGTAAATTTTAATAAGTTTTCTATGATATTTCCATATAGTATAAAATTTTTCATGAAGTATAAAACAATATTTATTATATTTATCTTAATAAATAATGTATAAATTTGAATTTTGAGAATTAGAAGTGTATACCTCATTATCATGATCCATAAGTCATACATTTCGCATTTTATTTTCATTATCCTGATTATAGTTTGTAACAGATTCATTAGTTGAATCAGATGTAAAACTTTAGTTAGAAATCAGGAATTTATTACTTTTTATTTTATAATTTTCATTCCATTTTGCATTAATAACATGACAATTAATCTTTATATGACCTTTAACCATATATTCATTACATAGATATTCTTTATTCTTTTTCATTATATTATTTTATTATTTTCCAAATCTATTATCAAGATCTAATAAATAATTTCCTGAATTAGGTCAACATGAATCAGATAATTCATCTATAAAAGTTTTATGTTAAAGAAACCTAATTTTTTGAAGAAATATTTTTTTTCAACTCGGACTTGCACATTAGATTTATACATAATAAAGGTCTGAATAATTTTATTAAATATCAATTATTTAATAAGATTAGATTAATTAATTATAACTTATATTTCCTTACACAAAGAGGATAAAACCATTATAGATTTTAAATCTTGATCTAATTATAAAATTGGATCTCCCAAATAACTAATATCATTGAAAACTTCAATCTGTCATTCATTTATTTGAGTTATTATATAATATTCAGCAATCCTAAATGTATATAATTTAAATTTTTTAGTATTTTATATTATTTATTTTAAATTATTACATCCTTTATAAAAAATATAAGTACTATACCATATCTCATATGTAAAAGCTCAAAGAGTGACTCGATTAAAATCATCAGTTTCTAATACATAGACAATACTATACATTTCATAAGAAATAAGATCATATTATTTATGTTGATCATTATTCCATTTTATAGATCATCTTCAAGAATTTTATAAGTCTTTATTACCTTAAAATAAACTAGTAATCCACGATTTTTAAATTATATAATCATTCTCACATTTCAACATCCATAAATTTCACCATTAAATTAAAGTGCATAGACTATTATCATACCTTCTCAAAAATTTGAAGTTGAGAAATATATTCAGCTGATGATTTATCTTTAACTCTCTAGAGTCATAATAAATATTACCACTTGAATTAATTTTTTGATATTAATTTTTTAATGGATAAAATTAGTGGAATCATTGTGGATTTCCAATAAAGAAAAATTCCCAATAGAGACCAGCCTCTGATGGGGGTTATTGTTATTAGGATGTAACATCATGGTTTTTTGGAAATAAAAATAAAGAAATAGAACACAACATCTAATAAAAATATTTTGGATATAATATAAAAGCAAAAGACACAAGAGGGGAGTGAATTGTGTTCTTTTAAAAACATGATAGAAAATAAACACCCCTATTAAGATTAAATAATTATTTCCTTCTCTCTTAAAGATGATTATTTCATAAAAAATAAAATAGTAAAAGAACATAATGATTTATATTGATTCAGGGAACAAATATCATGTAGTATACACCAACAAAGCTCTCTCTATAAACTTTTTTATTAATATTTGTTGGTCCATTGTCCATGAACCTCTACAACTAATTATAGATTGTTGAACCCTAATAATAGAGGATTTTATAGGGAATTATTGTTCATTTATATGCAACCAAAATATCCATATCTATGTACTATAAACATACACTCTAGAAATGATTGAGAAAATGTATCCAAAACTCACAATGTATAATAGATTATTATGTATATATTTAAACAAAATTCCCACAAAATTATAATAGAAAATGACAGTTGTATCTGATATTCAATAAAATGCAGCATCTTTAAAATATTCATCCATATAAAACATGAAATATTTTGGAAATAATATATAAAAAACCAGGTATATGATAAAACTTTTTCTTCTTTATTTTGTATCTTTGATAAGTGATTTTATTAAATAAAAAACAATGATAATAAAATAAAGTAATAGTGGTCAATTCGATCAAACAGATAAGAATCAAAAGATGAATGTTTCTAAAGGGTTTCTCCAAAGGAAAAAAATAATTTTTATATTCAAAAATACATTTTATCCATTTGAATAAGAATATGAATATCATTAAAAGATCAAAATCTTGGTACGTATCATGATGGTTTAATACCTCTAGGTCAAACTGGACTAAAAATATCACATGATATATCTGGAATAAGTTAATTCAAAACATCCAATGAATGGTTTAACTTATTGAATAAATAGTAATGATTTAATATATTTAATAAATTTTTTTAATTATAATTTAAATATATTAATATAGATATTAAATTCTCCTCAATCTATTCTAAAAAACCTCAAAATAATCCATATTTCAAAACTCTATAATTGGCCATGTCGAATATAGGGTTTGTTTTCAGAGTGATAAACTCAGAAAGTATGGTTGGTATCATATGGATGATTTAAAAAGTATGGATGATAAACCATTTATTTATTCTTCAAAAATAGCATTTGTAACACCCCGACCCCAGCTACCCAGAGCCGGTGTGTTACTTCGTAACATTGGCATGATCACAAAAGATCAAGTATCGAAAGACCGATTAGTTTAGTAGCCTTGGAAACACTAGATACATTCATAAGTCTTAAATTACATCATAAAGTTAAAAACTAATAACAAAGTCTTCATATTCCACACTCATATCCTCTTCTGACTATCCCTGCAGGTCATTCCTAAAATACTTCTTCACATCCTGGAAAATATTAAAACATTGAAAGGGGAGAGCTCAGATGCTCAGTAAGGATAAAAATATAGCAGAAGCTTTCATTAATAAACATAAACATTTAAGGAAATGTATAACTAAAACAAAAGCCTTTTAAACATGATCTTCAACATAATATGGCAAAAGTAAAATGAGATAATGCCATTCACTTCTTCACATCGATATTCTACTAGTCGAATAATCACATGAAATATCAATAACCGCTTTCATAATGATGGAATGCATAATTCCAGACTATCATAACCGCGTAGCCAAGGCCTCGTGCCAAGACCACAAATAAGATTTTGTCAAGGCCTCGTGCCAAGACACTAGTTTGTCTCATGAGACCTACCAATGCAATTGTTTTAGAAGATACTTACGTTTAAAATTGCTCAAATATACTCCAGTGTTTTTCTGAAAACATTATGCAAGATTCTAAAAACAAAATAACTAATTCTGAGACTGCTCGACTAATTACAGGCCATGATGGGTCCACGCCCAATCCCTTCCTATCTACCACACTCGAGAGTCGGGTTTTCTGAAAACATATTTAATCTTGCGTTAAGTACGTATAAATTTGCACTGGATTTTCATATATTGGAGAGAAATATCATTTTTTTGAAATCACTTAAAAATCACATAATTATAAAAGAAAACCTTTTGAATAAACATAATAGTCAAAGGGGTTTATACACAGTATAAAATAAAGTTGTGTATAAAACGAAATATGCCTCAATGAAAGGAGATTGAGACGAAGTCCGTAAAAAGATCATTTTCAAAATAAAATAGATCTATTATGTGTATTCACTATAGGTACACATAAATAACTTAAAAAAATACAAAATAGGACATAATAATATCATGACATAATTTGAAAGTAGGAGATTAACCCAAAGAATGAAAGTTGGGTTAAGAAATTCCCTTACCTTGCATCTTGTCCTGACTCGACCGTTATTTAAACTCCTGAATAATAAACTAGAGTGAATTTATATTTACTTAAGAACATTTTTCATGTTCATTATTCCTTTTATATCACTTATTACCATGTTATGAACATTATGTAATTATTTAAGTTAATAACGGTCGTTTTATCGATCTTTGGTACTTGAGTCAAAAATAAACTTCTTATAATTACAAGTTGTTCATGTGGTGAAATATCCATTATATCCAGAATTATATTCATGATTTAGATATCATATATATCATATATATACAGTATATGCATTCATTTATAATATTACGTAACATTTAGAGGTAAGAAATGAAATGCACCGTTAATGGAGACGGCAAGCCGTACGTACGCATGAACGCTACTTTCACTTCTATTTCGTATTTAATGGAATGAAATCATAATGATATAAATGTATAATATAATACCATTATAATATAGTGTATAATACCATTTACTCCATCCTTTATACATCCCACATATGGCATTAACGATTCAAATCACTTTGAGGGGGCGGTAGTCCACACTTCCTAAAATGAAATTATCGCGTTTACCCATAATGGAAATCTTAAAGTATGCCATAAATGAGAAATAAAGAAGCATAAGTAAAACATAAAAATATTATATATCATATATAAATATAGTGAAATCTTAATGGCCACCTTTGAAGGTGTTATATGAGTGTTGAACAATCATCGTTTCGTGAGGCAGAAATTCGCCATCCGCAGAAACAGTATGTTCTTTAACCATTATATGTAGGTGTGTGTAAGTGTAGATAGAATAATTATTATAACAACATCCTAGTATATTGAGGAAACTGGTTTTGTTACAAATGAAATGAATAAAAATAGTTATGGGGTTGGAGAAGCTAAATAAAACAAAACAACATTATAGAAGACATTACCTAAAAATCGGGTAACTCTTTTTGATTTGATCCAAAGGCTTCCTTGGGAAGAGTTATTCCCAAAGTGAGGCTTCTAGGAGTAATAGGGGGAAGTTGGGAGAGTATTTGGGCAGAGGTTGTCCGAGAGAAATGGCTTGAAAGTGTGAATGAGGTAGTAGAGGTGGGGGCCTTTTATAAGAGGAGAGGAGGGGCACTCTTGGAAAGTAAGGGAATTTTACATTATTATACAATGATTTTAGGATTTTAAAGGTCCCAAACTTATATAATTCGAGTATAAGGTGATAAGGGTTCTAAATGTACTCATCCAATAGGTTTTTTACAAGTGTAGGCCTTAGATTTTACATTATCTTTTTATTTTATTTAAATCGTTAAATAATGAGGTCATCGCTACATCATAATGATGTCATAAATAATTTAATATATTTAATGTATAAAAATTATAAAAAAAATACTATGATGTAGGAAATATTTTTATCTTTCCAATGATTATTTATAGTAAAAAATATGACTTGTATAACCCCATTTAGAAATTGTTTTAGTAAAACATTTCATGTTTGTGTCATTTTTTACATTAACATTAAATAAAAGGTATTTATGTCATTTTCCAACTAAAGTGTCTCCATGGGGTCCCAAGTTGACCCATGGATTTTCTTGGTCGGCCATGGCACATCCAATTAGGGTAGGACATGTGTCAAGTTCATCTCATATTATTAAAACATTATTTTTACCTTAAACTACACTAATTACCTCTAATCGCGATTAAGAACTTAAAAGTTACTATTCACCAAAAAACTTTTAATCTCATTGAACCACATTTTACTTCGTAATGACAACCATGTATGTAGGATTTTTGAAAATCAAAACACAGAAGTGGTAATATTTCATTTAAACGAAAAATCAGTTATTTAACTACCGCTTAGTGGTTTCACTATTCATCAAAAATTGAAGTTTTTCAAAACAATGCCAAAATTTCACCCTAAGCTATAATTGATATTCCGAATTCAAAAATGATGTATATTTTATGAAATTACAAACATATAAGTTGCATTAATTAATTTTATAATTAATTTCTGCTGTCACAACAAATAGCGTGTTTTTAAGAAACAATTTATATCGAAAGACTGACAATTGTTTATGTCCAATTTCAAAGTGAAATTAATTCTAATGAACACCATTGGATAAAATGGTAAAAATATATTCTAATTATACTTTAAAACCAATAAATAGTATAACTTATCACTATAAATTATTTTGATTAAAAAAGTTGTTTTAAGTAATTTTCACTATTCATAAAAATTTGGAAGTTCTCAGAAAATTACAAAAAATTCAACATAGGCTAATTTCAATATTAGGTATACAAAAATGAAGTCCATTTTGAAATATAAAATTTCTATAAATTTAAAAAGTGGTTATTACTATTCATAATGGCTACTTTGATTAGTTGCGGTGTGTTAGAACTCGAAGTTGCATACAATGCAAGCTATTGAATTATTGAATGAGAAGCGTATCATGGAAGCTCGGGGTGTTACAACATTTCTTCCAAAATTAGGGTCGCTGATCCATAATTTTATTCTAAGCATTCTATATTCAAAAAAATCATTCAATTTCAAATGTAGGGTATTAATGTAATGATATAATGACTAAAGATGGGAATCCCATATAATATTGAGAATATGTGGAATTCCTGACGCCAAAATAAACAAATTTCAACAGTTGTATCAATATCATTCACACCTCCTCCTATATCATCTCCCACTTCTGTGATGCTTCTGATGGAGATACAATGTTCTCCAGGCAAAGAACCATCTCAACACCTAGTTCCGATCACTCATTCGGCTAAGGCTCTAGACCCTCACTCAAGGAGGTCCTCTTGTGCCGTTCAATGGCCCCCTAAATCTCCCTTACCATCCCTGAGGTTCCAGATGGGGAGGATCTATTTGAAAAATAGCATTGTTTCTTTAAGACTTCCTTCTCGACTGCATCCTTCACTACAACCACATATCTCCATAGGTGGACTTTGGTGGCTCGTTTTTTCATGGATAGCTATCGATAGAGTGTTTTTTGGAACATTGTGGCCTCTTTGGGTCTTGATAAATAGGATAGGGTTTTAGGGCTCTCTAGAAAGGCATTATACATTGTTATTGATTTCAAGGAATATTTAGTTCTAGCATGGTCGAGGCGGGTTCATGTGTTGGGAAGATGAAGGATTCACCAATTTAGAAGGGCATTGGAGGTCCACCCGTGTGTTGACTCTCCACAGGCGTCCATCTGTATCTCTCTACAGGGTCTCCCCTATCATTCCTCAACCTAGGTTTCTTGTGTTGGATAAGTGATTCCATTATATCCTTTATTTAAGAAGATGATAGTACTTCTTGGCTTATGGATTCATCCTCAGCTAAGATCTGTGTTGAAATGGATCTCTCTCAGCCTCAACTGAACTAAATTTTTCTGCAGGTGGGTAACTTCTTCTCTTCATGATAGAAGCTGGTCTACTCAGTGTACTGTACAACTTTTCATATACAAAGAATCTCATCCTCAGTATACAAAAATCTTCTTCCTCCCCCTGTGGCTTCTCATTAGGCTCCTTGCTCATATCCCGATTCTTCTTTATATCCTAGGGATTCTTTATAAGTGGACGCATAAAATGAGGTTGATGATGCTTCAAGAATTAATTCTGTATCTATTCCCCCCATACATCCACTATGGTCAAGTCAATATTTTAAGCCTCTGGTCTCGGGGCACACATTACATTATCCCCTCATGGACATAGTTCCTTATTATCCTCTAGAAGTTATTGAGTATTTGGATGGATGGGCCCCATCCCAGCCCCACATTGTCATCCTCTGTATTTGGTTCTACTGGGTACATCTCAAGACTTTTCCCCCATAAATGCTCATCCCTTCTACTAACCAAATCCTATAGTATTATATCTCAAGATTAGGATGAACCAACTTGTCTATTAGTTAGAGGATACATTTCATCCATCGGGGTTATTACAATATCAAAATCCAATATTATTTCCCCTACATACTCCTCAAGTGAAAATAAATCAAACTAAAATGGGGGAAAATCCTTCTAGATCAGTTCAAAATGATTTCCTTCATCATGTAGAATTCTTGAGTCTTGGGTTCTCACATCAAAACTAATTTCATTTCATAGTGTTTCCTAATTCTCATGCTTCAATATTTTTTGTTCTTGAACTGAAGCTACCTGTATTTAAAATTTATGAATGTTCGGGAATAATAAGAGTTTTTGATTTCATAAATGTGGAACCCCATAACCATCAAATTTGGATCATATGGTGGCTGAATGTATATATGGATCTTATCACGCCTTTAAATTAGTTCGTTACTAAAATGGTTACACTAGGCTCCCAGTCATCATTCATATCATTTATTTATGTAAAATGTGATGCTTGAGAAAGATGAAGCTTATGGGATGATCTCATTTCATTCGATCTGGGGGACAAGTCATGGAACCTAAGATATGATTTTAACATTTTTTGGATATAGTATAAAAGAATGGAATTGAAAATTTCTCTCAAAATTCTAATTTGGAGTTCTATTCATTCATGGATAGTGTAAGTCTCATGGACATTGGATATATTGGGGAGCCTTACACTTAATGGAAAAATTTGAAGGGATCTAAATGCACTTGGTGGCCGCTCTACCATTTCATGGACAACTACATTGCGATCTCGGCCTTTCTAATGTAAACGGTTTCCCATATGGATCAGTCTATCTCAGATCATGCTCCCATTCCTATCTACCATTCCCTGGGTAGTAGGCATGATGACCAGTTGACCTACCATCATTCTTGTGTGGGATTTTCTATGTTTCGTCGGATAGTGCTCTCCTCTTGGTCAAGACCCACAAGGGGTAAATATTAGAATAAGATTTACATCATGCTCTGGATTTTAAGAGATTACATCCTCCTATAAAATAACAACCACCATTACCGAATTTGATACATGGATGCAATTAATGAAGATATCCACCATCTTGAGATTTACTTAGAGAATTTATTGGATGAAAAACGTTTTTGTGTTCTTGTTAAAAAGAAGGACTTGCTGGATGATATGCTACTGATGCATGAGATTATTTCATAGGATAAATCAATATTTAAGTGGTTCATAGATGGTGATATCGACTATTTTTTTCATGATTTTATCAGAGAGAAATGAACGGTGGTCCATCCTAATATTACCCTTCATGGTCGAACCTCCACTGACGATATTTCAGTTATTAGGGATATAGTGACGATTTATTTTTCTTCTATTCTGGATGGAACTTACTTGACCATGTATGAGGGATACCCTTAAGGTTTTGCTGATCAATTAGATTCCATCCCCTACCAGGTTACCAATCATGTCAACATCTTTATTTAATCTATTCCAAGAGATGAGTAGATCATGGATGTTGTTATATCTATCAATACTCAAAGTCCCACTAACCTCGATGGTTTATCAAGGTCATTCATCATATGTTATATGGATATAATTAAAGTGGATCCGGCATCAGCAGTTAAGGACTTCTATCATTCCGTCCATCTACCCTATGTGACAAGTCCTACCACACTGGTGCTCATTAAAAAAAAAAAAATCTATCATTTCTATTCCATTTCAGACTGATGAGTACGAGTAAATTCCCTTATAAGGTGTTGGATATGGTGATAAATAGACGGCTCCTGAGATATCTTCCTTGCTTGAAATCTTTGGATAAGTATGGATTTATTCATGGTAGATATATCAATGGTGTGATTGGATTGGTGTAAGAGATGGTTCATGTTAATAACACCAAAGTTATCAACTCAAACATGGATATCAATATTGATATAGAAAAATAATATGATACGGTCAAGTGGAAAATCATCATAAAATTGTTATAGAACATGGGATTCTCCATATGGATTATTTATCTTATTTTTAGATACTTCAGCTCACAACGGTTCTATATCTATTTCATGAGGGTGAAATGTGGTTTTTCAAATCAGTGTGTAGGTTGAGGAAAGGTTACCCCAAGTCCCATATCTTATTTATAGTCTCCCAATAATCTTTATACAAATATATCAAGAAGATCCTAATTTAATGTTATATCCTTCCATATCATTACAAGCAGACCTCAAGTGGGGCCTCATTCCTAATGTTTGACGATGACACTATCATTTTGCATAATCTCTCCAAGAAGTCTGTCTGGAGTTTCAACATGATTTTACATGAGTATAGAAAAACGGGTGTCCATCTTGTTAAAATGTATAAGGGTATCTTATTTATCTCCAACCACTACCCTTCTAGGCATGTGGGGATTATAGAGCATAACCAAGGAACTAGAAGAATATCCTTCCCTATTGACTAACATTGTGTCCCAATCTCTCCTCATATCCTCAATGTATAGAATATTGATAAAAATTATTCTAAAATCATGGACCAGATCACAAATTAAAAAAAATAGATACCTATCCATTGGTGACAAAATCTCACTGGTGAATCATGTTTTGTCTTTAATTCCATTGCATTTACTCTATAATCTCTACATTCCAATAGGAATCTTGCACACTATTTAATATTTCCTCAACTCCTTCATTTGGAATGCCTATTCAGATGGGCGACATCATTGGTCGTCTTAGAAGAGGCAGGCTAGACATACCATGTAGGGGGTATCTATGTGAATAAATTTTCAAACACCATGCATTGCTTGAATGGGAATCATTTTGGGGAGTAAATCATGGGGGATACACTCTAAGGACTCTTCACACTAAAAAATATAGCAGAAATCTTGATTTAGTGTTGAACTTCTCCTCAGTGGGTGTCTTATCCACTAAATAATATTGCCCCTCTTAATGAATGATTCTGGAATTGATGCATGGGGTGATCTTCTATAGTGCAAGGAGTCTCTTAGAAAGCCCAATTTTCACTTTTTTAAAAAAAGGTTCCATTCAATAATTACTGATGATAATTTTAAGTGTAAATGTATTTTCATAGTCTCCAGTTTTGTCTGCCTCTCTTATAATTATGAAGAATTTTCCGACCATCTTTTCATCAAGGGTTCATGGGCACGTTTCTTTGGAACAATTTGTATTTCTCTATGGTTTCTCTTAGCATGAGAACCCTAGTACTACTTTCCTCGCATCTTGGTTTCAGGTGTCTATTACCGCCATTCAAAGGAAGGGTAGGGTCCTTATTCTACTATCTTGTTGATGTTGTATTTTGAATGATCAAAATAAGGATCCAAATGATTGGTATTATAGTTCACGGAAAATTATCTTATTTAGAAAAATATACCTATTCTCTGACCATTCATGGCTCAACTATAATGGTGGTGATTCGCCTTTTTTCTGTGAGATCTCACTGTCCTAAGATCCCCCTTTAAGATGTTTCCAGGGACATTCAATTTTTTGGTCCCCTCTTACTACCAGTCTAAAACATAATATTGATAGTGAATATGTGGTGGGGTTAATTTACGGTCAAGGTATTATCAGGGGCCACTCTGGCTCTATATGTTTGGATTTCATAGCCTTCTTTGGCAGTGGAAATTCCTTGCAGGTAAGGGTGAACGCTATGCTCACATGCCTTATTCTTTTTAAAGAAATGATCATATTCCAATCATCCATTGAAACATATTCCACTGTTTTACATTGTACTTTTGAAGGTAGTGGTATGAATCCATAGGGAATGTCATATATCATCCATGAATTCTACAATCTAAACTCTTAAAATACGTGGGTTCTTCACACCTGGTGGGGGGGGGGAAATAGAGTTGAAAATTCGTGTGCTTCCATTTCTGGATCTACTGAAAGAATCACATGCGTATCCAACATTTTTACCCTTACTCATGAATTCATGGATCTCATAATTGGTTATGATATTGGCATCCAATTCATAACACCCAATGATTCTGGGACCCTACCGTGAGTTTACGATTTGGTGCTTTGTTATATTTTATGTGTCTTCCTCTTGAAAATTTATTCTATTCTCCTTCTAGAATAAAAAATATTATATTTTTTTGTAGGGAATAAACCGTGTTTCAAGAATACTTATAATACAAATCCATACTATATTATACATTGATAAATTAAATAAACTCCCTTGGGTTAAATATTTAATATACTTATAGAATAAAAATAAATATTCTTGTAATTATCATCCAAAATTTACATCATTTAACTTCATAAGAAACATAAATGTTGGTTTTAGTGAGCATTGAAATCAAAAAGAAATTAACAAAATTTTTAAATTAACACACACTCAACAGATAGCTAAAAAATTACGGATGAATGAGATAAATGGTAATGGATTGATTGAATATGATAAATGGAAAGTGTATGTAACCATGAATTAAATTTTTATGGAAAATTTCTGATTGGTTGAGATAATATTGGTGTGTATTTTTGAAATGGTTTGGTGATAAAACTATAATTCTATAAACATATTTTTAAATAAATAGTAATTTTCTTGTGAGGGATAGATGGAATAAATGTATTATGGTCAATAATTAAATATATAATTAGGTAGGTGGATGATTTTTTCATAATGGGATAATTAATGTGTCTATAAGACTAAAATGTTTAGTGATTGGTAGTTGTGGGAAAATGAAATAACAATGAACTGTGAGGTATTTTTTATATTTAAAAGAAATTATTTTCAATTTGATCCAAAAGTTCCTTTGGGTTATTGAGTCGTACTATATATACCAAAAGGCCGTATGGGTTATTTGATCTAAACTACCTTACAAGATAATGAGTGGAACTATATATACTTGTAGACCTTAAGGTGTATTGGATCTAATAAACCATATGGGTTGTACTATATGTTTTGGAAAACCCGATGGGGAATTGGATCAGGAAGACCCTATAGAGTTTTGAGTTGTACTATATGTAACAAAAAATCCAATCATTTATTAGACCTGAGAGACCCTAGGGGGTGTTGAGTGGTACTATATATACTCACATGGCTTTTTGAGTACTGGTTCTAACAAACCTTATAAATAATATACATATGACATTGGTGATCTGGGAGAAAAAACTATGTATTGAATGGTACTTGATATATTGGATGATACTATAGAGAAGTTATTGATACATTATATATTATAAGGTGTTAAATGGAATTTGTATGAAATTTGGTTCATTGAAATACCATATAGGGTATTGATGAGATGAGCTATGATAGTACATGAAAAAATTTATAGAGATTTATGAAGATGATATATAGTTGGTTGTGCTTTTTGTAATTTTAGGTAGATGCATGGTAGGAGTTGAGAACGCTAGAGGTAGGGACCAAGTTTGATTCTCTATATTTTATTGATACTTTTTGTAGATGATAATTATAGGAATTTTATGGTTATATATAGGGTATGTACATAGAATAAAGTGGGTATGTGGTTGATTCTGTTCATTATTACATTATCCTACTAATATATGTATGGAAAGGTGATATTCTGGATATAAGAATATGAGGATTTATACTCATGTGACGATCTGACTGTGGATTTTATTGGATTCTATTTTAGGTTATTCCAATTTGTATTTGTGGTCTTTAATTTATTATCATACTTATTATATTTTCTTCTACTGATTATGTTTAATTTCTTTATTATCTCGTTATCACCCATCTCTTCAGTTACATATTTATTAAATAGAAATTCCAATTTTTTTAGATGGATAATCCATTTTATTTCTTATAATGTTCTCACACTATAATCTTTACCTTAGTGTTTTCTAGATAGATATCAAGATTTAGAATTTCTATCCATGTATGTTAGATAGATTTCGTATCCGTCTTGGAGTTTCTCGATCATGTATTCTCTTGAATATGAAAATTTTAAATTCTAGTATGGGTTTTAAATGTGGGATGGTTTCTATTCTTTTACATTTAAATGATGGAATATTTTTGTGGTTGTTCAACCATTATTCATATTCTATATATATTATTTAGAAAACTACAACTGATTCATGTGATTTATATAACCATAGTTCTAGTATCTAACACATGGAATAAAGATGAGTGTCAGTCATCGTTATATATATTTCTTCATTTCTAGACTAGAAGTATTTCCATTAGATGGAGGGGTCATGATAGAGGGGTATAAAATGCTGATTTTCAAGAGATATTATGGAGATAAATGATAAGAACATGTGAGGATTTCATGGTATTATTGTGGTATCCATGAAACAAAAGCCTAACTAGTATTTTAGACTAATGGGACTAAATAAAACACAAATATTCATGGTTCCCTATGATCCGAGTTAAGGATTTGACCAACCTATTGAGATATTTATCTTGGATATTAGCCGTTACAGTGTACAATTCCTTGAGAGGTATTTGCATTATGTCATTGATTGTATTGATATTATAATCCAAGATCTAATGATTGTTTTGATGATTAAAAATATATGATTGATTATCCTTACCTATTTGAGGATCACATAACCCTCTCAAAAATAGTAAAATAATGAATTCATTTTGATATTATTCCTAAAAAATATTTTGTAGTGATAATTATGTGTTGTTCCCACTCTTGTTATAACATGATTTATTTTAAATGGATTTCATTTTCTTATTGTGGTGAATAACAAGTTGACATATTTTCAAGATGTTTATATGATTTAAATATTTTTCTTCGGATCTTCCTTTTGAAGGAAAATATTGATTTCAAATATCATTGGAAACAATAATTTCCCTTGATGTATTCTACATTTACATAATTTAATGGTTTTTGTAGAGCTATGCATAGAAATGTTTTAATTCTGGAATAACTGGTTATTCCAAGAGATAATATTCGCTCATGATATGTAGAATAAATATATCAAAAATTTATCAGAAACTATGATTTTAATTACCTTTTTAGTAAAACATGGGAAGATAAAATGAATTCTTGGTAATAATATTTTAATTGAGAAAATATAAATTAAAAAATATCACATAATTTTAAAAATTAATAATGGTTAGTCGTTCAAAAAATTTTATACATTAAGTGTTTAATAGTAAATAAATTCCATTTTAATTAGATAAGACATTGAAATTCATGATTCTGTGTAAGGTAGTTATTTTAAATATAAAATATTTTATGTAATGTGAAGAGTAAATATTGGATGCATAAGATAGATGTTCAGGTGTATGAGGTAAGGATAAATTGTTAGTTGTATGAATCATGTGTATAGATTAATAATGTCTCCATGGTTCATCTAATTATGTATGTTTTTTAATCATATCATACCTAAATAATGAGGTGTAATCATGTCATATTAAATGTATCATGGCCTACATGAATCATGAAAATGTAATCACGTATTGTTTTTTTGTGATAGAAAATAATATCATTTTTAATTAAATCCATAAATAATTATTTCCTAATTAAATCAAACATGGTTCTAAGGAATATAAAATGTAACCATTTTAATTTAAAAATTGAGAGCATGTTTGTGTGTAATTATTTAAATTCAAAAGTGATGAAATTATTGGAATATGATGTAATGAAGTTAAAAATTGTACATGATGTGTCATTTAAGGATTGGATACCATAAATGATATTTTCTCATCACTATAAATTTATTTTAATAACCATAAAATTAACATGATAATAGATGGATAACATGAAATGCATCCCTAATAGAATATAATTCTACAAATTCTATGATATTTATTTTTGTATAAATTTATTGGTTTTTATGAGGTTATCTTCTAAAATAACCATGAGATGTTATTATTAAAGAATATATATATAAAAATATCAATTAAAATTACAATAATTTAAAGTTAGAAATGTAAAAGTCTGGGTGATAAATTATAAAATCGATGATTATATCTTATTTCTTTCAACAAACATTGATAAAAAGAAAATTGAAATGGGTTAATTTATATTATATTTTTTAAGTAGAATTTTTGTAATTTATGGAACCATTTTGTGAATGATTACATTAAATAACCTCCCATCATAGGATAAGAACATAAATATGGTAATGAACCATTTTTATGTGAATATGAAATTTAGGTGAATGGACCCATTCATGAGAAGATGATATAATACATAGTTGATTTAGAATGGAAGCAATAATATTTATGAAGGATAAAATCAATTTGTATATATCTACTATAATATTTAACTTTATTCTTGGGACTGGGAGAATCTTGTGGAGAATATGGTGGTGATGGTTGTGACTGGTTTAGATAATGGGAATTTTATATTCTAGGAATATGTTTGACTACATTGGAAGACATGGGATGTTTTGGTTTTGCATGGTCATGTGGATTTTTTTTGTACTATGAGAAATGAATCATCTTGTAATGATAAGATATGATGTTTCATCAAATATATAATGTGGGGAAAACCTACAATATAATGAAATGTTCTTTTGAAAAACCTTTAAAATGATGTGGGATAGTCACGGCTACCTAGAAAATATAATATCGTGATGTGGTGTATGGGTTCCTTTTAATTTTTTTCTTCGGGAAGATATGATTATAATGATGTAGGAGAATATTATTTTTGTACCTTTATGATATATATAAATTGTTTATTTTATCAGGAAATTTTGGTTGTTTGTATAGTGAGGATGAAAAATATTCCCAATGTATCATAGTAGTATTCAGTTGGGTACGCATATGGGTGTAAATCCAACCTAATCCCACATAATGACCAAGCATTCCTGAACTGAAAAAAAACTCCATTACTGGTAAATCGAGCTAAAGCATAGGGGTTGGTCGTGCAGGGACAAGCCCACAATATTTTGGACTGAGTCAACCAGAAATCCCCACCTATAGGGAGGTACCTGAGCCATGTCCATAAAGACAACCCTAGAGGCCCAAATCAATCTTGAAAAAACCAAAAAGATTACTATATAAAATGAGGTAATACTGATTCAAACCGCCTTACAATTCTTCTAATTAAACAACATGGCCAACTAGTCCATGAATTTCACCTAATATATTTATGTTGTATATATAATCAAATATGTATTTAATAAAATGTATTATAATGATACTTTTTTTAAAAAAAAATTTCTTTACTTTGTTATTAAAGGAATGATCTCCCATGCTCATGGCTCAGACCTGAAAACCTAGACCAAACTAAATAATTTGGAAGACCGAGGACAACAAAAATAACGACTTCTAGGAAAATGTTTTTTACAGTCCAGCCAAACTAGAAATACGCCATCCAGCCTCAGACCAGGTCCATCTGTATGATTTTTACACCCATAGGTATGTAGAGATTGTAGAAGGGTTGCAATTTCTCTATTGGGTTGGAAAGAGTCCATGAGTGTTTTGTTATGGGATATGGATAGGTTAGTTTACATGGTATATGAAAGTTGATATCAATAAATGGATGGGTAGTGGTGATTGATGGTAGTGGGAGATGTTTGTTGTGGTTGATTTGTTTTAGAAACTTTCTCAATGGTTGTATGAAATGAAGTGTGGTGACCTAGAAGATATTATTAGTATAATTTCCATGTGTAATTAAACTTGGATTAATATTCATGAGAATATATGCGATATTTTATGAAGGATATTTATTAGGGGTGATATTTTGTGTTCCTTGGGTCCACTTTATGGGTATGAATACTTGAATTCCCCGTTATCTTTTTTATGAGAATGATTGAGGGTATTTAATTAAGTCTACATAGACATCCTAACTTCAAATACCTATTTTCTCTCCTTATTCATTATTCTAGAAATTAGTAATATACATAAAAGGAATCATAGAGATATGGATTCTTATGGTTATGGGTTATGGTGTAATCCATTCCTTATAAATTAGGATGGTTGAGATGAATTCACTAAGTTGAATGACATAGGTCGCATACAAGAGGATAGTGTAGTGATATTCTATGGCACGAGCATAGATTCCGGCCCTGGGCTAGATTATCTTAAGGTATAATGTTACTAGTGAGATGTTTTATGTTTGTCATAATGTTATGGGGACCTAACAATTTTATTTCCCGTTGATTTAGGTAGTTTGACAACATTATGTGAGGTGTTAACTACGGGAATATATTGGGATATATATTACCAATTAACTAAAACCTTTGTAATGGATTTTGAACTCATATTTATATGGCTATTATTTTGGGATTAAAAATTGTATTTCACTTTTTCAAAAAAGGTTTGTTTCCCTTTTTAAAAATCATTCATATTCACAACGTAGTGAGTTTTCAAAAGAATTGGATTTTTAAACATTGTAAAGTGGTTGTGGTTTTTAGTTTGTGGTCAGTTGTGAGAAGTGTTTTGATGGTATCAATGTTTCTTTTATAGGTATATCTTCCTAATGGGTTTGTTCTATGAGAAAATGTCACATGTTTTCAATTCTTGTTTTTCCCAGTTGTGTTGATGTTCTATAAATGAATTGGTTTTTGGGAGGTGTCATTGGGAATGTTATTTAGAAAACCTCCTTACCTTATCTTATCAAGTCTGGTATTTATTCTCATGGCTTAAAATCATTTGAGAGGTATATAATATAATTATTTGAACATTATATGAGTGTTTCACTATTGGATTTAGAATTCTAGAGGTGTTCATGGAGAGTTATATGAGGATGTGTTATATCTAGAGACAAAATCATATTGCAAATGTAGTTAATAATGTGATGGGAATATCAAAGTATGAATGATCTTTGATTCATAGACTAATAGGTCATTCGTGGCATTAGGTTTTGAGGGGAGAATTTTAGTGTAGATTAAATGGCTTTCTGGTTGTTTTAATTCATGAAGAACAATGGGAATTCATGGAGTAAATGAATTTTAGTTAGAGGATACATTAATTATTTTGGGTTTTTAGGGAGGTTTGAGTTCTACCATTCACAATGATAATGGTGTTATCATAGCGTAATTATGTGTTTTTTTAAAGTATGTATAACTTAGGGAGAAAACCCAAATTTTTCTTTTCAATTTTTTCCCTTGAACCTTATATGCCCTTTGACACTTATCTTGGAAAAAATCAAACCCTCTTTTACAATTTTTTTAGTTTATGTAATTGAGTTCACTTATTATAAGCTGGGTTATTCCATGGACTGACTTCATTTTATTACATACCATTTCATTACATGGGACAAATATTGGATATTTAAAAGTATACTTTCTTTGAAATATGGTACATAATACATGAAAACATAAAACATTATTCTAAATACCCTTTAAATACATATTCATTGGTTTGACCAATGTTAATTTTACTACATATCAAATAATGGGTACATACATCAAAGGAAATGGGTGATCATAAAGCATGGTAAAGGATTAAGAAAGGGAGACAAAATGCCTTTGATCATGAAATATATTAATAATAACTTGATGCATAGTAATAATAATCATGAACATGTGGTATGACATAATAATAATAAGATGAATCATTACATATAAATTTGTCCAAAAATTTTAGAGACATTCTTACGAATGTCACCATGTTAAATCACTAGGGTTTCATACATGGAAATTACCAAGGTTATTCACCAAGGTATCATAAAATATCTCATCTATAGATATTGATATTTTTACCAAAAGAAATGGATCAAATTTACGGTGCACCATTCATATGTCCTAATTAATTTTATCCACATATATCATAATAAATCTTTTTGTTAATAACCCATAGAGAATGAAGAATGGTTTTAAAATCATGGCTTTAAAAATTGAGAAATGACATTTTCATTAGGTAATTTCTAACCCATAGAATGAAATGTGGGTTTCAAGTATGTGAATACCAAAATAAATTATTCAAAATTAAATTTTTTTAATAAAAAATTAAGATAAAATATTTCTAGATATTTTAATTAAAATGAAATGATAATTTCTCTTATAAACAAGAGAATAAGAAAAAAAAAATTGATAGCAAGACAGGTATAAAACATTATTTTTTAAAAGAGTAAAATGATAGTGGAAAAGGGTCTTATATTAATAAAATAATGTTATTATATTAATTAGAAAATATATATTGTACAAAAAACATATTTTCATAATTATAATAAATACCATCAAGAAAAGAGAACATGAATGAAAAAGATAAGTAGAGATTTCCCCTACCGTGAAGAGTTACTCTTAAAAATTGAGTATGGATCAATACTTGGGGGCCCCTTGGGGGGGGCTACATTAGAGGAGAAATCATTATAACATAATGGAGTATGGATTGGTCATGAATGGTACTTGTAAAATTGGTGATTATTTATTGTAAAAGTGGAATAATTATTTAATAATTTCCATATATAGGTCCTAGAAATATAGTTTGTGAAAAATGAAAAACTATTTTCTTACATATATATTTTCCTAATGGTTTTGAAAATTTGGATCAAATGTTTTTATATTATAATCCATATGAACCAAAAAAAATGTATTAATACATATTTTGGCATTGAAAAGTAAATATCACACAATGTAATTTTATTTAAAAATCAATTTTTCAATATTAATCATTGGAAATTAACATACAATATTAGAAATTTTTAATATCCTTAAAATTAATTAATATTAATCAATTAACATATATTTGGGATGGTATTGTGTTAGATTAATTATTATTTATTTATGAAATAAATATGAAATAATAAAATACAGCTAAAACCCAAAACTATATATTTTTTATTACTGTAAAGATAACATAATTTATAAAATTTTCAAAAATTCAACCTAACCAAATTTTTATTTTTTGATTTCCAATAAAAAATTTTATTTTTCAAGAATAATTCCCTAAATTTTACAATATTATCTTTAAAATATTAAAATACATATTTATTTAAAAATATTATTTTTAAGGTAATTTCCAATATATGACACTTATAAAAAAATTCCTTGGAAATTATGAAATTATTTTATAATTTAAATATACATGAAAGTGTTTCAAAAAACATTATATGAAAAATTAATATTCAAAATACTTTATATTAATATAAATATTTATTTATATTCATGTAAAATTAAATTATGTTTCATTTGATTCCATAGATCGATTTATCAAATTTATTTAAATTTAACATATATATTATTATGAAAAACTATTTTTAAAATGGAATTGGTAGAATAAACATTTTATTCATACAATGGAAATTTTACTTTATAAAAGAAACGAATGTATATGTAATTCCTTTTTAATCTAGCATATTACCTATGGATGACATGTGTGATGATCAAAGATTCATGTGGTGGATCAGCTAGCATCGAATGAGTGGAAATCTCTGATAACATAAAATCTCTTATAAGAAATTGTGTTCAAGATTCAATTGTTGAAGCTTAGATTGGAATTGGTCAAGGGATAACCCTAGTGAAAATACATACCTTCAATTTTCTATCAAATTTCCTTCAAATGGAAAGACTCTATATGTTGGGGACATTGATTCAACTTTTTTTAACAATTATTTTTTGTCATTACTAATTATAAACACTAATTATAATTGTAAAATTATCATGAAAAGGTGTAGTTTCAAAAGATCATATTGACTAAGGGTCATATTGAAAAATGGTAATATTTAACAATGGTCTTATATACAAATTGAAATATTTTATAAATTATAATATAACTTTTTAATCTCAACATTCACATTTCCATGTATACCATATAAATAACACTACATTATTTCATTTAAAATTCATTAAAATGTATCCCTTTGGTTATATTTTCACTTCTTAATATGTTTATTGGTTTACTAATATATTATTTAATTTTTTTAGAATTTTCAATAGAGTGACGTTTCAAGTATATAGGGGAGATCCTTATTTTTCCATTTTAGATTTTCTATTTTATTTTTTTCTTTCCAAAAGTAATGTTTGAAATTTTAATTGGGTTCAAAGATGACTAATGTGATGATTACTGTTAATGAGATAAAAATTTTGCGGTTTTCATTATTTTGTACATGTATAATATTATATAATGTGTGAAAACCATTTATTCTAGAAGCCAATATCATTTTAAAAGTGTAGGTCAGTACAATCTTCCCCCATAAGAAAATATTCCATGAAATTTCAACTCATTATATCAGTTGAGAGAAGTTGGTGGTACTAATGTTTCATTGTCTCATTTGGTTCCCATGTTTCTTCTTCATATATATAGGTCCTACATAACATATTAAAGAGGTAGGTGGTCTTATTTACTAGAACCATGTCTCTATTTGTTATGTAATTTCTCAAAAGAGATACATGGAATACTTCATGAACATCAAAATATTTTTGTAGAAGTGATAGCTGATATGATACTACTCATATGTGATCAAGGAACTCAATGTAAAATATGCACTGAGAGGTAGGATAACCTTTTCTCCCAAATAACATTAATCTCTTCTACATTTATATCCAAACTAAAATATAATCTCCAAAATCAAACTCCATGTCCTTTGGATAGTTTTCACTATAACTCTTCTACCGACTCTTAGCAGCCTATATATATTGTTGTATAGAATGTATCATTTTTTCATATCTTTCTTAATATTGGGACTAAGAAACTCTCCCCCACCAAATTCATCACAATAAGTAGGATATCAAAATTTAATTCCATATAGTTCTTCATATGGTTGCATTTCAATAATCTAGTGGATGTTGTTGTTATATGAGAAATCCAAAAATGGGAGGTTTTTATCCCATAAAACATTAAATTACAATGATCATGTTCTCAGTATATAATTACATGACATAATGTTCATATAAATTATATCACTTTTGTGGAATACTTAATACATTACAAAAATAGATGCACAAAGACTGTATAACTCTAGTGCCTTTCAAATCATTAAGACATAATAATTGGTACATAAGTGATCTGTATTATCTCCCAATAGTTTATTCATGAATACCAAAAATCATAAAAACATCATACTTAATACATATAATCATACCCTAGGGAAAGAAAGAAAAAATCTGTGAGATCAAATGCTTAGTAAAGGTAAATAGGGGAGACATATTAGAATAATCATGATAATAAGAGTATGATAATTTGATCAAAACAATTGAAGATCATACCTGAAATATAAAATATCATAAACAAGAATCATGGAATAAACATTGACCATTCATATGACATTATTCACAAGGAAACAAATAACATAATCAATGGAAGCATAACATTTGATTAAAACATGGAATTATGGAAAAACATTACCATATAATATGATTTCCATATTATCCAATGAATCACCACAAATACAATCTTAGTAATATGGGTTCACTCCCCATATCATCTTGATATTAATGGTTAACTCCCAGAGCAATCTTAGTATCATGAGTTCCCTTATCATACCATATTGGTAGCCATGGATCACTCCCATGTCCATCTTTGTAGTCATGGTTCACTCTCAATGCCATCTTAGTCTATCTCATGAGATATTAATATTAGATCAATGCATTGGAGGGAGATATAGGTCCCAACCATCTCATAATGAAATCATACATACATTTAACACAGGATTATAATCAATATTCATAACAAAACACATGAAATGAAATGGGTTTCATAGATATGTAATCATATCATATCCGAAGGAAAATTTATAGGATTCATAATCATTTAATCAAAATCATAACCCATGAAGGTAGAGGGATATAATACAATATAACCCAAAAAAGATAAAAAAATTCTAAACATTGTTCCATCAAAACATAAACCATTTAGAGAAATAATGTGAATAGAAACATTTAATCATTTACCCACAACAAGATGATTAACACCAACAGATGTTATGTTATTTGGGAAATAATTTTATAATATATTTTTAAAAAAAATTCATGAGAAAAATATCCTTCTTATTTGAAAAAATATTTTTAAATAAATAATATTTTCAAAACTCTTAATATTGAAAATGTTTTAGAAAACTTTTAATTAATTATTGAAAACCAAATTGAAAACATTTTTCATTGAAACATATAAAGAATTGTGTAAACCATTTCAAAATATGTTTCATTGAAAACATATAAATACCCTTAAAACCCATTTTATAACATAATCCCTATTAAATAAGGATCTTATAATTGGTTTGTAAATACTTATATATTTAATTATATGATGTATATAAAAAAGTCATCAGAAGTACATACATGACCCAAAATAATTGATTGGCTAATAAGGCATGTATTAAATGAAAATAATGAATGAGATGAAATTACCTTACCTTGTGTCCTAACTCTCTTAATAGTCATAAAATATTCATTCATAATAAATTTATTTTTATCATACACATGTTATAGAATAATATTATCATATCTAATACCGTATATAGTGTAATAACTTGGATGTTAATGTGTGTTATTTTTAAATAATTTATAGGTTATTTTTTAGTCTAGGTGGTGAGACACAATGCGATTCATAGGCCTAGTGTGCCTGTAATTAATGTTTAAAATATAATAAATATATAAATAGCATGTCAGTGAGGTTTTCTAGAAAAAGGGCAATAAATTATAAATGAGTGCTAGATGAGAAATCTATGTGGAACGTTGAGTTCAAAACATGAGATATTCCCTAGGAGCAACTTAGAATTAGTCAGCACATGTCATTTGGAGAAAAAGTCATCACATGCATAGAATGGAATAAAATTATTCTATTCCATTTTTCCAATTCAGTGATTTATTCATCTTTATATAGACTATTATGGGGAATTCATAGGGTTATCCACATAATCCTAGAGATTCCAAAGGATCATTGGGGAGAAATATAGAGAATCCCCTCAGATATATGATGAAATATAAAATAAAAAACATCAAACCTCTTCTAATTCAATGAATCATGACAAAGATAAGAAACACAAGAATCTCTCTACATCAGTGACTAAACCAAATTGGGGGATGGTATATTTTTTTAATTCATTTATTCCCCATTCATAATTCTTTTGATGAATGTTAATCAACAAATGAATGGATTGATTTAAATATCATGATTATTTTCTGATGGGATTGTATTTTTGGGGTTCTTATTAGAGATAAGTTCTTTTGATTATTTTTTATTCGATTTTAATTCTAGTTGTGATGAATCGATATCAACACAAACATCCTTTGAGGGTTTTTCCTCTCTTTTTTCTATGTAATTTTCTCCATGATTCATCATTTGGTCCATGACACAATGCATATCCATCAATTGATCATTTCAAACCAAATTATTGTGGCATTAATCTAATATCATAGATATGGTATCACCACAGCATGATAGAGGTATGCCGATATAGATAGGGAAATTAAGGCGATGGTGGACCCTGAATTTGCGTTCCTCAATGTTATTCAGTGCGTATGATGAACAGAAATTTTATACATTTTGTGATCACATCTAATGGTGAAAAATGTTTTTCGACAATGTAATATCTTAGGAGATATCATATATTAGTTTCCATGGAGTAACAATCATTATATTGAAGTCATGAGGAGTCTTATTGAACATATATTATGGAAAATATTGAACAACACTGAATGTAAACCAGATATTTATTTTATGTGTGCCCCCTGAGTAGTGGATATGGATCTTGAGGAAGTTAAACATCACACGACATGAGACCCTGGTTAAATGGCATGTGGTCCCTCCCTAGAAACAAAGTGTGTACATTTGGAAGTACACATACATGTGGTGATGTATATGGGTTTCCTACATAGTGTGTACTCCCCCTGCATGACATGGCATGGGCCAGGTACATTGGTTAATCCATGTAATATTATACGGGAATACATACATGGGATGTAGCCATGTAATAATACATGGGTAGACAACCTGGGAAGTATACATATTATATAGTACTACACGGACACATTTATAATGACAAAGGTTGTTTGTATGGGTAGATCCCAGTGTCAAGGGACACAATGTGTTACCGTTCTACATGTCCTTTACTCTATAATACATGGAATATATATCTTTTCACCTAAATATTGGACCATTTTATTTAGGTTTTCCCCTTTATCCTTTCCTTTATTGTATGTAATAATCAATTCCTAGTCCTAAGATTTTTATCCCTTCATCAGGCATCTTGGATATAGTCATTGGAATCCCTTTGAGATTCCTAGAGTGAGATCTTCTGTTCCTCTTCATGAATTAGGTGGAATTATTGGTATCAATGTGACCAACACTATCTAGGTATCGATCACCTATAGAGCATGGTTAATCCTGATCAAGTTTGTTGGTATCAAACAATGGACTTTATAATTATTATAATATGTGTATCATATTTTATTATTATTTATCAGCATATTAATTCTCATAATGAGACATGAAGATAATAAAATCATGGATGGATGTCATCAGTGATATCAAACCCTTGAGGATGAGGGCATCGTGGAATCTTCAATATGGAATCCTAGATTATCTATCTTTATTAAGTATATCTTTATATTATTGTTATATTTTTTATAGACATATACCTATGTAGAGATGACTATATTTCTATTATCCTATGTTTTTTGGTTTTAATGTGTCATGTTGAGTATTCTATACTAAAATCAACACATTCATTGTCTCCATGTGTTGTGTCTAGTCTATATGATCGTCCATTTGAAGAGTCCTACGCAGACCAAGACTAGATTGTGCTTAGTGGGACCGGATAGATCGAGGTGTGTTCCTGTTGATTTCAGAAACCAGTATTAGTACCTTTACATTCTTGTTGGACACCTGTCACATACTTCTTTTTGTTGGGATTGTATTTGCAATTGATTACATTCATCACTTCTGACAATATTCTGGATGATGGATATAGATTTATGCATGGAATTGTTGTTCACTTGTTTTTAAATTTCATAATATTATGGTCTTGGAGATTTATGGATGTGTATAGGTACATAGAAAATGCCTCCCATGTAAGTGATTTTCCGACATGGTGCTAGTCACCTGTCCCTATCCTATTGGAGGAGGAGTTTTGGGGGTCACAACATTAGACCCAAGGGGATGGGTTGTTAAATTATGGTATTAGAGGTGTTGAATTCTAATTTAGGAACTAAAGTCTATGATATTGGTTTTGGAAAATAGTGTTCAGTGTTTCAAATTCTATTTTTAGAACATATACTCTTGTGTTGGTGTGGCGATGGACGTATCCATAAACTAGGAATCAGATCACATTCTTATCGTCTTGGAATAAAAAAATATGTTTTTTGGGAAAACAATGGTACATTGATCATATAGTAATGGGAAATTATTCTAGATGCTTATTGATTTATATCTCTATATATAATCATCGATCGTGGAACATCTTTCTTACTTTTAGAATTCCTCGGTGAGGTATGCCAGATAGGATTCAGCATGATGATAAAGGGGATAATGTATTTAGTGATGAGGCTTCGATACAGGGTCAAGTCCCAAAGAATTTACCTCCAGGTGGTGAACCATCCATACCTTTACATATAGAGCATCATGTTGTACCCATAGTAGCATCATATTGGTTGCGTAGGATGAGAATGAATCATGAGTTTCAGTGATAGGTAAACCATACGTTACGAGGTGAGCCTGGCCTACAAGTGGATGATTACTTTTTTGAAGAGGTAAAATGATTCTTACATCTAGTTAGGACACCATAAAATCAGATGGGGTGCTGTAAAGGATACTTTTTCATGGATCAGTAGAGCCATAGCGGGGTTTAGATACCAGGTCTTGCGATGAGATGACACTTTCATGAACTGAGTTCAAGAATCTCTGCGTATAGGAGTTCTCACCAGCTATGCTAAGGGTTGTGAAACTATATGAGCCTATTCATCTAGAGTAGGACAATATTAAAATATATAAGTATTAATTGAGTTTACCAACCTTTATTGTTACTAGATGGATATGGGTAGATATCAATTCTTCAAGGATGGGACTTTCATGGAAGTTCTTCATAGATAAATCTAATGAAAAGTTATTCTTATATGCATTCATATATATATATATATTCAGAGGTTCTTGGGTGAGATTTGGTGATTTAATTTTTCTTGGATGATAATATACCTCTAGTGTTTGTCACCAGTGGAAAAGCAGGAGAAATGACCATAATAGCCGAGATTCAATGACATTATTTACGACCTGAACATGGGAATCATTGTTTATTTAACTCATAGGGTAGATTATCTGTAGTATAATGATTATAGGGAGAGTTTATTCGTCCCATAGAAAGGTGTTACTAATAATTTGATGCCTAGTGGCATCTCAACTATGATTGTCTAACCCTACATACAACAGAGAGAGTAGCCATGGATGGTCCACCGATGAAGAGATAGTTGGAGGAACATGTAGTTATGTAGTGTGGAAGATTTTTTAGATGAACTAGGAGAGAATTTTGTGGTGGATTATATTTTGACTAGATACCACCACCACCGCCATGTGGTCATTGACATGCTCAGAGAGCTGGAGGACAAAAGAGGGAACCACTATAGGTAGTCAAGGCTTATGACCTAGGAGCTCATGGAATGATTTTATATTTTATCTATATCTTTTCTACCATATCTATAATACTGATAGATATAGGTGATCATATTTTTTTTCTTACCAAATATATTGTTTGAGACATAGAGATTAGGGTTGAACTATAAACTCAACCCTTAAACATGGACACACCCACTGTAGATGACTAAGTGATCACACACATATGCTAACATTGTGACCTGACTCTTGGATGGGAGAGTTTTTGTTGGAACCTATTGGTATCAGTGTCTCGTTCTTATGAAATCAATCTTATTAAAGACTGGTTATCCACAGTTCTATATCAGATAGAGGGTTTTAGGTGAAGGGTGTGGTGTGTCTGCATTTATGGAGCTGGGATCTCCTTTGTTGGTGAAAAGGAATCCACGGCAAAAAAATACAGAATCCTGCGTAAGAGGGAGAAGTCAATCACCAATCATTTGTATGTCCTAACCCATATTATAGTGGATGTTATTTGTTGATGTTTTCTATAGTGGTGGTGCATTACGAGGAATTATTCCTCGATGAAGTTCTTGGTTTACCTCCCCAATGAGAGATGAAATTCAACATAGATCTACTGCCTGAGATAAAACCGATATCTTTTCCAACATAATGGACGGATCCTAAGGATCTTCGTAAGCTGACGGTATTTTTTGATGACTTGTAGAGAAAGGAATTTATGAGGACAATTGTTTCACCCTAGGCAGCCCTAGTTTTGTTTTCAAATAAGGAATACAATACCTAGAGGTCGCATGATGACTACCAACTCTTGAACCAAGTGACCGTGATGGAAAAGTAACCACTAGTAAGGATTGATGTCCTCTTTAATCCATTGATAGGGGCATGACACTTTTCAAAGGTTAGCCTCAGATCAGGCAATCACTAGCTTCATGTGTAGGTTGAGGTTATACTGAAGCTGACACTCAAATGTCCCTATTGATACTAAAAGTACATTATTCATTCATTCAAAGTCAGTTATTTTAATTGTTTCCCAAAATTAAAATCAAATCACTATAGATAAAAAAACCATGATGAAAGGTTCGTGGTGGACTAAAATAATGTAACCCGAGGGAATCCTCTCTAGCTAAGTTCAACCCCTTAGGAAACATTTAAATGAGGTTTGGAGAGATGATGATATTCGAGCCACAAGTTTGAAATCATTCCAAATAATTAGCTAATGTGTTCCCCTCTCACCAATTATGAAGGATGTTGATATGAGAACCAATGATACTACGACATCTGTAGATGATATAAGTGATGGACTAAGGACTGGAGCCCTTCCCTGTTAGCATGTTATAGATAATAATAGAGCCAGTTTCCACTACACCTGGGTGATGTCATTTTTCCTAGAAATACGAATCCCATAGAGAATTGCCAAGGAATATGCATGTAGAGAATACCCAATGTCATTGGTGGAAATGAAAGCAGTCAACACCATGCCCTTTCTGTCTCAAATCACACCCTACCTAGATATTTCCCTTCACACATGATACATATCTGTCATGATTGGACCGTGTGGGATGAGGTGACCACCTCCCCCAATGAACCTGGTGGCCAATGCTGTCCGATTGATGCTGGGTACACACAATGAGAGGTCTCATGTTAGGATCATACTTCCATCACATGCACAATTAAACCAAGTCAATAAAAATGAACCTAGCCATTGAAACCACTTCCCTTTGTGTGGTATTGGACCCCTCATATATATCTCTATTATAGGCCATCTAGATACACCAACAGCCTACAGTAAACACCAATGCAATGCCCATCTTCTCAGGGACCTTCCCATAAGATCCATGAAACCATCTATCCATGAAGTGATGGTCCTATTGTTCCATGGAATAAAATCCCAAGTAGTCCCTAAAATCCATCCACATAGTGTTTTCATGCTCCCCCCTAATTAATAAGTGATCTGAGGTTTCCTCATGGCTCTACCTATAATTTGAGAAGCGTCAGGACTACAGGATTACAATCCTTTTGATGTTATCATCACATGATATTGAATGTTTCCTAAGCCACCACACCATGAAATTATATTTAGCTAGTATTTTTGGCATCCAATGGAGGCATCCCCACTCATCGAACTGGCACATGTACATCGTGATCCTCTAAAAGTACTTGATAGCGAAGGCACCAGAGTTCGAAGCTATGATGTTGCAACAATCTGGATGATCATTCCTCTCAATAAGATCATAAATCCCAGTAGTGTTCATAGAACTCACGAATTGGATCTTCCAGCCATTCCTTCACCAGTTTGTGGTAGTAATCATCAATGATATCCTTGTATACATGGAATCCTAAGAGGACCACATGAAACACTAAAGGATTGTATTGGATGTACTCTAAGAGCAGCAGTTATACATAAATCTCTAGAAGTTCTAGATTTGGATACATATGAACCACATTATGGAAAATGTTACCTCAATGGATTAAGTTGATGTTGACCCAGACAAGAATGATTCAGTGTTATCTTGGGAGGCACCTAAGAGCATGATGGTGGTGTGGAAATTTTTTGGGATTGTATTCCATTAAAGAAGATTCATAGATTATTTCTCTAAGATATCATCACCCATGATATCTTTGACTGAAAATTGGTATCCTTTCATGTGGATAGAGAAGTGTTCATATGCACTTCAAAAGTTGAGGTAGAGTTTGATGGGTGACACGATTAGGAGATTACTATTGTAATGTGTCGGGTATGTAGTTTTCTATGATGCATTAGGAATTGGGCATTATTGAGTATTGATGTAGAATAATGCAGTGATGGTCTATGGTTCATGCTAGTTAAGACCACGTGAGAAGAACTACACAACCTTTGATCCTGAGTTAGAATTATCAGTCTTCACATTGCATATTTATTTACACTATCTAATGGTTGAGTGGTTTATCATCTATTATGATTACATGAGTCTCATGTATATATTATTTTATAAGGATCCTAAACTGAGGAAAAGGATATGGGTAGAGTTCTTCCATGTGTATGACATCTAAATTTCCTACACTTCGGTGAAGTGGAATGTTGTAGAAGATTCAACATCTGATCTAGTTCATAGTTAGTGAATGAGGAATCAGATTCGTTTCCCCTATATTAGTTATCCTTCATGCATAGATATGGATACACATACCTCTAGTCGATGGTTGCCACCCCTCAACTCATACAACGCACTAGGGACGCACATCTTGGGGATACTGACTGTGAGACACTACAAGCATAGATATCCACAGGGCTTGCTCTTGAGAGATATTCTATAGGTGTGGGGAGCATCATTATTTTCAAAGGAAACATGCTGACACTAGTGATGTTGTAGGAGGAGGTTCTGAGAGAGTTTCACACATCTCCTTTTTGGTACATCCACATGCAGAAAAGATGTACCAGGACCTCTAACGTTAGTTTTGGTGGCCATAAATGAAAGAAATTGTTGCAGAGTTTGTCTCTGGATTCCTTACTTGTCATAAAGTGATGGATGGGAACCACATTATAGGGGTTTTCTCACATCCCCTTAAGGTTAAAGAATGAAATTGGGATGTGATATCTATGGTCTTAATGATGGGATTATATTGTTAGTCCAAGGGACACGATTCCATATGGGTGATCATATTGACCCACCAAGTCTTCCAACTTCTTATAAATCCAAGAGAAGAGTTCAATAGAGATATTGGTATGACACTATGATTAGGTGGGATGCTTCTAAGATCACAAGATAGTTTGACTCAATAGAGTTCCATCAATGATTATTTTTATCATGAAACACTCTTTACATCATGGTTTTGGAATGGATTACTTATGTTTTTTGGGACCTAGTTAATCTTCAACACAACATTTCAACCAAAAATTGATAGCCAAAAAGAGAGAACCATTCAGGGTTGGGAGGACATGTTGTGAGAATGAATGTTAGAATTTTTTCATAGTTTGTAGGATCACCTACCACTATTGGTGTTTCATACAAAAATATCTTCCATTCCACCAATTGTGTGGCACCATTCAAAGATTTGAATGAGTGACCCTATAGGTCACCTCATTGTTGGACTAACCCAGGAGAGTGAGAACTTAGGGATCCATAGATTTTGTGAGATATAAAAATGAAGGTGTTAATCATGCAGGAGATGATGAAGACTACACAAAGACATAAGAATTCTTATGTTGATAGGAGACTGTGGCCTTTATATTTCATGGATGGGGACCATGTGTACCTATAGGTTTCACCTTGATGTGGGTTGTGATGATTTGGCCGGGGCGTAATGATATCTCTGATATTAATTGTCTATTCCTAGATAATCTTAGTGTTGGAAATTTGGAATATCCCCTATCCTTACCTCTATAGTTAGACCAGGTACATGAAAACTTCCACATATCATAGTTGAGGAGGTACGTTCATGACCCATCCCATCATATCAAATAGGGAGAGCTGTACATTGAGAATGGAGTGGCTATTGCTGATACCTTATGGATATCAAGTATTGGTAGGAGAAAATCCTTCATGGGAGATTGATTCATTTGCGGTATTTATAGTTTAATTACGAGAATATGAAATAGAGAACATGGCAGTGGGAGGTTGAGATTGGTGCATAGTACCGACATTTTTTACACTAGTCCATATTTTTAACTACATTGAAATAAGTTCCAAATTTGGGGAGATTTTAATGACTATGATTTTTCAATGTATTTTTTTAAATACTATATGTATTTTTTTGATTTTATGAGAAAAGGAGGCATGCCATTTTGAGGCCTAGTAATCATTAAACAAATGATTAAAATATATTATATACATTAAATATTATTTCTATATGATTTTAATTAACAAATGAAATAAAATCTAAATGAGTTATGATATTATAAATTTCAGGGAACCATTGAGTTTATAACATGAGTTTACCCTAGGTATGACTTAACATTATTCGGTGTTTTTTTTTGTGGAAAATTCATCACATGTGTACAAATGAATAAAATATTTGAGTAAAATATTTTTATTACATTTTTCCAATATAGAAATTTAATCATCATCAAATAAAAAATTATGGCGAAATTATAGTGTTATCTTTATAACACTAGATACATTAGAAGACCATTTTAGAGAGATCTGGTGTATCCCCATTAATGAAAAACTATGGATTACAAATCAAAGATCGACCCTCCACTGATTCAATGGATCATGAAAACTGAGATGACTTACCAAGCGTTATTCATTTGGTACTAGTCTAAATTGAGGTAGGTAATGTGTTTAAATTAATTTATTCTCTAGTATTTATTCATATAATGAAAATGGCTCAATCGATTAACAAATTTATATGCAGATGATGTGTATTTCAGGATGTCATTATATTTTTGGTTTTTGATGGGGGATTAATCCATGTGATTATTTTCCAATTTGATTGTCATAAATAGGATGATGGTTTGAGAACGACATGAATATAGATTGAGGTTGATTACTTTTTTTGGTTCTTATTCCATTCTCCCCCAATTTATCATTTGTTTCAGAAATTCTTCATTTGGCCTATCAATCAACCAATCCCAAAAAATCAATAATTTTTCACCTGATTTAGGATGAAATGATCTGATAACATAGATCCATGATCTGGATGTCAAAAAAAAAGATGTGATGTAACGACCCAAAGTTTTTCAATAGAAAATTCCCTTCTTTTATCTATGTCATAAAAACACAAAATAATGAACTACTAAGTAATAAGTGACCTTTAAACATAATTTTGTCAACCCTATGTTTTGAATTTTAAAAATCCGGCATACACGGTTGTTCTCAAGATAGTTTTTGGAGTCTAATGAAACAAAAATAATTTTTGGTGAATAGTAACCTACCCTTATGAATAGTAACCTACCCTTATGAATAGTAATATGAACCTTATGAATAGTAAATAAGAGTAACATTACCTATGAATAATAAAATAAAATTTAGACATCATAGAAGGTGAGAATTTGACCTTAGTAAACGTTTTTTGGTATTTTATAAGTCATAAATAATTAATTATAATTAATTAATTAATTTAAAAGAATATTTATTTTCCTGAAATATATTCATAAATTATTGAATCAATGTCTAGTAGTTTTTAGATAATTTTATAAGACCCTAAGTAATTTTTGAAAGAATTGTAAAATTAGTTTTAATTTTAAAAACTGTTTTTTTAAGTAAATTATGATTGTAATTAAATATTAAATTAATAATATTTAGAAAATTATTTTTAAAAAATGGACTTCATTTTTGGATTCTACACGTCGAAAAATGGTTGGGGTAAAATTTTGGGATTTTTCTAAGATACTTGAATTTTTGATGAATAGTGGAATCCGATAATTCACAATAAAAGCTAAATAATGCATTAATTGAGCCATTGCTGATGTTCTGCTGATGTAAGCCCACTTGGTTCGGGATTACATTATAAAATTACTATTATTGGTCATCCAAGACTCACTATTCCTTGTCCTTGGTGGAATTAATAAAATAATCAATTTAATATTAAGAAAACCCCTCTCCCCTCCACTATAAAAGCCACCCTTCACTCCCTCTTTTCCTCACACCTCTCAAGCTCCAAGCCTTCTCTAAATTCTGCCCAAAAACCTTCCCTAGCTCATCCCCCACGTCCAAAATCTGCTGGTCTCATCAAAAGACCAAGCCTAGCTTCCTTAAAGAGGAACTCAAGAGGAGGATTCTAAAGGTAATTTCTCTCCCTCTTCTCCTTTAATTTCCTTTCTAGTCCAAGTTCCTTTCTTGATCTCCCTCTATCTATCTTCATACAAATTGTTCTGTAAATCCAGTATTATATATATACTATAATATTATGATTCTATTGTTATATTAAATCACCCCTCACCCTTTCCCCCTTCCTTTTATTTTATTAAAGAGAACGTTGTTCATGTGGTGATAATTTATCACCTTCAAAAAAACAACATGCTCTCTTCTTCCATTTATACCTTCAATCTGGTCATGAAACCATTTTTATGGTTGAACCAGAATTTTTTATATGTATTATGTTCTATTTGAAGTTCTGTAAATAACCTATGGCCATACTACTAAGTGAAAAGTTAAAATGAGTTGGTTGTGATCCAAAAACCGCTCAAATTAGCCCAAATAATCTTCATTTAATTCTTATCTAATAATTCGGACACATGGATCTAATATAACTCATTCTAAAATCATCCAAGCTTCTGTAATATCATTAATTACATGTAATATCAGTTCTGGATGTTTAACCATAATCTACCCAAACATAAAATTAAGAATACAAGTGGACCGCTCAAGAAAACCATGAAAAAGAACATCCTCGATCAATGTTTTTAAACTCTATAAGTCATACAAAGGAACATAATATGAAATAATAAAACCAGAATGAACCCTATTAATGTATAAAAGGTTCTGGAATTTCTAATTAATGAATATAATGTCATTATACAGGACATTAAAGAGAAGGAGGCATTCGAGTACAAGGTAAGGGGAAATCTCGAACCCAATTTTCTTCCTTCGGGTTCTCCCTCTTTCACTCCATTTTTGATATGGTTACTCCTCAAAGGTCTTTTTTTCATCTTTTCCTTTACTTTTCTGGGATATACATGTTTGTCACTGGTTTTTATGTCCATCAAAATGTTTTCAAAAATAACTCTTCTTTCAAGATCTCACATTTTACCTCTCATTCAAGGTTGATGGTTCTTATATCAAGTATGTTGTTCCCTCTTTCTTTTGGGAACCCAAAGATTATGAATGTGTTATTATGAGATGAAACCCATTTCTTTCCATGGGTTATTTATGTAGATGTTTGATATGTGTTCTTTGTGGCAAGCATGATAATGATAATGTTATGATGTGACGGGTGCGCCCGGAATTATATAGCGCTCCAATGCATTGGGTAAAGTGATGAATCTCATGAGTAAATGTGGAATTATGCGTGAACATGATGCTAGCTTTGTTCACAAGTATGTGTGGTAGTTAACCACTAAGACATGATGTTTCATTTTTATGCTTTGCCACATTTCAAGTTTATTGTTTATGCTCCTCTCACGTTCAAGATCTTCTTCCTATGTCATGATTATGTTCACCCCATGCTATATTGTTCTTATCTATCCTCTTACTGGGCTTTTAGCTCACCCCTTTTGATGTATATCCTCAAGTGGCTACATGTACTAAGGAGAGGACAAGTGCTACTAAGAAGCTATACAAGAAGAAATTAAATGAATTTTTATGCTTGATGTTGTACTTGTTATGTGTAGTCCTAGTTTTCCCAAGACACTAAACCTATGTATCCTCCATGTGTAATACTATTATGTTGTTTATCTTTGAAATGATGTAATAGTAATGTAATAAAAGGCTGGGTCGCTATAGTTGGTATCAAAGGAAAGGTTTAGTTAATTTGGGAATTAGGATTAGTGAACCCTAAAGAAAACCTCTAGCATGAGACTAAGTACAAATATGCACACAAGTATATTTACCTAGGGATCCCATATGTTAAGTTTTTGGTATAATTGTTTAAAAGGATAAGTTATTCATGACTTGTTTACTTATGTTTTGTTCTAACCTTTTCTATTTTAGAAAATGGTGGGAACCAGGAGAAATCAGGCCAACAACTCTTGTGAAGGCCAATGCAACGATTGCCCGAATGACATCCCCAATGATTTTGGAGGTGGAGTTCAAAACTTCATGACGATGCTTATCCAATTATCCCAGGTTATGAATAATAACCATAATAATGGGGAGCGTCCTCCTTCACCAAAGAGGGAGCAGCTAGCTATCGAAAGTTTTATGCGGCAACGACCACCAACGTTTTATGGATCTTCCGATCCACTAGTTGCGAAACAGTGGGTCAACTCCATGGAGAAGATCTTTTCTGTTCTTCACTGTTCCGAGACAGAGAAGGTGACTCTAGCCGTTTATCGTCTATATGGAGAAGCTGATCAATGGTGGGCTTTGATTAAGAACACCAAGCCAAGGGAAGAAATTGAAGAGATGGAATGGGAAGACTTTAAGATAATGTTTCTTAATAAGTACTTCCCACGAAATCTTCGCAGGAAGATGGAGAGAGAATTCATAGAGCTCAAGCAAAAAGAAGGAGAATCTTTCACAACCTATGAAGCAAATTTCACAAGGCTCGCAAGGTATGCTTCGGGTTTTATTATCAACAATGATAGCAAAATTGATAGATTCTTTAGTGGATTAAAACCACATCTTCGAAAAGCTCTTGCAATTCGAGACTTTGGGAGTTATGAAGAAGTTGTTCGGTGTGCCCTCAAAGTGGAGATGGAGTTTGGAGAATGGTCCCATGGCTATGGTGATAGGAAAAGAAAGATGGAGTTTCATGCTGGTGGATCTAGTGATAAAGATGGGAAGAAAACACAACGACCCACTTGCCAAAAATTTGGGAAGTTGCACAGTGGGAACTGCCTCAAAGGGACGGGGAAATGCTTCAAGTGTGGGAAAGGAGGACACCTAGCTCACGAGTGTCGAAGAGACATGAAAAGGAAGGATAATGTAGCCGATGAAAGGAGAGAACCACTCGTGGTTCAATGCTACAACTGTAAGGAGCTAGGGCACTATTCAAACCAGTGCACTAAACCTCGAGCTTTCGAGGGTAATCTGCGCCAACAACCACCAAAGCCAAAGGAACAAGGGAAGACTTATGCCATCACTACTACGGAGGTGGAACATGATAATGAAGTCGTACAAGGTACACTTCCTATTCACTCGAGAATGGCAAAAGTCTTATTTGATTCTGGTTCTACGCATTCCTTTATATCTTGCAAGTTTGCTAGAACTATAGAATTGAAGCCCCGAAACCTTGAAGTAGAGATATCTGTAAAAACACCAAGTGGTGCAATCATTGCAACCCAAGTGTTTGATTCTTCTCCTGTTGACGTATGTGGGAAGATTCTTCCGGCAAATCTCGTAATACTTCCCTTGGTGGAATTCGACGCTATAATGGGAATGGATTGGATCTCGTTATATAGAGCACATATCAACTGTCGGGAAAAGGAAATATATTTTCGTATTCCGAACCATCCCATGATCCTCTACAAATGCAAGGAAGATCATGAATCTCCTTTGAGAAATCCTTCAATGGTGTGGGTGATGATTCCCTATGAAGAAGCATACCTCGCCCAAATGTTTGAGTCGAAGGAAAGTTCCAACCTTGAGGAAATGCCCATCGTAAGGGAATACAACGATGTATTTCCCGAAGAGTTACCCGGAATTCCCCCGGATCGTGAGGTAGAGTTCTGAATTGAACTCATACCCGGAGCTACTCCTATCTCGAAGTGCCCTTATAGGATGGCTCCTATCGAACTGGAGGAGTTAAAGAAGCAGCTGCAAGAGCATCTTGACAAAGGGTTCATACGCCCTAGTGCATCACCTTGGGGTGCGCCAGTGCTCTTTGTGAAGAATAAGGATGGTACCATGCGGCTGTGTATCGATTATCGGGAACTCAACAAGATCACCATAAAGAACAAGTATCCTCTCCCAAGGATTGATGACTTGTTCGATCAGTTAAGAGGAGCTCAATACTTCTCAAAGGTGGATCTTCGTTCTGGATATCATCAAGTAAATGTGAAGAAGGAAGATATTCAGAAGACTGCCTTCCGTACAAGGTATGGGCACTATTTGTTTTTGGTGATGCCCTTCGGACTTACTAATGCCCCTGCAATCTTCATGGATTTGATGAATAGAGTCTTTAGACATTACCTCGACAAATTTGTGGTAGTGTTTATTGATGATATTCTCATTTACTCCAAGAGTAAGGAGGAACATGAAGAACATCTAAGACTTGTGTTGGCGACATTGAGAAAGGAGAAGTTGTACGCCAAGTTCAGCAAGTGTGACTTTTGGATGAATCAAGTCACGTTCTTGGGACATGTGATCACAAGAGAGGGAATTTCTGTGGACCCTTCAAAGACAAAGGCGATTGAAGAATGGCCCAGGCCCTCTAGTGTCACAGAAATCCGTAGTTTTCTTGGATTAGCTGGGTACTAACGACGTTTTGTGAGAAACTTCTCACGATTGTCAAGCCCGCTAACTAAGTTAACAAGGAAAGGGGTAAAGTATGTATGGACGGAAGAATGTGAGAGAAGCTTCAAGGAGCTAAAGAGAAGGCTGATCACTGCACCTGTACTCACACTACCAAAAAGTGGAGAAAGTTTTGTGATATACAGTGATGCTTCAATGAAAGGCTTGGGTTGTGTACTCATGCAAAATGATAATGTGATAGCCTACGCCTCACGACAGTTGAAGATCCATGAGCAGAACTACCCGACACATGATCTAGAGCTGGCAGTCGTGATTTTTGCCTTGAAAATCTAGCGGCACTACCTTTATGGTGAGAAGTGTGACATATACACCGACCACAAGAGCCTAAAGTATATATTCACACAAAAGGAGCTCAACATGCGTCAAAGGAGATGGTTAGAGCTAATCAAGGATTACGATTGCTCTATTCACTATCATCCTGGAAAGGCGAACAAGGTAGCTGATTCTCTAAGCAGGAGAGAACCTGCTACTCTATCCATGTTGAGGATTGAGAAAGACCCTATCTTCTTGGATATGCAAAGGATGGATTTGGGAATCGTAAGGGCAGGGGATACATCCTACCTTGCCCAAACGATTGTGCAACCATCCATCCAACAGAAGATCAAGGAAGCACAAAGGGATGATGTGGAGATACAAAAGAGGGTGAATGAAGTAAAGGAAGGGAAGCTGCAAGACTTCCATATCGACGATGATGGTGTGATCCGGTTTGGAACGCGGCTTTGTGTGCCTTCATCACCCGAAATAAAGAAGGAGCTATTGGATAATGCACATAGCTCAACTTTCTTTATTCATCCTGGAAGTACCAAGATGTATCGTGATCTCCGAGAACACTTCTGGTGGGATAACATGAAGAAGGAGATTGCAGAATATATATCAAGGTGCTTGGTGTGTCAGCAAGTTAAAGCTGAGCGGCAAAAGTCCAAAGGTATGATGCAGCCATTGCCTATACCCATGTGGAAATGGGAAAATGTCACTATGGACTTTGTCATGGGCCTCCCGAAAACGTCAAGTGGAAATAATGTGATATGGGTTGTGGTTGACCGACTCACCAAGACTGCCCATTTTATCGCTATTCGGGAAGACCTCTCACTTGAACAACTTGCAAGGATATATGTGAAGGAAGTAGTGAGGTTGCATGGTGTTCCACTCTCAATTGTCTCTGACCGTGATCCAAGGTTTACTTCTAAATTTTGGAGGAGCCTTCAACATTCTTTGAGTACTGAATTAAACTTCAGCATGACCTATCACCACCAAACGGATGGCCAGTCTGAAAGGACTATTCAGACACTTGAAGATATGCTAAGATCATGCTCTCGTGAATTCAAAGGTGGATGGGATCAGCACCTTCCATTGGTTGAGTTCTCATACAACAATAGCTTCCACTCGAGTATTCAGATGGCTCCGTATGAATCTCTTTATGGGAAGCGATGTAGAACTCCAACCTGTTGGGATGAAGTTGGAGAACGAAAACTACTTGGTCCCGATCTTGTTCAAGAGATGACAGAGAAGTTTCAAGCCATCCAGAAACATATCAAAGCTGCTCAAAGTCGGCAAAAGAGCTATGCTGACAATCGTCGAAGGGACTTGGAGTTTGACGTTGGAGATAAAGTCTTCCTTCGAATATCTCCATGGAAGAGAGTCATGCGATTCGGGAAGAAAGGGAAGCTAAGCCCAAGGTACATTGGCCCCTTTGAGATCCTTGATCGTATAGGAGCCGTGGCCCATCGTCTGGAACTTCCACCGAATATGACTCAAGTTCATGACGTGTTTCACGTATCACTACCGAGGAAGTACATTCTAGACCCCTCACATGTACTAAACTCAGAGGTGGTACAGTTGGAAGATGATCTCTCATATGAGGAGCAGCCGGTAAAAATTCTGGACCGAAGTGATAAGGTTCTACGCAACAAGACAACCCGCCTTGTCAAAGTGTTGTGGAGGAACCAAAAGTTTGAGGAAGCAACCTGGGAACCGAAAGAGGCAATGAAGGAGAAGTACCCTCACCTGTTTGTGTAAAGTGAAATTTCGAGGGCGAAATTTCTTAAGGGGGGAAGAATGTAACGACCCAAAGTTTTTCAATAGAAAATTCCCTTCTTTTATCTATGTCATAAAAACACAAAATAATGAACTACTAAGTAATAAGTGACCTTTAAACATAATTTTTTCAACCCTATGTTTGGAATTTTAAAAATCCGGCATACACGGTTGTTCTCAAGATAGTTTTTGGAGTCTAATGAAACAAAAATAATTTTTGGTGAATAGTAACCTACCCTTATGAATAGTAACCTACCCTTATGAATAGTAATATGAACCTTATGAATAGTACATAAGAGTAACATTACCTATGAATAATAAAATAAAATTTAGACATCATAGAAGGTGATAATTTGACCTTAGTAAACGTTTTTTGGTATTTTATAAGTCATAAATAATTAATTATAATTAATTAATTAATTTAAAAGAATATTTATTTTCCTGAAATATATTCATAAATTATTGAATCAATGTCTAGTAGTTTTTAGATAATTTTATAAGACCCTAAGTAATTTTTGAAAGAATTGTAAAATCAGTTTTAATTTTAAAAACTGTTTTTTTTAAGTAAATTATGATTTTAATTAAATATTAAATTAATGATATTTAGAAAATTATTTTTGAAAAATGGACTTCATTTTTGGATTCTACACGTCGAAAAATGGTTGGGGTAAAATTTTGGGATTTTTCTAAGATACATGAATTTTTGATGAATAGTGGAATCCGATAATTCACAATAAAAGCTAAATAATGCATTAATTGAGTCATTGCTGATGTTCTGCTGATGTAAGCCCACTTGGTTCGGGATTACATTATAAAATTACTATTATTGGTCATCCAAGACTCACTATTCCTTGTCCTTGGTGGAATTAATAAAATAATCAATTTAATATTAAGAAAACCCCTCTCCCCTCCACTATAAAAGCCACCCTTCACTCCCTCTTTTCCTCACACCTCTCAAGCTCCAAGACTTCTCTAAATTCTGCCCAAAAACCTTCCCTAGCTCATCCCCCACGTCCAAAATCTGCTGGTCTCATCAAAAGACCAAGCCTAGCTTCCTTAAAGAGGAACTCAAGAGGAGGATTCTAAAGGTAATTTCTCTCCCTCTTCTCCTTTAATTTCCTTTCTAGTCCAAGTTCCTTTCTTGATCTCCCTCTATCTATCTTCATCCAAATTGTTCTATAAATCCAGTATTATATATATACTGTAATATTATGATTCTATTGTTATATTAAATCACCCCTCACCCTTTCCCCCTTCCTTTTATTTTATTAAAGAGAACGTTGTTCATGTGGTGATAATTTATCACCTTCAAAAAACAACATGCTCTCTTCTTCCATTTATACCTTCAATATGGTAATGAAACCATTTTTATGGTTGAACCAGAATGTTTTATTTGTATTATGTTCTATTTTAAGTTCTGTACATAACCTATGGCCATACTACTAAGTGAAAAGTTAAAATGAGTTGGTTGTGATCCAAAAACCGCTCAAATTAGCCCAAATAATCTTCATTTAATTCTTATCTAATAATTCGGCCACATGGATCTAATATAACTCATTCTAAAATCATCCAAGCTTCTGTAATATCATTAATTACATGTAATATCAGTTCTGTATGTTTAACCATAATCTACCCAAACATAAAATTAAGAATACAAGTGGACCGCTCAAGAAAACCATGAAAAAGAACATCCCCGATCAATGTTTTTAAACTCTATAAGTCATCCAAAGGAACATAATATGAAATAATAAAACCAGAATGAACCCTATTAATGTATAAAAGGTTCTGGAATTTCTAATTAATGAATATAATGTCATTATACAGGACATTAAAGAGAAGGAGGCATTCGAGTACAAGGTAAGGGGAAATCTCGAACCCAATTTTCTTCCTTCGGGTTCTCCCTCTTTCACTCCATTTTTGATATGGTTACTCCTCAAAGGTCTTTTGTTCATATTTTCCTTTACTTTTCTGGGATATACATGTTTTTCACTGGTTTTTATGTCCATCAAAATGTTTTCCAAAATAACTCTTCTTTCAAGATCTCACATTTTACATCTCATTCAAGGTTGATGGTTCTTATATCAAGTATGTTGTTCCCTCTTTCTTTTGGGAACCCAAAGCTTATGAATGTGTTGTTATGAGATGAAACCCATTCCTTTCCATGGGTTATTTATGTACATGTTTGATATGTGTTCTTTGTGGAAAGCATGATAATGATAATGTTATGATGTGACGGGTGCGCCCGGAATTATATAGCGCTCCAATGCATTGGGTAAAGTGATGAATCTCATGAGTAAATGTGGAATTATGCGTGAACATGATGCTAGCTTTGTTCACAAGTATGTGTGGTAGTTAACCACTAAGACATGATGTTTCATTTTTATGCTTTTCCACATTTCAAGTTTATTGTTTATGCTCCTCTCACGTTTAAGATCTTCTTCCTATGTCATGATTATGTTCACCCCATGCTATTTTGTTCTTATCTATCCTCTTACTGGGCTTTTAGCTCACCCCTTTTGATGTATATCCTCAGGTGGCTACATGTACTAAGGAGAGGACAAGTGATACTAAGAAGCTATACAAGAATAAATTAAATGATTTTTTATGCTTGATGTTGTACTTGTTATGTGTAGTCCTAGTTTGCCCAAGACACTAAACCTATGTATCCTCTATGTGTAATACTATTATGTTGTTTATCTTTGAAATGATGTAATAGTAATGTAAGAAAAGGCTGGGTCGATATATGTGATGAGAAAGTTTGAGTGATTTGAGAGTTTTTGGATCCTTGAATTCATGTTCATTGGCATGGAATGAAGAAAAGTGATTTGATCTATTTTTGAGAAGATCTGATGATAAAACACATTGCTCAAATATGGAATTGCACGGAAGAGCTCAGATATTTTATTTCCATTATGGAATGATCATCGTATTGAAGGCCAGATGCATCTGATCTAACATTGAAGGAATAATAAGATTATAGAAAATCATTAAGAATGTGGTGTGAAAATTAGATCTACATGTCATGTGGGCCCCCCAGGTAGTGGTAATAGTTCCAGAGGACGTTAAACATCACATGGAGTGTGACCCATATCACAGGGAATGTGTTCCCTCCCTAGATACTTGATGTGTATTTTACGAAGTACATAGATATGGGGTGGAGTACACGGGTTGCCTACATGGCATTTACTCCCCCACAAGACATGTCCTGGACATGGTACATGGGTGAAGTCATATACTGGTACATGGGGACATGTACATGGGATGGAGTCGTGTACTATTATATGAGTTGGATACAAAGACAGCCTACACACCGTGTAGTACTACATGGACACAGTTTGAATGAGATTGGTTTTTTACAAGAGAAAAAACCAAGTTCAAGGGTCATTTGGTTAAACACTTCTACATTTCATGTAAAATTTCATACATAGCTTAGAAATGTTATTCCCCATATCATGAACATTTTTAGGGCTCTTAATACTTAACTATTCCCTGAAGTAAGGTATGAATTGTTTTCTAATCATAGGACTACAATCCCTTCCATAGGAAATGCTTCATTGAATCATTATAATCCCTCCTAGACTCCTGGAGTGATATCCTCAATTCAATTTCATACATTTGGTTTAGATATTGCTATCGACAGAACAACACTACCTGAGAAATGATCATTTATATAGTTGGGTTAATCTAGATCGACTATTTTTTTATCATCCAAATGCCATTGAAGTGATCCTCATATGTATATTGTCTTTCCATCATATCTATCAGTGTATTCATCCACACAATGATACCTAATGAGAAGTAACACTCGTACGAACGCCATTAGTGATATTATACTCAAGAGTGTGTACTCCTAGATTAGATGTTTATGGAATCTTCAAAATATAATCCTATAATGTGTGTCTTTTTTGAGTATATCTGGATATTTTTGATAAATTTATTATATACATATACCTGTATATAATTTAGTATATTTCCCTTGTTATAGGTTTTAGGTTTCGGGGTGTCCTACTAAGTATTTTTATATTCACCCATTGCACATGATATCCCTACATGTGTCATGTCTTGTGCTGAAAATCGACCTTCTGATGGATTCCACATAATACTAGGCCTAGACAGTGCTTAGTGAGCCCATAAAAGCAGAGGTGAGTTCCTATAACATTCAAACAGAAATCCCTGTAACATTATATTCTTGTTGGACTTGTGTTACTAACTTCATTTTGTTGGGACTTTATTTGGGGATAAATACATTCATTGCATCCTGTAATACTCTAGTTTTGGGATATATATTTATGCATCCTTAGTTATCAAGTGTTTTTATATTTCATCATTTTGTGGGCTTGGAGATGTTTGGGTGTTTACAGGTACTTAGGTAATGTCTCCCAATTTCGTGATATTCCTACTCAGTGCTAGTCACCAAAACCTAGACTATTGTAGGAAGTCTTGGGGAGTGGTGACATGGTCCTTTTTGAAACAATTTGTTCCATATGGTTTGATTATGACCATATATTACCCACTTTCTACCAATTCAATGTTAAGGATTCACTTCAGGTAATACCCTCTTTGTTCTTCACATGTGTATTAATTTGTTGTATCTATAGTACTTATATATATATACAATGATTTACATAATGTAGAAATTATATAAATATCATTTATATTTTCTATATTATTATAACAATAGTCTATAGGATATAGAAGTACCAAATTAAATACATAGTTCATGGAGATGGTATATCGTACATACGCATGAATGTTGTTTCTATTTTGTTGTTATATTGGAAGAAAGAGAGAAAATGAAATATAAGTTTATATATATATATATCATCATCATTAACATAGAATACATATATCATATAAGTTCACTAAACACATCATTAATACATTCCATGTATTGTGTGTGAATGAATCACATCACTTTGAGGGGAGGTATTCTACAAATCCTCAAACTAAATTATCACATTTATAATAAGATGGATTGTATAAATGAATGTGTTGAAGAATAATTAAAATATATAAAATAAAATAAAAATATCATAAATATTGTATAAAAATAGTGTCCATCATAATGACTATCATGGGTGATGGTTAAGGAATAATGAACAATCATCACTTTTTGAGGTCGTAGTTCTCTGTACACATAAACAATATGTTTGTTACCCATAATATAGAATTGTGTGTATATGTTGGAAGAACTCTTAAAATAAACAATATTATTATATGGTGGATACTGGTGTTTGTTAATTTTAATGGATTAATAAAATGGAAAATTGGGTAATGAAAATAAGATAATATAGCTTGATGGATTATGTTACCTATTCTTTGGGTAACTCCTTTTGGTTTTCACAGGAATTCCATTAATAGATTTCATACCAAATGGAGGATTCAAGGATTAAGGTAGGTATGATGGGGATCTATTTGGGGAGATTTTTTAAATCCAATGAGTCTTTAGAGGTTTGTGGAAGTGGGACGATATGAGGCCTTTTATTGTGAAGGAAGAGTTGCACTCTTTTAATATTTTAGAAAAGGGAAACTCTACCCGCAATTTTTTTATTTAATGTGGATCCAATAATTGACCAATTATAATCAAAAGGAGGATAGGGTCAAAATATTATAACACCCCAAGCTTCTACAGTACGCTTCTCTTTGAATAATGCAATAGCGTGTGTTGTACACAACATCGAGTTCTAACACACACCACAACCGATCAAACTAGCCGTTATGAATAGTATTACCTTCTTTTTAAAATTTTAGAAATTTTATCTCTCAAAATTGACTTCAATTTTGGATTCTGAGTATAGAATTTAGCCTAAGGTGAAATTTTGGTACTTTTCAGATAACTTTCATATTTTGATGAGTAGTGAAAATTACTAAATTTTAATTAAAAACAACTTTTTTGATCAAAATAATTAATAGTGATAAATTATGAATTTTAGTGGTTTTAAAGTATATTTAGAATATATTTTTACCATTTAATACAATTTTGGTCATTTTACATAATTTTATAATTAAACCGAACATAAAAAGTATCAATCTTTTGATAGTTATTATATCTTAAAAACATGTTTTTTGTTTTGACAACGAGAATTAATTTTAAATTAATTTCTGCCAATTCTGTGTTTTGAATTTGGAAAAATGGATTCCATATTTGGAATCATGATTTTTAAATTTTGTAAATAGGTAACTTTTATTTTTAGACATTTTGAATAATTATTTCGGTAAATATTTTATTTTACATGGTTAAAGGATAAATCTGGTAAATAAGGGTTAACAAATAATATTATAATAATAAAAAATTACCCTAAAACGTGTCCTAAACTTTTTGGTTGACACATGTTCGACCATGGGGATCTTTGGCTCAATTTTGGGACCCCATGGTGCCACTTGTAAGTGATAGGGACGCTTTATTTTAATTATGTTAAAATGAATACAAAAATGACACAAGCATATATCTTTTAGGAAAACAATTTTTAAATAAGGTTATATATGTTGGAATTTAGACTATAAATATTCATTAGAAAGATAAAAATATTTCATACATAATGATAGTTTATTTATAATTTTTATACATTAAATAAGTTAATTTATTTATGACATAATGATGATACAGTAATTACCACTATAGTGAAAAATTAAAATAATTGATATTATAAATACCCAAATAAATATAATTTGAGACTTTTAATGAATTAAACTAATTTTATAGGATAATTTGACATATTAGGATTTATTTAATTGACTTATTTAGAAGTAATAATTCTGTTATGATTTTTAAAAAAATCTATTATTGAATAGTGTCAAAATTGACATAAAAAAGTTTTTAAAACAGATATTATATTATTAAATGATATAAAATTCGTAAAAATATATGTTTCGGCCAAGAGACTTATATCATGATAGGTGTATCATTAATGGACCACTTGGGGGTCTCTTGGAGGTATATAGTATGTCTATTAACTATATAATATAAAAATACAAAGTGACATGGTAAGTGTCAAACTAATTAACTAAGAGTTAAAACTAAAAGATAAGGTTAATATAGTTACCCAAACTTGTCTAAATTATATTGGTTGAGTGGTTTTCGACCTATCCCCACCGTAAACTTTAAATAATCCACTTTGGGGCCATTAGAAACCAAATATGAATTTATTATAAAATAATATTTCTAGCTTTTCCAATGGTGCCCCTCACCCCTCTTATAAAAGGGAACTCTCCCTTCTCATTAACTCACACCGTCAAAGCCTTTTTTTCGGCCAAACTCTGCCCAAATACTCTCTCAAAGTCCCTAAATTCATCCTAGAGGCCTTCCTTTAGTCATAAATCAAACTTAAGGATACCTTTTGATCAAATCAAAAGGAAGAACCAGAAGATAAGGTAATGTTTTCACCTCCCTTTTTCAAGTTCCTTTCTTCTTCTTCCACTCCTTCCTTCTCTGTTATTACCATTCTAAAATAATAACTCCAATATCTTGTATATACTATGATTTTATTATAAATATGGTATAACCATATTCAGTATTCTATCCATCCTTTGAATAACATGTCACCATACGTGCGTATGTACGGCTTACCGTCTCCACGTCGTGGTGTAATTGTTATTCAATAAATTATTATTTGGATGGGTATAATAATGATGTGTAACTCATGTAAATAATAAATATAACATGATAATGACTATGTATATATGTTATAACATCCAATTATATATTATTTTAATATCAAAATAATGATATTGTCGCTCGTGCGTACGTACGGACTGCCGTCTCCACAAACACGATGAGAATCATTTTCCATCTTATCCATTCAAGTATAATTCTCATTTGATGATTAATAATAGTATCTAAGGACTTGATATCATTCTGTATATGATTAAGATACAACCTATCCATTACAAACACAACTTATGTAACAAAACATATAAAATAAAACGAGTAAGTTAACACCCGAAACAACGATAATACTAAGATATTATTAACAAATCAATGTTAAAAGATCATATATGATATCATATTAATATATATGAATCTTGTATAATTTAATAACAATTATTTCACCATTATATAGGAGGTTAAACTACCCCAACCAAGCAAAAGTACAAGGTAAGGGGTTTTCATCTCACTCCTTATTCCCGTGAGATTCATGCCATATTGCCACTATTACCTTTTGTGTGGTGTATGTACTGCCCATAATTGTATTATTTGTGATATAAACTTTACATTATGTATATTTACATATTCATTGTATGATACCTCTTTCATGGGTTGTATGTTTTATATGTTACCAAATTGGTAAGGGTTTATTTCGCAATCTTTTCATTATCCGAGGTTGCTTATACATAATAATATACTGGGATCTCTTTATCATCCACATCCATGTTTCTTGAAAGTTTATTTCAAAAAATTATTACTATTTTACAGAATATGGGTTAAAGCCATTTATACCCTTGTTTTACTTTTTATTAGAAGTTTATAAAGGAATCTTTCCGTTGTTTTCCAAACAAGGTCCTTTTTAACCTTTTTGACAAAATCATGTTAAGAATGAATTTTTTAACTTATATGGAAGGTGCTGTTATTCTCGGCCATTATTACAACATTGAAGCTTCCCTTACATGATTGTAAAGATATTCTCAAAATAAAGGTTTTATTTTATAATAATGTTATTTTTGAATGATTTCAAAAAAGGGATATTTCTGTCAAATATATGAAAATCCTGTGCAAATGTATACGTATTTAACATAAGCATAAAAATGTTTTTAGAAAACATGACTCTTGAGTTTGGTAGTCAGGAAGGGATTGGGAGTGGACCCATCATGGACTGTAATTAGTCAAGCAGTCTCAGAATAAATTATTTTTTTCAGAAGCTTGCATAATGTTTTCAGAAAAACACTGGTGTGTATTTTAAAAATCTTAAACGTAAGTATCTTCTAAAAAAAATTGCATCGGTAGGTCTCATGAGACAAACTATTGTCTTAGCACAAGGCCTTGACAAAATCTTATTTGTAGTCTTGGCAAGAGGCCTTGGCTATGTGGTTATGACAGTCTGGCATTATGCATTCCATCATTATGAAAGTGGTTATTGATATTTCATGTGATTATTCGATTAGTAGAATATCCAAGTGAATAAGTAAATGGAATTATTTCATTTTATTTTTTTCCATACTATGTTGATGTTCAAGAATAAAAGGCTTTTGTTTTAGTTATACGTTTCCTTAAATGTTTATTCTTATTTATTAATGTTTCTGCTATATTTTTATCCTTACTGGGCATTTGAGATCTCCCCTTTTCTATGTTTTATTTTTTCCAGGATGTGAAGAAGTAAATTATGAATGACCTGAAGGGATATTATGAAGGGATAATAGTGTGGAATATGGATAAAACATGTTGTTGCAGTAGTTTTTCACATTATGATGTAATGTAAAACATTATGAATATATCTATTCTTTCCAAGGCTACTAAACCAATTGGTCTTTTGAGATTTGATCTTTCTTGTGATCATGCCAATGTTATGTAATAATGCACCGACTCTGGGTAACTGGGGTTGGGGTGTTACAGTTGGTATCAAAGGAAGTTTAGTACAAACCTTGTAAGCTAGAATTAGATAAACTCTTATTAGAGCACATAGACCGAAGATGGACTATGGGGATTAGTATAGAATAACTTCCTATAATTTTGGTATTGTAGAGATTTTGTGAGTTTTCCGAGAAATACATCTCTGTCTGGATACGAGGAGGTAGATGCGGCTCTGGCCCAGATGTACCTAGGGGTAAAACCCGATAACACCTCTTTGAGCTAGACTCGAATGGGAACTGGTGCATGACAACGGGGCTTGCTGCACTCTTGGTTACGACACTCTCGGGGGATATGCTTAGGATAACTCTCATTTTTGTTACAAATAATTATGAAAGTTTATGAGTATATACTTCCTCAAAGAAAACATTTTTATGATTATGGATTATATCCATAAATAGTTCAATTTTTGTTATGTGTTTTATAAGTATGGGATTATGTATTTTGATTCATAAACTGATCTATTTTATGCCATTGTTTAGAAATGGCGCCTAGTGGAAGAAATGGAAACCGTATCAATGCACGGACTCCATGTAGGGATTTCCCTCCTGCTCAAGATAATTATAGTGGAGATGGTGATGCAATTGGTGCCGATCAGCTAATCACCATACTGGGACAACTCACTCAGGTTATGAATAATAACCTTACCCATATAGATCACCCTGATCCGCAACATGGAGGATCAATGTTAGATCGATTCATGAGGAAACAACCACCAACGTTCAATGGGAGTACAAATCCCTTAGTAGCTGAGCAATGGATAAATTCCCTAGAGAAAATATTTTAGGCATTGGGGAGTAATAAAAGAGAAAAAGCTATCATGGCAGTTTACCTCCTCACTAAATATGCTGATCAATGGTGGTCATTGATTAAAAAAACGAAGAAAGATTTTGAAGTATCAAATATGGAATGGTGGGAGTTCAAAGATTTGTTTTTAGAAAAATAATTTCCTCGTGACCATCGATCAGATATGGGATGGCAATTTCTGAGTCTGAGACAAAATGAGGATGATAATGTCACAAAGTATGAGGCTATCATTACAAGGTTAGCAAGGTATGCTGGAGATTATATACGTAACCCAAGAAGTAGTATTGTTCATTTCTTTGATGGGTTAAAACCATTTCTCCATCAAGCATTAGTCTCACAATCCTTCTCGTCGTATGAAGACTTCATCTCATGTGCTATCAAAACAGAAAAGGAATTCTCTATGTCTTATGACTTTAAAGAAAACAAAGAGAAGAAGAGATCTTCTGATCAATCTGGGAATGGAAATAAGGGGAAGAAGGGAATGGTTGAATATCCATCCTGTGGTAAATGTAGGAAGAAACACCCCGGTACTTGCTTGAAGGGAATGTGCGTCTGTTACAAATGTGGTGAAAAAGGCCACCAAGCTCGTGATTGCAAAGGGAAGAAGGAAGCTACCAATGTTCAATGCTACAATTGTAGAGAGAATGGAAATTATGCAAATGAATGTCCTAATCGTCAAGGGAACTTACCTCAAAAAAGTCCAATGGATCAAGGCCAAGCTTCTGCTATCACTACTGCTGAGGTAGAAGCTCCAAAAGACGTGGTGGCAGGTAATTTAATGGTTTCCTCAAGTTTAGCAAATGCATTATTAGATTCTGGATCATCGCATTGTTTCATATCATCCCAGTTTTCTAATAAAATTAGATATTTCCAATTTTATTTAACAAGGGAGTTGTTGGTTAAAACTCCTAAGGAAAGTATCATTGCAACAAAGTTTTGTGAATCAGTCCCCATTAGAGCACATAAATGTTCTTTATCTGCTGATCTCATCGTCATACTTATGATTGAGTTTGATATAATCCTTGGTATGGATTGGATTTCTGACTATGATGTGAAGATTTATTGTAAGAAGAAGGAGGTTACGATTTTTGATGATGATGATAAGGAACACCTTATCTTTAGAGCAGAATCGTCACCACCTAATTCTTATCTAGATCCACCCCCAGTAGCTCAACTAAATTCAATTAATGGGGAGGAAGATAATGAAATTATTGTGGGTGAGGAAAGGAATGTTCAAATAGAGGATGTACCTATTGTGAAAGAATATGTAGATGTATTTCGGGAATATTTACCTGGACATCCTCCAGAACGAGAAGTTGAGTTTTCCATTGATTTAATTCCTGGATCAAGGCCTATATCAAAGACCCCTTATAGAATTTCCACACTAGAATTAGTTGAACTAAAGAAAAAACTAGAGGAATTGAGAAATATGGGATTTATTCACCCTAGTGTTTCTCCCTGGGGAGCCCCTGTTCTTTTTGTTAAAAAGAAAGATGGATCTATGAGGTTATGTATCGACTATAGGGAGATCAATGCTATAACAATAAAGAAAAAGTATCCCCTACCTCGCATTGATGATTTATTTGTCCAACTGCATGGAGATAAATACTTTTCAAAGATTTACCTTCGATCTGGATACCATCAGTTGTGTGTGAAGAAGGAAGACATTCTGATGAAAGCATTTCGAACCAGGTACGGGCATTACAAGTTTATAGTAATGCCTTTTGGATTGAGTAATGAACCCTCTATATTCATGGATCTGATTAATAGAGTTTTCAAGGAATATCTAGATTAATTTGTGGTGGTATTTATTGACGATGTCTTGTTATACTCTAAAAGCTACGAAGATCATGAAAGTCACTTGAGCATTATCCTGAAGACTCTGAGAAGACATGAATTATATGGGAAGTTTAGCAAGTGTGAATTCTGGCTTCATGAGATTTATTTTCTTGGCTATATTGTCTCTAAAGATGGAATCTCTATTGATCCTTCTAAGACCAAGGCAATCCAAGAATGGCCAGCACCTACGAGTATAACTAAGGTACGCAGTTTTATTTATTTGGTATGTTATTATCGATGTTTCGTCTAGAATTTTTTCCGATTGGCAAACCCATTAATGAAGCTCACACGTAAAGGGGATAAATTTTTTTGGACAAAAGAATGTGAATAATGTTTCGAAGAACTGAAGAGAAGATGAGTCAATTCTCTTATATTGACTCTACCATCGGGGAATGATGAGTTCGTTATTTATAGTGATGCATTGAAGAAAGGACTTGATTGTGTCCTTATGCAGAATGATAGGGTTATTTTCTATGCATCACGACAGTTGAAAATTCATGAGCAAAACTATCCTACTCACGATCTTGAGTTAGCAGCTGTGACATTTTCTTTGAAGATATGGAGGCACTACCTCTAGGGTGAAAAAATGTGAGATTTATAATGATCACAAGAGTTTGAAATATATTTTCTCACAAAAAGAACTGAACATGAGGAAATGGAGATGGCTTGAATTACTCAAGGATTATGATTGTACGATACAATACCACCCGGGGAAAGCAAACAAGGTGGCAGATACTTTGAGCAGAAAAGATCATGGAGTTTTGAACAATATGAGAATTTAAAGGGATCCAATTTTCATGGATCTAGTGAAGATGGACATGGGAATAACTAGGGAAGGTGAAACATCAATTCTTTTTCAAATGGTTACCAACCCATCTTTTCTATAAAGGATTAAGAGTTCTCAGACTGATGATAAAGAATTTCAAAAGAATATTAATGCTGTGAATGATGGGAGATTGAGAGAATTTGTGTATGAAGATGGAATTTTTAAATTTGGGAAGAGACTTTGTGTTCCCGATATACCTGATCTAAAAAAGGAATTTCTAGATGATGCTCATAGTTCCAATTTCACTATACACCCTGGGAGCACCAAAATGTACAGAGATTTGAAGAAACATTTTTGGTGGGACAACATGAAGAGGGAGATTGCTGATTTTGTGTCAAGATGTATGGTTTTTCAAAAAGTGAAAGCTGGAAGGCAACAACCTGGAGGATTCATGCAACCTCTTCCCATACCGGAGTGTAAATGGGACAATATTATGATGGACTTTGTCATGGGGCTACCAAAGACTCCTAGAAAGAACGATGCAATATGGGTCATTATTGATCGTCATACCATGTTAGCACATTTTCTTGTTATAAGAGAAGATCTAACACTGGAACTTCTAGCAAGACTATATATTAATGAAGTTGTGAGACTTCATGGAGTACCGCTATCGATTGTTTCTGATCGTGATCCTCGTTTTACTTCAAGATTCTGGAAAAGTCTTCAGAAAGCCTTGGATACTGAACTTCATTTGAGAACTGCCTACCACCCTAAAGAAGATGGACAATCAGAACGAACTATTCAAACCGTAGAAGACATGTTGAGATCCTGCTCACTTGACTTTCATGGTATGTGGGATCAATATTTACCTCTGGTTGAATTTTCCTATAAAAACAGCTTCCATTCGAGTATTCAGATGGCACCAATGAAGCGTTATATGGGAGGAGATGTCGCACACCAACCTGTTGGGATGACGTTGGTGAAAGAAAAATTGTAGGTCCAGAACTGGTGGAGGAAACGATGGAAAAGGTGAAGGTACTCCAAAATCACATCAAAGCAGCTCAAAGTAGGCAAAAGAGCTATGCTGATAATCGAAGGAAGGATTTGGAATTTCAAGTCGGTGATCAGGTTTTCCTAAAGGTATATCCATGGAAGGGATTCATACGTTTTGGTAAGAAAGGTAAATTGAGTCCTAGGTACATCAGACCTTTCAAAATTCTAGAACGAATTGGGGCTGTTTCTTACCGATTGACAATGCCACCAAGTCTCTCCAATGTTCACGATGTGTTCCACATATCTCTATTGAGGAAATACATGCCTGACCCAATGCATGTACTCACCAATGAGGAATTACAACTGGAACCAGATCTGTCTTATTGCGAAGAGCCCGTTAGGATTCTTGATATGAGAGAACATGTATTGAGAAACCGGACGACTCGTTTGGTAAAAGTCTTGTGGAGAAACCATAAGATGGAAGAGGCAACGTGGGATCCTGAGGAACTTATGATGAAGAACCACCCAAGTCTTTTCATGCAGTAGTATTCTAGAAATTTCGAGGGAAAAATTATTTGAAGTAGGGGAGAATATAACACCCCAAGATTCTACGGCACGCTTCTCTTTGAATAATGCAATAGCGTGTGTTGTACGCAACATCGAGTTCTAACACACACCACAACCGATCAAACTAGCCGTTATGAAAAGTAATACCTACTTTTTAAAATTTTAGAAATTTATCTCTCAAAATGGACATCATTTTTGGATTTGTAGTATTGAATTTAGCCTAAGGTAAAATTTTGTTACTTTTCAGATAACTTTCCTATTTTGATGAATAGTGAAAATTACTAAATTTTAATTAAAAACAACTTTTTTAATCAAAATAATTAATAGTGACAAATTATGAATTTCAGTGGTTTTAAAGTATATTTAGAATATATTTTTACCATTTAATACAATGTTGGTCATTGGACATAATTTCACAATTAAACCGAACATAAACAAGTATCAATCTTTTGATAGTTATTATATCTTAAAAACACGATTTTTGTTTTGACAGCGGGAATTAATTTTAAATTAATTTCTTCCACTTATGTGCTTTGAATTTGAAAAAATGGATTCCATATTTGGAATCAGGATGTTCAAATTGTTTAAGTAGGTAACTTTTATTTTTAGGCATTTCGAATAATTACTTCGGTAAATATTTTATTTACCATGGTTAAAGGGTAAATCCGATAAATAAGGGTTAAAAAATAATATAATAATAACAAATTACCCTAAAAACTGTCTTAACCATATTTGTTGACACATGTTCTACCATGGGCATCTTTGGGTCAATTTTGGGACCCCATGGTGCCACTTGTAAGTGATAGGGACACTTTATTTTAATTATGTTAAAATGAATACAAAAATGATACAAGCATAAATCTTTTAGAAAAAAAATTTTTACATAAGGTTATATATGTTGGATTTTCGACTATAAATATTCATTAGAAATCCAAAAACGATTTCCTACATAATGATATTTTATTTATAAATTTTAGACATTAAATAAGTTAATATATTTATGACATAATGATGATGCAGTAATTACCATAATAGTGAAAAATTAAAATAATTGATATTATAAATACCCAAATAAATATAATTTGAGACTTTTAATGAATTTAACTAATTTTATAGGATAATATGAAATATTAGTATTGATTTAATTGAATTTTTTCTAAGTAATAATTATGTTATGATTTAAAAAAAATCAATTATTGAATAGTGTCAAAATTGACATAAAAGCGTTTTTAAAACAAATATTATATTATTAAATGATATAAATTTCCTAAAAATCAAAGGGTAGGCCAAGAAACTTATATAATAATAGGTGTATCATTAATGGACCACATGGGGGTCTCTTGGAGGTATATAGTATGTTTATTAACTATATAATATAAAAATACAAAGTGACTTGGTAAGTGTCAAACTAATTAAGTAACAGATAAAACTAAAAGAAAAGGTTAATATAGCAACCCAGACCTATCTAAATTCTATTGGTTGAGTGGTTTTAGACATATTACAACCATAAAATTTAAATAATACATTTTGGAGACATTAGAAACCGAATATGAATTTATTATAAAATAATATTTCTAGCTTTTCCAAAGGTGCCCATCACCCCTCTTATAAAAGGGCACTCTCCCTTCTCATTAACTCACAACTTAAAAGCCTTTTAGATCGACCAAACTCGGCCCAAATACTCTATAAACTTCCCTCAATTCATCCTAGAGGCCTTCCTTTAGTCAGAAAGCCAATTTAAGGAGCCCTTTTGATCAAATCAAGAATAAGAACCCGAAGAAGAGGTAATGTTTTCACCACCCTTTTTCAAGTTCCTTTATTCTTCCACTTCTCCCTTCTTTTTTATTACCATTCTAAAACAATAACTCCAGTATATTGTATATACTGTGATGTTATTATAAATATGGTATAACCATATTTAGTATTCTATCCATCCTTTGAATAACATGTCACCATACGTGCGTACGTACAGCTTACCATCTCCACGTCGTGGTGTAGTTGTTATTCAATAAATTATTATTTGTATGGGTATAATAATGATGTTTAACTCATGTAAATAATAAATATAACATGATAATGATTCTGTATATATGTTATACCATCCAATTATATATTATTTTAATATCAAAATACTGATATTGTCGCTCGTGCGTACGTACGGACTACCGTCTCCACGAACGCGATGAGAATCATTTTCCATCGTATCCATTCAAGTATAATTATCATTTGATGATTAATAATAGTATCTAAGGACTTGAAATAATTATGTATATTATTAATATACAACCTATCCATGACAATCACAGCTTACGTAACAAAACATATAAATGAAAACGAGTAAGTTAACACCCGAAACAACGATAATACTAAGATATTATTAACAAATCAATGTTAAAAGATTATATATGAAATCATATTAATATATATGATTCTTGTATAATTTAATAACAATTATTTAACCATTATACAGGAGTTTAACCTACCCAAACCAAGGAAAAGTACAAGGTAAGGGGTTTTCATCTCACTCCTTATTCCCGTGAGATTCATGCCATATTTCTACTATTACCTTTTGTGTGGTGTATGTACTGCCCATAATTGTATTATTTGTGTAATACACTTTAATTTATGTGTATTTACATTTTCATTCTATGATACCTCTTTCATGGGTTGTATGTTTTATAAGTTATCAAATTGGTAAGGGTTTATTTCGCAATCACCTCATTATCTGAGGTTGTTTATACGTAATAATCTACTGGGATCTCTTTATCATCCACATCCATGTTTTTTGAAAATGTATTTCAAAACATTCTTAATATTTTACAGAATATGTGTTAAAGTCATTTATACCCTTGTTTGAATTTTTATTAGAAGTTTATAAAGGAATCTTTCCGTCGTTTTCCAAACAAGGTCCTTTTTAACCTTTTCGACAAAATTAAGTTAAGAATGTATTTTTTAACTTATACGGTAGGTGCGGTTATTCTCTACCATTATTAAAAATTTGAAGCTTCCCTTACACTCTTGTAAATATATTCTCAAAATAAAGGTTTTATTTTATAATTATGTGATTTTTAAATGATTTCAAAATAGAGATATTACTCTTAAGTATATGAAAATCCAGTGCAAATGTATACGTATTAAACGCTAGATTAAAATTGTTTTTACAAAACCTGACTCATGTTTGGTAGATAGGATGGGATTGAGAGTTGACCCATAATGGCCTGTAATAAGTCGAGCAGTCTCAGAATTAGTTATTTTGTTTTCAGAATCTTGCATAATGTTTTCAGAAAAACACTGGTGTGTATTTTAGAAATTTTAAATGTAAGTATCTTCTAAAAAAATTTAATCGGTAGGTCTCATGAGACAAACTAGAGTCTTGACACAAGGCCTTGACAAAATATTATTTGTATTCTTGGAACGAGGCCTTGGATATGTGGTTATGATAGTCTGGCATTAAGCATTCCATCATTATGAAAGAGGTTATTGATATTTCATGTGATTATTCTATTAGTGAAATATCCATGTGAATAAGTAAATGGAATTATTTCATTTTATTTTGTCCATACTATGTTGAAGTTCATGTTTAAAAGGCTTTTGTTTTAGTTATACATTTCCTTAAATGTTTATTCTTATTTATGAACGTTTCTGCTATATTGTTATCCTTACTGGGAATTTTAGCTCACCCCTTTTCTTTGTTTTATTTTTCCCAGGATGTGAAGAAGAAAATTATGAATGACCTGCAGGGATATTATGAGGGGATAATAGTGTGGAATATGGAGACAATATTTTGTTGCAGTAGTTTTTCACTTTATGATGTAATGTAAAACATTATGAATATATCTAGTGTTTCCAAGGCTACTAAACCAATCGGTCTTTCGAGATTTGATCTTTCTTGTGATCATGCCAATATTATGTAATAATGCACCAACTCTGGGTAACTGGGGTCGGGGTGTTACAAATATGGTGAGATAAGTTTCTCTAGTCACGTTTCTAGGTCATATGAGGCCTTATATTAAGTTTTAGTCCATTTTTATGCATAATTTAATCTTAATTGTTGTAATTAATTTTAATTACATTCACTAATATTTCGATAAAATACTAATTTGATATTATTACAAATTATAAAATTTGATAATTTAAAATGGGAAGTCTATTTTTCCAAATTCCAGTCATATAAGTGGAATAAATTAATTTAAATGTAATCTCTTAGACAAGATGATAAAGTGAGTTTTTAGAGAACAAACTTTCATATGTTTGCTATTGTTTTTATAAACAATTTCAATGTCAAATTTATTATCATTTGCTAAAATGGACAATTTGGGAAATCTATGATCTAATTACACATTAAAATGAATTAAAAATATATTTTATCCTTATAAATAAATTAAATTAAAAGGAAATTTTGTGTTAAATTGCATCATTTTCCCTTATTCATAAATAAATAATACTTCACAGAAAAATGTCCAAAAATTACTCTAACTGATTTTTTCGGGATCCCCATTCCAAAAATGACGTATATTTTGACATATAAAATTTATAGAAGTGACAATGTGAATATTTAATATAGGTTCTCAATAAAATGGTGGTAAATGTTCATTTATAAAAATATAGATTTTTATGGGCAAAATTTGGTTTTTTCTCATCTTAAGACTATGAAATCTATTGGATGAATATAAAAAATATTTGATTTAATTGTATATATATATATATTACATTAATATCACTCACTAATTTTAATTAATTTAATTTATTATAATACTATTTCATTGTGATCATAAAAATAGTTTTCTATAGAAATATTATCATTATATTCACCTGGTTCATCTATTCAATGTAACTACTAAATCTATTTTATACATTTTTAAACCATTTTTTATATGTTAGTTAATAATATTCATAATAACTAAATAAATGGATAAGTTATTTTATAATGTATTAAAAAATAATTTTTTAAAAATATATCGTTGTTTGGTAAATCTCGATCTTGTATGTTATGAAATCCATTGAGGAAATTTAGTATTTCTTGTAATATACGCTATCCTCTATGTTCCTTATAGAGAAATATTACAATTTTATTGTTTTTTGTGTATGATTAACATGGAATTTAATATATCTCAATCCAAACTTAGTGATTATATATATAATAACTATTTTAGATGATCTGTAAAATTAAAAATATGAGAAAAAATAATTTTGAAAAAAATAATTCTCAACATATATTGGACTTACATTATTCCCCCCTTAAATTGAATTTTTACCTTAAAAATTGTTTATGTTATTAAATTTTTAATATTTTAATGTTCCTTTTCTTGAATCCCACACTTTAAAAATGAATACTAAATCATATTTTTAAAAATAAAATTTAGAAACATAAAGGTTACCCAATGTAACATATAACGTGTTTTACACATGGTATAACATAGGTGGAAAGTGAAAATATGGGAATTGAAGATAAGTATTACCATTATATTCTAATGTAGACTTATAGAGAACAATATTTTGAGAAAGATAATAATCACAAAGAAATAAATCTATGATGAACTAAGGGAATATATGATTTATCATAAACGTAGATACTAGGATAAAATATTTGGTTTCAGGATCCTTTTTAAAAAAGATAAATAATTTTAAATAAAATTTTTACTTTCATGATTTTAGGAAAACCTCACCCTTTACTATTCCTTGATCTAGTATATTTCATTCTCTAAAATGGAAGGCGAACATTTTATTCCCAAAGAACTAACAGATTAGGATATCCATGATATTCCATCCTATATATCATCATATATCACAAACACCAGGTATTTATAACATTGTATCTAATATACATAAATCCTCATGTGGTGAGATAATAATTTATTATCAAAATCATTTTCCAAATTTTAACTTTATCATTCCATAAATGTTTATCCTTATTACCCTTCCAAAAATTGAAAATCCAAAAATTTTGAATGAAGGTAAAAAAATCTTATCATTGATCCCTATATATCACAAAGTAGTTCTTGGTTGTCACATTTCAACCATGTGAATACCTTCATCATATATTCTCTTGAAACATGGAAATAACCCTAATTACCATAAATACATCTAAAAACATGAATAGTTTTTTTTACAATGGTTTCTAGATATATATCTTATATCCATGATATTTTTAACTTTAACCATGATGAAATATACCCCCTTTTCAACCATTAAATAATTAGATCTAGGGTAACCCATGCTATCCAATTTACTTTATCCAAATCGATCATCTCTTAATCGTAGTAATACAAAATTTTCTCAATATAATTATCACATGGTAGGTTTACTTCACTTAATCCAAATATAATTTTTCTTTGTCTTCATCACCATTAAAAATATCCTTTTAAATACCAAAGGAAACTTACACTAAAAATACTTATATATTTTATGATTCATAAAACACAATCTTTTAATTCCAAAACAAAAGTACTTATAACATCCAAATAAATTATCAATCCTTTATTTAGGATTCATCAACATATTACATAAAATCTATTTCCAAGAATATGAAATACGAATTATTTGTTAAGAAAACACAATCTCAATCTAATCATCCATATTTTAATTTATATAAACAATACTCGAAGAACATCTCATAACTTTAACATGTTATTTTTTGTCACATTTTCTTAAGAATTGTAACCAATACACATACCTCCTCTATTAATATCTTTATAAGATTTACACTTGGGAAATTGATTTTCATAATACCCATACGTTTCACATATGAAACATTCAATTCTAAAAATGTTACTTCTTGTTATCTCTATTGACTAAAACCAAGAAGAATTGGATGTGAAACTCATATCATAGAATAAAACAACAAAACCATGAAATATTATTTATTGTATGTCTAAATCCTGAGACATACCTTTTAATTGATTAGAAAATAGGTTTATACTAGGTTATTCATAGTGATATTATATTTAAATCCTTCATAATGTTTCATGAATAGTTTTTTAAGTTGAAATGAATATCCTTCATGAGTGTCAAACCAGGTGTGCAACAAGTCCCATTTTCATGTACCAGATCACCCTGAGACCGAATCAGGACATATTATTATATTTATTACACCTAGGTACATCATTTCTTGATCCATATCCACTTTTATTATCTAGAAAAGAATTTTTTTTCTAGGAAACAAATCTATCTATCCTTTACCAAAACTCCTCGACATTTTCCTATACTTTTCATTATCCTTAAACTTATCCATATACATGTACATTAATTAATCACTAAGTTTTTCTCAACCTGTTTCCAAATTTTAACTCAAACCTCAATAAAATACCAACAACAATTACCCATACTTAACATAAATATACATTATATCACATTTTCAGAATATTTAAAACATTAAAAAAACATATTTTCAAATAATGTAATTTTCTAGTACCATTGGAAACATGGAAACACAAACACTATTACATAAATGATTTACATTATCACCCTCTAGGATCTTATAGACTAAAATAATTCTTAGAAACATCATAATTAATACATAACTTCATTACCTGGGCAAGGAAAAATAAAAAATGGTGAGCTCAGATTCTCATTAAGGGTATACAAGGTAGACATATAAGCATAACATGAGCATATGTGAATGATAACGTGATAAAAACATCTGAACAAAATAGACATAATATAAAAGATCATAAAACTTAATAATCAAATAAAAAATAAAGGTTCATAAAACATTACCCAAAAAAAATTAAAAAACATATTCCAAGACAGCATAACAAAGTATTAAAACAAGTAATTATGGAAAACCTAAAATCATATAATATGATATCCATAGTAGCCAAATCATCACTTCTAAGACTATCTTATTAGTATGGGTTAACTCTCTATAAAATCTTGGTAGTCATGGTTCTCTCCCATATCCATCTTAGTGGAATGAGTTGACTCCTCACACAATCTTGGTAGTCATAGTCCAGTCTAATGGCCTTATTATTGGTCAAGGATAACTCTAAACAGTATATTAATCAAACCCATGAGATATAAATCATTACCCAATGAATTGGAAGGATATATATTTCCTACCAATATTATAATTAAATCACAAATACATGTGCCAAAAATTCAAAAACTATAATCATAACATATCCCTGAAATAAAACGGGTATATAAATGTGAAATCTTGTCATAACCTGTAGAAATTGATACAGGTTTCATAATATTTTCATCAAAATAATAACCTATGAAAGATGAAGTTTTTATAAGAATATAACCCAAGGAATGGAAATGAATTACACAAATATCTTTCCATAAAAACATAAACTGTTAAAATAATTAATATGAATGGAAACAATGAATCATTTCCCTAAATAAGTATGAGTAACACCAATGGATGTTAACTTATATGGGAAATAATCATGAAAGAACTTTTCAAAAACATTTCTTGAGGAAAATAAATGTCTTATTTAAAAGATATTCTAAAAACAAAAATTGAAAAAAATTTCATTGAAAATATAATTGAAAATTCATAATTTAATCTTTCATAAATTTTGAATACCTTTTTTCCTTGAAACATAAAAAAGTGTGTAAACTATTTTAAATCAATTTTCCTGGAAAGCATATACAACACTCTTAAAACCCCTTTTAGAACATGAACCATTTTAGAGAAATATCATATATTATATATGTAAGAACAAATCGATTTATGTATTATATCTATATAATACATTCATGGGTAGTATATACACCTAAAAAAAGTAAGTGGTGAATAATCCAAGTATCTCACAGAAATAAGGAGGAAGATGAAATTCTCTTAACTTATGTCTTAAATCCCTTAATACTAATACAAGATTCCTGAATAATAAATTAATTTTAATTAAAAAAAATATATATAATAATATTCATTTACCTTTTACTATATATTGTTTTCTTATGAACTTATATTACATTCTTGCTAACAATTCTATGTTAAGGTTTCACTTTGGGAACTATCTTTTTTATTCTTCACATGTGTATTAATTTGTTATATATTTTTTCTTTATACTTAAATAATGATTAAAATAATGTTAATAATGATATAAATAAAATTTATATTTGTTTTATGTGTATCATAATAATATCTAGTATATGGAAGTATGAAATGTAATACACCATTTACGGAGACGGTTGGTCGTATGAATGCATGAACGATGTCTTTGTTTTATTGTTGTATTGGTAGAACGACAGAAAATGTTATATCAGTCTATATATATATAATTATATATATTTATATAATTATTTCAATAGAATATATATCATATATGTTAAAAAAACAAATCCTTAATAAATTTCATGTAGTGCGTGTGAAATAATTAAATCGCACTGTGGGGCTAGTTGTCCACATATCCACTAACGAAGTAATCATATTAACACAAGATGTAATGTATAAAGATCTATTTATTAAATAATTTAAAAGGATGAAATAAATTATAAATAACATTAAAATTATATAAAAATGTAGTTTCCATCATAATATCAACTATGAGAGGTTTTAAAGGAAGAATAAACAATTACCATTTTGTGAGGCAATAGTTCGCCGAACATATAAACAATATGTTTGTTACCCATTAGATGTAAGTGTGTGTATTTGAGGTAATAATAATAAAATTAAATAATATAAATATATTTAGGATTTTTTTGGTTGCAAAATAATGTAATAATTAGAGTGTAGTGATGGACAATGAAAATAAGATAAATGAGTTTGAGGGAGGATGTTATGCTTATTTTGCTCACTCTTTTTTGTTTTCACCAAATAACTTCCTTGGATTTAATTATAATGAAAGGGAGGCTTCAAGGATTAGGGGAGGTATTGTGGATATCTATTTTTGAATATTATGGTCATCCATATGTGTCTTAATATGTGTGAAGTAGTTGTAGGATGTGAGGCCTTTTATAGTGAAGGAGGAGCGACACTCTTGTAATATTATGGAAATGGAAAACCCTACCCATATTTTTTAATTGAATGTGGTTCCAATAATGGTATAATGTCAAGCCAAGAAATTATAGGGTCTAAATATGTCTATATAATATATTTTTGACAATTTTATAAGTTATATAATGCCTTACCATTAGGTTTCAGTCATTTTTTAATCTTAGAGTAATCTTAATCACTATAATTAATTTTATTTAACTACAAAAATTATTTTGGTCAAAGACTAAAAAGATATTATTTGAAATTAAAAATTATTATTATTCAAAATATGTAATCTATTATTCCAATTTCAAATCATATAATTTTTTATAATTTAATTTAAATTTAATCTTTTAGACGGGATGACTAAGTGGGTTTTTAAAGTAAAAATTTCCATATGTTTTCTATGTTTTTTTAACCAATTTCAAATTGAAATTAATTCTAATTACCTTAATTGGATAAACATATAATAACATGATCTAATTAAACTTTAAATAAATTAAAAATATAATTTTTCAAAATAAATAATTTAGATGAAAAAGTTGTTTTGAGTTACATTTAAGTATTTTTCATTATTTATTAAAAAATGAAACATCAATGAAAAATATCAAAAATTTACCCAATGTTTTATTATTTTTTATATAAAAAATGTTTTTTATTTTGAAATATTAAATTCATTAAATTTTGAATATTTATATTTAAAATAGGTACTCCCTAAAATGTTGTAAAAGTACCTTATTAAAAATATTGTTTTTTTGTTTAAATTTTGTTTATTCTTATCTTATGCCTATCGAATATATTGGATGCATATCAAACATATTTTATAGAAAATAATATATATATTACATTAATACGACTCAATAATTTTAATAAATTTTATTTATTAGGATAAAACCACATTGAGAGCATACAAAATAGTTTTCTATACAAATATTCCCCATATACTAAATTGGTTCCTATATTCATTATAACTACTGAATTAATTTTATACTTGTTTAAAGTATATTTTTCATATTTTTGTTAACAATATTCATAACCACTTTCTTAAGGGATAGTTCAAGTATTGATTTCTTTAATAATAATATATTAATAAAATATATTTTTAGTATACCACGATCTTATGTGTTACGCAAGCCATTGTGGATAGTTAGTCTTGTGTTTTACGTAAGCTAACCTCAGTGTTCTACATAGACAATTGTAACATTTTTATTTTATGTAGTTCCTGAATAAAATGGAAATAAAAATAACTAAATCCAAATGTAGAGCTTTTACTTATTTGGAAATAAATATTTTTAGAGTTGTTTGAAATTAAATGTATCAAAATAAATTAATTAATTTGGAAAAAAATAATTCACAAAATTTCAGGGTGTTACACAACATGTACTCATGTTTTTGAAAAGTTATTTCAGATAATTCATTAGTTTTGGTGTGATAGATTGTTCTAAAATTAAATTTATTATTCATATCATGTTTAGGACTTCCCCATAATTTTGATGTAAAACATAAATCATTGCCAGATATTATAGAAAGTGTCACCCCATGGAACCTCGCCAATTCAATTTTTTATGTCTTGGATGTTTTTCAAGAGATAAATCATCATGAATAGTGATTAAATATGAAATATTGGTGAGTTTATTAACCATAACCCATATCACTTTGTTTCCTTTTTATTTTATTAGGAGACCAGTGATGAAGTCTATAGTGGTATTTTCACACATTCAAGATGGGAGGGTAGTGAATGAAATAACCATTTATAAATATTTAACTTCTTTAATTTTTGGCACACCAACCAATGTTTAGTGTATTCACCCACCCCCTTTTCATAATATCCCCCCCAAAATAGTATCACAAAGGCTGCAATACATTTTTTTTGCTTTTGTGATATACAGATAATGTAGAGTTATGATCTTCATCTATCAACTCCTTCATTATATCCAATATATAAGGGACAAATATATTTGTATAATATTTTATTTCACCTTCTTGATCAATATTGAACTCATAAAACATCTCATTCTTCATTGCCACTATCTTCTTTTTTAACAAGGGATCTTCTCTATGAGATTTCATGATATTCTCTAATAATTATAGTTGATAAATCATTTGTGATAGGTCTAATGATGTATGTTCCCTTAAAATTATCATGTCCAATATTACTATGACCTTAGTCAATATATCTCCTTGAATTCTAATCATTTCAAGAACAATAGGTACTTTCCTACATAATGCATCTATGAATTTGTATTCACTTCTATGGTGAAAGTGAATTGAATAATCATACCCTTTAAGATGTTCCAAATATATCCTTTCTCTCATTTTCAATACATTTTTTCATGAAAATATACTTCATTCACTAGTTTCCAATGTTTATATCACATTTATTTATAAAAATATAGTTCCTTTGTATTTTAAATGAGTAAATAACGACAGAAAAATCCAGGTCATGCAGAGGATATTTCTTCTCATGAGGCCTCACCTGTTGAGATTCATTACGAATAACCTTTTTGCTTATCATTAGGATCCCCCCAATCCCATTCAGAGCTACATCAATATAAATAAATAATAATTCTCCTATAGAGGGTAGAATTATAAAAACATGCAGTAACTAGTCTATTCTTTAGTTCTTAGATTCTTTCATCGTACTTCTTTTTCCAAATTTACTATGCCCCTATTCGATGCATCATGGTTAGTTGATTAGAATTTCATTAAATGTTTTTTCACATACCTCTTATAATCCCATGATAAAGGAAGGATACTAAGAATATAATTTACAATTGTATGATGTGTCAACTTCATTGTAGCCCTTGTATTCACATGGTCAACTAATATTTCTTCATTGGTTCTAGTGTTCCAAAATATTGAAACTTGTTGTAAGTATTTTTTTTATTATTTGAATTATATTAATAGTTTATCCTTCCTCAGAGTCCTAATATAACCCTTTTATGTTCCTCGTTATCTTTGTGACTTTTAGAGTATATCAGAATATCATCAATAAAAACTACAATGAATTTATCATGGAATTTTTTAAACACTAAATTCATAAAATCCATAAATATAGTAGAAATATTAGCCAACCTGAAGGGAATAACAACAAAATCCTGATTCTCATAACTTGTTCAGATGGTTGTATTTACAATATCATCTTTCTTCACCCTCAATTGATGATATCCAGATCACAGGTCAATCTTAGTTAAGATATGAGACCCAAGAACCTTGTCTTACAAATCATCAATCCTTAAGAGAGGGTACTTTTTCTTCACTGTAATCATATTAAGTTATCAATAAGTAATTCAGAACCGCATTGATCAATCCTTCTTTCATATAAAGGGAAACATTTATCAATAACGAGACACACTAATATAGTTAAATACATTCCCCAAAAGTTCTTGAATTTGTTTCATTAATTCCTATAACTCCAAATTTTCCATTCTATATGAGGTATTTGATATCAGCTTGGAACCATGTATGAAATTAATGGGGAAATTATACTTTCTTTATGGGGGTGTTCAGATTAATCTTCATGAAATAATTTAGTATATTCCTAAATTATGGAGACATTATCTATCATTATACATTAATTTCATTCTCCCTCTTTATCAGTCACCTCCATAATGAATGATATTGAAGTTTCTTATATTAAATGCTTGGATCATGATATATCACTATTGAGAATTAATATAGGTTGTCTTTTCAAGGCTGCGGAAATTTCCTTTCTTCTATATATGATCATATAATTATACACTATTATCCAGTCCATCCCAAGTATAGTGTCGAATTCTACCATGGGAATGACTAGTAGAATTTTGATGAGATTGAACTCTCTAGTGTTAATAATAGGGGTTCTATACCCTATTTGTTCATGGGTAATTCCTCCATAAGTCTTCAATTATAATTCTACTTCTAGTATTTCAAGAAATGATTCTATATTTTTAACAAAATTGAATGAAATGGAGGACTTCATAGAACCAAAATCACATAATATAATTTCTAACCTTGATAGCATGATGTGTGTACCATCCACCACATCTGTTGGAGTGTCCACATTAGCTGTAATGATAAAAAATTCCCAACATTACACCCTTATTATTTTCTATGGTTTGTTGTGGTTCCCCTCCATTATCTTCTGATATGTACATTGATTAGAAAATTCCCCAAGATGCCTACACATGAAGAATTGAACTTCTGGCTGGATATGAACCATATTCCCCTTTTAATTAGTGTGGATAGATTGAGGCTTTATCTCACCACAATAATTCTGAGCTATATAATTCTATCTTCCTCATTTGTATCACATTCCACTCCCAAGAAATCCTTTTCTTGAATTCTTCTTCACACATTTTTTACCTGAGGGATGTTGAAATTGGTTTTCCATATCTTCCATGATCAAAATTATTCCCTGAGTTTAGATCCATTGATCTCTTTTTTTTATTTGACATATTTGGAAAATGGTTCTCTCAAAACTCTAATTCATCATTTATAGGACTCCACACTATCTCCTCAATGATTTTATGGACACAATTTTCTAGATTCCTCCATATATAGGGTCTCGGTCCATAGAAAAATATATCAACCATTCCCTTATGATCCATACCAACATTAGAGGTGTATGTATAAAGTATTTAGATCCCATATCTTCCACCAAATTAATTATCCTTCTACATCAGTTATAGTATTTCATTATCTATTTTTGTTCTCATCGAATATAGAAAATATATAATGAAAAACATTCCGTAGAACTATACCCACTCTATATCATCGATCACCATTTTTGGATTCATGTTTTTAACTAGTGTCCACCATTAATTAGATTGTTTTTCTATGTTTAATACTTCAAGGGTGAATTTTTCTAGTTCTGAGCATCTGAGTATATAAAATATATTTTCAATAGATCTAATGCATTAGTCAGAAATCTATGGTTCAGTAGATCAACTATAAGAAGGAGGTTCTTGATGTCTAAAGGCCTTAATAGAAACTTTTTCCTGTGGAGATGAATATTGCATCTCATCCTGATTTATGTTGTTGTTAATAACTCAAGGTGGTTGATTCATCATCCTCATGATGTTTTCCAAACTATATTTCCTCTAAACATCATTACTATATTTTTTGTCGCACTCAACATTTACACGGTTCCTCCTATTTTCTGATTTTTTTATAAAAGAACAAAACCATAGTTACAAATGTGTTAATTATATGAATATTAAAATTCTTATTGGATATTATGTCTTCAAAATTAATGTATAAATATGTTATAAATCTATTCTAATAAAATTTATATTTTCAATATATGCTTCATAATGGTTTATAAAAATATTGTGATCAACCAAACATATCATCTAGGAGTGTTAAAATAAATGTTCTATAAGGCATATTTTCATGCAATTTTTCCCATTCAAGTATTACTCAAAATAGTATTTTTGGGTCTTACCCTAAGGTATGTATGTGCTAGATCCATATTGATCTGTATTATCTAGACATTGATGTGTTTTCCTGGAAACCATAGAATTATTACTTACCAAAATACGATTTTGATTCCATATATCCAGACTTGTCCCTAGTGTTCTTTCTATAATTTTCAAGTCCTAATTTCCAGAAATAATTATACCATCCTATAGTACCATCTATGAAATCTCTCTGTTTTTACTCCATTAATATTCATTACATTTTTAAAATAGAGGATATTTTGATGTTAATATTCTTACAAATAAGATACATAGTACATGAAAATAGAAAAAATTATTCTAAATATACTTATAAATATAAAATCATTAGTTCACCCTAAGTTACTTTTATATATTCTCATATCAGGGAGAAATAATTGAAATGAAATGGGTGTCCATAAAGACTAGTAATAGGATCTGCAATGGAGATAAAAAGTATGTGACCATGAGAAATATTAATTAAAACATGAGGCATAACCATACGGAATAAACGATAGGCATAAAATAAAACTATAACATGAATCAATACATGGAAATTTGGATACAAAATTTAAATGATACATTCTTAAGTGTATCACCATGGTTTATCAATAGGGTTTCATAAATGTAAATTACCAGGTCATTCACAAAGGTATCGTAAAAGATATCATCGTTAGAGAATATATTATTAATCCAATGAATTTGAGAACTATCAGGGTGAAACCTTCACATGTATTAATGTATTTTTACCACAAATATCATAATAAATCATTTATTTAATATCCCAAGGAGAATGAAAATAGTTTTAAAATAATTGCATATAAAAATGCTTAAAGACATGATTATTTCATCATTTATAACCCAGGAAAAGTAAATGTTTGTTTCATGTATGTAAATCCCTGAGTAAATTAGTCATGTGTAATTTTTTTGAATAATTGTTTAAGAGAAAAGAGGCTGGTGTATTCAAGTAAAAAGGGAATGATAATTTCTCATGTGAAATATAGAAATTCCAAAAAAATTGACATCTTGAACTTTATAAAATATAGTTTTAGGAAACTGTAAAACGATAGGGGGAAATGGTATTATATTGATGAAATTATATTATTAAATTAACAAGAAAATATAACGTGGGAAAAAATAGTTTGAAAATTTGAATATATACCCCATGAAATGGGAACATGAATAGAAACAGGAAGTGGGAATTTCTCTTTCCATGAATATTTGTTCCTAAAAATTCAGGATGGAACTTTGGTGGCATGATTAAAACTTGGAGGTATACATGGGAGGAAAAATAACAAGAAAATAATGAATTATATATTGTTAATGAAGGGGAGTGCTGAAATGAGTGGGTATTTATAATAAATCAGGAGGAAGTGTTTAATAATTTTTAAATATAGTTATTACAAATCTATATTGGTTAAAAATGAAAAGCTATTGGTTTACCCATATTTTCTACATTGTTTTAGAAATTTGAGTCACATTTTATGATATTTTAATCCACCAAAATCAAACCACATTTTTATCACTTCTTTTTGGCATGGAAAAGTAATGATTCAAAAAAATTAAATATTTGTTTTAAGACTTCAGAAATTGAAATATAGTTTTTGAAATTATTTAAATATATTAAAATATTTAATATTAATAAAATAATTGTTTTAGTTTTATGATTTTTTTGAATTAATTATTACATCATCATTACATAAATATGATGTTATAAAATATACCAAAAACCGAAAACTATAATTTTTACTATTCATGTAATGATAATGTTTTCTAGAAATTTATAATAAATTAACCATATAATAATTATAAAAATTTTGATTACAAATATAATTTATATTTTTCATGAGTAATTATTTATGTTTTATAATTTTAATATTTAAATATAAAAATAAATTTTTTAAATTAGTAGTTTTTAAAGGAGAGTTAAATTAATTAAACTTATAAACAATTTTCTTCTCCATTATAAATTTATTTTATAATTTATATTTATGATAGAGTCTTTTGAAATAATATTTTTTTAAATAAAATATAATTCATAATAATTTATATTATTATAAAATTCTATATATTTTCAACTTAAATAAAATTATGTTTAATTTGCGTTCATAAATATATTTATCAAATTCATCCAAATTAAGAAAATATTTCATTAAGTAACAACTATTCGTAAAAATTGAAAAGGGGGAATAATGATTTTTTTATACAATGGAATTACACTTTATGAAACTAATTCATATATATATAACCCCTTATTTCTCCCACATTTTATTAATGTGTGTGGTATGTGAGGATCATAGTTTCATGTGATGGCTCTCATCAACCGAGTAGTAATCTCCAATAATAAGAAATTATTATATAGGTGACTTCCTTGTGGACTCACTTTTCAAATCTCAAAAAGGTATTGATCAATGGAGAAACCTAGTGATTATACCTCCAAACCATATTGTGAATAAATGGTCTTCAAATAAAATGAATATTTAGGTTGAGGCCATTGATTCTCCATTATGTGTCAATTATCCTTTTTCATTTGTACTTATATACACTTATTATAATACAAATATTATCCAATAGTGTTATAGTTTTCGATAGTTATATTTACCAATAGTCATATTGACCAATAGTTGTATATGACCAACAATCATATACTAGTCGAATCCCAATTTCCACATTTACTTTTATACCTTATAAATAACAATTCATTCTTTCATTCAAAATTCCCTACAATTTATCCGGAAGAAATATTTTCATTTCTTATTATTTTTATTATTTTACTAATATTTTGTATATTTCAAGAGATTTTTTTGTGGTATCAATCTGTATTTTCCCAATTTTAATTTTCTATTTTATATCTCTCGTCTACTTGTGTTTTTTGGCAGTTAAATTTGATTCATAGTTTACAAATGTAATGATCATTGTTAATGAAATAAAATATCGATTTTCAGTCTTTATTTTTTTCAGGTTTATTATTATATCAAAGGTAAAAAACCATTAATTAGGAAAAAAAGATCAATTAAAAAGTCTGGGTCATTACATATTTCTTCGCCATATTGTTTCTTCCTCTTAGTTTCCCTTCAACCATTTATTTTAGATTAATTTGGATATGTTTTGGGGGTTGGGTGTTGTAATTTCATTATAGTCTTAATTGGGATCATTTAATATTTGATTATTTTTTCTTCTCAGACTTATTCTCGATTGAAGATCATCTTTTTCTTTCATTAATCATATAAAGTGTTTATCAAATCTTAAATTCAGGTAGGGGATTTATTAACGATTTTTTTATAACATAGAATGGTATGCCTAAATTGAACTTATGTTATTTTATTCATTACTATATTTATTCTCCCCCTTTTTCTTGATTGAGGTTCATCAATGAGAGTTCTTGGTTTATTGGGAATGAAAATATTACATGGAAAACCTTAAAAATGGAATGAAATAAATTATTTATGATAACTTCCATATAGTAATTCAAAGAGTAATGGTGGATTTCTTGATCCCTATATTTTATATCATATTGAAATATATTAATCCTTGAAAGTTGCTATATGATAATTTGAGTGTTTTTTAGTATTTCTATTTATGAACATTGGAACCACCATATCAAATAAGATCTTAAAATATATAATTTAATATATGGAAGTTGAAATAGGAAAACATGACTTGTTGTTATTTTTATTGACTGATTATAAAGATCTATTGTTATTTGTTTTAACCCCATGAATATTGTTGAAATAGTTATTAAATTTAGAAATAATGAGAAATTTCAAGTGGTATTAAAGGATAATTTATTGACATAAAATTGTAGAATTTTTGGGGAATTTGTTTTTATATCAATGAATTAATAGTGAATTATAGATAATAAGTACAAGTGATAATGGTGGGATGGAATTTTTGACGAATGAGATAAATGGTAATGCCTCTATTGAATATTATGAATGGTTATAGTATGACACCTTGAATTAAATAAGGAAATTAAATGGTTAGTAGTTGGGGATGTTAAATATTCATATTAGAAGAATCACATGATGGGAAACATGGCATTGATTTAACTTATTTTTAATGAAATATAAAATGGGTACAACGGGATTGATGGAATGAATGGATTGTGGGATGGAACTAAATAAATCATGTGGATTGTGGATGGGTTTTAGATTATGGGAATATTAACACATCTATGATCATAGAAAGGCTATTGAAAAATAATTGTGGAGAAATGAAATAATGTTGAACTATTTGGATCTTGTTTATGTGGATTATCTTTCTAATATATGGTTTTGTGTATGATTCAATCCCAAAGTTTATAAAGGGTTTTTTGTGATACTATATTTATTAAAATACCTTGTAGTTTATTGTATTTGGAAGACTTATGCGGTCTTGAGAGTTACTATATATACCGAAGAACCTTACGTGGTATTGGATTTAGAAGATTTGATAGGGTTTTTCAATAATATAGATATAAACATTATCGACTCTTTAAATTGACTTCCTCAATGATAATTCTTTTTGATGTTGTAATTTTCATTAAATTAAAATTAATTTTATCAAGGCTAATAATAGAGTTGATAAAATCCGCCATCACTAACACTGATGTTGGGGGGATTTTATCAACAATATTTTAACACTGATAAAGAAGAACCATTGTCAATGCTTTTTATCACTAATATATGGGGAACATTATCAGTTCTGTTTTAGTATTGATAATTCCAAAATTGATTAGTGATAGAAATAGTTCTTATGAATCCATGTTATAACATTTTTTACTAAAATTTAAACACACAAAAAAAAACATGAATAAAAATTAATTTCAATAAAATTTAAATTACAATATAATAAAAAAAGAGTATGAAATGGTTAAAATCATTTAAAAAATTGGTATATAAAATTAAATTTCAAAATATAATTTATCAAAAATATCAATGAATTACAAAATATTAATGTTCAATTGTTTTTGGGACCCCTCTCAGAATATTTTGATCATGATACTAGTTGACAAATAATCCACCCCAATTATAACCAAGGATGTCAACTATATAAAAAACAATTTTTATGTCAGTAAAAATGTAATGAAATAAATTAAACAAAAATATGATAAAATTAATTAATAAAACATCACTTCTAAACTAAAAACATACAATTTGAGTCATACCAATCTTACCATATTCGATATTAATGTTTGGTTGATTCTTATGCATTAAAAATTATTTCAAGATCATTTTCTAAAAGTATCAAGACTATCCTAGAAAATTTTCAATGTTTTGGTTTTTTGGTAAGCTTTATAAACTAAATTTTCAATTTAAAACAAACACCTGAAATTTCAGTCTCACTATACATACATATTATAAATTGATGTGTGGTTGATGCGTATACATAAAAAATGATCTAGGAATCATAGTTTTAAATTATCAAGATAAACTGATTTTTTTTTTCATGGTTTTAGTGAGACATAAATGTTTTTAAATAAAATCATTTTTTAAATTAAAAACATGCAGATGAGTAATATCATTCATAGTGTGTATCATATTGACATGCGACTGATCACCACACAACAAAAATGGATTTTAGATCATTTTCCTAAAGTATTATGACCATATCAGTGTGTTTTATTAATTTTACCTGAGTGATACATGTTTTAAACTAAAATATCTATTTTGAACTATAAATAGACATTTTGAGTCATATCATTCACACTATGTATCAAATTGTGGTGAGGTTTATTCCTACATATAAAAAGTTACTTATGAATAATTATCCAAAATTATAAAAACAATTTGAATGTGCTTCCTCAGTATTGAGTATATGAAATATTTTTTAACTAAAATACCAATTTAAAAAATCATTCTGTTTGAGTCATATCGACCAAAATGTGTGTCTAATTAACATGTGTTTGATTCCAATACATTATAAATGACTCGTAGATAATTTTATAAATGTATCAATAAAATATTATTGTGTTTGATTAGTTTTCATGGGCTGATTTTTTTAACTAAAATGTCATTTATAAATTAAAACACACACTTTATGTCATACAGATCACATTGTGTATTAGATTGATGTGCAGCCAATTCATACACATCAAAAATTATTTATTGACCTTATTCATAAAATATCATGATAATATAAGTTTTTTTTTTCAGATTTCAATGAGTGAATCATTATTCAATGAAAATATCATTTTTTAAATGAGAAACATGAACTTTGAGTCATATCAGTCACATAGTGTATCAGATTGTTGTGTAGATAGGTCACATATAAGAAAAATTATATATCGATCATTCTCAAAAATTATTAAGATCACAAGAGTGAAATTTATTTGTCTTTATTGATTGACAATATTTTTTATTGAAAATATCATTTTAGAAAAACACACATTTTCAGTCATGGTGGTCACGCCGTTTACTGGATCATGGTATGACTGATTCCAACATGTTAGGTATGGTTTATGGATTTTTTTACAATGTTATCAGAATAATATAATTTTATTTTCTTATTTTTTAGTTATTCACATGTCTTTTTAAAAAAAATTTAAATTTTAAATAAAAAATTTCACTTTGAGCCATAATGGGCACACTGTTTTTCAGATTGAAGTGTGGTTAATTCCTTCAAAATAAAAACGTCATATAGAAAATTTTACCACATTATCAAAATAATTAGAACATATTTTATTGATGTGCGTGACACATGGTTTGAATTTAAATGACCTTATTAAACTAAAAACTTCTACCTTGGGTCATACTGGTTACATCATGTATCAGATTGATGTCCATATTATTCCTACCCATCAAAAATGATTTTTTAATCATATGCATTGAATAAAAATACAATATAACTGTTTTTTGGATTTCAATAAGTGCTATGTTTTTTTATTAAAATATCATTTTAAACTGAAAACATGAACTTTGAGTCATACCGGCCACACATTAGTTTAGATTAATATGTGAATGATTAATAAACATAAAAAATAAAAATTTATCATCCTCATATAATTTCAAAACAATATGAATGTGTTTTATTGGTTTTTAGTGAGTGACACACATTTTTAACTAAAAAGACAATTTTAATAAAAAAAGTATGTACTTCAAGTATTACTTTCTACATTGTAGATCAGATTGAGGTGAGGCTGATTCCTACACAAAAAATTACTTACGAATCATTTAATGCAATTATTAAAAAATATGAATGTGTTTTGTTAGTTTTGACTATGTCAGGAATATTTTGAACTAAACTATAAATTTCAAAAAAATACAGAGAAATAATTAATAGTGGAATCCCCATGTGTCTGATTGACCTGTGAAAAATTATTACATGTAAGAAATTACATATGGAACATTTTTATAAAGAATCAAGTCAATTTGATTATGTATTCTTGATATTCAATTAGGGAAACAAATTATTAACAGGAATATAATTGTTATTATGAAAACACAATGAATGAAAAATACATATCACATTGCATATAAGATTAATGTGTGGAATATATCTACTAGTAAAAATTCACTTACTTATAAATTTTACACCATATGATAGAGATATGTGTTTTTTCTCATCTTATAGTGTGTGACTTATTTTTAACTAAATTATTATTTTGAACAAAAAACATGAACCTTTAGTCACACATGTAAAACTATATATTAGATTGGTGTGATTCATATTTATAAACATAAATAATTACTTATATATAATTTTCCTTAATTATAATAGTAATTTGAATGTATCTTCCTAATTTCATGGGAGTGAGGGATGTTTCTTAATAAACTGTCACTTTTAAACCAGAAACATACATTTTGAGTCATTCTAGTCATATTTTTTATCATATTGAGATAAGGCTAATTTCAATATCTCACAACTGACTTATATATTTTTGTTTTAAAGGGCCAATATAATTTTTGACTGTTTTTTTAGTTTTGACTATGTAACACTTATTTTGACCTAAAATATAATCATTAATCCAAAAAACACTTTGAGTCATACTAGAAATATCATGTGTCAAAATGATGTGGAATTGATTCCCAAAAATCATAAATGAACTATGGATAACTTTTTAAATCTATTAAGGTGATCTGAGTCTATTTTATTTGTTTTGTGATTGTAAAGTTTGTTTTGTACTAAAATCTCTATTTTTAATTAAAGAATCTAATTTATGTAATATTGACCACACAATGTGCTAGATTGATGTGTGACAGGTTTTTATATTTCATAATTGATATAAGTTTCATTTCCCACATTTATCAAGATAATATGAGAGTGTCTTCATGGTTTTTATTCAATGACATGCATTTCTAAATATTCCTTACTTTTAAACCATAAACATACAAATTGAGCCATACTGGGAAAACCATGTATCATATTAATGTGAGTCTAATTACTATAAATCATAAATTTTTTAATTATCATTTTCTTATATTATCATAACAATCCTAGCTTGTTTTCAGAGTTTTTATTTTTTAGATTGTAATTTGGGATAATGTGTTGATTTTAAATAAATTACAATTTCAGTCATAACGGCCTCAAAATCTGTTATATTAATATCCAATCGATTATTATATGTTGAAAAATAATGGTAGATATTTTTACTCCTAATATTTTTTTTCAATTTCAGAATAAACAAATTTATGGTTGAGTGGGTACCTCATAATATTGGATACCAAATTTACATCTCCAGAAAAATTAATAGCATAAAAGATTCAAAATCCACATCGAACAATAAAAGTTCAAAATCAAATTTAAAAATAAAAAACAAGAAAAAACATTCAGAAAATATACAAATGAAAACATAGGGTCACGATCCTGTAGGATCGAAATAATGATGTAGATTCTCAATATACAAGAGGGGGGGGGGTGAATTTTATACTTTAAAAAATTACTTTAAACAAAGGAAAGAGCTATGTTTAACAAATTTATACTAAGAAAATTCACAACACCTCTAATACCAAATGATAACTTAGAAAGAGATTCCAAAAGTATGTTCCGGAAATACGGTTCCGGAAATTGAAACTTAACAAAAGTTTACAATATGAGATTCTACCTTAAGTCGTATATAATCTAAAAGAAACAGAGTACAAGTAAGGAACTATAAGAAAGATATACTTTCCTTATAATAAAAAATGCAGCCGAAATAAACGAGTAGAAAAAATACAAGTAACAAGATATAAGTCTTTTAACCCAAAGAGAAGGGTATCCAACAACCTTGGATAAAGGTCCCTTGATTTATACTTTCAAGCAAGTCTGTTATATCCACACCAGGGTAAGCCCTCGATACGAAGATCAGAGTCTCTGTCTTGCTATCCCCGCAAGCCCTCAACTTCAAGGTAGTTGGCAACCTCTGTCATCCTTAGAAGGGAAGTCCTCGAACTTCAAGGTAGTCGACACCTCTGTCTTCCTATCCCTGGAAGTCCTCGAATGTAATCACCAACATTCGAAGTCGTATGAAGAAAAAACTGAACGAGCGGTTCAGTACGCACAAGGCTTGAAAAGTTTTCACTCTCTAGAAATCACCTTAGCAGCGTGTGGTCTCTATATTGATCAATTTAATTCTATATAGAGCTCTTTCAAATGAGCCCCTATTTATAGGAAAATTTCCAACGGTCTGCTCCCTCCTCTAATGGTCATATTTTCCATGAAACTCGTAGGGACCGGTACATGTGTAACTCAACCAACGGTTAATTAGAAACAGAAAAGATGACATTGTTTAATAACAAACTATGTATAACTGAATGTACAACATCGTTTTCAAATGATGTAAATGTAAGTAAAAGATAATCAATATTTAAGAGTGTAAGCAAGCCAAAAGTTCGGAGTCTAACCAAGATGAAGTTCGGAGTATATGTTAAGAAATGTTTGAATTCTATTTTATAGGAATTCAGAGTCTGGTTTCACCAGAGATTGGATTCTGAACCTGTAGAGTTCAGAGTCGAACTTCTTAAGAGTTCAGAATCGAACTGCTTAAAAGTTCGGAGTCGAACTTTCTTAAGAGTTCGAAGTCGAACTGCTTAAGAGTTATGAGTCGAACTTCTTCAGAGTTCGGAGTCGAACTACTGAAAATTTCAGAGTCGAACTGTTTAAAAGTTCGGAGTCAAACTTTCTTAAGAGTTCGAAGTCGAACTACTTAAGAGTTCGGAGTCGAACTTCTTCAGAGTTCAGAGTTGAACTACTAAAAAGTTCAGAGTCGAACTACTTAAGAGTTCAGAGTTCAGAATTTGTATTAGAACTACATTACAGATCACATCCAGAATTCGGATCCTAAAAACAGAATTCTCCAAATCTTTTCATTATATGGCTCCGGAAATTTGGTTATGAATACAATTTTTGTGTTTAAGAATAATATTTATATGTATAAGAAAATATTGGTTAAGGTAAATTTCCTTAAAGAAGTAAATTTCCTTATGGGGGTAAAAATAATATTTGCATAAGTATAAGGTGTTTATGATTTTCAAAACAAGAAGAAATTGAAAAGTCATAAGGAAAACCTTATTGAATCAATAATCTCCCCCTTTTTGGAAATCACAAACATCATTTTGAAAAATAATATAATGATTTTGAAAATTTTCATTAGACTTTGAAAATTAAAACATATCTCCCTTTGTTCATAGATAGAAGAGAATACAACTAACTCTCTCTTAGGCATTGAAACTCTAAGGATTGTATTACGGGTTTCCGGAGTAGAGTTTTCATTATTGTAAGAATGAAAAGAAACTTCATAGTAGGAAACTACCCCTTTCTTTAAGGATATTTCTCATAGAAATATTTCCTTTCTCCTCCATAAGAATGGTTCTTTTTTCCTTATCCCCCTTTGTGATTTTCAAAAAGAATTTAAGGGAATGGAAAACAAAGTATACTACCTGAAACATTAGTATATAACAAGATACAAACCAACCAGATAACCATTTTATTAGAGTTGGGGAAAACAATTCAAGGAAAGGAAACTACAACAAAATATCGAAGTGGTTTCATTTGTCTTCCATTTCCTTCGGAATGAGATGCTTCAACAAGGATTTGAGTTTCTTCAAGTCTCTTTGATCTTCTCTAGTTGCCTCTCCAAGGATTTTACCTTTTCTTCTTGAGATTTTAAAGCCTCTACCTAAGCTTCCAAGACTTCATTCTTCAAGTTCAACAACTCATCTTGATTTTCCATATTCTGTTGAAACTCAATCCAGAAAGCTATTTTAGTTTTCCAATTTTGAGATACTTAGTTAAGCTTCCCATTCAGATCCTTGACCTATTGATTCTGGAAATTTTGCTCCTGGGTCAACTTCTCAGAAATCTAATTAACCTTTTTATCCTCCATTTCAAAGGCATTTTTAACTTCAGCCTAAAAATTCTCAAAATGAACTAAATCATCATCAACTCTCTTAGACCACTTGGTTACTTTACAGCAGGACTTCCTATGCACATCACAATCGATCAGAAAACTTTTCTTTTCAGCTTCCAACTTCACAAACTTATCCATTACCATGGATAAAAAATCTGATTTTTGATTCATAGATTGTTGCAGAAACTGACATCTGCAATCTATTATTGGAAGAATTGGAATTGTGTCCACCAATTTTCTTAGAGACTGAACCACAAAATCATGCCCGTGGGATGATGATTCTAAATCAAAAACTTCTTTTTGAGATTCCTCTTCTTCAACTGGCATCAGCTTCCTTCTTGAGGTACCACCAACCTCTTTTTTCCTGATGACTTCTTTAATAGGTGTCTCCATGAGGGTTTTCTTCCCTTTATCAGATTTCGGAATGGATTGCACATTAGGAGATACTTCCTCAGATTTAGAAACTTGAACAATCTGATCCTCATCTGGTTTTTGTCATTCTTGACCTTCCTCAAGAAAATTACTCTCATAGGATTCTTCTTCATCATACAACACATTTTCTTCTTTTTATTCTTGAAGTTGCTTGTTGGCTTCCTCATCTCCCTTCCCTGGAGATACTATTTTTGCGGATTCAGCCTTATAATTCTGAAATTGTTTGATCAAGGTATCCAGATCTTCACTCTCTTCTTCTTCTTCTTCAACTTCTTCCTCAACTACTTCAGCAACCTCCTTCTAAGCTTCTACTACAGGTTCTTTACCCTTGTCATTCTCCGGAGTGAAATAGTTTTTCGCTGGAGTTTCTAGTAAAGAAGGTTCAACACCGAACGTTTCTCGAACTGGAAGTCTTTTGGAAGCCAACTCTATATCTTTTAACAAAGATTGCACAATATCAGTTTCAAAAATCATCTTTCTCAAATTCTTTTCCTTCACTTGTCTTTATATCTCCTGAGCATCTTTTTCTTTTAATGCCTTAGCCTCAGAAGGGTCCAGTCCAAATTGAGGATCCCCTTCCTTCCTTATTTCATTATCTGTCCCCCACTTTGCTGCTACTTCTTCTGTATAGGTTTTCTGCTTCTTCGGCTTGGGTGGTGCGGATTCAGTTTCCTTAGGCTGAAGAACTTCTTCATTAGTAACTACTTCCTTAGACTTTCTCTTCTTCCTTTGCATTTTTGAAGGTTCCGGAGATTGTGTTTATTTTTTAGCTGCTTTAAATTCCACCACGGATAGGGGGTAAAATTCTCCGGATTCACTAGAAAATCCCATCTTCATTCTCTTAAGCGTATCATCACTAACAAGCATGAGCTTGCAATTCCGGATCTTTTATTTGCAGAAAACTTTGAAAGATTCTAAGCATCGAACAATCAACTTAGACAGTAAGGCAGGAAACATCATAATCTGAGCTCTCAGATTTCCTTCTTTGATATTCTTGATCGTAACCAAGACATGCCTTATCAGATTTATCATTCTTAGATTTACTAAAAAATCTAAGTCATAGATATCACTCTTCTTCAGATTGTATTTATCTCCTCTTCTAGGAACCAGAAAACCTTGCACCCATAATTGAAGTATTCTATTATTCGGAGTGAGCTGAGCAATCTTAGTTGTTGAATCATCCTTAAGACCAAGACACTTCAGTGCCTTCTCTTTATTGAAACTTCCTTTCACATCGGGAAGTTTGTGAGAATAGAATTCAGCTTCTCCCTCATATTCTATACCAACCAGGCTTGCTGACTTAGTGTAAGAAAGTTTATAAGTTTTCCCATAGGACTTGAAAGAAAACCTTTCTCTTCCATCTTCCACCAGGAAGGAAACAGACTCATAAAACTCTATCAATAAGTCAGTATAAACTGGATCATGTTTATCTGACTTAGCTATGCAGACGTCTTCCCATCCATTCAGTCTAATATTCTTCGAAATAATAGAATCAAGATTATAAAAATCAGGATGGACTAACCATTTTTTATAAACTAACCACTTTGAAATTGGTTTGATAGTTGACATATCTTGAGAGGTTGCTTCAACAGACATTCGGAAAGAAGTAAACTGTAAGATTCGGATTGGCTTCACAAGATTCGGAACCGACCATAAGAGGATCAGCAGAGCTTGGAGATGCAAAAGCTTGAAATACCGATGTGGGACGAGTCCCAGGACCCCCTTTTTATAGGCAAATAATTTTACCATTAGTCTTCCAAAAGTCATCCAATGGTTGAAAATACATTGATCTGATCTGACGGTTGAGAATAATTCCGCAAGGGAAAAAATTGACTTCGATCTTTTGAGGTTTTTTAAGAAAACATTTGGATTTGGGGAAAAAATAGAATCCAAACTAAACAAGGAAGATACCAGTAAGAAAAATTTGATTACAAAACTATAAGTAAGAAAATAATAACTTTCGGATTGATAAGAAATATTATTCGAAATTGGTAATATTCTTCTTGAAGGAAAAAAAAACTTCATTACGAAAGTTTCAGTACGAAAACCTCGTTACGAAAACCCTAGTCCAAAAATTCCATTCCGAAAGTTCTCATTCTGAGAATTTCAGTCCTGAAAATTTTAGTTCCTGAAATTCCTATTCCAGAAATTTTAGTTTCAGAAATTTCTATTCTGGAAGTTTAGTTCCGAAAGTTTTTTTAAAAGAAAAACTCTAACAACCAAATATAATCCACCTATTAAGAGGAGTTTATTACTGTTAGTAGAATTTTTCAACAAGAATTTAATGAAGAATAATTAACTTATAGTTATCATTCCTAACTTTTGTTTAATGTATTCAAATATATCGAAGGGTAATGATTTTGTGAAGATATCTGCAAGTTGATCTTGTGTTATGATAAACTGAAAAAAAATATCTCCTTTTTGTGTGTGATCCCTAAGAAAGTGATGCCTAATATCTATGTGTTTTTCACAAGAGTGATGTGCGGGGTTCTTATTTAAGGAAATGGCACTTGTGTTATCACACAAAATTTGAGTTTTCGTAAAACTCAAGCCATAATCTCTGAGTGTGTGTTGCATCCACAATACTTGAGCACAACAACTTCCAGCTGCTACATATTCAGCTTCAGCAGTGGAATGTGCTACAGAATGTTGCTTCTTGCAGGACCAAGAAACTAATGAATCTCCTAAGAAATGACAAGTTCTGGATGTACTCTTTCTATCCATTCTACATCCACCAAAGTCAGCATCAGAATAGAATTTTAGAACAAAATCATTTCCATAGGTATAAAATAATCCTAGATCCACGGTTCCCTTAAGGTAGCGAAAAATTATTTTTACTGCCTTTAAGTGATATTCCTTAGGATTGGATTGATAACTTTCACATAAGCATACTAAGAACATTAAGTCTGGTCGACTAGCTGTCAAGTAATGTAAACTTCTTATCATACCTCTAAAAAATGTTTGATCTACTGGTTTCCCAACTTCATCAAGATCTAAAGAATTTGAGGTACCAATAAGAGTACTTATACTCTTAGTATTGTCATAACCATACTTTTTGAGAATATATTTTATATACTTATGTTGAGATATGTAGGTTCCTTCTGGTTTTTGAGAAATTTGAAAACCAAGGAAAAAAGTTAACTCACCCATCATACTCATTTCAAACTCAGATTTCATTATATTTGCAAAGGAGTCAGTTAAAGATTGATGAGTTGAACCAAAAATGATGTCATCAACATAAATTTGAATAATCAAAACATTTTTCTTATCTTTTTTTATAAAAATGGTTGGATCTGCATTTCCCTTAACATAGTTATTTTGAAGCAAAAATACAGTGAGTCTATCATACCAGGCTCGTGGGGCTTGTTTAAGACCATACAATGCTTTGGTAAGTCTAAAAACATGATCAGGATATTTTGTATCTTCAAAGACAGGAGGTTGTTCAACAAAAACATCCCCTTGAACATAACCGTTAAGAAAAGCACATTTCACATCCATTTGAAAAAGTTTAAAATTAAATAATTCTGTAAAGGCAAGTAGAATACTGATAGATTCATGTCTAGCTACTAGAGCATAGGTTTCTTTATAGTCTATTCTCTCTTGCTGATTATAGCCTTTAGCAACAAGTCTAGCTTTGTTTCTTATTATGACTCCATTTTCATCAAATTTGTTTCTGAAGACCCACTTTACTCCAATAATAGATGTTTCCTTAGGTCTTTCAACCAAGATCCAGACTTTCTTCCTTTCAAATTCATTTAGTTCATCTTGCATAGCTTTGATCAAATTATCATCACCTAAAGCTTCATCAATGCTTTTAGGTTATAATTGGGAAAGAAATGCTAGATGTTCTACTTCATTTCTTGAGGAACTTATAGTCCTTATAGGTTTATTTACATCACCAATGATACTATCACTGGGATGATTCTTAAGAAACACCTGATTTGGGTTTTGAAAAGCCTGTTCATCAATATATGGTAGAAAGTCTTCTAGAGTAAATGTTTCAAAAGTATCTTCTTGAACATTATCTTTATCAGAAGGTTCTTCTATCAAAGGTTGACACTGAGTTTTTTAAAACACATCTGAGGATGTAGGCTGGGATGGTTTAAAAACAAAATGATCAGACTCATCAAATTTTACATGCACTGTTTCTTCAACAGTACAAGTATTTTTATTAAAAACTCTATAAGCCTTAGAATTTGTGGAATAACCTAAGAGAATTCCTTCATCGGATTTTGGTGCAAATTTTTGTAAGTTATATTTAGTATTCAAAATTAATACATTGCAACCAAAAACCTTGAAGTAGGATAGTCTTGGTTTTCTACCATTCCATAACTCATAAGGAGTTTTATTAAGAAAAGGTCTAATAAAAACTCGATTTATATTATAACAAGCAGTACTTACAACTTCAGCCCAGAAATGTCTAGCTATAGAATATTCACTCAACATGGTTTTAGTTATCTCTTGAAGAATTCTATTTCTTATCTCAACTACACCAATTTGTTGAGGAGTTCTAGGTGCTGAAAAATTGTGAGTAATACCTTTTCTACTACAAAAATTTTCAAAATCAGAATTTTGAAATTCTCCTCCATGATCACTATGAATAGTTTTCAATGGAAGGTTTTTATCATTTTTAACTTGAGCTCTAAAACTTTTGAAATAAGAAAAAGATTGAGATTTATTTTCTAGAAAATAAACCCAAGTAAATCTGGTGTAATCATCAACAAGAACAAACACATAGTATTTGCCTCCAATGCTTCCAGTTTGTGTTGGACCAAAAAGATCCATGTGCACTAACTGAAATGCATCAGTTGTCGAGACTTAACCGATTGATTTAAAACTAGATTTATGTTGCTTTCCATATTTTCAAGGATCACAAACTTTAGAAGAATCAAATCTAAGCTCTGGTAGATACTTAACTAGTTTCTTCTTAGAGAGTTTTCATAGGTTCTTAAGATTACAGTGACCTAGTCTTCTATACCATAACCAGGAATGATCTTTCATTTCACATAGGCAAGGTAAATCTTGACTCCTGAAGTCTTCTAGGTTCAAAGTGTAAACATTCTTTTCCCTGTTGGCTGAGAGAATAAATTCTTCCTTGTAATTGTGAACTAAACATTTATCATTCCTAAAATTCACAAGGTATCCTTCATCACATAACTGACTTATGCTAATGAGGTTGTGCTTAAGACCCTTAACAAACAGAACATTTGAAATTAAGGTTTTACCAAGAAGAACAATATTACCAATACCAATAATTTCTCCCTTAGCATTATCTCCGAAAGTTACCTTTCCTCCTTTCGTTTTGATAATCTTTTCAAAATAACTTTTATTACCAGTCATGTGCCGGGAACATCCACTATCCATATACCATGTATTGTTGTTGATACTCTCTTTATTTTCCTGAAACCAAGAAGAAAATTAGACTTTTGGAATCCAAACTTGTTTGGATCCACGATTTCCAGACAATAAAATTTTAGGTACCCACATCTTCAAAGAGAAATAAGCTTTGTGAAATCCTAGAGATTGGGTTTTGTTTAAGGAACAATTCATTTCCCAGTGACCACCACATTGACACATGGTACAAAATGGGGCACTTTGAGGAAGAAAATAATTGTTACTAAAAATTGGTTTTTCATGGGTAAAACCAATTCCGGATTTATTTCATAAAGGTCGTATTTGGGAATACATTTTATCAAAATTTTCCGTACCATGGGAAAAGTTTGATAAACATTTCTTTAAGGAAAAATTTCGGACTTGAGTTTTATAACCATGTTTTTATCATCAAAATCATTAGATTTAGAACTAGATCTAGGCTCGAATACTTTTTTCCTAGAAATTACTTTTTCTAACTCTTTAGCAAGTTTATTCTTCTCAGAACTTACTTCCTCGAGATTTTTTGAGATAATTTCAAAATCATAATTTTTCCTATCAAGATCTTTAGAAAGATCTGATATTTCTTTTGTAAGAATATAATTCCTAGAGTTTACCTTATCAAGTTTTTTATTGAGTTTAGAATTCTCAATCTCAAGAAGTTCAGCAAACCTAGAAATTCTTCATAAGTAGGTAATATATTTTCTTCATCAGAAGAGGATTCTTCATAAGAAGATTTATAATACATACAATCAATAGAATTTGAAGATACATTGGTCAATGATTCAGGATTTCGTTCCTTAGCCATAAAAAATGATTGTCAATAGGTAATCTGGCTATAAGACCAAGATTCTTCTGTCCTGAAGATTCATAATCAGAAGATTCATCTGAAGAGTCACCACCACTAGAACTCCAGGTATCATTAGCTTTCAAAACATTCATAGCTTTGGATTTATAATACTTTTTTCTGTTCATGTCTGAATGCCTTTCTTTCCTTTCTTTCTTTTTAATCAAAGGGAAATCTGGTATAATATGTCTAGATCTCTTGCATTCATAACAAGTGACTTCTCCATCTTTTATATATTTCCTTTCCTATTTCTTATACTTGGATTGAAAACTTCTTTGGCCAGCTATCTTGTTCATCCTTCGATCATGATTTTCTAACTCATTTTCAAGGATTTCACTCTCACTAGATTCATATTGGAAAATAACTTTCTTAGACTTGGATCTGGTTACTCTCTTTGGAGTCTTAGCTTTCATTTGATTTGATGTTGTTGTAAAAGCAACAGTACCATTTCCATTCTTCTTTCAAATGTTGTCAGAATCTCTCTTCATTCTTGTTTCATGTTAGAGAAGAGTTCCAAATAACTAATCAAGAGAAATTTGAGTATCCTTCTTGTTCTCATCTATAGCAATTCTTTTGGATTCCCACTCATTGGGCATAATATCAATTATCTTATCCACAAGTGCTTCATCATCTAAACCTTTTTCTCCCATATACTATAAACTGTTGACTATAGTCATAAATCTCTGTCGAGCTTTACAAATTGGTTCACCATACAGAAAGTTGAAACCATGATATTCAGCTCTAAGCATAGCTCTCATAGTCTCAATCACTTTAAAAGTTCCAAAGTGTGTAACATCTAACTTCTTTTAGATACAATTAGCTTCTTCACAAGAAGAAATTGGGATATAAATATTTCTAGTCATTGAACACAGTAGAGTATTGCATACCTTATAATTGAGTTGATACTCTTGCTTTTCCTGGTTTGTGAAAGTTCTAACTTCCTTATCAGGAATTTTATAATCACTAGTAAGAATAACAAAGTTTTCGACTCTAGTATTGATAACGAAAGTCTTCATTCGATCACTCCAGTACTCACAGTCATTACCATCAAATATTGGTGGTCTTGTAGGATTTAGATTATCAATGGAAACAACATTAATTCCTGCCATACTTGAAAAAACCTTTGGCACACAAACTTGTTAGTAGCAAAAGTTCGTAATAACAAAGTTCGGAATGAATAGTTTGGAATGGATAGTTTTGAATGACAAAGTTTGGAATGAATAGTTCAGAATGAATAGTTCGGAATGACAAAGCTTGGAATGAACAGTTCACAAGAAAACTTATATGTGAGTACAAGTATTTTAGAAACCTCCATTGATACCAATTGTAGGATCGAAATAATGATGTAGATGCTCAATGTACAAGGGGGGGGAATTGTATAATATAGAAAATTACTTTAAACAAAGGAAAGAGCTAAGTTTAACAAATTTAAACTAAGAAAATTCACAACACCTCTAACACCAAATGATAACTTGGAAAGAGATTCTGAAAGTAGGTTCCGAAAATACGGTTCCGGAAATTTAAACTTAACAAAAGTTTACAATATGAGATTCTACATTAAGTCATATAGAATCTAAAAGAAACAGAGTACAAGTAAGGAAGTATATGAAAGTTATACTTTCCTTATAATAAAAAATGCAGTGGAAATAAACGAGTAGAAAAACTACAAATAACAAGATATAAGTCTTTTAACCCAAAGAGAAGGGTATCCAACAACCTTGTATAAAAGGTAACTTGATTTATACTTTCAAGCAAGTCTGTCATACCCACACCAGGGTAAGCCCTCTATATGAAGATTAGAGTCTCTGTCTTTCTATCCCCATAAGCCCTCAACTTCAAGGTAGTTGACAACCTCTGTCTTCCTCAGCAAGGAAGTCCTCGAACTTCAAGGTAGTTAGCACCTCTGTCTTCATATCCCCGGAAGTCCTTGAATGTAATCACCAACATTCGGAGTCGCACGAACCAAAAACTAAATGAGAAGTTCAGTATGCACAAGGAATGAAAAGCTTTCTCTCTCTTGAAATCACCTTAGCAGTGTGTGGTCTCTAGATTGATCAATTTCATTGTATATAGAGCTCTTTCAAATGAGCCCCTATTTATAGGAAAATTTCAAATGGTCTGCTCACTCCTCCAACGGTCATATTTTCCATGAAACACAGAGGGACCTGTACACGTGTAACTCCACCAACGGTTAATTAGAAATAGAATAGATGACATCATTTTATAAAAAACTATGTATAACTGAATGTACAAGAATGTTTTAAAATGAATAAAATGTAAGTAAAAGCTAATCAATATTTCAGAGTGTGAGCAAGCCAAAAGTTTGGAGTCTAACCAAGATGAAGTTCAGAGTCTATGTTAAGAAATATTCGAATTCTGTTTTATAGGAATTCAGAGTCTCGTTTCACCAGAGATAAAATTCTAAACCTGTAGAGTTCGGAGTCGAACTTCTTAAGAGTTCAGAGTCGAACTGCTTAAAAGTTCAGAGTCGAACTTTCTTATGAGTTCGAAGTCAAACTTCTTAAAAGTTCGGAGTCAAACTTCTTCAGAGTTCGGAGTCGAACTACTAAAAAGTTCTGAGTCGAACTGTTTAAAAGTTCGGAGTCAAACTTTCTTTAGATTTTGAAGTCGAACTGCTTAAAAGTTTGGAGTCGAACTTCTTCAGAGTTCGGAGTCGAACTACTAAAAAGTTCAGAGTCGAACTACTTAAGAGTTCGAAGTCTAGAATTTGGATTAGAACTACATTACAGATCACATCCAGAATTCAGATCCTCAAAACCGAATGCTCCAAATCATTTCATTATATGGCTCCAGAAATTTGGTTATGAATCCGGTTTTTGAGTTTAAGAATAATATTTCTATGTATAAGAAAATCTAGGGTAAGGTAAATTTCTTTAAAGAAGTAAATTTTCCTTATGGGGGTAAAAATAATATTTTCTTAAGTATAATATGTTTGTGATTTTCAAAACAAGAAGGAATGGAAAAGTCATAAGGAAAACCTTATTGACTCAACAGATCCTCCTTGAGAAATTCTCCTTGATTCACATCCCTAAATTATAATCAACCCATAATCATCATCAACATCAATGGTAATCTGAAACAGTCGGTGGAGAAATTCATCATTGTTCAAAAAATAAGAAACCTTCAAATTGAATATGGGAAAACCTGAGGTTTTCTTTCTCTATAGTGGGAGTTAAACAATAATAATCTACCTATAACCAACACAAAAAACATCTAATAACTAACAAAAAGAAAAATCAACACTCCCCAACCCTATGGCATATTAGAACGTCATCGACCACTCAAACTCACCTCCCGAGGATCCTTGAATACCACCATAGTAATCTTAATGGGTGGAGAGTTGGGAAATCCTTGAGAAAGATAGGAGGAGGATAGAATGCTGATGAGTTAAAATATCATCACAAAAAACCTCATAATAATACATATGACATGGCTTTCCACTGATGTGAACCATTATGTCATGAATCAAAGATGATGATGTACACACCTCCCGGAGCACCATAGACCAAACAATTAACACGTCATAAAGCCTTTAGGAACCCTCCTCAATGGTCCTAAAGTGAGAGAGGTGGATGAACAAGAATCTATTTTAGAGATTGCATCATAAGTCCCTCCAAAAATGTCATGCCATCACCCAGAACCACCAAACCTATCAATCAAATTCATCACTAGGAAAAGGGAACCCCCGAAATATTCTGAAAACTAATGACCTCCACCAAAGGGAAAACCTATAAAATTTGAAACCAGATGAAATTAAAGATATTAGTAAGGATTCAAGGCAAAATAGATGTGAAAAATATTGGGGAAGTATGGAATTAATGGAATTAAATCCGAAAGACAATGCGGAATAGAAAGGGTGGAAACAGGGAGGGGATATTGGAAGGAAAGAAAGAAGGTGAATATGAAGCCAAAGAAGTGGTGTCTTGGCCTCACACCTCTAAATCACCATTGAGGGAAACCATATAATGAGAGATATATAGGGAATGGCTGCCCATAGGCTCAATTTTGAATCTTTTTCCTAATTTATCAATACAATACGATTTTGTTTTCTTGATTTTTACTAAGTGGAAAAAATTTAAACTGAAATGTAACTTTTAAACTAAAAACACACACATTGAGGCATACTAGGAAAATTGTGTGTCTGATTAATGTCTATTGGGTTTATAAATATAAAAAATGATTTATCAATTTTTCATCCAATTATGAAAACAATATAGGCATGTTATCTTTTTGTGAGTTTGTGATGTGTGTTTTGAATCAAAATGTTGATTTGAAATAAAAACACACACTTTTATTCATACAGACCATACAATGTTTTAGATTTATGTGAGGTTGATTATTATGTATCATAAATTACATATAAATCATTATAATAATGTATCAACACAGTTAACCTTTTCATATTGTTTTGTTATGTGACCCATGTTTTAATATAAATGATCAATTTTTAATTTAAAACATACACCTTGATATATACTAGTAACACTATTAGTGGAATAGTTGTGTAGACAATTCCTACAAGCAGAAAAAACATATGTATATTATTCCTAGTGATAAATTTTTTTTGTTTGTTTTCTCGATTTTTAGTGAGTAGAACAAATTTTCTAAAATGTCATTTTAAATTGAAATCATTCCATATAAGTCTTATCTAGCACACCATGTGTCATATTGATGTAATGTTTAATCCTATATATTAAAAATATAATATGTAAAATTTTACTACTGTATAATGACCATAAAAGGTTGTTTTATTGGTTTTGAATGAGATAAACTTGTTATAAACTAAAATTTCACTTTTAAATTGAAAAAATGATATTTGAGTCATACTAGACACAAATTGTGATGGTTTGACATGAGATTGATTCTTAAATGTCAAAAAATATTTATAGATCATTTTAATTAATTATCAAGACTAGATAAGAAGGTTTTATTGTGTTTTAATAATTACAATGTGTTTTTAACTAAAAATATTTTTCATATAAAAACATGAATATTAAATAATACTTGCCACACAATGTGTTTGATTGAAATTCGACTAATTATTATACCTGAAAATTGACTTATGGTTGTTTTTTCAAAACAATCATGGTAATATTACCATGTTTTATTAGTTTTTATTGAGTGATATTTCATTAGAACTTAAATATTACTCTTAAATAAAGATACACACATTCATTTATATTATCTAGTCAATGTATCTAATTGATATGAAACTAATTTCTATATATTAGAATTAAATTTTGGATATTTAACCAAATTTATCAAGATAATCTGACTATGTTTTATTAGTTTTTAGTTAGTAATGAATTTTTCGAACTAAAATGTTACTTTAAAACTAAATACATGAACATTAATTCATTGTAGATACACGTTGTTACTGATTTACTTATGAATGATTCATACACATCACCAATGACATATGGGTTAGTTTCCTAAAGAATTGAGATAATGAGAGTTTGTTTGATTGGTTTATAGTGAGTGATGAATGTTTTTATATAAAAGTTAATTTTTAAAACTAAAAACAATCACTTTTTACAATTTTTAAACTAAAAACACACACTCATAAACATAAATAAATCCAATATAGAACATATATCTCTATGAATAGAATATATAGTATGTGAGTACAAGATTAATATGTTTTTAAAAATGAAATTATTAAATAAAAAATTAGTTAAATATAATAATATGAAAAGGAAAATCCATTTGATTGATATATCATTGAACACACAACATAATTCTAAAATTAAAAAATATATATTTTACTAGTATAAAAGTTAAATATTAATACATTATCAGAAGGAAAATTTAAATATCATTATAAAACATATAAGGGGAATAAAATCATATGAAAATAAAACAACTATGAATGTTAAATCATAAACCATATAGTTTTCCCTTAAGATTAAAGAATAAATTAGAAATACATAAATAATATAATGAAATAAAAATATAATTTACAATATGAGAGATAAATAAATAAATTATATGAATCAATTCAAGTGAAATGTATACGATTATATATTGGATTTTCATCAGCATATTATATATATGGATGTTCTATGTATGGATGTTATTATTTTATTTTAGTTTATTTAGTATAAATGTATCCAATGGAAATGTTGAATATTTTATAATTAGAATGTATAAGTCTAAAATTTTATATAAATATTATATTTTGTAATTTAAAAATATTAAATTATGATAATGTATTTATAAAAATATCTTCTATTTTAAATAAATTAATATTAATAATTTAAAAAAATGTATTTAATGAGATCATTTTATAATGATTTATTTAAAAATATTGTTTTATAAAATTCAAGAAATCACATAATGAATTATTATGAAATATGCTTTAAATAATTAATAGTTAAAATAGGTGTTTGTTATCATACGAGTTTAAAATATGATGTGTATTTTTATCTTTAGAAATTTATCACTACAAAAGAATAATTTTTTTGAAATGTATCTTTCACAAAAAAAATAATTTTAATTTATCTAATGATGATTAATTATTTTTAAATAATAATAAAAACATTTAATTTTAGTAAAAATATATTTCTAAAAAATATTATTTGTTATCTATTTTTATTTTAGAAAAAATAACTATATCATGATTAATGATGATTATAATAATATATAATTATTATATGTAATATAAAAATTAAAACACATGGATTGAATAGTAATTTATATTGAAGAAAAAAAACTCATAATGTTTAATAAATGATTTTATCTAAAAAATAAATATAATTTTTATTTTTATTTTTATTTAAAATATTAATTTACATTATTTTGATATTTAATTTTAATAAAAATAGTTAAAATTTTGATTTCGTACATCAAAATTTGATAATAGGGTCCAAACGATATTTTGGTGAAAAAAAACTATCACTGTAAAGAATTAAATAATATTAATTTAGAAAATGGAATTGGAATGGATTAAGAATAATTAAATGTATATTTAAACATCTTAAAATCCCTTTTTAGATTTTGGAAAAAATTCTATAATTAAAAAATATTTTTTTTTCAAATAACATTACTAACTCCCACTTGATTCCATGTAATTGTTATTACCTCCCAGAATATCAACTTTTTGTTTACTAAGTCATAAAGGAATTGTGAGGATGATTGGAAGTGTTTTAGTGGCTGAAGACAAGATTTGAAAAATTCTAGGGCTCACCACACCCTCAGAGTGGGTTTTTTGGTGACCTTTTGGGAATTAATGTCCTGGGTTAGCTGTTTTTTCTAATTGTGGTTGACCTTTGGGTGTTTTGAGTTGGTCGTGTGGTGCTCATTGTACCAAATCATATAAAATGGATTATCTGACCATTTTTCAAGTCATATTGGTTTGAAGTTCACCCTGTTAAAAACATGTCATTTGGAAATTCTTAAAATAGGTGTGGTGTCGATTATATTTATTTGATGAATTAACTATGTAACATGGAAAACACAGATGTCCTCACATAAAGGTGTTCTATGTTGTTAAGAGAACAAATCCAAGTTCTTGGATTTCTATCATAGTGGTTGGTTGTGGTAGGAATCTTGTAGACAAAATATCTTAGACCACATTTTGAAAATGATATTATAAGAATCAAAAAGGGTTTTAGAAAACATAAGAATTAATTAATTCAACATTGAATTCTATTTATGGGATTTATTCAAACTCATCATTGGAATTATGGGAGTTCACCATATCCTGGTGATATCTATAGGATTTAAACTATAAAAGTAGATTCAAAACTACCTTGTCTTGATTTCTCTATTTCCCTTTCAATCTTATGAAAAATTCTAAGCCTTTCTAGACCTTTTGTTCTATCACTTTGAGAAATCTTACCCTTTGAATAATTTCATCAATGTATTGTGGATTGAGGTTCTCCCTTATCCATTACATGGGGCATAGGTACTGTAGAAGTACTATACCGGTACTCTAGTAGCGGTCGTACTGTTTATCAGTGGGTACTGTAGCGGTGGTAGGGTACTGTAGTAGCTGTGGGCACTATTGTAGGTGGGTTACTATTCACAGAATGGGCCTTAGGCCACAAATTTTGGTCTACAGGCTATGTAATGGGCTACAAGACGACTGAGCCTTCGAGATATATAATGGGTCTCTCTCTACCCTGTTTAAAGAGTTCTTTACATTGCTTTAATAATAAAATGAGGCTCCAGCCCCAACCATTAAAAATGATCCCTTGACTATTCCATTAGGAATGATGGTTCACTTTAATGTGTCAATTAAGGTAAGGAATCATAATGATTAGATTTTATATTTATTAAATAATATTGATTATTTCCTTATTGTTTTTATCCATATAATACTACAATGCTTCCTTCGGTGTTTTAGCTTATGGGAAAGGGAAGAACATTTGAAAACTCACCATGAATGGATAATGTGAACTGAATGAATTTGGTAACCAATTATTATAATTGTGGACAAATGGTATAAGATGTTTGATTGGGTTTTTTATTTTCATGATATTATAATGTGTTGATTTTTATTGAACTATATTTTTCTATTTTGATTTCTATATTTTGATTACCTATTTTTTCACCACCATAAATGATTAATTACAAAATTATTTTAATTGAAAAAGTTGATTGATAAAATCTAAATCTTGGATTAAAAAAGATAAAAACTATTTTATATACTTGGTACATCTAGGTTTTATATATTTTCCATTAATTATTGATTATCATGTTTCATGGGTGAATGCGGATTATAAAGAAATAATGAATCATTAACAAAAATAATGAATTATTGGACAGTTGGTTCATGGGATGGAATTAAATATTTGGTGGGTTGCTTAAAAAATTATTTATGTTTTAGTTCATGAGTATGGATGAAATAATAATTTTACATAAGATATAAAATAATTGTGATGGTTTTTTGGTTGAATGATTATATTTTCATGAATTAATGAATGATAAATTAATTTAATTATGAAAGTGAAATTGTAAATTATGTTGTTGCAAAAATATGGTTCATGTGAATTATTTGTTATGGGACCTTCCTCCTTTCCAATTGTTGGTTGCGCTTGTGAGAATATTATTACTAGGAAATTTTTTCTTTATATATGTTTGTTTTTATATGAAAAAAATTGATGCTGAAGATGTGAAATGAAGAACATAGAATTGATGCATTATAAATTTATGGGGGGATGCTAATATATTGTGGGGGACATGTATGGTAGAGGTAGTGCATGAGGTTGATATTATGTTCTTGATACCCTTAAGTAAAGGAGATGATGTATTTCTTGGGTATATATTGTGATGTTGAATGGAAAGAGGATGATGTATTTCAGTTTTATGTTACCTTATTAATGAATAGTTAGAAGAAGATATATGGTTGGGGGAATGATATGTGATGTATTTATGGGGGCACATTTGGGGGTGATCCCTAATAGTGATATGTCATATGTAGTTTTTTACATAAAATGTGATATATGGTGGCTTCCAAAAGATGTATTATGTGATTGGTGTTGCGATATTTGAAATATTTTTTATGTCATCATTTGGTGACCTGGAAGGTGGTGGAATGGGAAATGTTAGTGGTAGTGGAGTTTTGATGATGGTGTTACATGTTCGTCTTGTTCTTGTTTTATCATGTATACAAGTTTTTCATATTTCTTACTTGCAATATTTAACTATTTGAATATTCATACATGTTTATTTTTCATAGATATCTATGTTTTTAGAAGGATTTTCATATTGAGTACTCCCAAGTTACCAAAAAACCTTAGTTGTTAGTTTTTACAATATAGTATTGTTGAGATTATTGATTCAATTATGGTTTATTTGTGATAATTAGAGGATGTTTGTATTTTTTTCAGTTTTTCACCATATATTTTATGATTATTTAATTCCATTTACATGATTTGTGGGTTATGGTAAGGATGATAATGCGTTTATAGTTACATTTTTCTTATATATGGTTTTCTTTGTAATTATTTATATCTACATTATTGATGAATCATACCGTAAAACCTCCCATTGAGTTTTTTTACCCTCAGTGTTAGTCATTAACCATGGGCCTATAAATTGTTGGACTAGAGGGACACTCTTTCTCTTTATTACTAACCAATGAGAGGCACCTGAGGAGAATCTCATAATAGAGTGGTATCAAATGTTTTGGTTGAAATATATGGTTGGTAATGGTGTTAGGAATATGTAAGGAAAGTATGGGATTGGAAAGGAATTAATAAAACTCAAGGAAAACATGTGACATGAAAAAAGATACAATCTACAATGTATATATTGTTGGGCTCCCTATGGTTTAAAATAACAACTTTAATACCAACTAAACATGTTTCGGTGGAAGTCAAATTGTTAAAAGGTATAATTATAAAGAGATACATGCATCATGGTCATTAATTTCATTAACCTATATTGTATAAAATTTATAGTAGTGTTATTGTTGTTAACAAACTATCAATGTTTTCCAAATTGTTTCTATAACCAAACAAAATGGAGTAAAATTGTAATTAACTTCAATGAGCTATTTTTTCAACGATAAAGAGTATAAAATTCTAACTTGTCTTGAAAATGTTCATTATTCTTAACAAAACATGTTTTATGTTTTTTCATGAGAATAGTTTGTGAATTTTTAAAAAATTAAAACACATTAAAATAATTATATTTTGTTCTTTACATATAAAATAAATTATTTTGATAGAATTTCTTAGGAATATTTTGGTTTCCATGAATATTTATATACAATTCATATTTTTCCATTAGGTATGTGTCACAAGATTATGTTATTTATTAACTATAGATGTGATATTTGGTTATTTTAATTATGAAATTCCTAAAAAATTAACATCTTCAAAATTTATAATTTATTTAAATATGAAAATATTAACTAGAAGAAATTTCCCCTTATTTTTTACATGATTTTAGATTTTTAGAATTAATAAATTTACATGTAGTGAGAATCTATTTAGAATTTATCAGGATGTTGGAAATTATGATTCATTTGTTTTTAAATTTCAAAAAGAATTCAACATTATCTATGATAAACCTTAACAATTTGAATGTTTTCCAAATAAAAAAATCAATATTATCTTTTTTGAATAGTTAAGAGTATTTTTATGATGGATTGTTTTTCCATATATATTGAACAATAAAACTTGAATTCCATTTCAATTGTTACCTTTCAACTCATGATATGTAAATTATATCTATTAATATTTTATTAAAAGGATATGAATTTTTTGTTCTATATTATTTAAAAAAGATAATTATGAATTTTGGAAACCATTTTAGACTAAAAAATATTTTAAGTATTGAAACTATTACTATGAATCATGAAAAAATATTAATTGGGTAGAAATACATGATCATTTCATATTAATCCCTGGGTAGTTCATTTCCGGGAGAATGTATAAAGTTGAAAATATTGTCATTATTATAAAATTTGTATTTTGAAAATATTGATCACGTAGTATGTTTGTTATGTTTTATTTATAAATTAAAATCATGTTATATACTGATCATGTTGTATTTATATATTGAAATAAAATTTTGATACCTTTATTGTGGTGTGTATGAATGTTTTCCTCTATAACGAAATCTTTAAATACCATTTAATTCGATTGTTTCTAGCTTAACACATGGTGATACAACATGTATAATATTTATTTTTTATCTCTAAGAATTTTTTATTTACAAATTTTAAATCATTTTTCTAGCATGATAAACTGTTTGAGAAATGTTTTATTTGGTAATAGACAACATGATGTAAGAGAAAAGAGAATATATAATTTTTATTCAATTTTATTTTTTTTCAATGAGATCAATTGTAATATTATATGTTATAAGAATGATTTATATTATAATATAATTTGTTGTTTTTAGATTTAACATGGTTCCATGTTTTATGTATTTAAATTTAAAGAATGATGATTCCCCTAAAAATGACATGTAAATATTGAGTGTTGTTTTTTATTTCATTTTGAATTGATTATTTTCTTTGATGTGTTAATATTCCTTATGAAATTATTGTTTTCAAAATTATAAAATTATTATTTAAGGGTTTATTAAGATTATTATATTCCATTATGAACATAAGACATGAATCCTTTATATTTCTCAACATACTTTGTGATCATTGAGATGATGTTTATTACTATTCTAAACAAATATCCATGTCTTGATTATGTGTTTTTTTGTGGATGTATTGATATATTGACCCAACTCTTATACAAATTTAGTAATTAAATCCATTAATTAAAAGGTTGTTTTTAAAATATTGAAATTTATGTATATAATATTTCATTTTACACATAATTGTCAAAAATAAGTGATGAAAAGTGATTGATTTTGTATATTATGTTGATTGGTTTTATTGTTATAGGTCATATTTTAGTGGAGTAAGTTATAGAATTAATCATATAATACTTGTAAACACCCTTAAACATCAATATTAACTTTATTTATGACACCTTTTAAAACCAAGAAGAAAATTTAGTATTTCCAAAATCAGAACATATATTGATGCAATATATATATATATATATCACCATGAAATGTGTATTTATGGATGATTTGGTTCAGATGATTATATAGTAGGATGAGTTGTTATGTGGTTTATCTGGTGGTTACTGTAATGTGATATATATTGGTTAGTATTAGGGTACAAATGGTTAGGTGATAGAGATGTGGATTGTGACAGATGTGAGATGTTTTGGTGCAGGTCCTGATGGGTGATGGTGATGTGGTTTTGTGGTTTGTGGTGTGAAAGAGTTAGTTGGTGGGTATATACTTGTCTTTTTTTACTTATTATTATTTTATTATGTCCCTTGTTTGTATATTTAGTGCTTGTGTGGTTTATGAAAAATATTTTGTTGAATCGTTTTAACATATGTCATCAAAACACCATCGATATTCAGGGCATGGTAAAGAGAAAAATTGATCTTGGGATAGAACCTTTATAAAAATAATAAGGTAGGAATTTACATATTTTTTAGTAGTTCCTTCAGTATTGACACTGAGGAATGGTTAAAGGAAATTATGGATTCTTTTGGTTTATTTTATTCCCTTAATTACTTATATTTTCTATGGAAATTGTCTTATTTTCGAATGTATCTCAAAGATGGTGGGAGATGAAGTGAAGTTATCTTATAGGGATGTATTTGGTGAAATTTATGGAATTATTCAAAGTGTTACTACCTTAGCGAAATTTAATGCATGATCATTTTAATGATATTTAGGAGCTTCAGTATGGGGATAAGAGTATATACAAATTTGGGGTCATCTTTATGGACAAAATTATTTGGTTTCATCATTTTCCAATCAACGAGATAAAAATTAGTAGTTTTTTACCTACAGGAGACCATAGATTCACAAATCCATCATTCCGGTTTAGATACTATATTGGGAATAAGTGATATAGAATGCATATATCATAGAAAATGGGTGCCTATAAAGTACGCTTCTAGAGAAGATCCCTTCTATGTTGTTAGGATGGTGGGAACATAAGCCTCGTCCTAGTTAGTGAGGACTCCTAAAGTGCATCCACAATACCCAACTTCAAAACTAGGTGGAGGCATGTTTCTGGGGGTACTGTAGAATTACATTAGTAGTACTATAGTAGGAACTGTATCAGAACTATAAAAGGCATTGTAGTAGCACTGTGCTGGTTCTGTAGGAGTTACAATAATAGGTATTGTTTGGTACTGTAGGAGTCTGAACTATTAACCTTGCACCACTAGTTTGGTCTTGGAGTCCTTAAGGGCGTTCCTTCCACCAAGTACTTCAGTTTAGTTAGGTTATTAGGCCACCTTTAAGGCTTTCGGGCCACCTCAAGGCCTACAGGCCACAGGATAAGTGTAGTTACCCCATACAGACACTTCAAAAAAAGGAGCAGCCACAAAGGAGGATTGAAAGCAGGTTAACTCACTAGAGTAGAACCAAATAGATTTGGAAGAATTAGAGGGTATGGCTATATCATCGGGACCAACCTGTGCTTTCATGGGAACACTAGCTAGATGACCAGGTGAAGGTGGAGAGCTTTCGTCATGTGCATATTCTATTGGGGGTAGTTCCATATAGTTATAGTCTAGTTGAATTTCATAAGGCCTTTAGGTCATGTAATATCATAAGAATATGGGCCGTGTAATCTATAATAATATAGACCTTGTAAGGGCTTCCCTTCATCCTTAAAAAAGGGGGTTATAAAAAATCAGTAAAAATTAAGTCCTTCGGGTCATTCGGGTGGATGGGATGGTAGAGTTGATTGCTCTGGGATTCTTGTCACAGGCTTTATGAGGGAAGACAATGAGGTTATTTTTTAATTTCAAAGTTAAACATGGTGCTCTATGGATGAGTGGATCATGTTTTCTGGAATCTAATAAGTTTTTTTGTTTCTTGTCTAATAATTTGGGCCGCCATTAGAATGATCCTCCCAGGATTATACATATGATATAGTATTTGATGAAGATTTTGTATAGGGGTACAACATTTTTGAGTTATATTCTTCTGACTAAAACCTTATAGTGTATTTTGAACATTGTATTGAAATAATGATGAATGAATTTGGATTTTATTATTTATTTTTTTATTAAAATTTATAGAATTTTAATTATCAAATGTTAGAAAATGTTTTAATTATGCTAAATAAAAATATTTCAAGTGGGGGGATACCTTGAATATTGGGAATGTTGTAATGATTAGTTAGGTGTAGTTTGTCATGAGTTGGGTGGATAGTTCCACTTGGCTCCATCTAATAGAAGATATCCATTTGATATGTATCTCTCATTATGGAGGGTCTATAGGTGATGGGTTTTAGAGGATCATGGAATGGATATTAGTTTGTTGTTTGGTAAAATTATAATTTTTTTGAGATGTGTCTCTTGCGAGTGTGTTTTGGTGGTAGTCATCATCCTTCATGGGATTTATAAATGTTTGTTTTCTTGATATGGGTTTCATAATGATTCTTGAGGATAAAAATCGTTTGAGATATATCTAATAAAATGATTTGGATATTTCTAACCATTAATTTTTTGTTTCCCAATTCTTGGGGGATTTTTTATTAATCACGAAGGTATTTTGGGTGATGGAGTTGATCTTATGGCGATTTAGTTGGTCACCAAATTGTGGTTGTGGGTTGGGTGGTTACCATTTTGGATTTGAGGTTAGTTGTGATGGCTAGTTAGGGATGATTCTTGGATGTCTAGAGTTTTCAATGTTTGTCATCATCCCCAAGGGTTAGTAAAGTAGATAGACTCTATATTTTTGTGTTCATGATGGCTACGATTCTTCTTTTTTCAAAATAAGAAGTTTGGAAATTTCTAAAGTTATGATGGTGTTGAATGTGGATCTTCAAGGACTCAACATTAAAAGGAAGACAACTGAAATTCCACCACCCCACTATGGTGTGTTCGGTAAGGAGAAATGGTGAATAATTTGGTGTTAAATGGTATTGGTTGGTCATGGAAGGTGTTTGGTTGTTGAAACTCATTTTTCCACATCATGGATATGGTCTTCTTGGGAATCAAAAATATTTTTAAAATGAATTGGAATTAGGGGATTCTAGAATGAATTCCATATATGGTACATAAATAAATTCAACATTGTATTTCTGTGCGGTTACCAAGACATGGTGGAGTCCAGTGGATATCACATATAAAAGTGGAGTTGAACCAACCATGATTATTTTTCTTTTTTCCCCTCCAATCCATACATAACTTCTTCACCTTCATCGTAATGTCCCAAAATATTTAAATGATAATTATTTCGTGAATAAATTTTAGTTACATATTATAAAATATTATAAACCTAAGAAAATGAGAAACCAATAAGATTGTATCTCATTAACAAGGATGATTACAATAGTCATCTATGGAACCTATTAAAATTTCAAACAATACAGCTCGAGAAAAATAAAAAATAAAAAGTCTAGAATGGGAAAATAAGGATCTCAAAAATCTACTAGTATAATCACCCGCATTAAAAATAATAAATAAATGAAAAAAATATTATTAAACCAATAAACATTATATGAAAAAAATATAACCCTTTAGAGAAATTTTGGGGCATTTTTAGTGGAAGAATGAAGTGGTATTTATATGGTATAATGAGACATGTGACTATTTGGGATTTGACCATTATATGATGGATAATCAATATGACCATTGTAAAATATAGCATTGGTTGATAATTTTATAATTATAATTATTAATTATAAATAATAATGGGAAAGGATAATTAATGAAAAATTTAAAATTGATTGGCTCAACCAATTGATTCATTCTGTTTAGAGCCATTTTTTAGAACATGGGAGGGTGGTTAAATCACTAGGATTGTCCCATTACCTAGACCATTATGAACCTCATCAATTGAATATTTAACAAAATCACCTACAGGTGAATATCAAGTTAGTATATATTACTACTCAATCGATGATAATTAAGCCACCCCACAAAACTAAGACTATCACACACCATACCCTTAGGGCATATGTGGGTGTAATAAAGGGTAATGTGTCTAGGACATAGTAACATAATGTATAAATTAATTTTTATAAATAATATTTTATTCCATCAATCCCTTATATGAATTGTTTTTCTAGATAAAATATTTTTATAATTGAGATTAATTTTATAAATTCATTTTTGGACGCAAATAAAAAAAATTATATATTTATAAAAAATATGTATAATTTTATCATAAAATTATGAATTATGATAATATTTATTTTAATAAAATATAATTTTGAAAAACTCTTATCAAAATAGCAATGAAAAAATAATTTTATATTGTCACAGGAAATGTTTTTATAAGTGTTATAACTTTGATTGTTCTATAAAAATGATATTTTTCAATAATCAAGAATTTTTATACTTAAAAGATAAAACTATCACAATTATTTTTTTATTATGATATAATAAAAATTATATTTTCAATCATCATTTTTAAATTACTTTAGGGTATATTTATGATAATTTTCTAAAATACATTATTTTTATGAATAGTAAAAAATGTAGTTTTGAGTTTTTGATGTATTTTATGACTTAATGATTATGTATTAATGATATATTAATTAATTAAACTCTATAAAATAATTTAAATAATTTAATTTATTTATATTAATCATTTCAATGAAGTTTAATCAATTTCTAAAATGATAAGTAACATTCCAAATCATAAAAAGGAAAATTTGATTTCTTAAACCATTTCTCAGCAGAATCATTAATTTTCAACGACAAATAAATTGTTAAAAAAAATTTTATGTACAAGTGAAATAAATATCATAGATTGTGAACCAAATTTCCAATAACATGTGAAAAAACCATGGTTAAACTAATGTATTTTCCTATTCACAAATTATATTTCCATGAACTATATTTTGAAATTATTAAACAATTTTTACACTATTGTAATAAATTTTACACCCATTTAACCATTTCCCTTCACTTCCAATCCATCTTCAAAGATTTTATAGTTATTTTCACTCCCAATGAGTCCCCCCCAATCTGTCCTCAATCCACCACATTTTCATCATCATGTTTTAGGAACAACTCTTGAAGGTAAGGGGAATATCAACTTCTTCTTTTCATTGAAGGTCCCTTTTCTAGTGGAATGTATTCTAATTTATAAAAAAAGTTTATTTATGCACTTTCTATTATCCCATTACTATAATAATATTTTTTTATGAATTTTATACCATTTCCCCCTCTCATTTCCCACTCTTTTAAATTTATTTTTTATACCCGTCATAATTCTAATTTTACTTCCCATGATTCGTTATTTTACATGATAAATTTTCTTTTACTTTTTTATTAAAATTCCCAAACCAATTTTATTTCCAATTTTGATTAAACTATATTTATAAATTACTTTTTTAATCATGTATTTACATAAATGAAACCTACATTTCCTTATTTGGGTTAAAAATGATGAAATGATTATCTCTTTAAGTTCTTTTGTATGAATTTTTTTTGATAAGAAACCCATTATTTATTCTCCATTGGTTTATAATGAAATTATATATTATGTTCTATGTGGCTCATTGGATGGTAATTCATATTAACGGTGCACCCTGATAGTGTTCCGATGCATTGGGTAAATAATTTAATCTGTATAGATGATATGTTTTATGAAACCTTCTTGAATAACATGGTAATGTTATTTTATGGAACCTTAATGATAAAACATGGTGATATTCTTATTAATGTGTCATTTTATGTTTTTATCCACATTTACATGTTAGGATTCATGTTCATATTTTTAGGTTATGCCTCTTGTTCCTGCCTTATTATTATGCCTTATGTTCTTAGTGATATGTCTCCCGATAACTTGCTTTTTGTCTCCCTTTATTATTCCCTTTTTGGGAATTATGTTCACCCCTTTCCTTTGATGTATGTCCCTAGGATATGAGCTAAATAAAATTAAATAAGGTAAATCCATTGAATATGTCACCATATTGTATTTTAAAAAACGTTTTATGTTTTTTTCTATTATGTTCTTTGTTTACAAGAAACTAAAAATTTAAATATTCTCTGTTAGTACCATGAAATAAAAAAGTTATGTTACAAAAATTTGGGATTACATAGTTTGAATTAAACGGTTGTTTAGTTATTTTTGAAAATTAGGTCTTAAAATCATTTAAGAAGAACACTAGGGACAATTATAAATATAGGAAAACATACAGGTATTTTTTAATAATTATATAAGTGATTTCCAAACAAATACATACATGTGTAGATAACACAAGTTTTTCTGGATCTAGAACATATGTTCCTAGAGGTAACACCAACAAACACCACATTTATCTATACTTGAATAATAAATAATACACGCATATGGCCATTGATGCACACCTAGTTTGACACTCCATGGGGATATGTTTTATTAATCATAATATTTTTAGGAAAATTTATAAGGGATCTATCGAAAATGTAATTTTTGATAGAGGATATTAAAAAAAATTATGTATGATATTTTAAGACTTAAAACCCCTTATAAATTATAAAATTCATAAAATTAACACATTTCTCAATAATTTTTTCATCTTTTAGAAAACAATGTCATGAAATAGGACGAACCATGTAAATACTGAGTGGAATGAATGATGCACTGAAGATGTTATGATGGAATCTAGAACGAAAATATTTATTGGGATGATTAAACCACTAAATCATGTTATGATCAATAATATTAATCTTGTTGGGAGATTATATTCATATAGAAGGGAACAAATTTCTGTTGAGTCTTTCATGAATTAACGAAAACATTATTTCTATGGATCTAATAAAAAATTGGTTACTGAATAGTATATTAGATCTATAGAAAATATATTTTCTATATTCCATTGTTAGAATCTAGATAACGTCAACCTGTAGTATACCACTTATAAAAAGAATATTTCCAGTGGTGGAAACTGATTAGAAACATGAATCTAGGAAGGCACATCGATTTTATATAGTGGTAAGAGTACATTGGCATCTTTTTCAATAAATATTTCGATCATTAAATGTTAATGAATAAGGTAATGAATTTATATAACTAAAACAAGAGGAAAATAATCCAAGGTAAGCGATGAGATGAAATTTACAATACTTTCTTAATACACATATAAATTTTCTATGTATCCTAAGGGAAAGGATAATATAATTTTCTCCATAATAAGACCCTATATAAAGATTAATATAGAAATTTGAGACTATAAAATCTATGAAGAGGTAGTGTGAGTTCTAGGAATGTTGAATAAAATTTAGGAGAGATTCAACGGTCAAATATATTGAATAAAATGATTAAATAAAAGGATACAAACTTAGGGAAGAATTTCTAGCATGTGAGAAGAGGAAATAAATATATTCTTCTAACGTGAAACAAATTTGGGATGAATAATTTGATAAACTACTTTCCTAGGAGTGGAAAGTGATAGAAATGTGTAAGAGGTAAGAATATAGCCTGGAACCATCATGGTGAGGTGAATCCTTACATTTTCAACAATAATGACAAAAGGAAGAATGTGTAGGCCCAACTGAATGATTAATGCTTCATGTGCATACAACTTATGAAAATTTTCAATTAATGTTTAAATCATAAGATAATAGAGGGGATCCCACATAAACCTCTTCAAAGGACAATGTAGTAAGGTTGGGAATATTCTATCCCTAAAACTGAATTATAGTTACCAAATGATATTGTGGGAGGTACAGTAATCATGCTCTAAAAGGTAGAAGGTAATTTGTTTGATTACAGTTCTATTCATTCCTTTATTTCATAAAATTTTTATAATAAATATAGAATCAATCCTTGATATTATATAAGTAGTTATATTATTTAATAATCTCAGAGGGATTTTCCTAGCATCAACAATTAATAGAAACTATAGTGTTACCTCTGTAAAGTATAGTCCCATATAAAATATAATATGCATTCCTAGTTTGAAATTTGAAACTATACTAGGGATATAATTTCTCTAATTTTATAATTATCAGATAAATTATAAATTAAATGAAATTTCAATAGTATTGAACAAAAAACCTATAGTCAAATTCAAAGGGGAGATGTCCTATACTGATATTTTTCTCTAAGAACTGCCCATAGCATTCATTATAGAGATGATTGGTGAAGATGAAAAATTAAATGAAATTATAAATATAGAAAATTCAACCTTGTTTCTGAATACATTGATTTATTTCTTGATACGTTACATAGAAATCTTCTAGAAATAGAATTAGAGGTCTATATTAAACTCATACTTGAATCCAAGATGATATCAAATACCTCATATAGGATGGAAAATATAGTGTTAAGGAAATTAAATAAGTAACTTCAAGATCTTATAGAGAATGCATTTTTTCAAAAAAGTGTGCCTACATGGGGAGAACCTATTCTATTATTAATGTATAAGGGTAGCTCAACTCATCTATGAATTGATTATAGAAAACATAATGGTATCATAGTAAATAATTAGTACCCTCTCCCGAGGATTGATAACTTATTTGACCAGCTTAATTGGGCTCAATAAGTCTCTATGATTTTCCTATAATCTTGGTATCATCAATTTAGGAGGAATAAAAAATGTATTCAAAAGACAACCATCCAAAAAAGATATGGAAATTATGATTTTTTATACCCTTCTGATTAACTTCTTCACCTAATATATTAATGTATATGATGAACAGAGTCTTTACGTACAACCATGATAAATTTTTTTGTAGTTTTTATTTATAATTTTTTGATATATTACAAAAGTTTTTATGAGATTTAGGATAATCTATGGGTTATTTTGGGATCACTGTGAATGGAGAATCTATTTGGAAAATTCAATAAAATTTGTATTCTAGTTACAACATGTTCAATTATTGGGGAACATTTTAACCAATGAAGGAATTATAGTTGACCTTGAGAATAAAATGGTGGTAGATGAGTGGCATTATCGTACATTGGTAACGAAAATTCATAGTTTCCTTGGTTTAGTAGGATATTATAGGAGGTTTTTAAAAACAAATCAGGAATTTCTAATCCAATAACTATGTAAATTTGAAAAGGGCTGTGTTTATTTGGAAAAATGTTTGTGAAGAATGTTTCTATGAACCGATGAAGAGATTAGATATTTCACTTTTGTTAACTATTCCCTCTATTAGAGAATAATTCATTATTAATATTGGATAATATATGAATGTCATTCGATGAATCCTCATACAAAATCTTAATGTGATTGTTTAATCATCTTTATAGTTAATGTACCATGAGACGAATTATACTACGCATGACCTAGAGATATTTGTAGTTGTTTGTTCTCTAAAAATCTAAAGTAATTATATATATGGGTAGAAATGTGATATATACAATGACCAAAGAATATTGGGGAATATATTCATTAAAACGAGGCTAAAAATGTAACAAAGGATATGGTTAGAAATTATTATAGACAATGAATGTTCAATTCATTATCACCGAATAATAGAACACATTTTAGTTGGTACATTATGTAAGAATCAAACGATTGTAATGATAATGATGTGGATTTAAGGAGTTCTATTCATCAAGGTCTAAGTAAAATTAGACTTGGGAAACTTAATGGAAGGGACACCATCAATCATATATATAATGATTTATTAACCATCATTACTAAAGGAGATGAATAAATAATAAAGATAAGATACTTTGTTACAAAAGAAGATAGAGACTGTGAATAATGGGAAATTTCCTCAGTTAAATATTGATAGATATGGTGTATTGAAATTTTACACAAGGTAATATGTTAAATCTATCCTAGAGATAGAGAAGGATCTATTGGATGAATATCATATCTCATATTCTTTATATATCATAAAAGTAACAAAATATATAGGGACCTTCATTATCATTATAGGTGGGATAATATGAAAATGGATATCTTCGACTACACTGTATGTTTCATGGAGTGTCATCATATGAAGGTGGAGTGACAACTTCCAAATGGGGTATTTCAACCATAATCCATACAAATATGGATGTGGGACAACGTCACTATGGAATTTTTTACTTGTATCCCAAGACCATACAATGGAAAAAATGTCATATGGGTTATAAAAGATCAACTCACCAAGACTATACATTTTTTTCGCTTTTCAAGAATATTTATCTCAGAAACAAGATGCCAATATAGCTATAATGGAATAGGTGAGGTTTCATTGTTTTCATTTTTTTATCATTTTTTTGTCTAGATCCATGGTTAACATTTTAATTATGCCCCTACCCTAATGGCCCGAAGGCCTTAATTTTTTTTATTATTTATAATACTCCATTTAAATGTTAAAGGGGTACCCGTACATGACTCATAGGTCCAAGGAATAAGTCTTGACCCAACCCGAATTCCAATACATGACCCAAAGGCCCATATACATACAAGGCCCATTGCATAACCCATAGGCCCACCCCACTATAACTCTACAGCTTCTGCATCATTGATCACCTATCTCCCCACCTTGCATTACTGATCATATAACATTGCCCCGTACAAAGTAGCATGGTTCTTGGTCCCAAGGGCGGTTTCCATACCCTCTCATTCTTCCAATCTGGTTAGCACTACTTCTGGTGACAACTACTCTCTTCTCAGATCCTCTTCTGGGACCTACTCGGTGTGAACTGGGCTACTCCATGGTATCATTGGCCCGAAGGCCATGAGTCCCAAAGTCATTTGATGACCCGAAGTCCTTGAATTTCGTAGGCCCAAAATGTGGGCCCTAAGGCCCAAATTAGTTGAATAGTTTTGTCTGCTAGAGTAATGAACATTGCATACTATAGTACTACTACAATACCTGCTGTAGTCTGAATGGTATAGTCAAACACTTGTGGACATGCTGAGAAAATGATCAATGGATATTAATGGTGGATAGGATCAACACCTCCCATTATTTTATTTCACATAAAACAAGAACTTCCACTCTAGTATTCAAATCACACTATATGAATATTTATATCAGAAGCTATGCAGAAGTCCTACATGTTGGATGAAGTCTATGAGAGAAATATCCTTGTGAGTAATATTATGCAAGAGATTACAGAAATGGATCATTACATCCAAATATATATATATATATATATAATGGTTTCTTAGATAAGGAAAATGATATTTTATGACAACCATGATATGGTGCTAGATATTGATTTTGGAGAAAAAAATTCCTTTTGATATCATCATGGAAAAGAATCATTTGATTTTGAATGATAGTGAAGCTCAACATAAGGTACATTAACCCATTTGAAATTCTTAATCACAATGGATAAGTGTCATATTGGTTAGTTCTTACACAAAATCATGTTCAAGTTCATGATGTGTTCCATGTATCTCTCTTGATGAAGTACATACCTAATACCTTACATGTATTGAATCTCGACATGGTTCAACTAGAACAAGACCTATTGTATGGGGAGTATCCAGAGGAGATCTCAGACAATAGAGACCAGGTGCACAAGAATTCTACCCATATCAACAAATTATGGTGGGGGAAAATAAATATAAATAATTGATGTAGGATCTAGAGGAGAAAATGAGACAGAAGTACCCTCAACTTTTCTCAACTGAGAGAATGAGTTGATATTTCATGAAAAAAATTTCTTAAGGGGAGAATAATATAACTACTCATACTTCTTAAATTAATTTTTTTATGGAATATAATTTTATTAAAAATTATATATTATTATTTATGTAAAAACTAAAGTGATACCCATAAATTGTTATCTCATTTGCAATGGTCATTACATTATTCAGTTATGAAACCAATTAAAATGTCAACCATTACAACATGAAAAAATATATAATAAAAAATATAAAATGGTAGAATAAGGATCACCCAAATATAAAAAAATCATCAACCCTCTAAAAATGATATTGATATGAAAAAACTATTAGTAAACCAATCAAAATTTTTAGGAAATGAAAATACAACCTTAAGGAGGAATTGATGTGAATTTTAACTGAAACAATGAAGTGGTATTTATAGGGTATAAAGGGAAATGTGACTGTTTGGATTCAACCATTATATGATGATTGGTCAATATGACTGTTGGTCACAATGAACACTGAAAAATATATGCATGGTTGATAATTTTACAATTATAATTGGGGTTTAATACTAGTAATTGAACTAGATAGTTTATGTAGAAAGAGGAATTGATGGCATTAACCTGTAGAGTAATTCTATTTGAAGCGCGATTATCAAAACTTGGGTGGGAGGTATCATCACTTGGGTTTTCATTAGAAAAAGACCATGCTGCGATTAAATATGTGAATCATTAGTGAAATCAAATATGGGATAATTTCATGTTAGTATAGATTACCGCTCGGTTGATGTTATCCAAGCCACACCACAAAACAACCTCCATAGAACACCATACCCTTAGAAAATTTTTGGGTTTAATAATGGATTAAGTGTCCCAGACATAGTTACATATTGTGTAAATTTATTTTTATAAATATTTTTTTTCTATTCATTCCTCTATGAATAGTTTTTTAATATAAAATATTTTTTATTAAGTTGAATTTGAGAAGTTGATTTTCGGTCCCAAGAAAAATGTAATTTTATTTTTCTATAAAATATATACACTTTTATAATAAAATTAGGTATTTTAAATAATATTTATTTTCATCAAATATTATTTCAAAACACTCGAATCTATATATAAATGAAAAAATAATTTTATAATGTCATTGGAATTTTTTTATTAGTGTGAGAAATTTGATTAGTCTTTAAAAACAACTATTTTTTCATAAATATGTATTTATATATTTATGATTTAAAATTGTGATAATTATAAAAATATTTTGATAAAATAAACACTATATTTTAAATTAGTGTGTCAAAATTATGTTAGGGTTAATTTATAATTATTTTCTAAATCACTTTATTTTTTCGTAAGTAGTAAAAAAATACAATTTTTGGTTTTTAGTATATTTTAGAACATCATATTTATTTCATAATTATGTAATAATTTATTAAACATAATTCAATACCTTTATAAATTTATTTTATTAATATTTATTTTCTTAATATAGTTTAATCAATTTATAATCCTATAAGTGACTTTCAAAATTCTAACATAGAAAATTTGAATTTTTTTAAAACATTACTTTGTCAAATCATTATTTTAAAGGATAAAAAGAGTAATATAAAATTCTATTTGGTTATGGTGGATTAAAATATCACAAAATTTGACCAAAATTTTAAAAACCTATAGAAAACCCCATTGTTAATCAAATGGGTTTTCATTTTCCACAACATAGAATTCTAAGACCATAATTTTGAAATTATTAAAAAAATTCTCCAATTTTTCTATAAATACCCTCCCATTTCACTATTTTACTTCAATATTAATCCATCGTACATGAATTTATGGTGATTTTTCCGCCCAATTAATCCCACAAAGGTGTCCCCATTAACCCATGGTTTAATCCTCACATTTTTTTAAAGAACTCTTCTAGGTAAGGGAAATCACGATATCCCTTTTCCATTCAAGATTCATTTTCATGTGGTATGTCTTATAATTTCCAAAAAAATCATTTTTTTACATTATATTATCCAATTACTATAGAAATATTAATTGTTTATGGGATAACCTTTTCCCTCTACTATTAACATCTTCTAAAACCATGTTTTATACTCATCATGTTACCAATTTTACATCACAAATTTCCCTTTTTTACAAGAAAAAGTATCTTTTCATCTTTATTTGAATACCCAAAACTATTTTATTTTCAATTCAAATACAAATAGATTTTATAAGAACAGTTTCATTTAGGAATTTACATATATGAAACTGACATTTCCTTTTATGGGTTAAAAATTACATAATTATTACATCTTTAAGATCTTTATTATGCCAAGAGTTTTGGTAAGAAAAGCATTCATTATAATCCATAGGTTACTAGTGAAATTATTTACATTGATCTGTGTGGATCACATGAAATTAATATATATGAATGATATTCTCTGATATCACACATACGAATTGGTTAAATTATTTAATCACTATAGATGACATGTTTTACGGTACCTTGGTTAATAACCTTGGAATTATTCATTTATGACACCTTGGTGAAAAACCATATAGACATTCATATAAATTTCTTATTTAAATGTGTTAGCCACATTTCCTTGTTATTATTAATATTATATTTAATATGTTATTCCTAGTGGACATGTCTTATTAATATGACTCATGTTCTTACTGATATTTCTCATGATCAAATTCTATTTGTATCCTTTAATTATTCTCTAACTGGGATTCATGATCACACCTTTCCACTGATGTGTTTTCCTAGGATATGAAATTTATTAAAAGTAATTTGGTTAAACCCATGAAGATTTTACCCAAGTAGAATTTGAAAAAAGGTTTAAGCCTTCATTTATTATGTAACTTATTTCCATGAAACTCAAATTTAAATATCAAATGTTTGTACCATGTAATGAAAACTTATGTAATTAAAAAGTGAGTTTCCATATTATTATCCCACTCCACATATCCCATTAATAATTCTAACCCATTTTATTATTATAAAAATTTATTGGTTACTTAGGTATGATCTCCCCTCTCATTTTTCAAATTTTATTTTCATCTTTTATATTTACACGATCACATCAGTGGGAGTCTTTTCATTGATCATTTATAAAATATTAATTTATAGTGTTTTTTTTTGCAGATAGATTAGGGTGTTTTCCCTTCACGTTTCATGAATATTGATTTTTTATTATTATGTTGTGAGTGGGGGTTCTCTATGATGTTCTAATTAGGGTAAGGGATCTTGAGACTTGTAATAACGTGGAATATTATTAATGAAATTTCCCTTCTAATTATATAATTGGGTCATGTTTTGTAATGTAGTATTATATAAATGACGTTGACCAAAAAATAGAAAAAATGATAATTATTATATTAATTTTAACATTAAATTAGAATGGTAAATATATCATTATGAATTGAAGGTATTAAAATTGGATAAAAAATAAAAACTATGATTTTTATATTTTGAAAATTTGGATCACCTAGATCTCCAAGAATAATCACACTCATGTTCAATACTATAGAAATGAAGAAAAATATTCAATAAATATTCATTTTCAAAATTAATATATATATATAACCTTGATAGAGAATTAAACTGAATGAAGGATGAATAAAATATGGTGTATTTATAAAAATGTTGAAACCCATAAAAATATATCAAATATGATCATTAGAATAGTAATGCAGTTTTTAGAATAGTAACAAGTCTATTAAGAGTAATAACAAATGTATTTAAATAGTAACCTCAAATATTAATTTAGAAAATCATATATATATATATATATCCTATATTATGAAAATATGACATATTTATATCACGATAGAAGTAAAAATAATAAAAAAATTATTTTCATTTTGTAAAAAATTGATTATTTTCATTTTAATAATAAATATAATCGTTCGATTAAATTTTATTTTTATATAATATATTTATAAATAAATTATTACATTTCATTATAATATAAATGTATCTTCACAAGACCATAAAAATTATTTTCAAAGGGCCAAAAAAATGATCATAATATTAAAACTTGTATTTTTAAATTAATAATGATTTTATTTTAAAATAAAATTTCTCGTACATGGAAAATTATTTTTATAAAATTTAATTCATTTTTTAAATATACACATCAAATAACGGTTAAGGTGATATTCATGTATTTTTCTAAAATAATTGAATTTTATGAATAGATAAATATGAAAAAATAAGATATTTTCCATTATAATCAAAGTAATTTAATTTTTGAGTCGTGGTTTATGTAATAAACAAGTATTTTGAACTCAAATAATATAATTATAGTATATAATAAAAATAATAAGTACTATTGGTTTGATTGATTCTTAATAATAAACTAATGAATATGATATTGATAAAACCCCCTTCTCCTTCTCCTCAAACATTTTAACTTCCATCCCATACTAATTATTTAATAAATTATGTCACCATATTTCCCACATTTCCCTATAATTCTCTATCTCATCAAAAGACCATTAAATGTTTCCTTAAGGGGATTCCTAAGTGGATACCTCCAAAAGAGATGGTAATAACCTAAAACATGTTCCTTATTTTTTATTCCATCCCATCCTCCTAAAAAACCACCCACCATGGTATAATTACTTTTGTAAAATAATTATACAAAAATTTTATTATCTTTTTAACATATATATCTCCAACTTTTACTCAGTCTTTGGCAACTAGTGAATTTCATTCATTAATATTACATAATTTTAAATGAATATTGAATACATTTTATAATAATACACAACCTAATATTATAAAGGTCTAGGTTCATTTTAGATTAGATTCATAATAATGTTATTTCATGAAATATATTTAACATCTCCCATAATGTTCTTATCACATATTACACTACTTTGAAAAATCCTAAATAAAACCTTTCTTCATAACTTAGTGAACTAAAACATATGAAAGAGTGATCTCATATTCTCAGTAAGGGTAAGTATATGGGATATCAATCAACGATTCTAAGAGAGAATAATAAAATTAAATTGAAATGAGAACCTGATAATACTTATTATAATAATATCTAATCAGTCATATATCATTAATTATAAATCATGTAATAATTATTTTTCACTACAAAATATATATGTCATAGGTATGTATAATCATCAATAATCAATCATGATCTATAAAAAAATATCATAATCTTAATAAACATGTTTTTCAAATACAAATAGAAAAATAAAATCACTTCCAAAGTCAAGCATGACTCCTAAGATAATCTGTGTGGATAGATTAATATAATGTAAAAGTATACCCTATCATTTCTAATGTTTTCATAGAAGTAACTTCAATCGAGTTAAATCCATCATATCTTATGAGTTCACTAAATCTATCATATCTTATTGCTTTTGAAAATAAACCAACACTTCCTAAAGCATTGGAGGACTATAATAAATATTACCTCAATCATGAGATATATCAGGTTCACTTGTTAGATTTTAATGAACTAACCTGGGTAGATCATACAAATTAGATGTGATGGTCAGACATATAGGGGAGATCACACAATAATCAAACAAGTATTATGAATAATTTAAGTAATATAAACCAATAATTTATAGTGATAAAGTATAATAAAATTCCATGATATATACAACACTAATAAAAAGTATAAACATTAAAGAAAAATAATATAAGACTAAAAATGTTTCTATATAACAACTTATCACCACCAATTTGTCTCATGATGAAGACAATGACCTCTAGGAGAATTTAGAAAACTTAATTATTTTTTCCCTTCACATAATCTCTATAAAAACATATCAACAAATTCCAAAATGAAAAATTATGGTGCGATCATAAAGACTATTAGGATTTCACAAAGGAATATATAAAAATAGTAATGCTAAGAAATCATTCATTATTACTTTAAAACAAAACTACTTCATAATGTTATTCAAAATTGATTTTTTTTAAAAACTTCCATTGGTTTTCATAAAAAACATTCCATATTCAAATAAACTAGGAATATGAAATGTACATAAGAGATAACATAAAATCATGAGAAAAAATTGGAATGGATATTCCATAAGATAGACAAGTGTGAAACCTAACTTGAAATATACCATTATTTATAAAACCAAACACAATTGACATATCCTACAAGATGGGATCTAGCCTATGGGAATACATACATGGACATGAAAAAGAACACTAACAAATACTTCAGGAATAATGTGAATCCTAATGATATCAATACCTACTATAATCATTCAATATCAATAAAATAACCCCTGCTAGTGTCACATTAACTGAGGTTAGATATGTCTGTATACTTAAAAACCCATGGATCATAATATGTTATGTTCTCTAGGAACCATTTGAAAAATAATCCCTTTATTTATAGAAAATCATAGTCAATAATCACTACTACCATGTTTTAAACCTCATTTATGATCAAAATTGCCTTTTAGGACTTTCATCAAACGCATAGTCTAGAAAAATCTATTATTAAAGAAAATACATTTTAAAAGATTCATCTCATGAAAAATACAATTTGATATCAAGTAAATAATTTTCATGAACTGCACTATTGGAATTTATTTCAGAAAACCATATATCAAGAATTGGAATATTTTTATAGACACACCTAACTCAATAATAGAGGAATACTATTCACCTTTAAAAAAGTGACTGGAAAGGAGTAGATTGGTTCTTCCTGAACCAAGATATATAACAAAATTTAACAATCATCAATAAAACCTCTCATATCTAGAAACCATACCTCAAATGGGTTCAGACAATACAAAGATAAGTGACATCAGGTATGTATCTAGTAACATGAGAGAAAACCAGATAATAATGGGACATACCTGAAGATATTTATCAAGAAGGATGGAAAACCACCACGGAACGTAGGGGAGAATCCACAAGAGTGTTGGGGGGATGTTTATTTCGATCCAAATGTGTTTTAAAAGGTTATTAGATTTAAAAATGACCAATGGAAAAGAGGTAAATTCATATTTTAAAGGTTTGTATGGGGAACATGGTTAGTTTTCACTATTTGACGAACCATACCACAAACATGCATGTCCTCTGTCCCTTTAAAAAATGGTCTTCATGGTTACCTTGAAGAGCCACAAAATTTGGGAAAACTACGATCCAATAATTTGTAACCCCTTGAAAAACACTCAGATATCCAAAAGGTTTGTTAGGTGAGCCATAAGATTTGAATACAATTATCAAATTCTGAAAAGGATGTTATATCCTCACAATAACATACTACATGTTTTATTCACATTTAGTACTAATTGTATTCCTTAACTATGCACCTTGACAATTTCCTCCAAAAAATTCCATGATTTCAACCTCTAGATATTGGAAACCTCTATAATGACCCATGGAATACCAATGATCAAACTAGAGAAAACATGTGGCCTGAATGGAATTACAATTATCCCCATAATAAAATCATTATATCCCTAAAAAGTTCAAGAGATTCTAAAATCAATAAAATAGAATGTCATTGATTCCTCATCAATGATTCCCACTCCAAAATATTATTATTATCCCATCTAATATTCCATATTACACATACCATGGGAATTATTTTAAACAATATTACTTCATCTTGGAAATCCATAATCTGAATTGGTTGATTACCATAGAGGTTTTAGTCTCAGGATCAGCATCTTCACATTCAATCACATGGGAAGGTTCTATTTGACACATCCTCAATTAAAAACAAGGAACACATCATCAATATAATTCAGTAGATATGGAAATTCCATCCAATATGCCACATTTCCATGTTATTAAATTATCTCAAAAGGGCCACAAAACCTTAGTTATAATACACCCTTCTACCTAAGAAATGGGCTCCCAATTGAGGTGAAACATTGAGAATGACTTGATCACCAATCTCAAACTCTAGTGGGTAAAGAAGATGGTATGTAAAAAAACATTAATTATTTGGATCAACCCAAAACACCTAATGGATTAAATTCACATTTTTAACATCTCCTAAATAAGGCTCTATCCAACCAAGGACCACTCTCCCAATTCTGGCCAACACTATCATTATCTACATGGAAAACCATAATATGATATGAAGGGATCCATCTAAATTAAATACTAATAATTTTTATTATAGAAAAATTATCAGATTCAAATGTACCTCTAAGGAACAACCAAAATAAAGCTCCACACCTGAAGCATATCCTCAAGGATCTTAAATGCCCGATCGACCTTCTGATAAATATGTGGATGATATTTCATGCTTAATTTTAACTAGGAACCCATTAAAACTTGAATCCCACTAAAAACCCTAAATGTAAACTATGATACACTATCAAAAACAACATTTTAGGTAACTCCATGAATCTATACAACCGTCAATACATATAATAGATTGAGTTGATTTACCTTCATCATCTTCTTAATAATGTAAAAATTATCTAGTTTTGTTATTTGATCAATGATCACCCAAATTGCATTATTTCTTCTTGGATTCAATGGTAATCCTATGAAAATTTATGAAACAATGTCCCACATTCATACCATAATGGTAAAAAATTAAATTATCCAACAAATCAATAGTTTAAAACCATAATTTAGTAACAATTAAGGCACTATGAAATGAATTCTTCATCCAACCACCTCATCCTTTGCCACCAATATCAATGTCTCAAATCAGGATTCATCATGGAAATCCCGGGGTGTATAGACCAATAAGACCAATTTTCCATGTCTATCAATTAATTACTTATAAATATATAATGACTAACCTACCTCTGAAGAACAATGTATTTTTGGGAGACTAAGACCAATAAATTGAGGTCTCGCCACCATTTAGTATTTTAAAAAAGAACTATAGATTATTTTTAGTCACTTTTTCATGTCAAATTGTGACATAAAATAACTTTTCAAATTTACATAACCTAGGAACACATTCCCACAATCCTTTTCCACTCCCAATCTCACCTCTTTAAACAATCTCATCTGATACAAATCCTCCACTAATTCATTTTGGGATTTAGTTGGTAATTTCTTACATTAAACATCAAAATTCACATTACATTTCTCAATATTACAAGAAATATCAAAATACTAAGCCTGATGATACTCAACCCAGTGTCTCTATTCAACATTCATACCCCTCTAAGTAAAAATTTATTTCTGGCTCTTATGGACATAATATTTTATAAAATGTTCCTTGAAGAGATAATGGCATTATGGTTTGAGAGAGTGAATTACATATAGAAAGTCATGGTTGTGGTTAGGGTAGTTCATCTAATGACGGAGTAGTTTTTATGTTTAATAGGAAACTAAATATAGTCCCTGAAACTAGAAGTACCCCAACTACAAATATGATATATTATAGTAAAAATTATAACCCAAAATTGGTTCTAGAATAATTATAATTGGATCCAAAGTCAAAATAATACTTAATTCCTAAAAATAACTATAAAAATTTTCATTCCATTCAAACATATCACCCCTTTTAGTCAATGATATCATTGGTGATTCAATCTCTGATAATTCTTGGATAAAAATCTTGTAATAACCAGCTATATATAAGAAGATCCAAATTACAATAAAATTTTCGGGTAGCTCCCATGACCTAACTAACCAAATATTTTTGAGATGCACCGAGACACCCATATTTGATATAACATGACCCAAAAAAATCTCTTATTTAATAAAATAGTAAAATTTGGATGAAGTACAATATAAGTGAGGTTCTTTCAATATTCTGAGGATGATATCCAATAAATCCTTATGCTCATCCTCTAATATAAAGAACACCATAATATCCTCTATAAACAAAATAATGAATGATCTAGTTCATAAATTCCAAAAATAAAATATGAGTATTATTGATAATAAATTAGATAACAATAATCTCAAAGTTCTCATTCCATATCATAAATTCTTCTTTAGGTATATCCACTTGTTATAATCTTAATTGGGGGAATCCCAACCATAGAAAAATTTTAGAGAACAATAAATCCCATCCATGTTTATCAAATAGATCATAAATCATTGTAAAGAGATATTTTTCTTAATAGTTACCTAATTATTCTTTCTATAGTCAATAAAATGTTTAAGGATTCTACCTCTATTCCAGGAAAAGAGAACCAGTAAAGACCATAGGGACAGTCTAGGATGAATAAATACCTTATCCTCAAGTTTTTTAATATGGTGATTAATTTCCATTAAATTTGTAGGTTCACTGCAATGTGATGAAATAAAAATGTTAATTGTACCCTGGAGTATGTAGATAGTAAAACCATCCTCTCTCTATAGTGATAACCAGAAAAATCATTATGAAAGACCGTGGGGTACACATACACCACTATGTGATGTTATATGATCCATTAAGAACCAACTAAATTTAGAAACATCTATAATAATTAAAAATAGATCACTATAGAATAATAAACAACATTCCTTGCTCCCTCAAATCTATAATAACACTCACCCTGAAAGACATGAGAGAATCAATTTGGAGGTAGATTTAAAACTCAATGAGGATGATAAGTGATCTAATATATAATTTTAATCATCCAATTCATTACCATAATAAGGTTTATGAAATAAACCTTGAGAACCCTTAAATCCCTCACCACTTCAAAGTTGATTATCCTCACCCGACACATGCATCATTAAAAAGATTCTATGTTCCTCCTTACCAGTGTCATAGAATGATCCAATTTAAACAACATAAGAACTAGACAAAATCCCAACATGTAAATTATCTTAGATGATAAAAAATAATGAGATTCAACTATATCAAACTATTATATAACCATAGAAGAAGAAATTAACACCATATCTTTAATAGTATTAAACCCTAATTCATATTCCTATAACACATTATCTATTGCATGATGATTTCCGATCTCAGCTATTCTCTAATTAATACATAGTGATTTAATACCCCCCATGGATTGATTATGAGAACCAACACCCATCATTGTTACATAATAGAATTGAATGGATTTTTTTAGTGTATATCCAACTCTACTTACCTGGGAAAACCTTATATAAAGACACAAAATATGACCAGATTATCGACAATGATAAAAATAAATGGTTCATTTGTACGGTTAGTATTGGTATGAACATGACTTTTACACTAATATAAAAGGACCATCGTTTTTATATTCAATCCCCCAAAATTGATCCTAATGAAATTACATTACCCTCATGTATCTTGTTCCTGCTAGAACCCATAATCTAGATACACCTATTGCAATTGATACTCCACCTAAACCAATATTTCAAACTATTAGTTCCTCACTCATAGTCACGTTATCGCATACTCACAAAATAATAGGAGGAAAAAATGAATTATCATTGACTGATTATACTTTCATAAATTCATCAAATCATTTTATAATTAATGTATTCAGTGGAAACATGTTTATTTCATCGGAGAACTAACTCAGAGAAATTGTTGGAATACTCCATCACATAATGTTCTCAAATTTATATGGTAAAAAACTCTCAGCAGTTTTCCACTTACAACATTTCAAGATAGACCTGTAGGAGAAAGATCATATTAAAATAAATCTAGGTAATATAAAAATGTAACATAGCATAAATGATAGAGACTCATCATTTTTTGTATGGTCCTTTAATCATGTATATGGAAAATATCAACTTATAACCCTATATAGTTTTAGAAAAATGGAAGATCCTTTCAATCTGATTGAGCCATTATTCAGATTCTTGGGGACCTTCGTAGCCACCTGAGATAGGTGTAATTTTTGTTGATAAATTACAATCCATGATCCACTATTAATCCCTAGTTTCGAACAGCTTCCTAACCAAAAGTCTAAGTAGTTTGTATAAAAATTCTACTAATAAAGGTTCTAATGGAGGATTTTTCTCCAGAATAGGTCTCATAACATCCTACCCTAGATTAATGAGATCTCATTGAAGAGAAATTTTCTATTCAATACAAAAGGAAATAAATAATAAGGTAATAAAAAAATATATAATCAAACAACCAACATACGAAATCCCTAATTTAACGCTTTAAAAGATAAGAATATAATGTAATCATGGAATGAATTTTATATATATAAAGCAATAAAAAGTACAAGGTTTATTTGAAAATACCCCAAATAATTTTCATTTAAATACCCTCAAACACAATGTTTAATTATTGGAAATATATTTGACCACCCATGGTAACTTGAGATTATACATGTATTTATCATGACCAAGAACCCTCCTACACTTATTAGTAACTCTAAATTCACTCACCAAAATTATTGAAAAAAATCCATGGATATTTAATAATAATTATTAATAGATAATGGATCTGGTGATATTTTTAAATGAACCAACCTAGGTAGACCAAATACCTCACCTAAGATTGTCTTCTATAAGGTAGAGATCCCCAAAAAACCAAATAAGTCCCATGAATACCAAATAGAATATAAACCAATGGATTTATATGTAAAATATGGATATACATCAATGAGACATAAAATTCCAAGAAAAAAGGATAAAAATTAATGTATAAGTATAAAATACTAAAAACAAGTCTCCATGAGACCTTCTATACCCTATAATCATCCTCACAAAGAAGGTGATGACATCCAAGAGAACCCAATAAACTATTTGAGGCCTTCCCCTTTATATATGTCAAATAAAAACACATATAATAATTCCCAATAAAAAAATTAGGGTGTGAGCATAAATGAAAGTAGGATTTCACTAAATAATATATAAAAAGTCTAATACATGGAAATAATAATTCATATATTTAATACAAAACCATTTTATATTTTTGTTTCAATAGAGAATCATTTTGTAAAACATCATCTGGTTTCTATAAAAAATAAATTTTTATTCACTTTCACAAAGAATATGAAATGTATTTGATATATAGCATGAAATCATAAGAAAACAAATTCCTTGTAAAAAACCTAGACAACCTCGTGGATTATTTATCAATCCACAAAGTTCAACTTCCATTCTCAAAGTATGAAAATTCCATTGGAGCCTCATATTTCCATATCTCAGGGTTAGTACGAACCATGATCTAAAATCATGATCCTATCCCATTTCCTTCAAATATATTTTTTAAACTCTGACATGTGGAAACCTCTTGAATAGAAAATTTAATAAACCACATTAATAATAATTTATATCGGTTACTTGGAGGGAATCACACCTATAATCATAGTCCATACATATGTGTTCAAAATTACCCTAAAACATTCATCTTTTCATCATATCATATCTCATTTAATGAAACAGGTTTCATAAAGGTTTAATCATAAATTAACTATCAATTTGGAAAAAATCATATTAAATAAATTCATCATTAAATCATCATCATCATAATCTATAAAAAAAATAGATTGAATAATATGATATTATCTATAATGAAGTATAAAAATACATAAATGATGTTGAAATAGATTAAAAATACATTTAGAATAACTTTTAATCCTTTCCTTGGAAACACGAAAGAAAGTTTAATTTTCATTTGGTAAAACTTTAAATTAAAATTATCAAATTATTGAAAATACAATTACCTAAAAATAACAGTGGAAAAATTTAAATAAATATTCTATTTGAAGAATGGTCATGATGGTGGGAAAATAAATCCATGCCATAGTTAAAAAACATTCCTTTCACACCTTTGTAAAAATTAAAAATTAAATTATTTAGAAAAAATCCATTAAAAATATAAATTCCAAAAATATAATAAATAAATTAAATCATAGGGGGAATGAATATTATAAAAACGTTCAGGCATAGTCAATAACTTTTATAAAATAATATTTAATATTATTGAAATGGGTAAAACTTTTCATTAACTAAAGAGGAAATAATGTGAGAAATTATTTAAAACAATTCTCAAAATATTTAAGTAACAATGATTGGAAAATGCTGTTAATAGATAAAAATAATAGTAATTACTACAGTATAAAAAAATATATTGTGTTTAATGGTTATGATCCATAAAATTTCCCTTTACCAAAATTAATCGTAGATAATACTAAAAAGAAATTAGATTATAACATAAACTACTAACCTCATGTCCTAGATTTATTTGTACATATTCTAGTATCATATAGAACATATATTATATTTCTTATAAATATATTACAAATCCATAATCATACATAACTTACTATGTATCATTCATTTATGATTTCAAATTAAAAGGTTACTAAAAATTTCTTCTTTCAAATTGACTTTTGGGAAAAAATTGTATTTTTTCCATACAAGTTTTGGTAAGATAGATCTATTCCATGCACCTTGGTTATTGATTAATATTATCCATAATAATAATGATGAAATATTTCAAATATTTATTCCTTATATAGCGTTTTATAATAATTTATATAAATTAATGGTGAAAAATGAATTACATCACTTCGTAGAGATGATAGTATGTATGTATGGATAAGCGATGTTATTACTTTTCAATGGATTGAAATAATGGATTTTAAAATACAAATAAAAATTAAAAATAACAATTATATCATTAAAATTTTATTTTTTTATAATAACTATCATTATTTCCATCTAATGAAGTGGAATTGAAAAAAAAAATCTATTCGCTTCATGGAGGAGGTGGTATATACAGATGCATGAGCGGTGGCATTGATTTCCAATGGATTGAAATCTATTAAGATAGATAATTTATTTTAATTACATAATAATAATTATCTTATAAATATAATATATAAACATTAGGTCTCTGATAATAACTATCCATGAAAATGGTGTGGGAAATGAATCATATCGTTGTATGGAGGTGGTTGTCCACCCATATGCATGAGTGATCATTTAATTTCTCATTTAATGGAAAGTGGTTGTAAAATTGTTTTACTATCATAATAATAGTATATAAATATAATTATTATAATAGATTCATCATGTTATTATCAATAAAATAATTTTAAATGTGGTTTAATAGGAAATAAAATTTCAATTTCAGAGTTAAGAATTATAACTCTTCATTGAGAAACCCCCATAAGATTTCACCTTTAAACATGAAAGGAAAGTATTATAATAAATCTAATTGCCACTAGGGGATTAGTTATGTGGTACACTAGTCGGTACAATCTTTCTACCTTGATGAACTGGTCAAGACACAAGTTTAGAGAGACTTAGTCACTATTCATATAATTAATAGGGTCATTTAAATGTATTTTCCTATATGGGATATGTGTTGTGCACTCTAGGATGGTCAGACCCCCTTCTTTGTGTTAAGATTTAACAATTCAAACATCATAGTAGTTGGGGTGGTAGCATAGTGGTTAACATCCCATGATCCTACTTGAAACCTGTGATCAAATCCAAATAGGGCGATATTTCTAGGTTACTATAATAGCATTGTATTAATAATATACAGGTATTATAATAGTATTGTAGTAGTCAGAAATATTCATCCCATTTGGTTCTTCAGGACACAATTTTGAGAATACGGGCCACAAATCCTTTGGGTAACCATTAGACTTTAGGGAACATGTTCTTTAGGCCTCCATAGACCTCTAATCTATGGGAGTTTAGGCCACAGGACAATGAAGCAGTCTGGGCATACCATATAGGACCAAGCCCAAGAAGAGTATTTAGAGAACGTAGGAACTATCAGAGAATATATAACAAGATTGAAAGAACAAAAAGGTATCAAAATATACATTGGTAGTAGGAACCATTATTTATTCCCTCTAAATGAGAATCTATAATTCTAGAAGTCATGAAATAGCCAAAGAATGGGTATTATTTTCTCCACAGAATAAAGGAAGGGAGGGTGGTAAAATCAAATTGATCGGGTAGCCTTCAGATGGGCACACAGTCGCATGAACTAGGGAAGGTCATGTGAATGGAACATACATTTTATATTATCTACTATTGGTCATGTGAGGTCTCTTTTAAAATAACTCCTATTATTTTTAATGAATCCTGATAATCTATGATGGTAATACGAAGGATTCCAAGTGAGTTTTTCTAATCATGTAACTTATCAATCGACATACAACTGAAAATCCAAAACACCATATAATATAAATGTGGATAAAGAACGAATCATCATGTTATAGAGAGTAAACATTATATTCATTTGAAATTCTCTTATGACTCGCAAGACCTTTTGAATCCTCCGTTGATATGTCCACCCTATCATGTGGGAGAATGTTAGCATGTGACATCCATTATGAAAAGAACTTTGGATAAGACCATTTGACTATGTGATACCCCTTCATCACTAGAGAACAATGGAGGGATTTTCCATGAAAATTATTTCATGAAATCAGGATATATAGCATTGATTATACAATGCACCATCGATAATCATGCTTATTTTCAACGGAAATGCTTGTATAATGTTGTTAGATCCCCTTTCCTTGAAAAATAAGGTAGAAACTAATATTATAAAAGGAGAAATATTATTAAAAGGGGAATATACATTTATTGTCATGATAAAAGGTTTATGAAACTTTTCTCACATGGGGGACATTAATAATCAATCTTGATCTCTTGAGAGGCATTTTACAAGCCAAAATAGTCTCATAAAGGACAGCAGTCAAGTCACCCTTGATCATGTGAAATAAATTTTGTAAGCATCTTTATTTTTTGAAGGATATAAAATATTTCAGATCAGTGGTGAAAAGTCCTCTTGACACATGAACATGGTTATGTGAAATCCATTTAATTCGTCATGTTTTAATAAACAAGATGGTGGAGGAATGTTCTTGTGAATATTTTTACCATTTGATGCCATGAATGACCATTGGTAGGATGATGTGAAGAACATGATGAAAAAACCCTCCACTAACTACATAAAATATTTATGAGATATGTCAAATATAAGTATGTGTATAAATGAGGTGGTAATTCTTATAAAAAGGGACACACATGACAAGAACAATTCCTTTGGATCACAGAAGAAGACTTATTATCCAGAAAGTCACATGATCACAAGGTCCTTCCATCTAGTAAGCCCTAGGGGATAACCTAATGGATCATGTGTCATAAATATATTCTTTAAATTATTCCTCTATATATAATATGAAGAACCTATGGTTTTTTATCTATATTATTTGAAAGAGATTCCACATGTTGACTGAGTCACATGAAACTTAAAAAAATATCACTATAGATCAACCATGAGGCATTTTGTAATATAGACTGAAAAATATGGAACACATATATGAAGAAGGATATGATTATATTTTTACTCTTTTCATGACCTACCTATATCATATGATAATTCCTTGATATGTCTCCTAGATCATGTGACAAAACCAATACATGTTTCCCACATCTTGTGAAAAACACCACATGTACCATCCAGATCAATAAATTTTCTCTAGAAATGTAAACCAAGTCATGTGATGTCCTCAATAAATGTTAACCATATCTTGAAAACCCCTCAATACATGTCATCAAAGTCATATGATGTCATTTAATCATGTTTCATAGATCATGAAACATCCTAAAAACATATCATTCATGTCATGTGACACCATCCATACATTCCACCTAGATCATGTGATGTCCTCTACAAATTTCATCTAGATCATTTGATTACCTCCATATTTTTCATCTAGATCATTTGACGTCTTCCAAAGATGGCATCCAGGACATGAAATTTACTCCATACATGTTATCCAGGTTCTGAGATGACTGATGTACAAGTCAACGAGATTATGATATTATATATGGACATTTTCTCAATGAAACTAGGAAACACACATATATCCTTATACATGACTATATATCCCAAACATGTAATTAATACACTCAAAAAATGTCACGAAAATAGTGAAGACATATTATAAATATGTATTGGTACATACTATCCTTTTCCAACCAACATATTCATAAATTCCCCCAAATTAACTATTAATACTCTAATTCATTCTGTAACTAGGATATATAGGTGGTATATCTAATTTCCAAGTTTAAACGTGCATATACATCAGTGTTTTTCCCTCCATATATTAGACATTCTAATCCATGGGACCCAATATCCCCCATGTTTCAATCATTATTCCACATTTAATAGTAAATTGGGAATCCAGATGGACTATGAAGAAGTTAATTCATATTATAACAAGGTTTTGTGGGATGTATTCCTAAGGCTTGAGCTCCATATTAAACACCTCTTCAACACTTCCTCCATGAATGAGTTCCAATTCTATATACGATGAGACATATCATCTGTAATCCCATGCTTCTCATACCAATCATGGCACACACGGGCTTAGGTATTTTCAATAATCATATCATTTTCATCAATAATTTATCCCAGATAGGGAAACATCAGTGTGTAATCCATATTCATTATCATAACATGAATACCCCCATATAAACAAATCCACTATGGGTTATGACTCAAAGAAATTATCAAACTATGATTACATTGATTCATGTGATAAATATGACACATATGAATCCACCTAGAGACTCATGCTCAATATCTGGTGTGTAAGTTACCTTATAGAAGTCCTTTATGCATGTTATTAAAATACACAGTTTAAACAGACTATGTGGGTTTGATTCTTATCATATATATGATATGTAGAACTTCTATAAATATTTAAACCCCATCCCTAAAATATTATTCACCTACCTGTATTGATTTAAAATCCAAATTTCATGGTTTTATGGATTAAAAATATAAGAAGCTACCCAATTATAAGAAATAATGAGAAATAGATGAAGATCCTTTGGCAAATAAAGATGGACTAACTAATAGACCCCCCTCACCTAGATAAAAGGATTCAACACATGATCATTTTTAGGGTATCCAGTTCTGCATTAGGATTAGGATGATATTAAATAATATATCATAGATCATTAATATAATCTTGGAGTAGGTAACAATTCCCCCCTAAAATGGTGAGAAGATCCGGACCTCGCATCCTCTTGACCAATGTTTGTTCCTCAATGTTGTGGGGTCTAAAGCCCCGAATGATAACTTTACATTAGAAAGAAGGTTCGTACTCACATATGGATGTGGGAATCAATGGTTGTTTCAAGGAAAAATAAAAATTATGAACCTGACGTAACTAATTATGAAACATATATAACCCCTGCACAATCAATCTTCAGGCACCATAACATTGGAATGAAATGAAAATGGTGAACCTGAAATGAAATTATTTAATTTAAGAATAACTAAATCATTATATAAATTTGGAATCATGTATCATAAACATGAGAAACCTTCTAGAACATTATATGAGAAAATGTTGGAGCTAAAAAGAATCTATCAAATGAAAAAATGATCAATTTCCCAAATTTATTTGATGTTCTCATGAAATAAGTACATCTTTGCTTGACAAGTCCAATCGAGTGAAATGGATATACAAGGGATAAAAAATTAAAATTATGTATCTTGTGAATATTTGATTAACCATGTATCATAATTGAAATTAGGCACTTATTGGTGACCTTGTTCCTTGTTTTCTTCATAGATTTATATAATAATCTCAAAAATAGTGCCCCATCTTATGATCATGTCTTCATCAAGAGACTATTCTAGAACATCACCTATGAATACAATCCTAATGGGTTGACAAACAACTTCGACACCCAAAACCTTCATCATCAGGTGTGGAATGAAATTGAATGGGAACAATACTAAAATGGTAATACATCGAACCATTAGAATTCATGAAAGGGTATCTAAACACTATATCCAATGGGTCAGTTTCATCAAAATAAAGCTATAGTAAAGACCGTAATTATCTTTACCACTGTCAATCCTAATGAAATATTATCCCAGAAATGTGAAAATAATCACATTACATATCTAATAATGGTGGATCAAGGAGTCGACTAAGGGTCTAATATAGTTTAGGATCCACCAATGACATACCTATCAACTGTTTTCACCATCATAATCCCTCCTGTTCCCCTTAGACACCTAATGAAGGATCCACCTAACACATTTCCACCTTCGAAACTCATGCAAGAATACAAAGGAAGTCACCTCTGGCATGGGTATATTAAGATAAATAATAGTGAGATCATATCCCTTATCCCACTTATAAAGAATTCTAGCATATTCTGGAAGTATCTGGTGGGAATGATCATATCCCTACCCCCTTGGATCAATCATGCGCATGCATTCCTATAGAAAATATGGGGGAAGCTCATATCCCTACCCCATGCATGAATCCGATCAGAATAATTGGATGAAACTAGATGTTAATGTGTACTCTTATATCCACACTTCAATGTAACATGTCTTCTAGAACATATTGGGGACTAAAAATATACAAGCCGACATTCCAACACAGACATTGTAAAATATTCAGCACATTGAACAAATAGTTGAAAATTATTGATGGAGTATTCTAGAAATTGTAATTATATAGGGATGGAAATATATTCCCATACCAACAACCATATTAGCACAATACAATGATCAGTAAGAACATGTGGATACTCGCGAGATTGCACATATTCTTACTCTCATCCAAGAAGATTATCTTTATATTCTAGTAAAGGTTGATGCACCAAACAAGGATCATTTTCTCTTTTTAACTAGGGATTACATAGTGATATTGGAACATTCCTTGGGATAGAAACACATTCCAATCGAAAATGTCATGTCAAATACACTAATGGAACTATGCTAAGATCATATTCCCATTCCAATTGTGGATCACCAAATGAGAGTAGAACATCCCTTAGGATATTCTCATATTACGGTTGAAAAAGACCAGTAATATACTCCAAAGGAATACGACTATTTTCGTATCCCTTCTCCCAGAAGGGCTCACAAAGTGAGACCCGAACAAGCCTAAGGGTATGCTTGAATTCCTATCAGTAAACACAATTGTCAAATTCTAGCCGATCATTAAATCTAGGCTCATATACCTACTTATATTGATGAATGACTACACCAAAATCCTTTAGAGGCAATATATGGGGAGATTCATATATCTTCTCCCATTCCAAAGGTCCATCAGAATATTTTGGATGGTAATGAATATTAAACCTAGGCTCATATACCCTCTTAATCTAAATTTGATCAGCATATTCCAAATACCACTCATAAGTTGGATCATATTCTTATATATAATATCGATGTATATCAGAATACCCTAGATATTTATGAGTAGTAGGTTAATGTTCCTAAATAAATCATTGGTAATCAATATGTTATGATAGCCTTCATGGATCAGGCTTGTATCCCTATTCCAATACAAAAGGAAGGTTTCCATATTTCACCCACAACACAAAATGAGACTAATATTTCGAACATGCATGATCTCAATGGCCTTGAGGATATTCAAATCATATATTCATCACCTAAAGTGTCTATAGACTCTTTTTGAAAATAATAATGTGATCATTACCAAGATTTTCCTCTGTAAGGTAGTGTGGAGAAGGATCGTAAGGACTCTTCTCCTAACATTCACAATGGTCAGCCCCCACATGGTGATATCTCCCTCAGATAAGGAAATAATCCCCTTGAAGAGACACATCTATATAGAGAGGTTCACAAGACGCCTACTCCTACATGAATAGAGGTTATATAAACATCAAGGTTAACCATTTTACACTCTGCATTAACCACCACAAGCACTTCACAATAGTCGACAGACGACCCAGATGAGTAACCAATGTGATCTGACCTTGTGGAGGCATTTGTGTCTGATGAAGATGAGCATGATATGTATATATAGAGGGATTTTTTTGAGAAACAACCATTCAACCATGTTCTTTACCCTCACCAATTAGGACTATGAGATCCCAAATTATCTATAGAAGTAGTGCATTCCATACCTATTCCAAAATATGTGGGAAACTCATTAGTGATTAAAAGGTATAAATCCCCCTAATCCATGATACAAGGGTCACCATCAAACCATAAATATATGCTATTTTCAAATGAACATGGATTATATATTCAAGGATCATGATTCAAAACTGAATAAGCACATTGTGTGTTTAAAACACGCTTTCCTATATTATGTCACAAATCATCAAAAGATGATTGGAGAATCCTCTTCATGTATCCATATCCGAAGATGTTTAAATTATGGAAAATTTTACATTTCTATGCCCCTAGAATAGTACATTCCCTTATATATAGAATCTAGTAATGTCATGTCCTCTTGTAATATTAGAGGATTGGGTAATTCATGAGCTAGTTGGTGCCTAGAAAATAATTCCCCAACATTAATGATGAAAATACATAAAAAATCTAGGTAGGGTACGACATATAGATCATAGAATTGGGATTCATGAAATTGTGGGGAAACATTTCAAACATGGAATCCGATGATGTAGAGAAATGATAAAATTACTAAAGGAAATTGCTCACATATTGGGAAACCATTTCACCTAACTCTTACATGATCATAATTATACCAATTCAAATGGGATAGAATATCGTCTATTATACCAGTCATCCAGGAGTGAACCCAACACACTTGGTTGGTGGAATATTACCACTAGCACTGACCCTTGAGAATTAAATCCATGATTAGATATCATAAGTATTATTAGTACATACAAACAAATATTATCCATCATTTTTTGTGTTATTTTATATCAATCTACATCATCAGGTTCATCCCACCCTTAGAGAGTCCCGATTAATCAATGTCAGATCCAGATCAACCCCAAATCATATGGATGGGGGTATTTATATCTCATTTTCCATATAATTAATTATCAAATCCTTGATCGGAATCATTAGAACCTCAATAACCGGATTAAAAATGCCAATGGATACCTTGAATAGTCCCAAACCTATAGGGATGATAGAATTATGTAAAAATAATTATTTTTACTTTAAAAATTAAATTTAAATATTTTAGAAATTAATTTTGATAAAATGAATATAATATTTTATATAATCAAATTGAAATTTCCAATTTTTATCTTTTTGTAATTGTTTAAAATAGTATAATTTTCAGGTGAATACTAAAAATTTGGGTTTTCACTAAACTAATGTAACTATTATTACATAATTGATGATGAAATAATGAAATAATCCCTTATAAAACTTTACTTTTATCAATTATATAATTAATATCATGAATAAGTCATTATAATATGATAAAATTAATTTCCAAACCTAAAAACAACTTTCCAAAACCTAAATTCCAATGTGATTCCTTAAAATAAAAGTTTTTCTTTCTTCCTAGCTTCCTTTTTAATAAAGTAATTAATTAAAATTATATAAGATATTTAATTTCATAAACTCATTATTTATTATTAATGTATTATTTATATTTTAAAAAATTCACTATTACAAGTTTTAAATTTGATATATTATTTTATTTAATATTTTATTCTAAAAAAATTTATCTCCTAAAGTATAAATAACCCCTCTCTGTTTCCTTGGAAAAACTCCACTACCACACATTTCAAAGCCAAATATAATAAAAAAAGTCCACCCTCTTAAGACTATAATAATACATGTGGACATTCTTGAGTAATAAAACTCTAAAAATCAAAGGAATTATATTGTCATGAAAGAGAATCTACACTGAATAAAGAGTATGTTTTAACACTTCACTTGTTTTGTTTTTCTCCTTCCTCTTTTCCAATACTCTATCAAAATAAAATATTATAATATTTAATTATGAGGAATTTTAAAATTAAATTAATTATGTTATCATGGTGTATATTTTATGTTTTTAACTTATTTATTTTTTATACCTTATTTTCTTAATATCCAGACAGTATTCATGATAATGATCAGTCAACTGCCAATAACGGTATTTCCAATTCTTTTCATGTCACCAACAGTTTAAATTGTTAAAATAAATATTATATCACATATAAATGTATAAATTAATGTGTTTTATACTTTTTTAACTTATTTAATAATATCCTTGAACAAAATAGTATGATCGAATCAAAATGGGAAAATTTTAAGAAAACATGGTATCAAAATGCTTTAATTTCATCAATGGAAATTAAGAAATACAATAAAATGAATATAAATGGTAAATATTTTTAAATATGAATATAACTATCAGCTGGATCAATGTATTAATAAATATGATTTTTTCATTCAATTTGTGAAAAAGTGAAGAAATAAAGTGGGAACTATGGTAAGGGGATTCTTGAACCCAACTCCCTTTCTTTGGGTTTTCAATATTTCTCGACAATTTATATATGTATATTCATTTAATTTTATGAAAATATAATTTCATTTTTATTCCATGTTCTTTCTATGGATATTAATATTTCCAATAATGATTTGTGGTAAAAATGAAGATTTTCCAAATGAGCTCCTCTTTCCAAAACACATCTCGACTCCCATGAGATTTTTATTCTTCACTAAACAGTGGTGGTTCTTATACTAAGAAAGTTATTCTATATTTTTTTGGGTACCCCAAGTAATATTCATGAATGCATTATTTATGAAATTTTTATTAATCCCTTTAATTTTGTTTTGTTTTTTTCCAACTATTATTGTTATGTGTTCTATGTTGGATGAATGAATAAGTAAATGTAATGTTGTGATGTGTTGGAGATGAATTATATATATCTAAAATGCATTGGTTAATGTAATTTATTTCATGAGATAAAGTGAAATAATCATTAACATGATGTTATTTTTGTTCTTAGTGTTGATGTTATGATTATCCACTTATTTTATTAATGAACGTGATGATTTCTTTGTTGAAAACTGTGTGTGGTATTTATCTAAAAAGACAGTATGTTTCATTTTTATTGATTTCCACATTACATTCATTTATCCATTATTTCCGTCATGAAGTTGATGATAATCCTATTCATATTTTATGATGATGATGAATATGATCACTCATGTTATATGGAGTCATGTCCCTTATCAATCTATTTACTGGCCTTTTAGATCACCCATTCCATGGATGTGTATCCTCATGTGATTACTAATTCTATGGTGAATGTGAGGGCAACTATGAATATAGAGAACTAAGAATTAAAAAATGAATGATATAAACAAGCCTAATTATTACATAATAGTAAACCCATGGATCCAAGATTTTTTACTATATGATGGTTTTTATCTTTAAATGAAGTAATATTCATAAAAGAAAAATTTGGGTCGAAATACATAATCCAAAAATGACCTATATGCCCAAGTCTCATAATAAAGACCCTAATTTATGCGGTATAGAATCAAATCATTACATTGAGAGTAATGTGATAAAAACCATGGCCTGATACACCTGAGTAAATTTTATCATTATCAACACAACATATAATGTGTATTAGGTTGAATATCTATAGGGACACATTATAGAAAACATACCATGATATGATGGTGATATAGAATCACCAATTACGGCTACACATTCATTGACTAAAAGGAGAACACTAAACCTAATGCCCTAAAATAATGAGTTTCCACTTATATGGTGGAATACTACCAAGGATAAAGGTAAGGATGTTGTCTACATCCCAATCACCTCCCATAAGAGTCAAAATTCCTTCCACAGAAAAAATATGGCACAATATGAGAATGAGATTAAAAATATCATACAACCCCACAAGAATCTAGTTGGGGGTATCACTCCCATTGGGTATCATCTTCATAAAGAGAGAAATATCCCTCCTCTCATACATTAAGAATGATTAAATCCACCTGAAAGAGTTTCATATGAGAATTAGGTTATCTTTAGATCTAGTCATCCATTCTATATAAATTAGGAAGTCAAAGAAGACCACAATTTATCTCCATTATTTTGAATGCACCTCCCCAACTAGTGGGAACATTTATTCCTAGCACAGATCAAAATTACTTGTATATAAAAATTAGGAATCCATATCAAGCTCCAACCACTCCTGGTATACAAGAGGTGGCCCAAATTTTAGTACCTCTATAAATTATAAATGTCATTGTGTCCCAGACTATGCGAATAGAAGGCAAGGATGAGTGAAATGAGCCAATGTTGATCAATAATAATCCTTATCCAGAATGGGTAGATTCTACTTTTCCCCAACCAATTTATGTAATCTAACCATGTAAACCATTAATTATTCTAGGGATCTAGAATATCCTCTCACATAATTTGTGTTCCAATTTCATCTAAAAATGGGCCCTCAAGAGTAGTAAGAGGTTACAAAACCGAGGTGTTTTTTACAAAGTCAAATTGGTACAACCTTTGTTTTTTATAGGATCCTTCTATAGGGATCCATTTTGTGATGGGAAGACCATTTTTATCAATTCTATAACAAGTTCATCTCTATAATAAATTTATAAATAATTTTCAACATCACAGATTGTAAGAAATGTAAAAATAAATTGTATTAGAACATCATAAGTTGATGGAATGTGTTATCCTACACACATAGTATCCCTCTATAAAAAGAGAAACTATTATAACATTGTTCTAAAAATGTCCAAGATGAGTTGCAAACACCTTTGATCACAATAATATATCCATGTTCAATTTGTGAGTTTGGAAAAATAGTTCAATACCTCAATGATGTCATTGAATGTACCTAGACAAAATCTGAAGTCATTAATTCCACACAGGGAAGATGGCTTGGTAAGAAAGAAACTATTTTCATTAAACTCAAACTAATATAATTCCCATTCAATCACCCAAGAAAGCTCTAAATCGACAATCACCTCCCATTGAGTTATGAATATAAGAAAATCTCCTTCAACTATAAAAAAACATATCCGGGATGCCCGAGATTAGTGGAATCGATGAATAAATAATACTACTTATGAAATGATTAGGTCCCAAGGTATTTTATTTTATCTATTAAAAATATCATACTAATGATTTCGTTTCCCTAGAAACCCACTAATTTCAACATCACTGTTTCCCCAACTATATCCCTATCCATATTAGGTTAAGTCACACCTTCAACGATTTATTCATCTCCAAATATTACCACCAAATAATCGTTGATATGTGATGTTGTAAAATTTAATATCAAGGGTTAAATTTGTAACCATTTCCCAATCAGTGGAAGATAGTGATTGTAAAAATGTTTAGGCCAATCATGGGAAGAAGATTGACAATTAGGTGGATGGAAAGATAGTTAACCGAGAGTATACCACCCTTAGATAAAAGCCTTTGGAACCCATAATGATACCATATTTTTGGAATGTTAAATTAAAAACCCCACCAAAATGTGGAAATGATTTTTAGAAAGAGGAAGAAATTGAATAGGAAGAGTTATTTTTGATGCTTACACAAGCTCTAACTCTTACAGATATCTTTACTAAAACATCTAAAGAATCAGAACCGCCCCCACTGAATGGAACCCTAGTCAAATGAGTATCATATAATTTGTTGTATTAACATAATATAGTTAAAAAATTCCCAATTTTTTAATTTATATGCTGTCAAGAATGAGTCCCCCATATCTGACTAGGGAGGTGGAGGCCAAAAAATAGGGTCCTAGTCTATAGTGGATAATGAAGGTATGGTTGGACCCAATATCTTGGTCACATCCCCATATAGGACATATATTTAGCTGATACTTGTGGGAAAATAATCTAGAAATCCTAATAGAACAAAATAGGTATCCCAGAACCCTCCAATGTTTATCAATGACCATTCATCTTACATGACCAACATGCATGGGTGTGATTATCTGATCATCCCATAGAAATGGTATGGTTAGTGTGACTCGTGAAACATGCCATATATTCTCAATTGACCATTGTTCAATCACCAGGAACATCCACCGTGAACACCTCAACTTGTAAGCTACATAATAAGTAGAAAACCCCACAAGGGCTAAAATAAATTTGGCACAAAAGTATGACATTTTGAAATTTCATGAGTTCGTCCCTATAACACCCTGATATTTTATGAGAAGTATAATTTCTTTATGTCTTATGTTATTTTCAAAATCAAAGGAATCTTTCAATACACACAACACTAGCTTGGATTGTGTTAAACGTAAGAGAAACCTTCCTCAATAGTGTGTGTTGCACGCAATATCGAGTTTCACTAAACAATGATATGTTATTAAAAAATTATATAAACTAGCCATTATGAATAGTAATACCCAATTTTTGAAATTTTATAAATTTTATCATTCAAATTGGACTTCATTTTTGGATTCAGAATAACAAAATTTTCCTAGGGTGAAATTTTGGTATTTTTCTGAAAACATGCATTTTTTTATGAATAGTGAAAACACCAGGTTACTATTTAAAAACCGACTTTATATTTAAATAATTATTTAATTTATTTAAATTTATTTTATGTCAAAATTGATTGATAAAATCTATATATGTTCAATGTAATTCATTGGAGTCATTTTATAATAATTTTAGATATATAAAAATTTTATCGAACATTTCACTATCTTTTACCCACCTCCTATGAGAATTTGCAAATGTACATAAAACGTAATTTTACCGCTTATGTGAGTGGAATTTCGAAAATCCAAGAGACATTATTAATTTCAAGGAGTAAAATGTGGTTCAATAAGATAGAAATAATTTTTCGTGAATAGTGACTTTTTACTTTTATTTGTCACGATTAAAAGTAAATAGGGTAATTAAGGGAAAATGATATTATTAATACCCTAACACATGTACTAATTCTATTGGATAAATGTAATATGACCAAAAAAACCTTAGGAATAAAATATTACCCTTTAGGTCCACTTGGATTTGATTAGGACATTTATTATTATATTATTTAAAGAATAGTTAAAATAGTTAAAATCAGGGTTTAATAACTAAAACATTTTTAATATAGGGTTATACATAAGATAAGTTCAACTATAAATATTCATTAGAAATATAAACATATTTACTACATAATGGTATTTTATTTATAATTTTTATATATAAAATAATTTAATTTATTTTTGACACGATGATGATTTAGTAATTACCATATTAATTAAATATTAACATAATTGATGTTATAAATACCCAAATAAATCTAATTTGAGACTTTTTATAAATTACACTAATTTTTTAGGTTCTTATGACAAGTTAGTATTTATTTAATTAACTTTTTTTGAACTAATCATGCTGTTATGAGTTTCACAAAAATCAATTACCAAATAGTTTCAAAATTGACATAAAATTGTTTTTAAAACAAATATTATATTATTAATTGTTATAATATTCATAAAAATATATGGTTCGGCCAAAGGACATAGATAATATTATATATATTAATAATGAACCACTTGGGGTTCTTTTAGCTTGTTTTAGTATGATTATTAACCATATAGTGTAAGAAAACAAGAAGACACAGTAAAAGTTAAATTATTTAACTTAGAGTTAAATCTAAATGATAAGATTAAAATAGTAACCTAAACATGTATAAAACCTATTTTTTGAAAGTATTTCGAGCCATACCCACTTTTGATTCGAAATAAATAAATTTGGAGATATTATAAACCGAATATGACATTATTAGAAAATAATATTTTATGTTTTTCCTAAGGTGCCCCTCTCCTCCCTTATAAAAGGGCACCTCCTCCCTCTCCACTTTACACAACATTGAGCCTTCACGATCAGCCAACCCCGGCCCAATTCCCTTCATAAAAATCCCTAGAAACATATTAGAGGTCATGGTCTTCTACCAAGACCATGTTTAGTTCCCTAAGAGGAGGTATCAAAGAGGCGTGTAAAAGAAGAGGTAATATCCGTTACCGATTCCTTCAAATTTATTTCTTCTTCTACATACTCTTCTTTAGTTGTTTAATTATGAAGTAATAACATCAGTATCAATAATATACAGATATGTTATTATAAATATGAAATAACCCTATTTCACCTTCTATCCATCCTACGAAAAAAGAAATCACCGTGCGTGAGTACGTACGGAATACCGTCTCCACGCCGTGGGGTAATCTGTTCTCACCCCCACCTTACTTGGATGGTTGTAATGGTGTAAATAATAACTATATATGATTATTATAACATGATAATAACTATGATATATTCTCTTATCCACTCCAATACCATTCAATAATAATTAGAATGATATCGCCGCTCGTGCGTACATACAGCTTACTGTCTCCACGGTGCGATGTGATTCGTTCAACATTATCTTTATTAAACCATGATTATATAAACGAATTGAATGAATAAATATGATATATATAATTCTAATACCATTCGGTAAATTATTTATCTATAACCTAAAAAGAGGAATACAAATTTATTCAACAAAACACGCATAAGAACATAATGCAATAAACACCCGAATAACAAGAAGCAATGAAATATTACTTATAAGAAGATAAGAATATGATCATATATGATCTCATAACAATGAATATGATTCTAGAATAATTCAATGACATTTTTTAAATCATTATAAAGGAGGTTAAGATATGTACAAAGCATATCAAACCTAAGGTAACGGAAAATCTCCCAATCTCATTTTTATCTTAGATTGTTTATACTTCATAATTTACTGGGGAATATTTATCATCCATATCCATGTTTCCTCAATATGTAATCTTATTTATATCCTAATAAATTTTTTTAAATCCTATTTTACACATTGTTGAGTTTTTAGTAAAAGATATGAAAGGAATCTTTTGTCGTTTTTAGTACAAGGTACTTTTTGACTTTTCCGGCTAAAGTATGAGAAGAATGTTTTTTTAACTTACATAGTATGAAGGGATTTTTATGATTTCATAGAACATTATTTCCATGAATCATCCTCTAAAAGTTTTGACGTTTATTTTTAATTGACTTCCTTTAGTTTAAAATTGTATGACATGTTAATAAATGAAAAAAAATTTGAAGTAGAAAGGATATTTTCGTCAAGAATGGAGTTCAAGTGTTTTATCAAAATTATTTTCCATCTAAGATAATATAGGGTTATATTTAAATGCCTATTTTTACATTGATTTTATAATGTTATGATGGAATAAATTATATGATTTCCTTTCATCTTATATGGATTATGTTATGATGGCATTATGTTTAAGAATCCCATTTTTATTACATTGGTTATGATATGATGTATGATTTATGATTTTCTAGCACACATAAGAATGGTTTCATTATGAGATGGGTGGGACCTATATCTATCTCCAATGCATTGGGTAATGATTTATACCACATGATATATACATGGTTGGAACAGCATGTTAATCAGGTCAGTGACACAGGACTGGAACGAGGAGTGAACTCGGTTTAGTAATGGACTTTATCCGCTATGGTAGTCTTGGAAATGAGTCTTGACTAATATGAAATGATTTTCTTTGATCATGTGTGTAAGCCAAAAAATTTCATGTTCTGTGTTACGATTATTGGGATTACATTTCACTTCTACTATTTATCCCACGTTATGATATTATGATCTCCTTTGCAGGTTAAGATTTTCAAAATGTTATGTTCTTATGAATATGATATGATTGATATTTATTTTGTTTACCCTTACTGAGAATTTGAGCTAACCCCTTTATATGTTTTCTTTTCCCTAGGTCTGGAAGAATGGTATTAAGTAGGATATGCCAAAAATGACTCTAGATATGATGAAATAAATGGGAGACAGCGTAGATGATTTATGAACCAGTTGTTTATGTTTCCCAGTTTCTAAAGACATTATACCTATATGGTCCATTCATGATTTTGTTATATGTTTTAATAAGTATGCTTCAATTCTGGAGTAATAACCATGTATCTAAAGTATGGGTCATTATAGTTGGTATCAGAGGAAAGGTATAGTCATCCTTTGGAAAGTAGGATGTGAAAACATTAGTAATAACCCTAATGATATGTCTAAGCATAGAACATAATCTTATTGTTTTAGAAATGGCCATGAACAACCTATGATAAGACCTAAAGTGTGAAATGTTATTACTTATTATGTGGTTTTCCTATTGTAATTAGTGTTTCTCATACTATGCTTCTTGGTTTTAGTCAATGGATGGAACCCGAAGGAACCTTGTTAATGCTGAATAGGATGTACAATGCAATGATTGTCCTCCCGAGCAACCAAAAGTTATGGGAGCCGGAATGGAAAATCTTGTAGCCATGTTCAAACAACATTCTCAAGCTATGAATCATGAAGGACTTCCAAACAAGCAAAGGAAGGAGCAACATTCTATTGAATCCTTCACGAGGCAGCGTCAACCTTCATTCAGTGGGTCTAATTATCCATTAGTGGTTGAAAAATGGATCAGTACCACTAAAAAGATATTTTCAGTTCTACAATGTTATGAACATGATAAATTCATCTTAGCAGTATATCGTTTAGAAGGTGAAGTTGATCAACGGTGGAATCTTATGATGAATACGATTAAAATTGATGAAATTGAGTCCATGGAATTGGACGAGTTCAAGAACTTATTTTTCAATAAGTACTTACCTCATATTCTTCAAAAAAAGATGGAGAAAGAGTTTCTTGAACTGAAGCTAATTGATGATGAATCTGTTGGTACCTATGAAACAAATTTTATAAGACATGCAAGGTACACTTCCGAAATTATTATCCAACCTGAGAGTAAGATCGATCGATTATTTAGTGGCTTAAAACCAAGTCTTTGAAGTGTGTTAGCCATAAGGGACATCAATAGCTATGAGGAAATTGTTCAATGTTCACTCAAGGTTGAGATGGAGATTGGAGTAAGCCATCAGTAAAATGGGTTTGATAAGAAGTGTAAAATGGAATTCGAAGGAAAATCTAAAGACCACACTCAAAAGAAGATGAGTTTTCCTTTATTCTCAAATTGAGGGAAGAAACATGGAGGGAATTTTCTTAAAGGGACAAGCAAATGTTTTATGTGTGGAAAAGAAGGTCATCGGGCAATTGAATGTAGAAATAATGGGAAGAAGATGTCTAATGATGTGAACAAAGAATGGGATACAAATAATGCACCTCCAACACTTAAATTTTTTGTGTGAAAGGAGATGGGGAATTATTCCAATCAATGCCCAAATTCAAGGGTTGTTTATGATGATCGACGATAACATACTCTTAAGGACAAAGAAAAAGGAAAGTCACATGCAATTACAATCGGCAATGTGGAATACGATTACGAAGTGGTGAAAGGTACACTTACCATTCACTCTAAAGTAGAAAATGTTTTATTTGATCCTAGATCCCCCAACTCATTTATTTCTAAAGAATTTTCTAAGGGTATCTCCGTATTACCTCAACAATTAGATGTTGAGTTTTTTGTGACAACTCCTAATGGCACAACGTTCGCATCAAAAGTTTATAATTATTCTCCAGTTAACGTTTATGGGAAAGTGATTACTAAAAATCTTGTGATACTTCCTATAGTGGAATTTGATGTGATTCTTGGCTTGGATTGGCTTTCTTTATACGGATCTCATATTAATTGCCAAAGAAAGGAAATCTCATTTAATATTCCTGATCAATCTACTATCATCAATTGATGAAATGATGGACATAACCTTCTAGTGGAAATTTCTTCCATCTTATGGGTCTTGATTCCAATAAATGAATTTTATTTATCTCAAATGGATGGTCAGAAACTCATGATTAAGAATACACCCAATGTATGGGAGTTTGATGATGTATTTCTGGAGGAATTTCTAGTTCTTCCACAAAATCGTGATGTTCTGTTTTCAATATAACTCATACCAAGTGTTATGCCTATTTTAGAAAAACCATATTGAATGGCCCCAATTGATTTATCGGAATTGAAGAAGCAACTCCAAGAGAATCTTGATAAAGGAGTCATACGCTCTAGTGCGTCACCTTGGGGAGAAACTGTTCTATTTGTTAAGAAGAAAGATGGATCCATGAGACTATGTATTGATTACTGAGAACATAACAAGATCACTATCAAGAACAAATATCCTCTCCCACGCATTTATGACTTATTTGACCAACTACGCGAAGCTCAATAGTTTTCCAAGATTGATCTTCTTTCATGATATTATCAATTGAGGGTAAAAAGGGTGGATATACCAAAGACAGATTTCCATACAAGGTATGGAAACCATGAATTTATAGTGATTCCATTTGGTCTTACTAATGCCACTGCTATCATCATGGATCTGATGAATAGAGTCTTTAGAGACTATCTCGATCAGTTTGTGGTAGTCTTTGTAGACAATATTCATGTCTATTCAAAGAGCAAGGAAGAACATGAATATCACTTGATAATTGTATTAAAGACCCAAAGAAAGGAGAATATTTATGCCAAATTTACCAAGTGTGAATTTTGGCTTCAAAAAGTTTCATTTTTGGGTCACATAATCTCAAAAGAGGGGATATCTATGGATCCAACAAAAACAGAGGTTATCGAAAGTTGTTTGAGACCAACAATAGTAACTGAGATCCGAAGTTTTCGTGGTCTAGCTGGATATTATCGATGTTTTGTGAAATATTTTTCAAGGATATCTAATCCACTCACCAGGTTGACTCGAAAAGGAGTTATGTTCATTTTGCTGGTGGAGTGTGAAGATAATTTAAAAAAGTTAAAAAGAAGGTTATCCAGTGCACCAGTGCTCACACGGCCGTGTAGTGGAGAAAGTATTTTGATCTATAGTGATGCATCCAAGAAGGGATTGGGGTGTGTTCTCATGCAAAATGATATGGTGATAGCTTATTCCTTATTACAGTTGAAAATCCATGAGAAAAATCACCCAAATCATGATTTGGAGTTAGCTGCGGTAATGTTTGCATTAATGATTTGGAAGCATTACCTTTATGGTGAAAGGTGTGATATTTATACTGATCATAAAATTTTAAAGTATATTCTAACACTAAATGAGCTGGATATGCACTAAAGAAGATGGTTGGAGTTGATTAAGGATTATGACTGCTCAATTCATTATCACCCTGGGAAAGAAAACAAAGTGGCAGATGCATTAAGTCGACAAGACCATGCTAGATTTTCCATGATGAGGATCAAAAATGATCCAATATTTATGGATTTACAAAGTATGGATCTTGGAATTATAATGTAAGGGGAAAATATTATCTTTCTCAAATGATTGTTCAACCATCTATACATGTAAAGTATAAAGAGGCACAAAAAGAAGTTATAGAGTTACAAATGAAGGTGAGAAAAGTTCCTGAATTCAACCTTGATTGTGATGGAATAATAAGGTCCAGGAATCGGGTTTGTGTTCCTCCCATCCCAGAATTAAAGAAGGAGCTGCAGGATGAGGCTCATAGTTCATCATTCTCTATTAATCCTGGACGCACGAAGATGTATAGGGATCTGAAAGAGTACATCTGGTGGGATGGCATGAAAAGAGATGTTGCTGAATATGTCTCTCGATGCTCGCTTTGTCAGTAAGTTAAAGCTGAGAGACAGAAGTCTAAGGGGATGTTACAAACATTACCCATACCCAAATGGAAATGGGAAAACATCACTATGGAGTTTTTCACTGGACTTCCTAAAATATCCAAAGGCAATAATGCTATCTGGGTCATAGTTGATCGTCTTACGATGTCGGCACACTTCATTGCTATTAGAGATGATTTCTATCTGGATTAGCTTGCCAGGATATATGTGAAGGATGTGGTAAGATTAAATGGAGTACAACTTTCCATTATATCTGATCAGGATCCATGGTTTTCCTCGATGTTTTGGAGAAGTCTTCAACATACTCTAGATACAGAGTTGAGTATCAGCACTTCCTATCAACCTCGGATAGACGGTCAGTCTAAGAGGACAATTAAAACTCTAGAAGACATGTTGATAGCATGATCTATGAATTTCAAAGGTGGTTGGGATCAACACCAGACTTTGGCGGAATTTTCATATAATAAAAGCTTTCACTTCATTATTCAGATGGCTCCTTATGAAGCTCTCTATTGAAAGAAATGCCAGACTCCAACTTGCTGTGATGAAGTTGGGGAAAGAAAGCTATTAGGACCAGATCTTGTTGATGAGATGGTAGAAACGACCCGATCTATTCAAAAAAACATAAGAGTATCTCTGATCCGAAAAACAATTTATGATGATAACCGAAGAAAAGACCTAGAGATTGAAGTGGGTGATAAAGTTTTCTTATGAATATCTCCTTGGAAGAGAGTAATGAGATTTGGAAAGAAGGGCAAGTTGAGCCCTAGGTATATCAGTCATTTCGAAATATTGGATCGTGTTGGGAAGGTAGCTTACTGATTGGCGCTTCCACCAAATATCTCTCAAGTTCACGATGTGTTCCAAGTATCTCTCTTGATAATGTAAATCCCCAATCCTTCACATGTACTAAGCTTAGAAGTTGTACCACTGGAGCCATATCTTTCTTGTGAAGAACAGCCGATAGAGATTCTTGATCGTAGAAAAAAAGTTCTATGGAACAAGACCACTCGCTTGGTGAAAGTTTTAAGGAGGAACCACTAATTAAAAGAAGCTACATGGGAGATTAAGTATATGATGAGGGAGAGGTATCCTCATTTGTTTATTACGAGGTGACGAATTTCGAGGGAGAAATTCATTTTAAGGGGGGTAAAATGTAATGCCCAAATATTTTATGAGAAGTATATATTTTTTTATGTATTATGTTATAAGAAACATAAAAGGAATTTTTCACTATACACAACGGTATATTGTCTTGAATTATATGCAAGAGCAACCTTCCTCGATAGCGTGTGTTGTACACAATATCGAGTTTCATTAAACAACGATATGCTATTAAAATATTATATAAACTAGAATTTATTAATAGTAATACCCAATTTTTGAAATTTTATAAATTTTATCTTTCAAAATGGACTTCATTTTTGGATTAGGAATACCGAAATTAGCCTCAGGTGAAATTTTGGTATTTTTCTGAAAACATTCAATTCTTGATGAATATTGAAAACACTAGGTTACTATTTAAAAACCAACTTTTTATTTAAATATTTATTTATTTTACTTAAATTTATTTTTGGTCAAAATTGATACATAATACATATATAATTTCAATGTAATCCATTTGAGAAATTTTATAATAATTTTAGATATATAAAATTTTTATTGAATTTTTCACCGTCTTTTACCCACCTCGTATGAGAATTTGCAAATGTACATAAAACGTAATTTTACAGCTTCTGTGAGTGGAATTTCGAAAATCTGAGAGACACGCTTAATATAAAGGAGTAAAATTTGGTTCAATAAGATAAATTTTTTTTTGAAAAATAGTAACGTTTTACTTTTATTTACCACGGTAAAAAGTAAATATGGTAATTTAAGGGTAAAAATGATATTATTATTACCCTAACACATGTAGTAATTCTATTGGATAAGTTTAATTTGAGCCAAAACAACCTTAGGAATAAAATATTACCTTTTAGGTCCACTTGGATTAGATTAGGACATTTATTATTATTTTATTTAAAGAATAGTTAAAATAGTTAAAATCAATGTTTAATAACTAAAACATTTTTAATATAGGGATATACATAAGATAAATTCGACTATAAATATTCATTAGAAAGATAAAAATATTTCCTACATAGTTGTATTTTATTTATAATTTTTAGACATTAAATAAGTCATTTTATTTTTGACACAATGATGATGTAGTAATTACCTTATTAATGAAATATTAACATAATTGATGTTATAAATACCCAAATAAATGTAATTTGAAACTTTTTATAATTTTCACTAATTTTTTAGGTTAATATGACATGTTAGTATTGATATATTTATCTTTTTTTGAACAAATCATGCTGTTATAATTTTCACAAAAATCAATTACCAAATAGTTTCAAAATTGACATAAAATAGTTTTTAAAACAAATATTATATTATTAATTGTTATTATATTCCTAAAAATATAAGGTTAATCCAAATGACATAGATAAGGTTTTATATATTAATAACTAGTACACCTCCAGTTCATTTTCATGGCACTATAAAACAATTCATAATATCAATAATATAATACAAAATTTGAAACATAATAAATCATATTAAAATTGGAAATGTTAAAAAAAATGAGTGGTACATATAATGGAAAATAAGGAACAACATGAATTCATTAATTGAGATAGAAATACTAATGTAACAAAAATAATTTGATTAAATAAACAAGAAATTTTTCTAGAAAAAAACACAAAAGTCACCGGAATTCTGCATCAACCAACCCCATTCTAGGAATATGTAGAGGATAGAAAAATCTCCCATGACAGGAAATGTGATAGTTGTCCTGGAGTGTAATCATCCCAAAACCCATGACCACTTTTCGTGTATAAAACATAAAATATTTAAAAAAAATAGTTTCACTGATTTATAATTATGAAAAGCATAGAAAAATAAAAACATGTAACATAAATTATATATTAAATGGATTGAAAATGAAGAAAGTTGATGCAATATAAAAAAGTAAAACATGATGTAATAGGGTACAAGAATATCTTTGTCAATTTTGTTGGGGATCCCAATAACTGCAAATTTTAGACCGCACCTAATTTCCTATACGTTAATATTTGAAACACAATGAACTCACAGAACAATATTTCCTATAACATAGAAAATGTTACAGATCTAAAATTGCAATACCACAAAAATCACAGAATCTTTTATCTAACCATAGATCAGCTGCAATTATGTAAACCTAGAATAAAACACACTTGTTAGCCATATAACATAATGATCATCATTATATATCAATTACATATTCAAGAAAAAAATGATATAGAAATTCTGAATTCTAGAAACAGAAGTTTAGAAAATGATTATATAAATTTACATATTGAGCATTTTTTATTGTAATAAGATGTTGCAGAGCCAAAAACTGGAATGTGTATCAAGTGTAAAGAAATATAGGGTGCCTATGAACAAAATTATGCTTCTCTTCCTCCACCAGGACCAAAATCGAGTACATAATGAAGACATATATGTAATAGAAATACTGAATAACTCGAACAAAAGTTACGAAATTGAGCATTAAAAGACTCATCTTCAACAGTTTCTACTGTTCTTAGATGTTACAGATCTGAAAATGTTTTTTTATCTAGTATAAAGATATCCAGGGTTCCTTGGAACAACTATAGACCTATGTTCCTTTTATAGAACCATCATTTCTTGCATGAAAACAGATTATAACAGAAAAGATACCATTTTTCTTCCATGATGGTATGTTTGTTTACCACATCAAGGGTGCTGTCAGAAGTCATGTTTTTCAAAACACATATGATTTTTTCATACTCTTTAGATAAGAATGGACATTCACACCTCTTTCCCCAGCACCTCCCTCCCCCTATTCTATTATCCTCTTCTCCCCTCCCATCCCCTCCAACCTGCCCAACCCCTCCCATCCCCTCCCATCCCCTCCCCTCTATCCTGCCCAGCCCTTGGCCATACCCTCCCCTCCCCCTGCTCATCCTTTTCCCCAAGCAGCCCCCTCCACCCTTCCATCACCCTCACCTCCCCTCCCCTCCACTCCAAGATGGCCAGCCCTGGGAATCAGTTATGTTTCATCAATCTTTAAGCAATTAAATATTTTTCAGTTTCATATTAATGTAAGTGCACCGAACTATTATCCCAAATAAATTCATTGACATGGTCTATTACCGTAAGAGAATACCCAACACCAAAAGATGCGTTGAACCCCAGTACCACCAATCCATAGCTGTCATACCCCCATGCATCCGCCCAACTGTATAGAGAATACAGTTAAAAGAATTTGTAGGTAAATGATGCAGTTGAAATCAAAGAATCACATTTCATATAATTAACAGTATAAAGTTATAGATTTGATAAACTATACATACCTGAGTAGATGATATATGATAGGTAGAAGTACCAAATCCTGTGGAAATTTTTGAAGTTAATGGTGAACATCTACCAGTAAAGTCACATATGATAATGCCTGATTATGCAAGCTGTCCGAAGGAAATTTTATTCTGTATGCATGATATTATAATATAAAAGATAAATGCAAGATCAGTACATGATAATTCAATACGAACTTCAATATAAACTACAATATGAAGTTATATTGGCACAACTATAAAAACAATAATGTAAATTGTAATTTCTGTACATCATGAACTAATATAAATTGCAATATAAAATCCAATATAAATGGAAGTATAATGTAATGTAGAATGAAGTTCTAGTATAAAGTGAAATATAAAGTGTAATATAAAATCTTTATATGTATGATTTTCACATGAAAAGTAATATAATACAATGACATTGATATTATTGTTTTCATAGCAGAGAATCTAAACATTGGAATGCATTTTTTTGAAAATTGAAATTCATAGAAATACAGTCTTACCTTGAATGTGATATTCATCGCATCAGTAGGTGATTTTTTAGTTCCAGAAAATTTTCCAGAAAAGGATCCAGATGTATCATCATCAAAAATGATCCATGTACACATATCAACGTATTGGGGAAGCTCCAATGTACCGGGAAAAGCGCAACTATTTTCCTCTGTCTTTATTCCATAAAAAAGGTAAACTACACATGCTGAATTTAACATTTTCTTAAAATGAAATATAGAAATAGAAAATATAAATTGTTGAAGTAAAAGAAACATTCACTCTGAGATACGCTAAAAGAAAAATATAAGTGTTACATAAAATATATTCAATTTCATCAAATGAACAGAATGTATAACGTCTACAGAAAGATTGTAGGATAACTGAAATACTATTTTAGTAATACAGAATTGATTGACAACAGATACATGGAACCATATTGGAAAGATCTGTAGACAAGTCATGCACACTATAGATGGTGTCAAGAAAATTCCCTATCAACGGCCTCGATAGACACCATTATCAGCACTTAATTGTTGTTGTCAGTCCCCGTGTGCTCACTTTTCCATTTATGGGACGTCGAGGTGCGTACCACAACTTCATGTTCCCAGGTTGTTTTTACATCTCTTAATATTATGTTGAATCTGTTCTTCATTTTCAAAATCAGACAAAATGTTTTTCTACAAGTAGAATAATTGGACATTAATATGTAGGTAACATTTAATGAGATGTGTAATTGCTGAAACATATTAAAAAAGTGTCTAATAAGAATGATTTCTAATCAATCATTCTTGAAATATTATAATAGTTATTCTAGGTAATATTATTTTACTTGATTAGATGGCATATCTGACCTCGATAAAGCTATTCCTGAGCAACCGTAACAATTAGAATACCCAGCATCATGATGTTTCTATAAGTGGAAGCAAAAAACGATTATTAGATGATGGTATTTCATTTTTTGGTTTATATAAATTGAATAAATGTAAATGAAAAGTACCATGATATTTTCAATCCCACTACCCAACTCTAATGATCCACTGCTCTTATCTATCTTTGTTTTCACAAATAGAACAAATTAGTTGTATATTATCAGTGTTATAATATGTTGAGAGTGCAATAAATTTTTACCTCTTTTTGCTCAAAGGTGTCACTAAAGCTATGAATGTACATCTCATTATCACTGATAGAAAGTACTTTGTAGCTATTCTGTTCAAACGAACGATAACGGTTTTGAATATTAAATGTAGTTACATCAATTGAGAATAAATAATTATTTGACTTGAATACATCCAAATGTTGAGGGAAACCACACTCATCATCATCCTAATTTAAAAAAGATAACAAATGTCAGTTATCAGATAGCAGAAATAAGATTAGATGTTCTAATAAGATGCTAGTACCTGTATCAGAGTAGCTCTTAAATTTGAAGCTTTTTCATGTATGAAATGCATAAAATGTTTTTCAAACATAACAACTGAAAATGATCTTATATTATCAGCAATCATGAGTTGTACCCTAAATCTGTTCGATATATTATTACGATTGCATAATGAGTGGACAAAAGTGAATCCCATTAGTAGCACCGAGTTTTAATGTTAGAATATTTTAAAATCAAAGAGTTTCTGACCTGACAGTGGTAGTTTTTTGAGATATTTTGCATTTTTGGAACCATAATGTTCCATCTAAACTGTGATCCTTTTTCATGCAAGAGTCATAGGACTCAAAAAACCAGCTGTGGGTGCTTTGAATTTTTAGTACTATTGCTGAAATTAAGCATCATGTAGGCTATAGTAGATTGGGTACATTAAACAATATTTAATGAAACAAAGAATAAGATGAAGGTAAAAGTAAATGAAGATTGACATGTGATAAGAACATAGTACTTACATGTTCAATGTTTTTTTCATCAGTAATGTACTTTTTGTTACTCCAATACTGTACTTCTGTAGAGGGGTCTGGATTCGTTGATGGTGGACGGTGTAACTGGGATGGCAATATGAAACCAAACCTATGGACATCCATAATTGAAAAAAAATAAACAGGCATCATATAAATTATTATAGCAATGAACAACAAATAACAGAGAACTAAATATACTGAAATATTTACAATACATACTAAACCTGTTTCTATAACTCTAAACTTCTTCAATGTCTAGGTTGTACAAAATCATTATTGCATGAATAGTAACTGTCACAATAATAGCTCCTTTAAATTATATGAAAATAATTTTATTGAACCAATGGTTGAAGATTCATAAAAAAAATAGATGTTCTAACAAAAAACAGATTATTTGTGGACAGAATCAATACTGGTTAATTTTTTAACATGGATGAGTTTTAAGATCAGAATGTTAGGTGAGTCCTTCTGTTGATCCAAATAAGCTGACATTTTAGTAGCAAAATTGCCCCATAAGCTATAGTGAACATGAAAACCTCTATAAGAAAAAAATTGCATTATTTGTAAATGTCACATAAATTTTCCATGTCACAGTAATATAATTTTTAAAGAACTTGTCATCCTCAAGAATAATTTTCATCCTAAGGATCGAATTTCCCATTGATTGCACTAGATGAGAGTATCATAGAAGCCCTATGATTTCTAAATCATAAAACACAGAAAGAAAAATAATGAAAAGGAGTTATATTTTTTTTAAAAGACTATCTTGATGACTATGAAAACATTAAATACAGAACTATATCAATGCACTACAATGGAAGTATACCTATTAGAATATCTTCTGGTACAGTCCATTGAGAAATGTCATTAAATGAAGTAGAATTAAAACTAAATAGATGGATTTGTGCTTCATAACGACGAAGAAATGTTGTTGAAATGAATAGAAATCAACATGCATGTAATGTTTCCAGGTAACATCCTTGACTTGGAGCAATTTGAATGTTTTGAATGTAATAGCAGAATCCCTCATGCATGAGATCTTTTAACTTGCAGATAAGATGACGGTTAGTAATTGAACATTGTACCTTCATTCCCTGAAAACAATAAATGTATTGGAGGTTGTAATTGAGATATAATATTTTACATAAGTCATTGATATTAATGAACTTATTTCACTTCAGTAAGATAACAGAAATAAGGTGTTTTTTTTTGAAACACGGACCTGTGTATCTCAAAGTACAAAATCGATAGCAACAACATTGTTGGAGTTTTTAGATGAATAATTGGACTAGATGGTCAACACACATTCATGTATCTTTATATTTTCATTTGACTCTAGGGAAATCTCACACAATGGGGTTATTGATCTGGACATCAGTTTGTTATTCTGTACATTCACAATTAGTATAGAAAGATAACTAAATCATAGATAAAGAATCAACAGAGCTACAAAGATCACATTATATAGAAAAATTAAAAGATGAATAGATAAATTTAAATGATACCTAAGACAGGTTATCAATGATTTCTTTGTAGACAATATTGTGTGTGCAATCAGCAGCTATGTTATGGCTATCTACAACTATTGTTTTCAAAACATTCTATGAGGTGACCCTAGAAACAACCACATATAATTGACCACACGAGAACACATTCCTGCGTAGAAATAACCCAAGTGAAGAGAAATATTGTCCTTGCCTCTTATTAATAGTCATAGAATAAAAAACTACCAAAGGATATTGTCATACTTGTAATTTGAAAGGCTATCTAACATCAGATTGTGTCATAGTTAGTCATGGAATGAATGCACAGTACCCCGAATGACAGCCAGTTAAAATGTTTGCACTGATTACATGGTCTCCCAAGTGTGTAACAGTCATGCGAGTGCCATTACACAGACCAACTAATTGATCCACATTTCTTAACAACACGACAGGAACACCAATCTTCAGACTAATTTTATACGTTTTTAATCCAGAGATATTAATTCCATTTAAAAACTCAAGATGTGTATATATTTTCAGGCCTATCTGAATCAGAACATGCATTGCAAACACTGTTAGAGCTGATGTAGTCTCTTCTTTCTGCATTTTTGAGAGATAGAATGTAGTCATTGATTTATTGAACAACATCAATTGTTGGAGATAGAATCGCATTCTCCTTTAGATAGAAGACATCATCGTAATGGTCTTTGAATGAAGGATATGTGAAGTTATCCATTTCTGCCAATGCATTATTGGTTGATTTTAGAAGATATTTTTTTGGTATATTAATTACCGATTCACCATCATCAGGTTGTCTTGTGTTACCATCACCAATACCTAACACCCACTTTGAAAAGGTTTGTAAGTCATCAGAATCAGTATTGGTAGTCCAAGATTGCAGTCGCATGTTTTTTGAGAGAGTTAAGACTCTACATTGTTTCCAAAGATACGATGATTTAATATATGCAAGGACAATGTCATTTCTGTTGCCACCTGGAATAACTCATAAAATTTGATGGAAATCTCCACCCAATACAACTGTGATTCCTCCAAATGGTAAATATGTAGCATTGAGATTTTTAGTTGTCATTATATCTCTCAGAGTACGGTCCAGAGCCACAAAATAGTACTTTTGAACCATGGATGCCTCATCCCAAATAATTATTTTTCTAACATGTAATATCTTGGCTATGTCACTCCCTTGCTGAATATTGCGAACAGATTTCTCATTAATAGAGATTGGAATACGAAATTTAGAAAGCGACATCCTTCCACCAGGAAGTAGTAATGATGCTATTCCACTTGAAGCTACTTCCAGAACTATACTGCCCTCTGATCGCAACAAATATTTGAGTACTCTCCATATAAATTTTTTACCGGTCCATCTATATCGATTCAAGAAGAAGAAACCCCCACATGCTGCTGATATTGAAGATAAAATGAAATCTATCACCTTTTTTGTTCACTGGTAAGCATACCCTCTAAATTAATGTAATCATTTCGAAGACACTCCCTGTTGTAGTTCAGTTCCTCTACAATTGAACGATTTGTAACTATGTCAATTAAAAAATCTGGAACAGGAATTGGGGTAAAACTCTGAAGAAACCTACTATTGCTTTGTAAATTATATTTTATTTCTTGCAGAGCAAACATGTGCCTCTGTTCATCAGAGAGAGTGAGATCTATAAAAAATTTGAAACATTTAAAGGGATGTCAGAATAAAATAGTAAAAACTGAATTACAAAATGTTCTGTAAATAAATACCATTATGGAATAGCATGAATTGATAAGGTAAATTCAATTTGGAGAACTAATGTTTACTACCTTAAAAATATGTCTTTAAAATGTTCAGCATTAGAATGCAGGATGGTTTCTCAATAATATGAAAGAAAGAAGTCACATATTTTTTGACCGACACTATTATTAAAATTAGCAGTAATAGTATAGACAGTAGTTCTAACTGCATTACATACACTAAACAACACTTTTCAATCAATCATAGAACTATGCAGACATATAAATAACAATATAAATACAAAATCAGCAGAACCCTTTTGTTGTAACAAAGAAATGCACAGAATCCTTGATAGTACATGTGAGGGACTTCTAAAAATGCATGACAGGCATGCAGTTTTTTTATATAACTATGTAGAAACATGTACAGAACATACCATGGACTAATGAAAAATTTAATGAAGTGTGCAGAAACATGTATGAAGAACCATGTCATTTACAGTTCTACAAATACATCAAGTTAATTAATTTATAATAATTTCTTGTTCAGACTGTATTGATATCTTTTTAGTATCCATATGTAAACGGTAGAGTATGAGTACATATCAACGGATTACAGATGCTAGATACAATGAACTAATTAAAAAAATGACAGATACTACATGAATCACTTGAGTGTAATTATATAATCCAGGTATAGCCATGTCAAATAAAAGTATAAAAAAGTGTCTACCATTTGATATTTGTTCACCTAGGACAGATTTTTCAATGATAGACACAGTTAACAGTATAAATATTGATATAGAAATAGCTACTTGGATTATTTAAACTTACAGCTCACAAATACAATAATAACTTTACTGATGTTAATAGGTTACTGGAAGAGTAAATAGATTTGTATAAAATATAGAAACAAAACACTAAATTAATGATGTAGTTGGAAAAGGTGGTTTATAATTTGAAACATAACTTGAATTTGAAGCCTTTTTCTTGAAAAATATAAGATATCTTCAGAGAGAATATTGGAATTTTCATTCCAAACTATATCCTGCTGAGAAATGTTATTTGAGATTAGCATGCTTGAAAATAGTCTGCGTAGATAGTGGCCCATTCCCCATGATGAGAGCTATTTAACAGCATCAATTAATTATCAATTATCCACTAGTAGACCCATAACAGAACATGCCTCCCTTAAAGTGCTATATATAAAGACGTTGACAGTTTTTAAATCCTCATATGATGTGACACCGCTGATTTTTGTTAGAAGGATCTGCAGGTACTATAGCTCTCCAGTGGTAGGATGCACATAGTAGAGTCGGCCAATACTGAAACATTGTTTTCGGGGATGCCAAATATTTTATTTAATATGGAAGGCGAACCTATTCGATTATTCTATGAATGTTAAACATCTACCTTCCAGGAATGCCAAATTTGATTTAAACCAAGAAGGGAACATTGTTTCAGAAACATTACTACCAGTTAGGACATCTTCAATTCGGTCATCTTCTCTATATGTCACAGTATGTTGCCCCAGTAAATGATAATGTAACATGTCCACAGGTGGATATTTGTAAGGTATATCATAAGAGAAGATCCACCAGGACGCCTCACAAGGCGATATGTAGTGACAGTCATAATACATCATTATTTCCACAATAGTTTCTTCTACTCTAGTTTTGACGTTGGTTTCATATAGTTCTGCCATTACAGGATCATTTCCCTTGCTTATATATTTAAAGAGATACATGATAGAAGATGACTGGTTTTAAACCTCAATATTTAGATGTGCTTGATACCTGAGTAGCAAAACTAGATTTTATGGTACCACAAAACGATTATCCAACTGAACACCATTTTTATGGATTGATCTTCCATTATCCCTTCTATGATATATCACATGCCCATCGTCATCTACCGTTGTTTCTCTAAAAAAATTTAAGAAACAACATAGAGAATTTTCCATTTTTCATACAAGGAGAAGATCGTATGGCATCACCACAAGGGTCATGAAGCATATAGTTTTTAACAGCTTCATTTAGTGTTGGGTACGTAATTTTATTTGGAATCTCAGCAGACACAACTCTGTTAACATCTGATGGAGTGATAAGTTTGCTTTCATGACAAAGAAACAACAAAATGTGGACATGCGACAAACCACGTTTTTGTAATTCAATGGTTTGAACAACTGTAATGGAAAATCAGAAATAGATTTGGTCTAGTTAGTATAAGGTGATGTAATAAGGAAGAATATGTTGAAAATAATAAACACTAATAATATATATTATTAGTTAAACATAATGAACTGTAAAAAAATGATCTTACCTACCCTAGATTTTCCAAATATACAATGTTCTCTTAAATATTTTAGAAGATGATCAACCTTTATATTGAATACTCGAGATAGTAGTTGTGGACAGTCAGCTAGACAAAGATTCTTTTGTGTAATAGGTCTACTGATTTCTGTCCACATTCGGTTACATGTAAATATAAGGAACAAATCCAGATACCCTGACCAATTGCAAATTTACATTTCATCTTGATAATTTTGAATCATATATCTTGGACCACCAGTAAATGAAGAGGGAAAAATGATGTGCTTCCTATAAGAGGACCCTTCTTGGTCACCTCGAAGGAATGCATCTTACAATCCATTGTATAGGTCGACCTGTAGCCAATTATGGATGAAACGAATATACGATAGTCTATGAGACTCAATCATTGTGTAAGCATCAACAAAAAAGTGTTGCAACACTCATCTGGAATGTAGAAAAGTGGATGGTTAAATGTCACAGAATTTTAGGTGAAAAGAGAAATATTCTCTCATTGTAACATTTCATTGCTTATCACTAGTAGTGAACGTAGTAGCACGATGCATTACATTTTCAATATATCCATCCTGGCCACTAGGGAAAAGAAATGGATACTGTAATGGGAGATACAAAGGGTAAATATCATCAATTCGTTGCAATGCACCACATTTGGTTTGAATGATGATGTCACGTTATTGGTTTAGATCTTAAACATCTTTGACAATAATCATGGCAATTTCAGATGTTGTCGGTATGTTATGTGTTTCCTCATGTGTATGACTTTTCTTAAGTTGGTGTAGCTTTAAGTTTGGAACATCATCACGATTCCGGACATCTTTTGCTGATATGAATTGTTGAGCTAAAGCATTGATCTCATGTATCATATGTTGCAACTTCTCAACAATTCCAAAGTTAATAACTGACTAAAGATTTCTGCCATCAGAGCTGGAAGAGATAACTGTGTCAGCAAAATACAATGAAATGCATCAGATTTATATTCATAGAAATGAATTTCAGAAATACCTCATACTACTAACTCTATTCTGGCACTCATGTTCTGTGTCAAACACATATAGTTTGGAAAACCTTGGGGGTTGTCCTTCTACCGGTCACAAACTACCTAAGCGATGGTAGTTCTGTCTATTTAGTATGAATATAGTTGGGGCTCTACCATTGTTCAACGACCTATCAACCTTCACACCCATAGACATGAATGAAAAAATAGAATTATAAAGATTTATTTGCTCTTAGAAAGCTCATTCTTGTGAAGAACTTCGATTGAAAACCAACATCTGTAGGTATGGAGGAGGTGATGGGAGAAAATCCAATAAAATCTTTCCCATAGAGCAGCATAGAAAAAATCGTGAGGTTTTATGGTTGCTGAATTTCCTATTTCTCTCGTCATACCACATATTTGAGTGACAGTACTGGCATACATATGTGGGGTCTCCAATATCTGAGTATCCTTAACGTTGGGGAAAAGTTTATTTAAAAAATTGTTAAATTTTCAGAGATTGTACTTGAATAGTATTTGATTTATGATATTAATTATGCCAGAGTATTAAAATCAAAAACCTATGTTCTCTTCAATGTCCATTTCTAATTATTTTCCTGAAGAAATCGATGAAATGTAAATACGGTGTGTGATATCCGGTATAGAATGAAATAATATTTGAAGATCAATTGGTTAGTCAAAAAACCTATGGAGTTTGCAGTTGTGCAGAGGAAATTCGTATTGTTTGAAGACATTTCTGAAATATGTGAAGGAAAATATTGTTGATTATAATATCATGTTATAGAAACATTAAGTAGTTGCGATAAACAAATGAATAAATCTATATTAAGGCGTAAAAAACTTATAACATACCTGTCAATGATGCAGTAGTGTACTGTGGTACATCAATATTTGGAAGACTTAATCTATACACATAGGATAGAGTATGAACTGAAATTTAACTGACATGTCATATTTAAGTGTATTAGTCATGCATACTCTGTCGAGTTGAGTACTGCAGATGCAGTGAGATTGTTGTCCTCATTCAGCATACCTGAAGGAAAAAAGTGACAGAAGTGTTAGATGGTACATAATTAAAGTTTTGACCCATATTATGGTCATAATAGTTCACAGACAGTAGACTTACTAAAAGGTATATGAGAGAGGGTTTGATGTATATGTTTTCGTTTGTTTTTTCTAGTAATCATTGTTGACTCCGTACGACATGCACTTTGTACTATGAAAAAATATGTAACAAAAGATGAGTAGTCTTTCATAGTTGGAAACAATAAGATTTTCATAGCATTTTTCAAATGAACATACCATTAACACATAATAGCGACAATGGTAATCTTCGGTTTGTATGTACGACACCATTTGTTGATAGTGGATGAATAATTGGACTGTCGGTGGACGTGGTAGGAATTATTGAACAACCTACAATACACAACAATATTTTTACTAAATTTATTGTCATGAAACTCATATATTGATAGATGTAGAGTTAGTAATTAAGTTATTCTAAAACTAAGATAGTACTCACAATTTTCTTGATATTTCTACATGAGTAGTCCTCGGTGGATCCTTAATTCACTAGAGTGGGAAGGGGTATGCATGGTTCTATTGATTTTCTTTTAATAAAATTGTCTAGGTGGATTGACAGAAATATATTATGAAGAGTTGATAAGTAAATATAAAATGCTTATAAATAGGCAGATAATAATTTTACTATTTAAATTAGAAGATCAGTTTTAATGATTAATACTAACACATTAGACATGAAAATGTTTACTAGAGATAATATACATTAAAATTCATGTTTTTAATATAATGACCAAGTAATGGTAAAAATAATGTACAAATATTGTTTTTAAAGGACTTTTATGAAGCGATACCATTGTGAAACAATTTGATGCCCCTCAGATGAAAGACGCAAAAGGTTGTTGTCAAAGTAGTTGTATATTATCCCCGACAAGACTACAGCTGTATGTGTTAAGTATCAGCGATGTAATGAAGCAATAAAATATGTCACATATCCAAAAATAGTATTCGTTGAAGGAATGTTAGATAACGGTTATGCAAAAAAACAAATATCAATCTACGAAATTTAACTTTCAATGTCACGTGGGATTGATATTTATATATACTTGAGAAGAAAATAAGTACGCCAACAATGGTGAGTGCATAATAATTAAGGAATTATTTCGCAGTAGCCGCCATAAAAGTTTCAAAATGTTAGACGATGATATGTGATGTTATATATTGCAGAATGTAGAGGCCATGTACTGATTAGGTTGCAGAAATCCTAAACCAGGCTAACAAATAGAGACCCAATGATAGTTGAAAATAGATATACTCTTATTAGAATAGCAATAAACATGTAAAAGATGAAGTGCAGAGTGACAGAGAATACGTTACATTGATAGTAGACAACGGATCCGTATGGAATAAACAGAAACTCTACTCGCGAGGTCAGCGATGAAATAGAGGTTTGGGAGGTCTGTGATGGTATACCCAAGGTCATTTTCCGGGAAGGTGATGGCAACAGCGAAGCTTCCGAGGATGGATTGCGGTAGGAGATGACCAGAATCGTCCAGCGGTGTATTGAATTGTGCTTCTGTGAAACCCTAATCTTGCTCTGACAAGATGGTATAGATAGTGATCTGCTATGAATACCTCGAGCGGGTAGAAGTGATTTGTATAACGGGATACGAGGTATCGTATCATAATGGAGATGAATCGGCGGACGATATGCGGGGGGGGGGGGATATTAGAAGAATCGAACAGCGGTGTATTGAACTAAGATTAGTGGATACCGTAACCGCCGCTGGAAAGCGATCTAAAAGGAAGACGTCAATCTCATATTGATGAATGAAGATGAAGTCCATGAATAAACACCACTGATTCGAAACCCAAATCCCGTATGGAGGAGGATGTAAGAAGAGTGAAGCGGGAGGTTGGCAAGGAGCTCAGAGAAAAAATGTCGCGAGAACAGCCCAATAGGATGGGGGTATTTGCGGAAGAAAATTTTTATTTTGGAGGCGTGGCTGCATGTGGAGTCAACACGTCAGCATTGAATAACCCATCATTAGTATATATATTGGATGGTCCACTTGGGGTTTGTTTGTCTTGTTATAGTATGTTTATTAACCATATAGTGTAAGAAAACAAGAAGACACGACAAAAGTAAAATTATTTAACTTAGAGGTAAATCTAATTGATAAGGTTAAAATAGTAACCTAAACTTGTCTAAAACCTATTGGTTGATAGGATTTCAACCCATAACCACTTTATCTTTGAAATAAATTAATTTAGAGCTATTATAAACCGAATATGACTTTATTATCAAATAATATTTTATGTTTTTCCTAAGGTGCCCCTCTCCTCCCTTATAAAAGGGAACTCATCCCTATCCTCTTTACACAACTTTGAGCCTCCAAGCACGACAAACCCTTTCCATTTCCCTTCTCAAATTCCCTAGCAACATATTAGAGGTCCTAGTATTCTTCAAAGACCAATTTTAGTTCCCTAAGTGGAGGTTTCGAAGAGGCATCACAAAGAAGAGGTAATATTCATTACTAATTCATTCAAATGTATTTCATCTTATACTTCCTCTTCTTTAGTTGTTTCATTATTAAGTAACAACATCAGAATCAATCATATACTAATATGTTATTATAAATATGAAACAACCATATTTCACCTTCTATCCATCCTACGGAAAACGAAATCACCACGCGTGCGTACGTACAGAATACCGTCTCCACGCCGTGGTGTAATCAGTTTTCCACCACCACCTTACTTGGATAGGTATAATGGTGTAAAGAATAACTATATATTATTATTATAACATGATACTAACTCTGATAAATTCTATTATCCACTCCAATACCATTCAATAAAAATGGGAACGATATCGTCGCAGGTGCGTACATACGGCTTACCTTCTCCATGGTTCGATGTGGTTCGTTCTACATGATCTTCATTAAACCATGATTATATTAACAAATTTAATTAGTAAATATGATATATATTATGCTAATAACATTCTTTAAATTATGTATCTATAACCTAAAAAGAGGAATACAAATTTATTCGACAAAACACTCATAATAACATAAAGAAATAAACACCCGAATAACAAGAAGCAATGAAATATTACTAATAAGAAGATAAGAATACGACAATATATGATATCATAAAAATGAATATGATTTGGTAATAATTCATTGACATTGTTTAAATCAATATATAAGAGGCTCGTATTCGTACAAAGCATATCAGACCTAAGGTAAGGGAAAATTTCCCAATCTCATTTTTATCAGAGATTGTTTATACTTCATAATTTACTTGGGCATATTTATCATCCATATCCATGTTTCTTCAATATGTAATCTTATTTCTATCCTCCTACAATTGTTTAAATCCAATTTTACCAATTGGTGAGTTTTTAGTAAAAGATATTAATGAAATCTTTTGTCGTTTTTAGTACGAGGTACTTTTTCACTTTTCCGACCAAAGTACGAGAAGAATTTTTTTTAACTTATATGTAATTAATGGATTTTTATGATTTCATATAACATTATTTCCATGAATCTTCCTTTACATGTTTTTAATTTTATTTTTAATCATCTTCTTTTAGATTAAAATTGTGAGACATGTTAACAAAGTAAAAATGTTTTTGAAGTAAAAAGGATATTTTCCTCAAGAATGGAGTTCAAGTGTTTTATCAAAATTATTTTCCATCTAAGATAATATAGGGTTCTGTTTCTATCCCTATTTTTACATTGGATTGATTATGTTATGATGGAATTAATTTTATGATGTCCTTTTATCTTATATGGATTATGTTATGATGGCATGATATTTAAGAATCCCATTTTTATTACATGGGTTATGATATGATGTAAGATTTATGATTTTTTTGAACACATTAGAATGGTTTCATTAGGAGATGGGTGGGTCCTATATCTCCCTACAATGCATTGGGTAAAGATTTATATCTCTTGAGATATACATGGCTGGAACGACATGTTAATCTCGTTCAGTGACATAGGACTGGAACGAGGAGTGAACTCGGTTCAGTAATGGACTTTTTCCGCTATGATAGTCTTCGCAATGAGTCTTAGATAATTTGAAATTATGTTATATGATTAAGTGTGTATGCCATAAAGATTAATTTTCTATGTTTTGATTATTGGGATTACATTTCACTACTATGATTTATCCCATGTTATGATATTTTGATCTGTTTTGCAGGATAAGATTTTCAAAATGTTATGTTCTTATGAATATGATATGATTGATATTTCATTTTTTACCCTTACTGAGCATTTATCTCACCCCATTATATGTTTTATTTTCCCTAGGTCTGGAAGAATGTTATTAACTAGGATATTCCAAAAGGGACTCTAGATATGATGAACTAAACGGGGGACAGTGTAGATGATTTATGAACTATTTGTTTATGTTTCCCAGTTTCTAAAGACACTGTACCTATATGGTCCTTTCATAGTTTTTTATATGTTGTAATAAGTATGCTTCAATTATGATGTCATAACCATGTATCTAAAGTATGGGTCATTATAGTACCAATCAATCCCTCAATACTATATACTCTCCATCATTCAAAAAAATTCATATATCCACTCGTTATATCCCTTTAGATCCCAGAGGAGTTTGAGATATTTGATTTTGAATCCATGGTATATCGAGTAGAGACTATGCCATCAGGATTCCATGTATACATCATATTTAGAAATTAGGATCGATGGGTGGTAATAAAGGGACATATTATACATCAATATGTTTTATTAAATATTAATAATATTAGAAAATGAAGGGACTTAATTGACCATGGATATGGGATCAACCTCATCTTAGTTTGGACCATTCGATGTTTGGGATACAAAATTTGATATTCATATCCTACAAAGATAACAATTCATGTGTCTAATAATTGCTGGAAAAATCCACTTGGGAAGATCAAAATAAATACTCAGTTTTGGGATATCACATATAATTGTTAGTTCAAGATTGTCTAAAAATTCTAAAAAACAATTTTTTTACACAGAATTTCTTGGACTCACATCCATGTGGTTGTACCTTCAACAATTCAATAATGTTTGATATACCCAACCAATCATAAGTACAATATACTACATGGTTATAGAGCTCCAATTGATTCGGGTGAAGCTATATATTCTGAGGTAGGTTTCTACAAAAAGGAAAAAAATCAATCGTGGGTGAGAAATTATAGGTTTCAGCCTACAATGGATTGGGGGAAACCCCTAAAAATACAGGGAATATGATCGACAGATATCATGTGTACCCATGAACCTAACCGATAGTTTAGATTTAATCCCAATATAAAATTTTATCTTGTATAGAGAAATTGTATTAAAGAAAGAAATATTCTCTAGAATCACTTTGTATTGACACTACCAGTTAAGGGTGACCATGTTTCTTCCTATAGCCTCTCTTACCTCAATGACTATAGATATTCTCTCAAATTTCCTACCATGTTTGAGACTACCACCAAATTAATAGATTTAGATGAAGAATATGATGACCATAGGATCACTCTTACATCATTTGTGGAGGGCATATCGATGAACTTAGGTAGGTGAATGTTGGAACTGAAGAAGACACATAAACTATTTTCATTATTTTCTCCATGCCTCTCAAGGATAATGATAGGTAAATTTAATTTATAAATCATGATTGACATGTTTTTACATTGAATTGTATAGAAAATTATTTAATGAACATCAGATTTTCCTCGCACTATCTCATCTTACATGATAACCATCGAGGTTTTATGAAGTCATCCAAAATGCTAAACCCCAATCATGTTACTAAAATAGACTCGAATGATGAAAATTTGATCAAAGATAATTTTTTTGGGAGGTGAAATATTCCAAATAGATCACTAACAACATCATTGAAAACAAAAATATTTTGAATATTAGGGTCTTCATTGACTTCAGAGACCCTAATCGACACTACTCGACGGATGATTTCCCATTTTAAATCATAGAACTCTTGATTGATTAAACTACTGACTTTTAATACCTTTGCAGAATGAATTGAAATTTGGTGTATAATAAAATAATGATATATCCAAATGGTGTGTTAGTCACTACCTTCATAAAACCTCAAGAGATCTATTGTTATCAGGACTTTCCATTTTTATTAAATAAAATTTGTGATACTTAACTATGTGCCAAGAATTATATATAAAATCCATTATTAAGAAGAATAGATAAATGTTATATCGATGACATAGTTACCATATCAAAATGTTGAAGTGATCCATTCACTAATATTTAAAAAAATCATTGAATAGTTACGACAACATAGTCTAAAGATGAATCCAATAAAATGAACATTCAAGGTAACATCAGTGAAATACATTGGATTTTTTTTACACCAATGTGGAATTGACGGTGACCTTGGAAGGACTAGTGAATTTATATCAATGAAACCCCCTCGAAATATCAATGAATTGAGGGGGCTCCAAGGACACCTTTCTTGCATTTAGTGTTCTGTATCTAACATGGATGGAAAGTATCTCTAGTTAACCAAGTAAATGAAAAAAGGATTCTCCAATCAATGGGATGAATAATTTCAATAATACTTTGAGGGTTTCCAAAAATACATTATTCACCCACATGTCTTGATTCCTCTGGTGGAAGGGAAACCACTCATCTTATATGTAGCCTCCAAGGAATAATCACTTTGTGCCCTCTTCACTAGAAAGAATGGTGTTGGGGGTGGAAATAGCCTCAATTACCTCAGTTGAATGATCCTAGCTACTAATACATGATATTTTATATTAATAAGGACTAATATATTCTTATCGTTGTCATAAAAATGATGAGTCATTACTTGCAGCACCATGAACTCAACATTTTCCCTTGTATTGACCCACTCATGTATATCCTTAGATACCCTATATTGACTAGGAATTTTCCCTGATGGGTAGTCATGCTATAGCAGGATGACATCTAGTTTGTGTCACAAATGTATGGGAAAGGGAAAACCCAAGATTATTTTCTTGTGGAACATCCTAATCCATGAAGCACATATGTAGACCCCAAATGTAAAGATGAAGAGGTCTATTATTCCAATGACACCCCCCAATAAAGGGAAATGTATTTCGATACTACCACCTAATGTCCTATTAGAATGATATTAGTATACACAATGCTCAATAAAGTTGTCTATAGGATTTTATTTCTTTATACATACAAGGTAGTTTTTCGATACACATTCTCACTATTCAAAGGATACACTAATAATGAGGTAGAATACCAACCCCACTTCACTAGTTTTGAATAGTCTCTATAGCTACAGATAGACTACCTAAACATAAATGGTGATTTGGAGATAGCGATAAAATTGATCAATGGAGAATATTTCATCAATAATGAGTTATTGTCTCATACCACTGGTCATTTTAGAATAATAATAGTAGAATTCCCATTTAAACCCACATTTCATCATATTCCTTGATCAAAAAATGACTGCATCTATGTACAGGATAATTAATCCAGAGTCCTCATTAACTATTATCTATATGAGGTGTTATTCCACAACACACACCCTTGGATGGTCGCATGAGTCATCATTTTAGACATGGAGGAAATAAATCAGATTAACACCACCACAGATCATGATGAACTGATATCCATCATTATATAGATGAATCATATAATTCATTATCTCCAAAATGGGACACTCTTCACAGACTGGTCCGATAGGGAATAAATTCAAATCCAAACCTTGAACTTTACCCTTACAGACAATACAAATGTGAAAAAATACCTATACAAGAAAGGATTATATAGAATCATACTTATATTCATATTAGAATGATTGTTTATCATATTCATGGAAGATGTCCATGGAGGATCATGTGGTTCCCATAAGTATAGGACTATGCTCTCCTATCAAATAAAGAGGCTTTGTATCTACTTGAAAACAATGACATGAGACTGATTCAAATTCACCCTGAAATTTAATTCATTCAAAATCCATGAAAAACTCATCCACAAACCCCCAAAATTTCTATATATTGATAAATATTCATATAAATTTTCTTTATGTGGAATAGATGTTATGGGTGCATATCCCATAGCCATGGTGATGTAGTTTAAAAATATCCTCACTGTTATTGACTTATTTTTATAAGCAGATTATGAAATTACGCTCAAAGTTGTTAGGATAAATAATTCCATTAACTTTCTGAATTCCAATATCATATCCATATTTGGAGTCCATCACATGATATAAACAAAAAAATCACCAATATATATTCTACCATGTTGAAGAAATTATACCAAGAGTAGAGAATCAAGTCCAAACATTCATCCCACTATCATGAATTGAAAAATTGAAAAATATGGGCCTTACATAATAATCTATAAAATATACAGATGAAGATAGTAGAAAATATAAAATGTCCTAGTCGGACAGTCTACTTCATGCATTATAGTCCTACCATAGCACCACATGCACAGTTAGACAATAAAATTTCTATTCATTGGATTATGGAACTAATGTTGTATTTCACATAGAAGTAAAATCCCCATTTTATTGAATTGATAAATATATGTGGGAAACTCTCATATGATTATAAATTGAAAAATAATTTGGATGAGTTGGAAAGACATGATGGGAATAGGTTACATGCATTTTTAAACCTTGAAGTCCGTCATAATCAAATCGCATGAGCCTAAAATATCCCCCCCCCCCCTCTTTTCATTAATTCAACTTAAATTTTCATTTTTTTAAGGTCCCCAAGGATACTTGAAAATATGCCTCCAAAGATGGAACCTAATTATGAATCTAATTACCCCATATACGAGGTATATTTTAATGAATATTACTCATTAACAACAATGGATGGAGAACACATCCCCCCCCACCAAAACATGGTTTTGTAAAAAATACCTTCCATAGACCTTAAAATAAACCTATGTTCTAACTATATGGATATAAAATCCATGGAAGAAATCGTGACTTCATGACCATAAACTCTAAGGAAAATTTTTTGGACACGTGATTTTCAACTGGATTAAATAACATTACCTCATAAGGATAAACTACACAGAATATTTCAGTATTACATGAAGTTAAACAATTGGGAGAACATTATGTCATGTATCATTCATAGAACCTAAGATAATATTGTGAAAAAGAAAAATGAAGTTACCTCATCCCAATGTGTGAGTCAAATCCACATAAGAAATCGTCAAATTCAAAAACTATCTGTGTCTTGATTCCTTCCATTAGAGGATATTTAGTGACACCCATATCACCAGTATTTGTTCATGCTGTAATAATTGGTTATTCACCTAGAGTTACCATTGTCCTTATTGTATGATGTTAAACTACACAGTCGATGTTCTCACCACATGATGATAAAATTCATGGTTTTCCAGAACTACATATGGATTGATTCTCATTACAAAGAGATATGTACTGATTCAAAGATCCTATATCTTCTACAATATAGTACATGATATAAAATTTCATATTATTTTCTTTTAATCAGTTCTATGTAGTGAAAGAGAACACTTCTCTGCCTACCTCATGTGGGTTATGAACTCTGGTAAAGGCTTCCCCATATGATGAAGTCATAACAGTTCATGTTAGGGTCAATATATTCATGGATTATAGAATATAAAATTCACACTATAATTTATTATTGCACAAAATTAAACTACATGGTTGGTCCCTCTTGCATGATATAGAACTATGAATTTTTGCAGACCTCTCATGAGAGGACCACTTTTCCTAGTGTTAATCTTTCACCACACCTCCATTCTAGAATTATGTGCATATTGATTCCTATTATCACAAGTTATAAAGTGACTCCTAGATACCCAAACCTAGGTCTTGATATGAACAATCAATGGGAACAATACCCCCTATTTGTATTGATTACACCTATGTAAAATATTTTCACATTCAATAACATTGTGTGGCTTGATTATTTTTACAATAGGATATTTAGTGATTCCCATATCTGCAATCATGGATTCAATTACAAAAAATCAATGGAAAAAATTCCCCCCTCTACTTATAGGTCAATTCTACATAAAAGTGTATCCCATTATAAAATAACTTGTGTTAAGATTCATATTAACATTGGAAACATAGTGACGCCTGGATCTCCAATCATGGGTCCAACTACAAAAAAATGAGAATAATCCCCCCCCCAATTCTATATATAGGTTAGACTATTGAAGGGAGTTTCTCATTCAAAAACTATGTTTGTATTGATTCCTGTCATCAAAGGATAGATAATTATTCCCAGATCTCAAATCCTGGAATCAACTATAATGATTAATTTGAAAAAGGATCCCTTCTGTGTATTTTTTATACATGTATAGAGAGTTTCTCATTCGAGAATAATGGCCTGATTGATTCCTTTCATGACAATATATATATTGAGGCCTGAATCCCCAACCTAGGGTATATCTGTAATGATTGATGGGAATAATAACCCATTTTAAAGCTGGTTATACCCGAGGAGAGTTTTTCCTATTCAATAACTATGTGGGGATTGATTCTCTATAATCACAAGATATATAGTGATTTCCATATCATAAATCATTATTCCGTCCACAATGATCAAATGGATCAATTCTCCCCTATACATATGGCTCAAACCTTCATGGATAGTTTATAGTTTGAGAACTACATATGACATGATTCTTTCTATTATAGGTTATGTAGTGACACTTGGATATTCAATCCTGAGCCCAAATAAACATATAAAATGATTTAAATTCAACATTGACTATATCCAAGATGGATCTATGAAGTGAGCCATCTGAGATCCTCTCTCGTATATCTAAACTAGCTAACCAATTTTTCCAAGTTTCTCACACCTTGTATGGATCATGAGATCTTAGAGAACCATTCAGCCCTATCTGGTTGACATGAATGACACACACCATATATATAAAACATCATTAGTCCTTGATATTAAACTAAAAGGAAAATGTACATACCACATGCTTCTAAACATAAAGTATTATTTTTTTATCACTCGATGTTAAACTATATAAAAGATACATCCCCACTGAATGATATTAAAATGTAAAAACAAATCTCGATTTTTCATTCCTTATTAAAGGACCATAATAACCATTCCAAATATATCTACAATAGGGGGATTTCTTAATATTTTAATCCATTAAACTGATAAATCATACTTTATGTCTCTTGAACATAAATATTTCACAAATATTTGATGGCCCATGGAATGGAATGGATGTCACTATGATTAACCATTCAAAAAATGCATAGGGGTTTTGACCTTCCAACCAGAGACATCTTGGACTAGTAGGAATGGATTTCTGATCCTTGTGAGCTTGAATTCACCAGGGAAGAACTAAAAACATATAATGTTTTTGGAAATCCTCAACACAATTTTACTCCACATTACTCATGGCCTGATAGTCTCAATCTTGGATTTAAATCATTTTTTTCTCCTACCCAAAAATATGATAATGTTTTATTGACTCTAGGTATCATAATTAGGTTATTGTGAAGAATTTTTCTCAAACCATGTTAATGTGAATTGTGACCCTAAAAATCATGGAATTTTTTTAATGTTAAAAATCCATAATCTTTATCCATTTGATGGTATATATTGTAATGCTATAAAATGCTAGTGAAAGAGACTCAAAACATTAAAAGTTGAAAACTCACAAAGTTCAGTCTGAGAAAATTTCAAGTCTCAACTCATGAATCTCTTTTCCTCTACAATTTATAAAAATGTTATACCATAAATAAATAATCTATAATGGTTATAGGACCCACTTTTGGGACAAAGTAAAAAATTGATCCCCGATCATTAGACCCCCGAGCCCTGGAAAATGATAGAGTAATGGTGCGCTATATCTCCTCACCAAGATAATGTGTTCACAATGTAGTGAAATAAATTTAAGAGTTCTAGGATCCTTCTTGAGTATTACATTTCCCAATAATTACACATCATTATTTAAGTGCCTCATATCACCATAAACCTTCCATGGACCTTCTAAAAGGGCACCCAGCTTCAAGGGATCCTTTTTTAAAATATGCATTTTTCCCTAGTTCTTACATATGTGGATATGACTGTCAACATAATGTGTCTACATGAAAAAAACCCTTTTTGATCCATGTGATCTCAGTCATCATCATGAAAAAACACTGAACCATAGAGTGTTTTGGGTCATTCCAATCATGATTTTTTCATACCACCCTCATTTCTAGAGAATATTGAACAATGATTTAAAACCCCCAAAAATAATCTATTCAATCAGATTCGAAATCGTCAACAATATATCAGTTTTTTTTATTCCCTTTTTCATATAAATAATGCAATAATATATCATCAAACATTTTCATGTCCCATGCCACATGACTCAAATCCACATTTGATAGGTTCTGTGTATCCAAATTATTATTTAAAATACCCAAGGGTTTCAAAACCCTTCCCAGAGAGAATTTTCAACATCACCATCTTCTTCTCCTAGTTTTTGAGTCATCACAAATCATTAATAGACTTTGGAAAAGAGTGGGGATCCTTTTTTTATTGATGATGAATGTATTTTATATAGGATCATGCATAATAGATTGTATCCCACCAACTATAGGTATATCCTCCTTGAAAAAAAGTTGCTCAGATCCTTATAATTCCTAGTAACATCATATTAGAATATATAATCTTCTTGTTTTTTATTTTATCCATGGTATATCTTCCCCATTCCATATTCCCTAATTCATGATTTTTGGTTAGGAATTACACCACCCTTATTCTAATTATCATAGTGGCCTCAGATTCCCAAATAGTTTATCCTCAACCAATACAATCCCCATAAATATTTCATACCCCTTTATAAAGGGTGGTGTCCTTTTTATTCGATCATTCATTTAACCCCTATTAGGTAATGTACAAGGTCAGATCACGCACTAACTAAAGGAATATCTTTCATTAAGTAAATGAACACCAAACCTATTGATCCCATTCAACACTACAAAAAACTCAGTACCTTAGGGTATTTTGGGTCCTCCTTAGTATGCCTTCCCCATTTTGTATTAATGAATAACATCCTAGCATCAATTAATTAAAATACATAACATTTCACATACATAATTCCTGATGTTAAAATGGACACCAAACATCGTTATAATCTGACTTTAAAATTTCATGGAATTTATCCTAACCTCATGTTATTAAACTACATGGAGAATGTTCCATCAAATATGGTATATTAATATAAATAGAAGATCTGATCTAGAGGGCCATAAAAATATAAAAATTAAATTTTTGAGCTCGAGGTCCTCAAACTAAAATCAAATTTGTGGTTTAATTTTCAAGATAGTAATATAAAGTACTAAAAATGACGTAATGATTTTATGGTTAAAACCCCAATAAGGAAATCCTGGTAAAAAATTGAGACTATACACTCTAGACATGAACATTGTGTCATCTATGAAATATTGGTGCCTCATAAATTAATGATGAATAAAACCAACCATGATAAAACCCATAATATGGAATCATGAGAAAAATACAAATCCACTCCCTCTATTCTTCTACTTATATAAATCATAGGGAAAAGATAATGTTAATATAAAGAAAAGAATAAAAAAATATGGGGATCCTTATTTTTTTCCATTATAATCAATGTTATTCTCACTAAGTCCCTTGGTTTTTTAGAATTCACCCTCTTATACATTCATATTTTACCTAAATTATACATTTTATTTAAAAGATCTCAAGACAACTATAATAGGTATATCAATCATTAATCTCACATAAATGGTCATTCAAGAAAATTTTCAACAAAAACCAGTTTCAATTTAAAACATTCCAGTCCAATCACTTTTATTTACATGGTATTATTAAAAGTATGAGTTTCATTGAAGATTTATGAGACATTAGGTCAATGATATTTCATTAAAATTATGTAAAAAAGAAAATTTCATAATGAAATATAATTTTTGGATGATTTATTACTTGATAAGGTACATATAAATAAAGAATATCTTAATTTCAGATCCTCTCAAAAGATTCCATAAAAACAAAAAACATTTTTGATTGCACTATAATAAAATTAAATCAGTTAAATTATCCAACTCAACAAGATTCTGGTGATAAGTGTCTATTGAATGCCAAAGTGTAATCTACCCCCCCACATCTTTTTTCATGATGGAGATGAGTATCAATAAAAAATACAACTCCTAAAATTCATTCTAAGTAGTCTCTAATATAAATGATGATGATGAAGGTTCAAAACATAAGTGAGGTATGATCTCCTCTATTTTTTCTATTTTATGGGCCAAGTCATCTATCTTGGTGTGTATCTAAAAAATTATTATATTTAGTTGTTCAAAACCCTCAATTGCTGCACTATTTGACTTGTTTAAGAAATCATCATCATAAAAACATTGAAAATTATCATTGTTACTAACCAATAGTTGTTGGTTCAATAAAATATTCTGCAAGATGTAATATAAATTATGGATGTCAAAGACTCCTGACCCAAAATAATGAAGGAGTTTGAGAAGGAATTACTCTTGGTTAGAAAATGTTTCCAGGTGAGTATTAGTGATCAATCTAGTAAAATTTTAACAAATTATCCTACATATTCGTAGTCCTCAAAAACTACTAGGGTAGGTATGTTAGAAGGAGGGATGATTGGATGATCACAAAAATATGCAAGACAGGATGTTCTATGTTAAATTCTGTAAAATGATGCCTTTTGAATCACTCAGAGTTAAGTATAACATTCCTAAACAAATCATGTCCCACTAATGGGATGGTCATCACTAGGAAAATGAAATTTACTTAAAGGGTTTGACAAGTCTTGAATCAACTCCATTGTTACTATAAATAAATCTGTTGGTGAAGTACTAGGCTTATCAACCAAGAAGATCAATCTATTCATCACACCACAGGGGTAGGCTTCCTCCCAAGCCTTGGAATAATAATAATATAGTAATATAGGTGCACGAAATAATGGAATATTAAATTAAGTGTACATGTATTCACATGCTAATAAAAACCAGAATTGGGGGATAAGGATATGATTTTGTTCCACCCATTTTCCAACTGAATAGGGAGGAGAAACACTTTTAATGCTATCTAATCGGTGAGTAAATAAATAAGGGGTATATGGATCATAAATAACAAACTAATTCAAATAGGGCATCAAAACCCCATCCCAAAGTCATGTTTTTATGACCTTTCTACAAAATATATATTTGTGTTATCAACAATTTTCCCAGATGATGTGGTATAGGGAATGAAGTTGAAAGGATTGGGTTAGATGAGCATGAAAATGACCTCATCGCAGCCTAACAATGTTGCCTCAACCCCTGAAATATTTAGTATATTTGGATGACATGAGGCATCATGGTTCTATTTAGTGTTATGGTATTTTTAACTCTGAAAATTATCATTAATTGAGCCAAATAATAAATGAAATGGGATTCCAATCTTATAGGGTATTTTACATTCTCGGATATGTCATAAGAGTGTGGAGAAGTAAGAAAGAGTCATCCCGACTTGATTAAGAGGCATCCACTCTACTAATATAAATTCCATCACCCGCATTATCACTCAAACCTCCAGGTATGTGTCCATGGAAAAGGAATACCATCCATTCTAGAACATATATATGAAACATTACAACTTAAGGATCCTGGATATCTTTGGTCTTAGCAAGTAAACCCATATTTCATACTCCATGGCCTCAAGGATTTCCCAATAAGAGCCAGCACTATGATGAACCTTTTGGGAAAGGAATCCGTGAGGAAACATAGTGGATGGACAAGTACCTCTATGATATAGAATGATATTGAACTAAAACTTAAAGGAAATGGGGGAGTGTAAATTTAGATCCTTCCTTATCTTCTCCTTCATAATTTCATGCATTTATCTTTCTAATATTGGAGTTTATATGGGGTTATCCTAGATATCCGTTGTAGGAAGAAACCAGTCATACATCACCATGACAAGATATATCATGTAAGTTAGTAGATATTCTAAATTTTGATACCTACATCCCCACGGGACATATATAATGAATTAGTTCCAATGCGGTAATAGGTAATCAACTCTTTATAATTTTTATATTGAAAATATATTATGAATTGTGTAACCCATGTTTCTTCATAAAGATGAATTTCATGTAAAAGGTTAGATAACTTTGAGTATCACTTCCTAAACTAAGATGACCATGACTATTCATCAGAAAACGTACCTCTATGTTTTAAGTCACATTTCTCATTCCAAAAAAAATTATTTTATTTAAAAATGAGGAAAATATATATATAACAATCTGACTGATTGGTTGGTGGGAAAATATCAACTACCTTGACCACTATGGGAGTTCACCAGTATTTAAGACAACCCCTAGGACTGTGATAAAATTAATTGAATATCTTCATATATATTCATTTTAATTAAATATGCGGAAGATAACAACCAGAAAATGGATTATTATAGTTAGATGAGGGAATCAGAGCATCATATGACAAACCAAATCCATATAGAGGAAGTTGGTGTGACAAGGTTTAACTCTATTTTTTAGGCCTAAGAAGTGTATTTAAAAGGATTTTGTTGGATAACATGTGATACTGAGGATATTTATTTTTATTCCAAATAGTTGGGGCCCTCTGGAGATCCAAATTGGGAGCTTCCTGACAAATGGAAGCCATTTGTACGATGATTATAAGGGCATTTCAGATAGGTGAGAAATCCTATGAAAACAGGTTCATAACTATAATGATGACAAGTGAATCACATAAACCACTAAAGTAATTGTGATCACCTAGAAGTCTCATGAATCACATGACCCATGGTGTACCTCACAAATCCCGTGACATGATATGGGTCTCAAAAATCACTTGACCCATAGAGATATCATGAATTGTATGACCCATGAAGTTTATTTTGTCCATGTTTTCACTCACAATATATTTGTTCACATGACTATAACATGTTCAATCAAACCTTATAATGATTTATTTATTATTCATGCAATCCACCAAATCATTTGTAGCCTATAAGATATCTATAAACCAAAGGACCTGGGTCAAGGATCAATCAATTACGGAGAATTTATTCATTATTTTTTATTGAATAAGTGATGATACAAGTCATTCATACAAAGAAAATAGTAGATCTAATTTTTAAAGGATATCTTGCGAAAAAATATTGAGATTTGTTCTCATGTAAAGGTCTTGTGAAATGGATCTTTCAATTCAATATTTCAAAGAAATCACATGATAAAAACAATCAATATAGCTATAGAGATTTAGATTCAATGATGAAATTAGTCTCCCCTCACTCACCTATTTATAGGATATTCCATGGAATATCAAAGGAAACCTGGAAGGCCAAACATTATCCAAGACACTTATTGACGGAATCATTGTAGACTCAGAAAAACATTTTCACACATCAAAATAGATTTGTTGTCCTTGTTGACATCTCTCTCTAGGGGGTCATTTTTTTGAATCCCACAAAACAATTTTCAACAATTCTAGAAGTAATGAAATACCAGAATCATGGGTATTACTTTCTCTATAGAATAAAGGAAGGGAATTTAGTTGAATCGTGTGAATTGTGTAACCTTTAGAAGGATACCCAATGGCCTGACCCTAATAAGATCATGTGAATGGATCATGCATTTTGAATGATGTATTATTAATCATGTGAGGCCCTATGAAAAACCCTCTTATTCATATCAAGGCATACTAATAGGAAATTATTATCACATTAATGCTTCTTGGAGAGTTTGTCTCATCATTTTATTTTTCAATAGATAAACTCATTAAAATTTTAAAAAACATATTAATTAAATGTGGAGAAAGGTGGAAGCTTCAAGAAATTGGATAGTTACATTAATATTCAAGTGAATTTATCATGAAATTTTAAATACCTTGAAAATCCCTTAGCAAAAAGTAAATATTAACACATGAGGACATGCTGGAATGCCACCTCCATTATGCGAAGGACCATGGACATTTCCATTCAATAATGAGATTCCCCTTCTTTTCTTCTGGAAAATAAAAGGATTTCTCAGGAAAATACTCTCATAGGAACACAAAAACCATTATTTATTATATAATTTTCCATAGACATATAGGTTTATTTTCCACAATAATTCATTCACAACATCATGAGATCACCTTTACTAGTAAAATAAATAAGGTAATGAATGATAAAAGGAGTAAGCTTCTCGTTAATGGTATATTTTATAATATTCAATTAAATGGGTTAGGAACTTTGTATCATGTGATTGACATTTTTAAAGCAATTTTGATCTTACTAGAGGCCTTGGAAAAGCTTCTTTAGTCTCATGAAGGGCCTTATAGAAGTCATCTATGATCATGAGAAATATTTTCCACAAGAGTCTTGATTTCTCAAAAATTATCAAACATGTCACCGTAATGGTGAAAGTTAGTTTGACATATCATCATGGTTATGTGAGATCCATATAATCGTATGAGGTGCAATAAACATGGATATGGGGGAAGGTTCTTGATGTCTATAATATCATGAAATGGTGTGGATGACCAATGATAGGATCATGTGAAGTTTGTTATGTAAAAATCTATCCCCCAACTGAAGCTTATATTTGAAACATAATCACCATGTAAGGAATCATATTAAAAGGGAATAAATCCCTATATATAAATCCAAATCATCTGAAAAAAGGGACACATATGATATAAACAGATTCACGATAGTGTAGTAGTGGTCTTATAAGAGATGAAACTCACACGATAACATTGTTCTTCTACCATGTCAATCTTAGGGGGTGACATAACATTTTATATAGACTGAATATGTGTTTTTGTGATAACAGCATAAATCATGTGAATGAATTCAGGTGTGTCATCTAGATTATGCATAAGAAGTTATTTATGTCAATTAGGTCACCTAAAACCTAAGAAAATATAATGTTTGATTAACCATGAGGAACATTTGTATTAGATACCAGAAAATATGTAAAAATTGTGATAATATAGATATACTGATTTTCATGTGCTTCCTATAACCTACGCATATCATATGATAGCACCATAAAATTTCCCTAGTTTATTCGACAACACTAGGAAATGTTTCCCAAGTTATGAGACAACCTCTGAACGTTCCAACCAGATAACTCGAAGTCCCTAATACATGTAAACCAATTCATGTGATGTCCTCTAAATATATTAACCATGTCTTATGATGTCCTCTGAGCATGTCAGTCTTCTCCTTTGATGTCCTTCCGATACGTGTCCTTGGTCTTGTGATGTCCTCCAGGCATGAAATTCATGTCAAACAGCACCCTTTGGACATGTCATCTTGACCAAGTGATTCCCTCCAAACATGTATTCCCTATTACGTGGAATCCTCCAGCCAAGTTATCCAGGTCATTCGATGCCCTCCCTACATTTCATCCATGACATATGACATCCTCCAGACACATTATCCAGATCATGTGATGTCCTCTAGAAAAGTCTATTGGATTATGTGATTGAACTTATACTTGTATTATTGTAATCCAATACATTTTCATACATCCTTGGACATGTATATAAATCATAAAACATGTTAGGAAGACACTCAAGACATTTTATGAAGACAATCATGACTTGTGAGGATTATTTCATGGGATATGATAACCATGTCCATTGGACATATTCGAGAACACCGCAAAATGAACTATGAAGACTATAATTCCTGTTATAACTAGGATACATAAGATTTCAACCTATGGTTTGAGATCAAATGGGCATTCACATCTGTGTAAGAACCTCGATATCTCAAACATTATTACCAATGGGACACAATCACTCCAATGGGTCTATCATTCTTCCTCATTTATAAGCAAATTGGTAAGCCAAATGATCCATGAAGCCTCTAATTCTTGTTATTACCAGGAAACATAGGATACCTTCCCAAGGACTGATCTCCATATCAAACACCCCAATAGGGATTATTCAATGCACAATCCTCAATACTATATATGATGATACTGATTACATATTATCTAATATTTCCAACACAGATCATGGATCTCATGGGATTAAATATTCCCAATAATCTTATATTCACATTCAGAATTTTTCCTAGACTAAGAAACCATAGTGTGTAAGCCACATTCAGTAGCATAATATGACTTCAACCATAAAAATTTACCCACATCAGGGTATGTATTTATACCAAGATAGAACTATTATTAATTTGATTCATATTACAAATATGATATGTTTGATGCCCTCGTGGAGGCTCAAGATTAAATCCTAGTTCATGAGTATTATTATATATATGATTTCTACATGATGTTAAACAACAAAGTTTGAACGAAATATGAGGTATTTGATTCCTATCATAAAAATGATGTGTTGGAATCCTCATAAAGTTATAATATTATATGTTAAATTTTAATCACCTCACTAAATGGTATAAAAATATAGAGTTTCTAGTTGTATGGATTCAAAATATAAAATTCTACTCATTGCAAAGAAAAAATAGGAAATATATGACAAAAATTAGATACACATAGATTCAGTCATTAATTGAATTCCCCCTTTACAAATAACAGGATTCATTACTTGAACATTTTTAGGGTAACCAGTTCTGTATCGAGATTATGATGTGATTAAAAAATGTTTCCTAAATCTAGATGAGATTCCTAAAGTTAGTAATAATTCCCCATAAATGGTTTGAATGTACCCAAACTCTCATCCTCTAAACCAATGAAATATCTTAAATTTCATTGGGACTGAAGCCCTGAATGTCTACATTGCTTTGGAATGGAGTTCAATATTCAATTATTGACGTGGGATCCTTTGGGAGTTACTGTGAAATATAAAATTGGTAAACTAGACATTAAGAAATTTTTAAGACATTTAACCCCCCACAATCAATCAACATGACCCAAAACATTCAAAGTAAACAAAAATATTAAACCAGATGTGATAGCATGTAATGTCAGAATAACAAAATAATTATAGGAATTGGGATTCATATTTTCTTAAATGGAGGAACAATATATATATTTCTAAGAAAAAACAATACAGGTTTGTTTGGGTTAATTCTAGATGATCAACTATATAAGGTGGGGAGGTAAGAATCGTTAATGATGTGCATACTAGGGAGTGGTAAATCAAAGTGTAGTCAGGTATTTAGGCTATCAATTCAAGTTTTGGTCCATATAAATCTAGGACATTACGTCTGGTACTAGGCCTTATACCTCTAGTTCTAGGGGTTATGAAAGGGTTCCCTCTCAACCCAGTTTAAAAGTGGATTATCTGAAAAAAAAATCCTATATTGAATTCCTTTAAGTCAGGCTGACCATCATAATAAAAATAAAACCTCTAGGAAATGGGTAAGGATGTGTGATTTAGATTTGGGTGGGTTTGGTTTCACTATAAAAATATGATCTATGAGGAAGAGAGTATAGGTGGTGTCCTTTTATAAAGGAGGGAGAGGAAACAATTAATTTTTTTCAAAATTTTAAATTATGTTATTGTCATACTCATGTCAAGTATATCTAAATAGCCAAATATTACAGGATATGAAGGATGTGTTCAAAATGAAATAAACCAATAAAATTAAATAAATTTGTTATTATATTTTAAACCATATCTCTTAGGTTAAGCTCCCCCTCCCCAATAAAACCTTTTAACCCTAACTATGGAAACCATATTTTACTATTTTTTAATATTCATTATGACCATAAATTATGTAGAACCTATTACATTATATTAATTATTCCAATTCCAAATACAAAATCCTTTTTGATAATATAGAATTTCCAAAAATTGCTAAAAATTAATTTTAAAATAAGTGCATAAAATGAAACTACAACCATATTTAGAAAAATGAATTTCTGAAAATATAAAAAGATTTATTCTTATTCCATGCTAAGTAAAACTATTTTATTAATGTAATGATATTTGACTGAACATATAATCTATAAATATCATTAAAATAAATCATAAATATAGATAAATTTATGTTATTAATATTAAGAACAAATTTTCTATATAAAAATAGTTTTCTTATAAAACTATTGCTAATTTACTTCGAAAACGCTTATTTTCTTTTCTAACGAATATAAAACTAATGAATTAATTTTATAAAAATTTATACAAAACTATTAAATAATTTAGTTGTTCATATACATAACCAGTAGTCCCATGGTAATGTGATAATTGTCACATTAAATATTAATATTTTAATAGTATATTTTGGTTCATTTAATCTCAATTTTGCAAGTAAATCAAATAATTAAATAAATTAACTTTACTTAAAGTGAAATATATAATAAAATATTATGATTTTAAATTTTTTGTTCCAAAATGAAATCATTCTTTATAATAATGTCAGTTTTCCACCTCCGTAAAAATGTAAATCATTTTTACAAACCTAGTTCAAGGACAGTTATAGAAAGAATATTGTGGTTAAATATAATTTTAATTAGTATAACACCTTAAAATTTTAGTTTCAAAGAATAATAAGCCTGATAGATTTATTAACATTCAATATCAAGCTTTATGTAAATTCAGATATATTGAAAAATTATTAATATTTAAATGTTATTATCATGACCTATCCAATGATTTTATGAGTGTGAATATGATAAAACACATAATTAAATTTATGGTATTACATAAAACAAAGTTATTGATAAATTCATAGGAATTAATATATCAATTTTTAGGGAATTTTTTAAATGTTTAAAAAATGAATTTACTTCCAAAATTATTTTAATTGCATATTGTACGTGCAACATAATATAAATTTCTACCACATTTAGAAAAAAATCTATAAAAATAACTTTATTTTTTAAAGAATAATTTAAAATTTTATATAATATTATTTGTTTCTAAATTGATTTACTTTTCACTAAATAGTGAAAAATGTAAAATTTTCAAATAATCACATTTAATTTCTAAAAATAGTGTAATTTAAAAGTATCATTAAATTTTTTATTCCAAAATAAAGTTATTTATGATAATTTTTTTAAATTATCTAATTAATTAAATTTTAATTATATTTATTGATAATTTTAATATAAGTTAATTTTTATGCATAAAAATGTTTTTTTCTTAAAACTATTTTTCTATTTTTCTTTAACATTTATATAAACACTTATTTCCTTCACCAAAATATATTTAATATTATAATTTTTATTCTATATTTTTAATCATGAGGATTATATTTGGAAAACATATCCATTTTATTTTTGGTTATTATGAATAGGGACCATGGTAAATACTTGCTACTTACGGGCCATGTAATACTTATGCCTATGGGCCTTGTAAAGGTTCCACCTCACCCCTTTAAAGGTTGATTATCAAAATCAGTAAAAAAAATGAAGGCCTTCAAGCCATTGGATTGTAAAACAATGTTAAAACTATGAAATATGGTCTTCAAATCAATCCAAAACAATTATGTTAGTTAGTTGGATGGGATTTATTTGACTATATACATCGTAAATTTGAATATATGGGATTTTGATTCCATTTTTATGTGGTAATGATAGTTATATTATTTTATGTAAATTAAAAAAATCCAACATTCTTCATTTTAAATATATCTTATATGTTCACATAGGGATAAAAATACGGTTTCATTGAATAATAAATTTTATTTTGATGATATTAAAATTATTTTGATGAAAGTAATTTATTTGTAGTTTTGGGTGATTTATATAATTTCCTTAAATTCTTATACACTGCTCATATAGTGCTTGTGTGATAAGTAGAAAAATCAATGTAAATAAATTTATCACAACAAAATGTAACATTTTTTTTGATAAATTATGGCGTCACATGAAATTTATAGTTACTAAAAATGTATAAGTTTCAATTAAATATAATATATTCAAAAAAAAATTTATGGTGTCATTAAAGTAAAATTAAATTTAAATTGCTAAAAATGACATTATTGATATTTTATGACCAATAATATATTATTAAATTATTTATAAATAATAAAAATATTGCAATAGGAAATGTAAGAATATAAATTGTATAAAATTTATACTCTTTTCTATTTATGATCCAGGTTTTTTCCATATAATTAAAATTATAAGAAGTTATATTGGAAATGTTGTTACTATAGATAGGGTTAGAATGAGTTATCAGGTGTAAAAATAATAGATATGGGTTAATTTGAAAATCAATCTAGTTTAAATAAAATGTTCTGACAATATTTTGACATCATCTATCCTAAATTGGAATATATATCCATTTTGAAGCATTGTTCGTGAGTAATACATTGTTATATATTAATCATTATTGAAATTATAAATGGATACTCTCCCCCACATATAAAAGGACATCCATTATTTTCATTATTTACCAATCATTGAGAAAAATATCTCCAAAAAACCCTACAATATTATCTTCCAAAATTTATAATCCATGAATTAGTGGTTCTGATATTCATATAAGACCATTCCAAGGGACTATATGAAAGAATTTAAATTATTCCAACAAAAGGATATGTAATCATCCTACCTGAACTCTTTCAATTTATTTATTCATCTACCTCATATTAATTTTGTATCGTTCATAATAAAATAATAAATTAAATATCCAAAATATTGTGAAGTGTTATTATTATTATGTATCAATCATTATTCATCCACTTTTCAATCAAATGGGATGTTAAAGTATTATTCATAAGTATTTGCGGACTACCACCTCTACGAAATGATATAATTAATTATACATCTCCAAATTTCATGGATGGTTATTGTGATGGGTGTAATTTTTATATCTTATATTTATGATAAAATCATTATTTTTGAATTATAATATCATATATACCTTATTACCATTTCATATATTGTAAAATGATTACACCGCCTGTGTGTACGTGTGAACAAAAACCTCCACAGAGAAATATGATTTGTTTTAAATTTTATCTTTTCATGGATGGTAATAAGGATACCTATAATCTATATATATATATATATGTTATTAAGGATATAATATTATTGAAATTTACATTTTAATTATTTTTCAAAATAGAAATAGAACCCATCCCCGAATGGATCAAGGTGTTCTAATGTTCGGGATCCCCAGTTCATCCCATTGTACTAAATTCTTACTTACCCATGGTAGAGACCTGACATTAGAGAACACCATTCAGGGTTCCTCTAGGAAACTCTCTTAAGAAATATAATCTTCCACAATGTTAGATTCTCTTGGGATATGACGGATGGAGAAATAATTTGGGATCATAGCATCACATCTATGAATAATGTACATTAAGGCCCACGACACCTTCACCATCCCATTTAAAGCTCGAATTAATATCTCATAGTCAAATCTAAAATCCGTACACACCATGTTGAACCCATTACAAAGATCATTGCCCATGTGCAATGCATGGAAATCCGCTGCACGAACATTTCTTAGCCCTTGAATGCTACTAAAAATAATGACAGATCTATTCCCATCACACACCAAACCACCCTAGTGAATCCCCTCATCAATGAATGATCCGTCAATGTTATGTTTGAATCCCATTCCTGGAGGGTGCCACCTTACCCTGTTACGTTGTACCCTGGTACATGTGATTTTCATATTCAAGAAATTACACAGTGTTGAATAATGTTGTCCTCTTTAAAGAAGAGACCCTAATTCATGCACCAACCCTTTCATTTTCACCAGCAGTAACAAAGTTAAGCATCGGGCTTATAATAAAGCCTTATTTCGCACCTCCCAGATCATCTGGAAAACTGTTGTAAGCACTATGCTACGGATTTTGACCTCCATATCATTATGAACCATGTCTGAGAACCTTTTGATGAAGAATTATATGGATTACAAGAGCAGGCAGTCCAGTGAGTTCTTCTATAAAGGTTGGAATCCCAAAGGATCTTGTTCATTAGATTCTCCATAGTATCAATAATCTCCTTGGGAATAATGATATCTGACAAGATGTACATCGATACAGAGGATACCACACTCTTAATCAAAGCCAACCTTCCCCCGAAGAATAGGTTCCTATTTTTTCAATTGAGTACCCTTCCTAAAATTCTATTCAGTATGTCCTCAAGGAAGATCCTTTTCACCCTACCTCCTGAATTTGGGGACCAAAGATAAACCATAGACAACTACATACATTGAATTCCCAATATGTCTTGAATAGTCTGGGCCCTCGTTCTTGAACATTTACTGGAAACAAACATGTTATTCTTTCTAGAATTGACCTGTTGGCTTCTTAGGCAACCGTAGATCAACATAAGCCACATTAAGTTACATAATGTTGACCTCCTATAATTCAAAAAGATGAGATTATCATCAGAAAACATAATATGGGAGCAAGAACCGTCTGAATCTTTAGACCGGTATGGCTAGAACATCCAGTCCCCCATGAAACGAACCATGTTTTGAGAAAGTTCCTCAAGTGCAATTCGAAATAGATATGGGGAAAGTGGGTCCCCTTTCCACACCCCACATACACTCTTCAAAACACCTAATCCATTCCCCAACAGTGATAAATATAGCCCTAGAGAGTAGAAATACTAGAAGCATAAGTCAAAAATCCATTCATGACCACCCATTCTTCTTATTAATAGATTAAAAAACTTCATTCCAGTGTGTCATTTTCCTTATCCATATCAACTTTAAGAATCATGTTTGAGCCTATCACCATCTTATTCAAATCCTCAGTTAGTCATTAGGCCACCCCCACTGTCCCTTGGATGCCTCTGGCATGGATAAAGTCATGTTGTTCTTGAGAAATGATCCTCAGAATAACCTTATTGATTTTCCTGGCCATCAAAAAATCCAGGATCATGTATCATACATTACAAAGAAAAATAGGTCTGTAATGGATTATAGATGAATGATCTTTCACTTTCGGTACTAGTAGCACCCTGGAGGAACACAATCCCTTATTAATGGTGCCCCCTTTGAAAAAAAATCATGGATTACCTCAAGGGATAGAGGCCTAAAAATATCCCACACTTCTACATAAAATTATCCTAGAAACCCATCAGGTCCAAGAGCACTCTCCAACAACATTGACCTAATAGCCTCCCAGTTCTTGTCCTCGGATGAAAGAGGCCTTAAGGAATCATTCTCTATCAAATCAATCCCTTGAGGTATACTTCCCATAAATATCTCTTGATCCAGCAATAATTTATCCTCCCCTAATGACTCTTTGCGATCACCATCCAGCAGCCACTCAAAGTGTTCCAAATCCATCCTTACAATAAACTTCTTGTCAGAATAAAATGACCCATCCTACATACTAATTATAACTTTTGAAAATTTTCACTCCTTCAAGATAATGTGGAAAAAATCGTTGTTTTTGTCTCTTACATTAAGTCAATTAACCCTCAATCTCAGCCTTAAAATATTCTCCACCTCCAGTAGCCTTTGAGCCAGAAATGATTGCTTATCACCTAACAAGATGATGGAGGGATCGTCCCACCTATTTTGGAGTAACTCTTCTAGGTGTTTGATATCCTTTTGAAGATTCTCCACTGAGTCCCCTGCAATTTTCTTAACAGCAAACCACCTGCTAATAATACACTCGAGTCATCTGATACGTCTAAAAAATGCAACCCAGGCTCTCCCATCCACCACCTGGATCAATGAATCCTTCAAAAATTGCATGAATCCCTCTATTCAATGCCAATACGCTGAATACAAAAAGCTTTAACCTCCTAATTTCCCTACATAAGGTTGATTAGTAGCGACACATGGTCTGAAAGAGTGCGCGATAGGTGAGTGACCATGGCCCTGGAAAATGACTCAACGAATTGCATGTTCGAATGACACCTATCCAACCTACACTAGATGTGGTTTATACCATGGTAGTTATTACATTAGGTGAATTTTCCCCTAGAAAAAACAAGGTCCAAGAGACCCTTACCCGAAATGCAACAATTAAAATCCAGCATACCATTATCATATAAAACTGAGCCTCCTCACTTCTCAGAGATCTCAACAATGGAATTAAAATAGACACCAACAAACTAGGGTAATCCCTCTACATCAAAAGTGAAAATAATCTCCCACATGTTCCTCCAAACCATAACATCATTGTTGAAATAAATGAAGGAGAACAATAGCATAGAATCTCTGAACTGAAGTTTGACCGAAACACAATGATCTGTAACCTACAGTAACTCAACCTGAATAAAAATAATATTTACAATCCATATATGATTTTTAATCATATTCCCAGGCATGTGAATGGTGAACACCACCATCATTGAAAAGGAGCTTATTCTTCATGGTTCCAGTTTAGGCCCCAGGATAACTGCCATTGAATTCACGTATATCTTACACACAGAGTTCAATACAACACATTTTTCCTGCCCCCGAGACCTCGAGTATTCTAAATAATCAACATGGACATTATAAATGGGTGGATATAGCCCTATGAGAAATTCTACCTTCTCTTGAGAAGAATAGGTACCTCCAACACTCCTCCTTGCCCATAGAATGAGTCATGGGTATTGAAGATCCATTGGCGGAACAAACCTTGTTCAGAATGAGGTCCTTCTTCTTCACGGGGCTCTCTGATTCCTCCAAAATAGAAAATTTATTCGGCACCACAATAGAAGGGGGCTTTGGAAATACCTCCTCTTAGATTGGGTAGGTCAGCATCAACTGAGTATGAGAGTTATGGGTTGAAGTTAATTCCTTTATAACGCCCTCTGGGAATCCCTTCTTTGAATCCTTCATCTGAGAATCTATGGTACATTCTACTGAGTCCATCATAGAAAGAATCATCGAACCTGAAGAAAAAAAAGAGGATTTTCAATCATCCCCAACAGTGGGAACCAACCCTCTTGGGATGTCATGAAAAAAAGAGAAATCCATTGATTACCCTTTGGGCTGATGAAAATAATTCAATGGATCACCCATATCCAGAAAAAAAACCATATGCATTCGGCTGAGCTGGCAGACCCGACCCCAATAGTTGCATAGGAGCCAGATCAATACCCTTAGCCAAATATTAGCTCGATAGCCCCTTTTCAAAAATTGCTACCTTCTTTAGAGCCTCAAGTCCAACAATGTTTGAAAATTAAATAACATTTTTTAGGCTGTTAACAATTTCCATTCCTGCTGAGGAAGATGAATCATGGTCATTTGTCGTCGCCTCTACACCAGCACTTCCATGATCTCCAAACATACCTCTCGAAATAGGCATCGGCCTAAGTTATGGTGTCGTCTTCAAGATTCTATTCAGAACTAAATCCCCCCGGCTTCACAAACTTGTTTTCCCCTTCCTAGAGAACTCCACCATATGACCTTGAAATCCACAAGCAGTGCAATGCCTGGGGAGAGAAATAAATACCATCTAATTAAGCCACATAAATCCTTTATTAGAACGGACCATAATAAATGAGGGGAACTTCACATACATGTCTATATCCACACAGAACCGCAGGTTAGCTGAGTCCATCAATCTCTTCTTCATCTAATCAATACACAGGAACTTCCACATGGCCTCTCACACCACTGTCAAAATCGAGGGGTTATGTAAAGGTAGGGGAAGACCCGAGAGCTTAATCCACAAGGAAACCATATAAAATTATTTACCATAATGTCACTTTGAATCCCACTGTGAGATAGTAAAGCAATGAAGACTATACCTCCTTTCTCCCCATTTCCAGTAATGCACGAAATCCTTTATATCGAAGAGAAGAACATAAAAGGAAAACTTCGACAAATATAAGACAGTTTTCGGGTGTTCAGGACACCAAGATTTCATGAAACCCCTGAAATCCTACAAAGGTGGTTTAAACCGTCCAACCCTAGCCACAAGGGTAAGGTTTTGAACCTTCACAACACATTACATTTCTCTCTCAGATATCACCACTCCATGGATCCCGTCGAGAAACTCTGGCTGGCGATGCTCCAACTTGATCAGAGGGATACAAAACATCACACCCTTAGAGCATCCCCCACTAATAGACTACTTGAATAAAATCACCCTGGATCCACCATCCTTGATAATGACCATTGTCCCGGATCGAGAACATTCTTCGACCATAGGAAAACCTACTCTAATTTCCTCAGCCACTGATCTCAACCCATCCATTTAACTCACCCTCGCCACTGAATAATGAATATATATTATATTTATATCAACATTAAAATTGTAAATTTTATTAAACCATGATAAAACTATAGGATCTACAACTAAATAACCAAAATATCCCTGAAAAATGAAACACACAACACCTAAAAATAGTGATTTTAATTTGAATATATTAATAAATGGTGTTGAAATGTCATAATTATAACATATATGATATTATAATTATATATATGATTAAAATATATAATTTTTATAAATTTTAATTTTTTATATAGGAGTTTAGAGTGATTTATAATCAATTAAAACTTTTGTTATGGATTTTTTGTCTCACTTTTATTTCTGTGAAGTAGATGTCATATTCACCACTTGTTTCTCTTATTTGGTTTATATAATTTTAATAATTTTTTTCTATATTCTTATCAAAACATTAATGGTTATTTATATATCGATCTATGGTTTTCCCTTTTATAATGTATTTATTTAAAACATCCCAATGTGGAAAGGGATTTATGTTTCAATATCATTTTAACTTGCCATATTTATGCATGAATTTTAATTATTGTAAATTGATGTGATCATTATTTGAAAAAACTATTTTATTTTATTATACTATTATAATTCATGTAATTTCAGTTAATATAACCATTTTAAATTATTTGGTACTTAATACGGTTTATAAAACGTTACTAAGAAAATTGGACTTTATTTTCTCTTGATAGGAATGTTTTTCTTCCACATCCATGTTTTATTTAAAATATTTTCAATAATGTAATAAATCTTCTCATATAATGCATTAAATTAATTTTTAATGAGTTTTAATTTTTAAAAAATGGGTTCAGATGAATATTATTGTTTCTTTAAAATGAGGTACTTTTATATTTTTACTAAAAATGTAAAAGAAATATTTGTTTTAAAATACATTGCATGAAAACAATTTACCAGCACCGTGAATGATCAATTATTTGAAGCTTCCATTACATGTTACCATTTTTATTTTCAAATAAATTTTTTCCCATAATATATAATAATGTTCTAGATTTTAATGAAGTGACTCAAAAATAAAAAAATTTGTTTTCATCAAGAAATATTCCATGTGATATTTTTAAGGGATTATCATTTATGATAACAGAAATTAATATTAATTTCCATTCACATAGGATAAGGTCGAAGGATACCATGATTTTTATTTTATTATACTTATTATTATTATTATTATATTTTTATGAAATTAATTTATTTTCCATAGTTTTTTTTATATTGAAATGTTGAAATATTTAGGAAATCCACATACTTACATAGGTTATGATATATGAAAATTGATACAAAATATTCTAAAAAAAATGAAAGGATTATGATTATGTGACAAGTGTCTTGGAATTATATATACCTCCAATGAATTGGGTAAAAATGAATTTTGTCATGTGATAATATGTTCTAGAATGGGGAGTGAACCCAATCCAGTAAGGGACTCTGTCCACTTTGAAAGTATATGAAATGAACCATTAATAAGTATATGATGGAATAGGGAGTGAATCCAATCTAGAATCACAATCTTGGTAATGATCCTTGACTATGTAAATTATTTTATATAATTATTTGTATGCAAAAAACTTATGTGTTATGCAGATTTTATGCTCTAATAGATCATGTTCATTAATTCTTTTATGATAAAAGTATTATGACCTACCAATTTTTTTCCTTGATTCATGATTATGATCTAATTATTTAATGGGTATTAATTTTTAAATGTTAATTTCATGTTCTCATATGATTATGACAATCTTATGTTTAAGTGACCATTCACATATCCCTTGTTCACCATTACTGAGCATATAAACTCACTCGTTATTATGTTTTCCTTTCCCAAGGAAACAAAGAAAGGTCTTAAGGATGGTGTGCCTTAGAGTAGTATGATGTCGAAAGATAGTTTAAGGAGATTTTGAATAACATTCATGAAATAAGAATATTATGTATCTAGTCTTCAAATAAACTAAAACATTATGTGCCTTAGACATGTATTTGTAAAATATCTTTAATATTCATCTACTAAGATGTAATATCAATTTAATGAAATATATGGGTCCCTATAATTTAAATAAAGGGGATGGTTATTTAATATATTGATATTAGGATTAGGTAAATTTGGATAAAACCCTATAAATAATTCTAAAAAATATGACATCTTCTTACCGATATATTAAGTTTTAGATTATGTAGTTTTGTAGCAATACATCCCAATCTGGATTTTATAAGCATATATGGTTTTGGTACATATGCATCTAGGTTTGAAAACCCCAATGTATTTTTTTAGTATATCATGACCAAAATTATTTTGAATCATGATTGTTCCCTTAATGAACACTCAGTTTTACACTATTAGGGGATATGATTGGGTTAATGCACATTTTATTTATTAATCATTATAAAAGAAATGATTATTTGATAAGAAATTATAACATAGGATAATATTTCGTTTATATAAATTTAAAATAAGGTAAAAATATTTAGACATCCTTTGAATTATTTTTATGATTTATCAATATAACTATTATTACTCATAAAATGATTGTTGGTTTTATTTAATGGTTGGAACTAAGATATATTCTATTAACACTGAATGTGATATAAAATTTAATGATTTTCCTCATGATCAACCAAATCTAATAGGTTTTAAAATGAAAAACCTTAAGACTACTCCTTCTCAAATATATCATTATATGATTAACCACAACAAATTTGATGATTTTTCTAAAACACCTATGAATGTGAAAATGAACTTTTAGGGATGTTTAGGTGACAATTATCATAGAGGTAATAATCTTAAATTTCCATCACGTCAAGAATATGCAATTAAGTATCTATAATAATATCTCAATTTATGGGGTAGATTATTTCTATGTGAAAATTAAGGGCATTGTGAAAATAATTTCGGAGTAATTGTATGTATTTTATATGGGGAACTTTGGTATTATCTGATTCAATGCACTAATCCCACTGTTAACACCAATACCAAGGAAATAACTATTCAATGCCAATAATTAAAAAAAATTGAATTTTTTATACATTGGGATTCAATAAATATGTTGTAAAAGTTTTATATCAATTATATTATAATTATAAGAATAATGAAACAACAAGGGCCATTCCACAATAGTTTTTTAAGGATTGGAAATCTTATGTTGAATTTTTCCAACAATCAAGAAAAATTATTCAGTGGTAAGGTGATATTTTTCAAGAACACTTGATTATGGAGTATATAACCCTTAATATGTGTATTATGTTGTGTTGTTAATTTTTATAGGGATAAAGAGATGATTGAAATTGATGAAGAAAATGGGATTGTAATAGTGACCATGAAATAAGATAGTGATTTAATGAAAGAGTTATTTCAGTTATATTTGATAATGATTATTTCATTTTTTATTTATGTAATGGATTCAAGATACTGGGATTTTATTTGAGGAATAAGTACTTTGTTAATTATTGTAATAATTTATGTTTTTAAAGAGATTTTATAGTGATTCAAGTTATTAATATGTTTAAATATAATTTATCATCAATGTATTCACATGTTTCGTATGTGATATTATTAGATACTTAATGTGTTCCAGAGATAAATATTAAATTTTATTTTAAAAAAAATTGTGAACTAATATTTAAATATTTTTGGTTTTAAATTGTCTCAATCATATTCGGAAGGGTTTTAAGAATCGTTATTTATAGAATGGATTAAGTTGAACCTTGTGATTTATCATCGAGGTTTTAGAGATTAATGTATTATATTTATCTATATTAGAAACCTTTTTTGAACCCTTTTACTTTTGTAAAAAATTAAAAGAACAAATTAATGAATTTTAATTATATTATTGATCTTAGGATCCATTAAAAGATAATTTTAATTCATCCAATAATGAAAATAAATCATCATGAACATTCATTATATGAATTAGGAGATGAAGTGGAGATTGATTAAAGAATAAATAAAGGATGAAATGAGGCCTACAATATGGAAAGAAATCAAGTAATTGTATTTTATTATGTTATATTTCATAACATAAAAATAATCCCTCAACTATATTATAAGTATCGTAATATAAAAATGTTATTATTTTCCATCACTTTTCGTGAATGGATGATCTTTTCACCACTAACTAATTTATGTTTTTTTCGTCATTAACATTCTCATGATCATGTTCAAAATTACTCTATTTTTGTTATTAGATAATAGTTTTTTCTTATAATTATACATTATAACTTCACAACAACACTATCTTTATCTGTGAACCTAATTATGTATTATTTATGGTAAAAATTATCCTACCCAAAAACTATTTTTATAATACGTTTTCCCCCTATACAATGTAGGTTTTCAATAATTGTATTTTAAAATATTGAACCTCTGATGACTAAAATAAAATTTAAATGGTATTATATATTTTATGGGGGAATAATGTAACAACTAAAATGTTTTGTTTAAAAAATAATAATCATGATGGCTTTCTTAACATAAAACACCAAACATCAAGTGAATTGAGATCTATTGTAAAAATATTATTATTTATATGTGATCATTATAAACAATCCATTGAATTAGAGTGTATGAATCTTACTAAAATAAAAATTAAATACATTGTATTACACTATATAATTGTGTTTATTAATACTTTTAAATGAAGTGAAAATAATTTTGTGGCCATTTTCTGCCTCCAACATGGGTTTTCTTCAAAAATCATTTTATTTACATTTTGTGTCTAGAAATAATAATTAATATATTTAAAATATAGAAATGTTATATTATTTAATAACCCCCATTTTTCCAAACAGAAAATAAAAATTAAATTTTGGTAACATTATTGTACTTTTTAAAAATGATTTATTTTTCAGTAAATACAGGCAAATAATAATTTTTCAAATACTTTAATTTAATTTCATTAAATAAATTAATTTAAATTTCCCATTATATTATATGTATGGTATTAAATTAAAATATTATCATTCCTATATATAATAATCTAATTATTTCTATTTTTATATATCATATTCATGATTTTCATATAAGTTAATTTTTATGTTTACAAACACATTTTTCTAAAACATTTTTTTTAATTCACACGTTTCTATAAAAATTAATTTATGAAAATTATAAAATTATAAAATTTATAAATCGAAAAAATTTAAGAATCAATATGTAAATATTTGGGAATTATGTACCATTTATTTTTTGCCATTATGGATAGTGACCATGGTAAATATTTCTTACCTCAGTAACGGTAAAACATGTCAAACAAGGTTAAAAATATGAGATAAAGTCTACAAATCAACCCAAAACTAGAATATATTTCATTTTATGGGATTAATTAGAAAATATAAATCTTAAATTAGGTTATATTTCATTTTGGGGTCATCTTTTTTAATAGTAACATTTATATTATTTTATGTAAAAAAATTAACAACATCACTCTCTTGCATTTAAATATATATTATATGTTCATATAGGTTTAAAAATAAGAACTGAAATAATATTAAATTTTATTTTGAGAATAATAATAAAATAAATATAATAATTTATTTTTAATTTTTAGTTGTTATATAATAACATTATATACTTTTACAACATTGACAAAATTCTGGTTCAACCAATAGAAAAATCAAAATAATTCATTTTAGAAACAGAAGAGTTAATATTTTATTGATTAAATATGTTGTTAGGTTAATTTAATGGATAATAATAATATATAATTTATATTTAAAGAATTTATATTTTAATTATTTTTTTATATTGATATATTTAAAGACAAATTAAATGAATTTTTTCAAAAATGACTTTAATGTTATTTTATGATAAATTATTTTTTATTAAAAAAATTAATTTTTCTAAAAAACATGTAAGAAGACATGTAGAATGGGATATGGTAAAATATGTCATATCTTGTACATTTATGATCTAATTGACACCTTATAAGTTAAATTATAAAATGTTACTCTGATTAATACTTAATTGAGTTTACTAGGGGTTAAACTAAGAGATAAGGGCTATTAATTCAATTAAACTTGTCTAAATCCAATTTTAAGGCCATATTGAGAGAAAATACTATCCAAAATTAGAATATATATCTATTTAGAATCATTTTTATTGATTATTAAATTATTATATTTTAATATTTTATGAAATTCCAAGTGTATCATCTGTCCCACATATAAAACGACACTACTCCACTCCATTAATTAAACAACTTTGGGCCATCTACCTTGACCAAGAAATAAAAAAAAAATCTATTTTAAAATTACATTTTAGTGTATGAATGGTTTTTTTCATAAAATAACATTCCAAGGGTCCTTAAACATGGATCTGAAGGAGTCAAACTGAAGCATATATAATTATCCTACTTAATGTCTTTTAATAATTTATTATTATACCTCTAATAAATATATGGTAATATTCATAAGATAATAACTTTTGTACCATAAGTATAATTAAATTTAAAATTTATTATTATTATGGAACAACCATTTTTAACCCTCTTGTCCATCAAATTGGATGAGAGTGTATCAATCTTGTCTATGTGTAGACTCTTGTCTCTACAAAGAAATACAATTCATTTTTCTTAACCATATTTAATATATAGTAATTATGAATGGTTTAATGTTTTTATATGATATTTTGGATATAATTATTCCAATTCAATTATAATATCATAGCCACCTTCTCTTTTTCTCATCCGTTGGAAAATGATATCTTTTCTCAAGCACACATGAGGACTACCACCTCCATGTAGTGACGTAGTTGTTTTTCATTTACTCATTACATGGATTGTAATAAAGACATATTTAATGTGTATATATGTTATTAATTAAATAATTATCTTTTTAAATGAAAATATTATATCTTCTTTTCTTTCCTTATTTTGGTTAGAAAATGAAAAAAGTGTTCTTACCCACGTACAACCTACGGTCTCTATGAATGGTATTAATCATTGTTTTATCTATAACTTTTTAGGGATAACTCTATATAAATATATATAATGAATATGTATTATATTTATAAAATTATTAAAATTTTGGATATGATTAAACCATGATCATAGTATAATAATAAGAACTATAGAACATAAACATCCATTTAAAACAAAATAGTTAGCACACAGAAACAATTATTTTAATAAATAAATACTAATAAATGGTTTTTAAAATGTTATAAGTAGATAATATATGATATTATAAGTATTTAAATTATTATTTTATATAATCATAAATATTTTTTATTTAGTATATAGGTGGTTAGAGCTATTTTTAAGCGATCTGAACTTTATGCAATGGATTTTCGTCTCACATTTATTTTTGTGAGAAAAATTCCTTATTCACAAATTGTTTATTTTATGTGGTAATACACTTATCAAGAATATAATTAATAATTATTATATAAATAATTTTGTTTTTTTAAATATATATCTAAGGTCTCCTTTTTCATGAGGTTTTTATTCAAATGTTACCAAAGTCATAAAGGGTTTATATTTCTATCACAATTTAATCAGAATTGTTTATGCTTGAATTTACATTGGGGGAAATAAATATGATTCATACTTTATAACACTATATTATTTCCTCATCCTATAGTTATTCAGTAAATTTTAATTTAATATTACCATATTCTCTCTTTGATACATTTATTGATATAGAAAATATTTTTTTAGGAAAAACATACTTTATTTTATCTATTGTTGGAAATATAATTTAAAATATATTCACTAATGTTTTTAATATTCTATTTAAAATCTTTAAAGTCATTTTTACCGATTTATTAATTTCACAGTAATATTAAAGTGAATATTCATCCATTTTTTGAATGAAGTAATTTTTAAATTTTCTTCCAAAAATATGAAGAGAATCCATGTATTAACATATATGGATTGAACAAAATTTCACTCAATCATGAATAATTAATTATTTTTATCTATATTAATAGGTTTTGTGGTTATTTTATAGGAATTTTTTTCTTTAAAACTTTAGACAATTTTTTATTTTTTGGAGGAGATTCCAAAATAAAATGCATATTTTCTTCATGAAAACATAATTTTGATTTATTAAAGAATTTTCATTCATATTAAAATAATTTTACTATACATACGCTTTACTATGGATATGAGGCAATTTTACCATCCTTATTATTTCTATTGATGTTATTTTATTATAAATATTATATTCTTATAAAATTAGTTTATTTTTTATGGTTTATGTTGTGATGAAATATTGAATTATTTTTTAATACCATTTAATTTCCACATTTTATGATATATGAAGAATGATTTTTGATGTTGTGAAACACATAAGGATGGATTATGTATAAGTAATGGGTTGGAACAAAAATATATATTCCTTCAATTCATTATGTAATGATGGTTATATCATGTTATAATAAGGAATCGAATAGAGATTAAACCCACGTTAGTAAGGGACAATGTATATTATAATTATCCTGAGAGTGGACCTTGACTATAAATTTTATGGGATGGGGAGTGAATCCAATCTATAATGATAGTATTTATAGCAATCCTTAACTAAGGAAATGATTTAATAGGAATATTTATATTCAAAAAAACATATATATTTTTCAAATTTTATGCACTCATGGCCTATATTCTTTGATTCAATTATGATTCCTATCACAAGAACTAACAAGCTTAATGAAATTATCCTTTTTTATGATCTATCGTATACTGGGTATGGATTTCCAAATATAAAGAACATGTTCTCACATCGTTATTATAATATTATGTTTAAGTCATCATTGATATCTCCGTTTATACCCTTACTAATCATAGGTGTTAACCATTTCTTATGTTTTCACTTCCCTGAGATTTGAAAAATGGTTATAAGTATGGTATTTCTAATAATAGTATTATATGAAAATATATTATTGGGTGAGGTTTAAGATCTTACGTGAAATGAGTATATTATCTATTTAGTATCCAAAGGCACTAAATATTTTTGGTCCTCTACCGATTATTTGTAAAATATATTGAATATTCACATATTAAGATGTAATATCTATTTTTGAAAAGTATGGGTAAATATAGTTAGTTTTAAAGTGATATTAATTTAATCTATATAGATTAATATTATAGAACTATATTAATAACAACGGTGATAATTCTATATAAATATAAACATTATAAGGTTTTAGTAAGGTGGATATTATCTGGTATTACTTAAAATACATCCCTCTATGGATACTAAATGTGGAAATGGTTTTTACAAATATGCATATAGGGGTAATTAACATGAAAATTATTGGTTGATTATTTCTCAGCCATCATTCTATTTCATAGTTATTACTACCATACTATGATTATATTTTGAAACTCATGTGGGAACTTTTTTGGTTATTTTTTATTTTCTTTTTTACTAATTATAATGGATTTGAATATATGATAATTGAGTATAACCAAGGTTTATCCTAGGGTGTCGTATATTGAAAACAATCTATTATAATTTAGACATCCTATGAATGATTTTTCGTGATTTCTCATTATGATAATTTTTTATCACAATACAATTTTTGGTTATAATCAATGTATAGAACTAGGATGAATTATATTAATTCTAATTGTCATTGAAAATGGAATGATTTTCCTTATGAGAAACAAAGATAAATTGAAGCCAAAATGTAGAACAATGTATGAATGAAAAATCAATAGTGCCATTATATGATTAAAAACCTCAACATGGGTATCTTTTCTAACACTCCATAGAAGATGAAATTATACATTTATGGATGTTAAAGTGGAAATGGTCATATATGAAAGAAAGTTCAATTTCATTCATGTTAATTATGTGGGATTATGCATCTCATAGAATATCTAAAATTAATTAGAAGTTTTTTTCTATGTGGAAATAAATGGCATAGATAAAGGAATTGCTAAGTAATTTGATATCTAAGACATGGGGGACAAGGGAAATATCTAATTAAATAACCTAATTCAATTTTTAACTCCTTGAACATGTAATTAATTATGTTATTATAATCAATGAAATGAAAGAATTGAAGTTTTCATATATTCGTATTTTAGATTTAGATTTTACTAGGGTTAATAATTAATATACTGGTTATAAGAATCATAAAACGTCTTGGGATATTAATATAGTAAATTTAATTAAGGTTTTGAAAACATATGTTGATTAGTATAAATAAAAAAAATAATTTGATTTAGATATAAGGTGAAATTTTCTGAAGAACACATGATCAAGGAAAAAATAACCCTTAATATGTGCCAAATGTTCTGTTTATAATGTGTAGTTTGGTATAAATAAATTATTTTCATTGATAATGTAAATGGGATAGCATTACTGACCATGAAATTCGTTAATGATTTGATGGAAATTTAATTTAGTTCATATTTGATAAATTTTACTACATTTTTTATTTATGTAATATATTCTATAATCTATGATTTTATTTGGGGAGTAAGGATAGTGTTAAATTTTTGAAACATATATATTTTAATTGTGCTTTTATGGAGACTCATTTTATTAGTATGTTTTATGAAAATATATGACTAAGGTATTCACATGTTTTTTGGTGGCATTATGAGTAGCATTATGATGTCTGGGGGTAAATATTAAAGATTATTTTAAAAAAATTGGGGTAAAGTCATTCAAATTATTGGGTAGTGAAAATTTTCAAAAACAATTTCCAAGGTTTTATGGTTAACTATTTATAGAATGGATTAAATTGACCACTGGATGTTATTATTGTGTTTTTAGATTTTAATGTATTATATTTTTCTATATTAGAAAACTTAAGTTAACCATTATGGTTTTGTTAAATAATTAGAAAAAAAAAGGAATGAAGTATGATTCTATTATGAATCTTTTTATCCATTAAATGTTAATTTTAATGATTTATTCATGAAAAAATCAACTTGAATATTTTTTTAATTAGATTAGGAAATAAAGTTGAACTTTATAAAATTGAAACCAAAGGATTTCATTATTCTTATGAAATGAAAATTAATGAGGTAAGTAAAATTTATTTTGTTCTATATATTAATTTTAATATAATCCATCAAAATTAAGAAAAGTATCTCAAAATAAAAAAATTATTATATTAAAATCATTTTTATGAATGGATGGTCTTTTATCCACTCGTTGATTTATGGTTTTTTAGTCATTTTAGTTTTCATGAAAATGTTTTCTATCAATATATATTTGTTCATAGATAGTAGTTTTTTACTATATGATTATATTTTGAGTTCTCATCAACTTTATCATCATCTAAGAACCTGATTATGTGTGTTATTTTAATAAACCTTTACCTTTACCACTTTCCCATTTTAAAATAACTTTTATTATTCCAATATACCATATGGGTTTTTAAAAAATGTATTTTCAAATACTGATTATTTAATAACTAATATAAAATTGTGAGGGAACAATTTATTTAAGAGGCGAGAATATAACACCCATAAAATATAGTTAAATTGAATAATGTTATAGATATCTAGATGAACATGAAACACCATACATTACGTTAAGTGGGATATTTTTTTAAAATATTAGTTTTTATATGTGACTATTATAATCTGGGTTTTGAGTTGGTGGGTATAAATATTAGTAACAACATAATAAAATATATGGTATTATTTCAAAAAAATATTTTGATTTATTATCTGGAATTGATCACTCAATTTCACTGAAGTCGTTTTATGCATAAAAAATGAATTTTCTTCAAAAATGTTTTTTATTAAATTTTATGTGTAGAAATTATAATTAATTTTGGGCTGATTTATTCTTTATATATTATATAATTAAACTCATTATTGAAATAATTATATCAAAATTATCTTATGGTGAAATTTTGATATTTTTTAAAATGATTGAATTTTCAATAAATAAGGGAAAATACTGATTTTTGAAATATTCACATTTATTTTAATTAAATCATGAAATTTAAAAGTCCTATTATATATTATATTTGAACTTGAAGGCAAATATGATCATTTTTATTTATAATAATCTAATTAATTCTATTTTAATCCAAAATATTCATGATTTTGGTGTAAGTTAATTTTTATGCTTAAAAACACTTTATCTCTAAAAACTATTTTTCGTTGCAGTTTAGAAGTTCATATAAAAGTGATTTCTACTTATTCAAGAGATTGTATCATTAAAAATAGATTACATATTTGGAATCATTTGATTCAAATTTTTAAAATATGTCTCTTCAAATTTTGTTCATTTTGAACAGTAATCACAATAAATATTTTGTACCACGATAACAGTAATATGGGTGCAACAAGGAAAAATTATGAGATATGTTCCCTAAATCAACCAAACACATTCATTTAACTCAATTAATATGATTAATTTTACCATATCAATCCCAGATTCTAATATATGACTTTTTTTTTACCTTTTTCATTGATAAAGAAATTTATGCTATTTTAAGTAAAGAAAAATTAAAAAAATTACTCGTTATCTTTTAAATATCTATGATATGTTCACATAGGTATAAAAATAAATAGTGAATTAATATTAAATTTTATTTTTATCATAATATAATTATTTTCATGATAGTAATTTATTTATAATGTTTAGTTATTATATAATTACCTTAAATGATTATACAATGCTGACACAGTTCTTTTCAAAGCTGTAAAAAATCAATGCGAATGATTTTAAAAACATAAAAAGTAATTTTTTTGGATGTATTATAGTTTCAAATGAATTTTTTTGGTTAATAATAATGTATAAATTTTGGTTAAAAATGTTATATTGGGATTATTGTTTTATCTTTTTTCATAAAATCAAAAATACCTAAATAGTTCCTAAATAAAATTAATGATATTTTATGAGGAATAAAAATTGTATAAATTATATAAAAATATTAAAAAATTAAAATATTTAACTTATAATTTTAAATTTTATAACCTTTATCCCTAACCATTTATGATCTGATTTATGACTTATAATCCAAATTATCACCATTTAATATTGAAAAATTCATTACCATAGTTAAGGTTAAAACTAATTAATTGGGGGTTAAACCAAGTGATAAGGATAATTTTTCAAGTAAAACATGTTTAAATCATATTTAATGGTAATATTTTGTCATAAAAATAACACATATTTAAATCTATATCAATTTGGAATAATATTAATTGATTATTACTTTACTATATTTTATTCTTTTATGAAATTATATGTGTGTCCACTCCCCCACATGTAAAATGACACACTTCCTTTCCCTTATTTACACCACTTTTCACCAAAAAAACCTGGAAATTATATTATAAGATTCCATATTCACCAATTATATATATTTTAATCTTAAAATGGCATTCCAAGCGTCCTTAAAAAGGATCTGAAGGAGGACACCCAAGGAAAGTTAATCATTCAACCCAACATATTCCAAATTATTTCTTCTTTTACCACTTATAAAGCTAAGGTATTAATCATAAAATAACATATTAGGTATCATAAATATATTCAAATGTAAATATGACTATGGAACATCCATTTTACATCTTTTTCATCAAATGAGAATTGAATGTATCACTTGTATGTACTTGTTGAATACCACCACCAAGTAGCAATTCAATTAATTTTTCATCCCCATATTCATTAATGATTATAATTATTGGTTAAATATTAATATATAATAAATATTATATAATTATGATTATTTAATTATAATATCATATAAACCTTATTTCCTCCTAATTCATTGTATGTTGATAACGTCGCTCATGCGTACTTGTGGACTACCATCTCTACAAAGCTACATGATTTTTTTTTTATTTCAGAATTACATGTATTGTAATAAGGATAGATTTAATATATATATATATATATATATATATATATCTATGTGTGTGTGTGTGTGTAATTCTAGGAATAATTATGGTTTCTTAATGTTAAAATAATATCTATCATTATTTCATTATTTTCGTCAAAAAATGAGAACATTGTTCATGCATACATACAGCCTACCGTCTCCAAGAACGGTGTAAATAATTTTTGTATCTATATGTTTTTATAGATAACTATATATATATACTGAAAAAATAATATATTTATATAATTATGGAAATTCATCATATTATTAAATAAGGATCAATGAATTTTTACATGAACTACATAACAAAAACTTTCATGAAAAATGGAATAGTTAAGACACAGAAATGATGATTTTAATAGAGTATTGTCAATAAATTGGTGCAGAAATGTTATAGTTGTATAATATATGATATTATAATTATGTAAATTATTCTATAATATATTTAAATATCATTTAAATTTATTATTTAGTATGATAGATTACATTCAACACAATCCCAACTTAAGTTAATGAATTTTCATCTCACTTTTATTTCTATAAGACACATGCTATATTCACCACTTTTTGATATTATGTTATGAATATACTTGAAATTAATATATTATATGATTATTATCATGGGAATTATTGGGATTTAAATATCCATCTATGGATCCCTCTTTTAGGATGTTTTTATACGAATGTTACCAAAGTGGTAAAAAAATTATTGCAGTTCATTTTAATTAGAATCTTTATTCTTGAATATACATTGAGAGATATTTATATATTTCTTATCCGGTGAACCCATTTTCCCCTTCTCATGATGTTATTTATGTAATTTTTAAGTAATTTTATCATTTTCCTCCCATTTTTTTAAATGATCAATAAAATATTTTTATGAAAAATATACAGTATTTCCTATTTGGTTGAGAATATTTTCAATTCATATTCAAATTTACATTAAAATATTTTCATGATTTTATTTAAATTCTCTAATTATTTTTAAAATAATTACTACCCTTCTATGTATTTTTGTAAAAAAAATTATATTGTTTTAATTTTCCAAACGAGAATCTTTTGACTTTTACAAAAAAAAGTAAAAAAGTTATTTTAACATGAATGACATGAATGAGATTTCTCAGTGTTACTACCATTCAAAGTATTAAATATTTAATTATATATTTTAATGTATATTTCAAATAAATCTTTTTCTATAATATTTTTAAAAATATTTATTTTTAGGATTTGATTCCGAAATTAAAAGTATATTTTTCTCAGGAATCATTCAAATGAATTTTTTAAAGGAACATTAATTTATGATAAAATCTTTTGAGGATACATAGGATTTAGTGGGGATACTTCCAATGGATAATATCCATATTAATTCTTAGGATTTTCTATGATTATGATGTTGATATTTTTCTAAAACTTATTTATTTTCAATAGGTTTTATGAAGAAATATTGAAATGTTTATAATAATTGATTCCCTTCCATAAGTTATAATCTATTAATATTGATTTATAATAATGTTGAACATAAATGAATTGATTATTATTATGTGGTTGGTGTTCCTTGAATTATATATCCCTAATATTTATTGATTAAATATTGATATCTTGTCAGATAATAAGGATAAAAATGGGATGTTAACTGATTTAGTATGGGACTCTATCCACTTTGATAGCCTTGTGAGTGAACTTTTAAAAAATATTAGATGGACTGAGGGATGAACCCATTCCACTATATTAGACTCGTTTGTGAGCCTTGAATATGAAAATTATTTTCTATGATTATTTTTTCCATAAACATATGTATTATGCCAATGCTATGCTCTCATGGATCATGCTATTTGATTTTTTTTGGATTCATGTATTATGAACTAAAATTATTTATACCATGACTCAAAAATAATATCTATGATATATTTGGAATGTATTTTCAAATTTTAATCTCATGTAATAAAAACCATATGTGAATGTTATGTTTAGATGATCATCCATGTATCCCATGTTTACCCTTATTATGAATCTGAGCTCACCATTTATTATGTTTTATTTTCCACATGATATAAATTATTGTTTTAGTTATGTTATCTCTAAGAAAATTAATATAAAATAATATCATTTTGGGATATTTTTAATATATTTCATGAAATAATATGATTATGTATCTATTCTCAAAATACACTTAACTATAATGGTCGTCGATCGTGTATTTTTATAATATATTGATTATTATTCTATTAAGATGTAATATATATTTAGGAAAAGTATAGATCACTTTAATAAGTATATTATAACTTATATATGTTTTTTAAATATTTATACTTCTTTAATTAATTAAAATAATTTTTTTTTTGATGTTCTATAAAACTGCCTAAATGAATTAATTGTATAAAGATAAAATTTATAGTAAATGAATCATCGCTATGTTCTGATCACATATGGATAATTGGTACCAATTTATATTATAAAAAATATCATTTCATTACACATATATATTTATTAATCCATTTTATAATAACTCTCATAGTTACCTATTAAATAATCTGACCCTGGAACCATGAAATGAACGACCTTGCGACAATTGAAATCGAAATGATATCTTAATTACATCAATAAAAAATAATAGAAAATATATTTAATAATTAAAATTTATTTTAATAATTTATAAATAATTTATTTAATAAGTCTAAATTGATTACCCAGGAGGTTATGTGAGAGTACAGAGTAAATCTATAGATGAGTTAAGGGATCTCTCTAAACCACCCAATGTTATATATATTATATTTTCTCTCCCACACACTATTTACCTGACTTTCCTTATTTATTATTCATATTTCATTATTCTATACCCTATATATATTTCCTATAAAAATATACCAATTTTAATTCATTTTTCCATTATAGAGATAAACATGATTTAATGGTTACCTTCTCAATTTATTTCATTATTTATAGATGATTAAATGGGACTTCTCTATTTTATTAATTTATTTTAAGTAACACTAAATAAATTTTTTTATCCATATATTGTTTCTAAAAACACTAATTTTATTATGAAAAGTTATTTTAGTTGATTTCTTGTTTTATGAATATTAGTATTCCTTTAACCTCTCTAATAATTTAAACCCCTTTTCTATAATCACCTCATAAAAGGAATATTTATATAATTGTAAATCCACTCCTTTTTATATATTCAACTCACATGGAATTAATTTCTATGTACTTTTATTTTTGATTTATCTGTTAATATACTAGAATGATTTAATCCCTTTTAAATGGAAGTCAATATTATATTCTAGATGTCTATGTTATAAGGCATGATTATGTTACCCATTTCATTTCAATGGGTCTTTATGATATTTATACATTATATATGATTTCCTTGTGTAGAATATATATACATGTAAATAATATGATCAGTATACCCAAATAGAAATCTAATGTATTGGTAAATGATTATGTCTCATGAAATAATATATATGGGATTAGTTAGTAAACCTAATGCATGATGTGACCCTGTCTACCATGTGATAATTTCTTGGCAGTTAGCCATAATTTTTTCATATTTAATATTCTACCTTGATGGAACTTTCATATGTTTCTTTGATATTATTTGTCTTTTATATTTATTACATTCCTCTATATTATCATTAATTTACCTTACCTATTTGTATATTATAATATGTAATTCGATTCATATGTGTTTCTTTTATATCTTGTTTATTTCCTTTGTGTTCTTTTTTGCTCACCGATTTTTAGGTGTTCCTCAGGTTATCCTATAAATTTTTAGGATGTAAAACTGAATTAAGATGTCATTTACATAATACAATAAATATATTTTGTTTTAGTTTCATTTGGAAGATTTGGAACCTCGTCATCCCAATATACAGAACCTCTATATCTTTTAATTGTTTTGGTGTATATTAATAATAAAAATAAATTATTAATATATATAACATGATGGGGTTTCTATAGTTAGTATTATAGATAAATTTGGTTATTTTTGGGGACTATGTTATGTATATATTAGAAAAAAACTATTGGGATAATTATAAGTATAAGACAATATGTTGAAATTTTGATAAATTATAGAGTTTGTGGTTTCTCAGAAATTTCATCCCCTTCTATATATTATATGTGGATCTTAATATGAACTGATTCACCTAGGAGTAATCAATGTGAAATAATCTGTTGGGTATTAACCCAAAATGTACATGGTCCCTGAAAAAGATTCTGTGTAGGACATCTATTTTGACACTCTTGGGGAATACGATTTAGTAAATTCATAAACTCTCTATGAACCATCATGAAGGACTGAATAGATTATTAGGTTAGAAAACATGATATTAAAATTAACATCGATAGCTTATATTGAAACCTATCAAATCAATGGTTATAATATAAATTAAATTTATAAGTTATTACTTTTATGTTTAGAGTTTCCTATTATATAATTTTTTATGTATTATCATCCCTAATTTTCATTTATTTTAGAAAATGGTACGAAAATAAGGAATCATGACTTCAAATACTTTGATAAGAAATGAGATGATTACCTTAATTTGATGAAAAACATGGTGGTATTGGTATACGAGAACATCATGGTAGTATTGACTCAATTGACCCATGTTAGGAATAATAACATGAATCCTGAGGAACAACATCCTTCACGTAAGAAAGATAAAATTACTGTTGAGTACTTTATATAGAAAATTCTTCCAACCATTATTAGATCCTATAATACCCTCATCATAGAATATTGGATTAAATCTATTTTAAATGTATTATATTTCCTCCAATTCTTATAATAAGAGAAATTTTTAGTAGTAATTTAATACATTGAGGGGGAAACTCGTTAGTTGTTGACACTAATTAAGAGAAAAAAACCTAAATTGAAAATTGATCCTAGTTAAATAGAATAATTTAAAAAATATTTTCAATATATATTTTCCACTATCTCTATATCCTAAAAAGGGGAAGTATTTCCTCATACTAAAGAAAAGGTAACATGAATCGATTGAGAGTTATGAAGAAAACATCACAAGGCTTACATAGTAAGACACTAGATTTTTTGTTGATGTTGTAAGTAAGGTAGACAGAATATTTAGTGGATTAAATATGTGTTTAATAATATATATATAAATTCAAGTCATTTATTTCAATAAATATATTTATTTTTTCCTCAAAGGCTGATATGGTGTTTGGATATTCTATGTGATCAAATTGCGCTAGAGAAGGAAACAATGTATTTATTGTGGGTTGTTTAATAGATAAATCAATGGGAGGAGAAATCCCAATTTCCCACATCTCAATATGTAGGAATACGAATCCTGCAAACTATCTCAATGGAATAGATAGATTCTCCATGTGTGGAAAATAAGGGAATCAGGCTCTCTAATAGTGAAGAAAAAGGCAAAAGCCAACAAATATGATGGAATAAATGAATGTTCAAATCAATACTCCACCAATGATAATGTGATTAGATTATATGGAAAACCTACAATATAAAATTATGTGCAAAAATAGAAGTTTTTTTAGTGTTGATCAATGATAAAATCCTATAATTCATTGAGATGAAGGAAGGGGACAAGGTATCACTACATCTTAGGTGGATCATGAAAATTATATAGTGATAGGTATACTCATAATTCATAAACAAATATCAATATTTTTATTTTATTATTGTTCAAAAAATTATTTGATATCATTCAAGTGGAGTGTAATTATTTAAAAACAATCTAAAATCATGGATAATGATCTATTAGTGAGAATATAAAATGAGTAAATTATTACATCCCAAGTAAATAACTCCTCCGAAGTCAATATTTTTAGACTAATGCTTGTAGAAAATATTTTTATAATTAATTTAATTTAATTTTATGGTATTTTGGGGATGGATTAATTGTCATTATATAAATCCAACATCAAATTTCTAGAAGGGAAAATCACTCTTTACATCCTGAGTCATCCTATGATTCTTCACAAGTATATAGAGGATTACGACTCCCCTTTGGAATCTTCTACTCAAGAATTTTTATTATTACCTTATGAGAAATATTATCTTTCTTAACTAATTGATGATAAGGATAGAATAATTATTTAATACATTCCCATTATGTAGAACATTTTTGATTTACTCCATGAAGAGTTTCTTTGCCTTTATTCAAACTAAGTGGTTGAGTTCTCAGTTGAAAGTATATATGGATCTATGACCATATCCAATACTCCTTAAAAAATTGCTACCATTGAGTTATAAGAATTGAATAAGTAGTTAAAAAAAGAATATATAAAATGTTTTTATGATATTAGGTGCCTTAGAATATGGTGTTTTAGTAATCTTCTTCAATAATATAGATGATTTAATGCACATAATCTTTGAGTATCATAAACACAATAAGAACATGATAAAGAACCACTGTCCATTTCCAATTATTTAAGAGTTTTTCGATTACCTATGTCTTCTTAGTAATCATTTATGGTATACCTTCTATTTGGATATCACCAATTTATGGAGAAGAAGTAATATATTAACATGAATACCTTTAGATCAAGGTATTGATGTTATAATTTCATAGTGATACCATTCAAATTCAATAATGCTCTAACAATATTTGTAGGCATAATGAATAATGTATTTAAATATTATCAACCCAAATTTATAAAAAAATTTATATATGATATTATTAAATACTCCCATAGAAAGGATGAGCATTAGAAGTATTTGTATATTTTTTAAGAATTTTTGTAAAGAGATATTATATGAAAAGTACAATAAAAATGAGTTTCGTACAGGGGAAGTATCATTATTGGGGTATTTTATCACTAGAAAATAGATCTCTATAAAACCTTCTAATACCACGTTAGTTGAGGAGTGGCCCAGAATAACAGTTTTAATGGAGATCAGTAGTTTCCATGAATGATCTGGATACTATTGTTGATTTGTGAGAATCTTCTCTCTCTTTTCAAACCCATTAACCAAGCTGAATCGAAAGGGATGGAAATTTCATTAGAATAATGAATGTAAATACAGATTAAAGGAATTGAGGACTATGCTAATCATTTTCAGAGTACTCACACTAACCAATAGTGGAGAAAATTTCATGGTATACAATGATGCTTCAAAGATAGTCATGGGTTGTGTATTAATGAAAAATGATAATGTGATAGACTATGCATCAAGGTAGTAATAATTTCATGATAATAACTATATAAAACATGATCTATAGTTGGATGTGGTGATATTACCATTAATGGTTTTAATGAATTTACTCTATATGTAAAAAACATAAGATCTTAAAATCTTTATATTCACATAGTGGGATTTTAATATGAGACAATGAAGATGGTTAGAGATAATCAAGGACTATCACTACTCAATTGACAACCGTCCTGGGATGATGAATGAAGTGGTATATCTTCAAAGTAGAATGGTTCCTTTTACCATAACAATGATAAAGATAGAGAGGGATCCAATCATCTAAGACATGAAAATAATGAACAAGTGGATCATAAAAGAAATAATATCATCATCACATTATTAAATTATTTATTATCCATAAATTCACAAAAAAATTAATTTTCTCAAAGGGATAATATGGAAATTTACAAAAAAAATGTACTCTATATGAAAAATGAAATTTTGAAAGTTCAGAATTGATAAAGTTGGAGTTGTATGATTTAGGTCAATAATATTAATATCATTAAATCCGAAGATAAAGTAGGATTTGTTCTATGATTCATGTAAATATACATTCTCCATCCACCTATGGAGAAAAAATATGTAACATAATGTTTAATAACACTATTGGTTGGAAAATAGGAAGAGGGATATAACAAAATATATATCAATGTTCCTGTTATTTCAGAAAATGATGTTATAATAGAGAAAGTAAATGGGTATAATAAAACCATTACCCATACCTACATTGAAATGAGAAAAAATAACCATATAATTTTTCAAAAATCATCAGAATAAAACAAGACGAAATAATTCCATATTTGTTTTAGTGTATTTTTTTACAAATAATAACTAATTCATTAATATTACTATTGAAATAAAACATGATTAACATTCTATGTTATACATCATATAATGTTTTAAGTTTCATCGAACACCACTATTAATTATATTTAATAAATATTCAATCATTACTAATATGTTATGGAAATGTATCCAACATTCTTTAATCACTAATTTGAACTTCAGTACATCTTATCACACCCAAAAGGATTGAAAATATGAGCTTCCTATATGGACACATGGGGAAATTATGAGATAATTGTTAATGATATTAAAAGTAGGGTGGAATTAACATATTTACCTAGTCAAGTTCTCATATAATAATAGTTTCTACTCAATCATCAAAATGGATTCATATGATTCCCTATATGGGAAGAGTGGTAGAACACCTATGTGTTGGGGTATGTTTGGGGAACAAAAGTAGCTAGGACCTAAAATGGTTATGTAAATGGTATAAAATATCAATAATATTTAGTAACATATCAGTGAAGTAAGGGTTGAAAAATGATCTATGTTGATAAATTTCAATGACACATGGTGTTTGAGGTTAGAGATGGTGTGTTCCTCAACATATCTCTATGAAAAATATTCAGGAGATTCGGGAATATGGGAAACATAAATCCTTGGCACATTGACACCTTTGAGATTCTTGATTTCATTAAAGGTGTGTTATATTGACTAGAAATCAAACCAAGACTATATCAATTATATGAAATGTTACATTTATCCCTATTAAGGAATTACATACTAGATTTCTCACAAGTATTTAATCTAGATGGGTACAGATAAAGCATGATATTTCTTATGAGGAGTGTCTAGTGAAAATCATGGACTACAGAGAAAAATATCTATGAAACATGAAAACTCACGTAGTCAAATTATAATGATGGAACCATAAGCATGAGAAGGAAACATGGGAACAGGAGGAAGTAATGTATCAAAATTACCCTCTCCCATTTCCACCAAAGAATATAGAATGAAATGTTGAGGACAAAATTTTTTAATGGAAGAATAATTTAATGACTCAGAATTTTATTAATGGAATTTCCCTCACAGTTATACAATTGTGTAAAATTTATCAATGTTGTATTATTTTAAGCACATGAACCATATGATAGGACCGAAAACATCTTATTATAATGATTTCACTATTTTATTTAGATAATTAATATAGCCCTAAAAATTAAAATAATTCAATGGGAAAAAAATGATATAGGATAACTATAATATGAAAATTTGGATATTCTAAATCCTTTAGAATATTGTATATATGAAAATCATTGTACAAATGAAATATAATATTAGTAATTAAATATTCATTTTGAAAAAAAAATGTATCTAAACATTATAGAAAATATATTTTAAGGATGAATGAATGATATATAATGTATCTATAAAAATTATAGAACCAATGTGATCATTAAAAAAATAATTTTTTTGTATAGAAATTTGACCATTTCAATAGTAATCTTACTGTGATAAATAGTAAATTGACTATTAGAATAGTAACCATACCTCTGTAATTATAAATTAAAATTTAGTTATCTTTTATAATTATAATATGACATATATATCATGATAAAACAGAATACATGATTTACAAACGATAGAATAAGAGTTAATATTTTTGTAAAACATATATGTTTTATTTACATTTTTATAATGAATATAATGTTTAAAAATAATATTTATTTATAAAGAATGTTTTTATAAAAAAAATATTAAGTCTCATTATAATAATAAATTTATTTTATGAAATAATAAATAAAATTTTAATTTTTTAGAAAATGATATTATTTTTTAATTTGGAATTTTCATTGAAATATGGATTTTCATTAAAAATAAAATCTCAGATACTTACAAAATTATTTTTATAAAATGTATTTTATTATTTAATATAGATTTTAAAAAATAGTTATGGTTAATTTTTGATATTTTTTAAAAATAAATGATTTTTTAAATACTCAAATAAAAATACATTTAATATTATATAATAAATAGATGAATTTTTTATTCATTCATATTTTATGTAAAAATTAATTAAATATTTAATGCTCTAATTACAATATATATTCACAATAAAAAATATTATTGGTAGTCCTGAGGTAAACTAATAAATAAATTATCATAATTTTAAAAAATACTGATCCCCCCTTATAAATATCACCCCTTATCTTCACACATTCTATCTTACTTACTATTACAAATATATACAAAATCATATACCAATATGTCCCACACATACATAAACACCGTGGTCTCAAAAAAAATTCTAATGGATGATTCCTCAATTGGAATCCTATGTTGAGATTTCCAAGGGAGATGTTAATACCAACAATTAAACCTTTTAATTTTTAATCCTCCTCTAAATCTAAAATAAATTGAATCCTACCTTTCTTAATGAATAAAGTATAATATATTTACTATAATTTTATTTTATTAATGTAATATCCATCATCGAACCTCTTCTTGTTTTAATCAAAAATAAAAATGTAGTTTATAATATAGTTGGTTCACAACTGCTATAAACAACATACATATTTTCTCAATTATCATTAAGGATGATTATAGAAATAATATTATTTTCAAATATGATTATGATAATTATATTATCAATTATTTATGTAACACCCCAAGCTTCTACGGTACACTTCTCTTTGAATAATGTGATAGCGTGTGTTGTACGCAACACCGAGTTCTAACACACCATAACTAATCAAACTAGCCGTTATGAATAGTAATACCTAATTTTTGAAATTATATATATTTTATATTTGAAAATGGACTTCATTTTTGGATTCGGAATATCGAATTTAGCCTAAGGTGAAATTTTGGTACATTTCGGATAACTTTCATATTTTGATGAATAATGAAAATTACTAAATTTTAATTAAAAACAACTTTTTTAATCAAAACAATTAATAGTGATAAATTATCAATTTGAGTGGTTTTAAAGTATATTTAGAATATATTTTTACCATTTAATATAATGTTGGTCATTGGACATAATTTTACAATTAAACCGAACATAAACGAGAGTCAATCTTTTGATAGTTATTATCTCTTAAAAACACGCTTTTTGTTTTGACAGCGTGATTTAATTTTAAATTAATCTCTGCCACTTCTGTGTTTTGAATTTAGGAAAATGGATTCCATATTTGGAATCAGGATGTTCAAATTTTGTAAATAGGTAACTTTTATTTTTAGTCATTTTGAATAATTACTGCGGTAAATATTTTATTTACCATGGTTAAGGGTAAATCCGGTAAATAAGGGTTAAAAAATAATATTATAATAATACTAAATTACCCTAAAACGTGTCTTAACCCTATTGGTTGATACATGGTCGACCATGGGAATCTTTGGGTCTATTTTGGGACCCCATGGATCCCCTTGTAAGTGATAATGACACTTTATTTTAATTTAGTTAAAATGAATACAAAAATGACACAAGCATATATCTTTTAGAACAACAATTGTTACATAGGGTTATATAGGTTGGATTTTAGATTATAAATATTCATTAGAAATATAAAAAGATTTCCTACATAATTATAATTTATTTAGAATTTTTAGACATTAAATAATATATTTTATATTTGACACAATGATGATGCAGTAATTACTATAATAGTGAAAAATTAAAATAATTGATATTATAAATACCCAAATAAATATAATATGAAACTTTTAATGAATTAAACTAATTTTATAGGATAATATGATATATTAGGATTGATTTAATGGACTTTTTTCGAAGTAATCAATCTGTTATGAGTTTCAAAAAAATCAACTATTGAATAGTGTCAAAATTGACATAAAAGAGTTCTTAAAACAAATATTATATTATTAATTGATATTAAATTCCTAAAAATCTAAGGTTCGGCCAAGAGACTTATATCATGATAGGTTCATCATTAATGTACCACTTGGGGGTCGCTTGGATGTATATAGTAAGTTTATTAACCATATTATATAAAAATACAACGAGACATTGTAAAAGTGAAACTAATTAACTTAAAGTTAATACTTAAAGATAAGGTTAATATAAGTACCCAAACCTGTCTAAATTCTATTGGTTGAGTGGTTTTCGACCTATCCCCACCTTAACCTTTGAATAGTCAATTTTGGAGCCATTAGAAACCGAATATGAATTTATTATAAATTAATATTTCTAGCTTTTCCAAAGGTGCCCCTCACCCCTCTTATAAAAAGGCACTCCTCCTTCTCATTTCTTCACACCTCTAAAGCCTTTTGGTTCGGCCAAACTCTGCCCAAATACTCTCCCAACATCCCTCAATACAACCTAGAGGCCTTAGTTTGATCAGAAAGCCAACCGAAGGAGCCCTTTTGATCAAATCAAAAGGAAGAACCCGAAGAAGAGGTAATGATTTCAGCACCCTTTTCTAAGTTCATTTCTTCTTCCACTTCTTCTTCCTTTGTTCTTACCATTATAAAAAAATAACTCCAGTATCTCACATATACTGTGATGTTATTATAAATATGGTACAACCATATTCATTATCCTATCCACCCTTTGAATAACATGTCACCATACGTGCGTACGTACGGCTTACCGTCTCCACGTCGTGGTGTAATTGTTATTCAATATAATATTATTTGGATGGGAATAATAATGATGTGTAACTCATGTAAATAATAAATCTAACATCTTAATGATTCTTTATATATGATATACCATCCATTTATATATTATTTTAATATCAAAATAATGATATTGTCGCTCGTGCGTACGTACGGACTACCGTCTCCACGAACGCGATGAGATTCATTCTCCATCGTATCCATTCAAGTATAATTTGATGATTTAAAAAATGATGTTTAAGGACTTGATATCATTCTGGATATGAATAATATACAACCTATCCTTTACATACATGTCTTACATAACAAAACATACAAAAGAAAACAAGTAAGTTAACACCCGAAACAACGATAATACTAAGATATTATTATCAAATCAATATTAAAAGATCATATATGATATCATATTAATGTATATGATTCTTGTATAATTTAATAACAATTATTTCACCATTATACAGGAGGTTAACCTACCACAACCATGGAAAAGTACAAGGTAAGGGTTATTTCACAATCTCTTCATTATCCGAGGTTGTATTATACGTAATAATCTACTGGGATCTCTTTATCATCCACATCCATGTTTCTTTGAAATGTATTTCAAAACATTTTTACTATTTACAAGAATATGGGATAAAGTCATTTATACCCTTGATTGACTTTTTATAAGAGGTTTATAAAGGAATCTTTCCGTCGTTTTCAAAACAAGGTCCTTTTTAACCTTTTCGACTGAATTGAGGTAAGAATGTTTTTTTTAACTTATACGGCGGGTGTGGTTATTTTACGCCGTTATAAAATCGTCTAAGCTTTCCATACAAGCTTATAAGAATATTTTCAAAGAAAATGTTTTATTTTATATGGATCTTAAATGATTTCAAAATAAAAGGAGATACTTCTTTAAAAAGAATTTTGATTTCATCTATGTCAACATCCTTTGATGGATTTTAAGATTATTTGAAGTTGATTTATTATGATACAAAACTTCTATATTGTATTGAAGGTTTTGTGATATGTTTGACTATGGATGTGCTATTTTTATACCATTCATAGTTTATGGTGAAATTATTGACATTTCGTATGCTAGTTTTAATACGAATGTTTATGTTATGTTTAAACCTTTTCATATGGGAATGCATTGGACTTAATAAGTGACGGGTGGAGCCCGCTATAGCTCCTCGATGCATCGGTAGGTCTCATGAGACAAACTAGTGTCTTGGCACAAGGCCTTGACAAAATCTTATTTGTAGTCTTGGCACGAGGCCTTGGCTATGTGGTTATGATAGTCTGGCATTATGCATTCCAACATTATGAAAGTGGTTATTGATATTGCATGTGATTATTCGATTAGTAGAATATCCATGTGAACAAGTAAATGGCATTATTTCATTTTACTTTTGCCATACTATGTTGAAGTTCAATTTTAAAAGGCTTTTGTTTTAGTAATTCATTGCCTTAAATGTTTATGCTTATTTTGAATGTTCCGCTATATTGTTATCCTTACTGGGCATTTGAGCTCACCCCTTTTCTATGTTTTATTTTTCCCAGGTAGTGAAGAAGTAATTTATGAATGACTTGCAGGGATATTATGAGGGGTTAATAGTGTGGATATGAAGACTTTGTTGTTGTAGTAGTTTTTCACTTTGAAATGTAATGTAAAACTTTATGATTATATCTAGTGTTTCCAACGCTACTAAACCAATCGGTCTTTCGGGATTTGATCTTTCTTGTGATCATGCCAATGTTATGTAATTAATGCACCGACTCTGGGTAGCTGGGGTTGGGGCGTTACAGTTGGTATCAGAGGAAGTTTAAGACAAACCTTGGAAGCTAGATTTAGATAAACTCTGATTAGAGCACGTAGACCTAAGATGAACTTTGAGGATTAGTATAGAAGAACTTCCTAGAATTTTGGTATTATAGAGATTTTGTGAGTTTTCCAGGCAATACATCCCTGTCTGGATACGAGCAGGTAGAGGAGGCTCTGGCACAGATGTACCTAGGGGTAAAACCTGAAAACACCGCTTTGAGCTAGACTCGAACGGGAACTGGTGCACGACAACGGGCCTTGCTGCACTCTTGGTTACGACACTCCCGGGGGATATGCTTAGGATAACTCTCATTTTCTTTACAAATCATTTTGAAGGGATTATGAGTATATACTTCCTCAATGAAAACATTATTATGATTATGGATTATATCCATAAATAGTTCAATTTATGTTAAGTGTTTTATAAGTATGGGATTATGTATTTTGATTCATAAACTGATCTAGTTTATGCCATTGTTTAGAAATGGCGCCTAGTGGAAGAAATGGAAACCGTATCAATGCACGCACTCCATGTAGGGATTGCCCTCCTGCTCAAGATAATTATAGTGGGGCTGGTGATGCAACTGGTGCTGATCAGCTAATCACCATACTGGGACAACTTACTCAGGTTATGAATAATAACCTTACCCGTATGGAGCACCCTGATCCGCAGCGTGGAGGATCAATGTTAGATCGATTCATGAGGCAACAACCACCAACTTTCAATGGGAATACAAATCCCTTAGTAGCTGAGCAATGGATATTTTCCCTAGAGAAAATATATCAGGCTTTGGGGAGCAGTGAAAGGGAAAAAGTTATCATGGCAGTTTACCGCCTCACTGGAGATGCTGATCAATGGTGGTCACTGATTCAAAACATGAAGGAAGATGATGAAGTGTCAAATATGGAGTGGAGGGAGTTCAAAGATCTATTTTTAGAAAAATACTTCCCTCGCGACCATCGAGCAGATATGGAAAGGCAATTTCTGAGTCTGAGACAGAAGGAGGATGAGAATGTCACAAAGTATGAGGCTAACTTTACAAGGTTAACGAGGTATGCTGGAGATTATATTCGCAACCCAAGAAGTAAGATTGATCGTTTCATTGATGGGTTAAAACCATTTCTCCATCGAGCGTTAGTCTCACAATCCTTTTCATCGTACGAAGACATTGTCTCATGTGCTATCAAGACCGAAAAGGAATTCTCTAAGTCTTATGACTTTAAAGCAAAGCAAGAGAAGAAGAGACATTCTGATCAATCTGGGAAGGGAAATAAGGGGAAGAAGGGAAAGGTTGAATATCCATCTTGTGGTAAATGTGGGAAGAAACATCCTGGTACTTGCTTGAAGGGAATGGGAGTCTGTTACAAGTGTGGTGAAAAATGCCACCAAGCTCATGATTTCAAGGGGAAGAAAGAAGCTACCAACGTTCAGTGCTATAATTGCAGGGAGATGGGGCATTATGCAAATGCATGTCCTAAGCGTCAGGAGAACTTACCTCAGAAAAGGCCAAGGGATCAAGGCCAGGCTTATGCTATCACTACTGCTGAGGTAGAAGCTCCGAAAGACGTGGTGGCAGGTAATTTAATGGTTTCCTCAAGTTTAGCAAATGCATTATTTGATTCTGGATCATCGCATTGTTTCATATCTTCCCAGTTTTCTAAGCAAATTAGATATTTCCAATTTGATTTAATAAGGGAGTTGTCAGTTAAAAATCCTAAGGGAAGTATCGTTGCAACAAAGTTTTGTGAATCAGTCCCCATTAGAGCACATAAATTTTCTTTATCTGCTGATTTCATCGTCATACCTATGATTGAGTTTGATATAATCCTCGGTATGGACTGGCTTTCGGACTATGATGCGAAGATTTATTGTAAGAAGAAAGAGGTTACGATTCTTGATGATAATGATAAGGAGCACCTTATTTTTAGAGCAGAATCGTCACCACCTAATTCTTATTTAGATCCACCCCCAGTAGCTCAACATAATTCAATTATTGGGGAGGAAGAGAAAGAAATAACTGTCGGTGAGGAAAGGAATGTTCAAATAGAGGATGTACCTGTTGTGAAAGAATTTGTAGATGTATTTCCGGAAGATTTACCTGGACATCCTCCAGAATGAGAAGTTGAGTTTTCTATTGATTTGATTCCTGGATCAAGGCCTATATCGAAGACCCCTTATAGAATGGCCACTGTAGAGTTAGTCGAACTAAAGAAACAACTAGAGGAATTGAGTAATAAGGGATTTATTCACCCTAGTGTTTCTCCATGGGGAGCCCCTGTCCTTTTTGTTAAAAAGAAAGATGGATCTATGAGGTTATGTATCGACTACAGGGAGATCAATGCTATAACGATAAAGAACAAGTATCCCCTACCTCGTATTGATGATTTATTTGACCAACTGCATGGAGCTCAATAGTTTTCAAAGATTGACCTTCGATCTGGATACCATCAGTTGTGTGTAAAGAAAGAAGACATTCCGAAGACAGCATTTCGAACCAGGTACGGGCATTACGAGTTTACTGTAATGCCGTTTGGATTGACTAATGCACCCTCTGTATTCATGGATCTGATGAATAGAGTTTTCAAGGAGTATCTCGATGAATTTGTGGTGGTATTTATTGATGATATCTTGTTATACTCCAAAACCTACGAAGATCATGAAAATCACTTGCGCATTATCTTGAAGACTCTGAGGAGGCATGAATTATATGGGAAGTTTAGCAAGTGTGAATTCTGGCTTCAGGAAATTTCTTTTCTTGGCCATATTGTCTCTAAAGATGGAATCTCTGTTGATCCTTCTAAGACCAAAGCAATCCAAGAATGGCCAGCACCTACGAGTATAACTGAGGTACGTAGTTTTATTGTCTTGGCAGGTTATTATCGACGTTTCGTCCAGAATTTTGCCCGATTGGCTAACCCATTAACGAAGCTCACACGTAAAGGGGTTAAATTTGTTTGGACAAAAGAGTGTGAAGAATGTTTCGAAGAACTGAAGAGAAGATTAGTCAATTCTCCTATATTAACTCTACCATCGGGGAATGATGGGTTCGTTATTTATAGTGATGCATCGAAGAAAGGACTTGGTTGTGTCCTTATGCAGAATGATAGAGTTATTGCCTATGCATCACGACAGTTGAAAATTCATGAACAAAACTATCCTACTCATGATCTTGAGTTAGCAGCAGTGATCATTGCTTTGAAGATATGGAGGCACTACCTCTATGGTGAAAAATGTGAGATTTATACTGATCACAAGAGTTTGAAGTATATTTTCTCATAAAAAGAACTCAACATGAGGCAAAGGAGATGGCTTGAATTACTCAAGGATTACGATTGTACGATACACTACCACCCAGGGAAGGAAAACAAGGTGGCAGATGCTTTGAGTAGAAAAGACCATGGAGTTTTGAACAATATGAGAATTGAAAGGGATCCAATTTTCATGGATCTAGTGAAGATGGACATGGGAATAACCAGGGAAGGTGAAACATCAATGCTTTTTCAAATGGTTGCCAAACCATCTTTACTAGAAAGGATTAAGAGTTCTAAGACCGATGATGAAGAATTCCAAAAGAAGATTAAAGTTGTGAATGATGGGAGATTGAGAGACTTTGTGTATGAAGATGGAATTTTGAAATTCGGGAAGAGACTTTGTGTTCCCAATATACCTGATCTAAAAAGGGAATTGCTGGATGATGCTCATAGTTCCAATTTCTCTATACACCCTGGGAGCACCAAAATGTATAGAGATTTGAAGGAACATTTTTGGTGGGACAACATGAAGAAGGAGATTGCTGATTTTGTATCAAGGTGTATGGTTTGTCAACAAGTGAAAGCTGGAAGGCAACAGCCTGGAGGAGTCATGCAACCTCTTCCCATACCGGAGTGGAAATGGGACAATATTACGATGGACTTTGTCATGGGGCTACCAAAGACTCCTAGAAGGAACGATGCAATATGGGTGATTGTTGATCGTCTTACCAAGTCAACACATTTTCTTGATATAAGAGAAGATCTACCCCTGGAACGTCTAGCAAGACTATATATTAATGAAGTTGTGAGACTTCATGGAGTACCCCTATCGATTGTTTCTGATCGTGACCCCCGTTTTACTTCAAGATTTTGGAAAAGTCTTCAGAAATCCATGGATACTGAACTTCATTTGAGCACTGCTTACCACCCTCAGACAGATGGACAATCAGAACGGACTATTCAAACCCTAGAAGACATGTTGAGATCTTGCTCACTTGACTTTCAGGGTATGTGGGATCAATATTTACCACTGGTAGAATTTTCCTATAACAATAGCTTCCATTCGAGTATTCAGATGGCACCATATGAAGCGTTATACGGAAAGAGATGTCGTACACCAACCTGTTGGGATGACGTTGGTGAAAGAAAACTTGTAGGCCCAGAACTGGTGGAGGAAACGGTGGAAAAGGTGAAAGTAATCCAAAATCACATCAAAGCAGCTCAAAGTAGGCAGAACAGCTATGCCGATAATCGAAGGAAGGATTTCGAATTTCAAGTCGGTGATCATGTTTTCCTAAAGGTATCTCCATGGAAGGGAGTCATACGTTTTGGTAAGAAAGGTAAATTGAGTCCCAGGTACATCGGACCTTTCGAAATTCTAGAACGAATTGGGGTTGTAGCTTACCGATTGGCAATGCCGCCAAGTCTCTCCAAAGTTCACGATGTGTTCCACGTATCTCTATTGAGAAAATACATGCCTGATCTGACGCATGTACTCACCTATGAGGAATTAGAACTGGAACCCGATCTGTCTTATTGTGAAGAGCCTGTCAAGATTCTTGATACGAGAGAACAAGTGCTGAGAAACCGGACGACGCGTCTGGTAAAAGTTTTGTGGAGAAACCATAAGATGGAAGAGGCAACGTGGGAACCCGAGGAACTTATGATGAAGAACCACCCGAGTCTTTTTATGCAGTAATACCCTAGAAATTGCGAGGACGCAATTATTTGAAGGAGGGGAGAATGTAACACCCCAAGCTTCTACGGTACGCTTCTCTTTGAATAATGTGATAGCGTGTGTTGTACGCAACACCGAGTTCTAACACACCATAACTAATCAAACTAGCCGTTATGAATAGTAATACCTAATTTTTGAAATTATATATATTTTATATTTGAAAATGGACTTCATTTTTGGAATCGGAATGTCGAATTTAGCCTAAGGTGAAATTTTGGTACATTTCAGATAACTTTCATATTTTGATGAATAGTGAAAATTACTAAATTTTAATTAAAAACAACTTTTTTAATCAAAATAATTAATAGTGATAAATTATGAATTTGAGTGGTTTTAAAGTATATTTAGAATATATTTTTACCATTTAATATAATGTTGGTCATTGGACATAATTTTACAATTAAACCGAACATAAACGAGAGTCAATCTTTTGATAGTTATTATCTCTTAAAAACACGCTTTTTGTTTTGACAGCGGGATTTAATTTTAAATTAATCTCTGCCACTTCTGTGTTTTGAATTTAGGAAAATGGATTCCATATTTGGAATCAGGATGTTCAAATTGTGTAAATAGGTAACTTTTATTTTTAGACATTTTGAATAATTACTGCGGTAAATATTTTATTTACCATGGTTAAGGGTAAATCCGGTAAATAAGGGTTAAAAAATAATATTATAATAATACTAAATTACCCTAAAACGTGTCTTAACCCTATTGGTTGATACATGGTCGACCATGGGAATCTTTGGGTCTATTTTGGGACCCCATGGATCCCCTTGTAAGTGATAATGACACTTTATTTTAATTTAGTTAAAATGAATACAAAAATGACACAAGCATATATCTTTTAGAACAACAATTGTTACATAGGGTTATATATGTTGGATTTTAGATTATAAATATTCATTAGAAAGATAAAACGATTTCCTACATAATTATAATTTATTTATAATTTTTAGACATTAAATAATTTATTTTATATATGACACAATGATGATGCAGTAATTACTATAATAGTGAAAAATTAAAATAATTGATATTATAAATACCCAAATAAATATAATATGAAACTTTTAATGAATTAAACTAATTTTCTAGGATAATATGATATATTAGGATTGAGTTAATTGACTTTTTTCGAAGTAATCAATCTGTTATGAGTTTCAAAAAAATCAACTATTGAATAGTGTCAAAATTGACATAAAAGAGTTCTTAAAACAAATATTATATTATTAATTGATATTAAATTCCTAAAAATCTAAGGTTCGGCCAAGAGACTTATATCATGATAGGTTCATCATTAATGTTCCACTTGAGGGTCTCTTGGATGTATATAGTAAGTTTATTAACCATATTATATAAAAATACAAAGAGACATTGTAAAAGTGAAACTAATTAACTTAAAGTTAATACTTAAAGATAAGGTTAATATAAGTACCCAAACCTGTCTAAATTCTATTGGTTGAGTGGTTTTAGACCTATCCCCACCTTAACCTTTGAATAGTCAATTTTGGAGCCATTAGAAACCGAATATGAATTTATTATAAATTAATATTTCTAGCTTTTCCAAAGGTGCCCCTCACCCCTCTTATAAAAAGGCACTCCTCCTTCTCATTTCTTCACACCTCTAAAGCCTTTTGGTTCGGCCAAACTCTGCCCAAATACTCTCCCAACATCCCTCAATACAACCTAGAGGCCTTAGATTGATCAGAAAGCCAACTTAAGGAGCCCTTTTGATCAAATCAAAAGGAAGAACCCGAAGAAGAGGTAATGATTTCACCACCCTTTTCTAAGTTCATTTCTTCTTCCACTTCTTCTTCCTTTGTTCTTACCATTCTAAAAAAATAACTCCAGTATCTCACATATACTGTGATGTTATTATAAATATGTTACAACAAAATTCATTATCCTATCCACCCTTTGAATAACATGTCACCATACGTGCGTACGTACGGCTTACCGTCTCCACGTCGTGGTGTAATTGTTATTCAATATAATATTATTTGGATGGGTATAATAATGATATGTAACTCATGTAAATAATAAATCTAACATGTTAATGATTCTTTATATATGATATACCATCCATTTATATATTATTTTAATATCAAAATAATGATATTGTCGCTCGTGCGTACGTACGGACTACCGTCTCCACGAAAGCGATGAGATTCATTCTCCATCGTATCCATTCAAGTATAATTTGATGATTTAAAAAATGATGTTTAAGGACTTGATATCATTCTGGATATGAATAATATACAACCTATCCTTTACATACATGTCTTACTTAACAAAACATAGAAAAGAAAACAAGTAAGTTAACACCCGAAACAACGATAATACTAAGATATTATTATCAAATCAATATTAAAAGATCATATATGATATCATATTAATGTATATGATTCTTGTATAATTTAATAACAATTATTTCACCATTATACAGGAGGTTAACCTACCACAACCAAGGAAAAGTACAAGGTAAGGGTTATTTCACAATCTCTTCATTATCCGAGGTTGTATTATACGTAATAATCTACTGGGATCTCTTTATCATCCACATCCATGTTTCTTTGAAATGTATTTCAAAACATTTTTACTATTTACAAGAATATGGGTTAAAGTCATTTATACCCTTGTTTGACTTTTTATAAGAGGTTTATAAAGGAATCTTTCCGTCGTTTTCAAAACAAGGTCTTTTTAACCTTTTCGACTGAATTGAGGTAAGAATGTTTTTTTTAACTTATACGGCGGGTGCGGTTATTTTCCGCCGTTATAAAATCTTCGAAGCTTTCCATACAAGATTATAAGAATATTTTCAAAGAAAATGTTTTATTTTATATGGATCTTAAATGATTTCAAAATAAAAGGAGATACTTCTTTAAAAAGAATTTTGATTTCATCAATGTCAACATCCTTTGATGGATTTTAAGATTATTTGAAGTTGATTTATTATGATACAAAACTTCTATATTATGCTGAAGGTTTTGTGATATGTTTGACTATGGATGTGCTATTTTTATACCATTCATAGTTTATGGTGAAATTATTGACATTTCGTATGCTAGTTTTAATACGAATGTTTATGTTATGTTTAAACCTTTTCATATGGGAATGCATTGGACTTAATAAGTGACGGGTGGAGCCCGCTATAGCTCCTCGATGCATCGGTAGGTCTCATGAGACAAACTAGTGTCTTGGAACAAGGCCTTGACAAAATCTTATTTGTAGTCTTGGCACGAGGCCTTGGCTATGTGGTTATGATAGTCTGGCATTATGCATTCCAACATTATGAAAGTGGTTATTGATATTGCATGTGATTATTCGATTAGTAGAATATCCATGTGAACAAGTAAATGGCATTATTTCATTTTACTTTTTCCATACTATGTTGAAGTTCAATTTTAAAAGGCTTTTGTTTTAGTAATTCATTGCCTTAAATGTTTATGCTTATTTTGAATGTTCCGCTATATTGTTATCCTTACTGGGAATTTGAGCTCACCCCTTTTCTATGTTTTATTTTTCACAGGTAGTGAAGAAGTAATTTATGAATGACTTGCAGGGATATTATGAGGGGTTAATAGTGTGGATATGAAGACTTTGTTGTTGTAGTTGTTTTTCACTTTGAAATGTAATGTAAAACTTTATGATTATATCTAGTGTTTCCAAGGCTACTAAACCAATCGGTCTTTCGGGATTTGATCTTTCTTGTGATCATGCCAATGTTATGTAATTAATGCACCGACTCTGGGTAGCTGGGGTCGGGGCGTTACAATTTCATTACCTATAATGTTTTTATAATATTTTAATAAAATAAAATAAATCAATTTCATCTTGGTCAGTATAACCACATAAATAAACAAACTATGAAATGATAACATTTATAACTAATTAATTATCCATATATTCAGAACAAATAAATATATTTGTTATTACTAAATATTCTATACTAAATTAAATATCATTTAATTTCACATATAGAGTTATGTAATCATTCAATAATAACTCTCATAATTTCAAAAAAATTAATCCAAACTTGGAATAATGAAATGAATGACCTTGAGACAATAGTAACTGAAATGATATCTCAATTAAATAACTATATACTAATATAAAATATTGAAAATAAATAAAATATATTCGGATAAATTTCTCAATCATATACTTAATAAATCTTTTTTTATTATTTAATTGGTTAAGTGATATGAATATAAATCTGGATATGATGTAAGGGGTCCCTTCGAACCACCCAAATTAATTTGGTGTTTTCATTCTCTATATTTACATAACCTCCACTATATAATTTTTTTATTTAAATATTTAATATTCTTTATATATATCCCACACACATATATATAAATATATAGTTTAATTGACCTTTCTTTAATGGGGATATATATGTTTTTTAAGGTTCCCTTTTTAATTCCTCTCATTAAGAAGAGTCGATTAAAAGAAAAAAAATCTTTTTTTAACTTTCCTCATTTCAATTACCACTTAGTAAAGTGTTTTTACCCAAAAATAGTTACTAAAACGCCTCATTTTATTTTGAAAAAACATTTTATTGAATTTATAGGTTAATTTTTTTTATTATTCCCCATCCCTCTTTATTGATTTTGTACCCACTTTTCTCTGAAACACCACTTGAAAAAAACTATTTCCAAAAACAATTAGCCACTAATATTATTGTATTCAATTCACAAGGTATTAATTTTCATATATTATTATTATTTATTTGTCTATTAATATATAATAATAATTTAATACATTTTTTCATTTAATTTATTGTGATATTTAATTTGGATTTGTTATAAGATATGATTAAATAGACCATTTTGTTTCCAGGGGTTTTTCTGATTTTTATGACTTATGATTGATTTACTTACATGGGACACATATTAATTTACTTGATATGATGGGTATCCCCATATATCAATAAAAAAATTAGTTAGTGTTTATGTGCTAGGAAACTACATGGATGAGATTAGAGAGTACACCTAATCCATGATGGGGCTCTATCTATAATGTGATTTTGTCTTAGAAGTTCACCATGACTTATGCAAATAGAACATTATATAAAACTAAAAATTACTAATTATGACTTGATATTATGTTTCCTGCATACTTATGACATTCCTCTACATGATCATTAATGTTCTATTCCTCTTATGATATTATGATATTCTATTTTATTCATATGTTTTTCTTGTTCATAATAGTTATTGCCTTAGTATCCTTATAAGATCGACACTTTTGTTTATATATTCCCATGGTTATCTTATGTATTTTTATTAACTCAAGGTAATTTTAGAGTTTATTATTTGGAATATAATAAAAAGATTCATTAGTTACATTTTGATCAATTATAAACTATGTCTTCCAACTACCCTTGAACTCTATATAATTATGTTTTTCTATGGGTATTTACATTAAAAGTCATTTAATATTATGTGTGTGTGGATTAGGTAATAACAATACTTATCTAATATCATTAGGAATTAATATGATAGTTTTTATTTTTGTTTTAACCCAACTATTCTAGTATATTCGTTGAGTTTTTTGGTTTATGGGAAAGAGGGGAACAAATAAAAACCCAAAATGAATATATAATGGTAACTAAATAATGATGGTAACTGAAAAAAAGAAGTTTGAAAAAATGTGATGGTATGTTTCATGTGATTTATAATTTTCATAATATAATAATTAATTTTCAATTATTTCATTACTTGTTTCTACTATGATTTAATTTTTCTTGTTTACACCTATAAACTTTTAACCACCATAAATGGATAATTAAATAATCTTGGTAAAGGATAATTTTATAAAGTCCTGGAAAACCCGTGGAAATTTTTTTCTAATACATATAAATTTTAGGAGTTCGCGAAAATTGACGGTACATGATTCCGAAACCCGGTGTGCCTGGAATCAGTTTATGAAGTTTTGTTCCAATACATTTTCAAAACGTACAATCAGGTTTTTATAACATTTGAACTAGTGCTTGGAATTAAAATATAAGGGCGTTGTTGAACTCATAGCACTGATATTCTCTTAGAAATACTTTCACCCAGACGGTAGTTGGTCGAGAATAAATGTTATTTTATTGGGTTTGTAGAGATTGAGTTAAATAAAAACAAAATGTGTGGATTTATTATTATTTTATGATTAAAATATCCTCATGGAAGTTGAAGGTGGGACCAACACTCCATAACCTCCCATGAGAGGTTATGGTGGTGGCGCCCACCCGAACCTAACCTCCCACAAGAGGTTATGACATGGGGACCACACTGGGCTAAACTCCCCTATTAATGGAGGGAGTGGAAAACCCCTCAACTGCACTTATTAATGAGGGAGAGTTTCTCTACAACCTCCCCCCTTTAGGGACCACCTTCCCTTTAATTAAAGTGTGCCAAATCCCTTAATTGTCTTCTGCCAATCCATCACATTAATTTGGTGGATCCAATTAATATATTTCACCATTTTTAATTCTGTGCTAACGAAATAATAGATAAACCTATCTATTATTATTTTCTTACGCATCTTGATGGATATATGGGAGAAGAGGGATGAACTATCCCAATGAAGAATGAAGAATTCCGAATTTCTATGACTTCTTCCTCAGAGCTTCTACCAATGTGGGATGTCTTCAACCGACCTACCCTCTACATCGTCGTCAATGACCCGATGTTGTGAGCGAGTGGAAGCATGCAGCGGATGCGATGAACGATGATCTTCTTCATCTACTTTCTGCGTCTCCTTAAACTAATGACGGAAAAAGGTATGGGGTTTTTAGATGTTGATGTTTTCCATGAATCCACTTCAACGGTTGGAAATGAATTATTTGCGGGTGAGTTGTTGTTCATCCGCTTACTTCATGATGAGAAAATTGATACCACCCTAAATGCGGATAGTGCCGGCCAAGACAAAATGGCTAGATCCCTTCGCTATTTTTATTTGTGATGATATTCGACAAGGGGATGAGGTGATGGAATGACAAAGGCAGAAACAACAAAGGCCGCGCTACCCATGTCCTCCACAAACCTCGTAGCACCCGCGGCGCTCCGGTGCTCCAGGCCGAACCACGGCCCTCCGGCCGAGCCACCCCAACCACACCACCACCGACCTATGTCACCCAGCTCCTGGCTGTCTTCTGGCCTAGCCACACCCTTCTCGGCTGCCCACTAGCCTGCCTAGCCGTGCCCTGCCCGGCCGCCCGCCGGCTCGCCTGGCGCCCGGCCCGTCCGCTTTCCGGCCTGCCCGGCCGTCTGCTGGCCCTCCTGCAGGCCTGCTCGGTTGCTAGTCGACCGAATTGGTGCCCTGGCCACACCGGCCTTCCGAGCCAGCCCACGTCCCACATCCACGCGCCCTAGTTGAACTATCACCGTCAGGCCCTCCAATCCGAGCCGCGCCAGGCCATACCCTCACGACGCTCTGGGTGGAATCAGCCCTGGTCCCTGGATGAATTGCCCATGCGGCCTGCTTGGATGGGCCGAGTAGGCCGGGCCGAACCTAATAGGCTGGGCCGCCCAATGGGCAGGGCCAAACCCAATAGGTCTGACCGGTTCGACCCAGACTGGTTCGTCCTAGATTGGTTCACGCCAGGTCCGTCCGACCGGGGCGGACTAGACCCAAGCCGACTACTGACCCCATACTTTCTTTGGCCATATCATGGGCACCAGACGACCATTTGACGAACCGTCAGTGGTGTTGGTTTTCCTCGAGCATGACGGTACCTTTTAGTATACCCCCCTGGAGTTCGGGGTAATGTTGAGTTACAGTCAGGTTGGATCGTACACGAATCCAACCGGGCCCCCGAGACTAAAAGGCTAATAACTCAGAGGTCTAGCGTCCGATTGACGCGTCGTATGATGCGTTGAGACCCCTATGATGTGTCCGACTGTTGAGATACTTCTTTTTAGGACTTCATGATAGTTGTATCATCAACTAGTAGCATGTGAAGAAGATCTTTTGGAGACGAGCGAGCATTTGTGTGGGACCCTAGTAGCTGGCTGAGACCTCACAACTAATGACTGTTTGAGTCGGAGTGACTCCACTGGCCTAGTGGGAATCGCCTTGGTGTCATGGCAGACCCATAGTTTGGAGCGCCTTGGTGATGTAGCAAAACCACGGTAATCAACATGAGGAGTACCTCAGTAGACTATTAGGTGGATCACCTCTATGTGACATGGAAAACCCACGGTGGGGAGCGCATCTGTGTGATGTGGTTGAACCACAGTACTCGACAGGAGGAGTTCCTTAGTAGTCCATGGTTTGTGGGAAGCATGTATGTGTGATGTGGCAGGACCAATTTACTCGATAGAGGAGGAGTTCTCCCACAACCGAGGGATTAGATGGATACTATCCCTAGAATAAAATCCTGGTTGAGCTGAGCCAGTAACTTTTGTGTTTACCTTATGATTGAGATGGATTACATGATAACATACGTATATCTAAGGGCATATACCTAAGTGGGGTTATCTGTTGATTTCATACTTTTTTGGTTTATCCTTATTGGATTTTTTGAGACCTTGAGGGTCTCTAGGTCCTTACTGAGTATCATTATACTCACCCCTACACATGATATGCATGCACCTCATTGTGTTGGTTGCAGATGATGGACAACGCCGACTGAGGCTGAGTGTACCAGGACTGGACGATGCCCGGAGGTAGACCATATGATGTGTGGGTACACGGAGGAGACCAATAGACATGGAGTACTGATGAGGCTATCTATACCTACCCTTCAGGTAGGATCTGTGGTGGAAAATCCAGGAGCATCTTTTCACCTTTTAGGTATTTTTTCCTATTCAGTTGAACTTGTACTTTACAGTTGGGTTTGCATTTCCAGCCCCTTTACTTTTTCGAACACTCTTGTTTTACATTTTTTACATAGTGTTTTGTATTTAGTTGTGTTCTATGATGTGTGTGTTTACAGTTATAAAGGAAATTCATTCCCAATTTATGGATATACGCCTTTGGTGCTAGTTTCCAGCCCCTAGCCTATGGAAGGCGGGCTTGGGGTAGTCATGGAACAGGCACTGGGGGATAGGTCATGACAAATTGGTATTAGAGGAGTCGATTATACCGCAGAACATAGGACTCTGATCTTTTCTGTGAAACAATAGTCTTAAGGTTACTGAGTTTGGTTTTTTGTTCAGGGAGTCTAGAATTGGTGCGACGGCTGACGTATCCATACACCAGGACCCTGACATCGGATTTCTGACTCAGTGCACGAAAACAATGATTATGTGCATGTTTTCAAAGTTCTCTTTATGTCATATCACCCAATTATGCTCACCATGTAAAATCCTTTGACCTTGTTGCATCTGTTTCTTTTAGGATGCCTCCTCGCAGATGACCTGTGAGAGTCTTGAGAGTTTTACGCACAGATAGCCCACCGAGCGACGAGGCCTCGGTGTAGGGCACTTTACCAGTGGAGGCACTAGCGGTACCACATCCCTTTGGTCCACCGATGCCACCAGCCCCATCCGAAGACGATGCACGCCACATCAGTTCATTTCATGAGTTCCATCACCAGATACCACCCAGGTTTTGGGAAGATATGGACCCGAAGGCGTGTGAGGATTGGCTGGAGGCTATGGTGAGAGTTTTCCGACTAGTAGGGATGCCATCCGACTTCATTGTGGTTCTTGTTGCCAGCCTTCTACATAAAACATCGGAAAGATGGTGGATAATGATTCTCGAGGTCCATGATGATATGACACTACTCTAGGAAGACTTCGAGAGCCTATTACAGGCGGTGTTTTTCCCAGACAACCTACGTGCGGTACAGATACATGAGCTACTTCACCTGCAGCAGGGTAGCATGACAGTGGCACAATACTCAGCGAGGTTCATCGGCCTCTCGCACTACTCCACAGATATTGTACGGGACCCATTCTTCAGGTCCTGAACCATCGAGAAGGGGATCATGTGAGAGATCAGATCTTCGTTGATCTCCTTCCGCATCCCAACGCAAGCATGTGTGTTGGAGTGAGCCCTCTTATTGGAGAGTTTCATTGCTGAATAGTATCCAGCAGCGCGACCCGCCCCTAGCCGACATGTATCGGAGTTTTCTGCACATGGAAGTAGACATATGTCGCAGAGGACCAAGAAGACCATACCCAAGGGTGGATGACCGCATTACTGAGGATCCGTTATGCGGGGCACCCGTGGTAGAGACATACATGCTTGGAGTGGGAAGCTTTACTCATGCGGTGGGCAGGGTCACATGGCTCGTGACTGTCTGACCCACCATTCAGAAGATCAGCAGAAGGTCAAAGGACCGCCCATGCAGAGGCATAGATTCAATTGAGGCTATATGCATGGAGTAGGAGGATTTGGTAGAGGTGTTGGTCGTGTAGCTGGAGGTGGACGATGTTTTGAGGTGTTACCGCCACCACCACCTGGAGGTCCACCCTGACCGCAGGGAGCTGGTGGACAGGGGAGAGATCAACTCCAGGTAGTTGAGACCTATGATCATAGAACTCCAGAGAGGATTATAGGTACTGTATCTGTCTACTCTACCTTAGATGATGTTCTTATAGACAAAGGTGTTATCCATACATTCATTTCCACTACCCTCGTTTGGAGCTCAGTGATTCTGACGGATCTGTTGGCTCGATCCTTACGGTTAGAGTCTCCTATGAGAGCAGAATCGATGATTACACACTGCTAATAGTAGTTTGAGCATACTCTAGGAGGTGATAGATTCATCTAGGATCTCCTCATTGTAGTGTCGAGGCCTTATGATGTCATCTTGGGTGTGGACTGGTTATCTACAGTCCATGCTCAGATAGACTGTATTATGTGCAAATTGTGGTGTGTCTGCATGGATGGGACCATGTTTACCTTCAATAGTGAGAAGGGAGATTTTGCAGCATAGGACGGACTTACTCGGAGGAGGGTGTAGCCGATCACTCATTAGTTGGCCTACCTTACCCTCGGAGCAGTTGATGTGGAGAGTCCGAGATATCATGTTGTAGTGGACCAGTATGTGAATGTTTTCCCTGAAGATGTTCTAGGACTACCTCCTCACAGAGAGGTGGACTACCACATTGACCTGTACCCTGGGACGACGCTAATATCTACTCCATTGTATCAGATGGCTCCTGCAGAGCTTCGCGAGCTACTGATACAGCTAGAGGACTTGCAGGGCAAGGGATTCATCTAGCCCAATGTTTCTCCCTGGGTATCCCTGATTCTGTTCTCTATGAAGGAAGATATAAGCTTGAGACCTTGTATTGAATATCGTCTCCTAAACCAGGTGATTGTTATAAACAAGTACCCACTCCCAAGGATTGATGACCTCTTTTATCAGTAGAAGGGAGCATGGTGGTTCTCAAATATAGACCTCAGATCTAGCTATCACCAACTCAGTTTTTGAGATGAGGAATTGTAGAAGATGTCCTTCAAATGTCGGTATGACCAATACTAGTTCCTGGTTATGCCATTCGGCGTAGCCAATGCTCCATAAGTGTTCATGAGACTCATGAATAGGATCTTCCAGCCATACCTCGATCTCTTTGCTGTAGTCTTCATCGACGACATTCTGATCTACTCGATAACTGTGGAGGATCATGCCTACCATTTGAATGTCGTACTAAACCCACTCCATGTGCACCATCTTTATGGTAAGATCTTGAGCTTCCAGTTTTGGATCCAAGAGGTTCACTTTTTGGAGAATGTCATCTCGGAGGTTGGAGTTTCAGTAGATCAAGTGATGATTGAGGTGGTACATGATAGGGATCCACCCAGGAGTGTGATGGAGGTACAATGTTTCCTGGGTTTTCCTGGTTACTACCGGAGATTCATTCTAGACTTCTCCAAAGTTGCAGCACCACTATCAGCCTTGACAAAGAAGGGGAAACCCTTCGTGTGGTCAGAGAGATTTTAGTAGAGATTTCAAGAGCTGAGGGAGAGGATGACTAGTGCCCCCATCTTGAGGATCCCAGAGGAAGGCATAGGATACATAGTCTACTGCAACACATTAGAGACTGGACTCGGGTGTGTCTTGATGCAGGAACGAGAAGTGATCGCGTGTGGTTCTCGGCAGCTGAGATAGCATGAGCCGAACTACGCTACCCATGACCTGGAGTTAGAAGTTGTGGTCTTCTCTCTGAAGATGTGGTGACACTATCTGATGGGAGAACATTTTATTGTGTACTCTAATCACAAGAGTCTCAGGTATATCTTATCCTAGAAGGACATGAACCTGAGACAATGATGTTGGCTTGAGTTCCTCCAGGACTATGACATCGAGATAGTCCATACTCTTGGGAAGGGTAATGTTGTTGCAGAAGCACTTAGTAGGAGAACTGGTATACACCTGCTAGCTGAGGTAAAAAAGTAGATAGTTGCTTTATATATATCCATTGTGGATAGAGACAGAGCAGCCTTTCTACAGTCTCTTATAGTCACTCCCCCACTTCTTTAGTGAGTCATGGAGGCACAACATGGAGACGCTGACTATGAGACATGATGTGCTCAAATATCCATTGGGCACGCACCTGATGGATTTTATAAATGTGGGGACCACATCATATTCTTCATACGAAGTACAATGGTACTAGTTTCACTTCAGGAGGATGTGTGGGGAGAGTTCCACACATCCCCTTTAGCGGTACATCAAAGATTAGTGAAGATGTACCAGGACCTTCGACGACATCATTCGTGGCCAAGTATGAAGAAGGAAGTATTGGAGTTTTTCTCTCGATTCCTCACATGCCAACAAGTGAAGGCGGATCACCGGGTACCAGCAGGCTAGGTTCACCCTTTAGAGGTCCCGGAGTGGAAGTGTGATTGGATATCTATGGACATCATGACAGGACGTCCACGTACATTCAGGGTTCACTACTCGATTTGGGTGATCATTGATTGAATCACCATATCGGCCAACATCCTACCTATCAGAGAGCAGGGTTCAGTATAGGGATTGGGACGCCTCTACATGCAGGATATTTTGCGGCTACATGGGGTACCTTCATCTATTGTCTCCGATCGTGATGCATGGTTTACTTCTCGACTATGGAAGGGGTTGTGGGAGGCTTTTGGGACGCAACTTCGTCTGAGCACAACCTTCCATATTCAGAAGAATGGCCAGAGTGAGAGGACTATTTAGACTCTCTAAGAAATGATCCGTGTATGCGCCCTTAACTTAGATCGCAGCTGTGAGGACCACATATCATTTTTGGAGTTTGCGTATAACAACAGCTATCACTCCACCATTGGGATGGAAGCTTTTTAGGCCTTATACGGGAAACCTTGGAAATAACCGTTGTGATGGATTTTCCCAAGGGAGTCAGAACTAGTGGAATCAAAGATGGTACGAGCTACCACAGAGAAGGTGAAGATCATCCAGGTGTGGATGAAGACTACATAGAGCAGACAGAAGACATATGCTAAGAGGAGATGAAGACCTATAGAATTCAAGGATGGCCACCACGTCTTTTTACAGGTCTCACCATGATGAGGACTACAATGATTTGGCCAAGGCGGCAAGTTATCTCCAAGATTCATTGGACCTTTCTAGGTCCTCAGCAGAGTAGTTGAGGTGGATTACCACTTATCTATTCCCCCTCAGTTGCACCAGGTGCATGACGTATTCCACATATCCCAGCTGAGGAGATACATGCATGACCCCTCTCACATCATCAACCATGGAGATCTAGACATCGACGATGGGGAAACTTTTACGGAGGCTCCAGTGGAGATTAAGGATCGACGGGAGTGGTTTGTACGTGGATGGTTGATATCTCTAGTTCATGTTCAATAGCATCACGGGAACTCCAGGAGAGCATATGGGAGCGAGAGGCATAGATGAGTGCTCAGTACCACCACTTGTTCCCATAGTTCGAGTTGTATCTTACGGGGACATAAATCTTTGAGGTGGGGAGAATGTAAAGACCCAAAAAACCCTTGGATTTTTTTTAAATACAATGGAATTTTATTTTTCTGCCAAAATTGAAGGTGCATGATTCCAAGGCCCGGTGTGCCCGGAATCAATTTCTGATGTTTTGTTCAGGTAATTTCAATAAATGTACGAGCGTATTTTTATAAATTTTGAACCGATGTTCAGAATTGAAATCTGAGGTCACCGTTGAACTCGCAGCACTGGTATTCTCTTAGGAAGACTTCCACCTCGACATCTGTTGGTCGAGAATAAAAGTTAGTTTTTGGGGGTTTTAGAGATTGAATTAAATAAAAATAAAGTTTGTGGCTTTATTTCTATTTGATGGTTAAAATTTCCTCATGGAAGTATGAGGTGCGACCACCGAACCTTAACCTCCCATGAGAGGATATGGTGGTGGGGCCCACCCGCACATAACCTCCCATGGTAGGTTATGACGTGGGGACCACACAGGGCTAAACGCCCCTATTAATGGTGGGAGTGGAAAACCTCTCAACTCCCTTGATTACTGATGGAGTGTTTCTGTACACCCTCCCTCATTTATGGTGTCACCTTCCCTTTAATTAAATTGTGCCAACTCACCTAATTAACTTGTGCCAATCCTTCACATTAATTAGGTGGGGCCAATTAATTTATTTCACCATTTTGAATACTGCGCCAATGAAATAATTGATAAAACAATATACTATTTTTTTCTTTCGCATCTTGGTGGAAACTGGGTAGAAGAGGGAAGAACTCTCCCAATGTAGAATGAATAATGTTGACCATCTTCGATTTCTTCATTGGAGCTTCTACCAACGTGGGAAGACTTCAACCAACCTACCATCTGCATCATCGTCAATGAGCCGACACAACTCAAGATTGGAAACATGCAACGAACATGATGAATGGTGTTCTTCTTTTTCTACTTTCTACGACTCCGTCAATGAACGACGAACGATAAAAAAAGATAGGGGGGTTTTACATGTTGATGTTTTCCTTGAATCTTCTTCAATGGTTGGAATTGAAATGTTTGTGGGTGAGCTATTGTTCATATTATTACTTCTTGATGAGCCAATTGATACCACCATAAACTAGGAGGGTGATGAAAACAAACATGGCTCGACCCCTCCTTCATTTTTGTTTGTGAAGATCTTCAGCATGGTGATGAGGCGACCGAATGATGAAGGTAGCAACGACAAAGGCAGTGCTACCCGCGCTCCCCACAAACTGGGCTGCCCTCGTGGCGGTCTGGTGCTTTGGGCCAAACAACGGCTCTCTGACTGAGCCACCGTGGCCGCACCATCGTCATCTCACGCCGCCCTACTCTCGATGGCCTCCCAACCTGGCCGCGCCATGCCTAGCCGCCCACGGGCCCGACTGGTGCCCTGCCCAGCCGCCTGCTGGCCCGCCTGGAACCCTGCCCGGCCACCTGCAGGCCCACCTGAAACCATGCTTAGCCTCCTGCTGGCCTGCCTGGTCTCCACTAGACCAAACATGTGCCCTGGACACACCAGCCTCCCGAGAAAGCATGTGCCCCCTCGCAACGCCCTGGCCAAACTGACCAGGCCACCCCCCCCCCCCCCCCGGGGGGGAGAGGTGCGTCGGGAAGCACCCTCATGATGCTCAGTGTTGAACCGGCCCCGAGCCCAGGCTGAATCACCCACGCAGCCGGCTGGGTGAGGCCCAGTGGGCCGGGTCACACCTAATAGGTTGGCCCACCCAATGGGTTGGGCCAAACCCAAGAGGTCTAACCGAGTCAACCCAGAACGAGTCGGACCAAACTGGGTCGGGCCAGGTCAGTCCGACCAGGTCGGACTAGACCCGGGCCCACTACTGACCCTTTACATTATTTGCCCATATCATTGGCATCAGACGTCCATTTGATGAACCCTTAGTGGCAGTGGTTTTTTTTAGAGTGATGCTCTCTTTGGGTATACACCACTGGAGTTTGGGGTAATGTTGAGTTACAGTTAGATTTGATCATACACGAATCCAACTGGGCCCCAGGACTAAAAGGCTAATAACTCACAGACGGAGCATTTGATTGATGTGTCATCTAATGTGTTCATACCCCTATGATATGGAAGTACATTGAGATACTTCTTAGTGGGACTTCATGATATTTGAAGCATCGAACAATAGATTGTGAATCAGATCTTCTGGAGACGAGTGGGAATTTGTGTGGGAGCCTAGTAGCTGGCTAAGACCTGGCAACTGCTGACCGTCTGACTCAGAGTGACTCTACTGGCCCAGTGGGGAGTGCCTTGGTGTCGCAGCAGACCCATAGTGGGGAGCCCCTTGGTGATGCATTAGACCCATGGCACTCTGTAGGAGGAGTATCTCAGCAGACAATAATAGAGAGCACCTCTGTGTGATGTGGCAAACCCACAGTGGGGAGCGCCTCTGTGTGACGCGACAGGCCCACGATACTCGATAGGAGGAGTACCTCTACAGTCCAAGGTCAGTGGGAAGTGCCTTTGTGTGACGCGCCAGACCCATTATACTCGATAGAGGAGGTGTTCTCTAGCAGTCGAGGGTTCAGATTGATATTATTCATAGAATAAATCCCGATTGAGCTGAGTCAGTAACTTTTGTGTTTACCTCATTATTGTGATGGATTACATGATAACTTAGGTATATGTATGGGCATATACCTATGTGGGGTTATCTTTTGATTTCATACATTGTAGTTTATCCTTGTAGGATATTGTGAGACCTTGAGGGTCTTAGGTTCCCTACTAAGTATCATTATACTCACCCCTACATGGGCTATGCCATCACCTCTTTGTGTTGGTTGCAGACGATGGAAATCGCTGACAGAGGCTGAGAGTACAAGGACTGGACGGTACCCGGAGGTGGACCATACGACATGTCGGTACACGGAGGAGACCGACCGGCATGGAGTGATAAGGAGGCTATCTATACATACCCTTTAGGTAGGATCTATAGTGGATGATCCAGAAGCTTCTTTTCACCTTTCACATATTTTGTCCTTTTCAGTTGTACTTGTACTTTACTGTTGGGCTTGTATTTCTGGCCCCATTACTTTTCAGCACTCTCTTATTGTATTGTATTTAATTTGTGTTTGGTATTCAGCTGTGTTCTCTGATGTGTGTGTTTATAGTTATAAAGTCAATGCCTTCCCAATTAAGGGATTTACGCCTTTAGTGCTAGTATCCAGCCCCTGGCCTATGGAAGGAAGGCTTGGGGTAGTCACGGCACGGGCCCCAGGGGGATGGGTCATGACAAAAGGTGTTGGATGAAATCAAAATAATAGATTAAAAATACTAATATCTACTATTTAAACCTAGTTTTTTTTTCTTTGATTTCTCACCATTTATTATTGATTAGTTTGGTTCATGGGTTACTGTGGGTAATGAGAAAACAAAATACATGTATTGCTAACAAGAATAATGAATTCCTAATGAACTTGATCTTTGGTTGGAATTAAATATATGTATTATTATTTATATATTTATATGTTTGAAATGAATGATCATTGTTGAAATATCAATGTTTTGTGATATGTAGATTGATAATGATAGTGTGTGGGTTGATGTGATTATATTAGTCTTTGGAAATTATTTCTTACTCATTGTTGTTTTTCTATAATATGGAAGTGGTGGTGAATATGTGATATAGAGAAAGGTGAATTACAGTGATAAAAATTAATTGGATGATGATGATAATATATTTCATATGTCATGAATTGTAGGGGGTTAGTTTAATGTCATACATGTTCATGATATCCTACCATAATGTAGAGAATGTGTTAGTGACTGATTTATATGGAAGGAGTAGGGAGTGAGGATGATGTCCATTATATTTACATTACCCAACAAATTAATGGTTTGAAAAAGATACATGGTTGCGGCCGTGATATGTGTTGTATTTCTTATGGCGCAGTTTGGTGGGATATCTGGTTGTGATATGTGATATGTGGTTACTGATGTAATATGTGATATTTGGTTCTTCCACAAGATGTGATATAATCTTGGTTCCATGAGAGGTGATATATAGTGGGTTCCATTATTAGTGTACATGGAAAGTGGTGGCATGGGAAAGCATGTTGGTACATTAGTTTTGATTATTATGTTTCTTGTTCCGTTTGTGCTTATTTTCTAAAGTATACGTGTTTTTATTTTTCATAATTGGATGATTTCACTATTTATTTTCCTTTCTTATTTATTTCTCTGGGGTATTTATCTATTTAGAAATAGAATCTTAGTGAGTACTTCCATGTTCTAACCCCACTACATTTTCTTATGTTTTTATGACAATCTAACAGGTATCTAAACAATTGTTTAAGTTGGTTACTGAGCATTAGAGGATGTTTTGAGTTTTTTTTGTTTTCCTATAGGTATTTTATAATTATTTTATAGAATACATATGAAATAACTATTATTTTATTAAGTAAAACGGATTTATAGTTCCATTTTATATGTATTGAGTTATCTTGGTGGTTATTTATATCTTCTTTCATGGGAAATTAGAGGACAATGCCACCCATTTGAGTTTTTTATCATTACCCTTCACCTAAGTAATGATTATTATGAAATTTCACACTCATTTCCATCTATAAAAGGGTATCTCCACCATATAGAAAAAAAAATCAATCTTTCTTTTTTTCAATTTAATTAATAATATCCTACGATTTTATGTTAAAAAAATCAAATAAATTTAATTTCTTTTATAGCTTGGGATACGCATAACATTGTGTTCAAAATAACTAAAATATAATATTTATACTACTATTTGACATGGTTGTTATGACCTAGCTACTAAAATTGGTGGTATAAAAATGAATAACCACATTATAATTTTTAATTATAACGGTGTTATATGAAAAACCTATGTTGATAAAAAATAAATTAATTTTTGGTAAAATTTCATTAAGCATCAAAAATAATATTTTCTCAAAACAATTATTGGTTTACTTGAATAAATTAATAAAAGTATAATATTAGAATTTCATAAAATTTATTTGAAAAATTATCTTCATTTTTCGAACCAAAATAATAAATTATTATGAAGAATATTTTTCTTTCTTCTTAAGTAATTTTTCAATAAATATTAAAAACTAATGGTTTTTATTAAGAAAATTATTTAAATAATTTGAAAGGTTGATTTTTTTCTTAAATTTTTTTAATGTAAAATTAGTAAAAATATATTATATTTCAATAGTTATAGTTCATTGGAATCAATTTTAAATTAAATTTTGATATAAATCTTTTCAACATTAAAATTTCTCTTTAAGAAATGTCTTTATCATTACATGTGATGGTTTAATATAATATTAAATTATTCCAATAATATGAATTAAATTTAGAAAAAATGTATTAAATAATTTTAATCAGCACAATAAATACTATATAAAAATTTCAACTTAGTTTTCCGATAATTAATAGTTAAAATAAAAAATAATAATTATTGTGTTTAAGGTTAAAATGAGGATATTGATGGTCAAACGAATAATTTAAGGGGTAAATGACCTAAAAACATTCCAAAAACAAATTTTATATCCATATTTGTAACTTAAAACCTCTAATAAACATGAATTTCCCCTTCTGAATGCTTTTGGGATGTTAAAAACATGTGTATACTATATGTATTTTAAAAATTGCATGTATGTCCTCTCCCCAACTTACAAAAGACCAGACCCTCTCTTCTTCTCTTCACACTTCCAAACCCATCATTGTTTTCAAATAGCTAACCAATTCTAGTACCTAATTTCCTCATATTATCCTACATTCATTAGTTTTATTTGGAAACCCTCTTATAATGTCTTTAGGTAAAATTAAAAAAAAGACTCTCTGAAAAAGAGGTAAAATTTGTAAACTTGTGTTTTTGATTTATTTCATTATAAACCTCCTTAAAATATTGATAAACCAATATAATATAATATACTAATTATATTCAATATATTAATATTTTATTATGTTAATTCTATTACCAAAATCATTCTTATATTCCCTCAAACTAGAAATCAAATTATCCATCATGTGTACAATAGACTACCACTTCTCAAACCGATGTTATTTGTTACCACCACCAACTCTCAGGTATAAATATAATGGTAGATTTATTGTTTATATATGATATTAATGATATTATTATTATTATTCAGTCATTATATCACATATTTCTTCTAAATTTCCATTTTGGTGGAAACGACAACATATCTCGTCTGTACAATAAACTACTACCTTAGGAAGCAATGTGATTTATTTTGACATAACGATTTACATGAATCATATAAAATATAAATTTAACTAATTTTTATGCTACATATGGAATAATAATGAATCTATAAGGTTTATATATTATTTACATTCATGTATTTTGATCCATCAAAAAATGGAAATACTGTTCATGTGTTAGTATGACTTACCATCTCCGTGAATAATATAACTCATTTTCTGTATCTAATTGTAAAGGATTAATATAAATACATATATAAAATATATATATGATATTTATATCATGGTTAAGATTATGTAGATGATAGATCCATGATTATAGTAAAAGGAACAAAAATATCATTCCAAAATAAACATGAAAAAAGAAATATTTATTAACCAAAACCAAATTTTAACAAGGAATTATTGATAAATTGGTAATAAAAACTCATAATAAATCAGATATAATAATATACATGTGACTATGATTCTATAATTGATGTATAATAAACTTATATTTATTATATTGGATGTTTAAATGTGTATCATAGAATTTTTTACTTAAGGGGAGGTATTTTGGTCTCAAATCGCCTTCATTAAGATGTAAGATATGTTATATGGATAAATTATTTAATGAAGTGTGTATAATTCCCTATGAAATTTGATATCATGAATATAATTATTTTCATGATATTTAAATATACATTTTATATTAATCTTTAATGGTTCTTATGATTCAAACAATGCAAAAGTGGTAATGATTTTATGTTACAATCCATCGTTTATCAGGATTGTTTATGATTATGTTTAAAATGATGAAACCATATGATATATCTCTCAATTAACTCATTTATTTTATTATTATTTTTTATTTCTTTAGAATACTATATTTTCATTTATTTTCCTCTTTTTATGTACTCATGGGATCAAAAACATGTTTTCTAAATAAAAATAGATTTTATTTATCTATCTTATTGAAAAGAAATTTTCCTCCATATCATATTTGTCAAAAAAATTCAAAAAGTTTTCAAAAATCTCTAAATATTGTTTAAATACATTTACACCCTTATATAATTTTTCTGAAAAAAATTGAATGTAACCATCTTTCCATTTTCTGAATGAGGTACTTTTTAATTATACATAATATTTGAATGTAATATTTTTTAAGGTGCACGGAATGAATTTTTTTTTCACCGTCACGACCATTCGTTAAATTATAGAATAAAATACAAGTTTCAATTAATGATAAATGATATGTTGAATGTTTTATTATCTTGTGGTAGACATTTTTACTATTTTAATTATGTGATGGTTTCTTTATTTATCTCCCACTAATTCATTTGGTAAATATTTAAATATCATGAGATTAACACGACTATAATTGTGTGTGAACTAGGTTTAGTAAGGGAATTTTTCTACTATGATAGTATTTGGAGATTCTAATTCATTAGGTAAATAATGAAATCGAATGAGAAAAACAGGTCTAGAATTGGGATTGAACCCTGTTCAATAAGGTACATTGTCTACAATGATTGTGTTGGTATTAAACATTATCTAATATTTTGGTATGGTTAGTTAACTAAATCCACTGTGATAGACTTATAAAATGATCCTTAACTAATATGTAAATGATTTTTTATACTTATGTGTATTACACAATTTCGTGTTATATGCCACTTTTATGCTCTCTTGGCTCATGTTCTTTTTATCCCTTATGATTCATGTTTTATGAAATGATAATAATTATGAAACGAACCTTTATTAAGATATTTTATATTTATTTTATGGTTAAAGAAAACATTATACTCATGTTCTCATACACTACTCCTCATGTAATGTTTAACTATCTCCCTTTTTTACGCTTCGTTAAAATATAATTTCACCCTTTTTTATATTTCCATTCACTATGTTTTGAAGAATTTTATTATGTATTATATGTCTAAAAGGGGTCCAATTAATAAGAACATAGTTGGAGATGATGTAGTTCACTTATGAACTAGTTTTTTATATTCCATGTTTCAAAATTCACTAAACCCTTATGATCCTCTGGTGCTTGTCTGTGTAATGTAATGAACGTTCCTAAAAAAGATGTCATATCTGTGTATGAAAATATTGTGTTGATGTATTTGATATTATAGGATTGATTTAGTTAACCATTTGAAACTGGGATGATAAGAATTTAGTGGGGACCCTTAACATATTTCTTAATATAGAATAATGTCATAATGTTTTGGTATGTAAGTTATTAGTTTGATTACTTAGAAATTCATCCTTTGTTGGATACTAAAAGAGTAATTGGTTATAGAATATATATTACCAAGGGTAATAAATTTATAAAAGGTATGTCATTTTGAATCGAACATTACATGGTACACAACAACAAGCCTTACAGTGCACCAGATTCAACACTTCTTGGCGATATGATTTGGTTAATTTACATTTTCTTTGTAAACCCTCATGATGTATTTCAATAGATGAATACCATGAATAACAAAGGTTAAACCATACATGTCCTTGATTTAAAATAAGGGGTCTTTGTTTTAACATCGTATAAATTATTTTTCAAGAAAATGTGTTCTCACACTATTATTATTGCACACACTATTTTTTGGATTTATTCGAATGTTGGAACCTGAAGGAAGTATGTTAATGTTGAATGAAACAGAAAATTATATTATTATCCTCCTGATCATCAGAATTTGACTACAAATGTGATGAAAAATCTCATTGATATTCTATCATATCTTTCTCAAACTTGGAATCGTGATGAACTACAAAATAAGAAAATGAGGGCACACCATTTGGCTTATTCCTTCCAGATGTAATTCCCATTATATTTTATTGGTTCTGACGAACTTTTAGTTGAGGGGAAATAGATCAATATCAAATAAAATATATTTTTCATTATCCAGGGAACAAAATATGAAAAATTCATTTTTTATTTCTATAATTTGGAATGTGAAGTTGATTAATGGTGGACTCTCATAAAGAATACTAGGAAATAAGATAAAATTTAATATATGTAGTGGGAGAAGTTTACTAGATATTTTCAATAATTAATACCCTCACATTTTTCCTTTAAAAATTGATAAGTAATTCCTTGAGCTAAATTATATGGACATTAAATATTTTGGCACTTATGGGGAAATTTTTACAAGGCTTGTAAGGTATGATTTTGGAATTATCATTCTACTTGAATTTAATGTTGATTTATTGTTAAATGGATTAAAATAAAGTCCTTTGAAGGTAGTTATCCATAAGATAAATCTGTTGATATGAAGAAATCATTTTATGTTCACTTAATGAGAAAATGGTGATTGGATTTACCCATAAATCACATGGTTTTGGTAAGAAAATAAAATGGATTTACATGGAAACACTACAAACCATGGAGAAAAACGAATTTGTGATTTCATTCAGGATTGAAGTGTGGTAGGAAACATGGAGGATATTGATTTATAGAGAATGGTATATTTTTTATGTGTGAAATGGACTTTTTTTAGGAAATTTAATTCCAAAGGGATGGTAATAAGTTAACTAATGATGTGAATAAAGATAAATATCAATAGAATGCATATCCCACACTTCAATGATTCAAATGCAAAGTGTATGTGCACTATGATAACTAGTTTGAAAATTTAAAGGTCATGATGATGACCAAGGTATCTATCCTCTTAATTTAAGGGAAAATTATAAATTTCATGTGTTCAATATTTTTAATTAGTGGTGTGATGGAGATGTGTAAAAAGGTACACTGATCATCTACTCAATAACTGTTAATATATTATTTGACTATGGATCTACCCATTTATTTATTTATGAAGAATTTTATAAGTGATTCATGATGACACCCACATAGTATGATATAGAATTCATAGTGAAAACATTTAATGGTATGATGATCTAAACTCAAGTATATGATTTTTCTTTGGATGAATTTTGCAAGAATGTGCTTCCTGTAAATATTATCATTCTTTATTTGGTAGGATTTGATGTTATCTTAGGCATGGATTGGATTTATCAGCATAGATCGTACTTCAATTTTTGAGGAAGGGAATTACTGCTTTATATTTTAAAAAAATTATATGATCATGTTTATGTACAATGATAAATATAAAATTTAAGGGAAATCACATCCATTGAATGGGTTTTTCTACCTATTCAAAAGGGGTGTTTATGTCATATTATTGGGGATAAAATCAAAATTATTGATATACCTATTTTTCAGGGAGTATCTTGATGTCATTATTCAACATGTTCCTATTTTTCACCTAATTATGAAGTTCAATTTGAAATATAACCCATACCTGATGCCACACTTATTTCAAATACACCCTATAGAAAGGCCTTGACTTAGTTGAATAAATAGAATAAGCAGTTCTAATAGAATATTTAAAAGATATTTATTCAGAATATTATGTAACCTTGGAGAGAACCCATTCTATTTTTTAAAAATAAATATTGATTTATGTGACTTTGAATTGATTTTCATAGGATTAACAAGATCATAATCAAGAAAAAGTATCCTCTACCCCATGTTTATTACTTGATTGATCAACCACATGAAGGGAAATACTTTTCTAAAAATGTATTTCACTATGTATATATCCATAATTGGTTTTTGAGAAAGAGGATATACTAGAGATAGCATTCAATACAAGGTATGGAAACTATGATTATATAGTGGTTCCATTTGGTATTACTAATACCCCCAAAAATCTTCAAGGATTTAATAAATAAAATATTTAGAGAATTCATTGATCATTTTGTGGTAGTATTTATAGATAATTATAGAGACTCTGACTTTTTCATACATTATTATTAAATCATTATAAATAAAATCAACATAATTGTATTACACTATTATGATCCAGAAGTTTAGTGTCTTGGGTAAACTAGTACCAGACATAACATTTACAATATCAAACATAAACATTTATTTAATTCAATATTCTCTAGCTGCTTATTGCACCTTAAAAAATCCTTAATACACATAATCACATGAGGATATACATAAATAATGGGTGATATGAAATCCTATTAAAAGGATAGATATGAAAAATATTTCATGGGTTGAGCATAAACATAACATATGCAAGGGATCATGAATATAAGAGGAAGCATTAATAAAATACGTGAAATGTGGCAGTGCATAAAAATGATACCTCGTGTATTAGTGGTTATCTTCCACACATAGTTGTCAACAATTACAGAATCATTTTGACCTATAATTTCCCTTTTACTAATGAGATTCATCTCTTTACCTAGTCTGTTGGAGCGTTGTATAATTCAGGGTGCACCCATCAAATCATAATATTTACATTATCATGCATGCCACATTGAAAATATGTCAGACATGAACATAAAATAATTCCAGGAAATAAATTGATTTCACATAATAAATAATACATACATAAACATTGTGTCCCTAAAATAAATAGGTAATTTCATTCATTCATAGAACCATTATCCTTGAGTGAAGAGTGAAACAATATTCCAGAAGTAAAATGGGTGTATTTATTTCAAGGAAGATTTCATTTGGAAAACATTAGGGTTTTCATTAAATAAATTAGATAACATTTATATCACATAAAATGGTATTATAATCATTAATAAATAATTTTTATGGAGTACCCATACTAAACATGGAGTGAATGAAGTGGAACCCAATTAAAGAATGTGGGGTTAGAGATTTTCCCCTTACCATGTAACTGAAAAATTTATTCACATTAATGTCACGTATAACAACGATTTATTCATTAATTAACAATTATAGAACCTTGTTTACATGAATATGGATTATTATGATTTCATTAAGTTATTTTATAGGCCTTTGGATGAGTTAGAGTGTATAAAAATGTTGTTCGGGATTGTTTGTTTTTAAGGTTTTCTTGAGCAGGTCACTAGTCTTCATAAATGAAACATCATGTTGAACATGGATAAACATATAAAACTGATATTTAATGATATTCATGATATTAAAAATATTAATTTATATTATCATGAATTATTTAATATACCATGTGAACAAATTATTAGATAATAATTAATTGATGATTGTTTGGATTAATTTGGGCTATTTTTCGACCAGAACATACTTTTTTTAATAATTTAGTTATATGTACATAAGTTAGTTCCATAAAATTAAATAAAACATAATAAATATAATATAATCTGGTTAAAATATAGAAATGGTATCATTACTAGATCTGAAGGCGGAAATGAAAATTAAAAATATGTCGTTCTTGAAGGTGATAAATTTTTACACACGAACATCATTTTCCTTTCAAAAAATATAAATAGGAGAAGGGGGTTTGATGATATGTTATCACATTAGTATCATAACATTTAATTATATGTATAAAATTAATGTTACAATACCATGTGGATGAACACAGGTGGGTAGATAATAATAAAAGAACATGAAGTTGAAAGTAAAGTAAATAAAAAGAGATAGATGAATTACCTCTTGAGTTATCCTCTTGTGATTCTCCTCAAGGCACATAGGATTGGTCTTTTTATTGGACCAGTATATTTTTCGATGTGGGATAGGGTCTAGGGAAAAAATTTAGTAGATTTTATAGAAGGCATGAAGCTAGATAGATGTGAGGAAATGAGGGTGAGAAAGGAGGTATTTATAGTGGAGGGGAGAGGGAATTTCTCAATATAAAATTCATTAATTTGTTATTTCTCCTAAAGAAAAGGAATAATGATTCTTCCTTTAATAAATACAATAATTATATCATGTGAATCCGAAAAAATTGGGCTTACATCATATTAACAGCATACATGACTCTATAATTAGTGTTTTTTAACATATTTTCTAAATTATTGTATTTCACTATTCATCACAAATTCAAGTATTTTCGAAATATCCAAAAAATCACCCAAACCATTTTTGACATGTTGAATCCAAAAATGAAGTCCATTTTTGAAAAATATTTTTTTAAATATGATTACTTTAATTTTTCATTAAAATCATAATTTACATGAAAAATATTGTTTTTTAAATTAAAACATATTTTATAAGTCCTTAAAAATTACATAAGGTATTATAAAATTATAAAAAAACATAAGACATATAATATTTAATTTAAAAAAAAATTAGTGAAATAAATTTTATTTTAACTTAATAATAATATTTCATTTATGACTTACAAAATACCAATATTTTTACTAAGGTCAAATTTGCACTTATAAGATTACTAATGTTTATTTAATCATTCAACCGTAAGGTTACTATTACTTTTGAGGATTTACTATTCATAAGTGTCATACTTCTATTCATTAGGGTAGGTTACTATTAATATGTATAGGTTAATATTTATAAAAAAATATGTTTGTCCTCTCAGACTCCAAACATCTTAATAACCACAACCTTGTGTAGCAGATTATTTAAATTAAAAACCTAGAAGTGAAAAATTATGTATAATTATCACATAGTATTTAGTATCTTGATACTTAATTATACTTCCTAATGATATTATACAATAAGGCATAATTATTAGAAAGTGTTTCCATTTATAAAACATTGGGTCATTACAATAATACTCTAAATCTATTCGAATAGCATGGATGACAATTAACATCAACTGAGAATTGTAATGAATAACTTGAGGAAGGATAAGTTGTGTGAAAATTTTTAAATGTATAAATTTTAGCAAAAAAAGTTTACAATTATTGGTCATATAATCTTAGGTGAGGGTATATTAGTGGGTCCATCAAATATAGAGGCTATTGAATGTTGGACCATACAAACCATAACGTCTAATATCTAATGTTTTATTGTTTAGATGGATATAATCGATGGTTTTTGGAGAATTTATCATTATTAACTAATCCACTAACTAATTTTACTCGTAAGGGACCATGGTACCTATAGACCAATGAATATAAGGATATTTTGGAGGAACTGACGATAAGATTAGTAAACACACTTGTGCTTACATTTCCATATAGAAAACAAGGGTTTGTGATCTTTATTGATTCTTTCATTATAGGATTGGTTTTTTTATTATGTATAATCACCTGATTATATCCTATGCCTCATTAAAATATATTGTTCATGAGATGAATTACCCAACTCATTTTTTGGAGTTAGATGCAGTGATATTTTTATTAATGATATAAAGGAATTATATTTAAAGGTAAAGTGTGATATATATATATATTGATCACACCATATTAAAGTATATATTTACACAGAAGAAGTTTAATATCTCTATAAGAGATAGTTAGACATGGTTTATGATTTTTAAAAATTAATTCATTACCACCCATGGAAGGAGAACAAGGTGGTTGATGCTTTGAGTGAAAAGTACCAAGCAATCTTATACATGATGAAGATCAAAAATGATTTGATATTTTTGGATTTTAAAATGATAGATCTATAAATCAAAAAGGAAGGAGAAAAGGATTATTTTATCAAAAGAGTATTTAACTATATATCCATGTTAAGATAAAAGGGGTGCATAAGGATGATATAAAGCTATAGAAAAAGGTGAGTAAGGTACCTGAGTTCAACATTCACTGTAATGGAATGATAAGGTTCACAAATGGAGTACATATTCAATCTATACCATATTTTAAGTAGTTGATAGATTAAGATCAGAGTTTGTTGTTATCTACTCCACCTACAAGTATGTAGATGCATAGGGATTTGGAAAAGTGTTTCTGTTGGGATGGCATAAAGATGTATATCCTAGAATTTTTATCTCAATTCTTGGTATATCGGTAGTCTAATGTTAACAGACAAAAGTATAAGGGAATGATAAATCCATTTTCCATACCATAATGGAAATAGGAAAATAACACTATGGATTTTATTTTTAGACTCTAAAAAATTTATAAAAAGAATAATATTATATGGGTTTTATTTGATCACATTAAACAGATAGTACACTTCATCACAATCAGATATGATTTATCTGTGAGTCATCTAACATGGATATATATATGAAGTGGTAATATTTCATGGAGTGTTATATTCCACTGTGTTTGATCTAGATCAATGGTTTACCTCAATGTTCTAAAGAATTATTTAGCAATCTCTTAACATGGAGTAATGTTTCATCACTATGTATATAAGGCCTCAGCCTTAAACATTTCATCATCTTGAGTTAAGTCAAAATTTTACATTGAGGATATTTTTGGGTTTAGTATTTAAGATAATCATTCCATAACTACTTCATAACAACTTAAATATTAAAAGTTATATATTGTAATAGTTGGTGTCCTAGACCCAACTATGTAGTGCTTTTGATTACCATATCATGCATACAAGTAAGATATTCATGATGATGTCTTGACCTTATAATGTATATATTTCAGCATAAACTATTTAATGGTAATGTCCATAGATTAATTGTCGCATAAAAAGTTTATAACAGATCCCATGCTATACTGAGAACCTTGAGATACCATGACATGAATCATTAACAAATGTAATATGACCAAGATACATCTTACTGACTAGAAATAGTAGATGTTTGACTATCAGGTGATTGGGGCTCTTAAGAATCGATACTTCTTCTAATGAAGTTTTCACTTGGCTATCTCTTGTAGTGAAATCATGAGGAAAAACCCTCCAAGATTAAATCCATGATATTGAAATCATGGAGAGGTATTTTGTGTCGGGTGCTTCATTGGTGGCATGACATTGGTTGAATGGTCAAGAGAGGATTAGTCACTTCCACGTTAAGGAGGTTATATATCTCAGGCCTTGTTTATTATGATGGTAGTACCAAGATAAATCAATGGTAATAGTAGTCTATGGTAAATATTTCTAGTTCAATAAAAATAATAATAAATCAAGAAAATGGTGAGGACACGAGTATGTGTATTTATTTATGAGATATTACAGACAAAGATATAATAGTACATAGTGAATGTTCATAGCAAGGTTATGAGTGATGTGACAATTCTTATCTATTTAGGGTCATGATAAGTTGATAGATCCTGATCATGGTCTATAAATAATATTCACTACTATCAAGATTAGGGTGTGGATGATCACATATATGGGCATTTTCAAGAATTAACCCAACTCAATTTAATAAGATTTTTGGACAGGGTGGGCCCCACCACTGGTGCTCAGAATTTTTCCAAAGAGATACGATCACCGATGAAATAATTAAATTTAAATTATTCAAGTTAAGAATAATGATCATTGAATATAAATATTAAATGTATTTACAATTTTTATGTAAATACCTGCAGTATATTATTTGAATGAATATTAGTATATTTAAGGTTGAATTAATATTTTTGGCAATGATGAATTGAATTAATGACTCATTTATTATCAGGTAATATTTTAATGTATTATATGAAATTGTTCAAAATATTTACGACTCCGTTCAGTAGTCCTAACATGTCATTTATAGTGTGTTTATTATTTGAAGTAGGAGAGGAAATTATGGGTAACACAATTCGACACTATATATTGACGAAGAGAACCTAACACCAATGACTATTCATGTGATTTTTTTTTATTCTCTCCTCCCTCACGTTCTAGAGAGAGATACTCTAAATCTCGGAGTTCAGATCACACACACTCTCTCTTAGGTATCATAAGAAAGGCAATGTGGTGATCGTCGTATTGTCGAAGGTGTCATTATAACTCCTTGCTAGTACCCAGATTTTAATGATCGGTGATCCTAACGGTTTATGAAGTGCGTGTAGACAATCTATAAGAATTTTTCTTTTGATTCTTTGATTAGAGATAGCCAACGATGTGAAAAATTCATGCACAGCTTTGATCCAAACTGGGTATTTTCCAATTTAATATTGTGTTTAATCTCTATCATATGTGATCCAGAGGAAGTAATTGGGTTGCGATTCATCAATGTTGATATGTTGACATCATTCATCAGTGAATAGTTTTTGAATCCCACATTTGTAGATTCTACTACATCCATGGTACTTTAAATTGTTATTTGATTGATTTGTGAAAATTTCAATTGAATAAAAAAATGATATTACCATTAAACCTTGTAATGGGTGTCATTATAGTCTTAACGTCACAGACATAATCTAAATTGGATATTGGTTGTCCAGTATGTGGATATCCAAAGTTATGAATTCAGATTTATTCTTTTTATAGATAAACTATATTTTCCTGTTAACATTAAGCCTATCAGAATAATATTATTCCACAACCATAATTTTCTGTGAATTATTAATCATTGTAATTTTATGTATTATAAAATAATACTGATTTATAATCTTTGTTGACACCTTTAATAAACTCAAATGGGGTGGGGTTTCATTATATTTTTGACATTTCATAACACAACAAAAAATGTCAAAAGTTAAAAAAAGGAATCAAATGTTTTTGTGGGTAGCTTTTCTTATGAGTAAAACAAAAATATAAGTCAGTAATGTTTGGTGTAAATCCGCCCCCCTCTATTTCTGGAAACCCCACTTGTCACGATCCCCTCCCCACAAAGTGTACCCCTCCTGGGCCGGCAATGTGAGAAGGAAGATAATGACCCCCGAGTCCTGCCTCTAGTAGGCCCGAGTTGGCGGCTAGCACCGAGGGTATAGTAAACACACAAATGGGAGGCATTACCCACTAAGGGAACACATGCGGAAGAGAGAGATAATATAGAAACCAATCAAATCCAACTATGAACTGAAATATAAAAGAAACCCAAGTTCATATATGAAATGTTATGAAAAAGTATTACTACTGAAAGGGAAAACTAAAAGTACCCAAAATAAAGTAAAAAGGCAGCGACCAGAAGCCCGAACATCTCCTCCAACCACAAGCTAGTAGTAACTATCTTGATCTCCAACCTGCTCCAAGTGACCTAAAAAATAGTTTATATATACATAGGGTGAGTATAACAGCATACTCAGTAGGATCCTCCCCATACCTCTCGTGAAAAAGTAAAGAAAGCTTGCTAAATCCCAGTGAACAATAAGTGAAACTAACTCATCACTTAAATAGGTATACTAAGTTCCCAACCTCACCATGTCTACTCCCACCAAGTAACTCATACTAGAATATAGAATATAGTAAAGAATATCAAGGGTACCCTACTACTACTTCCCTAGTCGTTTTCCGCTTTTCCCAAATGACATACGTCTTCTGAATCTCTCTCCAAAGGCTTTCCCACAGACACCTGGGCTAAGCTCCACAATCTGCACCTCGTGCACCACAAAGTCTTTCCCGAAGACACCTGGGTGAAGCACCACACCATCCTCAAATCCAAAAGTAACCGGGTATGTTATGGGATCCACCACATCCCGCATAACGTGTATCATACATCGGGTATTATTCCTCAAGCCATTATAGCCCAAACACCGAGTAGGGATCCTCAATCCATCACAGGCTATACACGTTACACATATAAAAGTCCATAGGATACAATATCCAGAATATATGTATGTGAAATAACCACAAGCCATTACAACCCTCTACACACATATACGGGGAAACTATTTGTTGTGCCTGTTGGCACATGTATCTACCAAGAGAAGAGATCGGGGCCAAACGGGGTAGTTAGCCATTCATCCTCCCACTGTAATGTTGGGGAAAACACCCCTCCAGGTCTCAGAATCCTCGGGGTGTCAGTTTCCCTTATGGACAGGGTGGAGTAGCTTATTGAAAAACAAAAATTATAAAATATATATATAACTAACATCCACACTATGGGAATTACCTTGCCTTAGATACAACTGCAGCTAACATCTCTCAGACTCCAGGCTGATACTTCTAAGACTAGGTATCCTATAAGAAAACAAACATTTGAAGAGCTTTATTAGATTAATCCATTCTCATTTTATCAATTCCACTGTATGTTAATTAATACTTTAAACATTAATTAACCATGAACAATTCCACATTAATCTGAATAGACATCACATTCAAAATCAACTACTCCTTTTAAGATTCACATCACCTTTAAATTCTAGTATCTCTATCCCTGTGGATTATCACCATTTAATCAAACATTCATTACAGAATTACTGTCCTATATTCCCAGGAATTCTAGAAAGGCATCATATGCTACTAAACACAAAGGGGGGGGGGGGCTCAACACGGTGAGTAGATGTACTACCCATCGAGTATTTTCCGCCTATAGCAAGAGCATAGACCCATTCTCCCTCGAGAGGCTAAACACGGAAATCACGTGGCATACCCCGCATGTCTTCACCTCCTTTAGAAGGAGGGTAAGCAAGACTAGCTACCTTGAGTAGTGGGGAAATGTAAAGAAGATAAACAACCAAACACAATCACCAACATCCAACCATCACATTCATCATATATCATCATCCTTGGTGTCCTCCCCAACACCCACATGCATAAGCTAATGCATCTCGCAACCCTAGGTGTCATCCACTCCCACAACCACAAGTCCCCATGCCTCCACATATCACAATAGCCATCCAGGCTCACATCACAACACAAGCATCAAGAAAATAGAACATCACATCCATGGTATCTTGACCGTTTAACAATCAAGAGGGTAACTCAGAACCCTTTAAGAAATTCTCACAACATCTGTTCTTTAATCCATATTGAATTAGCAGATTTTTTATTCGTAGGTTCTAATTACGGGAGACCTAATCAGTAGGCTATCACAATTAAACAACCATGCTTTATTCCCTAACTTGACTAACATCAAACTAGAACAACTACAATGACTACATCAACCAGATTCATTTACATGCCTCTTTATCTTTAGCCAATTAATTAACAATTAATTCTGGATTTACATTCATTATCAATTTCCATCAAGAACGAACAACTAATCAAAGAAAAATCATACATATCACTCTATCTAGAAAAACATGAGGAAAATTGTTATCGCGGTACAAAGAAACAACATGCGATCAACCAATTCTTTTAATCTGGTTCAAGTATTTAATTGGTTCAATTTCATTGTGATCCAAATTGATAAATCATTCTAATTATACTATTGCACATATACAATTAGAGAAGACATGAATCCCCTACCTCAACAATTCTTGACGTTCTTTATCGACAGAACGGGTCACAATCCTCCTCTTGCGACAACTGCATCCACCCAAAGATTCCACAGTACGACAGCACCAACCAAACACCATGAAAAACTCATTATAATCATGGGGATTACATGATATAATATGGAAAGGAGAACAAGAGAAAATTAACCCCAAAGAATGATGATACAACATACCATATATGGAAGATTGATCGATACAGCTCGGTTGCATTAAAACAGAGTAGAACCAATCCTAGGAGTAATGTTTTATTGTGCAAATCCTATGTGAAGGATTTAAAGGTTCAAGCATCTCATAGCTGATAAAAAAGAGGAAGAATAAGGGAGAATGAAATCTTTTCCCTTTTTGAAGATTTAATGGGGCGACAGTTTAAGATACATTTAATTTTACATTAAAAGAGGATCGCATTAACCCACACGGTTTGACCAAGTAAAACATCCTGATCCATAGGAATAATTAATATCAGATTTAGGGCATTTTAATCGTCTTTAAGAGTCCTTAAAACAAGGCTTTAAATGTATTTTACATCAAAGGAAATGTCAAAGGGGTGAAATTGTAGGAAGCTGGAAACACTGTTCACACACTCAAAATTTGGAAAAGGAATGAAAAGGTCACCATTAGAACTCACAATTCTGGAAACACTATTCAAGTATACAGTTGGAAGGTCATAGTTAGAATGTCACCATTCTGCAAACACTATTCGAGTCTACAGTTGGAAGGTCACAGTTAGAAGGTTACCCTTCTGGAAACACTGTTCAAGTATACAGTTGGAAGGTCACAGTTAGAAGGTTACTATTCGGTAAACACTATTCAAGTCTATAGTTGGAAGGTCACAGTTAGAAGGCTACCATTCTGGAAACACTGTTTAAGTCTATAGTTGGATGGTAACAGTTAGAAGGTTACTGTTCTGGAAACACTGTTCAAGTCTACAGTTGGAAGGTCACAGTTTGAAGGTTACTGTTCTGGAAACAATATTCAAGTCTACAGTTGGATGGTCACAGTTAGAAGGTTACCGTTATGGAATCACTGTTCAAGTCTACAGTAGGAAGGTCATAGTTAGAAGGTTACTGTTTTGGAAACATTGTTCACATAACTGGAAATTCGGCAAAGTGTTGGGGATAAGTCACCTTGACCTTCTGGAACACCTCCAACACCACAATTCAACAAAGTAATGTACTAGAGAGGTCCAGGACATTACATTATATACCTCTAAAAACATTCTCATCCTCAAGAATTAAAAACCAACCCAGAAAAAAAGGGGGGTCCGAACAACCACCCCATAAGATACCTATCTGGGGAAAACCACCATGAGTTGTTCGAAAGCTGGAACAAAACTACGACATACAGGTGTATGGGAACAAACAATCCATATCCAAACAATTCAATCATAACATCACATCAAAGTTACATAAATTAAACTCAACACAACAACTTAAAACATCTCTGGGTACTGGACACGCATCTATGACTCACGTTCCCAGGTACTCTCCTCCATGCCACCGTGTCTCCGCAATACATGAACCAAGGGAATAGAATGCCCACGCTACACCTTCTCCTTGTGGTCTTGGATCTCCACAGGTCACTCCTCGAAGGTTGTGTCATTATCAATATCGATCTCTCCCCAATCGATAACATGATATTTGTCATGAAGATAACGACAGAGCTGTGATACATGGAAAAATCATGTATCTGAATCATCTGAGGTGGAAGTGCTACTCGATAGGCCACAGCTCCAACACGAGCTAACACCTCAAAAGGCCCAAAAAACTGGGGAGAAAGCTTACTTCCACGACCAAAACTTCACTGCCCATGATGGGGAGTCACCTTCAGAAACACATGATCCCCAACATTAAACTCTAAGGGTATCCTTCTTTGATCAGTATATGATTTTTGACGATCTTCTGCTGTCTTCATCCTCTCACGAATCACCTGAATCATCTCTGTTGTATTCTGCACTAGTTCCGGTCCGAGGATTGCAGACTCTCCATCCCTAGTCCAGCACAACGGAGAATGGAAAGGTCGACCATACAGGGCATCAAACAACGCCATACCAATGGTGGAGTGAAAACTATTATTGTATGAAATCTCCCCCAAGGGTAGTTTCCTCATCCATGAACCTCCAATGTCAAGAACACAAGAGCGCAACATGTCTTCACGAGTATGGATGGTTCTCTCTGTTTGACCATCCGTTTGAGGATGAAAAGCAGTGATAAGGCATAGTTGAGAACCAAAATCATGTTGGAGACCCCACTTCACCCTAGAGGTAAAACATGGATCTCTATCAGAAATGATCATCCTAGGGACTCCATGAAATCTCACCACCTCCTCCAGATACTGCCTCGACAAAACATCCACTAAGCTCGACTCCTTGATCTCTATGAAGTGGGACAATTTTGTTAAACGACCCACTACCACCCATATAGCATCACGTCCTCCCGGAGATCGAGGTAATTCTGTAACAAAGTATATTGAGATGTCCTCACACTTCCACTGAAGAATCTCTAATTGCTGGAGAAGACCACTAGGAACACGGTGTTCGGCCATCACCTTCTGGCAGACTAAACATCGAGACACACACTCTGCAATTGCATGCTTCAGCCCAGGCCACCAAAACTGACTCCTCAAGGATCAGTACATCTTTGTCACACCAGGATGTACTGCCAATGGTGAACTATGGAACTCTCAGAGAACCGTCCTCTTCATTGCCAAGGGAACAAAAATACTTCCATGATTCAACACTCAGTGTTGTTCATCCTCCGACCAACCATCAGGGGCGTCACCACAAACAACTCTATCTCTCTAAACTTCCACATCTAGATCACCCAACTGGGACACTTACACCATCTGCATCAAGGACGACTGCACCGTCATTTGGAAAAGACAACATCTACCTCCATCCTCTTCCATATCAAGATGCAAAGCTGACAGTTCCTCCATTACTCTCCAGGAATCACCAAATTCATGCACAGCATCATTACGTGACTTTCGGCTCAGTGCATCAGCTACAACATTCCCTTTTCCAGTTGTATACGATATTTCAAAGTTGTATTCCTACAAGAACTCCATCCACCGACACTGCCGCAAGTTCAAGTCACGTGGGGAGAAAACATACCTCAAATTCTTATGATCAGTGAAACCCACAAACTGCTCACCAATGAGGTAATGTCTCCACAACTTCAGAGCAAACACCATGGATACCAACTCAAGATCATGGGTGGAATAGTTGCATTCATGGGGACGCAACTGCCAAGACCCATAAGAAACCACTAACCTCTGCTACCTGAGAACACAGCCTAGCCCCAGATGTGAAGCATCATAGAAAACATCAAACTGGACTCCCTCCACTGTAAGACAATGGTCTGGACCACATACCAACTTCTCCTTTAGATAATCAAAACCTACCTGACAATAATCAGCCCATATGAATACTTGATCCTTCCTGGTTAAAGCTTTCAGAGGAGTTGCAACTCGGGGGAAATTGGCTACGAACCTCCTATAATAGCCTGCAAGACCAAGGAAACTTCGCACCTCTGACACAGTCTTGGGGGATGCCCAAGACACCACTACTTCTATCTTCGACGGATCCATAGCTACTCTATGTTGGGAAACAACCTGGCCCAATAAACGAACTTCTCGAGCCCAAAACTCACACTTCGACAACTTCCCAAACAACTGATGTTGGTGAAGAACTCCCAAAACGGCTCGTAGATTCTCTGTATGCTCCTCATCAGATGTGGAGTACACAAGGATGTTGTCGATGAAAACCACATAAAACATGTCCAGGAATTCACGGAACACAACATCTATCAACCCCATGAAAACAGTTGGAGCATTCATCACGCCAAATGGCATTACAACAAACTCATAATTCCCAAGATAAAAATGGAAAGCAGTCTTTGGGATACCCTCATCCTTTACACGCATTTGATGATATCATAACCGCAAGTCAATCTTTGAGAACCAACTTACACCCTTCAATTGATCGAATAAGTCATAAATCCGTGGGAGAGGATATTGGTTCTTTATTATCACTTTGTTTAATCGATGATAATCGATGCACAACCACGACTGCTGTCAGCCTTTTCCACAAACAAAACTGGTGCACCCTATGGTGACACACTTGGCTGAACAAAACCGCACTACAACAGACCATCATGCTGAATAAGTAACTCTCGTAACTTAGAAGGGTCCATCCTATACGGATACATAGAGATAGGAGACGCTCGTGGCTGTAGCTCGATCCCATACTCGATCTCTCGTCAAGGGGGTAAGGATACAACCTATTCTGGAAAGACGTCAGGGTACTCCTCTACGACCCTCGGAAACGCCAACTGATAAACCTCTAAAGAACTCAGCATGATCTCATCCATCATGGATGATAAGTATGGAACTCGTCTATGACTCATCTGAGGACCTCTCTCACCAACAAACACCACTTTCTCTCCATCTGCAACAAAGAAAATGACCTTCTTCCTGTAGCGATACACAATTTCCTGCACCGAATACAACCAATCCATGTCGAGGATGACATAATATGGTTGAATTCGTAAACATAGGAAATCTCCCTAAGAGCGGTGTTACCCCAACACTAGCTCACAGTCTCTACATATTTCAAACAAATCGTCTTGACCTCCAACTGGTGTAGTCAACACCAAGGGAACTAGAAGCCTCTCTACCTCAAGTCCCAAAGCATGGACAAGGGTAGGTGATATGAAGGAGTGTGTTTCTCCTAAATCAAACAAGGCATACACCAAGGTAGAAAATAAGCAAAGGGTACCTCGAACGACATCTAGCTCACCTGGGGCTGGCAACACTAGAGAATGAAGCTGACCACGACCTCCTCCATGGCCTATCTTTCCTTGATGATGACCACCACCACGGTTGTGCTCTGCTCTCTGAGGATGAGGAGCATCATAGGGTTGTCCTCTGCCTACTCCATCTAACCTCTGGTGATCTAAAGCTGGTGCAACCTGCTACTGCATCCTCAGTTGGAACTGCCTCAACGGAGGAACCTGGAGCGGAGTGCCCGGTGCATGATGGCTGCTCTGAAAAGTAGGGCACTCCGGATGCTGATAACCATGACAACCACAAAAAAAACAAGCACCTGATTCCTTGTCATAGGCCTGATTGTTGCTGCCTCCGGAGAAACGAGATGGGAAGGGATGGGACCTACCCCCAGGTGAACAGAAACTCTTCTTCCCTGAAAAACGGGATCCCCAGACCACAGATTTGCTTCATGAGGAATCATGACGATTCCCCTCTCGTGACGATCTGGTCCTAGTTAGAGTCCTCTCAACAACCTATGCCCTCTCCAGCACCTCAAGATATGTCTTTAGCATAAATGGGGTGACCTGGCAATGGGTCTCTGGATGCAAAGCCTCCTCGAAATGCCTCCCCCTAGCTTCCTCATCAGGTAATAGGTCTAAAGCATATCACAGAAGGTTCCTGAAACGGATTCAAAACTCTTTAACACTAGAGCTCCCCTCTCGAAGGGTAAGAAGCTCCTGGCGACTAGACGCCTTCACAATTGAAGAAAGAAACTTGACTCTAAACCTTTCTCGAAACTCCTCCCATGAGATCGCTGACTCCTCACGATCCCCAAGGAACAAGAACCACTAATTCCTTGCTGATCCACATAGCATCGTCACAACCAAGGACACCCAATGTTCCTTCCGAGCATGAATCGAACTGAAGCCTATCTCGACCTCCTCCAACCAGTCTTCTGTGAATTCATCTGAAACGGAGCCCTCGTAATTCTGTAGACTCTAGCGCTGAAACTCTCGGAGTGCCTTCCTCTAAGTGTCATCGTCATCAACCTTTACCCGACGGCGATCTGATGGAACAGCCTGCTGGGAATCTTCTGCGCAAACCTGACGAGGACGTTGACCTGAAGCCATACCTGTAAAATAACATCTATTAGAGCTCCTAAGCCTGGAATATAAAAGAGTCAACATTAATTAATTAATTTTTTTGTTTTATTAATTTTAGGTTAACTTATCCCAAGGTATTCCCATTCAAACACAGGCACAAGGAAGAATGATGAATGATCCTTTCCTAGGTCTATACCCTGAAACCAATATCACATTGTTTAGTATCCATCGTAATCTTAAAGGTATGTGAAACAGATCATAGGGGGCCCTAAACGCCTATTTCTCAGCCGGTCTCTAGTGTTTACCTCACTTGCTAAACATGAATGACTCTGTTTCCCTACCAACCCATGTAACCTCACATGTGCCTAACTCCAAACTACATCCTATCCCTCAACCAGACCTCTGATACCACTGTGTCATGACCCCCTCCCCACAATGTGTACCCCTCCTGGGCAGGAAATATGAGAAGGAAGATAATGACCCCCGAGTCCCGCCTCCAGTAGGCCCCGAGTTGGCGACTAGCACCGAGGGTAAAGTAAACACACAAATGGGATGCATTACCCTCTAAGAGAACACATGCGGAAAAGAGAGATAAGATAGAAACCAATCAACAGCAAATCAAAACTGAAATATAAAATAAACCCAAGTAAATATATGAAATGTCATGAAAAAGTATTACATCTGAAAGGGAAAACAAAAAGTTCCCAAAACAAAGTAAAACGGCAGTGACCACAAGCCCGAACAGCTCCTCCAACCACAAGCTAGTAGTAACCAGCTTGATCTCCAACCTGCTCCATGTGACCTGAAAAACAATTTATATATACATAGGGTTAGTATAATAGTATACCTAGTAGGATCATCCCCAAGCCTCTCGTGAAAAAGTAAATAAAGCATGCTAAAGCCCAGTGAACAACATGTGAAGCTAACTCTTCACCTAAACAGGTATACTAAGTTCCCAACCTCACCATGGATACTCTCACCATGTACCACATACAAGAATATAGCATTTTGTAAATAATATCAAGGGTACCCTACTACTACTTCCCCACTTGTTTTCCGCTTTTCCCCAACGACATACGTCTTGTGCATCTCTTTCCAAAGGCTTGCCCATAGACACCTGGGATAAGCTCCACAATCTGAACCTCATGCACCACAAAGGCTTTCCCGCAGACACCTGGGCGAATCACCACACCATCCTCACAACCAAAAGTAACCGGGTATGTTCCGGGAGCCACCACAGCCTGCATAACATGTATCATACATCAGGTATTATACATCAAGCCATTATAGCCCATACACCGAGTAGGGATCCTCAAGCCATCAGAGACTATACACGTTACACCTATAGTAGTCCATAGGATACTATATCCAGAATATATGTGTGTGAAATGACCACCATCCATTACAGGTCTCTATACACACATACAGGGAAACTAACTGTTGTGCCTATTGGCACATGTTTCTACCAGGAGAAGAGAGCAGGGCCAAAGGGGGTAGTCAGCCATTCATCCTCCCACTGGAATGTTCTGGAAAACACCCCCCAGGGCTCAGAATCCCCGGGGTGTCAGTCACCCTTACCTACAGGGTGGAGTATCTTATAGAAACATAGAAATTACAGAATATATATATAACTCACATCCACACTATGGGCATTACCTAGTCTTATATACAACTGCAGCTAACGTCTCTCAGACTCTAGGCTGCTACTTCTAAGACTAGGTATCCTATAAGAACACAAACATTTGAAGATATTTATTAGATTACTCCATTTTCATTTTATCAGTTCCAATGTATGTTAATTAATTGTTTAAACATTAATTAACCATGAACAATTCCACATTAATCTGAATTGACATCACATACAAAATCAACTTCCTCTTTTAATATTCACATCACCTTTAAATTCCAGTATCTCCATTGCCGTGGATTATCACCATTTAATCAAACATTCACTACAAAATTACTTTCCCATATTCCAAGGCATTTTAGAAAGGAATCCTATGATACTAGACAGAAAGGGAGGGGGGGCTCAACACGATGAGTAGATATACTACCCATCGAGTCATTGCCGCCTATAGCAAGGGCATAGACCCATTATCCCTCAAGAGGATAAACACAGAAAGCACGTGGCATACTCGGCGTGTCTTCGCCTCCTTTGGAAGGAGGGTAAGCAAGACCAGCTGCCTTGAGCAGTGGGTAAAAGTAAATAAGATAAACAACCAAACACAATCACCAACATCCCGCCATCACATGCATCCTATACCATCATCCTTGGTGTCCTACCCGACACCAACATGCATAAGTTGATGCATCTCGCCACCCAAGGCGTCATCCACTGCAATAACCACAAGTCCCCATGCCTCCACATATCACAACATCCATCCATGCTCACATTACAGCACAAGCAGCAAGAAAACACAACATCACATCAATGGGATCTTGACCCTTTAACAATCAAGAGGGTAACTCAGAACCCTTTAAAAAATTCTCACAAAATCTGTTCTTTAATCCGTATTTAATTAGAAGATTTTTTATTCCTAGGTTTCATTTATGGGAGACCTAATCAGTAAGCTATCATAATTAAACAACCATGATTACATCCCAAACTTGATTAACATCAAATTAGAACAACGACAACAATGACATCAACCATATTACTTTACATGCATCTTTATCTATAGCCAATTAATTGAAAATTAATTCCATATTTACGTTCATTATCAATTTCCATGATGAACGAACAACTAATCAACGAAAAATCATAGATATCACTCTATCTAGAAAAACACGAGGCAAATTGTTATCACGGTACAAAGCAACAACATGAGATCAACCAATTATTTTAATCCCGTTCAAGTATATAATTGGTTCAATTTTATTGTGATCCAAAGGGCTAAATCATGCTAATTCTACGATTGCACATATAAAATTAGAGAATCCATGAATCCCCTACCTCAACAATTCTTGACGTTCTTTATCCACACAATGGGTCACAATCCCCCTCTCGCGACAACTGCATCCACCCAAAGATGCCACGGTACGACAGCACCAACCAAACCCCAAGAAAAACTATTTATAAGTATGGGGATTACATGATATAATATGTAAAAGAGAACAAGATAAAATTAATCCCAAAAAACGATAACACAACATACCTTATATGAAAGATTGATTGATACATCTAGGTTGCATCAATATAGAGAAGAACCAATCCTAGGAGTAAAGTTTGATTCTGCAACTCCTACGCGAAGGATTTAAAGGTTCTAACATCTCATTGCTGATAACAAAGAGGATGAACAAGGGATAATGATATCCTGCCCCTTTTTGAAGATTTAATTGGGTGACAGTTTACGATACGTTTAATTATCCATTAAAAGAAGATTGCATTAACCCATGCGCTTTGACCGAGTAAAACATCCCTAGCCATAAGAATAATTAATATAGGATTTATTGAATTTGAATCGGCCTTAAGAGTCCTTAAAACAAGGCTTTAAAAGTATTTTACGTCAAAGGAAACGTCAAAGGGGTGAAACTGTAGGAAGCTTGAAACTCTGTTCACACACTCAAAATTTGGCAAAGGAAAGAAAATGTCACCATTAGACCTCACCGATCTGGAAACACTGTTCAAGTATATAGTTGGAAGGACATGGTTAGAAGGTCACTATTCTGGAAACACTGTTGAAGTCTACAGTTGTAAGGTCACAGTTAGAAGGTTACCGTTATGGAATTACTGTTCAAGTCTACAGTTTGAAGGTCACAGTTAAAAGGTTATTGTTCTTGAAACATTGTTCAAGTCTACAGTTGGAAGGTCATAGTTAGAAGGTTACTATTCTGGAAACGTTGTTCATGTCTATAGTTGGAAGGTCACAGTTAGAAGGTTACTATTTTGGTAACACTGTTCAAGTTTATAGTTGAAGGTCATAGTTAGAATGTTACTATTCTGGAAACACTGTTCAAGTCTACAGTTGGAAGGTCACAGTTAAAAGGTTACTGTTCTGGAAACACTGTTCACAGAACTAGAAATTCGGAAAAGTGTTGGGGATAAGTCACCTTGACCTTCTGGAACACATCCAACACCACAATTCAACAAAGTAATGGACCACAGAGGTCCGGGACATTACACCACTTTTCTGGTCGGGCCTCTCCCAGACACACCACTTACCCTCCATGTGCTCCTGCCTCCTAGCTCTCCTAACTCCTAGTGTGCTTTTCCCCCTGTATGGCTCATCCTACAACCCCTTTTACTAGGCCAGACTACTACCGCCATGAGGCGAGGACCATATCTAAAAAATTATTCCCATTTTTTCAGTTCCCACATCTACCACAACCTACCGAGGCTGATCCCCCACAGTTGGCCACATGGATTAATAATCCACCTCACCTCCCAAACTGGCTCCACTATTACCTGAATCCTAGGTCGCCGCACAGGGTACCTACGAGCACCCCCACTCTGACATCAAGATCCCTCTTTTTCTAGATCTACCATTGTCATCCACAACTGTAGGTCGTTTCACTACATCACGCATACCTAGGATTCCATGTATTGATGAGGACCACCACAATTCATCCCCAGTTTTGGTTTCCATTGATGTAACCTCCAACGATTCATGTTATACTTGAGTGTCTGCCTACACCACTATTTTGGCTCAAACAGGCCTTGATAGGTGTGACCATCATAGAACAAGATTGAGTGGACCTGTCTCACCCAGATCACCACTGCATGTGGTCAGAACACTCATAATAGGCATTCTTGGGTTTTTACCATCCCGCATGGGTCATGTCTAGGGTTTTTAGGGCCTAGATAATTTAATTTTATCAAAAATTATGTTAATTAAATATGAATTATTGGTCTAAAAATTATTGTGGCGTACCTTAATTTAATTTATAGTTTAATTAAATTAATTAATTAATTTAAATTTAAGTTTGAATATTAAATTAATTAATGTGGACTGAATGTCATATATATATATATAATTAAAATTAGAGTGAAATATATATTCAATAAAAATTCCCTTAAATTTCTCTTAATGAAAGTTTATTTTCTTATTCTGGTTTTATTTTAAATACTCGAGGTAATGTTTATTGACTGATCATGAGCCTCAATCTATCCAATGTATGTTTCATGTGTTTAATTTTTTTATTTAATTATTTCATGTTGGTTTGTAATAATTATTTAATAAATGGTGACATGTGTATCATCTTTGAATCATTCTATGTATAAGGGAATGTACGTCCACTTCATCATTTATTTTACACTCCCTAGTTCCCCTCTCCAATGTGTGAGTATTTTTGTATAATGATGATATAATCAGTGACGCACTTCATGCCGAGTTATGGTGATGCGCCATGTATGACCTTAATGCATTGGGTGTGGAGACATTGCAATCTGAGTTTCAATTGATGAAACTCAAGGTTTATCCCCTAGGGTCTAGGTTGTTTCATTATTCACTCAATGGATAAACCATTATAACTAGCACATGATCAGGTCAACATTTTTTTGTGTGATTTATTATTTTTTGAATGTCTAGTTTATGTCTGATCACATATAAATAATTAACAACAATGAAAAGATAAAATGAACATGTGACTTGATGAATTTTATATAGTATTCATGGTCAATTGTGAGTGTGATCACAAAGAACATGATATGATGATAGAAAGTGGTTTCTTTAATCAAATTAAAAATATAAAACCTCAATGAACAATTAGGTTGTAACCACCTTCCATTATTCGACTCTGAATAAAACTGATTATCCAGGATGATCGTCATACCAAATCTAACAGTGTCTTTAACTACTGATGTATTCTTATGAGAGTGATGGGTTGACCTAACTAAACCTACAAAAAAAGTTTCCAAATATTTCATTTTGAAATGTTTGAGGCAGTTTTTGATTGAAACAAGTTACAATTTAAGAAGTTGGTACATCACTCAATAGAACAAGGAACCACAACTCCATGTGGATGTCTATCCAAAAGACTCCCTTGAACCCTCCATGTGGTGGTGTAGCCAAGGATTGTAGACAATTAGGGGAGGTTCAGGGATCATTTCCACTATAATACTCAACTGACATTTTATTCTGATTCTAGTTTTGATGGGGAATAAAATTGTTTAAAATTATTGGAGTCATTATAATGATTTAATTAATTAATAAAAATATATAAACTGGTAATTGTGATAAAAGTTCATGTATGATAAAATTTATTTTTTTAGAAAATGGAAATTTAAATGATAATATTAACTGTGATAAATAATGAGAAAAGAAAATTTCCTCACTAGAATGTGTATCCAAGAATAATTTAGGTGTTTTCGCACAATACTATTGGAGACACATGGTGCTAGTGTCCCTATATATGTTAAATTACATCATGAATCGATGGTTCAATTTCTTACATAAAAATAATGTACAATGTATGATATGGATATGTCATTATAATTTCATCCATGTCCAGTGTTAGTTGTGGTGGTTACATCAGGACATGGATGATATTACATGAAGTCTCATATCCGAGTGGTTTTCGAGGATAAATCGAAGAAATGATATGAAAATGTAATGGTTACACTGGATCTATGTATATTGAAAAGTGGGTTATGATCTTTAAATACATCTCTTTCTAATATCATTTTCCCATCTTTACTAAAGTTTCATTTTATGTTTAAAAACAAACAGGTATTTAGTAAACTCTTCATTTCCAATTTATATATGATTTACCATGTAAATAAGAATATAAAATGTAGTTTAATATTTAAATCTTGTGGTGAAAAAATTTAAAGGCAGAGTGAAAAGGAAAATTGAAATTAACACCAAAAATCGTATTTCCACATCCTTTAGTGAAAGAGGTATTAAATGGCGGTTATTTTCAGTGCACAATATAAAATAAATTTATGGATAGTTAAATGAAGTTACCTAAATAAAATAAGAAAGTTATCACTTATTCATTAAGATTATTCATGAAAATAAATTATAATGTTTCAATTTTACATCTTGGGTATATAATATTGTATTCCATTCATATATTTTCATTGAAATTTAGTACCTAAGTAAGAATATAAATATTACTATAAGTTAATTTTATTCAATAAGTTGACTAGAAAGGGTGATACATAGGCCAGTGGTGAGAAGTGCAAAACTTCTCTATTGCCAAGTGAATGAATCATGTTGAATTTTTATTGTGTATAACCAAAACCTTTATCTCACATGTCTTTTGGACATATGGATACATTATTCCAGGTTCCAGAAAAATTTTGTTTTCATATCTAATACTCAATCAATAGTTCAGTGATACATGAATCTTAGGAAATAATAGATGAATATAAAATGTAAGAGTTATACTCAGTTGTGTCTTGATAATTATTTTTCATCTAAAATTAAAAGTTGTAATCATTTTCATACATATTATGGTATTTAGGATCAGTAAATATAAACACCATTGGAACTATCAATGTCTTCAGTATGGAATATGAAATCATTATAAATAAAAGTTGTGCAACAAAGCTTTCAGAATTAGTTCAGCAAGAGAGAATGAACTATTGTAAGAACAAACTAGAGTTATTTATTTACTTAATTATTTTCTTTTAATTCATTAAAGAATGTTAATGTTAAGTAAATTCATGGTTAGAAGATATGAGATTCATAGATCCAGTATATAGAAGAATATCTTGACTATGAAATTATCAATACTGATAATATAGAGTGGAGTAATTTCTAAATGCATGTTACCTTATCTACATAATTGATTGTTATTAATGAGGAGGATCAATTATCATGTCGTACATTTTATAATTTATCAATAGAATGTGGCATGGTGTAATTCATAAAACCACATTTCTTATATCAGTGTCATTATGTAAGATGTATCATTGTTTTCAAACCATCTATCAAATTTCAAGGCATGAGTTTAAAATAATAGTGATATCCCATAAAAATATTCCAACTATAATGACTAATGGATATCATAATAGTTCAATTATGATTGAAATACACTATTTCATTTGTACATGTGTTCGGATGCAAAGAGTGTTTTAGGAAAAACTCTATCCTGAAAAAAAAACATTGTTCATTTTTTGTAATTATCCTAATGGTTTCTTAGGATTTTACATAAATCCCTAAGAATGAAAAGTGGTAGTCAAGTGATAGACTAAATTTCAATATAAGTTTTCACATCTCTATTGGTCATAGTGGGAGATATATTGAATTGAGTTTAGTCATTGATAGAGATGTACAAATAGTTGGCATATGAACTAGTTCCACAAGGGCATCTGGGACAAAGTATGTTCCAAAGACACATACTACATAAGTAGGATAAAACCATAGTGATGGTTTTTTACTAACAGTAGACAGTGATCTATTATTCATTATAAATAATATTTCCTATTGTTAAGAAGTATATAGAAAATATCTAAGATTGAAAAGGTTAACTAAAATTCAATAATTGGATTCCATGTATCAAAGTGAAAAATGATTATTATTTTAATACTTCCAAAGATATTCAAATAATTTGATACATGTATCCTATAAGTGTAGTAGTAGTTAGGATCCATTGGTAAGACCAGTTCGTTATGCCTAAATCCATTAGATGTTTTCTGGTCATAGATAATTTTTATGATCGTAGTATTGAGCATTTGATTTCATGACCACCAATCATGTATTATGTCTATATGAAATATCCCTACAGGGATGGTCTCATCACATACTACTAAGAAAGGATTCATGTTATTAAAATCTATTATATTATTAAAGTAAGAAATGGGGTCATAGAATAATCATTTGGAATTAATGTATTCCTTGTATCTGCCATAGGTTAGTGGGAGAGAAAAAGTTTTCCAAGTTGAATATGTTTAGTAAAATATAGAAAATATATATTGGTCTTCGAGTTAATAAAGACCAGAATAAAAGAATCTATTCTCCAATGATTTACTTAAAGTAGATACCTTTGCTCTTGGGAATAGGATCTACTGAGGTTGATGTAAAAGTTACTTGGCCTATATATATTGTGACATGGTATTCAAAAATACAGGTTGTAATAAATCAAGAAATGTATTATTGCTAGTGTTACATGGAATTATCTCTCTTGATTCACATGTCAGTGACATTGGAGAAGAATAACATGGTGAGTTAGATTACATACGCTTTAGAGAAGGATTAATCACATATTCCATGATATGTACAAGAGATGATATTTTTAGGATATACATTATTGTATGACAATATCAATTATATCCAGGAGCACTGTGAGGGATGTAGTCCGATCTATCTAATTGAACATCAAAAAGTACAAAAGATATGAACCTATTAAGTAGAGGAGAAAGGGTTCTGGTTTCTAGGGGACATAAACTTGTGTTCATAAAACCCATGTGATCATTAATCAAAATTAGGATAAGTTAATTTGTGAATATAGATCATAAAATTATTTTGAATCCATACCTACAAATATAGAGTACATTGCATATTCTAGGGTAACTAAGAAGTAGTTAAATGATACAATTTATTCATGTTCACTGAATCTAACCTAATATGAATAGGATTATCATAATGTAAATTATGATATAATTACTAGACAACATGTAATGTTATGATATTTTACAATAGGGATATACTCGGGGATAAAATTTCGTGAGATGGTTTACTCAAGGTGATGAGGTTTTAAATAGTAAAATAGACATATGGGGGAATTGTGGTGGGCCCAGCAATTGAAGTTGTGACTTAGCGGAAACATTATATTAATCATTTTAGAGCTAACATGTTTATTTAGCAAGTTATCTCTAGTGAAAGTTGAAGTGTGGTAATATTGGCAGACCTATACCCAACAATGTAGTGATTTTAATTATCAAATCATGTATACAAGTTAGATATACATGATGACATCTTACCATTACAGTGTAGATATTAATGAAACCACTATTTAATGGTAATTTCCATAGATTAATTTTTGTATCTAATGGTTATTGAAGATCCAAGGATATAATGATAACCTTGAGACACCATGACATTAATCATAAACAATATTCATATGGTCTAGATCCATCATAATGACAGGACACATTAGATGTTTGACTGTCAGGTGATGGGGGATTATAAACATTGATACTTCTTCTCATAATGTTTTTTAATTAGTGATATCTTGTATTGATATCATGAGGACATACCCTCCAATAAGAACACCACATTTTTTGGGTGTTATTGGATGTTTCTGTCTACAATCTTCTTTAATGGTCTCCTAACATGAGATCATTAACAATGTATACCATATGATTGCATACTTTTAATGTAAGACCAAAACCAAGATATTGAAATCGTGGTGTGGTAGTTTGTGTTGGGTGATTCACTGGTGTCATGAAATTGGTTGAATAGTAAAGAAATGATTTTTCACTTCTATGTTAATAATGTTATATATATCAGGCCAGGTTGATCAGGATGGTAATTCCTTTATAAATCTATGGCCTTGGAAGTCAAAGGTAAATATGTCTAGTAATATCAAAAATTATAATGAAATAAAATGTCGATGACATGTGTGTATGCCTTGCATTATGAGATATTACAAATAGTGAGATTATATTATACAGTGCATGTTTGTAGGTCCGTTGTAGATGTTGTGGAAATATTTATCTCTTTCAGGGCCATGATGGGTTACAAGATCAAACTCTTTGTCTAGGAATAATATTCACTAGGCTCAAGATAAGGGACTAGAGGGTCACACATAATAGTGTATTCACGAATCTTCCCTATTTAATTGAATATGAGTTTTGGACATGTTGGGCCCCAATAATTGGGTCTGGGATTTTTCCAAGGAGATACGATCAAAAATGAAATAAGTAAATTAATAATATTCATGTTAATAATAATGAGTGTTCAATTTATTTATTAAATGTATTTACACACTTTAAGTAAGTACATGAAAAATATTATTTGAATGAATATTTCTATAGTTGATTTTAAATTGATATTTTTTGGAATGAAAAGTCTGTTTAATAAGACACTTATTATAACATTGTATTTTAATGTGTTACATGAAATTTATAATAATATTTTTTTCTCTGTTAAATTTTCATAACTTGTCATTTATAGTGTGTTAAGTATTACGCGGAAGGAGATCCAATTCCAGGTAACTTAATTAGACACTATATATTGATGATTAGAGCCTCCCACCAGCAACTAATCAAGGGATTTCTCTCTCTTATCCTCTATCCCATGTTCTAGAGGGTGAGGATCTTGATCCAAGAGCTCAGATTGAGCTCTCTCTCAGACATCTCAATGAAGGTGATTTAGTGATCGTTGGAGCATCAAATTCATCGTTAGAACACTACGCCAGCACCCTGATTTCGACAATCGGTGCTCCCACAAATTTTTAAGCACATTAGGATGGTCTAGAAGAATTATTCATCAGATTATTTTAATAGTGATTTCCAATGAATATTATACATCATTTATGACATCAAATCTAAACCATTTATTTTATAGTTTAATATTTTGCTTAATCTCTCACACACGCGATCCTTAGAAAATAATCAGGCAACGATTCGCCTATATTAAGAATTTTATGTAATTCCTCAATGAAAAGTTTTAAAATAACACTTTTGGGATTATTCATCCTAATTGGAACCTTTAGTAGAAAATTCTAATCACTGTCCATTTTTTGTACAACCAAAACTTTTAATTAAAAACATGGTTTTTTCTTTTATAAGAATCATAACATTTCCTGGATCTCATTCATGACTCTATTATCCTTAGAATCCTATGAAATACATTTCAAAACATGGGATATGCATAAAAAATATAGTAAGGGACATGGAAAGTTGTAAAACTGTTAGTCTCTGTGAAAACAAGTAAACCATGAATACTTTACCATTAAGTAAAACTTTTCAACTTCAAGAAGTGGTAAATACACATCACTGAATATAAGCTCATTAATTACCCTTTTTGTAATAAATATACTACCATAAAAGAAATATAAAGAACCATATAACATACAAAGGTATCTTGGGACATAATTATACTTAAATGGAATAACCATATAGTCCACGTCCACACATATCACTCTTACAAAGGGAATAGTCCTACGACCGACTTCCATACCCAATGCACTAGAGGTTATAATGTAACCACCCATACATTGTTTATCACATAGCCAGTCATCTATGTTTTATGAAACAACCACCCATATTTTGTTTATCATGTAACCACCCATCAAATTTCTAAGTACCATTATAAAACCATAACATATAAAATATGGCAATTTTCAATATTTCACTCGTAAAATATCATTGGTAATCATAGGAAATAATTTAAAGATATTGAAATATACAATCCAGTTTCAAAACCATTTTTGATAACAAAACAGCCAAAAATTGAATAATGGATTTATTTTTCTTTAAAAAACATTATGGACTATAGAAGAACTAAATATCAAATAAAGATTACAACGGTGGAGAATTCATTGTCACCACAAACATTTAATAAAACATCCCTTTTATATTTTTGTAAATAAATTAAAATGATACAAATAAAAATAATCCTTATAAAAAGATTTGAATTAATTAAATGTCCAAGGATTTTATTATTGACATTATAAAAGAAGGTGGTGTGAAACATTAAAATATGCCTCAATGAAAATAGATTGAGACGAATTACATTACCAGGAGTCTGAATCATCCTTTACAATATGTATATTCCTGAATAATAAACATAGGTTAATTTATACATTCTTGAGAACCTTATAAAAATTTATTCTTTCTTTTATATCAGTTTTTACAATGTTATAATAATTTCATAATAATTTAAATTCATATCGGTCGTTAAGATGATATTTAGTACTTGAGTCAAAAATGAACTTGGCTTGTTGTCAATATTCCATGTGGTCATAATAACATCTTCTCTAGAATGAAATTCGTGAAATAATAAATATTATATACCAATTATACATTTTAAATCAAACTATTCATTTATGGTATGAAAATTTTAACATCGTTATAATCATGGTGACGATATATCGTTGGTACGCATGAGTAACAATTCCATTATTCATTGATCATTATGGAAATATGGTAACACTTATTTTGACATTAAAAAATGATCCTAAAATAATTAATATCATATTAATAATTTAAATATACTTATATATATTATTCAAGTGATGTGGTGATTAAAAACGAATCACAGCACTTTATGAAGGTGATAGTTCACCCATACGCGCGAACAACATTATCATTTTTATGTACATGAAAAGTAAGAATGTAATAGATATATTATTCTCTTAAAATGATAAATATGTCATAAAAATCATATAAAAACATTAATTCCTTCATTTTGAATAGTCTTGGGGGAAGTTTATGGAAAACAAATTAGATCGGTTCGTGGAGGTTATTGTTCACACGTACGAACGAACAGTTTATTCCATTCCAATTTTATCGATGTGGAGATTGATTTTTGTGATGATATTAACATAATAACATCTCTGTATAATTATTTTACTGGTGTTATTATTTTATAATGTTTGAAGATGATTTTAAGTTAGTGGAAGAAGAAATAAAATAGAAATACTTAAATAAAATCATCACCTTTCCTTGGGATGATCACTTTTCTTAACACCTTAACACCTCTAAGAAGTGTGTTCTGACTAATATAAGTAATCAAGAATGTGCATAGGGGTTCTAGTATGTTTTTTTGGGTAGATATTTCTTGATCTAAATTTTTTTGAAGTGTGAGTATTAGAGAAGAGTGGTTACCTTTTATAAGAGAGGGGAGGGACACTCTTTGAAGTATTAAGGAATCAAATTAATATAAAATAAATTTAGATTATAAATGGTCCCAAACTAATTAATTTATAATATAATACTATTTTGGGTTGAATACCCACAATTACATTAAAATTATACATGTTTTATTATTTTATTAATCCTTATCTTTTTGTTTTAACCTATTTTAACTCTTACTATTTAATGAAGTAATTTACAAATAGAGGGTTAAAAAATTACCAAATCATACCAAATGTCCAATAAACGATTCATTAATGAAAAGTTTAAAATATCTTAAATATTAGGCTGAATAATATATTTTAAGGAGTTTAATATCATATATTTAAAAATTTTATATTTTTAAATATGAATTATGAAATTTTGACACTATTCATTAATGACTTTTTTAAAATATCATAAAAACTTGATTCCTTCGAACCAAATATATTAAATCAATCCTCAAATTTCAGAATAATCCAAAAATTCTTGAATGGAATAAAATATTTCAAATAATATTTATTTAAATATTATTAATATCATTTATTTGATTTATTAATTTATTAAGATATTACGACATTATCTTTGTGTAACAATTTTATATTATTATTTATTACCTAAAATTAAAAATAAATTACCTTAATTTCTGTAATATTTTTAAATTTATATAGTCTATTTATATTTAAATACATCCCATATATAACTCCATATTAAAATACTTTACTGTTTAAAAACAATAGTGTAACAAGAATGACTATTTGTTTAATATAATATTATAAATGTATTGATGTCATCCAAGTGGCTCCATGTGGTCCAAAAATATACAAAAGAATTATCAAGGTCGAGATACACTCATGTAGTTAAATTATGGCAAGTTATATGGTATTTTTATATTATTATAAAATTATTTTTACCATTAATTCAAGGATTTACCTTTAATAGTGGTAATAAAATTTATTACAAAAGTTACTATTCATAATGTCCAAAAATAAAAGAGACATGTTTACATAATTTGGACGTTGTGATTCCAAATATGGAATCCATTTTTCCAATTTAAAAACACGAATGTTTCAGTAATTAATTAAAAAGTAATCCTCATTGTCGAAACGAGAATATATTGTTTTTTAATGTTAGAAATATCAAAAGATTGGCATGCATTTATATCTAATTTCATTGTATAATTGCATACAATTACAAAAATTAGATTAATTTATAATTAAATTACTTAATTACAAATTAAAACCAATTAATAGAATAGTTTACCTGTACAATTAAATTAGAAGAAAATGCTGTTTTGAATTAAAATGCAATATTTTCCACAATTCATGAAAATATGAATTCTATCAAAAAATAAAAACAATTTCATCCAAATTAAATTTTTTTGTTCCAATTACAAATATTAATTTAATTTTTTAAATTATAACTTATAATATTTTCAAAAACTTGATTTAATATGGGTTCATTGTTAAAAGGTGGTGATACTTCATTTTTTGAAAAGTTCTCCTTGTATCCCTAAAATTAAATTTCATACCATATAATCTTTAAACAACATATAGAATGTATTTTAAACAACATATTGATTTTATATTACATTAATATAATACAATAAAAGTGATTTTATTATTTTATAAAGATAATAAATCACATTTAAATAATATTTTCATAAAAATACATCCTTTATATTCAATTGGTTTTTAAATTCATTTCATGTTAATTAGGTATCCAATGAATCATTATATAAACATGTGTAAATCATATTTTCATAATTTAGTTATCAATATTCATTAACTCTATTTTAATGGCTTAATGATAACTTCCTTATTAAATAATAATATTTAGTTGATCATTTTAGCTGGATCTGCCATATCTTGTACACTATCCAACATTGGGTTTCCCTTTAAAAAATCTGGATGTTACATTGTTACATCCTCAGATACATGGTAAATCTAAGATAAAAATTCAAACCCAAGAGGATATATTGAGATCTTTTTCTCAATATTTCAAAGGTGGATGGTATCAATACCTTCCTCTAATTGAGATTTCATACAACAATAACTTTCACATAATTATTTAAGTGGATCCTTTTGACACCCTCTATAGGAAGAAGTGTATAGATCCAAAGTGTTATAATGTTGTTAGAGAAATAAAGATATTGAGACCTACGATAATTGAATAAATTGTAGATAAGTTTATAGACATTCAACAACACATAAGGGAATCACAAAGTGGATAAAAAAGGTTATACTAATAGTCATCAACATGTTCCGGAATTTAAATTTTCTAAACACATTTTTATTAGAATTTATTAATGGAAGAATGTAATGAGATTTTTAAAAAGAGAAAACTATTCCCTCGTTATATTGATCCCTTTGATATTATGGATCATATTGATATATATTTGTATCATTTGGTGCTTCCCCCAAACCACTCTAAATTCGTTAATGTGTTCCATGTATCACCCATGAGGATGTACATACCTAGCCCTTCACTTGTACGAAACACAGAGTTCATACTGTAAGAGTAAGATTGTTATTATGTGCAATAACTGGGGTATATTATAGAAGATAAAGATGGATTTCTATTAAACTAAACCGCTCACATAGACAAATTTTATCTTCGATGCAACAACTAGCTCGAGGAAGCTATTCGGGAACATGAGAATAAAATGATGTAGAATTATCCACACTCTTTTGTATTAGACTGGAAATGTTTAAGCAAGAAATTACTTTTATGGGGTAGAATGGAACACCATAATATTTATTGAAAATAATATAGTGAATTAATTAATTTCTTTGATAATATACATTACACGCAACATCGAAACACGATATACCATTTATATTACTTTTTAATATGACCATTACAATATATCAATTAAACGTAGTGGTGAGAATAGTAATGACCATATTTTCAATAATTATTGTGTTGGTTTTATATAAATGTAACATATTGATAAAAAGTAGTTAATTTTTTATTTTGATTTTATATTTTTTAAAAAACTATTTTCTCAAAAATTTATTTTATTATATTTTTCAAAAAAATAATAAAATATTTTTTCAAAATTAATAAAAATTATTTCTAAAAAAGCTTCATATTTTTAATATAAATATATCAAAATTAGAATAGGATAAATTTTTGGTATTTTAAGAAAATATTACATTTTTCATTTAATAGAGAAAATAATTGTCTTTATTAAAATCTAACTTTTCATTTAAAGATTTTATATGGTGAAATATTATTTAAAAAAAATAAAAGAAAAATTAGTCATATTATATTATAATTAAATCGATACATTTCATTAGAATTAATTTCATATAGAATTTTTATATAAAAACATTTGAAACTTTTCTCATTGGAAAACCATTTTTTCATCATGTCTGTATGTTTAATTTTTTGTTAAATTTCTCCACTATTGTGAATTTATTTTAGTTAAATGGTTTATGTTTTTTTAATCATAATAAATAAAATTTTCTTATAAGTTAAACCTAATTATGTTATATAATAAATAGTGAAAAAAATATTAATTGTTACGGTTATGGTTATAATGGGTTTACCTCAGGTAAAATTAAAATGATAATTCATAAAAGGACCAAGAAACCTATAAAAAATATTTTTGACATATTTTAACCTTATCAGCTATAAGTTTCTCTAATAAACCATCATGGATCCTTTTTTAACATTAAAAATGTGAGTACACATTGATATCTTAAAAAATTCCATGTGTGTTCTCTCCCCACTTGTAAAAGGGTACCCCTCACCACTCTTTTTCACACATACAAAAACCATTTTATTAGCCAATACCTTAAAAATATCATTATTTAATTCCCTAGTATCATCCTATATGACTTATTTTGATTTTTAAACCAACATAAAAAGGATTTAAGTATATAGAAAAAGTGCTTCTCCAAAGAATATGTAAAATTCATAAACATTTTTCGTTTTATTTATTCCTCCACATAATTAAAATATTATTAAATTGTACTAATATAATAAAGATATTATATTATATAAAATGAGACTTACTTATGTTAATTTCATGAACTAAATCTTTCTCCTTTCCCATCAAATGGGAAATGAAATTGATGATCGTTTGTATGGTGGACTACCTCTTTGCCAACCGGCGTTATTCATTCACAATGACCACCTATCATGGATACACATAATCATGTATTTATTGTTTATATATGATATATATGATAAGGTTACTCTTATATAATCCTGATATCACATGTTCCTACTTACTTTTCACTATTTCAGGATACGATAATGTTGCTTGTGTCTATGAAAAATTACCACCTTGCGAAGTGATCAGATTATTTTTCAATAACGCATTACAAAGAAGGTTAAAATGATATATTTAATCAGTATATATGATATATATAAAATAATAATGACTGAGGAATGCTGATATATTATTTAAATTTCTTTCATTCAATCAATCTAGAAAATGGAATTAGGGTTCTTGTGTGTATACGACTAACCATATCCATGAACGGTGTAACTAATTTTCTATATCAAATATTAAGGGATTACAATAAATAAATACATAATTAATGTATGTGATAATAATATAATGGTTTAATTTTTTTTGATTTTTGAGCAACAATCAAAGTAAATGGATGAAAAAATTCTAATCCAAAACATGCATGAAAATGAATCAGTTATTACTTGAAACGTGATTTTAACAAATAATTATTGATAAAAGGGTAATAAAAAGTCATAATTAAATAAAATATGATTTGAAAAATATTATTTTTTTTCACTCGTATATTTATGATAAATTTATATTTATTATATAGGAGGTAATACTGTGTATGATTGAATTCCTTACTTATCATAATGGATTTTTGTCACAAATTTCCTTCCATGGAACACCAGATATGTTATGCACATATCATATTTTATGTTATGTGTAAAATTCCATTTGACATTTATATCCTGAATATAATTATTTTTGTGATATTTAAAGTTACATTTGATATTAATCTATAACAATTCTTATGATTCAAAATAGACCAAAGTGGTAAAGATTTTATGTTATGATATCATCATTTATAATGAGTGTTTATGATTATGTTTATAATGATGAAAACATTTGATATATCTTTTTCAGAAACTAATTTATTTTCTTATCCTCTAGTTATTTCTTCGGTATACATTTGTATCATTTAATTTTCATCTTTTTATGTACTCAAGGGATCAAAAATATATTTTGAGATTATTTTATTTTATTTTTCTCTTCGATCAAAAATTATTTTTTTATATCTATGTGTTACAATAATGTTTTAATTATTTTTTTACCAATATCATTATAATTTTTAAATTCGTTTCAATACTTGTTTAATTTTCAAAAAAAAATATTCTTTTTATTTTTTAAATGACGTTCTTTTAACTTTTTTCAAAAATATTTATGGAAATATTGTTTTAATGTGAAATTTTATATCATGAAGACCCCTCAATGTTTCAAATATCTAATATCAGGTTTGAAATAATATTCTCAACAAAAAAAATTTATTTCATATTTGGTATGTATTTATATTTTATTGAAGTGTTTTCATAATGGAAATGATATTTTCATCAGGAATGTTTGAATAATTTTATTATTTAATTTCTATTTAAAAATGAAAAAAACCTTAGGTGTTGAATATATTTTATTGGGGATATGATCCATGTGTTCCATAATTATTTTTTTTTCTAGGTGGTTTATGAATATAATGAAGATATTTTTATGAAACCTATTTTTTCAATGAGTTATGTTATGATGAAATGTAAATGAAACCCCTTTATTTCCATGGGTTAAGCTATGATTTTATAATTAAAAGCCCCATTTCTTTTCATGGGTTTTGTTAAAAATATTGTTTTATGATCTTGTGACACTTTTTTTATATTAATTTTTTTATAATTAAAACTAATATCTCCCTCTAATGCATCGAGTAATTTTTTAAATATCATGAGGTAAACATGAATGAAATTGGGAGTGAACCCAGTTCAATAAGGGTCTTTGTACATTATGTTAGTTTTCGGAGTAAACATTGACTACTACAAGGGTTTGGTAAGTGAACAAATTCCACTATGATATATTTTAAAATGATAATTTACTAATATGGAAGTTATTTTATATTATTATGTGTATCCCACAATTATGTGTCATATGTAAATGTTATGATCTTGTGGCTGAGGTTCATTGATTCCCTTGTGATTAATATCTAATGAACCGAAAATATTCACTCCATGACCCAATATTGTGATCATTTATATGTGGGGTATCTTCTCAAAATTTTATTCCCAAATTAAATACCCAAATACTCATGTTGTGTTTATGTATCTCCCAAATTTACCATTATTGATCATCTGAGATCACCATTTATTATGTTTCCTTTCCTCATGTCATGAAGAAATAAATTATATATAATATGAACAATAAGGGTTATAGTTATGAAGATATTAGTGGGACATTGTTTAATTCCTTTATAAATCAATTATTTATGTACTATGTTTCCAAATTCACAATACCATTATGATCCTCACAAGTGTGTTTGTGTTATGTAATTAGTGTTCATCCAAAAGGATTTAATATCTTTATATGGAATTCTTGGGTCATTATGAAATCGAAACCCATTTTTCCCTATGAAAGTAATCTCTATCATTTTTTATCATTTGGGTACAAGGATTTATAATACCTAAATTCCAATGGAAGAGGTTACAAGAAGAAGTTATTCCATCAAAATAAGTAATATGTTCATCTTTATCATGTACAATTATCTTCTCATCCACTATATTGACACGACCATTAAGAATCTATACTTTTTATTTTTATATAAGAATTATTTTTTTCATTCCCAATAAAAGTTTTGGGTTATAGTTTTTGATAATTGGGATATTTCCCATATATAAAAGAATCTCACATCATAGATTAAACGCATTCCATAGTAACCATGTTTACCAAAAGATAGAACCTCTATGATATAAACAGTTTACTTTTAACAAAAGTTATTAAGAATTTTTATCTTGAACACATACTTTTCCCTACACAACCTTGTAATCCTATTTAAAAAAATTCATAAATAAGGTATGAGTATAACATAATAATAATTTAAACATAAAAGGAATTAAATAAACTCATTAGTTCATTAATAATAATAAAAATCCCCATAGAATAAACATTGAGTCCAAAATAAATAATTTCTTACCCAAGAAAAAAAAATTATCCACATAAATATTTTCATCAAATATTTAATATTAAATTTTAATGTCAAAATAAAACTAATAAAGGTAACATTGAAGTCATGAGAAAAAATAATGACATTTTTTTCAAGAAAAAGTAATATATTTCATCTTTATGAAGTAGCTTATAAATTCCTTAATATATAGGAATAATATCTTACCTGGTGAAACCATATTATTTACTTAAAAACCAATAAAAATTATAGATAAATCATGTTGGAATATTGGGACATCAATTTTACATCACTCTTTTAAGAACTCATATAAATGGAATATTATATATGGTAAATACAAATAATCTCTTAATAGAAACATAACAAGTTAACTATATCCCCCAGACTAGTGTATTGGAGATCTATATGGGTCTCACCCATCATCATGACATATTTCAGGCTCACCCATCATCATTAGATATATCAGTTTCACCCATCCTCATAAAAAATCCTACGAATTGTCACATAATTCAAAATCATGGGGTCTTTTATTTTCATCAGTTCACTCACAAAAATATTATTTGCACCCATAAGAAAAACATTTCCATATATTTGAAATATAAATTCTATTTAGAAACCAATTAAAAATACCCATATTAAAGGGAAGAATATTTTTTTGACAAAAACATGAAATATTGTATAAGAATCAAAAAAATATAATAATGGTTTTTCTGTTGGGAAAAACTATTGACATCATATACATCAAACTATATCATTTATTTTTCCTTTTTTCAAAATATTCCTATGAAAATACAAAAAAAAATATTATTTTTGAAATCCATTGAATTAATGTTAAATGTGCGACAAAATTAACTTTATAGTTCATTAATATACATAAAAATATATTAATAAAATAATTTTTAGATTGTGTAAAATGAAGAAAAATATTTAGAAAATAAATCATTATAACTTTTAAACATGGTTTCTAGGATAAATTATGTCCCTTTTATCAAGTATAACTCACCATGTATATTGTATATCATCATAAAAAATACATTTATGTTAATTTTTAACATCATTAAGTACAATTTTCATGTTTATTATTCATTTTATTCTATATATTACCATTTTATTTTCAATTACATAATCAATCAAGATCATGTAGGATGATTTGAGGATATTTTGTTTATATGTCCAAAATGACTTTAGTAAGTTGAATATGGTAAAATAGACCATTATTAAATCATATCTAGGATAATAATAATTAAATAATATTCACATTTATAATAATAGTAATTTTAATACAAATAGTGAAATAGGGTTATAAAAAATGAATTATGATAGAATCAGGGAGATGGTCTGTCATACGTACACATGAGTAATATTTTACTTTTTGAAAAAGTATTATATAATGATGTTAATAATAATTTCTTCATTATAAAATGATTTTTATATCATAAATATCATATTAGTTTTTTAAATACACACATATATAAATCATCCATGTGATGTGGTCATAAAAACGAATTGAATTTCCTCATGGATGTGGTAATCCACACTTACGTATGAATGATGTTATCATTTTCCAAATGGATTGAATGGATTGAGGGGAAAAGAGTTATTATCTCTATATAATTTTTATAATTTAATTAAAATAATATATATATATATATTAAATTCATCATTTTAAGCAATGGTTAGAGGTTGTGATGGAAAACACATTACAATGCTTCGTAAGGCAGTAGTCCACTATAATCATGAATGATTGTTTCATTTCCCATGTGATGATTTAAAAGTATAGATAAAAGATATAACATTATTAAAATATAGTATACCTAATATATTATTGTTAATATTTCATCATAGTTGAAAGATATTTTAAAAATGTAAAATAAGAAATAAATGATAACACAAAATTAAGAGTTATACCATTCATCAGAAAACTGAATTTGGATTACAACATAAGCTACCAAGATTGGAATTTTGGTGAGACAATAAAATATAGGTCATTTAGAGAAAGTTTGGGAATGATTTTTACGTATTTTTTAAACTATAGTGTTCGAAATTTTTGAGGAAGAGAGGAGAGTAGGTTCCTTTCAATAATTGAGGGGGAGGGCACTCTTGTAATTTCATAAAGTAATAAATTAATATAAATTAATTTTCTTGTAAAAGTGGCACGAAAACAGAAATATTTTTAATATATGATATATATGAGTATATAAACTCTCATATATTAATATTTTTACAATTTTATGTGATTTTTTTCAGCCCTATATATTTGTTTTAACCCCATGTTAACCCTTTTGACAATTACCATGATATCAATGTTTTCCTCTTTAGGGGTCATGATGTAAAGATCCAATGTTTAATCAATGGAATTACATTCTTTAATTATTACATATAGTATAATCAAAATAGGAATCACAATGAAATATCATGATACTAAATAATTTTTCATCATTAAACATAATATTTCCACTTTAGTGTTTTGAATTTCAAAAATCTGGCAGATATAACTATGCTCAGTAATATGTTTAGTGTCTGATTTGAAAAAACATAATATTTTGGTTAATATTAACCTAAATTTATGAATAGTTACATACCATTATGAGTACTAACCAACCCTTATGAATAGTAAATTTTCCAAAATAATAGTAACCTTACCCATGTTTGCTTAAATAAAAATTAGAAATCTTATAATTGACTGTTTGACCATAGTAAAAGAATTGGTATTTTTGTAAGTCATGAATAATTAATTACAATTAATTAATTAATTTAAAATAAAAATTATTTTATTAAATTTTTTTCCTAAATTAAAAATTAAATGTATTATTTTATGATAATTTTATAAGAGCTTATGTAATTTGTGAAAGCATTATGGAATCAGTTTTAATTTTAAAATATGTATTTTTCATTTAATTTAGATTTTCAATTAAAAATTAAATTAATCATATTTATAAAATTATTTTTGAAAAATGGAGTTCATTTTGGGATTCTACCCATCGAAAATTGGTTAGGGTGATGTTTTGGTATTTTTCTAAAATACATGATGTTTTTAAGAATAATGAAATATGATAATTTACTAAATAAGTTAAATTCATGAATTATAGAGTCCATGGTGATGTTCGGTTGATGTAACCACATTTGGTTCGGATTAAGAAGATAAAATTACTTTATTTATTCATGGAATACTCACTATTACTTGTATTCTGGAAAAATAATTAATTAATGAATATTATTCTGAGAAAATCGCTCCCCCTCTACTATAAATACCACCCTCCACACCCTCATTTCCTCACATTTCTATAGCTTCAATCCTTGCCTAACATCACCCCAAAAATCATCCATATCCTCTCCCCCATGTCCATGATCTTTACTTCTCATAAAAAAGTACAATCCTAGGTTCCTTAAAGAGGATCTATAGAGGAGGATTCAAGTGGAAATTCCTCTCTCTCTTTTCCTTTAATTTTCATTCAATTTCAAGTTCTTTTTTTAATATATCCCCACCTAAAATCATCCAAATTGTATGTTAAATCCATTATCATACATATAATTTAATATTATGATACTAATGGTATTATATATCATTCAATCCCCCTCTACCATTCTTTTAATTTTTGAACGGAAAATGTTGTTCTTGAGGTGTTAATTTATCACCTTCAAAAAATGATATGTTTTCATTTTACTTTACCACATTCAGATCTGGTCATGAATCAAAATTTTTTATTCACAAATATATTTTTATATGTATTATATCTTATTTATTGTTATGGATATAACATATGAAGATATTAGTAAATTATTTAATAATACAAATTCGTTGTGGTCGAAAAAACCACCTGAATTAACCCAAACGATCATCATTGAATTCTTCTCTAATGATTCATCCACATGGTATATAATATAATTAATTATAATTTCATTTAAAATAATTTAAAAACATTAAAAACATTAATTATACGTTATATATTTCTACCCATGTTGTACAGAAACAACCATTTATGAATACACTTGAAACGTTCAAGAAAACCATAAAAATGAACAATCCCGAACAATGTATTTAAACTCTACAACTCATCCAAGGGACCATAAAATAACTCAATGAAACCATAATGAACCATATTCATGTAAACAAGGTTCTTTTATTTTTAATTAATTATTATAATGTTATTATATAAGACATTAAAGAGAAGAAAGCTTTCCGATAAAATGTAAGGGGAAATTCTCAAACCCCACTTTTTTTCTTCGGGTTCACCCACATTAACTCCATGTTTGGTATGGGATATCCATAAAAAAAATTATTAATTATTATCTACCATTTTCTGGGATATACATTTTATTTATTTTATTTTATTAAAAACCTAATTTTTTCCAAATAACAAATCATTCAAACAAACACACCCTTTTTTACTTCTTGTATAATGTTTCACTCTTCACTCAAGGTAAATGGTTCTTTGTCTAGAATGTTATTTCCTATTTATTTTGGGGACCAAATGTTTATGAAAGATATTATTTATTATTTGATACCTATTTCATTCAATGGGTTATCATAATTTCAATTTTTACATATATTTAACTTGATGTGCATGACAATGTAAATATTATTACGTGACAGGTGTACCCAGAATTATATAGCACAATATGAATGTTTGAATGTGACAAGTGCTCTGGGAATTATACAATGCTTCAATGAATATGTTAATGTGATGAATCTCAAGGGTAAAATGGAAATTATGCATGAACTTGATGCTATCATTGTTCAAAACATTATGTGGTAGATGACCACTATGACATGATGTTTCAATTTTATGCATTTCCACATTTAAAGTATTTTATTAAAGTTTCTTATCCTGATTTTGATGATGATTGTTATTATTATGTTCACCCTATGCTATATTTTTCTTATATATCCTCTTACTAGTCTTTTATCTCACTGTTTTTTATGTATATCCACAGTTAACTACATGTACTATAGATATTTCAAGTGTCGATAAGAAGATAAATAAAGAGGAATTAAATAAAAATTTATGGTTGATGTTGTAAATTTTATGTTTAGTCCTAGTTTTCCCAAGACACTAAACATATTGATTCTCTTTGGGTAATAAAATTATGTTTTTTATCTTTATAATGAGTATTAGTATTGTAATAAATGGTAGGGTCGCTATAGTAGGTATGAGAGGCAAGTTTCAGTTAATTTGGGAATTATGATTAGTAACCCTAGAGAAAACCTCTATTACGAGACTAAGTACAAATATTCACAAAATAATATTTATATAGGGATCCCATAAGTTATGTTTTTACTGAAAATTTTAAAAATGAATAAGTTATTTTTTCATTACTTGTTGACTTTTTTCTAGAATTTTCAATTTTATAAAATGGTGGGAACCATGAGAAACCAAGCCAATAACCTGTGAAAGGGAAAATGAAACGATTTCTCAAATGACAACCCCAATTCTTTGGGCGGTGGAGTTAAAAATTCCATTGTGATTCTTACCAAATTATATCAGGTTATGAACAATAACCATAATAATAGAAAACATCATCCTTCTCCAAATATGTAGAAACTGGTTCTCGAGTGTTTTATATGGAAACAACCCCTGATATTTAGTGGATCTTTTGATTCACTAGATGTAGAACAGTGGGTCAACTCAATGGGGAAAAAATTATGCTTCATTGGTCTGAGATAGAGAAAGCTACATCATCCTTTTATCATATAGATATAGAGGCCGACCAATGGTGGGATTTTTTAAGAACAACATGCCAAGTGGCTAAATTGAAGAGATAGAATGGGAAGAATTTAAGATCAAGTTTGATAACAATTATTTCCCAAGAACTCTTTATAAAAATATTGGGAGGGAATTCATAGATCTCAAGGAAAATGAATTATAATCTTTCATAAACTATAAAGCTAATTTCACAAGGATTTCAAGTTATGCTTCAGGTTCTATTATCAACAACAATAGAAAAAATTGATAGATTCTTTAGTGGATAAAAACCACACCTTCATAGGCTCTTCCAATTCGAGACATTGGGAGTTATGATAAAGTTTTTAGATGTTCTCTCAATGTTAGGATATAGTTTAGAGAATGGTCCCATTGATATGGTGATAAGAAACAAAACATAGAGTTTCAACATATGGGTCTAATGATAATGGTGGGAAAGAAACTCAACAAACCACATGCCAAAAATTTGGGAAGTTGCATCATGAGAATTGCCTCAAAGGAAAAAAGAAAATGCTTCATGTGTTGAAAGGAAGGAAACCGTGGTCAAGGGTATCAAAAATACATGAAAAGGAAATATAATGTTGTTTAAGTGATTAGAAAACCACCCAAGGTTCAATACTACAATTTTAGGGAGTAAGGGATCTATGCCAGCCAGTGCACTAATGCTCTAGTTCTAATGTGTAATCAACATCCATAGACACTGATGATACTGGGAAAAAGGTAATGATTATTCCATCAGTACTGCAGAAGTGGATCAATATAATGGTGTCTTACAAGGTACACTTCCTATTCACTAAACAATGGAAAAATTCTTATTTTATTCTTGTTCTACGTATTCCTTTATAACATTAATGTTTTCTTGAACTATATAATCGGAGCCCTGAAACCTTAAAGTATAGATATTTGTAAAAACACAAAGTGGTGAAATCATTGCAACCCATGTGTTTGACTCTTCATCTGTTGGCCTATGTGGTAATATTATTCCAATGAATCTCATAATACTTCCCTTACTGGAATTTGACTCTATAATGAGAATGTATTAGCTCTTGTTATATAAAGAACATATCAACTTTCTAGAAAGGGAAATATATTTTCATATTCAGAACCATCCTATGTTCCTCTACAAATGAAAGGAAGATCATGAATCTCATTTGAAAAATCATTCAATGTGGTATGTATGGATTCCTTATGATGAAGCATACCTCACCCAAATTGTTGAATCAATGGAAAGTGCCAAACTTGTGGAAATTCCCATAATGAGGGGATATGGTGATGTATTTCTTCAAGAGTTACATGGAATTCCCCCAAATTATGAGGTAGATATCTCAATAGAACTCATACCCAAAGCTATTGGTATCTCAAAGAGTCCCTATAGGATGACTCTTATCGAACTGGAGGAGTTAAAGAAGTATCTTTAATAGCATCTAGGCAAAGGGTTCATAAATCCTAGTGCATCATCACCTTGGGGTGTGACAGTGCTCTTTGTGAATAAGGATTATGGAATAATGCGGTAGTGTATCTACTATCGGGAACTCAACATGATCACCATAAAGAACAAGTATCCTCTTCCAAGGATTTAGGACTTTTTCGATCATTTATGATGATCTCAATAATTTTCAAAGATGGATCGTTATTCTAGATATCATCCACTTAAGTTGAAGAGGGTTTATATTTAGAATACTGCCTTGCGTACAATGTATGGGCACTATGAATTTCAAATGATGCCTTTTGGACTTTATAATGCCCCTAAAATATTCATGGATTTGATTAATAGAGTCTTTAGAAATTACCTAGATAAATATTTGGTAGTGTTTATAGATGATATTATTATATACTCCATGAGAAATGAGGAACATGAAGAACATATAAGATTGTGTTGATGACATTGATAAAGGAGAATTTGTACCCCAAGTTCAGAAAGTGTGACTTTTGGCTGAAGAAAGTCACATTCTTGGGGAATGTGATCACATGTGAGGTGATTTTTGTGGACCCTTCAAAAACTAAGGTGAATGAGGAATGGCATAGACCCACAAGTGTCATAGAAATCTATAGTTTTCTTAGATTAGACATGTACTAATGAAATATTGTGACAAATTTCTCATGATTTCCAAGCCCACTACCTAAGTTAACAAGGAAACGATTAATGTATTTCTGGATAAAATAATGTCATCAATGCTTCATGGAGCTAAAGAGAATGTTGATCACCGCAATTATACTCACATTACTGAAATATAGAGAACGTTTTGTGATATAAAGTGATGCATCATAGAATGGCTTGGGTTGTATACACAATCAAAATGATAATGTGATAGTCTACACCTCATGACAGTTGAATATCCATGAGAATAACTATGTGACACATGATCTAGTGCAAGAAGCTGTGATTTTTGCTTTAAATTTTTAGCGTCAATACCTTTATGGGGAGAGTTGTGATATATACACCGACCAAAATATCTTAATGTATATATTCACACAAAAGAAGATCTACATGAATCAAAGGAGATGGTTGGAGGTAATCAAGGACTACGGTTGCTCTATTAACAATCATCCTAGAAAGGTGATAATGGTACCTGATGCTCTATGAAGAGAAGACTATGATCCTTTATCCATTTATAGATTGAGAAAGATCTTATCTTCTTGGATATGGAAAGTATAGATTTTTAAATCATAAGGGGTGGGGATACATCCTACCTTTCCCAAATGATTGTGCAGCCATCTTTCAAAAAGAATATTAAGGAGGCACAAAGGGATGATCTATAGTAACAAAATTAGGTGAATGCAGTAACGAAATGGAAGGTACAAGAGTTCCATATCGATGATGATGGTGTGATTCAGTTTGGAGTGTGACTTTTTGATTCTTCATCACCTAGGATAAATAAGGATCTATTGGACAGTGCACATAGCTCACCATTATATATCCATCCAAGTAGAACCAATATGTACGAATATCTCCGAGAACACTTCTGGTGGGAAAACATTAAGAAAGAGATTTCAGAATATATATATCACGGTTCTTGGTATGTCAGTAGTTAAACAAGAGTGACAAATATAACAACCCTACTATTTTTTACACACTTAAACACAATTTATTGCATAAAATTTCAATTAAGTCAATTATGATGATCGATAGGTTTAGTGTATTGGGAAATTAGGAACATTACACAAAAACAAAGCACATAAAATCCAACATCGTTATAGATAACTTCTTTTACATGACCACAAGATTGCTTCATACTTAGCATTTCATGGGACAACATGATCACATGCATAAGAAAATGTTGATATATAAAGCATAGTAATTGAGTTAACAAGAAATAACATGAAGAACATAGTATATGTTAGGTAATAGGCATATCAATGGATCATAAGACAAACATGTACATAAAGGAATGGTATAACATGATTATCATAACATGGAAATGTTGCATCAACATTTAACATGATATTAGCATGAGACAAGGGTCATTGCACATTGATAATGAGTAAATCCTTATTTTACATGAATTATCATGAGTAAACCCTCATTTAACTTGACATATAGTTAAACTAATCTTTACCCAATGCATTAGAGCTCTATCAGAGTGCAACTTTCTTAATCATTTCATTTTATTCATATGGGTGCCCCACGGATCATATAACATGGATTTATTATACATCATAATTTATTCCATGATTAAGGAATGTGAAATTAATTCAAGAAAATATATAATTAATTTGTAAATTTTCATAAAGGTGAATACCCTTGATATTGAAATGATCATGGTATTCACTACACAATGACTTTGGCTGGGAAAATCATGGCACAATTTCAGCAAAAAAATGGAGTGACATAAGACTTAATTATAATAATAGATGAGATATAAAGGGTTGAATCATATTATTTACATGAAATGGAAATAAAGTGGGTAATATAGATACAAGTACCAACATGTGTAATAGAATTTAGATTCATAATAAAAAATAATTTCTTGAATGAAAATGAGAAGAGAGAAATTGCTTATCGAATTTCGGCCTCATAACGGGTGTACATGGGAGGCACTAATGAGAGATAAATAGGTATCTCAACATTAAAACATAAGGAAGTATGTATGGTGGAGGTTATAAATCATACTTAAAATTTTATAATTGAAAAAATGGTATAACAACATAATGAAATTTGGACAAAAATGAAAAAGGAAGAAATCCCTTCAGGGATTTAGACACGGTAATTGGTGTACATCATATCATAAAAAACCATCTATGTGTTGCAACGTGTTGAGCCACCTAGAAGATGTATGAATTACCAATGTGGGTAGAAAGGAAATTTACCTCCAAATATTACCTTAATAATTCATGAAACTGGAGAGACTACAAATAAAATGGAGGAGAAGCCAACCACTGGACACCAACCTAGAATCACCTCCATCATCAACCTATCACCATTGTTATCATCATTTATCCTCTCCTAGAGGAATAAAATACTTTGTGAAGCATACAACAACAAGATAACCTATTGCACAGAATAAAATTTTACAGGGGAATAACTAAAATTCTTGGAGATAAAACCATGCACACCATGCTCATTCTAACCCATTTCAATTCACTTTGGGGCTTCATTGACTTCCCCCACCACGACATCCACTATCATTATCCCAGACACAAGAGAACTTATTATGATTGAACCAGAGGGCCTTAACAATAATGAACATAGAATAAGGATATTAAGGTGAAGCATGAGAGGGGAACACTACTAGGAAATTTTGGTGACCCACCTTTTTATTTCATAAAACATTCATTACATGGTACATAATTTAATAATATAGTAAACATTATTCGAATTAGTATCTTGGAAAATAGAAAAATAATATATGAGAAACATAATCATTCTTCTAATCCACATAGTTGGTTATAGTATGAGACTCAATTTGGGGGTTTAATTTTGTTACTAATTAGTATTTATGTTTAAAATGGATTAAAAAAATCCAACAAATTATAATAAAAGATAAACCAGTTAAATAAAGATGCACATAGTGTCATTAAAGTCACAATGTGCATTAGATTTAGGTGTGGATTATTCGAACACATTCCAAATCACTTATGGGATGTTTTCCTAAATTTTAAAAATAATCTGAAATTTTATTTCTTAGTTTTCAGTATATCGCATTACATTCCTACAAAAATGTCATTTTAAACATGAAACACACACATTGACCCATACAGATCACATCATCTATCATTCTGATGTGAGACTGATTCCAACACATCAAAAATGATTTATTAATATATTCCCAAAATTATCAATAAAATTCATGTATGCTTTCTATGTTTTCAATGAGTGGTAATTTTTAATTCCAAATTCCGATTTTAAACTAATAACAGACACATAGACATTGTTTCCTTTTTTACTAAATGTAATGTCAATTTTAAATTGAATGAAGTATTTGGAGTCATATCGGTCACAGAGTTTATCAAATTGAGGTGCTGCTAATTCTCACACAGGAAAAATTCTAAAATATATCATAACTTTAAATGTTACCATGATTTATATTGAATTTCTTTGTCAAACATCCCACACTTCATGGACAGCTTCGAACAAACCACAAAAACTCAAAAAAATCCACTTGTATATGAAAACATTTTTTATGAGTAATACTAAAAATAAATATATTAATAATAAATTTTAATTAATAAATTAATTTTGTGGTAAATGATTTTACTATGAATATATAAATATTACCTCTGTGATTGAGTAGTGGAGAGAAATTAAAAGAAATAGATAAATTTCAACATTATACGGGTGATAGGATTCAAAGGAGACAAATTATGGTTCTTTTTTGGTGCATAAAGGCATGAAAGATATATATAACACCAAACTAAGTAAAAATAATCAAATTTTATAAAAAAAATATTATGTGAGTAATAATAAAAAGAAATGAATTGCACATAGATATGAAATAATACATTAATTCTATAGAAAATAATTCTACTATGTAAACATCAAGATTACCTCGGTGTTTGAGTAGAGGAAGCTTTGTTACTCTTCTTGCAAAGGAAGTGGAGTAACATAAATGAAAGTTATAAATTCACCACTTTAGGGGAGAAAATAATTTGTGTGAGAAGATTTCTACGGATGTTTCTATGTAGAAAGGCATGAAAGATGGACAGATTCCCCCTAATCATATAAAATAATCCACCTATATAAAAAATTATTATATATGTAATTCAAAAAATAAATATATCAAACATAAATATGAAATAATATATTAATTATATGGAAAATTATTTTTTTGTAAAACCATTAAGATTACCTCCTTAATTGGGTAGAGGAAAATTCATTTCTCATCTAGCAAAGGAATAGGATGATATTTGAAAGGAAATCATAAATGAATCACTAAACGGGTGAAAAGGAATTAAGGGAGATGATGTATATACATTTTTTGGTGCATAAAGAAATGAAGGATGTATATATCACCCCAAATCGAACAAAATAATCCACCTATATAATAAAACAATTATGATGTCAGTAATACTAAAAAGAAATAAACTGAACATAAATATGAAACAATATATTAATTCTATGGAAAATGATTTTACTATGAAAACATTAAGATTAACTATATAATTGAGCAGAGATAGCTTCATTTCTATTTGTACAAATTCAGTGGAGGTAACATGAAATAAAGTGATAAATTCACCACTCTAGGGGTGAAAAGGTTTTCAGGGAGAAAAATTATGTGGAATTTTTGGGGTAGAAAGGAATGCAAGATAGACAGAGCACCCTAACATGAAAAAAATAATGCACCTATATAAGAAAAAAATTATTATGTGATTAATACTAAAAATAAATAAATAAATAATAAATATGAAATAATATATTATTTCTATGGGTAATGAATTTACTATGATAACATCAAGATTACCTCTGTGATTGAGTAGAGATAGTGTCATTTTTCATCTTTGAAAGGAATGACACATGGATGAAAAACTTCTAAAATAAGCAAGCACTACAAGGAATAATTAAACTAAAATCATTGTTTCATTATATATTTTTTTGGTAAAATATATAAATTATATCTTAACATTACTTTTAAATATTTCCAAGGGGTTTCCTTTATTATAGTATGTTTTTATGAGGCATTGGTAACATCTTCATGTGTTGAAGACATTGCCCACATGAGTAGTCAAACAATTAATTTAGATTATGTTAATGAACTAGAGAATATATAATATTATTAGGAAAAACAAAATATATTAAAACACATGTTTACCTTCACGAGGAACTCTATTTCTTTTTTAGAGGTTTCAAGGATTTGGTTCCCCTATCAAGAATCCAAATCCCATCATTGTGGTCCTCACTAACGTACATGAAATTAACTACATTGGGACTGGTATGAACTGATTTTAATATCCCAGAGAATGTGTCATCCTTGATAGAACGATGAATATAAATGAAGAGAAAACAGTACATGCTCATTTTCTTAGTTATGGTAATGTGATGCATGTTTTAAACTAAAATGACACTTGTATATTAAAAAAATGCCCATAGAGTCATACAAGTCACAAAAAGTACTGGATTGAGGTGTGTCTGGTTCCTACATATCAAAAATGACCTATAGTTCATTATCCCATTGAATCAGAATAAACTGAATGTGTTTCCATAGTTTTGAGTAGGTAAATTGTCCTTTTTAAAAAAATTGATGTCAATTTTAAATAAAAATATTCACTTTGAGTCCTATTAGTCACATAGTGTGCAAAATAAAGGTAATGTTAATTATTACATTTCCCAAATTCCTTATAGATAAATTTAATTATGTATTAAAAAAATATGAATGTGTTTTATCATTTTTAGTATGCTAGTCATCTTTTCTACTATAATGTTTTTTTTACTGAAAACAAGAAATTTTACTCATATCGATCACATAATGTATTAGTTTGAATTGATACTGATTCCTACATTTCAAAAATTACTTATTAATCAATTTCATAAAATATCAAGAAAAACTAAGTGTGTTTTTTCATTTTTCAATGAGTTACATATTTTGAACTAAACTGCCAATTTTAAACTCATAACGGATATATTTAGTCATATCAGGCACATTTTCCTCAGATTGAGGTGCAGTTGATTCCTACACATTGGAAATTAATTATGGATCATTTCCTTAAATTATAAAAACAATATGAATGTGTTTTATAAGTTCTGACTATGTCAATTTTCCTTTTTCTAATTAATGTCATTTTTAAATAAAAATACATACTTGGAATCATACCCATCACACCATGTATTATATTAATGTACAACTAATTTATACATGTCTCAAATGAAATATTTATAATTTTCCTAATGTATCAAATAAATATAAATTTTTTCCTCAGTTTTGGGTATGTCACTTTTTTTACTAAAATATCATTTTAAACTAACAACACGCACTTTGACATATATCGATCACATAGTGTATTGGTTTGATGTGATAATGAATTATACACATCACAAATGGCTTATGAATATACTTCCTAAATTATCAATAAAATACAATCCTATTTTCTCCGCTTTTAAAGAGTGAAACGTTTTGAACAAAACAATCTATTTTAAACTGACATCGAACACATTGACTAATATCGATCACATCATGCATAGAATTGAGGATTGGTTGATTCTTTCACATCTCAAATGAAATAACGAACATTTCTAAAAGTATCAAAACAATATTAATGCATTTTATTGGTTTTGAGAATGTTAGTTGTACATTTTATAAAAATAGAAGTCATTTTTAAATAAAAAGAGTCACTAGGAGTAATATTAGTCACACCATGAATTTGATTGTTGTACAACTAATTCCTAAACATATCTAAGAATTATGAATCATTTTTCTGAATTATTAAATTAATCAGAATTCATTTTCTTATACTTGAGTATATAACTTGTATTTTTATTAAAATGTCATTTTAAACTGGAAACATGCAATTTGACCTATACCGATCACATTGTGTATCAGTTTGATGTGATACTGATTCTTACACATCAAAAAGGTCTTATGATTCAATTTTTGAAATAATCAAGAAAATATGATAATTTATTTATTGTTTTTAGTAAGTGACTTTTTATGAAATATATTTAATATTTTAAACTGATAACAGACAGATTGAGTTATAGCAGTAACATCGTGCATAAAATTGAGTTATGATTGATTCTTACAAATCTCAAATCACTTATAGATCATTTCCCTATGTAATAACTAAGAACAATATTCTATAGTCTACTTAATCCAATCATATAAAACACTGTAATTTTTTAATAACATAAAAACCTATTAAAACCCCATGTTTTATCAAAAAAAATTTAAAATTTCCACAACCAACTATTTTATTAATGTTTTATTTGGTTTCATGTCATTAAATTAAATTATAAAAATGAAAATAATTCATTATTAACTCTATATCCAAAAAAATAAAATAAATTAATTTCAGTAGCATACTGTTGTCAGCTGAAATTACAATGTAGCAACCCAACACCCCCGAGTTACGGAACACTATAGTTGTGTATTCTGATTCTTTCATATCCACCCTCCCTATTTCTTTCTCCCCCTTCACTCTATAATATATTTGGTTTTGTGAAGCTTTTCTACCAAATGAGTTGGTGTAAATTGATGCATCTAGTTAATATCTAGTGTCAATGGTGCAATTCTCACAAATGGGTAACATTTCCAATTTTAGAGAACACAATGAAGTACAAGGGGAAAAGCCTCCTATTTACTAAATTGTGTTCTATAAAAGGGGAAATGTATGTAATTTATGAGAATTACACCATTATAACAAATTATTAACTTGAATCCTCTATTTCCACCAACTCCTTCCAGAAAAAATCACCACGCAACTAGATAAATGATAGAGTGAATGGTGGGAAATAAATGGGGAGCATGGAGATTAAAGAATCAGAATATGCAACTATAATGATGCTCATTATAAGTGTCTTGGGTTTCAAAAGTATAATTTCAACTGACAAGTATATGTTACTAAAATTAATTTATTTGATATGAAATGGGAGAAGAGTTAATGAAGAATTACTGTCATTTTTATCCTCGAATATATCCATAAGGATCTGAATAAAACATTAATTAGATAATTGGTTGATGATTATTTTATTATTTTTCAATAAAACATTATTTAATAATATTATTTGTTTTATTAAAATATGATAAGATTTTATATGATAGGAAAAATATGTTGATGTAAGTGTGTACTTCGTTCACACTTTCCTCAACAGGAAATAAATATAGACAGGGTTCACGCCTTCCACCACAAAAAACTATAAAATGGATTTCACTCCTCATTCGATACAAAGATAAATAAAAAATATATATGTAAATATAATATATGTGTTATATATATCTTATATTAGTAACTTAATTTCAATATAATTATATTTATATATGTATATTTTTTATCAAATTTAAATTTATTTAAATATACAATATATTATTTAATGTATATATATATATAATACTATTTTTTTCTAATGAAAATAAACAAAGATTATTAATAATAATTTTTATGTTGTATTAATTATAAATATTTAATTTCTATTTTAATTTTCTATAAAATATAATTATTTAAATTTTGAATGTATAATTATTTTAAAAAAATGTTTATATCATTACCTAATTTTATTATTTTTAAATCAACATGAATTTACAATATTTTATTGTTTAGTTATGTATAAATTATATTATTGTTAATTAAATCGATATATAGCCCAAACAAGTATATATAGGCCTAAAATGATGAATACCTAAAAATAATTTCTAATATACAGAATTTGATAAATTCCATTCAATTTTTTGGACCAAATGATGTAGAAACATAAGGATTCTATAGAGACCATCTAATAAGCATCGACACATCCTTTAGATTTTGTGGAGGTCCTTAAAGATGTTGGAATAACGAAATAATACACATTAATATGATATATCATAAATAAAGGAGAAAAACACACTAACCCTTGCAACGTCTATTCTATACACATTTAAAGACATATGACTATATAATTGAATTTATAATACAAATAATTGAAAAATAATTAATATTTAAAAATAATTTTTAATTAAAATAAATATAATCCCTTCCAGATATGAAAATCCAAAACCATAATTTGTAAATCAATAATTGTAAAATCACCCTTATATTATAAGTTCAAAAAATGCATATAAATATACAGAAATACATATATTTACCTATTTGTTTGTGTATTTATAAAATTAACATAAATTGATAAAAATATTTGTAACCCTTATAGAAAAATATCACAACCTAGTAAAAAAATTACAACACCATACTAATTTTGAAAATAAAGAGCCCCTAAAAATAATTAAATATGGTATCACCTTTACTAAGATATATCTTAAAATAAAACAACTCAATTTTAAGAAAATAAATTTTTAAGGAAACAACCCTTACATCAGAATATTAAAAAATAATTTTAATAAATAAATTCTTATATATGAATTGCATAAAATAAGCTTATGTTGTTACATCACACTATCATTGGTTTTCTAAATCAATTTCCTAATAACCATAAAAAGAAATTTATTCAAAACAACAAAGCAAGGTAGGGTGTAGAAGTGGACAGTGAAGAAAATTGATTCAAAATAACCATTTCAAAACGCCAAAATAAGATATCCTAAATAGTAGTCAATAAAAAATGGATCATAATAAAAATCAAAATAGAATATAATAGGAAAAGCACAAATAATGAAATAAAATTGAAACCTATAATGGAGAATTAATAACCCCCAGATCCAAATCATGGAAATGACAAATAAATCAGAACCTAAAAAGTAAATTATAGTCCTAACTATCTAGGTTGAAGAAAATATGAGATGCTCATATCCAAATCTCAATGATTTCTTTAGAAACCCTAACTGCAACCAAATACCGATTGTCGAACGATGTTTGAGGAATTGGATGTATTGAGTCTGTGTGATATGAGTAGGTTTGTGTGATTTTATTTTTTATTCACCGGTGAGGAGTGTCTAAAATGGGTGAATTTCACTGAAAGCTATCACGATGGGTTCACATTCGGTTAGGTTTTTTTAATTTGAAATAAGACACTTTAATCATTTCTTTTAAAAAAGCACTGATAAAGAGTGCATTTAGTAGCACATATTATCTAAGTGCTGATAAAAGGAATATTTATCATCTCTTTTTTAGAATTTATAAAGATATTAATTTATTAGAGCTCCAAAAATTAATTAAATCAATATTTATCAGCGCTAAAAAATGCTGATAAAGATTTCTTTTATCATCGCTTATTACTTAAACACTGATAAAGGATTTATAATTATAATTATAAATGAAAACATTTGTACAAACATATATATACTAAATAAATAAATATAAATATAAATATAGTAAATATATTTTATATTTAAATATATTTATTATAATTTTTTATTATTAAAATATATAATTATATATTTATCATTATATGAATATTTTAAAAAAATAATATTTACAAAATTATATATATTTCTATAATTATATATATATATATAATAAAAATATATAAATTTTAATATAGTAAATATATTCATTATTTATGTACATTTATTATAAATTTAATAATTATTTAAATATATATAATTATTTCATATATATTTATATAAATACATTTAAAAATATTTATTTATTTATAATTATAATTATATATATATTAATAAATAAAGTATGTATATTTTTAAATTTATTTATTTATGAATATATTTATTTTTAAATATATTTTTTTATAAATGTTTTTAGCACTATTAATGAATATATAATTTTATGATTAGGTGTGTTAAAATGAGTGAAATTGAATAAATTAAACATCTGTACACTATAATTATATCGAAAAATAGATAATTTTTGTGTGTGTGCATTGTATATAAAAATGCATTACATATACAGATGTAAAACCAATATAACACACATTTGATCTATGTTAAATGGAGAAATCAAACGACATTCAATTATACTTAAATTACTTTAAGGAATTTGTTAGCATTATTAATTCGTATGAATTTTTAATTATAAACTATTATTCACTAAATATATGAAGATTCAATGTAATGGTCATAAATATTTTTTAATATATAAATCATATTTATATACATTTATATATATAAATATAGTACTTATTAACATTATTAATAATCATATAATTAATAAATTGTTTAATATTTTTCTCAATTTATTTATTTTTAATTTTAATTTGTATAATTTTCATTTTCATATTTATATTTTTAATACATAATATTTATTATTATTTATAATTTATATAGATTTTAATCATCATAATCATTTTTATCAATAATTATTTAATTAATAAAAATGTTAATATTTTTTTAAATAAACTCATTTTTTATTTATTATTTATTTAGTTATTTCATAATATTTATCTGGAACATTATAAGTGCTAAAAATAAACTGCAGATAAATGGGATTGTTATAAGCAATAAAAAAGCACTGATAAATAGTTATATTTAACAGTGATTTCTTTAGTGCTGATAAAGATTCCATTTATTAGTACTTTTTTCTATCTATGATAAATACTGAAGCTATTAAATGCCAGGTTTTTAGTAGTGGAAAATTATACTTTAATATATCAACAAAAAATTATTTAGATATTAATATTGTACTGGTGTTAAAATTTCTCCAAGGCCAATGATCTTCCCTTTAGCATTGTCACCAAAAGTGACAAGTCCACCAACAACCTTTATAATATTCTTGATGTTCGAGTAGTCTTATTTTAGATTCCTTGAACAACCACTATCCAAGTACCATAGGATCATATAATGAATTTTCTATTAGCTTTCCTAAAAAATAAACTTGAAAAAAAATCAAAATTTGGTACATAGATCTTCTTGGGTCCGAAAAAGTCAATAGTTAGAGCTTTTGGAATTTGTACTTTCTTAATGGGTATCCTATAAGTAGTTTATAAATTTTTAGAGAAATTAACTCAATTAGATCCTATAGTAAAATAAAATATAGAGATATTTTAATAATGGGATGCAGTAGAAAAAGTTTCAAAATAGAAATTAGAAAAAAAAATATTAGATTTAAATAAATTGTTTTTTTAATTATTCTCTTCTATCCATGTTAGTATCCAATAACTGTAGTGTATTTTGGAGAAATTTTTTCTTCTAAAATTTATTTTAAAATATTTTTCCCATCAGAAAACATTTCTATATCATTCCTTAATTATTAATTAGATATCTTATGTTTAGTATTTTCTTTAAGCAACTGATCATTTTTCTCTTTCTCTACAACAAATTCATATTTCACAAAAAAATAGTAAGAGAATTATATTTTTAAGTGCTTTGTATTTTTCCTTTTTCTAATTACAAGTATCCTAATGTATGATGCAATAATAATAATAATTATTCATTAGTCATGTTCTCAACAAAATTATTTTCATCTTCATCACCAGAGTAATGAGAGTTATTTCTAGGAGATACAGAAGTAACCTCTGATAGATTTTTCATTATGTACATGTTGGATTTATCTACATCATCATCATTAGACAAATCAGTGTCATTGGAGGGGACCTCGAAATCACTCAAGGTAACTTCTATATATTTCTTATACTTTTTATACTTTTTATCATATTTTTTTACATAAACCATTTTTTTATTTTCATCTATCACATGTCCTTTTCTCTTTTATTTGAAACATCTGATGTAATTTGAATGACCATCTTTCTTCCAATACTTTTTCAACTTCCTATGACTATCATATTTTCTTTTTAATTTAGCTATCCTGAAGAATTTCTTCTTTCTATAAAATTTATTGAATCTTCTTACTAGATGAGCCATTTCCCCATCACTATCAGCTGATGAATCTTCATCACTTGAACATTATCCTTGAACTTTTGCTTTCTTTGTTTCTTAGATGTAGTGGTTTTGAAAGAAATAATTTTTCTCTTAGGTTCATCATATTCTTCTTGATTAACCTTTATTTCTTCGTCATAAATCATAAATTTTATTTTCAACTCCTTTACATTCATTACATAGATGTCATAATATCATCTATTTGAAATTTATGCCCCTATTCATCCTTTTGAAATACATCTCAATAGTCGCATGATCTACTCTTTTGTAGTGACAGGCTTTCCAAATGAGCTCATTGTATTCATGATCTCATTGTACTTGAGATTCATGTTAGATATAAGAGAATTAGGATTACTCATAAAATTATCATATTTAATAGTGTATGTGTTAAGAATCATTTCTTTATCATTTTTAGTTCCTTCATGTGAGAATTATATAGTATCCCATATCTCATAGGTAGTTGTACATGTAGAAATTCTGTTTGACTCTTAATCACTTATGGTATAGTATATGGAATTAATGGATTTGAATTTATTATTTTAATCATCCTTAGTTGGATTGTCCCATTTATTTATAGAAGTAGCAGAAATTTTAAACCCATATACTATGGATGACCAGATTTCAAAACCTATTCTTTCAATATAAATATTATTCTTTATTTTACATTGGGAATAATTTTTCACATTTAAATAGGGAGGTATGTTGGTAGAACCACGTTATTTAATTTTATCGATATTAAAATACTATAAAATAAATATAAATAAATAAAATTTTAAACTAATTGAAAATTTTAGATCTTTAACAAACAAATATAATCAGAGTCAAAAATGATTTGAAAAGATCTTTTGTTCTTTTGATACCAAATGTTGGTCAGAGTGTGAGACTCAAGGGGTTAGTTGATTTCATAATTAAAATTTATTTTTAAAATGGATTAAAAACAAATCCACCAAATTAGAATAAATGATATCCCATTTGACAAATTTTTTATATTTATAAATGATTGGATCTACAGAAATATTTTTCAACGAGTGATTAGTTCTTAATTGAAATAATATTAAATACTATTTTAAATTTTAAAATCAATTTACTAAAAAAAATTATAATATAAGGACAGAAAATATTAACTATCAAAGTGAAAGAAATGATTTCAGATAAAAATAGATATACCAATGAAAACATAACTTTAAAAGGAACAACACAAATAATAAATAGTGTTTATGTCTAAAGTGAGACTTAGTACTCCTCACTTGGTGATCACCTTCCATGATGTAGTTTATATAACTATAAAATTTATCCATAACCTTGATCAAGGTATGAAATTTAAAATATAGTGTTCTCTAGGTCACAAGGACCTATTCCATAGTTTTCATGGGATTCAAAATAGTGACATGCCACGAAGGGCATTCTTCCACTGTTATATGTGGGAATATGAGGTGTAAAAAGAAAAGTTATGATGATATTTTTGAATATTCTAGTTATAAACAGGAGTAATTGTGTTCTCACAATATAGATATAATCACACATTTTTCATAATGTAAATAAAGTACCAAAATATAGTAGATGAATGTCTAGAAGATATATGGTTTCGTTGTGTGATATGCATTACAGCTTCATGATTCCTTGATGGTAGCTTGAAATTAACCTCAAGTAATTTTTCAGAAAGTTTTTGTAAAATAGAGTATCATAAAAGCATCAATATTTTGGTGTATGAGTTATCTAGGTGTACAAAAATGGTATTATTAATTTATTCTTCAAATACATGTAGAAGAAGCTTGTAAAGATGAAAAATAACTATTTCTTGTTCAGTGTACTTGTTGACTCATGTTCATTATAATTTGTTTTCACCAGGAATCTCTCTCTCTCTCCCTCTCATATTTTTAAATTTATATTCTTCAACCGACATAACACATGTTATTTATTGTTTTTTGGTACCTTTTACCTCAAATTTTAGTATTACATTGATTTTAATGTTGTCCACAATAGGACATTAATTAAATCAGTAGCATTAAATTTCACAAATATGAGTCATTGAAAAATTTAATTTAAAATGAAATAGGAAAGGTAGAAGTGAAACATTTGAGCGGCAACTCTCTGGAGTGGTGGGTTGATTCAATATTGACACATGGATGGAGATGAATCATTAATAGTAGTTACACAATAACAGTGTCTTTGGAATAATGAATCATTGAAGCAACGTCTCTTTCAATCATTTACTCTCTCGTGCAGTGACTTTGACTTAGTGGTGAGTTAGGAGCGGTGAGTCAGAAGTAGTAAGTTAGGAACAGTTACATAGAATATTCTCCCAATATTTCTTGTAATGGTTACCCATTAAAGTGGTGACTTTTTCTAATGATGAGTCAAGAGCGGTGAGTAATCCTTATCAGTGAGATAGGCTAATGGTGAGTCATACTTAGAGTATTTAATCAATCTATCTTATAATTAGAAATGGAAATAGTACATAGTAAAATCATTAGAAACATATTTATGCATGATTTTTGATTTTTAAAACTAGGATATGTTAATACACATGAATGTATTATTTATAGTTTTATCCAAATTTAATTTTACTCTAACTCATATATTGGGAAAATACATCAAATAAAGGGGTGATCACAAATAGTAGTAAGGAATGAAAAAAATGTTATACTTACTATGGGACCATGAGCCCTATCAATAATGAATGATAATATGAACATTAGTAATATCCTAAAAGAATGAAAATTAATTTTTATATGGAAATGTGGAAATAATATGAATACAATACATTCATAAACATATCACCATAGCTCAATAGTATGGAGTCATAAAACAAATTATCATAGATTTTGACCATGGTATAATAAAATATTACCAACGAATGTTGAAAAGGTATCATGAAAACTTTATCTCTAGAGATTAATTCATAACCCAATGAATTGGAGTTATATATAGTCACACCCCACATATGTACTAATTAATGTGATCCACATCGATCATAATATATCATTTCATCAATAAACTAATGAGAATAATAAATTATTTCATATAAAACCATTGAGTATCTAAGTTCGTAAAGTCTTGCAAATTACATAATTTTTAACCCACAAATATGTAATGTGCATTTAATACATGTATATACCATAATAAATATATATATATATATATCACATGTAGATGATTTTCAATGGGTAAAGAAGAGGTTTTGGTATTCACAATATATGAATATTTAAAGAAAAAAACTTTTCATGAAATGATTTCAGCAGTATGATGTTATACAACATGGATTGTGGAAAATGAATATTGGGAGAGAATTGAGGTCTCTCATTAATAAAACACCATAATGGAATTAACTAAAATATAAAATTTTCTTGAAAATAACTAATCATTGATATTAATAAGACTCACAAAAAGAAGGTACACGAATGAAAAACAAGAGGAAGATATTTCCCTTAGCTTGATGATTTTCTACCTAAAACATTTCAAAGAAACCTTGAGACCATGAAGATACCTTTGAGGGACTATTTGGGAGGTAAAATGACCATAAATTCTTTTCATTTGAATTTATAGTGGGGAGGAATAGAGAATGTGTGGTATTTATACTTGAGGAGTGGTGTGTTTTAATGCATTAAATTTTTCTTATTGTATTATATATGCTAACCACTCGTGGGTGAAATTAATTAAAAAAATTATGTACTATTAAATATTCATAGAGTGTTTTTTGAAATTAAAGACCTCATAAAACTCAAGCATTCCTTCTAACCAACCCATTTAATGCACACAAACCAAAAAAATTAATTCAAATATCCAATTTTTATTTCATAAAGTTAATGTATAAATTCCTAACATAAAATTAATATTCATAAATTAATTTTTATACATATGAAATTAAATATAGATTCATTAAATTATTTCATAATATTTTTAGTCATTTTCTAAAAATAATGTTGTCATAAAATTTCATTTCTCGTAAATCGTTAATTTTCACCTTTTCACCAAAAATCAAAAATGTCAATAAATTATAAAAAAGAAACCCTATGATTGTTTTGTTGTGTACAGCCCAAAAAGAAAATCTATTCAATAAAATATATAATATAAATATTATATTTTTATTATTTAAATAAAAAACATTTTATAATGAAAATTAACAATTTTTATGTCATAATACACATTCCGACTCTTATGAAAATTACATAGAATTTGTAAAAATATATTATCATTTAAAAAGTTTTTAAAAAGAATATTTCATGAAAAAAAATTATTCAGAACATATAAAATTATAATAAAATATATATTTAGTATAATATGTTAATAGTCCAATAATAATAGAATTATGATTATATCAATAAATAATCTTGATAGTCACTTAAATGAATCTATATAACTAACAATAATAATGATCATCTATTTTATTTTCATATGCTTATAATGTCAATTGAATGTGTTAACCAAAAACATAAATGAATATGATATTATTTACCTATATGTACATCATTATTCTTATGCTTCATCATTCACATCAATTCTATCTAGACTCAATGTGATTTCCAAAAGAAAGATTGTTTTACAAACTCTTTGTTTATATGTTACAGTGATGTTTGTGGGTGAGATGATTTTAGGGGATCATGGTGACCCAAAATTTCATATTTTATTATATTTCACCTCTTTTAGTATTCTCATTTTAATATTTTGTATTATTTTTCGAATTTTTATAGATTATATGTATCATTTATAAATAGTAAAATAAATTGTTTTGGGTTTATAGTATTATACTATAACATCACTAAATTGATTATAATGGTTATTACACATCTTATAATAATGGATAACATTTTCTTAATATTATTTATCATATTTAAACGTATTTTTATGTACTTATATTGTAAAACATAACAAAAATTTGTTTAGAGGTAATATACATTACTTAAAGAATAATATTTCTTGAGTCACATTCTCCCAACCATAACAAAATTTCAAAATTTAATTTTCTGCTGACCTTAAATGGTCAAATTTAACATGGAAAATGTTCCCCTTTATCATCTTTATATTTGGGATTATGTTATAAAAGTTACCAAGCACTCCACTCTTGATGTAATTCACCACATAATGTTCTTGAACCTTCAATCAATTATTATCATCATTACAGAGTTTGGTATTTTCATCTTCTTAAAAATTATGATAAATGTAACTAAACTTCTTTAATTTATAACCACCTTAATTAATTTATGAAAATTCTCAGTGTTCATTTTGCCATAGTTGTTTCACATGGTATGTTTTATTTTATTCCCTTCCTTTTCATGGTCAGAGTCCTTCCAAATGTGTTGATCCAAACTCCTTTTTTATCATTCCTCCAATGGGACCACATGTAATCTTCAAACTATATTTAAACCTTGATAAAATATCATATCATATCTCCATAAATACCAATGTCTTTTATTTATAATTCATTATATATATGGTATCTCATTCCATGAATTAATTGATCTTTCTTCCCGTAAAAATTGATGAAAAAGCCTTTAGCATAACTCTCAAGCCTGTAAAGTTCATCTCATAATTCTGCACTAATTTATTTTATCAATGTCTTAAATAAATTAATTCCCTATATAATTTTTTACTGAATGGTAGAATAAAAATAGTTGTGGAAAAATCATTTATGTCTTCTTATTCCACAGCTTCCCGATCGTATAGCGATTCACTATTCAAATTCACCCTTACACCGGTGTTTTAAACTAGTTGTATAACGAATATTACAAATATAATAATAATTTTCAATTTATGATTGAATCAATTAATTAATTTTTATCACTGTTTATTAGGGAAATTTTACTTGTTTTGGTGTTTACATTGTAAGAGGAGGTGATTTGGAGAGCTCGTGATGGAAATCAAGCAAAATGGGCCAAACAACATGAGAGCCCGAGCATGTATGGGGAAAATTATTCGTATTGTGGATAATATGTGCATCCAAATGGGATAAAAATGGGATTATGAGCAATGAAAAATGTAGGTTACATGTCTTTAGAAGATCATGAGGCCTAATTATTCCATTTGGAGGCCCAAAATAGACCCACATTGTGAAGAAATTCTGGGCGGGCCAGATTGGACCACCCTTCTATATTTGGGCCACAATTGGGGCCTCGTAAATCCAATTGGGATAATTCTACCTCGCATAGATAGATTACTCAATGTTTCACCTCTACACTAAAATTCAGGACAATTGAACGCGTTTTGTTTAGTCAAACAATGGGATAAAGAAGGATTAAAAATTGTGTCTTCAATTTTGACCTAGTCCCTTAGGCACTTAACCTTTTTGTGGAATGTGTGATGTTTTTGTCCATAACATCAATCATCTACATCATTATATCATGTTTCATGATCATTAGTGCATGTTATTATAATTTGAGAGCTCTCTTCACCCATTTTATTTATCTTCTCCCTCATTTTCTTCTAAACCTCTTAATGATCAATTTGGGGAGTGTCCTTTGTTATAATCCTGAGCTCCACACTTGTAATCATCATATGGTAATTGATTACCAGGTTCATTGTCGATTGTTCTTAATTTCAACCTTCTAAATTTTGGTTTATTTTTGTATGATCAAATACTAATCAATGTTACAATAATCCATATGTTTCCATGCATAATCCAGATCTTGTGAGGATTTGGGTGTAGTTGCCTCTTTTCTCACCCCTCCCTTTCATGAGTGTGAAAATGGATTGAATTGGTTGATAAAATCCTTGATATTGAACCTATGAATATTAATTTTCTTGTCTTGTGGACTATTTTTATCATTGACACAAATCTTGTCATTTCATCACATTGTTGATGTGATGCCAGGATTGAGTTCTATTTTTTACATCGATTCAAGTTTGTTGATTTTGAGTAGTTCCAAATAATGAATATCATTGATCGATCAAATACTAGGTGGTAACCTAATAAGAACTCAAATTTCATTACTGGTTAAAATATTTATAAAATCAAGGAATCAATGATCCTTCCATTTCCCTTGAGAGAAATGATGGATTCAGCATCAAGGGACCCTTACCTGGGTTGATCATGATTTCTCCAACCAATTTCCTTCAGTAGGAATATACCTTCAATTTTTTTTCTTAAAGAAAAAAACCCTAGTTTCTTAAAACCTCATTCCCCATTTAATTTCTTAATTATAACCTCATTTTATAATTAATGATCTATCGATTCTTCGAGAGATGACCTAGGGTTTCTATTATACTGGTGAAATTTTAGTTAAAAATAAACATCTAATTTGACATTATCTTCAACACAATCACATCCACATCATCCCTTAACATCATGTTTTGGATTAGTTTCCCTCATTAATAAGCTTCTCCCACTCAGTTATACACTACCAATATAACATTATATTGCTCAGAATAATGGAGTGCAGGAAATATATTTTCTTTTGTATTGATCCATTGTTCTATTATTAGTGGATCTGATTTCACACTAAAAACATGTTATCATTGACTAATGAAGGATTAAACTTATAGTTTTTACATCTACAGTGAGGCTACATGTAACACCCCAAGCTTCCATGGTACGTTTCCCTTCGAATAATGCAATGGCGTGCATTGTACGCAACTTCGAGATTCTAACACACCACAACCAATCAAACTAGCCGCTATGAATAGTAATACCAAATTTTTGAAATTTTATAAATTCTATCTCTCAAAATTGACTTCATTTTTGGATTCTGAATATCGAATTTATCCTAGGGTGAAATATTTGTAACTTTCGGATAAATTTCATATTTTGATGAATAGTGAAAATTACTAAATTTTAATTAAAAATAGCTTTATTAATCAAAATAATTAATTGTGATAAATTATGAATTTTAGTGGTTTTAAAGTATATTTAGAATATATTTTTACCATTGAATACAACGTGGGTCATTGAACATAATTTCACATTTAAACCAGACATAAACAAGTGCCAATCTTTTGATAGTTATTATCTCTTAAAAACACGTTTTTTGTTTTAACAACGAGAATTATTTTTAAATTAATTTCTGCCACTTCTATGTTTTGAATTTGGAAAAATGGATTCCATATGTGGATTCAGGATGTTCAAATTTTGTAAATAGTTAACTTTTATTTTTAGACATTTTGGATAATTACTTCGGTAAATATTTTATTTACCATGGTTAAAGGGTAAATCCAGTAAACAAGGGTTAAAAATAATATTATAGTAATCCTAAATTACCCTAAAACGTGTCTTAACCCCATTGGTTAATACATGGTCGACCTTGAGAATCTTTGGGCGATTTTGGGACCCCATGGATCCACTTGTAAGTGATAATGACACTTTATTTTAATTAAGTTAAAATAAATACAAAAATGACACAAGCATATATCTTTTAGAAAAAAAATTGTTACATAGAGTTATATATGTTGGTTTTAGACTATAAATATTACTTAGAAGTATAAAAAGATATCCTACATAATGATATTTTATTTATAATTTTTATACATTAAATAAGTTAATTTATTTATGACACAATGGTGATGCAGTAATTTCCATAATAGTGAAAAATTAGAATGATTAATATTATAAATTCCCAAATAAATATAATTTCATACTTTTATTGACTTAAACTAGTTTTATAGGTTACTATGACATATTAGAATTGATTTAATTAACTATTTTCGAAGTAATAATTCTGTTATATGTTTCACAAAAATCAACTATTGAATAGTGTCAAAATTGACATAAAATAGTTTTTAAAACAAATATTATATTATTAATTGATATTAAATTCATAAAACTCTAAGGTTCACCCAAGAGACTTATATCATGATAGTTATATCATTAATGGACCAATTGGGGTCTCTTAGATGTATATAGTATGTTTATTAACTATATAATATAAAAATAAAAAGTGACATGGTAAATGTGAAACTAATTAACTAAGAGTTAAAACTAAACGATAAGGTTAATATAGTGACCCAAACCTGTATAAATTCTATTGTATTAATGTTTTTAGACCTATCCCCACCTTAACCTTTTAATAATCAACTTTTTAAACATTAGAAACCGAATATGAATTTATTATAAATTAATATTTCTAGCTTTTCCAAAGGTGCCCCTCACCCCTCTTATAAAAGGGAACTCCTCCTTCTCATTTCTTCACACCTTAAAAGCCTTTTTGTTCGGCCAACCCCTACCCCAATACTCTCCCAACTTCCCTAAATACAAACTAGAGGCCTTAGTTTTATCAGAAAGCCATCCTAAGGATCCTTTTTGATCAAATCAAAAGGAAGAACCCGAAGAAGAGGTAATGTTTTCACCACCCCTTTTCAAGTTCCTCTCTTCTTCCGCTTCTTCTTCCTTTGTTATTACCTTTATAAAATAATAAATCCAGTATCATATATATACTGTGAAGATATTATAAATATGGTACTACCATATTCAGTATTCTATCCATCCTTTTAATAACATGTCACCATACGTGCGTACGTACGACTTACCGTCTCCACGTCGTGGTGTAATTGTTATTCAATATATTATTATTTGGATGGGTATAATAATGATGTTTAACACATGTAAATAAAAAATATAACATGATGATTAATCTGTATATATTATATAACATCCAATTATATATTATTTTAATATCAAAAGAATGATATTGTCGCTCGTGCGTACGTACGGAATACCGTCTCCACGAACGCGATGAGATTCATTCTCCATCATATCCATTCAAGTATAATTATAATTTTATGATTTAAAAATAGTATCTAAGGACTTGATATCATTCTGGATATTAATAATATACATCCCATTAATAACGAATATGGCTCACATAACAAAGAATATAATGTAAAATGAACCCGTTAACACCCAAAATGACGATAATTCTAAGATATTATTAACAAATCAATGATAAAAGTTCATATATGATATCATATTAAATTAAATTATTCTTGTATAATTCAATAACAATTATTTCACCATTATACAGGAGGTTAACCTACCATCGACCAAGGAAAAATTACAAAGTAAGGAGTTTCTTATCTCACTCTTAATTTCGTGAGAATTCCATTATTCACCACTTATTTATTACATGTGGTGTGTGTGATGACCATGTTTGAATTCATTGTCTAATATACTTTAATTAATGTATATTTACATCATCATTGTGTTATCCTTATTTCATTGGTTCATGTTTCATAACTTACCAAATCAATAAGGGAATTTGAAATTCCAATTTCCATTTATTCGGCTTTACGCAAACTCCATTGATTATTTTACTCCAAGATTATGTATGGAAACACTATTCATTTGATTATGTCAAAATTTACACTCCCCGTTTCTATGGATATACTTTTGATACACATAATCACTCCATTGATAATTTCTCAAGTCATCGATATGAATTTGATAAGAGTAATTTTAACTCACTCTCCATTTGTTGAGTTAAACATCCAATTCATTGGTGTTTTTTTTACAAGATTATATGTGAATGTCCTTTGATTGTTTTACACTGAATATCCAATCATATTTAGTGTATTTATATTTTTCACACATACCTATGTCATTGATTTATCCTTATCGTAAGGGTATGACCTTTGTGGGAGATTTCATCTCAATTTACATTCCATTGAGACTTCTTTGTTGATATACACCAAATCGCTTTTATGTGGTGTATATAATGTACTTTGACATAGTATATCATGAATACATTTATTCTCATGATATTAAAAATTTTTATTACCTCAATTATTTGTATTCAAGTGTCTCTCTTTTGGTTAGAAACTCTAACTAAAATACCATTTTTAAATGGTTTAAAGACTTATTCTTCTAAATCTTGATCATTAATGTCCATGTTTTAAAAAATGTTTTTAAGGATTTAATTATATGGACATTAAAGTTTAAAAATTAAAACTCCTTTTAAAAGTTTCAAAGTGGTATGGGACACTTTAATTCAAAAATCAATTTTTAAACGGCTTCTTGACAAATAGTGTGACTTTTAAATGATTTCAAGAAAAAAGGGGGATATTTCTCTCAAATAGTTTTGATGATTATTTTCATCTATGTCAACATCCTTCATTATTCTTGATTGAGGTTAATGTGATAAAATACAATCTTCCATATTGTATCTAATGAGTTATGTTTGACTGTGGATGTGATATTTTTATACTATTCATGGTTTCTGGTCAAAGTATTGACATTTCGTATGCTAGTTTTAATACGAATGTTTATGTTATGTTTAAACCTATTAATATGAGTAATGCATTGGACTTAATAAGTGACCGGTGGAGCCCGCTATAGCTCCTCGATGCATCGGTAGGTCTCATGAGACAAACTAGTGTCTTGGAACAAGGCCTTGGCAAAATCTTATTTGTAGTCTTGGCACGAGGCCCTGGCTATGTGGTCATGATAGTCTGGCATTATTAATTCCATCATTATTAAAGTTGTTATTGATATTTCATGTGATCATTTGACTAGTATAATATCCATGTGAGTAAGTAAATGGAGTTATTTTATTTTATCTTTTCTATTTTATGCTGAAGTTCAAGTTTAAAATGCTTTCGTTTTAGTTATAAACTACCTTAAGTGTTTATGGTTATCTATGAAAGCTTCTGCTATAATGTTATCCTTACTGAGCATCTGAGCTCACCCTTTTCAAAGATTTATTTTTCCCAGGATTATGAAGAAGTAATTTATGAATCACCTTCAGGGATATTATGAGGGGATATGAAGACAAGATGTTGTTGTATTTTTTTTACCTTATGATGTAATGTAATACTTATGAATATATCTAGTGTTTCTAAGACTACTAAACCAATCGGTCTTTCGAGATTTGATCCTTTATGATCATGCCAATGTTATGTAATAATGCACCAACTTTGGGTATCTAGGTTCGGGGCGTTACAGTTGGTATCAAAGGAAGTTTAGTACAAACCTTGGAAGCTAGATTTAGATAATCTCTGATTAGAGCACATAGACCTATGATGAATGTTGAGGATTAGTATAGAAGAACATCCTAAAATTTTGGTATTGTAGAGATTCTTGTGAGTTTTCCGAGCAATACATCCATGTATGGATACGAGCAGGTTGAGGCGGCTTTGGCACAGATGTACCTAGGGGTAAAACCCAAAAACACCGCTTGGAGCTAGACTTGAACGGGAACTGGTGCACGACAACAGGCCTTGCTGCACTCTTGGTTACGACACTCCCGGGGGATATGCCTAGGATAATTTAAAATTTCTTTACAAACCGATTTAAAGTAATATATATATATAAGATGATAGTAAATGACCTTGGTTAATCCTAATGTGTTTCAAATTGAGAATATCGTGACATGTTAATATCTAAATGATTTTATGACTAATATTACTCACACAATTCTTTTTGGTTTTAGACAATGGCTAGATTCCAAGGAAGTCATAGTGACTTTGAGAATGATGTACAAGGTGGGAATGGTGGTGGGAATGACCAACAGAATGGAATGTTGATAGGCATAAAAGATATCGTCTTTATGCCAAATCTTTTTTCCAAAAATATGATCAACAACATATATATTAACCAACTCCAGGACTCAACAAGGAAGATAAAGGTGATGAATGATAAGAGCTCCAGTAATGGGGACCATGGAGAAAAGACCCCTCAATTTCCATCACGCAAGAAATGTGGTAGGAGACACCAGAGAAAGTGTCTCAATGGGACCAATAAATGCTTTACGTGTGGGAAGGAAGGACATAAAGTGAATAATTACCGAAGAAAAATGAAGAGTACTATGGAAGAAGATAAAAATGGTCCCAAGAGTCCATTTATAGTCATTTTCCGTAAATGTAGGGGACCTGGCCATTACCCGAATGAATGTCCTATTTTATAGGATATTTTCTTGGTCAAAGAAGAAGCTATGTGGAAATAAATGGTTGGAGAAATGTTTAAAAAGTATTATCACTCCTTGATTATGGGTTTACTTTGGCATAATTTTCTCTTGTATTTGTAACCCCGCAGTTTTCCATGTGAGAATGATATTTGAGGAAGAATTGTCTCTTCTCTTGTGGATATAGGTATAAATAACCATTTGGTTTTATATGATCATTGGGGTTTGAAAGAATTGTAAGTTATTATAATTTGGTATGAAAATGCAAGGTATGATATAAATTTTGTGGTTAAATTATGTTATTTTGAGGAATTTATCTCATTTTGGTAATGTTATAAAATATAGTTTTTGAAAAAGGACAACACGTAGACTGTGTGACAACCTGTCTTGTCGGAAAAAGCTGTGGGAATCAAACCCACAACCAATGTGAGATTGGGATTTATCGCCTACCACTGGACTACGTGAAGTCCCTGGATAGTGTGACTAATTATTTTTAGTTAAATGATTTTATTGATCAATAATAAGTTGATTTGGGTTCTTATGTCTTATCAAATGAATACCCTTGGTATAGGAAAATGATTTGGTGATTAAGTGATAAATGTTATTTTGGAAGATGTTCGCTTTGTTGGGAACACTATATGACCAAGGAAAATAGAATACTATGGGGTTTCATTTATGGAGTAATGGTATATTTTTATCTATGTTTTTATTGTGGATCTATAGTGATTTGGGTTATTTATGGAAATGATTAACCTATAATAAAGAATATGTGATTAGGTTAATTACTTTTAAGTATGTGACTTTAAGAGTAGATGATGTCATTTGGAGAATCAATTTAACGTGGAAGACTACATTCTTATAAGTTTTCGGTTTCAATATTAGTTTGGATTATATTGAAGGATTTTAAGGTAAATTTATTATTGAATGGTTTTTATTTAACTTTGGGGTATTGTTGGTTTAATTTTAGAAATTAAGATTAGTATTTTTTTCATTAATGGAATATACATTTGGGGGATCATCAGATCTTATACTAACCATTTTGGTTTTGATTAATCTCTAAAGACAAGTTAAATATATATATTTTATCCTACATGGATCATGTATTTCTATAGAAGTATATTCCAGCTCTTTTATTGTGACTAAGTCTTCTTGAATACTCATTGTTCAAAAAAAATAAGTTAGTGGTCAAAATTTATTAAATAATGAAACTCTACTTAAAAAGTATGTATATCTCTTTATGTTCTTAGTCAATATCATAAATGAATTCCTCGTCCTTATGTAATGTAACTTAAAACAAAAAAAAGGTGTCCGTTTACTTTCCTACTAGGAGACTAGTGGTTGTTTGCCCCAACATAAGTTTGTGGTTTTCTTATTGTTAACTTTCTCCTGATCATGATTTCTATCCCTCTCCATCAGAACTTGACACTTATTTTATCATCCATATCCATGTTTTCTTACATGGAAGCCGAGTATGGGTTATCTTGGTTGACCTTAATACCTCTCTTTCTTCCTTTTAAAGTGATAGTTTTATTGACTCTTTTTCTGATGTGGGACTTTCAATTATATTCCCAAGCACAATTTTAAAAATTGTGAGGATGCAATTTATTGATGGGGGGGAGAATGTAACACCCAAAGCTTCCACGGTATGTTTCCCTTCGAATAATACAATGGCGTGCATTGTACGCAACTTCGAAATTCTAACACACCACAACCAATCAAACTAGCCGTTATGAATAGTAATACTGACTTTTTCAAATTTTATAAATTCTATCTCTCAAAATTGACTTCATTTTTGGATTTTGAATATCGAATTTTCCCTAGGGTGAAATTTTGGTACTTTTCGGATAAATTTCATATTTTGATGAATAGTGAAAATTACTAAATTTTAATTAAAAAAACATTTTTAATCAAAATAATTAATAGTGATAAATTATGAAATTGAGTGGTTTTAAAGTACATTTAGAATATATTTTTACCATGCAATACAACGTGGTTCATTGAACAAAATTTCACATTTAAACCAGACATAAACAAGTGCCAATCTTTTGATTGTTATTATCTCTTAAAAACACGCTTTTTGTTTTAACAATGGGAATTAATTTTAAATTAATTTCTGCCATTTCTGTGTTTTTAATTTGGAAAAATGGATTCAATATTTGGATTTAGGATGTTCAAATTGTGTAAATAGTTAACTTTTATTTTGAGACATTTTGGATAATTACTTCGGTAAATATTTTATTTAACATGGTTAAAGGGTAAATCCGGTAAACAAGGGTTAAAAAATAATATTATAATAATATAAAATTACACTAAAACGTGTCTCAACCCTATTTGCTAATACATGGTCGACCATGGGCATCTTTTGGGCGATTTTGGGACCCCATGGATCCACTTGTAAGTGATAAAGACACTTTATTTTAATTAAGTTAAAATAAATACAGAAATGACACAAGCATATATCTTTTAGAAAAAAAATTGTTACATAGGGTAATAGATGTTAGATTTTACGCTATAAATATTCATTATAATGATAAAAAGATTTATTATATAATGAAATTTTATTTATAATTTTTAGAAATTAAATAAGTTAATTTATTTATGACACAATGGTGATGCAGTAATTACCATAATAGTGATAAATTAGAATAATTGATATTATAAATACCCAAATAAATATAATTTGATACTTTTATTGAATTACACTAATTATATAGTTTAATATGACATATTAGGATTGATTTAATTAACTTTTTTCGAATTAATCATTCTTTTATGTGTTTCACCAAAATCAACTATTGAATAGTGTCAAAATTGACATAAAATGGTTTTAAAAACAAATATTATATTATTAATTGATATTAAATTTCTAAAAATCTAAGGTTCGGCAAAGAGACTTATATAATGATAGGTATATCATTAATGGACCACTTGGGTGTCTCTTCGATGTATATAGTAAGTTTATTAACTATATAATATAAAAATACAAAGTGACATGGTAAATGTCAAACTAATTAACTAAGAGTTAAAACTAAAAGATAAGGTTAATATAGTTACCCAAACCTAAATAAATTCTATTTGATGATTTGTTTTAGACCTATCCCCACCTTAACCATTGAATAATAAACTTTGGATCCATTATAAACCGAATATTAATTTATTATAAATTAATATTTCTTGCTTTTCCAAAGGTGCCTCTCACCCCTCCTATAAAAGGGCACTCCTACTTCTCATTTCTTCACACCTTAAAAGCCTTTTGGTTCGGCCAACCCCTTCCCAAATACTCTCTAAACATCCCTCAATACAACATAGAGGCCTTATTTTGATCATAAAGCCATCCTATGGAGCCCTTTTGATCAAATCAAAAGGAAGAACCCGAAGAAGAGGTAATGTTTTCACCACCCCTTTTCAAGTTACTCTCTTCTTCCACTTCTTCTTCCTTTGTTATTACCATTCTAAAATAATAAATACATTATCATATATATACTGTGAAGTTATTATAAATATGTTACCACCATATTCAGTATTCTATCCATCCTTTTAATAACATGTCACCATATGTGCGCAGGTACGACTTACTGTCTCCACGTCGTGGTGTAATTGTTATTCAATATATTATTATTTGAATGGGTATAATAATGATGTGTAAGACATGTAAATAATAAATATTACATGATTATGATTCTGTATATATGATATAACATCCAATTATATATTATTTTAATATCAAAATAATGATATTGTCGCTCGTGCGTACGTACGGAATACTGTCACCATGAACGCGATGAGATTCATTCTCCATCATATCCATTCAAGTATAATTATAATTTTATGATTTAGAAATAGTATCTAAGGACATGAAATAATTATGAATATTAATAATATACATCCCATTAATAACGAATATGGCTCAAATAACATAGAATATAATGTAAAATGAACCCATTAACACCTGAAATGACGATAATGCTAAGATATTATTAACAAATCAATGTTAAATGATCATATATGATATCATATTAAAGTAAATGATTCTTGTATAATTAAATAACAATTATTTCACCATTATACTGGAGGTTAACCTACCGTCGACCAAGGAAAAATTACAAAGTATGGAGTTTCTTATCTCACTCTTAATTTCATGAGAATTCCATTATTCACCACTTATTTATTACATGTAGTGTGTGTGCTGCCCATGTTTGAATTAATTGTAGAATATACTTTAATTAATGTATATTTACATCATCATTGTGTTATCCTTATTTCATCGGTTCATTTTTCATAAGTTACCAAATTGATAATGGAATTTGAAATTCCAATTTCCATTTATTCGGCTTTACGCAAACTCCAATGATTATTTTACTCCGAGATTATGTGTGGAATCACTATTCATTTGATTTTGTCATAATTTCCACTCCCCTTTTCTGTGGATATAATTTTGATACACATAATCACTCCATTGATAATTTCTCAATTCATCGATATGAATTTGATAAGAGTAATTTTAACTCATTCTCCATTTGTTGAGTTAAACATCCAATTCATTGGTGTTGTTTTTACAAGATTATGTGTGAATGTCTTTTGATTGTTTTACACTGAATATCCAATCATATTTAGTGTATTTATATTTTTCACACTTAACTATGTCTTTGATTTATCCTTATCCTAAGGGTACGACCTTTATGAGAGATTTCATCTCAATTTACATTCCATTGAGACTTCTTTGTTGATATACACCAAATCGCTTTTATGTGGTGTACATAATGTACTTTGACATATTATATCATGAATCCCTTTATTCTCATGATATTATAATGTTTTTATTACCTCAATTATTTTTCTTCAATTGTCTCTCTTTTGGTTAGAAACTCTAACTAAAATACCATTTTTAAATGTTTTAAAGACTTATTCTTCTAAATATTGATCATTAATGTCCACGTTTAAAAAAATGGTTTTAAGGATTTAATTATATGGACATTAAAGTTTTAAAATTAAAACTCCTTTTAAAAGTTTCTAAGTGGTATGGGACACTTTGATTCAAAAATCAATTTTTAAATGGCTTCTTGACAAATAGTGTGACTTTTAAATGATTTCAAGAAAAAGGGGGATATTTATCTCAAATAGTTTTGATGATTATTTTCATCTATGTCAACACCCTTAATTATTCTTGATTGAGGTTAATGTGATAGAATAAAATCTTCCATATTGTATTGAATGAGTTATGTTTGACTGTGGATGTGATGTTTTTATACCATTCATGGCTTGTGGTTAAATTATTGACATTTCGTATGCTAGTTTTAATAGGAATGTTTATATTATGTTTAAACCTATTAATATGAGAATGCATTGGACTTAATAAGTGATGGGTGGAGCCCTCTATAGCTCCTCGATGCATCGGTAGGTCTCATGATACAAACTAGTGTCTTGGCACAAGGCCTTGGAAAAATCTTATTTGTAGTCTTCGCACGAGGCCTTGGCTATGTGGTCATGATAGTCTGGCATTATGCATTCCATCATTATGAAAGTGGTTATTGATATTGCATGTGATCATTCGAATAGTAGAATATCCATCTGAGTAAGTAAATAGCATTATTTTATTTTATCTTTTCCATTTTATGCTGAAGTTCAAGTTTAAAAAGCTTTCGTTTTAGTTATAAACTGCCTTAAGTGTTTAAGCTTATCTATGAAAACTTCTGCTATAATGTTATCCTTACTGAGCATCTGAGCTCACCCCATTCAATGTTTTATTTTTCCTAGGATTATTAAGAAGTAATTTATGAATGGCCAGTAGGGATAGTATGAGGGGATATGAAGACAAGATTTTGTTGTAGTTTTTTTACCTTATGATGTAATGTAAGACTTATGAATATATCTAGTATTTCCAAGACTACTAAACCAATCGGTCTTTCAAGATTTGATCCTTTATGATCATGCCAATGTTATGTAATAATGCACCGACTCTGGGTATCTAGGGTCGGGGCGTTACACTAGACAAATCACATGGTTTTAATTTTTTCGTGAAGAGGTTTACCTTATTCATGATCATCATGTAGTTTTTAACTCAAAACCCCCCTATATTGGGAAGTTCATCGTCACATTGTCTGTTCTATTCATTGATTACACAATTCCATTTATTTCCAACCATTATTTATATAATGATAAACAATAAGTGGAAAATTATGTTATATTGTAAATATTATATTATCAATTCTAAAATAATTATTAATCTAAAAGATTTCAATTATCATTATTCTAGGATGATATAATTAAATCATGATAAAAGGATTACATTTTATATATATCCTTCATTATTTTTTGTACAATCATGTGATTAACTAAAACATATCCCTGAGGAGTGTCAAACTTGGTGTGTGGAAGTTCCATTATCATACACCAAGTGAGGATTGAGTCAAGATCAATTCACCCTTTTGGGGTTATTACTACTAGTTATAATTGTTCTAGAGACACAACCACTTATATTATTTATACATATATCTAGTTTATTGTAAACTGCTGAATTAATAATTCATCAAAATTCTTGGATGTTTTAAAATATTTATAATCATCTCTAAGGATCAAACTAATTTTTCTAGAAATAATTTCAACTAATAATTAATCCATAATTTGACACAAATTTTGGTGACCCACTTTTTTATTTTATAAGCCTTTCATTACATTTTACAATATTTAAAAATCCATAGGATCTAATGTGGTTTAATGTCTTGGAAAATAGGAACATAATACATGAAAAATATAAAAATTATTCTAATCCAATTGAATGACATCTTTATAGGTTCATCCTATGTTATAGTTACTCCATATCATATCATAGGGACAAACATCAAAGAATGGAATGATCGTAAATCCTGATAAGGGAATAAACAAATGAGATTATTATAATGTGACCTTGAGGAATATAAATAAGAAATGACCATATAAACATGAGCCATATTATAATATATAGAACATGAATCACAACATTGAAATATGGATAAATCATTAACATTATACATTCATAAACACATCACCATAACTCATCACTATGGGGAAATAAAACAAATTAAGAAGTCTTTTGACTAAGGTATCATAAAATATTACTAAGGCATGCTTCCAAGGTATCATGAACATTTCATGTCAAGAGATTAACCTTTTACCCAATGCATTGGAGTGCTATTAGGTCACTCCCTTCATATTTATTTAATCATTATATACACATTGATCATAATAAATCATTTCATCAATAACATGATGTTAATCCTGAATGAGTTTCATATAAAATTATGGAGTATATAAATGCCTATGTACTTGAACATTACATAAGTTTTTTAACCACAAAAAGTAATGTTGGTTTCTTACATTTAAATCCTCGAGTCAATAGATTTTCATCCCCTATGGGTGAATTCCTATGGGTAATTATGTGTTTTCGTTATTCACTATATCAGAATATTTTCTGAAAAATGGAATATTTCAGGAAATGGTTTCTGTAACATGATGGTAAACATCAATTTTTAATTAAAATTCACAATGAGAGAGAATACAGGTATAACATGGAAAACAAATCCTATTGTAAGTAATTTAAAGGTTAAAATTCATGAAAATCAATAATATTTTATATTAATAATTCTCAAAAAAGGAGGTTCATGAAAGAAAAATAAGAATAGGAGAATCCTCTAACCTAGTATATTTACTTATTATAACATGAGAATGGATCCTTGAGACCATGGAAGAATCATGGAGGGACTATTTGGGAGGTATAATAACCATAAATGTTTTTATAATATATTTGGAGTCATGAAAAATGGGGAATTGGTGCTATTTATACTTGAAGAGTTGTGGTTTTAAAAGGATTAAATATTGGTTATTTTCTATATAAGCTAAAACTTCATGGTTCAATGAATTCCAACGAATTTTATTAAATATTAATTATTTATTGACTGTTTTTGATGTTCACGTCCTTAAAAAAACCAAAACATACCTTCCATCCGACCCATTTAATGCACAAAAAACCAAAATAAATAATTTTTTTAAAAAAAACAATTTCATTCAAAAAACAAAATCATTGATTTCTATAATAAAAATATATTTTTTAAAATATTTTGTATAATTATTTAATAAAATAATTATTTGATAAAATTTTTCAATTTTTTTAACCATTCTGACATAGTAATGATTTTATAAAATCACAGTACTCATAATGTATCAATTTTCACTTTTTCACCAATAAATTAATTTTTTCAGAAAAAATCCCTAAAAACACAATAAGATTATTTTTTATTATGAGTTAAAAAATATATAATAAACACTATACTCTAAATATGATAATTATAAATTTTAAATAAAATAATATTTAATGAAAATTAATTGTTTTATGACATAATAAACATTCATACTGTTAGAAAAATTACTTTGGATGTCGTTAAAATATATAATCATTTACAAGGTGTATTAAATGATTATTTGATGAAAAAATTATATTTATAAATTCTAAATTTAGCATAAAATATATTTTAAATATAATTTTTTGTATAGTATCTAAAAATAAAACAATTTTGATTTTATAATTAGCGAATCATGATGATCACTTCAATGCATATACATTACCAACAATAATAATGATCATCTGGTTTATTGGATAATGGGAATATTGTCAATAAACCTTATTAGTAGACAAACATAAAGGTATAAAATCATATTTCACTATAAATACATCATCGTTATTATACACCATCATTCACATTGACTCTATCAATGTTCAATATAAATTCCCATATCAATATTCTATCACTCAATCTTTATTTCTCCATTATAGTGTTGTTTGTGTGTATGATCATTCTAGGGGATCGAGGAAACAAAAATATTTATATTTTACTTTATTTAAACATTATTAGTCATCCCATTTTCATATTATATTTTATATTGGGTATTATTTTTGAATGAATAAAATGTTATTAAAAAATTCAGTACAATTTTCATGGTTTATAATATGATACTATAACATCACTACTTTTCTTAAAAATGGACTTACAAATCCTATGATAATGGCTATAATTTCCATACCATTAATTATGGAAATTAAATAAAATCATATGTAATTATATTATAAAAAATAATAAAATGTTATTGATAAGAAAGAGTTCCTATATATAAATAAGAATATTTTTCAGGTCATTACGTAAATCACCAAGGAAAATTTTAATCATGAAAATAGAAGAAGAATCCAACAAAATCAAAATAAAAAACATTAAATATAAAAAGTTTACCTGTGAAAAATGAACATTGTTAGAGAGACAATAACCAAATAAATAGTCAAAGTGAACTTTAGATGAATCAGATAAATTATTTTAGATATTGTTAAAAAGTATGCAACATTCCATAGAAGAAAAAATAGGTTGAATGAAAATACATCCTTTATATAAGACAGTGACCAGAGAGGAATAACACACCTTCAAAAATAGAAACTTAAGGATAGGGAAGGTAAAATATAATAACTTTATATACATGATTATTTCCTATAGATAAGATCCATATAAAACTATCATCAGGCACTGGATCTTTTAATGAAACCCTAGATCAACTAGAAAATTATAGAACACATTTTAAGGAATTGTCACGTGAATTGTATCACCTAGGATTAATATCACGAATTTCATGGAATTAAAAAAATAGAAATATCATATATTATAAGAAACTGAGACACCTGGATCTTCGAACATCCCATCACTGAGGGAAGAGGCCAAATTTCAAGTCAAGGAATACATATGAGGGATATTGAAAATGTTCAATGAGTGTATGGGGGAGAATCAAAACCAATAATAAATTATCAAATATCCCCTAAAAATACTCAAAAATGTAGAAACCCCAATGATGGGACAATGGACTCCTAAATATTACATCATTTACTCTAGGTGACATATAATGAATTTTGAAATGTTGTGGAAGGTGATGATAGATTATATAAGCCATGATATAACAATCACCTGGAGATTAATTTTAATTTTGTTAAATATTTAAATTCAAAAAACATTTTAAATATGAAATCATGGTTATCATAAGAAGTTACAATATATGTTATATGTAGTGGTTTGATTTTTATTTGTGATATTGAATTATTATAAAATTTTATTCAACCTTAATTAATTATATTATATTTTTAGAAATATACTCTAATGAGCACCAGAAAGACTATAAGATATTGAATGTTATGATATCCACTATCATAGTATTTGGATAAATGGGAAATTATTATATACAAATATCAAAACATGTACTAGAAAAACTCTTTTTATATAATATTTAACATGTAGTATATCATCCCAAATAATATGGGGATCCATTTGATATAATATGGGAATGTGGGATAGAGTTAAAGGATTCACTATTTCTTTAAAATATAATAAAAATTATTGAAATTAGTGATTTAATATTCATTTATGACTGGGGAAATCACAAGGTGATCAAGTGAAATTATTTTGGAAAATAAATTTTATCTTAGAATATGATGTTCAATATCAAAACAAATATGATGGTGTTGTAGAAAATGATATTAATGCCTTAAAGTTAATGATGAAAGGAAATTATGGATTATCTATTTTTGGATGCTTTTAGTTGGGACAACACATCTTATATTATGACATCAATTCCTCTGCCTCCCCTAGATGGATTTTCATCCTTGGATTCGTTATGTATCCCATCGGTGGGTGCTTTCATTCATTTCTACTTTCCAAAGGTGTACATCCTCCATCACCACATTTGTTGATGATAACTGTTCCTAAATAAGAATAAGATAATGGGATATAGACTCTTCTTTTATGGATTCCTCCTAGAGATCATTGTACTGTTTTTGTATCCCTCAAAGATTTAATAAATGTTATTGAATTCCATTCATGGAAGAATCATAAGGTGAACACTAGTTAATTAAAAATCTTTTTGTTGTAATGGGGTACCTAGAATTAGTATGGAGTTGGTGATGATTTGGATTCTTGGTCATGCTGGGATTTGATAAATTATTCATCATTTAATGTTGATGGAATCATATATATATAATGAATCATTGGTGGAGAAAATTACACACCATATATCTTCAATGTGGAGACATAGGTCATAAACAATAGAAATCATAGGCTCGATTCATGGGTATCAAATGGGTGCAGCATGGGGTCAGGGTTCTTATATATTTGATGGGGTTTATTGTGGGTTTAAAATAATTTGGGGAAAGTTAGATCATAATTTTAACATCTTATGGGGATAGGTAAGTTGTAGTTTTAACATCTTGACATGACAAGTAGGTCACAGGGTTAAAATCGTATTGGGATAGTTATTTCATAAGTTTAACATATTTTAGATATAATTAGGTCCTAGGATTAATGTATTTTGGGGATAGGTATGTGGTGTTGAGTTTTCCCTTGGGGGTAAATGATCACACTTTTGATTTTCCACCTACTGAGGGGAAGAAAATAAAATTTAATGGTGTTGTTGGGGAATCAATATTGAACCTAAAGGTGGCATCCTATTAATGTTAGGATGTCCAGATAGAACCTTATATAGGTATCCTACATACCCTATTAGGAGAAAAGATAAAAACCCATGTAGTTAAACTCCCTAATTTACAGTTTTGTAATGGAATCAGTCCATGCAGTTTAATAGAATATGGTGGGGAAACTTGCGTTACAAATGGCGAGACATCGAGTGAAGGTTTGGTACTTAAATTTTGGATTACCCTATTGTTTTTGGGTTACATGTAATGGATGTGTGGTACTTATGCATATGGGATTACCTGGTGTTGGGGTTACATCCCCCATATTGGGGTTTCATCCCATGAAGGAATGGGGATAATGCATTTTGGTTTCCCTAGTGTTGGGATTTCATCCCTAGTATTGGGGATTCATCCCTTGTAGGTTTGGTTCTTATGCATATGGAATTCCCTATTAAAGATCATCCAGTGATTTCATGGGGCTTATGCATATTGGATTCCCAATATAGGAGGATCATCCCATGATTGTATGGGGCTTACACATATAGTCAACCCATCATATGTGTCTCATTCAGTGGTTAGGATGGAGGTTTCATCCCATTATGATCATACATAGAGAATCTATTGTTCATTTCTCAAGGTATGATGTGAGGTTCATCCCATTCCAATCATACATAGGGAAATCAGTGTCCATCTCACATGATAGGTCTACACATTAATTTCATGTACTGACGATTTTGTCACATATTTTCACATAGAACAGCTAGGATGCGGTGTTAGGTTGTTTTACATCATGTATCTCATATGTGGGATGATCCTACACCCATGGATATTATTTCTATGTTGAAGAAAAGGATTGAAAACTATAACATATCATAGGGATGGTAATATATTTCCCATTATGGTCCACCTTCATTGATTATATTTCTACTACATAAGTACATATGGGTGGTACATGGAATAAACACATCCATGGTGAAGTAGAACATGCGGATCAAAAAATGATGGTGTCTATTCATAGGATAAATAGGCAATATATATATATTATTCTTAAGAGAAAGACATTATGTTACCATCTGATCCATGATTAAAAAAAGATTATGAATGTGAGGGTAGATGATACTAGTTGTGTGGAGGATTTTGGTAGGAGTGAAAAAAAATTAGTGGTTATGAGGTCATCATGAACTCAACTTTCTTGAAGGTATGTACACTTAAAGTAAGAAGTATGTAGGGACCCCTAAAGTTGGTTTAGAAAAGTTATGGTTGTTTTGAAACATAAAAGATTCATAAAATGGTGTTATTTTTTAAATAGGTTGACCATGAATCGGGGTAAAGTCTATGTCCCCTATTGTTGGTTTCATAAAAGATAATTATCTCATAAAACCTGAAAAATCTCAAGGGGACTTCCTCTTTTTCAACAGTCATGAACCATCTCAAAAGTAATCTCCATCATGGAATTTGAGTTTTAAGAGATCATGGGATTATATTCATCAAATATGGATACCTATTGGAATTTATTTATCCTTTTGAAAATAAAGAATGATTTTACATAAATTCAAAGCATTTGAAATAATTCCAACAGGCATGTCTTCTTAATTTAGGGGTGGTCGAATGTATTTACATGAACTGTGGTGTTGGTAATTACCATTTCACAAAATTTAGTGTCTCTGAGATACATTTTTTGAATATTTGGTAAGGGTGAGGTGACCGTATTGATTTGACATATGTTGTGTGAAGGCATCATAATTCATGTGAGATTCACTTCACGATGCCTAGAGTAACTTTACGTGGTACTGTTTGTTCATAATGGTTATGAACAATACGAATCGAGTCCCATTGGTGGATTTTTAACATTTTTTTGATCTTATTGTCTCTGAAATATCCATGTACTCCTCAACATCTCCAATAAAATGGGGTTTTTCAATGTCAACAAATTCCAATCCTTGGAATGGGAGTTACCATGTGGGAGGAGGGTTAGATTCTAAGGTGAAACAACTGAAAATAAGTTATTTGTGTTCCTTATTTTTGAAAATCATCCCAATACATTGTCTTATAAATTTTTAAGGGGGCTAAATGAATCCATGACCATTTCATTAAATATAGGCCCTTTCCAACTTTTCATGAAACTATATACATTTGTGATTATTAAGTATTTATTTTATACTTTGTGAAAACTTGTCCACATTCTTAACCAGTTCATCCATTATCACTATTTTATTGATACAAAACATTAAATAATGGGGCCTTTGAGAACATGAAATTCATAAATTAGGATCTGAAAATTTCCAAATTATTGAAGTTGGTTTTAGAAAGTACCAAAGCTATAGATTATCGATGGATGGAGATGGCTGGAAACCCCATGAATGGGGAGAGATTTAGAATATCATCATATTATGATATTCTTAATTAATTTATATAAGAGTGGTATGAGTAATATACAATATGAAAGAGGATAACATTGTATTTGTTTGGTTTGATAAATGATGTGTCAAACCCTAGTGTTGTTTGAGATGAGAATTTATATCGGCTTAGATATTCCCTCGGGATATACCGATGGAAAATAATTGGCACGGGTCACTGTGTGAAGGAACACATGTTCATAACACCCATTGATTGTGGAAACATGTGAATAACATTAATATGGAGGAACTCGTTGAAGAGATGCACCCACTAGTTGAGACTATTCTCAGGGTTAGATCATTGGACTGTCTCTAAAAATGGGTGGAAGAATATGATCAACACTAGGGAAAAAACATCATAGATGAGTGGGATTGGTCTCACTAGGACTAATAGTCCTTCAATGAATTTGAGGTAGAGATGAATAGGGTGGGTTTATATGATTTTTAATGGTCGTAATAGTTTCATGTCTACTACAACCAATATATTATGCCTCAGCTTCTATGAAGGTGGCCTCTAGGAATCAACAGGTTTCGTCTACACCGTGGAGATGTTAGAATCAGCATGTGGGTCCTATAATAGATTATTGGGATTCGAATACATGGGGGAATTTATGATAAATTTACCACTATGGATTATGTTTGGGAGGAGCATGATAGGATTCTAGAAATATAATGGTATTTACTATATAAGGGTAAAGGAGTGGAAAATAATTGGTTGGGGATGATGGATGTATTTTTCAATAAGTTTTTCAGTTTCTTTATGAATGATACTATGTAAATTCTTCCACGAAGGCATCAAAAATTCCCAATAACATCACAGATAGGGTATTATCCCTTGTATTGTAAGGTTTTAGAGGTGAGCTAGTGGAAAATTTGGGTCACAATGTGAAGATTGAGGCTCCAACAGTCAGGATTGCAAGATTTATTAAAGTGATTATCTACTGGTGGATTCATCTAGTTGTGTATTCTTACATAGGGGTGTATCCAAGAACCTTTATTATGGATGATATTTAAATGGTATGAAAAAGTATCAATCTGGTCATTCCATTATAGGAAAAACTATACCATATGTTACTTCATATAATCCAAAGTAAGAACCCCTTCCGCGTGTGTTGGCCCTTCCGTTTCATGTATAGATGAATCACCATTCACATGGCGGGTGTGAGTATACTAATTTTTTCTCTTACGCCAGTATAATATTTTGGACATTAATGACAAACATCATCAAGATTAATCCTTTCATGATAGATTATGTTGGAATGTAGGAGAGGACCAAGATGAAAAAAACTTTTATGTTCCACTTATCCCCCCTCCCAATAGGGATGGAGAAACATGATGAACATGAATAGATGGGTAGGATTCATACCTTCTAGCCTTATGAGGTGAGGTGTTAGTGATAATGGTTGATTTTGAGGTGACCATTGAACCATACACCCTATATAAGTTCACCAGACAATTTAGGTGTCTATAAAGACTTTCCCTGAAGGTGTACATTATATTATGTACCATGTTTCTCCCCTAAGTTATCCAACTAATATGGTGCATGTTTTCATGGGAATATAGTTTAAGGAGGAATGATATTTCACCAATAAACACTAAATATGGAATATTCTATGAGTTTTCAATGAGTTGGGAGATATCATACCCAATGAAGATGCTAAGGTGGCCAAAAAATCAAGAATAATTTAAGGAAGAGGCCCCATGACCACGAGTAAAGGGTGTGATGCGACTAGGAGTGCATGTCAAGGAGAAATATTTGGGTCAATGAAGAGTTTAGAAGCACCTAATCTAGATATTCTGATCACTGAATTGGGTGTATCTCTATAAGGGGGTTCAATAATAGGCTCTAGACTATGAGAAATAGCCTATGGAGGAAGGTTAACCCACTTCGGTAGTTTTGAGGATGCATGTCAGCGCCCCAAGGAAGTTGTTACGCAATGGAGAAATCCTAAATGGGTTGATAAAATAGGAAATGGTCCAACATATTTGGTCTATTAATGATATGATTCATCCTATTCATAACGAGGGGATTCACTTCTCTTAGTTGGGCTATATAAATGAAGGATTTCGTTCTCCCTAGGCTAAGGTGGGGCAATATATTATGGATCTTGAGGAAATGATACATTCTTGATGAATCAAACATCCCATGGACATCAAGATGAAGGTGTTTCTAGGAATTCATTCCAATCAATTTCCCTGTATAGATTAATTTTCCACTAGTGTTATAGAGAGTGGAGAATCATCCATAGTGGAATCCTGGGGTAGTAATGCCTTTATAAACTACCTTGGGAATGTGAATATTGTTATTGATCAGGTTCATATATTCTCTTCCTATTGATTGGAACCAATTTTCATTCTTTTTTGTATTTTTAATGTCCATTCCTTGTCATTTACCTGGATCAACCGATAAAAATAGAGGTATATCCATGATGGATCTTCATAGGATAATGGTGTAGAACCAAACCCATAGGGGGTGTGTGCAGAACATCCTCTAAGAAATATGGTCATAGGAAGCTATCAATTTGTGACCAATCCACTGTCTATGACCAGATAAGTAGATTAACTAAACAAGGAGACTCCTTTTACTCTCTAATCTTACCCCTATTAGTCTGAATACATACATTTTGTTATTTTTCTAGCCTCTTTCCTTTTAAATAGAGCCAACAAACATGGAAAAGGAGTTTCCCTTGGTAGTCAAGTAATATATTCATACTAAAATTCTATCTCTGTAAGGGATTCTAGTGAACCTCTCAAACCTATTGGATGATAATTATAATTCATGTATGTATTTACCTATTTCCAACCACTTTTTTATGCCTCCTATAATTTATGATCGTCTAACCTTTCATCTTAAATAATAGTGAAAACCATGTTGGGGGCCAGCCACCAGTGGTGATGCCTACACTAGTGGAGCCTACAGCTAAGGTGGTAATGGTTAATGTTACAACCTCATTGGGTGTATCTAATGATATTGTGACCACTTGTACTACTCTGGAATCACTGTTGTAGGTGGTGGTCAAATTCATGTCCACAATGGTGTTAAATAAAATAATGATTCCAATAGGGATGATCGATAAATAAATGATTTTTGAGCCTAAAACAGAGGTTCAATATGAGGTTTTAGAGGCCCCATTATATGAAAAGGATATGGTTAGAGTGTTTTTCCTCTAGAATCTGATATTTTCCCATTCGAAAAAATTTCTAATGATGATCCATACAGTGAAATGTTGGAAACCTTCCATGAGTATAAGCCTATTTTCTAGAAAACTTTTATTATTATGGATCTAACGTAGCTAAGGATAACTAGGTCCTTTGACATAGATCATAGTGAAGTGTGGGGAATTTCATTAATCCCACTTCATGAGAAACTCTTAAAATTTAGGTGGGGTCTCTCCGCCATTTGTTAGTCATGTAATGAATTTCTAGGACTCTAATAAAATACATTCTCTAGATTTGGAATCTATAGTGGACCAAGTTCTTATATAGTGGAATGAGTTATAAACCTCTTGTTATAAGAAAAAATCTATGACATTCAAAGCAATCCAAATGGTGAAAACTAGAGTTTTCTTAGCTAAAAGGGGTAGAAAATTAGCCAGAGTTAATTTCCAATTCCGAAGGAGTGACCATCATAAAATTGAGTATGAAATTGGTAGTTAATGATCCATAAAGAGTTAAATAACCATCACTAGTAGTAGAGTACATGGCTATATAAGTTGTGTTTTGATATGAGAGGATGAATTTGGTCTTATTACTAAGGAGGAAGTGAAAATCCTAACTCTAATGGAAAATCAACAGAGAATGGTTGAGTTGGAGAATTTCATCACTAGGTTTGTACCTTAGTAATCTTCCTTTCTTATTTAATAAACTTAATGTTCTAGTCTGTGGAAGACCCTCCCCGTTAGAAACCCACCTCCGGAAACAAAAATTATTGTTTTCTCCATGCTTTCTTAATTAAACTCAATCATGTTAATAAGACAATTGACTATCAGTCCCAAACCCCACATGAGTCACACTCGATGTGATAAATAATAGTAATATAGATGATTTCTCATTTATAGTATTTTTACAACCGAATAATGAAGGGTCAAGGTTTGAATTTTTCATTGGCTTCCCTTAGACATATGGTTCTAGAAACCTACGCAATGTAATCCTGATTATTTAACACACTTTACCGGTATAAAAGGTTCATGAAGGTATAATACCATTGGTATTATGGTTCCACATGAGTGGGAAAATAATGGAGGAATGTCACTTCTAATTTTTATGCTAAAGTTCAAGGGGTGGAGTTAGGTTTGTTGAGGATAACCATTGACCATGATCAAAACAATGTTTTGAAAACTATTATTTTGAATATTTTTTTCATAACATGTTCCCATGTAGGAGGAGAGCCTATTTTATGCATTTTTGTTCTTATTGGGAGTCTATTTATAGAAAATGGGGATTAAACCCTTCAAGGTGTGTACCCAGGTGAGACAAGAACCTATTTTGGTCAGGCACCTACATTATAGGGGGAAGTCATATTCAGAAACATTGAGTGGACTTCGATTCAAGTTAAGGGGGCAAAAAATTTTCTTATGGGGTGGCATGGTGTTTATAGTGAGTTTGAACACACTTAAGGCTATACCAACATGTTTTAGTCATTTGGTTCAGAGAATTAAAAATCAATAGAAAGAGAATAAGATATTATGGATAATGAAATCATAAAATAATCAGGTCCCATGGAGGAAACCAATGGTTTCTCAATTTTATTAGCTAAAGGTCATATAAATTTGACTAAGGGTTGTGTATTTTACAGTCATACATCTTGGACCAATATTTCTAGTTTAAATTCATAGATCATTTACAATAGTGCTCTAAGTATTGTAGTCTCATATCTTGGACCAAGACTCTTAGATTACCCTCATAAATCATGGACCATGACTCTTAGATTAAGGACCTTATTAATAGACAACAGTGAATAATTCTTAGTGTGTTTGTAAAGTGATAAAGAGAGTCAAAATAAGAAATTCAAAGATTCTTATGGGGGCCCTACACTACTCTAACTCCCTTGAGGCTAGTCACACGTAATTTTATTTCATGATTTGTTGATTGTAAGGGATGTATATATAACAATGAGAGGGAATTCCAACCATGTTTCCAAATCCCATATGATCTACTCTATGTGTGAGAAAAATGTAATAGTCAGGAGCCACCTTTAATAACTCCTGATCAAATAACACGGGTGAAGAGAGGGGTTGATTTGAGAGTCTAGGTGATGTTAACTATATTAATAAATTTTCATGGATAAATGGAGGTAAAACAAGGGGTGTTTAAATTCCACTAGAATAAGGGAAGGTGGAAATGAGGTAAATGGGACTTATATGGATTTTAATCATGAGAGGAAGGTGACTAATGGGTGAGGTAGATTGTTGATCATGTTTGAAAAATATTTCCCGCCATAACACCTTTCATTAATGCGGTGAAAAAGGTTGGAATAGATCATTTCCCATGTTTAAAACACAAGATAACCTGTTTTATACCAATAATATTTATAGTTATGGACCTCAGGATGGCAGGTGAGCCAGATTGGATAGACAACATTTCCCATAGGGGAGACCATCTGAGTGTAGTGGGTGGTGAGGATCCAAATTGAGGTGTATTTGAAATATGAAGTTGAGTTGTAAAAATGTTTTAGTAGAGGTTAAACACTGTTAGTTTTATTCCACAACATATTTTAGCATGCCTACGGGTTTCATCAGAGAGAAAGAGTTAAACCAGTTCATAAGGGTGGAAGTTATAAGGTAGGTTTGTGACTGATATGGGACCAAGATGTAGAATATGGGTCTCTGTATGTATCCCATGAAAGGAAATGGAAATCAAGATTTAACTAATTCTTAAAATTGGTGTGGTAGGATACCACCACCAAAAGGAGGAATCATTTTTATGTAAAGGCTAAAAGTATTGTATAGTTTTATTTCATGAAATAATGACTTAAAACTTGAAATTTAATATCATGAACTAATGATGTTGTTCCGGTAGTTTAACATCATACATTAATGATGGGGTTACTATAATTTATGGTCATATAGATTTGACCATGATGTCATTTAGTTTCACACATGTGACTAGTATAATTTCCTGTAGTTTTAGTACTTGCGAATAGAGAATATAGTGAGGGTGATGTGAATTCCCTAGACACCAAGGCCCTATACCTTGTGAAATATGGGGATAGGATTCACACAATTTCATTAATCCTATAATAAAGGGTTTGTATCCTATAATTGTTGGAATGGAATGAATGAGTAGTGACTCTAATTGAAAGGAGCTTATAGAGGACATGCACCACACAAAACATAACATGAATGTTTCACACACATTCAAATTATGATACATAGACTATATAGGGATTATCATAACATTAGGGAATTATTTTTGAATTTAAAATATTATTATGGGAATGTCTCATAGTTAATCCTTATCCCATGTTTTCCATTCTTGGTTTGAGAAACAAGGAGCAGCAAGGAGTTCCCCTTACTATAAAAGAGATTGTGAGAAGGGGTGAACGAAACATACATGATTAATCTCTAAAAATGTAAACATAATTGGTCATCATGCATGATCTTATAGATTAATAACACCAAGGGTGATGAAACTTCAATAGAAAAAAATGTAAATTGGAAAGGAAGGTAAATCAAGATGTCCTAGATCTAGACCTCAGAAGTGGGAGACCCATAAGAAATGAATGACTACTGATCATACTCACAACACAGGTATCACAACCACATCAATCAGGGATGAGGAAAACAACTAGGGGACCAACAATAGACCATGTATAAAACATTGGAGACACCATTTATTACGGTGGGGTATTTTGGGGTGTGAACTCAAGAGGGAGGAGGATCGATTTTGTCCATGAAATTTCACTGTAGAGAGTCCATTTAGATGTGATTGGGTGATGAAGATCCATATCATAGAAAACCCAAGTTTGAAGGTGGTGATAAGGAGATTTTCAATGGAGAGATAGACATTTTAGGAGTTATCTTATCAGCTTCCCAAATGTTATAAATAGAAAAATCTGTTATAAAGTTATTTAAATGATTCCAATGGAGAATGAACCTTAAATAGATCAATGGTTATGATAGAAATAGTGCATGACATATTTGTGTTTCTAAATATCCAATGATACTAGAATAAATTTGTACATAGTTCTAAGAGGAAAAGTGGTAGGGGACCAACACTGAGATGGTGTGCTTTTTTGTGTGATGGATAAAGGAATTATGAAATTTTACATCTTGCAATGGGGGAAAACAATAATGTTTAATTTCAGGTGGCAAGGTTGTTGGAAGTATAGTTTAATTAATTTTAGTTTGGATGAGATAATTACATTTTAAGTTCATATATCATTAACAAATATTTCATGCAATTTCAATTCATGTGACTAAGATGTTAGGTTTTCATTTTTAATGTCATAAAGAAAGGACTAAAGGTCACCTCATATTTATCATATGAGTAATCCCATGTATATGACACTGGGTATGGTCGTATTTAAACATTATTTACTAAGGATGTGGTTCATAGGAATTTTACATTAAGTTACCCATTTTTCCTCATATAGAGACTTGATTATATCTTGGACTACTTATAGGTCAAGGGAATGTAATGGGGTTTTTAAAAAACTTGAGGTGTAACTAATATTGATAGGGATATTTATATGGGGTATTTTTAAGCTACTGGTTGGTCGAGGGATATGATTGGTGTGTACACACCAAGGGGTTGATTGGGGTTAATAGGGGTATATTTAGGGATTTTCTGTAATATTAACCATTTCTTCCTCCTAATGGGTCATGAGGGAATCTCATCCTGCTAATAGGATAATGGAGTATGGTTAAGTATTAAAACAAAAGAGGAGGCCCATGGTAATTGTTTGGTATCAATATGAATATATATATATATGGACTTTTTGACCAACATGTGGTCCAAGGAATATGGTTGGTGCTTAAACCTAATGGGGATTCCTATTATGACTACAATGGATCATCTCATGATTATTTCATTAGGCATATTATTCTTGACACATAGGGAATCACATGTTTTTCATAGGAGGAATCCTATTCTTGTAACATATGGGGAATTATATTCAAGTTTGGTCCAAAATATAGGGGGTCTATGTGTCACTATGTATCCCATGGGGTTGGAAATATAGCCATTTGTAGTTATAACATCATTTATCCCATATTTATCATATGATGTGTCTCATGTTTTTCACAGAGTGTGACCTATAATTAACCATCATTTGTTGAGGATGTTTTCATATAGTTAAAGATCGTTTGAATTATATATTGTCTTTTTAATTTAATTTCATATATCCCAGAATTAGGGTTATATAATATTTTTCATATGAGGTATCCCATTTTTATAACATTTGGTAAGTCTGTAGTTTACTATATTGTGATGAGGAAATTATTGTATAATTTAATGCTTCATGAATAGGACCTGGAATTTTTAGTTTAAATTAATATAGCTTGAACAAAGGATATTCTCATATTTATTATATGAGGAATACCATTATTATTATATATGGTAAGGATATAGTTTTATATCATGTGTTGACTACATTATTGTATAGTTTAATATTGTATAACTAGGATGTTAGGCTTTATAGTTTAGTGTTGTATATCTGGGACCAAGAGGTTCCTGAAAAGTAACTCCCGTGGAACGTGGAATTCGTGGGAGATGCGATACACTCCCTATCCATGGTGACCAATGTGTATGAACAATTTGAGTAGTCCTTATGAATAACATAAATTTCATCCCATTTTGGTTCTTGTTTTGATCTATTCTTCCTAGGTAAGATCTATTTCCTTAGATCCAAAACCCCGTCACCCTGAAGGATTGAATGGTGGTGAAATTCTTTTTTAAAGGATCATTCCATCCCGTTTTCACAACATTCCAAGTTATGAAATGTGTGAAGCCTACATTATTCCAGATCTTCTAACTCATCCAAACATTCATAAACTCTAATGTCCAGCCACTGTTGATCATAAAGGACTATCTTGATCAAATATAGTTGGGCCACTATTGGTAAAACCACCTCTATTATTTACACCAGGGAGTATTGTGTCATATTTTTTGGTATTTTGAGTTGTCATCTGATATTCCCAAAGGAAATTGGGGAGATTATTATGATAACTCTTTTTATTCTTCCCACCTATATTAGACAAGATGTTAGAGAGGGTATTGTTAAAGAAATCTATCTATCTATTCACTTGTGCATAGTAGTAGTAATTGTGGTTGGAGCGGATATTATACTTGGCATACATCTTCTTTGGCTCAGTGGATCAAAAGTTAGTTTAGTTGACATTATGAGGTGTGAGGAATCCCAAATTAGTATATGGTGTCGGAATTCATTAATTTAATCAAAAAACCTATCTTGAACTCGTTGGGGAGGTTTTATTCCACAAACTTTGAGAATAAGTTGTTAGAAATAAAAATGAACCAGTACAATCAAGAGGTTTCTAGTGGGAAGGGGCGTAAAACATCGAGTTTTCATATTGAACATGACATACAGTACATGGTAGTATAAAAAAACTATAGTGGATGATGCATAATGATGGAATGGATCTAGGAATAATAAAACCTCTTCATGAATATGAGATAGTTATAGACCATGGTTGGCCAAAAGAACCCCATCCTTCAGATCTAGGGGAAATATTTAATCCTTTTTTATGGCCCCCACATGAGACAACATGGACTTCTTGTATGACCTGATTATCCTCATCCACTATGATGAAATGGAAATTTATTCCACCAAAACCATGGAAATAGAGTGTAGGTTCAAGGTTGGGGCCATCCCTAAGATTCTATTCAACTACATTTTTAGGTATTTACTCTCACTATACATGGTCAAGTGGGTGGATCATGTGTTTGAGATACTCAACAAAGGGATTCATCCAATCAGGTGATTTTTCAACTATTGGGATGTTTGAGGGACCTTCTACAAATTTATCTATAGCTAGTTGATTAACTTGTAGGTCATCTTTTCCAAGGGTTATGAGGGTAATTACTCTACAATGGGACACATGAATGAACAAATCATCATGGTCAGGATCTGCAAGAGAAACGACTAGACCTGCTAGGGAATTAGATCGATTATTCTAGGAGGTTTGAATATGGTTCATCATTAGTTGTGATTGTAACCATGATAGTGGATCCTGATTCAACTCTAATATGGGATACATTCATAATTTCTTACTTTGTAGTCACCATTTATCTTCTTGATTGTATTTTCGGGGTCTCCATTTATATGTAGTTTACGAACATAAATTTCAAGAGATAATTTAACATTGATGATAAGATATGGATACTCGAATTTTTTGTTCTTACAAGCCTCAAATAATTGGAATGAGTATGAAAATATGTCATGTGTGAGCATGATGAATAAGATTCTCTGGCCCACCCTGTTGGGTTTCTTATTATTAGGCCTTCTCCCAATCAGTCTATGAGAGGCTCTGTTAAAATGTTTTATCGAACATGGTGAGGTTTGGATAATTGAGAGGATTACCTCATTCATGAATTCAACATCTAGGATCTATTCCTCTAGAAATGAATGAGAAGCCAATAAATCTTCTATTTCCTAACCTTTGATAGCCTTTTAAGAGAAAACTCGGATATCAATGTGCTATATTATTATCACACTTCATGATAATAACCCTTATAGTATAGTGAGGTTGAGGATGTACTTCATTGGAACAACATGGGACCCCAACTGTATTTCATGGTTTATAGGTAAGGGTGAAATTTTTGAACTATGAATAACATTGCGACGTAGCTCTTCAAAATGGGAGAATACCTAGACTTTGTGTCATGAAAAATGAATTTGAGATAATAGGGTTTTTTTACATACACTTGTTATTATTCTAGGCTATTAATTCCCCTAGACACCACTCCAGGGTTATCACATAATGGACCAATGGATTCTTTTGGATGGGTGGCATCAAGACTGGAGAATTCTTACAACTTAATGTTCTCAAATATGGTCTTGAAATATTCAGCCAAATGGTATATTAACCATATATTTATTATTTTGGATAATGTTTTTCATTTACTATCCCATTTCTCAATGAATCCCCTGATATGGGCTAGATGACCAAGGAGACCCTCTAATTCCAAGAGGTTGTGTGGAAGAGGAATATGACGGATAGCTCTGATCGTCTCTTGGCTGATCTAAATGATTATTTGTCTGGAAAAAAATCCATGTAAATTATATACATGAACCCTAATGTTCTCTACAAGGGGATCATTTTCCTTTGAAACAACAAGAGTAATTTGTACACTTTATCAATATATCGAAAATGGTACTAAAATTGGTGGTATCTGACTACCAAATCATTATCATAAGACTTCATCAGTTCCTAGAGGAGCAACATAGTGATATGGTTCATTGTTCCATGGTAGGTAACCTCACCATTATTCAAACTAAATTGTATCACAATGTAGAAAGATATGCTCTGAAGGTGGTTTCTTGATCATATTTAGGTTCCATTTGGATCTAATAGTACTCATAATACACACACATGATGAAAAATTCATGGAAGACTGTTGTGGAATAAATCAATATCTATGTCATTGGGAGGGGGAAGTCTTCCTTCATACTATGACAGTTCAGGTCCCAAAAGTCCATAAAAACTCTAATATGACCATTCCTCTTCTTAATTGGGACAATTTTATCCAACCATTTTAGGTACCGGACTTCCTTGATAAATCTATATTTTATTATCTTGTAAACTTATGTCTCAATCATGTAACCCTAGGAAGGGTTCATATTCCTCTAAGTTTTTATACCCATAGTGACCCACAATGGGTCAATGGTGATGATTAGACAAATAGGAATTGAGGCTCAAAACATTATTATAGATCTATGTGACTACATCACAATCCAATTTTATGAAACCTACAGACTACTACTTCTCTTCGAAGGACATGACCATGTAAATATTATTTATCCTTTTCTCTTTATATATACCATGATTAACCTTATTCAAATCATCGATGGTGGTAGAGATACCATCAATAAATTTTGGAGGGAATCTTCTAGGATCTCTTCCACATCTAAAGTTGGGGTTCAATGGAATAGGGAGAATCATAAGGAAATGGGGATTGTGGATTGATGAATCTTTCTTCCCTAGTATGGGTAAGATCCTTGTTGAAGGACTCTACATCGATTGATATCATAGACTTTAAATATATTAAGAAAATACCATGTGGACTTTTATGGTAGGTTCTATCTATAATTTCAAAACAATGATTATAATTTCACTCTTATTGTGTCGTCCCTACTCTCTAGAAGATACAGTGTTGTTTGGGTCTAATACCACGGGTTGGACCTCCTAGTAAGCGATTAGAGTAATCTATACTAGCATCAATGATCCCTACTTGGTGTAGGTATAGGTGGATATCTATGAGAAATCATATTTTTAGTGATGAAGAAATTATTTTTGAAGTGTAGAATTATTGGCTCCAACTGGTGTAATTATAGGATGAAGTTTTATTTCAAATATTCCAATGGATAGTCTGAAGTGTATATCAAACCATTAGGGGAATTTATGAATTAATCCCTATCATTATGAACCATATAAATCTCCCTCATATAATATTCAACGTCAATGTAGTTGGATTCACAGGAGTTTGAGGGAGTGGTGTCTCTAGGGAGTAACCCTACTTGACCATTTAGGGAGTACTTGAGGCACTTATGATATAATGGGTAGACCACTTCATTCAAGTGAAGTCTAGATCATCCTAACAAGGTATTATTATTAGTATTCTAAAACAAAAATAAACATTAATATTTCTACCAAATCACTAAATATGGTCTCTAGCAGGATCATTCTGCATGGATTCTTCTCACCCATGTCATATCATTGGATAGTTAGGTTGGAAAGAGTTTGTTCCTCTTATGTGACTCCTAGTTATTGGACTGTGTTAGTTGGGATAAGGTTGATCCTAGAACCAATTTTTTTCAGGAAATGATATATTTAAATTCCATTGAACTATCATGTGATGTATATATAGTTCAAGTGTCCCTATATAATGTCTCCCCCATCCTCCTCGGAAAAGTAAAATAATGTCTTGGCACTCATCTTGCTCATCCTTATCTTCTTGAAACGAATTAATGGTGGAAACCTCATTCTAAAAAAAGATAAGTATCTGAGGTCCTCTATGAGATCATCACGTATCTCTTTTTTAAGGAAGAGTGATTTGCAAATATGGAGTCTCACTGGTATACTAGTAATATGCTTCAAAACATTTTATTTTTAGAGAGGGGAATATTTATTCTTTTTAGAAGACTGTATTTTTCATGGACCACTATGGGTGTAGTAGTCATAGGGGATGGATCCTAACTAGTGTTTTCCATGTCCTACTACTTGTCAAATGTCATAGGTTGAGAACTAGACCGTTGAGGTCAGGCCTTAGTCATTTGTTACTCAGGCCTAGTCCAGTGCAGTTGTGTACATGATCAACCAACATAGTTTCTTATGGTAGTGAAACCAATTATGTTTTCAGTGAGGTTAATTCCTATTATATCATATGTGAGGCATGTTGTCTATTCCCAATGAAATTTACTTTCATTTATAATGAATCATATTGAGTGAAGGACTCATGAACACTATAAGAGAGAAAGGGAGAATCATGGTGTTATATTTTTCTTATAAAGTGATAGATCTTTTTCTCACAATAATAGGATCCTATTAAACCATTCAAATGGTAATTTGTGGTTGTTTAAACATTCACATGTATAGATACAAAAAATTAATTTTACTTGGTTCACCAATAAGGGATAATATTATGAGCATACACTAATAGTGTGTACATCATACAAAATACACTAATAATCACTAGTTGTTGAATACATGTGTTCCAACATAGTTACTCTATTCTAGGAACACTACCATTAAAATATTTTATGGATAAAAAAGTGTATCATGGAAAAAATCTGTAAACTACCCCTTTCTTACTCTGTTGGGTGATGTCTTACTTAATTTATCAACATCGATGTCACTTCAGTATATTTTAATTAAATTCCTTGTCCCTGACCAGCATGAGACTACTATTGCACCATAGACTGAAGTTGATGAACTTCCATATCACTATTCACTGAAAAACTGATTTTCAAAACTACCTTTCATGAATCTTCTTCAGAAATCCCACTACATTTCCAAGAAACTTATTTTAGTGGAAAAAACTACCTTCATAAAGCACATTGAGCTATCATAGAATACCCCATCATCTCGAATCTCCTAACACATAAAATTATTGGCATCATCCAAGACTAAGAGAGTTTATTCACAATTCTCAACCTCACATTGAAAACCAGATTCATGAAGTTCCCATCCTTCATAAATTTAGAGCGATTCTGAATTTTATCTGAAATTTTTCATGTCAAATGTAGTAGGGGTATCCTCATGTTTATAGGCTCAACCATTCGCGATGGTCATAATCCTCATGGAATAGTTTTTAAATCATTCAAAAATCTAGCTGATGAGATTCTCCATTCACGAAGATCCATTGAGAATTGTCAATGTTGTGAAGATCTCCATCAAACAATCACGCAATCATGATTCTCTACTTCTCATAATCATGGACAGCATAGTGAAACTTATACAAACTCATGAAACTCACATTTTACAAACCTAGTCTTCAAGATACCCTTTCCTTTACCATATTTATAAATATTTTGTTCTAGAAAAAAACCATTCAATAATCTAGCCTCTTCCCCAAGATTTTGAACCAAAACAATTGTCAAACACTGTGAAACAATGCCTCCTTTAGCGCCACAATGTTCTATAACATCACAACTCTTGAAAACACCTTGATCCACCCATTTTGAATTCAAAAAAAATGAAAAACTAATAATCATTTCCAGTAAAGAATGTCTTTGGTTTTAACCATCTCTCCCTTTGGGTTTTTCGGCAATCTGTAGTTAAATTCAATAAATCACCATCCACTATAAAAACATGATACACAAGAAACAAATAATTTAACACTTTAAGTATACATGGGTAAATATTGGTGTAGAAAACAATAGTTAAATCATGAATTGGGTCATCATGTTATGGAATGGTTAATTATGTCCAAGATAAGCTCTGATTGGGTCACATAATAATTTAATAAAATTTCTCTATTCTCACAATCCCCAAATGTATTGTGGAATTTATACATTCGTTCCCTTTATAAATAAACCAAAGGAACCTATATTTTTACATTAAGGGATGAAAACAAAACCCCCTAGATTGTATATCCCGAATTAAAGTATATCACTTCCAAAAAAAATAAAAATAGTTAACATAACTTGGGAGAGGGGAATAACTATAACATATTCATGCACTAGGTGGTGGTTGAACATCAAGGTTCAACCAATGTTTATTGAAAAAATGTGTTTCCAATTCCTTGGTTATAATTTCATCCACTTGATCATCATCTCCAACATGATCCATTTTATTCATTCTATCTACAAATTTTTCTTTGATGAAGTTATATCTGATTTCAATTTTATTTACATGAGAATTTTGACCTGGATTCTACATGAGATTTGATAATGATCTTGTTATAATAGGGAGTCACCATGATCTATATCACCTCATCACCAAAATCAATTAGTTGTCACATCATCCATAATAGTTTAGTGAAATCCTTTGTAGTAGAGATATACTCTTCTTTAGCAGTAATAATAGAAGTGCTTTCCCATTACTCATTTAACCATCAAACACATTTCATTCCAATATACAATGATCCACCATTTATAAAATTTTTATCTGCATCATCTCTACCCTTTTCAGCATCATAAAATGATGATACTTCATTTTTTTTTCCTACAGCAAAGTACAATAAATAATTGGGGGTACCTTGAATGTACCTCGTGATTCTTTTAACTAACACCACATGTTCTTCCTTAAAACTACTTTTCAAGTAGTACAATAAGGATGTTGAATATACAATATATATTCATGTTCTAGGTAAGTATATTAATCATCTGATGATTCTCCTATACATGGTGGGATCTACAAAATTATCATCCTCATGTTGTCCATGTTTTTTACCAACCTCAATCGAAGTTGAAATTGTTTTGGAGTCATGTGTAATGAGTTTATTCAATAATTCTCTTGAATAATATTCTTGAGAAATTAAAGTACAATACTTATTCTATATCACTTTCACCCCCAATATGTATGTGAGTTCAATAATCATAGAAATTTAAAATTCAGATTTAATGTTATTAGAAAATTCTTCTACTGGTCTTTTCGGGGTTCTGCCAAATATAATATCATCCACATATACTAGAACCATATATTGATCTTCCTTTAGATTATTCACAAGGAATTGATTCTAAAAACATCCCCCTTTTAAATTCTAGGTTCTTTAAATATTAGTCTAGATGATAATATCATTTTAATGGTTTTAGCTTTAGACCATATAGTTCTGGTTTTAATCTACAACCATTCGTTTTATCATTACCAATTATAAAATAAAATGGTTGTTCAATGGGTACTTCTTTAATAATAACATTTAAGAATTCTATTTGTATATCCATCAGATAAACTTTATATCCTATTTTAATTTCCTTAGTAAAAAAATCCTGATCATCTCTTGACTCAGTACTAGATTAAACATTTTATCAGCATCAATTCCTTGAATCTATGCATATCCTTTACAAACTCATCATGCCTTCTTTCTGTTCACATTTCCATGCTCATCAAATTCTTTTTAACGATTTATTTTTTTCTAATAACAATTTTATTTTCCTTTCTATTAACAATATTCCATGTTCAATTCTTTTCAAACTGATCTGGTTCATCAGTCTTGGATTTAACCCCTGACTCATCCTTTGATGGTTCTTCAAATGAGGTTGGTTACACAATGGATAAGAAAGAATAATGTGAATCATTCCACATTCTCCATGTCAATGTGGGTGAGGTATAATCCTTGATGATGTTGGATTGATCAATTATTTCTCTTCTATCTCAATTTTTAGGTTCAGAAGAATTTTCTTCATCCACGGTTTCCTCTTTTGAATCTTCTTCTAAATCATCATCATATTGTAACCCCTAAATGGTTTGCAGGCCTTCTTCTACTTAATTATTTTCATCTTTTTTATCCTTATTTATTCCTCATATTGTATCATATTAGCATAAAAATTCCTCGTAGTATGAGTGGATTTGTATTCAATGATACCAACATCATTTATTTCCAAAATTAATCCAATATGATTATTGAAACATATTTAGGCTTTACTCATCGTTGAATATCCCTAGAATATTCCCACATCAGTAGAATCACCGTACTGTCCCTGACTGCATTATTTTTTTGGATGAAACATTAACTTCTAAAAACATAAAAATACTTCAAAGATTATTTCCTTCTATGCTATAGATCATATGGTGTCTTTGTTTCTCCCATATAAAGCCTTTTTTGATTTTGAGTACACCCTACTACTTGAAAATAATCTTTCTAATATTTTTTTGAGATACGACTCTCAATCAGTATAGTTCTGGCCATATTGTTTACCTATTGATTTATGCATTCAATAACTACGTTTTGTTGACGGGTTCTCATTGTAGCCACCTCATGACTTATTCCATGTTTTTAGATAATTATTATATTAAATAAAATCTTTTTACCCACCATTTTCATATAATAGAACAAGTATTCAATTACCAATATCATTCTCTGAAATTTGGTGTTAACTTTTCATGGAATCAAGAACTTGTTATTTTCTCGGTATAACCATCCCACAATCCATTCTACCATAATCATCATTAGAAATAATGTTGTATCTTTATCAATATGTATATAAAACAATAATAAGTCCACATACATCTATGTGTATGAGATCAAGAGTATTTGATTCCCTTCACTTCTATGGTTGATATGAACTTCACACCAACTTTCCTCATATGAAAGAACTATAAGTCTTTTCCCACTTACACATCAGATTGGGGATATCCATGAATATATTCAACTTAGATATGTTTTCAATGTATTTTGGAATAATGTGACCCAAAACCTAGTGCCATAGGTTTTTTATTCTTCAACAATTTCGTAACAAATGTTATCTTAACTATCTACCAGTTACAAAATATCATTAGTTCTATATTATATCATGAGAAAATTTATTATCTTTCCTTTTATAGTGCAACCCTTTTGATTGAATGTCATTGTTAGTTCTGATTCATATTGTTTAATCGTAGTTGGAAGATTGTGATGCAGACTATCCACATAGAGAACATCAGTTTTCTTCAGTGCGCCATTTTATAATTCTTTACTTCAAATGGCTTTGACCGTCAAAGATTCATCATTTTGAACCTTACTATTTTGGTAACCCATTATTTGATATTATAAAATAAGTATTAATTTTAGGTTATAAGGGATGAGCACATGCTATCAAGAATCTAGGTTTTACTATTCTTTTTGCATTGAGAGATGCTTTTCAAAGGTTGGATTTCTAAATTTTCTTCTTTTACCTGCATGAAATATTTGATTTAGTGGTTTCTAATGAAGTCCTTTTCAATATAATTTTCATATTAATAGGTTCATCATACTAATATTCTTATTCCAATGGAGAATATCTATTTTTTATAGAAACTCATCTTAGGTAGCGGGTATTAACTTGTCTCTGAGTTTTGTAAGTATTGTCTTATCCACTCCTTAGCCTATAATGAATTGATTTATGGACACAGTCATAGTAGTGGAAAAAATATCCATAATATCCATTACTTATATAATATTTTGGATATTAATTCATTCTCACATTTGAATTCCTAGCTCTTCCCCATTCAAAAACATTCTTACTTCTTTATAGCATGACATAGTATGGAATAGATAACCAAAAAATTGGAATTTCATAATTGGAAATGTATTCTCACATATACTCCTCCTCATGTCCCCTTCTTTATGAAAAGATTTTGATTGCTGATAATTTGTTGATATTGTTAGATAGTTTCAAATTCTTCTTTCAGTTTAATTTGATGCTTTGTTTTTGGGTACGTTAGGTGACTTGGTGAGATGTCTAACTTTTAACCACACTTTATTTTCCCCATTTTACAAAAAACCTTTGATGATTCAACATCACAGCCAATTACACTTTTTCCCATGAATTTGGATCATTGATCATTCCAAGACTTCTATACTCTTTCAGAACTATTCATAGCTCTTTGTAATAACCCAACAACTGAGAATATTCCAAACTATATTTTCTTCTTTGTTTCCTAGGAATTTGATTCAAATTTTAGTTTACTCCTTAGAGTAACAAATTCTTCATTAACACCCTTAAATATCATTGACTTATCCTATATGTTGGATGTAAGTTCATTGATGACCATTTCTTTTTCATCAATACAGATATTCAATTATACTACATCTTCATAGCATTCAATAGTTCATGAATTTTTTTAGCTAATTCTTCATGTTTATCATTTTCAACTTAATATAAATCAACATATTATGAGGATTATTCCAAAAATTCTCTATTATTTTTGTTTCTATTTCTTTGATTTTTATTCTTACCAATAGAATCCACAAGTTCCAACTTGAAAGAACCATTAGTAATCAACTAATAATCTTTAGTTTTTTATTTGGATGGTTCTGAATTTTTAATTTTATCCATCATGGATCCTTGAGTTCCAAATTTGAAATTTTGTTCTATATCCTCAAAAAAACTATATAATCATCTTCTTATTTTTTGAAAAAACTCTCTCTGTAATTTATTTGTATATTTGATGTCTCTATTTTGGGAGAACCTTTTCTATGGCTTTGTCTTGTTATTATCTTCACTTTCTTCCTCATTGAATTTCCTTGAACACGATGAGGCAATGTGCCCAACTCTAACACAATGAAAACAGTTCGAAGATATCTTTCCTTAAAACATCATTTTCATCTCATGAAATTCTTATAAAATAGAGAAATATCTTCATATTTATCATTATATTTTTCCACAATATCTCTAAAAATGTCATCTTCTTCCATGATTTTGAAAACCATCCCTTTTATAACTCAACTTATGGAATCCTATAGTTAACCTCCCATTTTATATGCCACCAAACTACTTAGCATATTATCCAATGAAATTTTAGAATGATCCCTTTCATCAAGGGCTGAAACTTTTGTATTGTAGAGTGGTAAAAGCATCTCATTATTTTCTTCACAATGTCAATGTCTTTGATTTCTTTACCAAGTCCTCATATTGCTCCAAAAAATTTTGTGATTCTATTAAAAGAAGGTATCTATATTTTCATTAGTATTCATTTTTAGATTATCAACACTATTATTTCAAACTAGTATTTTCACCATCATTTTCTTGGAGAATTCATAAAAATATTCTAGTTATTCCTACATAGATGTGGCTGAAGTAAAATTCATCACCTTTAGATAGATTTGATCAGATAGAGCTCATGTAAGGGCAATCTGTGCTTTACCATCTACATCAAGAATTCCCCTGTCTATTTCACTCATAGGCAGTCTTACTACATCAGTGACCAGAATACTTTTGTAGTAATAAATAGTACTTCCATTCTAAAATATCTTATATGAGATATCATAATGTTCTTCCAAATATAAAAGTTTTTTCCATCAAAGAGTTTGTCTCCCCTAACAATTACTTAATTATCTATAATGAAAATTTAAACACTAGAAACTTGTAGGCTTTGATTCAACATGAAGGACCCTAGAAAACCATGATAGGGGAGGGTAAATTAGGGTGTCAAATTTTTATTATAAAGTGACATGTCATGTTCCCATATTGGTAGAAACTTGTTAAACCTGTCTTTTTGTAATGTGTATTTATTTAATTATTCACATGTATAGAGGAAAAACATAAATTTTACATGGTTAACCACTATGGTATAATCAAAGGCGCATACATCGATAGTGTTCCTGTCCTACCAAAATCCACTAATTATCACTAGTTTTGGAATAAATAAGTTCATACATAGTCACTCTATACTAGGCACATATCCATTATAATATTTTTGGGATAACACATTTTTTCCCTCAGAACACTTCCATCGACTCCACCTTGATCAATTCCTTGTGTAAATTCTTACTCGGTTTATCACAGTGGATGTCACTATACTATATTGGAATTAATGTCTATATCCCTAAATAACATGAGGCACATCTTCCTCTATAGACCGAAGATGGTGTAATTCTAAATAATTTTTCACTTAAAAACTAATATTAAAAATCTAATATTCATTAAGCTCCTTCATGAATCTCCCTCCTCTACGAAGAAACCTACCATTGTTGAGAAAAACAACATCATGAAGCTCAATGATCCATCGTAGAAAATCCTATCATCAAGAATAAATAAATACTTATAATAATTGGAATCAGTCAAGTCTAAGCTATTATGTTCACGATGGTCAAACTCACAGAGAAAAATAGATTTACGAAGCTCCCATAATTCACAAAATTAGAGATATTCTCCATATTCAATGAAAATTTTCATGTAAAATGAAGGTTATGTAGCATCATATTTAATGTATCATCCATCAATGATGCTATGCTACCTCGTGGTGTATTTTTCTGATCATTTAAAAAAACTTCCATATTGATCCTACATTCGAAAATCTCCATTGAGATTTGTAATTTTTGGGAAGATATCTATCATTCTATCATGAACTCATGATGCTGTACTTCTCGTAATTAGGAAGAACACCATCAAACCTTTGTAAACTCACAAAACTAATATTTGTGGTACCTAATATCTGAAAAAACTCATGAAATTACCATATTTATAAAGAGGTGATTCTATAAAACCACCCTTCATGATGTTATCCTCCTCCTAAAAATTTTGATCCCAAATATTTATTAAACATTTGGAAAAAATGCCACCTCCAACACTATTTTAAGCCTGTACTGTAAGATCACTTGTCTAGAAAAATCCTTGATCAACCTAGCATTGATTGGAAAAAAAACTCCTACCAAATTCCATTTTAAAAATTAAAATCCTTGGTCCCAACATTGAGAACTGTTTTTTGATTTTATAATTCATACCCATCCCATGATGATGGATAATAGTTGTATTTGAGCGCGATGTTGGGATCTATTCACCATCAGATATCATGAAATGATATAACAATATGACTGCAATGATTGAGGAAAATACTAGTTATTCATTAGTAAAATATTCCAAGACTAGTTGGATTCCAATGTATCCCCACATCATAATGGGAAAGAAGTCGTTGAGAATGAATACTAGGATTAGAACTGATGCAGTACTCCTGATGTCTTGATTTTTTTCATTACTATTCTACCAAGAATTCATGGGATGTGTTGTTCATTGGTGGTTAGAGTAGGTGTCGAAACCTGAAGAGGTTATATATTTCTTAACTAGGCATGGATAATTTTTTTGGAATGAGAGACCATCTTACATTCCATATAATTTTTATATTTTATTATATCTTATCTAAACTTCTGATTCCATTCCCTGGTGTCCCCATTGTCACTATCCGGATTGGAAGATACATGTGATGTCTATGTTGGGACCTTTCCTAACCCAACCATAACATGTTATACCTGGTCCAAAATCCAATATTTTATTATGAAACACTCTTTTATGGTGAGTTTGAAGACTTTTACATAGGATATGTATTTATCATGATTAGTCAAGTTGGCCTCTTGAGGCTAGTGAGATTCAATGAGCTTTAGGATGTTCTTATCTATAGATAAGATTAATTATCCTGGAACCTTAGAGTCTATAAATGAGTTTACATTATTATTCCACTTTAAAATGGAACCATTGGATCCTCACCCTATAGTATGGCATGATTAGTGTTTTCTTGGTTAGACTCACTAAGAGTTGAATTTCTAGTGGAGGTTCCTAAATATATACTGACTCTAGGGCCTAATTATGTATGGTGACCGCAATCTTTATCTTAATAGGTTTTAATTTTTTGGGATGGAAGAGATAATGGGATTAATCATTACCTGTAATACTACAATTCTTCTTCTAGATGAGGAACAAATTCAGTGAATTCCCAGAATACACCTAAATAACTCAAGGAGATGATATTGGGAACTATCTCATCAAAATCATTCTCCAAAATCAATGGAAATAGATTCTCCTTAAAATGGTACATACCAAGGGAGTAAATGATCTCAGTCCATCGATCAATGAAATTAAATACTCACTCATTAGGACTCTAATTTTATTTGAGGAGGTTAGAGATACTGTTTTGGAGCATGGTGGAGCTGGATTGGTAGAGAAACAATCATTGATGATCCTCCTAGCCGGGTATAGATCACAGGGGTAGGAAACTATACCAAGTGAATGTAGGTACCTTTAGTTTCTATCCGAATAAAATAATCTTTTTTCAGGTTTCTCATGGGTTATCAACATTGGACACCACTATGATGAAAAGTGATCTAGATGTTGCAATGGATATCTAGTCCCATTTAATGATATGAATCTTGAATTGCTGAATTTTTTTGGCGAGCACATCTCATCCATTCATATTGAATAAGAAATTCCTTATCAATGGATTTTAGCATGTTATATCTCCATACCCTCAATATAGGTGGTGAGAGAAGATATTATATCATCCTAGTGATGGTTGGTAGTAACAAGTTCATTGACTGGTATTCTAGCTCATGAGGTGTAAAAATTATGGTCTACAATATATAAATATCGTTTTTCAGGTAGGATGGAAAATTCATGCATTATTCTTTTTTTTCACCTACCTCAACCCTGATCCGATGTACATGGACACTTGCATCAAATATTGTTTCACAATTGAGAATAACTCGATGCTCTGTTGGAGGGGGAATAGAGTCCCCTAGGGTTTCACAACATTCAGTTCATTTCTCATTGATGATTTCTATGGTAATCCTCTTATATCCCATAAAATTATCATCAAAATTGGAAATTATATAATTTAACTCTACTTCTAACCCAGTCTATGATGGGTCGATGGAGTTAGAAATCCCATTTCCCTTGTTGATCTTTTTACTAGTAGGCAACAACAGGACCTAAATGAGATTTATGAGGAATGATTTATGTCCCTACAAATGGGATTGGAAACCCACTTGGAGGTTTTTTTAATATTGAGGCGAGGCGCACTTAGGATCTCTTCCCTCGGGAGAGACCTTGGGCTTTGCCACTGGCACAGACAAATGTATCTTTGATGCGGACAACGCTGGTTCTCGGTGAAGGGGGGGGGGGGGGGTCCAAAGGTGGTGGAATTTCCAGGATTTGGATTTAGCGGCTTCGGTCTTTGGTCGTGGTTTTCTTTTCCGCACGATAGCTTCGTGTTTCTCGACTCGGCCCGTGCCTTTGGGTGACAAAGTCATAATGGCAGCAAGGGGTTTCTCAGCTCAGCGTCCGGCTGTCAGTGGTTGCAGCAGCGGTTTCTCAGCTTTTGACTTTCAGCGGCTGCGTGGGTGTAATTTTTGGTTTGACATTCAGCTTTCAGTGGTGGCGGGTAAGTTTCCTCAGCAAAATATCTTCTTCTTCCATACGGTTGGGTCAGATCAAGTCTTCTGTGGATCTAGTCATGGGTTTGCTTCCTGCTATGACGGTTATGGTTTTGTTCTTGAATGGCATCAGTTTCGTACTCATCCTTTCATCCAGCGATGATTTTCGGACTAGGTGCGATATCAAGTTGTGGTCTTCGATTCTATGTGGGTTTTCGTTATCTTTGATTTGGATATTGTGTGATATTTTGTGGTTCATTTTGATTTTTTGATTTCTGGTATCTGCAGACTTTGTTGTCCTTGTTCTTGAATTTGGTTTTTGTTGAGGCAGTATTCTTTCATGTTATTGTCTGCATTGTTGTTTGAACCTCTTAAATCAGGCAGTGTGAAGTTCGTGTCTGTGGGATGTGTGAGGTTTGGTTCCTGTGGTTGATTGGAATTTGGGTTATCTCATTGTTGGAGTTTCATCCTTCCTCTACTTGGTTCTCTACTCTAGTTCTAATATTCCTTCATTCTCTCTGAGGCGGAGTAGCGTGGGGGTCTTCTTGGTTCTTTGGGATCTGAGTTTGGGCATCCAGTTCAAGAAAGTCAACAGTGATGATCACTTCAATTTCATTTTTATGGTTTCTTTTTGGTTTTGGTATTTGTTTTATTCTCAGTGATGTTTTTTGAAATCAATAATGGGTGGGATATATGGAAGTTTTTAGTATTTGTTTTTTTTTTCTGAATTTTGATGGTGGAAGAAACCATCACTCTACAAGGATCAGCGTTAGATGAGGTTACAGATCAGAAATCTTCTATCTGCATGACCATTTATATTTTGATGAACGAGAGGGTATGGCTTTTCCATTGGTACCAGGCCCATGCAACCCTGCATGGGATAGCTTTTTGAGCGGTCATGTGAGGTAGAGGATTAATATAACGATGTACTTACTGGGGAGGGGTAGTTCCTTTTATTATTAATCTTGGTAATTTCTTATATCAGGTTTCCCACTTTTTCCTCAAAATTTCTTTGGAAATAAAAAATTAATTTTCAGTCTGGTTTTCCTAATATTAAGTTCCCCCATGGGGTGTATATCCTTCATGCTCTATGTCATTTGCATGAATTATCTAATCACTCATATGGTCTATTTTTAATACATTCACATTTTTGATGGATGGATACAAATCCTCACCCTGAATAGGAGGGTTCTCATGGTGGTCATGTTGTCATCATGAAAGGTGGAAAAATTCAAATGAAGTATACTTTCACTACCCTTCGATCTATGAATGAGGAGACACTTCCTACATTACTCACTAAATCAAGGTATTTCCCCTAATAGATTTCAACTGTAAGGTCATTTAATATCTATATAAATCAAGTTATTTAGCTATTGGGAGTGAAACAATTTCAACCCTACAGCATTGGTGATTAATGTCATCGAGGTGCTATTCAATCCCATGATAGGATAACTGATGATCCTAGAGGTAGGTGAATATATCTCAAATATTATATTAGATACATATTACATGGCCCTCAATAGGGAACTGGCATAGATGATTGAATGTCATTGGGTGGCCATAACAAGACCGGTAGATGGTAATTAGATAGAATCACCTACAAGATTTCATACTCCCTCCCCTCATTATTTAGAGGCTTGTCTTGCTATTAATCACCCATTCCCAAAATTGAAAATGATTCCATATTGGGGGAGACAGATATGAGAACCTATAATTATACTAACTCTATGATAGAGGTGGCATCACATAGGCCAAATTATCCCGAGAATGACAGAATAACTTCTAGAGGTGGGGAAAACTTCATGAACATATTAATATATATAAGATATGGTGTCTACAACCTCTGTTTGATAAAAAAAGTATCCTTGTTTGTGTCCCCATGGCTTGGAATAATGATCACCCTCATCATAAGGTATTAATATTGACCCATACATCTCTCCAAATTCATTTGTGGAGGCATAAAGGAGGTAAAATGGTGGAGGAAAGGATGGCTGCACCGAGATCCCATTAAAGGGATCCAAGCCTTCTTCCCCTACATGTATTTATAAAGGTATCTAGGGAGATTGAGGATCTCTATATCAAAAATAGTCATACTCAATTGATGGGATCTTACCTAGAGATCTTGCATCATATGTGGGGTAACTTCTGTTGAGTTTTCCATCATCTCAGACTCCAAAAGGATGATTGTGATGTTATATTTCCCTAAACCTATCTCTGGATATGTGGCAGTTCCTAAACAATGATCCTATAAGAGAAGTAAGAGCCACTTCTATGAGTGTTGTGACCTATGTTGTGGGAATGACCCACAAGGAGAGTTTCTTCCCTCCTACCCATGTATGGATCATTGGGTTAGAAGAAATCTCTATCACGGGGATGACATTCGTGTCGGATGGTGGCATCACTGGGTAGAGATATACGATGAAATTATTCATCAAATGGTGCCCAATATGAGTATCTATCTCCATATGTAGGTAGAGAAGAACCAACCTATCTGATTGATTACTGGGGTCTTGATCCCAGCCTATTGAGAGCATTCCCATGTGTGACAGTCACAGTGGTGGGAGGTACATTGACAGTGGAAAGGGACATAGGAAAATTTTTAGGGGCCTCATGGAGGTTAGGGTTTCTGACCTACCCTTGGAATTAGTGCTACATTTTTTAGAATAGGGATCATGTATCATGAACATGAGTAACACTTTCATCATCTTATGGGTTTATTTGATGTTTTAGTATTTTCGAGTGGTGGATAATCTCTTAGTAGGACCCTGAGTAGTTGTTTTAGTAGGCACAAATAATACATCCACACCCTCTTCGTTATATGGGCAGGAGCTCTCATAAAATTATAAAGAAATTATCCCAAATTAGTTCACCATTGTGAATGAAAGATATTTCCCCGTGTTCCTCCCTTTTGGTTGTAGTGATGGCATGGAACCATAGGCTTGTGGTCATGGAGGGATATATCCCATGTTGGGATAACCCCATCACACTCATATTTGTGGATGATGGAATTGATGTCCATTCATGGTATGAGCTCAAAGGGGTAGATATAGATATTGTTCCTATGAGATGTTGTAGTGGTGGATACTATTATAGAGGTTTTTTCATATGGAACTCTGACACCATATATCCATCTTCCCCCATTCCTGTTTGCAGTGGTGGATCACCAATCATTAACTGCAACAAGAGTTTTTTTGGTTAGGTGAGAGAAACCATCAGTACTTGTATGATGAAGGTGATTCCCAATATTCATAGAACTATTCATCCTTTCCCAATTAAGGATAAGGTATTCATGATAATGATGTATTAGGACCATAAATTCCCAATGTTAATCATATGTACCCATTTGTGAGAGAAGTGATTCACATATGCTTCACCATTTTTTTCCGAATCTTTCTTCTGAGGTTGTGAATCATGTGTGGAAACACACATTCCTTTTCTTCCCCTAGAGATATTGTTGACCTTGTACTTTTTGTAGATCCTTTCAGGGGTTTATATCTCACATTCCCACTTTGTAATGGCAGGCGTCCTATATCGCCATGGATGATGCCATTGGATCACTGATTGGAATAGGATAAGAGGATGTCAAAACTTTCTTCAATAAATTATTCCCTATAGCTTGTTTCCTAATCTGGGTCTCCATTAATGTTTTAAGACATGTTCATGAATATCATTCTCAATTTTATATTGGGAGGAATAACAGTTATTTACATTTTATGTGGTCACAAGAGGTCACCAATATAAGGTTTGGAACTGATGATTATTGGGAGTCCTGGGCATGTTAGACATGTATAAAATTCTTCCTCATTCAAAGATTAGGGTATCTCAAGTAAAAGTATTATTGGGTGGAAAACCGCATCACGTATCATCAATGAGGATACTTATTTCATGAACATGTAATATCCAATGCTCAATGCCTCTGGCATCCAATGTGAATGGCATGGGGTAGGGGTTCATATATATTTAAGGGTGATGATCACAGGTGTAATGACTTGTGGTGAAATATATATTATTGGTTTTTCATATTGTGGGGATAGGTAGGTAACAACTTTAATATCCTGTAGGGACAAGTAGTTCATAGGTTTAGCATCTTGTTGGGATAGGTAGGTCATGGGTTTAACATCGTGCGGGGATAGGTAGGTCACATGTTTAATATCATGTGGGGGTAATTAGGTGGTGTGGATTGTGAAATAGGGTAGATATTATCACAGTTTGTAGTTACCACATCATAAGGTGAAGACATGAAGATTTAAGGGAGATGTGGGGTAATTGGGACTAAACCACGGGGGGTATCCTAGGTATGTCGATATTTTGGGGTTAAATTAAATAAAGGAAACCTATATATCCTTTTAGGGGATAGGGATAAATACCCATGTAGTGAGATCCCATAGTTTATGGTGTTCTAATGGAACCAGTCCGTGTAGTTTAACATCATATGGTAAGGATGTTTCTGTTATGAAAGGTGTGATAATAATGGAAGGTGTAGGGATTATGTGTAGGGCTACCCAAGTGTCTAGGGATTTCATCCCATGGTTGTGTGGAGATTATTCAAATGGGAGATCATGGTGTTAGGGATTCATCACCGGTGTTGGGGTTTCATCCCAAGAAGGTGTTTTGATTCAATATATGGGTTACCATGGTGTTGGGGTTTTGTCCTAAAAATTGGAGTTTCATCCCATTAAGGTTTGGGGATTATTTTTATGGGTACCATAGTATTAGGGTTTCTTCCTTAGTGTTGATTTCTCATCCCATAACGGTGTGGGGAATATTAATATGGTCTACCTAGATTAGGAATATCATCCCATGATGGTGTGGGGAGTACACATATGGGTTACTCGACATATGATGATTGACCCATAATGGTGTGGGGATTAAACATATAGTATTACCATCTCAAGATTCTCATCCCGTATTGGGAAGGTGGTTCCATCCCATGATGACCATACATGGGGTATCATACATTCATCACATAGGGTATGAGGTAGAGTTCACCCCATGCTATTCATATATATGGAATCCTATGTTCATCCCACATGGTAGGGATATTGTTTAATGTAATGTTCTAAGGATTTTGTTGAATAGTTTCACATGACACAACTAGGATGTGGGGAAAGGTAGTTTAATGTCATACATCTTGGATATGGAAAGGGAATACATCCAAGGAGACCATTTCCAAGTAGGAGAGAAGGATCCAACATTATCCCTCATCAACGGGAAATGAATGTTTTTTCTCTTAATGATACCAACTTTAGGGATTAAATGTCTACTGAACAGGGTCCTCTAGGTGTCACATGGCCTAAACATTACAATAGTGTGGTGGAAAATGATGATCCCAAAATTGTGGTGCATATGATTCGAAGAAATATGCATTAGTGTTCATATTCTTAGAATCACGATGTAATGAAATATCCAGGACATGCTTTATGTAAAGGGGTCGTATGTGGGGGTTTATGATGGCAGCTATAAAGAGTATCGTGGAATGAGTGAACTATGTTCGAGTGGGTATATGGTTTTGGGGCACTCAACGTTCAAGAAGTTATATAAAATGAATGTAGGAAATATGTAGGGACCCTTGAAGTGTGTTTTGTGATGGGATGGGTTTTATGAAAGTATGATGTTACATGAAAGGAGTAGCTTTTCAGAATAGGGTGACCCTACCTAGTGGTAAATTCTTGTTTTCCATAGTTTTGGTTTCAGGATGAATAATTATCCCATGAAACGTCATGATTTTTAAGGGGATTTTCTCTTTCAAAAATGTCATGAAACTTCATGAAAGTCATATCCATTGTGAACTTTAAATTTCAAGATCTCATGGGTGGTTATTCATGAATGATGTCCACCAGTAGAATTCAAATTCTCTATTTTCTCATGAGGGTTGATGTTTCATAAATTTAGAGCATCTGTAGGAAGTCCAAAGGTTTTTTCCTCTAACATTAGGGGTGGAAGGGAGTATTTATATGTGTGGCGACATTTTCAAGGAATTTGTCATGAATGTTTGAATCTCTAAGATACATTTCATAGAGGTTTTTACTAGGGGTGGTGACCTTCGCAACTCGACATACATTTCATAAATGTTATCATAATTCACATGAGATTCACATTATAATGCATGTGGGACCTTCCAAAAACAATTTATGTTCAGGATGGTTATAAAAATCATGAATCTTGTCCCATTTGGTGGATTTTAAACCCTCTATGGATTTAATTTTCTTGAAACCATCCATTTATACCTTGACATCTCCCATAAAGAGTGATTTTGAGAATCAACATTATCACATATTGTACCATATATTAGTAGGAAGGATTTAGATTGATTGTTAAAGGATTATAGATCATAAAATATGATTTATATTACCATAAAATATAATTAAAAAGAGATAAATGATTCATTATGTCACAAAATTTAAATAAATCATATTTTATGATTTTTCATGACATAAACCTTGGTATAGAGCTCCATGTGAAATTTATTCCAAGGAATTATTCTATCATTTTATAATCTGGTTTGTTGAAAAATGATTTTGTTTTGAATTATTCCATTATAAATCTCAATACATGAAAAAAAATTACTATACCCTTGGATCGTATAAAACATACAAAATCTTTTTATATGAATGATTATTTCACCAAATTTTTAAAAAAGTTTAATGAAATGTATATGTATAGCTCATTTTGGAAGATAAGTGTTTTCAATGAACTTGATATGGATCAATTAATGGTATCTAACTGTGCATTTGAGATGATAATGTAAGTGGATGTAGAAGGCTCACAATACATGTGGAAAAATCATAGGTTGTGTTTTTCTTAGATTGATCTCAAATGAATGTAGTGGTTTGAGATTGGTCTTGTTATGGAATAACTGTTATATTTTAAGATAGAGAGAAATGAATATGTGACAAAATCATGAAAAAAATTTAATAGAGTGTTTATTAGTTTTATAATAGAAAAAGTTAATTTTATGGGTATGGAATCTATAATTTATTAATTTTAATCTATTATTTATTGACTGAGGTCTAATCTCAGGTGGGATATGTGTTCTTGGACCCTATCAATGTGTTGAGTGTGATATTGTAGGTTGAGAATTGTGTTTTGGGGGTTGGAATAGGCCTGGGGCAGTAATTAAATAGTAGGATGAATACCACTCCATTACATAAAGGAATATAATGTGGCTTGGGGTTGTATGAGGAAAAAATTATTGGGAAAGGTGTGGGTTGATAAGAGTCATTAGTATTACAAAATTGATTAATTATTTTACACATGAAAATTACTAATGAATCAAATACAGGATGAACCCACATAGATGGCTTATAGAGATCTAAAAAATAGATAGAAGATACGACAATAAAAATACAATGAGGATAAAGGGATTATGATAGTGATATAGTGTGTGAAGTATGAAAAAAATAGAGAATTAATGAAACTTAATATATTAAGGGGGAGAGGATAAATGAACAACCAATAGGAGAAATCCATAAATGATTTATGAAAGATGGTATATTTATATTTTTTTAATTTATTTCCTTTTATTAAAAATATAGTGTTACATTGATTTTCAATCATTCATTTGATTACAATGATAAATTATTCCAAGGATTTTAGTGCTAAATTAGTTTTGTAAAATGATATTTCAATCACCAAATACCTTATTAGGGTAAAATGCAGTTCGTATTTCCAAGATTAAATGCCATTTTAATCTTGGAAAACAACAACATGAGTAAAAAATAGTTTATAAAGGAAGTAAGTAATAATAATAATAAATCACATTTCCACATCAAAGAGATTATCTAAAAATCATGTTTGATTAAAAAATACTATGTATATTTACAGACAAATAGAAAACCAGGAAGAGTGGAAGAAGGGGATTATATATCAAAGAGCTCCAATTCTAAATCAAGTTTTCCTCGAGTAACCTAGTTCATTCCCACTACTCTAATCCAATTGAATCCCATTGTCTTAGTTAGTTAATGAATAAATAAAATATTATTTACGAATAAATTATTCATGCCCTTAAAAAATGGATTTTCTCACAAAATCTCATCTTCGTGTCTCACATGTATCTTCTTAGGTCAAATAACAGGTCTCCATGTGGTGTGGGTTACTTTGAAATGACTTATTTATAGTGACTTGAGGTGACCCCTCAATAGTGTATGGTTATAAATGAGAATGCGAACAGTATATAGGTGTTCAATAGTCCATGTTTAATTTTTATAAAGATATGGGTTAAAAAACCAATTTAATTATCAATGTTTATTAATGGAATTAATTAGAGGTAGAAAAAATTAATAGAAGGATTTTTTATAGTAGTTCATTCCAAAGTATACCTAGTATAATATATTACCTCTCTACTTGGTGATATATACATCTTTCACTACCTAATGTTTAATGAGAATTCATAACCCAATTGAATCCTACTTTTTCTAATATAACTATAACCAAAAGACGCCTAACATTTTTTATAGGGATTCAGAACTCAATTATAACACTAACTTTAGATATAAGGATTCACTACTTGAATGATTCTGATATTAGAATCCAAGAATCACAACCCAAATATAGATAATTATTTTTAATGAAAAAATCAAAAGAAAATGAATGTATGTGAGATATGTGATGAATATTTACACAATCGATAAATCAGAAAAAAAAGATAATTAGAAGAAGAATAAAATATGTGTACTAGTTCTTAAGTGTCTGATCATCATTATTTGCTCATAAATTAAGTAAAATAGGTCATATAAGTTTTTTTCCACTCCTTGAGATATTTTCCATTATCATTGAGAAATATTCATCACATGGAAAATATACAACACTTTACAATGTCAACACCTACACACTATGTGCACACTAATACATGAAAATATAAAATTCTCATCAAAACCATATCATATCATAATTTTTTAACCTTCCCAAATATATAAGCTAAGTCTCGATGCCCATTAAAAAACATAACAAAATAGGACAATAGTTATTAAATTTAAAATTCAAAAATAAAAATACTAGATTATCAATGAGAGATAAAAGGGAATAAGGATATTATCATTTCATAATAATCAATAAACACACATAAATTATTCAAAACAAGAAAGAATAATTCAAAATAATTATAAATTAATCGATCTTACAAATTAAAATTCTTCCATAATAATTGTTCAAAAATAAATCCCATGAAAATCCCAACTCAATTTGAAAATCAAAATTACAAAAAAATATTTTTTATATTTTATGTTAATATGAAGATAATTTCAGAACAATTAACACCATATTAAAAATATAAAAATAAATTTGAATGTAATTTATATAAAATAAAGTTATTTTATAAATAATATAATCAATTAAAACAACATAAAATAATTCAAAAGTATTTTGAGTTCTAAACTGTATGGTCCATGCATAAAAATAAAACACCCTTTGATCTTCATAATAATATGTTTAAAACAACGAAAACACTATGCATAGATTCTACATAATTAATATTAATTTATAAATTCATTATAATGAAATTAATACTTTAAATGAACATTCAGTAATGTTAAATATAAAATGTAACATTAAAATCATAAATTGAAATTTTAGAACAACTTATAGATTTTCAATGTGCCAGATATGAAAATTATCATGGGTGTTTTTCATGTAGTTGTTTTTCTCTACATCGCTAAAAATCACCCTGTAATAAAATTTCATGTAGTGTAATTGAATTAGTTGATTCATCTAAGTGATTTGACAAAGTTGAAGCTACGTAAGTGATTCACATAGCTGAATTTATGTATCCAAATTTCTGAAATCTCTAAATAGTTTGACATATTTTTAATTTCTAAACCTAAAACACATGTTTTAAAAGAAAAAATAGTATTTCATCCAACTGAATTATATTTAAAAAATATTATTATATTTAAAAAGAATTAATAATGACCTTAATCAAACAACAGTAGCTCAAGTTATTATAAATATATATTATAAAAATAGTACTAAATATTTTAGAATTCAAACTGAATTCATATAGTTAATTATTAACTAATTTCAAAATTGATATAAATCAATTCACAATTTTTTGTATTATAATCAATTAGGATTTTTTTTCTCTATGTATTTCTAATTAGCTAGGTGAGAACATAGATTGGCTATTTGGGAATAGTAAAAATAAAGTATAATTGATATTTTAAAATCCAAAATTACTTTTTTAACATAATAATACTTCATGAAACTTTTTGAACATTTTATAAACAACAAAAGTATTAAATAAAAAAGAAAATATTTAATAAAGAATATAAGGACATAATAATTGTGAAACACACTAAAGATAACACTTAATAAAGCTATCAGAAATTATAATTACATAAAATAATATATAATACAATATAGTTAAAATTAAAAATGTCATTTTAAAATAAATAGTTATATAAAAAAAATTGTGGTACATTTTGTAATATTAAAAACATAAAACATTAATACTCTATAATAAAGAACACAAACTTCCATGTTTAAACAAACACTTCTTTTTTAAAAATTTAAAAACTGGAAAATGTTTCCCCAAAAATATATCCCATTTTGAAATTTCTTAAGAAGAAATATATTAATGATTAAAAAATTATCCCCCTCAATAAAAGAAAAAAATTAACAAAATTTAAAACATTCTATGTTCAAATTTTATTTTCAAAAATCTAGAAAAATTAAATTATTTAGTATAAATATCCATATGTGGAGTTTTTTATGTAACATATTCCAAAATAATGTCTCCTTTATTAATGTCACCTTGAATAAATGATATTACCTATCAATTTTCTTAGTTCGAGAACATTATAAAAGGCTTTTTGAAATAAAAATAGAATAATTATTATAAAAATAAATAAAAATGTTTTTAAAAATAAAACCACTGTTAGAAAAAGTTTTTTAGATCCAAAATAATGATTTATAAGAAATATATTCACTCTTAGAAGTAAATAATGTGAGATAATTTTTCCCCCTGAACTCCATGAAACTAAATTTTATCAAGAAAATGACACATATTGGAGGTACTTTTACTATCCAGTCAACATCCTAAAAGATCAATGTTAGAGTAACTAATAAAATCACAAAATTAAATATTTATAATAAAATTATAAAACATTAACAGATCCTTTAATAGATATAACAATACATTTAAAAACCATTAAGTGAGATTCTTTAGGATCAGATTCAAATTCGGTACATAAACAGACACTAAAAATTATAGCAATAATAGAAAAATTTAAATGCAAAAAACATCCTATCAAACCTATAAATAATTTAGAATCAATAGGTTTTATAGAAACAATATAATCTAATTCAAAACTAACACTTATAGGGTTTTTAAAAGTGTAATAAGAATATAGACCAAAATTTTTTATTAAATATTTTGTATATTTTTATTGATTCATAAAAATACAAAATTTTATTTAGCAAGTTTAAATATCTAAAAAAATATTAGTTTACCAATAATAATCACATAAAATTCACTATCCATAAAATTAGATAATTCATTACAAAAGAAAAACATTTGAGGAGAAAAAGCAATATCATTAATATAAATATGAATAATCAAAATATCATTTCAAATTCTATTGATAAGAAAATTTGGATATGTTTTACCAATATAAATATATTTTTCAAAAAAAAACAATTTAATTCTATCATACCAAGAATGGTGTTCTTGTATAATATCATATTAATATTTTGATAATTTAAAAACAGAATTAAAAATAATTCATTTTCAAAACCATAAGGTTGAATAACATAAACTTCTTTAAAAATAAATCCATTTAAAATATATAATTTCAAATCCATTTGAAATAACATAAAACCTATAAAAGTGGGAAAATATCATAAAATTATAATAGATTTAATAAAAGAAAAATGCAAAAAATAATCATAAAAATTTATAACTTCTTCTTGAAAATAATCTCTAGTAAAAATCCTAGCTTTATTTTTATTAATTTTACCATATTCATCAATTTTACTTCTCAAAAATGTCTTTTGTTCCAATACCATGATTGTGTCTATAGACTAAAATAAATTACAAAAATTATTTTTTGAAAAATAATTAAGTGAATATTGCATTTAAATAATAGAATTAGATTTATTTAAAGCATTTAAAACTTCAAGATGTATATAATCCGAAATAAATTCTGATTTAGAAAATAATCTTAGAGAATTGCATATTTTTTTATATGGGGACCAAAATTACCAATCACATTTTCAATAAGAATCTCTATATGATTTCTCTATGATCTAGGATTATATTGAGAATAATTTTTCCCCTTTAATAGACATATTATCACAAGGTTCTTTTTGAAAAAATTGAAATCCCTAAAATCATCATTAATATTTTCCAAAATATATTTGTCAACATCACATGATTCATCAAACATTACATCCATGGATTATTTAATATTAATTTTATTGTTATTATAATCTATATAGGCTTTACTATTTGAAGAATAATTAAAAAAGATACCTAAAACACTTTTAGAATCAAATTTATCTAATGTTTTATTCAAGATAAAAACATTACATGAAAAAAACTTAAAAATAACTATCCATTTGTTTTATACTATTAAAAAATTAATAAAGAGTTTTATTCAAAAATTTCCTAACATAAAATATATTTGAAATATATAAGGGCATTAATATTTTCTTCCCAAAAACATTTTTCTAAAATATATTAAATAAAAATAGTTCGATTCATATCTTTAATAGTTCTATTTTTCTATTTGAAAACACCATTTTTTAAGGTGTTGTAGTAGAAGAAATTTTTTGAGAAAACACATTTTTTTTTAAAATCGAAAATAAAATCAACAAATTCACCTATATTATCACTTCTAGTAGAATCAATTATATAAAAATTCATATTTTTAACTAACCTACAAAAATAAATACTTAGATCTAATATTTCATTCTTATTAGACGTAATATAAACCCATATAAATCTATTGAAATGATTAATAATAAAAAAACCATATTTCATTCCACTTAAACTTGTAGTTTTTATTAGGAAAAAAATCAATATGTAATATTTCAAGAGGTCTAGATGTAGAATCATGATTGATATATTCAAAATATTCCTTGATTTTATTAACTTTTAAGCACAAATCACAAGAAAAATCGTTTATTACATTTATCTTTGGTAAATCTAGAACATGTCCATTCATACATAATTTGGGAATTATTCTGGAATGATAATTTCAATTCATTATATAAAGAACATAATATTTATATATATCATTTAGAAACATAAAAAATATATTAGATAGATCAAATAAAGTAATAAAATAATGTTATCTTTCTTATTATCATAAAAGGAGGCATTTTCATTTAAAAAAACATTTATTATCTTTAAATTTTAAATACATACAATTGTCAAATAAGATTTAAATAATAATTGATTTATTTTTTAATCCTTCAAGGTATAAAAATTTATAAATTAAAACAAAATTATAAGTACCTACATCTCCAAATCCATTAAACATACATTTAGAGTTATCTCTAGGAGTAAAAAACCCTCCATCACATTTGGTATAACATATAATCTCTGATAGGTCGGAATTCAAGTGTTGGGAATAATCATTTTCTATTTACCATGACTCCTTAAGATTCATAAGTTGGTTGTCCTAAAAAGATAAATTTGGAAATAACAAGTTTGGTACCCATGCTATTTTGGTTCTAACTATGCTAGTAATAGAATTCGTTGGTTCCCAAAAAGATTTAAAACATGTATTATAAGGTACTATAATAAATAAATATTTTGAAATAAAATCTCTAGTATAGACAATTGATTGAGTAAATATATTATAACATTCAATATCCTAATGTCCTTTCATACAACATTTAAAGTGTTTAACAGAAGAAACCTCTCTTAGAAAAATCATAATGAACTTTTTCTTGTATAACATAATGATTTATGGATTATAACCAAAACATATTTTATATTTATTCAATTTTATTGTAGCTACAATATTTTCATATGTTTAATTTCTAGGAAAAAATAGGAAATGATTATTTATGCTAATAATTATTTTTCTATAATTATCATTTTCATTCTAAACATACTTCAAATCATTATAAATCTTACCATTAGAATGTGACGAAAAATTAATCATTCTTACATAAGATAATCATTATATTTATTTAATTTCTTACGTTAATTGATAATCCTCATATTATTTTCATTAAATTAGTTTTAAAATTTAATAACTCTTAAAATATCATTTTGATGTTTTTAATTTTCATTATACAACTTATAAAATATATAACCATCACTATCAAAATTATATCAAGTATCAAATTCGTTATATATATCATTTGTATTTTTTTCCATTAAACATAGGTTGTATGATTCTTTATCACTAATGTATTTATCACATGTATCAGATTCTTCAGTGAAACTCTATCCAACATGATACGAACATTTTAATTATTTCTTTTATTTTTAATATCTCCCTTCTTATTTCAACTTTGGAAAGTTGAGATTGATATGTTTCTTCTTTCTATATTCATTACAAGATACATCAAGTATATATATAGAAAATTTCTTTTCTTTTAAACCATTCTTTTGATCCTTACATAGTAACATTTTGAACTTTTTCATTCTCTTCATCAAATTATAAATACCTTTTATTTAATTTATTTTTTTTTTTCATTTTCACTTTTCTATTCCACATATTCAAAAGAGATTGAAATTAGACTTATATGGTATTTAACTAAATACATTTATTTTTTACTGTATCTACTTCTGTGATATTCATTAATTCATGTTCATATAGATTATGTGATCAGATGAGTTCATCCAATGTGTATTGTTTGAACTTATTACTTTTGTTGACCATAGTCATGTTTGAATTTTATTTATTGGGTAGTTCTCTTAGGACTCTTTAAATAAGTATGGGGTTCTCTAATGTTTCTCCAAGGGAATTCATTCCATTCATAATTCTTTTTAATCATTGTAAAATTAGATTGATATTTTCATCTTCACCTTTATTAATATATCAGTACTTCACTCAATGAATTCTGAGTTTGGTTCTAACCATCTTGTCCAATCTATGGTAAGTAACATGTAAAATAATCATGATAACATGAACATGGTTACATGCATACACATGACTAAAAACCCTCTTTTTAATTTCAAAATATGATATATTTACTACTTCATAATTTAAAACATATCTAGTAGCATCATTTCCTATAAGAGTATCAAGGTCAAGTCTTGGTAGCCTATAGGGGTTTCCCATGATCGAAATAACTATTTTAGGAATGCCTCAATTCTAGATATTCAGTAACTATATTCATTTTCATCAATATGGTGTGTTTATGAGAAATACATCAGTTATTTTTATTCATTACTATCATTTTATAGATCCTTACAATAGACTATGAGGTCTAAGAAATTGTTTTCATGATAAAATATAAAAAATAGACTCTATTGAAAGATTGTATAGATTCCAAAAGGAATAAACATTGAAACAAATTTTTAGGCCAGAAAGGAAAATATAGCTGATATAGAGGTGTCTTAATTGACTCAATTAATTTTTTTGAGGAAAGGGACTGTTTATCTAAATTAATTAATCATGTTAGTAAATAGAGTTAATTGGAAGTAGAAAAAATAATAACATAAATAACATAAAGATTTTTTATAGTAGTTTGGTCCAATGTGGACCTAGTCTACTCCTATACCTCCCCACTCGGTAAGAGATACATTATGAAGTACTTGATTTTTAAAGGGGAATCATAACCCAATTAAAACCTAAATTTCTATCGGAACATTTACCAAAATACTTATGGAATTTGAATGGGGAGTCAAAACCTAATTACAAAACAAACAATTGAAACTGGGAGTCATAATATAAATAGTATTGGATATAGAATCTTGGATCCAAAACCGAAAGATAGATAATTCCCTTTAATCAAATAATCATAAAAAGAAAATTAAATCATCTCTGGTATGGGAACAAATATTATAGACTTAAAAAATCAGAATGGAATAGATCGATGAAGAATAAAAAACATGAATCAGATCATCCTTTAATCAAATTTATTGTCTCATCGAGCCAGTATATGAGGATATATAATATCTTCTTAAAGCCTTAAGTGGTCGTCTGGTAGTAGTGCGAAATGTTGATCACATAAATAATGTAAAACAATTCACAGTGTCAACAAAACTATGGTCTTCACATTGTATTACTTGAAAATATTAATGATCTTATCAAAAAATTTACCTTATCATAATTATATCAAAAACCCACAAAAGTAAGATAAATCTTGATACCATTTTAAAACAAAAAAACTTAAAAATTCATAAAATAGTTATAAATTTATAATTCAAAATGAATAATACCGGATTATCATAGATACAGAAAAAGATAAGCATATTATTATTGAATAATAATCCCTCAAATCGTGTCCAATATTTAAAATAATAAATAATAATTTAAATCAATTTTAAATCATTTGATTGAAGAGTTTAAAATATTTCCATAATAGTATAATAAAAATAAATCCTATGAAAATCACTAGTATCTATTTGAAATTCCAAATTCAAAAACATTTGATTTTAATAGTTGAGTTAACAAACATGTAATTTAAATGATTTAATAACACATCATTAGAAATTTAAAAACCATTTTTCATGAGTTTAATATAAACTATTATTAATTAAGAAACAACATAATCAAAGAAATAACATAAATTATTAAAAAAATTGAGATTCAAACTATATGTTTCATGTGTGAAAATAGATCACCCTTTCAGCTTTATAAAAATATGTTTAAAATAATACAAGGCACTTTACATCAGTTATAAATAATTAATATGAATTTAAAAATTAATTATAACTCATAAAATATTTGAAATAAACATGTAGTAAATTGAAATAGGAGACATGACATAAAAAAGATCATACTTCCATATTTTAGAGCTACCTATAGAATTTCTATGTACCACCTAGAAATATTCACATGGTTTCTTTTCACATATATTTTTTTCTATATGTACCTCAAATAACCATATAATTAAATTTCATAGAGGTTAATTAACATATAACACTCATTTATGTGAATCTTTAAAACCAAATCTATGTAAGGAATTCACGTAGCTGAATTTACTTATCTGATTTATTGAAACCTATAAATAGCATAAAAAATAAAATTTTAGACCATAAACATAACTTGTAAAAGGTTGAGTAATATTTCAGTTAATTTGATTATATTTATAAAATTTCATTATATTTAAAAATATTTAATAAAATACTTGATCATATATATATATCAAGTTATGATTTAAAAAAAATATATAAATAGTTTTGAAAAATAGAATCAACCATACTGAAAACATAAAGTGGATTTTAACCTAATTTCAGACATGATATAGATTGATTCATAATTTTATTTATTCTAATTAAAATTTGGAAATTTTATTATCTTTCCAAATAAGTAAGAATTAATTAATTTTGAGTTCTGAATCCGAAATTATTGCCACAATAAATAAGATAAATGAAAATAGAAAATCAGCTTCTTATTTTACAAATTATTTATATGAATTATGATTTGGCTATGTAGATTTCGAATTTGGAGATGTAGAAATAGTACTTTGGCTATGTGGTAAAAGTAAAAATCAAGTATTGTTGACATTTTAATGTCGCAAATGACTTATTTATTCTAGAAACACTTCATGTAACTTGTTTGACATGTTATTAACAATCAAAACATGATATTCAAAAGTAATTTTAACTAAACAATTTTATGATATAACAAATGTTAGTCATACTAAATATGAAACCTAATAAATCTATGAGATGTTATAATTATATAAAATAATATATAATTATATATAATTATAATTAATGTACTTTTTTAAAATAAATACTTATAAAATAATATTGCGAGAAATTTTGTAATATTGAAAACATATAATATTAATACACCTATATTAAATAAAAAACATACCTGTTCTAAAAAATGATACTCATATAGAAAAATGAACTTCCTGATTTCTGTATTGTAAATATACAATAAGTTACCTCATGAATGTCATAGCCTTATATAGGTTCTCTATTAAACTTCTTTATTCCAAAATAACCTTCTAGATAAAATCAGTAACACATCCTCAAGATTCACTAGATCATCAATTAGATATTGGAATGTATTTGGAGTTAGGGATATAAAAAATAATTATTTCTAACAATTACATATCATTTTGTTTCTGATGATTAAAATGACTCAAGATATAGAAGATTGAAATTATCCTTACATAGCATCTAAAATATGGAATTTATTTTGATGCTGCCTCAATAAAGCACAAGGTCAGCCTTACATTAGTAAGCTCTACCTGTTTGTGAGAACCAAAGTATACTGATACCTTTATATAGGTCCCATTTAAATTGATTCAACATATATGACCCTAGTTGTAACACCATCATAATTTTTGAATATATATATATATATATACATATCTTATTCTCTAAATTAATAATATGTTCTATTGCTTAATCAAAATGTAATACTGAACTAAAAAAACTCACAAAATATTTATTATAAATATCATTTACCAATAATAAACCACTAGTAAATAAAAAAATATTTAAATCAAATAGAAATTCATACAAAATAGGATTATGAACACTTAATGATTTTACAGTAAATTTTACAATGAAAGAATTTTTTATTTTTATATATGTTGAATATTCCCTTAAATTATAAATCTATAAAGTTAATAATTCTAATTTTACAAAATAAACATCATTTTTTATTTTATGTTTCAAAATTTTGATAAGGTACTTTTTATATATTTTTCCAAAAGAATTTATTTTTTTGTCAATAGATAAAAAAGGTGGATTTTAATAATACAATAGATTTAATGAAACTATCATATTATAGAATGAATAAATATTTAATGAAAACAAATTTGATAAATTCATATTTTTAAAATTTAAAATAAATAATTGATGAACACTATGTTGTATTTATGAAACATTTTTTTATCATTTTGGAAACCTAAGTAATATTAAACATTTAAAACTATTTTCATTCTCTTATGTTAAAATTATTTATCATCACTTGTATAAAATAAATACTAAAAAAGGATTTCACTTTTTTGATAATCATTTTCATATTATTTAATATGTTAAATTTCATTTTATTCATAAAATTTTTATTATAATGATTAGTGTTAATGACCATGATATTAATGAAAGGGTTATTGTTAATGAACTGTTTTATTAAAGTTGAATGATTTTTATCTAATAAATTAAATTGATCTATTTTATATAAATTATTTGATAGGAGGTTTCTAATTGTATAAAAATATTTTATTACTCATTTAATTGTGAATTAATATTATGTATGATTAAGAACACTTAATGATGAAAACTACATTTTTTACAAAAAAATTTCTATATATTAAATTTTTCAATTAAAAAGTTAAATATATCTTATTTATAAATTGAATTAAAATATAAAGGGATTAAATTTAGTTGAATCATAATCATGTTTATTTATTTGAGATACCTTATATATTTTATAAAATATTATTTACTTGGGTGAAAATTAGTTACCATGGTAGAAACCACAAATGATAAAATGTAACAAAAAATTGGTAAAAAGTTTGAATCATGTTTAAAAATTATGTTAAAATGTGTGGTGGAATATTTTTATACCTTAGTTCACTGAAAAATCCATTATTTATCACTTTTTTTCATTTCCCCTTTAATTTTTTCATTCTATTAATGAAAAACTATTATTATTCACAAATGGACAATTTTTTCCCTTATAAAAGGGGACCACTTCCACCTTTTTAATACCCTAATTAATCATTGAAATTTCCTCAAATACATAAGCAATATCCCCCTAAAATAATTCCATGCAATGTAAAAAATTTCATGGTCACTAGTAGTTATCTAAACCCCTTTAATTACATTGAGGCTTTCAAGAGAATGTTTAAGTTCCCCACAAGAGTATTATTTAATCCTTAACCTTTTCCTCTTAATTTTCCAAATACAAAGATATCCTAAACATAGTATTATAATGACCCTATTATAATTCATATAATCAATTGTTATCATATAAATATAAAAACCATTATTATTCATTTTCATCCAATTATAAAAATAAACGAATGGGGATTGTTTGTAGGGTGGACTACCACCTCCATGAATGATGAATTTCGTTTTTCAACACCACACTTCATGGATTATTAGAAAAATTAATTTTCCAAATATATAAGATATTTTTGAAATGATTAATTCTTTTTAAAATTTATTTTAACATTATATGTAATAATTTCCTTACTCATAAAATCATTCTAGCATGCTTTCATTTGAGTTGATTTTACCACAAAATCAAATGATGTTATAATAATTATATAATGATTGATGTAGAAATATAATATAAGTGTAATATATGGTAATAATAAATTATATAATATTTGTTGATGATTCTGTGACATTTTTATTGATATTTAATAAATTCATTAATATATCACCTTTCAATCGTTAAACACACCAAAACCAGTTCCTCATCATTTCCATTTTCACATACCATAACATTATATTTAAATAAATTACAATGGGATATGATGAATCATTGAAAAACTATTATTATATTATCATGGAAAATTTGTTGATTATGTAGTTTTTTTATCAAAAAAAAATCTACAATAACATTAAAAAACTATTACAAAACAAACAACCAGAGTTTCTAGCATCTAATGATGAAAATAAACCTTAACTAAATAATATATTTTTAATAAACTATTATTAATTATTTGTAAATAGATATATATATATATATTGTAAAATCATCCATATTAATTTATTAACATATTTATTGCTATTTTATATTAGGATAGAGCATCTTTGACTAATCCGGAATATATGTTAAGGGTTTCTTTGTCTCGTTTTCAAATCCTTGAGTCACGTTTGATATTGAACCAAATTATTTATAATATATATTTTATCAAATACACTATTTTATTTAATTATAATTAGTTAAAATTATTTCATGATATTTGAATTTTTATTCCATGGTATTCCTCTTATGTTCTACAATTCGTATGTTACCATTACCCTAAAGGGTTTTGTTAAATCAACTCCCTTTATTGAGTTATAATGTATCTTACTGAAATTATTTATTAAAAAACTAATTGATTCCAACCTATTATTCTATTTCTTATAAATTTATATTTATACTTAGGAAAAATGAATCTTTTGATTCTAATATTCCCCCCTGAGCAATTTCATCCTTATTAAAATTATATCATTATTGTGAATAATTCTCTTCCACTTTAACGATGACTTCCCCTCTTTGTCATAAATTTTATTAAACTTAAATGTTTTCCTATATATTTTAAAATAAAATTATTTATTAACTAATGTGGAATTTATATTTCACATCCCCTATTTTAATAATTATATTTCATAAACATTTTATGATTTGGGTTTTCAAAAATGGAATTTCATAATATTAAATAAAATTAAATCCTTGAAAAATTAAATATTTCATTTTCCACTCTTCATTTAATTTGATAATATTTATATTATCTCAAGGATCTATTAATGATGCTCCTTCTTAAATATTATGTGTTTTCCAAACCTTTACCTTAACCTTTTTTGAATCCTTTATTTCCTTTTAAAGCCTCTATTATTGGATATTCATTTTAAAAAGTAAATGTTTTAAAAGTGTTCTCAGTTCATATATTTTAAACCATTGTTACTTTTCCAATACTCATTTATTAGAATTTGTTTTCATATATTTATTTGAAAATTCATTGTTTATAATTTTTCAAAAGTTAATTTTATAAAATGACTCTTCCAAGTGACTGCAATGTCAACATTTAGGCCTATGATAAATTAATTTTTCTAAAAACACTTTTCATAATTTCTCTTCCATTTATTATTTATATTTAGAGGATTTATTTCCTCTAAAACTATTTTTCTTTAATTACCCACCAAATTTTCGTATAAAATACTATTTTAGGTGATTTGATTTTGGGTATCAACCATTTACGGGCTTGAGGTAAATTTTGTTAACACTGTCTAGTAGTGTTATGAAACTAATTTTCATTTCCATGGGATCATTATAATGTGATTAATGATACCAATTTTATTTCAATGGGTTCATTATGTTATAATAAATTATTAATTTGAAAAGTCACAAATATGTATAGATAATAGATGGTTGGGGTCCTATACAACCCTCTGATGAAATGGTTAAGGTTTTATGTACTGGGAGATAATGAATCTGTATGTGGGTATAATTATGGTTTAGTGATGATATCATAGTTTTTTCTATGAATAATTGTGATTTAGATACGATCACATGTCTCTTCATGTGAATAATTTTAGTTTATCAATCCTCACAAGGTTTTGTGTGGGCATAATTTCAGTTTATCTATTCTCATGAGGTTGTGTATGAGTATAATTGTGGTTAATCTATGCTCATGTGATTATGTGTGGAAATATTCATATTTTTATTTATTAAAAATTCCATAATTTATTATATTAATGTGAAATTTATAGGTTATATGTAATTAACCAACATGAAAACCCTCTATAACTAGTACCCAACCCGATATGCCACATACTTGAATGGCATTCTCAATCCCCATGGGCTGGAGACTAGAACATGGACATCAAACAAAAAAACAGATGGAATTATTTTTCCCAACCTGAAGAAATGGAATGATTCATATATAAATATAATAAATATAAACATTTGAAGATTAATATATTCCATAACTAAAACCAAACCACTGAAACAAAACAACTCAAGAGAATAAAAGATCTCCAAATACAAGTCCAACCACAAAGGACTACTAAATAATAAGAACTAACTTCTACATGGGATATTATGGGGAGACTCCCACCATCTCACCACCATATACCCATTCCAACTAATTTAAAACCTCATCATCTCACTATGGTGTCTTCCTTTACCAACATCAAAATACATAAACAGGTATACACACCGCCAAATATGTATATAGCGTGTGAGATAATAGGATCAATAGGGTCACACCCAGGTGTTCCATACCAAGTATCTGAAAAATAACCCAAGAATCCTCCACATTATTGAAAACAAGGAATGATAATAATTTAACCTTTTTTATATCAAAACTGTGGAAAAATTGATTAATTTTCCATTTTCTATATTTCAAAATAAAATTGTTAAATTAGTTTCAAATCATTTCTTATCCAAATATCTCATTAGATATATCAATTCAAAACAAAATCATGCATCACATATCATATCAAAATCCATGGTATTACAATAAAATATTACATACCAAATGTAGACAAAATTCTCCAAGATGCACAGGTAACATTACACCGAGGATTACACTATGACAGGATACCTAGGACATTCATACATAACATAGAAATTCAAGTACGCATCAATCCACTGTACATATGCATTAAGTATATAGGTGAGATAAACATCTTATCAAGTTCCCCCCAAGCCTAATAAGACCCTAAAAAATAGTCTTATGGAGAATATTTAAACACTATGAGAAAATCCACCTGATAATAGACAATAAATATTACTATACCTTACACCTAGGAACCCAAGGTTTCCCATGTGATCTATTTTCAAATCCAATTCATCAATACCTTTTCAACATTTCATGCTTTGAAATCCAATTCTCCAAACCATATTATAATTCTTTGAAAACCCATTTCATTTAACAAAACTCAGGGAAACCATATTTTTCAAAAACCAAGTTACTCACACACAATTTCAATCGATCATATTATTCTATTTCATTTAATAAAATAATTTATCATAAACTAGAGCTATGGATTTCACCAACATTGTTTAGGGACAAAAGCAGCTACTTCAAAACATGGGGTCCACAAACCCACAATGGATCCACCAACAAGAGGAACAAAACAAAATAAAAGAGGACCTAGAATCAATCTACACATATTTAATTTGATATAATATGAAAAAGTATTATAGGAGAAGAGGAGAAAACACATACCTCATGAACACACACCCAATGCACAAAAACCAATAATGATTGTCCCTTAAATAATATCACACAACAAATCTTGAGAGAAACAAGAACAAACATCACAATGGGTTAATAGATCTAATAACACAACATAATACTGCAATCGTGATAAAAAATGAAAGAAGTATGGCTTAGACACCCATAGAGAAAAATAATACAACCACAATGGTAATAAATAACCAATAAAATCAATCTGGATCTAACAGACAATATAAAAATTATTGGACAAGCCTTCCAGTTTGAGAGACAAATAGTCTATTCCAGTGGGAAATAAAGTTCAATAGGGTTTCTGTCCAAAAAATCATATTCTCAACATTTCCATGGCATGTAATTTTTTTAAATTTCATGTAATCATCACAGTTTGGATAAAAAAACTCATAACCATATTAATAACAATTGGCCTTCTCTTATTACATGGTGTGTACTCACTTCACACTATACACCAGATTAACGACATCTTCCCTAAAAACATAAATGTAAAGTGAACCAATTAAATGGTATTTATTTATCCTACATACATCAAAAAATGAATATTCATACATGAAAATTAAAAACCAACTCAGTTATTCTTCGAACTCTGAGAGAATATCCCAAATCCCGGATATGTTTATACCAAGATTCCATTAATTCAAATAAACATCAATATCCAATCATTAATTTATTTTCTGAAATAAATTTTATTCATCCTCAAGAGTCCCAAGACACACCCAATTCAGGAGTAAAACAATCAAAGTGAAGGTAAATAACTTAAATCAGGAAACATGATGTTACAAACTCCCCACCTTCAGAATTTATATCCCCAGTAAGTCATGTGATAGAATGTAATCTGGTAGAGAGGCATGATCACTACCCCCTCATTAATGTATCATGTTACCAAATCTAAATAGAATATTATGCATTCATCCATACTAATCTAACAAACTTAATTGACTTCCCATGTAAGGCATTCACTGGAGATTCATCAATCTCAAAGGGATTCTCTACAATGAAAACCGCTAGTGGTAACTCAATCTCTTCCCAACTCAGAATGTGAGAGGATTCAAGATGGTATACCTTGATCTATGAGACAAGGAAAATTTAATTAATTCTTATAAACCAAACCCAAAATTCCAACCAATAAGTAATCTTCCCAACACTCTTAGTGACCTCAAATTGTCCCACATATCTCAAAGCCAACAATCCCTATTTTCCAAGCCAATGATGACCCAACCAAGGATAAACATTCATGAAAAATCAGTCATCTATGGAAAACTCTAAAAGATGATTTTATTGATACAAATAAGATTTATATCAACTCTATGTTGTAATAAAATGTCTATGTATATCCTGTATCCTTTTATACGTCTCCTAAACAAAACTTAGTCCTATCAAAGAAGTTTCTCCGACCTCTTATTAATAAAGAGTTGATATTTCCAAGTGACCATAAAAAGCATCAAAAGGATCCATTTTCATTGAAGATTGATAGTTCCTATTATAATAAAACTCAAGTAGTCCTATATGGCTATCCCAAGATCCACCAAAATCCAAGACACAAAAATGGAGAATATCCTTCAAGATTTTATTAGTATGCTTCATCTAACAATCTATATATGGATTAAAAACTATACTCAACCTTACCTGAGTCACCATCACCTCCAAGAGACTCCACTATAATCAGTATGTATACCTTGGATCCATGTCTGAAACAAAATTATAAGGAACTCCATGTTACCTCACAACATCTTTCATATATAACTTACCCAGATCTTTAACTTCTGTGTTGTCATTTATTAGAATAAAAAGAGCTGACATTTCAAACCAATCATACATCCACCCAGAAATAATTCCTTACTAGAAGAGTCCATGGTAATCTAATAGAAAATTATATGGATACCTAGAGCCATGTCCAAACCGACAGTACAAGAGGTAGAAGAAAACCATAAAGATTCAAATGCTCTTCCTTAATTTGTTTGTATGTGTAATAATGTTACATAGAATCAGAAATGTTATGCTTAATAAACCACTACTAGAATATCCATATCATATCACAATACATTTTCTTAGTTCGATAATGAATTTCCCATGAAGAACCTGAAGGATCCCGAAGCACCATGATAGGGGAGTGTTTAATCAAGGTGTCAACATTTTCTTCTAAACTAATGGATCTTGTACCCACGTTTGTAGAATCCTATAAAACCTATATGAAGAGGAATTGAAGAAAATTAACAATCACATGCAAAGAAATAACCCATCAATTTTACCTTGTTCACTACTAAGGTCTACATCATTGGATCATATGCCGATAGTGTTTCCGTAATACAAAACACCTGTAATATTCGCAAGTTGTGGATTACAAGAGTTCAGCATAGTCACTCTAGTCTAGAAACTCTACCTTCACATGATCTCAGGGATACCACATTTCTTCCATATGATTGCTTCTACTGAATCCCCCTTTCTCACTATGTTGGAATAATCTTCACTCAGTTTATCGACTTGAAGGTCATGTACTTCATTTCTTCGTCGTGTACTGCGAGTTCTTCTTGTGTGAACCGCACTCTCTTCCATGGACTATTTTCCTTACGCGGATTATCCTCTCCATGTACCATCTTATCCTCAGAAAAACACTTCATATATCTCTAGATTTCATCTAGAAATTTTAATCTTCAATATCATATCTATCAAATTGGATTAATGCTACATAAATAGGCACATAACTCCATCTTTGCGTACTTCCTTTCTTCTCCATGTACTACAAGTTCTTCCTATGTGAACCGCACTCTCTTCTGTGGACTATTTTCCTTACATGGATTATCCTGTCCATGTACCGTCTTATCCTCTGCGAAACACTTCAGACATTGCCAGATTTCATCCGGAAATTTTAATATTCAATCTCATGTCTAACAAAGTGGATTAAGGCTCCTTAAATAGGAACATAACTCTAGAAATTTCGCTAATACAATTTACCCAAATTTCCATTGTGGGATAATATTCACTTGAACTAGAACTCCGTCTGTGTATTGTTTGCCTCCACTATATACCGCTCCTGTTTCGTGAACTGTAACAATAATGTGAAGCTTTTGTATTCTTCATACCACACACCTTCAATGCGTACCATCACTTCAAACCCTTTTTGGAATCATTCTATGAACCTCATGCCTTCATCTAAATTTTTTTTTTGCGAACTGTTTTCAGTTATGCACACTTCTCCACGCACAGTTCCAAATGCGGTTGTGAACCATTCCTAGAACATGGTACATGGTCCATGTTCTGAGTTATATGATTCCTTTATTTTTTCCATTTTTCTTTTTTTTCTCATACCACTCACTCCGTTGTAAAAAACATTGTTTCCCAACAATAAAATCCCAATTTTAAGGCCCAAAAATTTGGAAAATATAGGGAAACTATGCCACATTCAATACTGCTTCCAGCCACAAATGTATGACCACATTCCTTGAGAACTCCCTAGTCATGCACATTAATATTGACAAAAAAACTTATAAAACTCCATTATTATAAACAAAAATTCTTCATTCGAACAATATCCCATTTGGGTTCATCAACAATCTCCAGATAAATTCACTGATGCACCAGTTATGATCAAAAGATGAACCTTCATGAAACAAATTAGTAATCACTCTAATTCTATGTGAGAGTGATCGATGGGAAAAATAAGATATTGGACATGAATTGAGTTCTAATTCTTTTATTTTACACCCCATAGTTGTAGTTATGGATTTCTATGTTATCCATCATTCCTGTATATAGAAAAAAAAAACAGATCACTCCCCATTGAATTTATCCATTCTCCCATATTGGTAAAAAACCCAATGAATTGAATCGTGACATGTATAGTAAATAAAATATTTTACCACAGGATGGTATCTCCCCATAAACATGCATCATTTATATAAACATATTAAAACAGTTAAAAAACTAGGGAGAGGGATATTTTATAACCTCCTTTTGCACTGGGAGGTGGCTGAACACTGAGGTTCAACAGATGTATCTCAAACATAGATGTTGATAGTTTCTTGGTCATAATGTTAGCCACTTGCTCATCGGTTCCCACATGGTCCCTTTTGATCACCCCTTGTCCAAATTTTTCCTTGATGATTTGATATTTGATCTCAATATGTTTCGTATGAGAATACTAAACAATATTCTTCATAAGATCAATTTCACTATTGTTATCATAGTAAATCACAATTGGTTTTTTCACCTCATCACCCATGTCAATCAGTTGTCGATTCATCAAATGTAATTAAGTGCAAGAATTTTTAGCTGATATATATTCAGATTTAGAAATACTAAGATAAGTACTTTCCTATTTCTTATTCTTCCATTTGATGCATTTCATCCTAATATAGAATACTCTACCACTGGTGGAATGTTTTTCCACTACATCTCCCACCCAACCTACATCAGAAAAAGCTAATAGTTCATTATATCTTATTGCAGCAAAGTATTGACCATAATTATGTGTACCTTGAATGGATCTCATGATTCTGTTCACAACCTTTATATTTTCATCCTTTGAATTACTCTGAATGTGGTTCCCAAGGCAAGTTACAATGAAAATATATGGTGTGTCGAAATCAGGTACAATAGACTTCTGATGATTATTATGTACATGTTGGGATCCATAAAATTTCCATCCTCATGCTTCTTCAGATTTGGTTCAACTGCAATCGGATTCGACACTGGTTTGGAATCATGCGTATTGAATTTATTCAGTAACTCTCTTGCATAGTTTTCTTAATAAATGAATGTGTAATCCTTAATCTGAATCACCTACAATATTTGAATATATGTGAGTTCACTAATCATGGAAATTTAAAATTCTATCTTAATGTGATTGGAAAATTCATCCACTGGTCCATTCTTTCTTCCACTGGAAATGGTATCATCAATGTATAGCAATACCATGAACTAATAATTTTGATAATTCTTCACATAGATATTGTGATCCACTCCTCCTCTTTTAAACTCACGATTATTCATATAAGATTCCAACCAAGAGTACCACACCCATGGTGCTTGTTTCTAGCCATAGAGAGCTTTATTTAATTTGAAAACCTTATGTTTATCATTTCCATGCAAGAACCACATGGGTTGTTCAATGTAGAATTATTCATACAATACTCCATTTAAGACTATTGTATTGACATCAATTTGATACACTTTATAACATATTTTTATTTCCATGGCAAGAAATAGTATGATTGACTCCATTATCACTTCTATAGAAAATGTCTCTTCAACATCAACACCTTCTATTTGTAAATATCCCTTATAGACCAAGTTTTCATTATTTATAATCACATTTACAAGATCATTAATTTTTTTTCTGGAAAATTCACTTTGTACCAATCAATTTGTGACCTTTAGGTCTTCTGACAAGATCCTATATCCTATTTTTGTCAATGTGATCTAAATCATAATTCATTTATTTTACCCTTGACTCATCCATTGCAGCCTCTTCAAATGAGAATTGTTTCACAACTGATAGAAATGCAGAATTTGTATTATTACTCATTATCCTTGTCTGTGTAGGTGCATTCTGGTCCTCAATATTGTTGGAATGATCAATCTCTGCTCTTCAAATTTCTCCTTTGGTGTTTCACCAAATTATATCCAGTTATGGATTCCTCTTCTAATTATTCATTAGAGTCAACATCAAAATGTGACTCCTGATAGTTGTTCACACATTACTCTACCCCTGTCATATCATATTTATGTATTCACATTATTTCCCATCTTTTATCACATATTCATAAGAATTAATTGAAACATTAGTGTTTCTCTCTTTAATGATCTTTACATCATTGGTTTACACAATTCTTCCCATGATCTTATTAAAACACATGTAGGCATGGATGTTCATTGAGTATCCAAGAAATATTCCATCATCTGCATCATCTCCTTACCTCCCTATATTTCCTTATTTGTTTTTGATAAAACATTTTCATCTGAAAACACGAAAATATTTCAAATAGGGATTTCTTACATTCACAATTCATATGGTTCCTTTGTTTCACCAATATATAGACCTATTCGATATTGAATACACACTACAGTTTGTAATGCCTCTTTCTAGTAATGTTGAGGTATACAGCTCTAAATGAGTATAGTTTTTTCCATGTTGTTTACCTGTAGATTCATGTGATCAACAACTCCATTTTGATATAGATTTCTCACATCTACCACCTCATGATGTATCCCATGATTCTCTAGGTAATTTTCACATTCAATGGACATTTATTCTCCTCTATTTTTAGACCGTAGGACATTGATCTTACATAAAGTATCATTCTTGATGATTCTTCAATTGGTTTTCTTGAAATTAAGCACTTATCGCTTCCTATGTATAACTATAAAACATGCCATTATAATGTAATCATCTATTAAAAGAACAATGTACCTTTCTTTGTCAGTTCCATGAATATTTATGAGGCCATATATATCTGTATGGTTGAGGTCAAGGAGATTTGAGGCTCTTTTCTTCTTAGGCTAGTAGGAACTACAGACTAGTTTTCCTTGCATTTAACCAATACAGGTCATTTATCGTTCAACATTTAGATTATGGATATCCATGAATATCTTCAACATAGATATCCTTTCCATTTCTTACTGATTGATGTTCCACAATCACTGACGGCATAAGTTGTCTTCCTCTTCAACTATTATGTAGAAAATTTTATCTTTTTGTCAACTTGATATAAGTTTGCATCTATTCTACAACATTTCAGGAAAGAATTCCAAGACCCTCCTCTTATAGTAAACCCATTCTGATTGAATTTCACAATAAGACCTAAGTCACAAAGTTGGATCACACTAAGAAGACTCTGATGCAGACCATCCACATATAAGAATTCAGTTTTATTCAGCTCTCTATTAGCTATCTCAATACTTCAACTGCCTTTTATCTTCAAAGAACCATAGTTATCGAACCTCATTATTCTGTCGAACTTTTTCTTTAGATTTGTTAATAGCTCATCATTACATGTCTTGTGGGATGAACATCCTCTATCAACAATCTAGTTGTTGTTCTTTGTATGTTTGAGGGCTACTTCTGAAATTTTTGATTTTTCAATTTTCTTCTTTTCATTCCATGTGATATTTGATTGAGTGTTGGACACTGATGGCGTTTCAATTGTCTCTTCCATGTATATGGGTTCTTTATATTCTAATTCTTCTTCCAGAGTAGAAAAATTGCTTGAAATAGATACACTGCCTGGTTGACGATTATTGACTCATCTCTAAGCATTAAAAAAATTACTCATGTCATACATCTTCCTTCAATACATAGATTTATGGAAAAAGTTATAATAGTGAAAACAATATCCATATAAATTATTTATTCTGTAATAAGTAGGATATGAATATGTTCTCCTTTATTAAACTCTTAACTCTTCCTCATTCATATAGCTCCTGGCCTCTTCGCAGTATGACATGGTATGGCCCAGATATCCCCAAATCTGAAACTTCATGAATGAAAATGTCTTCTCACTTATATTTCTCCTCACACCTTCTTCCTCAGTAAAATAGTTTGACTGTCTATCATTTCTGGAACCATGAGTATAATATTCAGTTCTCCTTTTAGATTGATTTAATGATTTTGTTATTTTCCATTCTAGTTGTTTTTCAACATGATCAAATTTCATCTTGCCTTTATTTTGGTTCATTTTATTCAAATCATTTGACATTTTGGAATCACTACCAATTCCACTATTTCCCATCCATACAGGTCTTTGATCATTCATGATCATTTTAAATCCATCAGAACAATGTTTTTCTTTCCCTATTAGCTCAGCATCCGAGAACCTTCCAAATTGTATTTTTCTTCTTTTATTCTATAGAAAATGATTCACCTTTGAGTTTACATCTCATAGTAACATCATCTTCTTCAAGTCCCTCAATAGTCTTGGACTTCTCCTAGAGTCTCAAGGTATGTTCATTGATAACATTTTCTTGTCCTTCAGTTTTGAGTTTTAGTTCCACAACATCATCAGTGATTTCAAGAATTGATGATTGCACTTTCACCAATTCATCCATTCATTCAATTTTAACTTCCAAATGATCAATATATTCTAATGATTCCACCACCATATCATTCCATTTATTGTATCACCTACATTTCATCTCAATCTTACCAAAATAATCCTTATGTTTCATCTTGGGATCAATATTATTAGTCAAATGATTATCTCTATCTTTTTCCATCAATGCTTATGGCTTTTCAAAATTATCCATCATAGAAGAATGGTTCCCATATTTGAATCTAAATTCCACTTCCTCAAAGTGTTCACTGTCATCATCTTCTTCTTTACGAACACCAATATTTCAATGAATTTTTTTTTCAGATTTGAAGTCTCCCTTTTTCAAAAACACTTTTTGAGGCTTTTGAATGTCTCAATCTTCTCTTCCTTAATCATTGAACTTTCTTGGGATACTAGAAGAAGTGTTCCCAACACTTCCATATCAAAAACAAGCCAAAGGTATATTTCATTAAAATTTAATTATTCATTTATTGAATTTCATGGAAATGAGAGAAATAACTTCTTTTTCCTCATCGTCTTCATCAACACAATCTCTCGATATTACTATTTTCTTTAGCTTTGAATTCAATTTTCTTGATTACATGTGTTGTTGCAACTTCTGGATTGAGTACCATCTCATAGACAGTGAGGATTCTCATCATATTATCAAGAAAATTTTTTGATAGATCGCTTTCTTTAAGAGTTGAATCATTTTCATTATAAATGGGTAGATGTCTTCTCAGAATTTTTTTTACAATATCAATATATTTGATATGTTCTCGAAGACCTAATATTGATCCTACAACTTCATTAATTCGATTGAATAATGAATATTCATTTTCAATATGGTGAATCTTTAGATCATAAAACTTGTTGTGTAAAAAATGGAGCATCGCCTCCTTCACATTGCAATCACCTTTATAAATATTCTCCAGTTTCTCCCACATGGACTTCACTGACATATATTTCATCACCTTCAGATAAATTTGATCAGAAAGAGCTGCAGAAAAGGTATTATGTGTTATAGAATTAGCAACTCGCATTTCCCTATTTATATCTGTCATAGATAGACAGGTTGGATTGGTGACCTGTATTTCTCATAAAATGTAAAAAATTAAATCCATTCGAAGAGATATTAGATGAGATCTCATCATATTCTCGCATATCTAAAAGTTAATTCCATAAAAAAGGAACTACCCTAACATTAACTTTATTCTCCATGTTAGAAATAATAGGATAGATTTAGCACTAACAACCTTTATGCTCTGATACCACTTAAAGGACCCTGTAACACCCTGAGAGGGGAGGTATGAATCGAGGTGTCAACCATTTCATTTAAACTTATGGATCCTGTTCCCACATTGGTAGGAACCTGTTAAACCATTCTAAAGTTGAATTGCAGAAAATAAATAATCACATGCAATGTTATGACCCAACAATTTTACTTGGTTCACCACTAATGGATCAATCCAAAGAGCATGCAATTACAGTGTATCAATCATACCAAAAATAACTAATATTTACAAATTAAGGATTAAGAGAATTTATCCCAGTCACTCTATGTCAGGTGCACTACTTTTATAATGTTTTAGGGATATCACATTGCATCCCTCTGATCACTTCTACTGAGTCCCCCTTTTTCAATGAGTTGGAAGAATCTGCACTCAGTTTATCTACATGAATGTTTCTTAAATGGTCTAGAATTAAATCAAGAATCCTCAACTGTAAATGGATGCTCTATTGAAGTCCCTCAACCACCCACAGATGTAATTTATTTTCATGTATAATGATATGTTATGGAAATTAATTTTGCAATACGATTTGGTCTGATTTCAGGCTTCCTTTGTTGTTCCTCATACTACTTTTGTTTTTGCGTACAACTGTTGTCTCCTCATACCATCCATATCCTCTACCAACTGCCCTTTTCCACATACTAACCTACTTTGTGTACTGCTCCACTCATCCACATATCATCCTAATCTGCATACTACCTTTCTTCACTGTGTACTGTGAGAGCTTCATGTGCAAAATGCACTCTCTTCTACATATTATTTTCCTTACACAGATGATTCTCTCCACATACTGTGTTCTCATCCATGAACCACTTTAGACATCACCAGATTTATTCTTGAAATTTTAATATTCAATATCGTCTCTAAAAAAGATGATTACTGATCCTTAAATAGCAACATAACTCCACAAATTTTTCTAATATGATTTACCCAAATTTTCAATGTGGGGCAATCTTCACTGTAAAATGAACTCCACCTATGTATTGTTAGCATCCAGCGGGTACTGCTCATGTTTCATGAATTATATCAATTCTGAGAACCTTCTACGTTCCCTATACGGCATGCCATCACCGCGTATTATCACTGCAAACCATTTTCGTTAGTATTCCACATACCTCACACCTTGATCACATACCATCGTTGCGAACCATTTTCGGTTAGGTGCACCACTTTGTGTACCATTCTGTAAGTGGTCGTGAACCATTCCCAGAACATGGTAAGTGGTCCATGTTCTTAGGTATTTGATTCCCGTATTTTTTCTATTATCTTGGTTGTTTGGCTTACCATCCACTTCTATTTGAAAAAACATTGTTTTCCATCAAAACAATTTTGATTTTGAACCCCAAAAATTTGGATAACTCTACGAAACAATGCAACCTTCAATACTAATTTCAGCCTCAAAAGTATGACCCCATACTTTGCAAACTCCCTATTCATCGATGTATAGATTTACAAAAAACACAAACAATACTCAATTATTATCAACAAACAACCATGGATCGAACAACCTTGAAAATTAGTCAAAATTTAACTCCTCATAGATGTTGGGACCAAAAACCAATCCATAAAACTGACAATACCATCAGAAAAGAGAAACTGACCAAAAACTATATACCCACCATATAAGGTTTCAAAAATTATTCTATTCTCATTATCATATTATTAATTATATATAATATACTAAAGGATATATGATTATAAATTAAAATTACTCAGAACCACACATGAAATTTACCTTTGATTATCTAGTTAAAACATAGAAAATGGCCCTGTATGTTTTGATTATTTCTTCTTTTATTAAACATCTAGTGATGAAACATTACTACTAAGATAATTTGTAATGTCATTCAGCTTTCTTTCGGTTTTAGTGACATTGATGTAAAATTTATGATGTAATTCCACCCACAACCTATGTTTAAGATTCAATCCTATCTGATATAAGATATATCTTCAAATATTATGGTTAGAAAACACTATGAAAATCTCCCAAAAAATATAATGTTGTTAACACTTAAGTGCATGAATAACTGTAGAAAGATAGAAATTTGACTGGGGTAATTATTCTCATATAGTCAATGCTGATGAGATATATAAGATACCACTTGATCATCTTACATGAGCACAAAACTCAAACCAATGACATAAGCATCATGAAAAAACCACATATCCTTTATCAGGATTAGGTAAGATCAAAACAGGATTCGATGTCATAATTACTTTTATCACATTGAAAGTATACTAATACTTTTTATCCCATGTGGATTTTACCCCATTCAAAGTAAGATTATTGAAAGCTGATTCCAAATTTGAGAAATCCTTGAAAAACTATTGCAATTATCCATAAATACAAAGGAAGATCTGAATTTCAATGGTGATCCATGGATCTTTCCATGAGAAGACAACTTTAACATTATTTGGATCAAATAATACTCCATTCATAGAAATCATGTCCCTTAATAATATCACTCCTTGAATTTATAAGTTTAATTTCAAAATATTTCCATATAAATGGCGACTCCCTGTTGTTTTGAGACCAAACCCAGATGGTTCTCGTGCTCATGATATGATCAAGAATAACCCAAATTATTAACTATAAACACTTCTAAAAAATTGTTGAGATATTGATGGAATATCATATCCCTAAAATCCATAAAAACCGTAGGATCATTTTTCAGACCAAACAGCATCACAAGATATTCATAATAGTCATACCCTTTCCTGAATGTCGTATTCAGAATATCACACTCCCAAACATTGAGTTGATGATTACATGACTGAAGATCAATCATCAAAAATATCCTCCCCACCAGCTTAACTGATCAAACAAATCATTCACATGAGGAAAAATATACATTATCTTAATCATTACACAGTTCAACATGTAATAATCTATGCAGAAATAGAGTAAACCATATTCATCTTGGAAAAGAGCAATGAGGCTGCCCAAGGAAAAACACTGTGGTGAAAAATTCCTTTCACCACTAGATATTCTAACTAAATCTTATGTTATTTCATCTCTACTGGTGCCATATGATATGAGGGCATCATTATCATTTTTTTCCCAGTCATTTGGTCAATCATAAACACTACCTATCTCTATAGAGGAAACATGGAGAAATTGTCTGGGAAAATGATAAGAAAACTCATAAAAATTGAAAAAAGATCTATAAGAGATGATGTTTCATCAATAATAACTACTAAAACAAACAAAAACCCATGAAATCTAGAAGTAAGTATATACACATCTAGAAATTGGATCCCACTCTCCATGAATCACCCATGATCTCTAATCGGTTGTATGAAACGAGACATGATAATTTTTAAAATAAACCTCTGCCAGATGATAAATAATCCAATCCATGTTGATTATGACATAAAATTGATCCAAATCAAGAAAAAGAAAATCACAATAATTCTCCACATCATTTATCAATAATTCCCAAGAAGTACATCGAACTCCCAAATCTTTCCTCTTTCTAAGTGGTGTCACTAACTCTAATACAAAGGGCTTGAGTTCTATTAGAATTTTAAGAATATCAAAAATATGGCAAGATATAATTGAGCTGGAAACCAATATAAAATAAATAAACAGTATTAAGGATGAAATAAACCTTCAACCCCTCACTGTTGTTGGACCCGTGTTAACCTCCACTAGACAATCATCTACTTTGTCGAGGTTCTTCACTCCTAAGGCTTGTGGATAGAGCCCTATAGTCTATGAAGAATCTGATTCCACCATCATAGAATTTGGAATTGAAGATACCTAACTATATCAAGGAGTATACATATCATGATAAAAACATTATAGATGACCACAATGTAAAGAGATACTACACATATTTTCAGGTGAAATACAACAACAACAACAATGGGTGTGTCTGACCATTCCACACTAATTGCATGTCATAGGCACACAAAAAATATTTAATTCGAGCTACTGAAGAGTTATTCTTATAAGAACCACCTCCACCAATCAAATTAAGAGCTTTCCACTTGAAATTTTTATTTCCAATTCCACTGAATCTTCCACTAGGTGGAAGTGAAAAGACAGAATATCCAACCTTGCCTTTCATATTTAGTTCATCCTCCATGTTAAATATCTCTTAATAGGTCAATATATTCAACATAAATACCTATTATCTGATTTCTGGTTGCAAAACCTTTATTTAATTTTATGCTTTTATCTTTTTATTCATTAAAATATTCATTTAAAAATGAACCATCTCATAAAATTGATTTGTGTACACCAAAACCAAATGATCTACCTACAATAAAGAGAGGAACAATATATATTTTTCAATAATTAATGAAACTAGAAAAACTAATGGAATAAAAGTGTCTTAAAATGATTCTAGTATACGAACATGTGTCTATCCACCTATACCATTGAGTCCCACAAATTCATTAAAGGATCCTCATAACATAACATTGAACACATCACCTTGATTTTCTCATGTGTTTTCAAGAAGTCAAATATCTGATTAATAATTTCAAGTCTATCTTCCACCTCTTGATATTAATTAATACATTTAAAATATATTGGATTCCCACATAAAAACTCCCATGATTTATCTCTTTATCCTACAGATCTTGGTGGTAACTCAAAAAATGCATTCTCGTCTTTTGGAACATTATGTTCAATAATATGAACTACTCCCACAATAGCCTTTATAATGTTCTGATCCATCAAAGGATCCCCCCAAGGAGAATCATAAGCACCCTTTTAAGGAAATAATGAAACACATATTGTAGGCATACTACAACACACTAAAAAATGATCAATCAACAGAACAATTATAGTTAAAACTTGAAAACCCATAAGTAGAAACTGAGATATAAACCATGGACTCAAAATAAAAGACACACATCCCAACATCCCATTGAAACATTAGTCTCATCTTGGTAAGAGACGGTCAATTACATACAATAGGGTACCTCTCATGCTTAGAAAATTTTGTCCCCAATTTATCAAACATCCCAAAATAAGGAAAACCCCCAAACTGAATAAGGTTTTAATATCATTTTTTAATGAACTGACTTAGATACACTCTCAATCTAGTACTCAACCCGGTACTCCATATTCCGGAAGGTGATTCCCAACCCCGAAGGGCTGGACACCAGTATATGGACATCAAAAAAAATAGATAGAATGTTTTTTTCTAGACAAATAATTGTTCTGGCACATATATACATAAAACAAATATAAACAATTGAAGAGAAATATATTCCATAATTGAAACCAAATAGATCATTAGATTAAATGGTCTAAAAGTGCATGTCCAACTACAAAGGGATACTAAAATTGGAAAACACAACTACTCCATGTGATAGTGTGGGTAGACTCAAATCATCTCCCAACCAATTACCCATCCCAGTAGATAAAGAACCTCAATGCCTCACTCTAGAACCATGACATTCCCTACACCGAGAGACATAACCAGGTCTAAACACCTCCAATGAGTTATGTATGTTGTGAGATAACAGGATCAGCAGGATCACACCCGGTTGTTCAATATAAAGTCTCTGAACAATAATCCAATCATTATTAACTTTTAAGAAAACAAGTCATGATAAAAATTTAGTAGAATTCTTATATCTAAATAATAGAAAAAATATTTAAATTTACACTTTTACATATTTCTAAATAAATAAAGTAAATAAATTCCAAATAATATCACATCCAAATATCTTAGTAGATATATAAAGTCAAATAAAATTATGCATAAAAAATAATATCAAAATACATGGAAATATAGAAAAATTGTACAAACCAAAATTAGCTAAAATTTTATAAGAAGAATAAGTAACATCGTAGTAAGGATCAAACTAGGTCAAGATAGCTACGAACCTCATGCATAACATAAAAAATTGTGTATGAATCGCGAAATTAGACATTTGCTTTGTGTTTAGGGTTTATAGGAACACCCCAAAAATTGAACCTTCCCCCAATAGGACATAGAAGTCCCAAAAAATGGGCCTAGGGTGCATAGATAAGGTCCATGAGAAAATCCCATAACAGTTGATGAGGCCTATTACTATACCTTCCATATAGGTACCCAAGGCTTCCCATGCTCTCTATTTCCCAATCCAATTCATCAATCCATTTTCATCATTTCATGATTTGAGAAATATTTCAAAAAAACATATCATAATGATTTGAAAACCCTTTTCAGTTACCAAAACATAGAGAGAAATTATTTTTTATAAAGACCTAGTTGTAGACAAATGAATTAAATCAATCATATCATTTAATTTCATTTAATAAAATAATTTCCCCAAAAATGTTCATTTAATTTCCCAAAATAAGGTATAGATGGATCCACCAACCTCAAAACATAGGTTCACACATTCCCACAATTTCTCCACCACAAAGTGGAATGAAAAAATGAAAATGGAAGCCCTATAATTATTAATAACATCATACAATTTTTCAAATTTAACAAAATGGTTAAAGTTGAAGAGGAAAAAACACATACCTCAATAACACACACCTTCTGGACTACATCCAATACAGATTGGCCCCCAGAACAAAATCTCACAATGGATCTGGAGAGAAAGAAGAAGAAAAATCACCATGGGTAAATCATTCAAATAACACAACGCAACAGTACCACCATAATCAATGAAATGAAGAAGAAAAAAAAGGCTTACTCATCAAAAAATACAAAATCATACCAAAATGGTGATTATTCACTAAAATAATCAATCCATATCAGATGGAGAGTCCAAAAAATGATTGATAATTTCTCTAGGTCATGATCAAAAGGAGTTGTACAAGATTGAAAAAAAAAATTATACGTCACCCTAAAATCAATTTCTATGAAATTTATGTAGTGTGTAATCCTTTTACATGTCGTTTAATCTCTGGGGCTTGGATATTCTGAAAACCAATCATCTTTTTGTTAAAAACAAATCTTTTATTAATACATGGTAGGTAATCTGTTCACGGAATGTGCTCAATTCACGCTATCCAATAGATTCATTGAATCTACCCTATAAAACATACATTTTGTGTGCTTTTAAATTACACTGTGAATATTTATATTGAAGACTATGAAAACTAAAGTTTATTATAGGAAAACCCAAAATCAACTTGGATGTTATCTAAAATCAGAGAGAATTATACAAATCTATTACACATTTATAGTTGGATTCCATTAATTAAAATAACCATCAATTTCTAAACTATAATTCATTTTCCCACAAAACTTCTATTCATACTAGAGAGTACCAAGATGCACCCAATTCAAGAGTAAAATAATCATGGAATGGGGAATTACTTGAAAGAGGTTAATGAAATGTTACATTATTGGAAAATGATTACTCACTTTGGCGTACAATTATTATATCACATTTATATTTGATGGTACATCTTTGTTTATTTGAGGTTGCCTATAATTATACAATGACTTATAGAGAACATTTTTTATTCTAATTTCCGTTAATAATAATTTTATCCTCTACTCTTGTTTTATCATTTATTTTGTAGTAATTGTTGATGATAGGTTAAAGAGTTTTTCCCTTACTAAGTGTTCATGATCACCCATTTAATTTTTTTTCTATTCCTCGAGATGTTATTTGTAGGAATATATATATATATGGCTGTTTTTTTATAGAGATGATTCTTGTCAAATATTAAAGACATAAAAATGAAATATCGGTATAATGGAAAAAATATCTTTTTCAATAAGAATAAAAAGGGAGACAATCCTCAAAGTCATTTAACCTTCTATTATTGGGATTTATGGATTATTTTTGAGGTGTAATTTGTGAATTATAAAAATATGGTAAAATAATGATATGTTTCCTATGGGTGACTATAGTTGTTTTCAAATAAATGTTTAATAATTTTTTATGTTTATTTAAGTTATATATGGGGATTTGGATGAGTAAAATCTAGTGACAACCAAGGGTATATTTATATAGGATAATACTAATTATAGATTGACATCCTGAAGTTTTGGTTAAGTGAATATTATTTTTTTCTTAGAAATTTAATGATAGTCTGGATACCAGCATGCTGAAGCAGTTTTGGCACAAATCAACCAAGGCTTAATCACCCCAAAAGGTTGGTTAAGTATCAACTGAATCTTTACTCTAGTTCAAAATGAGTGGTCTTACAAATGAACACATGGCTAGGCACTTCTAGAGGATATGATTTGGTTAATTCACATTCCATTTAAGAACTATAATGAAGGATTTTAATGAAATTTGAGGTTATAATATATAATTTTGTACGTTATAGAATCTAAAAGTAATATGTATATAGAAAACCTATGAAAAACTGATGGAGTTATAGGTTTATCGATTTATATCATATTTTGAAAACAATATCATTGGTTGAAACGAAGGTTTTATTAGAGAAGACATATTTGAATTTAGTTTTAATATTCATAAGATGATTTACCCCAATTTTTTTGGGAAGTACCAAAACCTTTTTTATATTTTTTTTGAATAGTATCATAAAAATGATGTTTTCAAATATAATTCCCTAAGAACACATAAAGAAACATATTTCGCATAAATTGTTTCCTATTGTTTCCAAGGATAACTAGGTGGATATATAACTAGAAAATATATCATTATTTTAGTATGAATCCCAAATATTCTTCTTTTACTAAATGATAATTTAAATTGTGAGGAAAAAATTTATTTCGGGGTGGGGGAGAATGCAATTCCATGATATTTTGTAATATATATATATATATATATATATATATTCTTTTATCTAAATTAATAATATATTCAATATATTTACTAACATGCAACATCAAGCTAAAAACCATGAAATATTTTTTTATTAATTATATTTAAGAATAATAAAACATATTTTAAATAACAACATTGCAATAAATTTTAAATTCATTAAAAATAGAATTAATAACCATTAATGCTTTAAAAGGATATGCTTCAATAAAAGCATATTTTATTTATATATAATAAGTTCTCATTTAAAAGATAAATTTTGAAATCTGTAATTTTAAATTCATAAAATTGTACATTAAATTTTTGAATTAAAAATATCAAAATTAGCATAAGGTGAATTATTTATATTTTTCAAAAATGATATTTTTTTGGACAATCATAAAATATACTAATTTGGATAATACCTTCACTCTTATAACGTTATCATTATATAATAATGACTTGAAAGTAATTGAAACATTTTTTTTATGAAAATATACATTTTTAAATTTAAATAAATCATTTAAAAATACTATGTTGAATTTATGAAACCTGTGTTCAACTTCTGAGAAACATAAATAATATTTTACACTAAAAACTATTTTATTCGCTTAAATTATTTATTAGTTTTCTAAAAAATTTCAAACTAAACCTAAAAAATATATTTAATATTTTAAATCAACATTTTAATATTATTTTAAAATTTATATATTATTTCATTCATAAAAATATGATTACTAATATTAAGGTTAATGAACATCATAGTTGTTAAAGAGTTATTTTTAAAGAATTTCCTTATTAAAGTTGTGTAATTTTTATCAAACAAAGTAAAATGATATATTTTATATAAATTACATAATATTCTCTTTTTAAATGTAAAAAAATTATATTTTTTCTCTTATTTAATTTTTAAATAAATTTATATAATATTAAAAACACTTAATGGTGAAACCGACATTTTTTTCAAAACATCTTTTCTATATTTTAATTTTTTAAAATTTAAATTTTATTTAACTACTTTATATATTGAATTATCATATATGGGGATTAAATTTAAGTTAATCACACCCAATTTAATTAATAATTTATACCTTATATTTTTCATAAAATATAAATTACTTGGGTAAAAACTAGTTATCAAGGTAAAAAGAATAATGGTAAAATATAAAACAAAAAAAATTGAAATTAGCATGAAACATTTTTAAAACAGGTGTGAAAATGTGTGGTAGATGATTTATTGAACATATTTCACCCTAATATACATTATTTACCATTTTAAGAGCCATTGACCCTTGAATAGTGGCATGCCATTACAAAAACAATAATGGGTATCCAAAAATGTTCTATTCTTTCACTTATTAAAGGGGATCACTCATACCCTTTCAGTATGCCACTTTGAATTTGAAATTACCTATAAAGCCTAACCTATTTTACTCTCTTATATATCTATTGTGTTTCATAATTACTCTTGTCACTATATTATATCCTAATCCCTTATTTTCCAATGAGACTTTCTAGAGAAAGTTCATAGTCCCAATGTGAATGTTACTTAATCATTAACTTGTTCTTCTTAATTTTTCACTCCCAAACCTATAATAAAAATATAAATATAATGAAATTAGAAACATTAGTATATGTAAGTTTTATTATATTAATTGAACAACCCTTATTTATACATTCCCATCCACATAGAAAAATATTAGAATGTCAATCATACATATGACGAACTACCACCTCCATGAACGACAAATTTCATATATTGTCACCAAAATTCATGGATGGTTCTAAGATTGAATATAATTATAATACATGCTATTTAATATATTTTTATTCTTTTTTAAAAATTATGTTAAAATTATAGGGAAACATATCCTTACTCATAAAATTATTATAAAATGTGCTTGATTGGGTCGCTTTTACTAGCTAAGTGATTGATCTTATCATTTTTATATCATGAAGGAATTAGGAATGTTATATAAGGGTAATCTCATTAAATAATGATGAATTTATGATTTTTTTTAATGACACTATAACGTTTTTTTGTTATTTAATCTTCTTCTTGTTATATCACATTTCAATAATTAAACACATCAAACCTAGTACGTCACAATTTTAATTTTCACAATTCATACCTTTAACATTTACTAATGAAAAATTGGATACGATTAATCATTGAAAAACCCTGATTTTAATGTCTTGTATTATCAATAAATTATTAAATTATTTTAATAAATAGGAATCTACAATTCCCATATAAATTTGGTAGGAACAAGAAATCATCGTTTTTAGCATTTGATAATGAAAATAAACCATAACTAACTATTATATTTATAATAAATTACTATAAATTATGTTTATAAATGGAAATAAATATTAATAAGTTTTTTGAATAATTTATCATGATATTTATTTCCATTATACAGGATTTTAGAGCACATTCAACTAACTCGGAAAACAAGTTAATGTTTTCTTTGTCTCATTTTCAAATCCATGAGACATGATTAATATTACGACCAATAATTTCTCTTTTATAGTGTATTAGATTTACTATTTCGTTAAATTATAATGAATAAAATTAATTTCATGATATTTTAATTTTCATTTCATGGTAACCCTCTTATGTTATTTGATTATTATGTTAACATTATTGTAATAGTTATTTTTTACTCAACTCCATTCTTACATTATAATGCATCTTATGAAACTACTTTATTCCAAGATTGGTTTCATCCATAATAAGATTATATTGAATAATACATTCTCTTTATATCTAGAAGAATGAAACAATTTATCCAATTATTCTTTATTGATGAATTTCTTCTCTATAAAAAGTATTTCAATATTGAGAATAATTCTCATCCTCTTTTACAATGATTTTCCCTCATTATTAGTATTTTACATTCCAAATAATTTTATCCTTTATATTTGGAAAACTAATTTGTGTGTTATCTAATGTGAAATTAATATTTCTTTTATCTTATTTTATGGGTTTTCAATATAGCTATTTCAAAATATTAAACAGTGTTACAAAAACATTTAAAATACAATGTTTTATCTTCCCATACACATTCCATCAGATAACATTTATATAATTTCAAGGATCTATTATTAATGTGCCTTTTATAGATTCATGTGTTATAAAAATCTTCCACTCCCACAATTTGAAACCATTATTTGTATTCAAAGTATCCATTATTAAAGATTATTTTTAAAAGTAAAATTTTTAAAAATGTCTTGACTTAACTTTTTTGATAAATTTATATCTTTTCCAAGAATTCATTATTGAGATATATTTCTAAATATTGATTTTGAAAATTATTTATTTTTAATTCCTTTAAAGTTTAACTTATTTAAAATGACTTTTCAAAGTGATCATAACTTCCAATATTGGAAATCACAGCTATACCAACAGAAATTTCACAACGGTTTTAAAAAACTATTCAGATAGGTTCCATTTACCAACGGTTCAATGAAACTGTTGGTATAAGTCTGTTAATAGATGGTTTTATCAATAGATCAATACTGTTGTTAGTATAGGGGTGGAATTTTAATTGGTAAACCAAATGTTTTTAAAAACCATTGGGATAGAAAACCTCCAAATACCCATAGCCCTCATGCTTCATGATGATATATCCATATTCATTCTATATTTTTTCATAGTTTTGATCCAATGACTGCATTTTTTCCTAGCCCTGAGCCTTCTTCATCCAGAGGTAGATCTATTTCTCCCCAACATGAGACCTCTTTCACTTCAAATTCGTAAGTGCTAAATGAGTTATATATTTTTAATCAATTTTTTTGAACTTTTTCATTCTAGTTCGGAGCAATCTAAATTTAATTTTTTTACTTTGGGTTCTCATCCATGAATGTGAAATGTTTCATATGATGTTATATCAATTTATACCTCTTTATGGTGTGTGTTTTAGTTAAAAGTATTAATTTTGAGTTAAACAGTTTTTATTTAATTGTAAATTGTTTTTTACTATAGGTAGGTGGGTTATCCCAGTGGGGTGGAGGGGCTGTGCAGGTTGGGAGGAGGTGTGCAGGTTGTGGGTTGGGAGGGAAGGTATGGGCTGTCTTGGTGTGGTGGGGGTAGGGTTGTGCAGGTGGGGAGGGGGTGTGTAGGTTGGAAGGGGAGTGTGGGTTTCCCATGAAGGGGGTGAGATGGGCTATCTAGGTAGGGTGGGGTGGGGGATGTCTAGGTGGTGTGGGGGTGGACTGTCCAGGTGTTGTGGGGGTGTCCAGGTGGGGTGGGAGTGGATGGAATGTCGAGGGGGTGGGGTTGTTCGGGGGGGGTGTCCAGGGGGTGGGGGTTTCCCGGGGTGGGGGAGCGTTGTCCATGGGGGGTGGCTGTCCAGGTGGAGGGGGTGTGCAGGGGGTGGGGGTGTCTCAGGGATGGGGTTCTATACACGGGGTTGGGGGAGTCCAGGGGTGTGTGGGGACTGCCCAACAAGGTGGGGGTTTCTAAGAGGTGGGGGTGTCGAGGGGGGGGCAAGGGGTGGTGGTGTCTTGGGGGTGGGGGTGTCCAGGGGGTGTCTAGGGGGATTGGGGTTGTCCAAGGGGGTGGGGACGTCCCGGGGTGGGGATGTCCCATGGGGTGGGGTTATCTAGGGGGTTTGGGGCTATCCAAGGGGATGTGGGTGTCTATGAGGGTGGGGTGTCTGGGGGTGGGTGTATTCCAAGAGGGTGTGGTGTCTAGGGGGAGGGGTGTTCAAGGGGGGTGGGCTGTCTAGGGGTGGTGGGATGTCCATGGGGGTGGGGGTTTCCAGGGGTGGGGGCTATCCAGGGGGTGGGGACTGTCCTGGGGGGGGTGGGGGTGTCCAGGGGGTGTGGCTGTTGTCCAAGGGGTGGGGTGTCTAGGGGTGGGGTGTTCAGGGGGTGGGGATTTCTAGGGGGTTGGGGGATATCCATGAATCCCCTTATCCCCACTCACATATTTTTTTTGGGTTATACATTATTAATCCTTTTATAATTACATCCATATTTTTTTCAAATGCAGTAAATGAATCCAATTGAAGATAAGGGATAGAAAAAGATGATGGATAAGAATCATCGCATGGCTGAGATGAGAATTCCACCACTAGTACCTATAGCAAGTACTTTTTTAAAATATATATATATTTAAACAATATATAATTTCATGTGATTAATTTTGTTTTAAATATTTTCACAGGATCAACCTCTTAGGCTATAATTATTTGATGAGTATCCTAGTAGTGGGCCCAGTACTCAAGGTGTTTGTAAGAGGGGGGTGGTATGAGAGCTAAGTGATCTGATCAGCGTACCTGATTAGACCCTGCCCCTCCCACTAACATATCATATATCCCACATTATAATACTGGTGTGTCATTGGGGACACATGGGATTTTTAGGCCTCCCATGTTTTCACCACCCTTTACATCTGAATATCATCACCTGTCTTTCTATATCTGATGATGATTCACACTCCCCCATCCAGCCTTCGGCGAGTAATCCGTGCCATCTTCTTTTACTTCTACTTTCATCTCTTTGAGACTCTATATTTCATCTTCTTCAACTCCTACCCCCACTCGAGTCTATCCCTACATAGCATACATTGGGACCCACTATATCTGCATAAGGTGTTCCTTCAGTTTCTACTGATCCAGCAATGCCCATTGATCATACTAGAGTAGGTATATTTATAGATCCATAATAAATTTTTATACCATCATTTATTTCCATTATAACATGTATTGATAAAATATTTCTTTTTATTTTATAACAAATACATATAATGGTAAGATTTTGGGGTGTGGGCGTACATGAATTCATGTGGTGTGGAACTACTGCATGATATTAATGGTGGAATACAATGAAGACAGTTGAATAATTGAAAAAACTGGGTAACAATGTTGGTGTTTTTTTTAGCGACTCTTTCCAAATACTTTGACATCATTCATGTCAACCCGCTCTCATGGAGACAGTTGCCAAATGATGTCAAGGATAATGCTTGGGATGATATATGGGTAAAAATAATCTATTGTATTTAATGAAATATATTATGTTTTGTATTTATATGAATTAATAATTTTGTGTTAGCTTTTTTTTAATTTCCCCAATAGGGACGATGCATGACTAGCACATCTAAAAGATCTAGGTGAGATTTGGAGAGCCTATAAGAATGGGTTGTATATTGGATGTCATGCTAGAGTTGGACTAGAGTTATAGGAGGATCTTGTTATAGATGATTGTCCGATAGAACAGTATAGGTAGATGTTTACACATTGTACGACTAACGAGTTTAAGGTATTAATCTCATATGAGATATTTAAATGAAAAATTTCCTATTTTGATTTAATACTATCATTTGTATTATTGAATTTAATTTTGGAATCATACAGAATAAATAAAAAAAACATTGATTCTAAAAAATAACTCCACACATTGGGAAGTAATATGATTACCGATCATGAGATGAAGCAGGTATGGCAGTTGTTTATAATTTTTCATTACGACTTTCACTTTCTATTGTTTCTTCCATAATTAATTCAATTGGAAAAGTTGATATATAATTTTAGTTATGAAATTAATTATTTTTAATATATTTTTAATTTTTTTTTCCTAAATTAAATAAAATTTTAGAGGGAAAATTTGAATATTTGAAGGATTTCTGGCTCGAGAAAAATTGTTTTACTCGAGTTAAAGAAAAAGATATAGAAGTGTGGTAAATGACCGACTGAGCAGCATATTGTATGTTTTAATTTTTTGGTTTCAAATTTTAATTTCTATTTTGTAAATAAATAATTTATTTATATTTATAATTGACTACTTTAAAGGCCCTCGATTCCATGGATCCTAGAAATTTTTTCCCAAATGATAACTTACATCAGGTGTTGGGAGATGAGAACCCTATAAATGTATGTTGCCGACCTGGGAAGAGTATAGTGTTGATGAGGTATTGACCCTCTTGGGTATGAGATGTAGTGGCACTGAGTAAAAATAGGTTAAGTAAAAGGTAGAACAGGCCGAAAAAAAGGGAAACTGAGATTCTAGAATAGTCTGCTAGAGCAAAAACTGCATTTATGAAGCTGATAGAAGTTTTACGTCCACCACTTCCACCAGAGTCCAACAAAGCTTGTGATGAATGTTTTATATCGATGAGTTCTATATATATTAGACCAGGTGAATGTTCAAGTGGTGGTCAAGATGATGGTGATGAAGAGGCCGAGGAGGAGGGGGAGGGTGAGTAGGAGGCATATGTAGAGGAGGCCAAAGAGGAGGCTAAGGTGGAGGAGGAGGGAGTAGAGGAGGC